>OU342744.1:21098378-22503116 GCA_910589775.1 Avena eriantha | reverse complement strand
TCGCTTTGTCGTGAATGCCTCGTTGGTTTTGAGTTGGTTTTCCGAGGTTGATCGAGTGTGTGTTGCTATTTGTGCACCCCTGCAGGGTAAATCTTTCTGAAAGCCGTGTCCGCGGTTATGGACGACTTGGAGCACAGTTTCTCGATCATAGACAAGTATAACTAAAGTACCGCTTTTAATTGGACTAAGAACTTGACTAGTAAATAATGCAATACTCATGGAACGGTTAATAAACTGCCAACAGATGATGGGGGTTGTTCGTCCGCTTCCTCGTTGGTAAGCGAGGAGGAGGATGGATCTGTTAATTATACTATTATAACTGTTGTTCTTAATTCACGGACATCCGTCTATCATTGGTTAGGCGGATGGTTAGCGAGTATCTATAGAATTGTTAGATATATCTTTTGCTGCAATTGCGTCACCCCAAGTTGTGTCCCCTTTAGCGGCATAAAGACTTGCTGAGTACCCCTAGGGTCTCACACGATAAATTGTTTGATTCAGATGAACAGGTGTACTCGCAAGACGGATACTGGGTGGAGGAGACAGATGATGTTGGCAACGATCACTCGGTGTAGAGATTCCGGGACGGGGATCCGTGAGATCTGTGGGCGGATGTGTTTATTTATGTGGCATCTTATGCCGATTTGCTTCTTATCCGTACTCGGATCTTGTTTTCCGCTTCCGCCTGACACTCTGATGTTTTGTATGAGGAGCTATCCTGAATTATTATCCCTATCTAGGATATTTGAATCTTGCCGTATGGCATTGCAATATTTCTATTTCTTTTAGATGGAATGTGTCTGAGGACTGTTGTATGTGGCTTGCATACATACTCGCTTGTGTATGTAGTTGATCCCTTCGCCTGCCGATTACGCCGCTCGTTCTTGTCCCGATGTTCTGAAACTGGTTAGGACGGCCGACAGGTCTACCGTGAGTGGCCCTGGGCCCCACCGTACTATTTTAACCACTTTCGTTCATCCAGGCATGTAACTAAGAGCGTAATTCACCGAGGTAGTTACAATTGGTATCAGAGCCATCCCGCCCTTTAGGGTCTCAGCCAAATGGTCGTTGTCAGTCTAGCAAATATTTTTGGTAGTTATGTATACTAGGGAAAAACAAACGTGAGAGTAGGACTGTTTCCATTTTTCTCTCTTACCCACCCACCCACCCTTTTCTGGTAAGGAAGTGTAACGTTTTCAATCCTCTTGTAAAAATTCAAACTAGGATTCACGTGTTCTGGGTTCCGTAGTACCATAGGTTGTGTGTGTGTGTGTGTGAATTCCTTGTCTATCTGTTGCATCCAAATGTCATCACTATCTGCCTTTGGTTATCAACTGTTGGTACATTCCATACCGACGGGCCTTTGTAAACCGACGCGATCTATTCTGATTTGTTGTATACCGATGCGTTCTATCTTACTCTTTGTTATCCAACGTTATCTTGTTGGGGTGTTCTTTTTCGTAGTTACCAATCTTTAGGTTCATCTTAAGAAGAAGGTGTTGGGATATGTGTTTTACTGATTCATGTGCGGAGTAATGATTTGAGTGCGGGATGGAGTCGCGACCATACCACTACTTTTATCATTGCTCTTGTATATTGAACTAGTAGAGTTACTAATCTTGATTCGTGAAGTGGTTTTACGCATATAGTTGAATTTTAATGCCGAAATTTGCGGAAAATTTTTCTTTGTTAGCTTGTGTACCACACTCCTTGTTCAGTCGTGTGCATTATGCTTAATATCTTCTAGTTGCCTTTAACTTTGTTGATATTTTAATATCATCTCAGTGAATTGCATCCTTTAATCTTGGTTAATTCCATTTTGGTACTATTTTGGATTATTATCATTTCCATTATAGTACTGACTTGTGTTTTATATCAATCACAGGATGGCACCACCACGCCGTTCTGAGGAGGACATACCACCTGAACTTGGAGCTGCTTTGGCAAGTATTGCAAATGCTTTGGGCACTATGCAGCAGAACCAGCAGCGCTTCGAGGAAAGTGTGAGGAGGAATGAGTTTGTTCCGCTACCTCCACCTCCCAAGCGAGGGGACATCAAAAGTTTTCTCAAGTTCAACCCACGCCAATTTGAGGTGTTTGATCAGCCACTTGATGCGGATGATTGGCTTCGTGAAGTGTCAAGGTTGTTGATGACTGCGGATGTTCCCGAGCAAGAATGGGTCAAATGTGCCACTCACCTTCTGAAGGGAGATGCAGCTCTACGGTGGGAAATTACCTCAAGGCAGATCTCTCTGGTTTTCAGCCAACTTGGGAGCAATTCACTACTGCTTTCAAAGAGCAATATCTGTCAGAAATTGTCATGGAAAGGATGACGGAAGTGTTTCTCTCAACCTCAAGCAGGGCACTGACAATGTCAATACCTACATCAGAAACTTCATGAACCTTTCTCGTTATGGTGGCGATGAGATCTCTGATGACAAGAAGAAGCAAAAGAGGTTCTGGCAAGGCCTCAATGCTTCCATCAAATATGCAATCACTCATGCAAGTCCGGCGTCTTTTCTGGAACTCCAACACACAGCTCTGCAGGAAGAAGCAAGTAGGCAAGTGTTTGAGGAGTTAAAGAAACACAGCCGTGATACAGCAAGCTCTTCTGCTATGACAGCTCCTTCTAAGCATCGTGTCTGGGTTCCTAACACCCCACCGTCACTCCCTGCTCCACCAAGACCGTCAGGCTACGCAGCAAGGCCACCAAACTCCTTCACTGTGGCTCCCAGGGGCTACAACCACAACTACCCTAGAGCGCCTGGCGGAGTCCCTGGCTACGTTGCTCCACGTACACCTGGTGCTTGCTATACTTGTGGAAACACTGGGCATCAGCACTGGAATTGTCCAATGAACAACAAAGCTCTTCCACCACCACCTCCAAGACCTGCGACAAGTGATCCTATGATTCGTGCACCTCCACCTCGGGCTCTCAATCAACACCAAGCCTGGGTCTACGGTTTCTCGTGCCAACTGTGTCAACGTCGCTCAAGCTGAGCATGCACCTGGAGTTGTCATGGGTATGCTTCCTGTTAACTCAGTTCTTGCAAGAGTTTTATTTGATTCTGGTGCTTCACATTCTTTCGTGTCATACAAGTTTGCAGAGAGTAATGGGTTACCTTCTGATGCTTTACCAACTCGCCTCATGGTGCAATCTCCTGGATCAAACATGAGGGCTTCTAAAATCAGCCGTGACAATCAAATTGAGATTGGTGGCTCTTCGTTTCTGGCTTCCTTAATTATTCTGGGCAATTCTGATATTGATGTTATCTTGGTCATGGATTGGTTAACAGCAAATGCAGCTATGCTTGATTGTGCTGCTCTGAAAATTCCTGAAGGCCATATAGTCTATTATCCAAGTCTGACTCCTGCAATTCAGCTTTATTTTTTGGCGGCTCTGAATGATGATGCTATGGAAGGTATTCAGTGTGTTCATGTAGTCTGTGAGTTCCCAGATGTCTTTCCTGAAGAGTTGCCAGGTATGCCTCCGGATCGTGAGGTTGAGTTTGTCATTGAACTTGAACCTGGTACTGCTCCTATTTCCAAGTGGCCTTATAAATGGGTCCTGCTGAGTTGGCTGAACTCAAACATCAGTTGAATGAACAAGAGAAGTTGGGTTTCATTCAGCACAGTACTTCTTCTTGGGGTAGCCCAACCATCTTTGTGAAGAAGCGAGACAAGACTGATAGACTTTGTGTTGACTACCGGGCACTCAATGCTAAAACAATCAAGAATAAATATCCCCTTCCGCGGATTAATGATCTCTTCGATCAGCTAGCTGGAGCTGTGGTATTCTCTAAGCTTGATTTGAGAAGTGGTTATCATCAAATCAAGATCCGCAAGGAAGATGTTCCTAAAACAGCTTTCACCACTCGTTATGGCCTGTATGAGTACACGGTCATGTCTTTCGGTCTCACCAATGCACCTGCCACCTTCTCGAGGCTTATGAACTCGGTTTTCATGGAGTATCTTGATAAGTTCATTGTGGTCTATCTGGATGACATTCTAGTCTATTCTAAGTCAAAAGAAGAACATGAAGAACACCTTCGGTGTGTCCTAAACAAGCTTCGTGAGAACCGCCTGTATGCAAAGTTCTCCAAGTGTGAGTTTTGGCTGCCTCAAGTCACATACCTTGGTCACGTCATCTCTGCCAAGGGCATTGCTGTCAACCCATAAACTATTAAGACAATTATGGACTGGCTTCCACCCATAAATGTCAAAGAAGTCCGGAGTTTCCTTGGTTTGGCCAGTTACTGCCGTCACTTCGTTCAAAACTTCTCGAAGATTGCGAAGCCTCTTACCGATCTCCTCAAGAAAGGCAAGAAATACCTTTGGACTCATGCATGTCAAGCAAGCTTTGAAACACTCAAAGAGAATCTCACTTCCACACCAGTCTTAGTTCCTCCAGATACATCAAAGCCTTTCCAGATATTTTGTGACGCATCATTGCAAGGATTGGGTGCGGTCCTTATGCAAGAAAAACAGTTGTTGCATATGCATCTCGTCAGTTAAAGACGCATGAGATCAACTATCCTACACATGACCTCGAACTCGCAGCAGTTGTCTTTGCTTTGAAAGTATGGAGGCATTACTTGCTTGGCAACCATTGTGAGATCTTTTCTGATCACAAGAGTCTGAAGTATATCTTCACACAGCCTGATCTCAACCTTCGTTAGAGGAGGTGGATTGAAACAATCAATGATTTCGATTTAACCATCAACTACACTTGGGCAAAGCTAATGTCATAGCCGATGCTCTCAGCCGAAAAGCTTATGTCAATAATCTCATGGTGGAAGAACAACAGCCTCTCTTGTGCGAGGAATTCCGCAAGCTCAACCTTGAAATTGTGGATCAAGGGTATCTTCTGAACCTTCTAGCAACACCGCTCTTGGAAGAAAAAGTTCGTTCCATTCAACTTGGTGATCCTTACACTAAAAATATCATCTCCAACATTCAGCTTCCGAAGTATGAGTCTTTCCACACAGACGACCAAGGCACTCTTTCTTTGAACACCGGATGTTTGTTCCAAACTACCCGGGTTTAAGAGAGCAAGTTCTAAAGGAGGCGCATGATTCTGTTCTTTCTATCCACCTGGCAGCACTAAGATGTACATGGACTTGAAAACACAATATTGGTGGCCTGGTTTGAAACAATATTGTGCCAAGTATGTCTCAGAGTGTGATGTTTGCCGTAGAGTTAAAGCTGTCCATCAGAAACCTTCCGGTCTTCTACAGCCATTGAAGCCTCCGGAGTGGAAATGGGAGAAAGTAGAAGATGGGATTTCATCACTGGTTTTCCAAGGTCGCAGAAGGGCAACAATGCAATTTTTGTTGTCATGACAGGCTTTCCAAAGTAGCTCACTTCTTTCCAGTCAAGGAAACAATTTCTGCAATTCAGTTGGCTGAGCTCTATATCAACAGAATTGTTTCTCTGTATGGAGTTCCTCTTGAGATCAGTTCAGACCGTGGAAGCATCTTCACTTCCAAGTTCTGGGGAAGTTTCCAAAATGCTTTGGGAACAAATTGAACTTCAGCACAGCCTACCACCCTCAGTCGCAAGGACAAGTTGAAAGGATCAACCAGATTCTGGAAGACATGCTCCGTGCTTGCATTATCTCTTTCGGCATGAAGTGGGAAGAATGTCTTCCTTATGCTGAATTCTCTTACAACAACAGTTTCCAGAAAAGTCTAAAGATGGCACCATTTGAGGCTCTCTATGGTCGCAAATGCAGAACTCCGATTGGTTGGTCGGGCGCAGGTGAAAGAATATTGTTTGGCCCCGACATTGTAACTCAAGCGGAGGAGAAAGTTCACATCATTCTTGAAAACCTGAAGATTGCTCAAAGTCGCCAGAAGAGCAATTATGACAGAAAGCACACGGACATGGAGTATGTCCCTGGTGATCTCGTTTACCTTCGTGTCACTCCCATGAGAGGCACGCACCGCTTTGGTATCAAAGGAAAGCTGGCTCCTAGATACATCGGTCCTTTCAAAATTCCTGGAAGAAGAGGAGAAGTTGCTTATGCTCTTGAGCTCCCTGAACAACTCAAAGTCCATGATGTTTTCCACATCTCTCAACTCAAGAAGTGCTTCAAGGATCCCGGCAGGACCGTGGACCATGAACTCATCAATATCCAAGAAGATCTGTCTTATCAAGAACACCCTATAAAAATTCTTGAAGTCGCGGAAAGAAGGACTCGCAACAAGTCCATCAAGTTCTGCAAGGTGCAGTGGTCGCACCATTCCGTTGATGAAGCCACTTGGGAACGTGAAGATGAGCTCCGTGCCAAGTATCCATCATCATCACCTTTTCTTTCTTTTGGTTTTTCCTTGCTTTGAGTGGAACCTTTTCTCTTTTCTCTCTTCATCTCTATCTCATCAACCTCACATGTGTAATGCCATGCATGATCTTGTAAAACCATCCCCTGTCCCTCATTTCTCTCACTTGGTCATCCATACCAAAACCCCTCATCACCTTACCAACCCCTCATACTTGATCATGCTTATGCTCATGTGGTTTAAAACCTAAAACCTACCCTACCCTCTCTCCAACACCATCATGTCACCTTCTTTTGAACCCTAATCCCCTAACCCTAGTTTCCTCTATTTTTCCCTATAACCCTAATTCTGAGCTAAACCCTAACCCTCACCTCACCTCTCTCTCTTTCTCTCTCTCTCTACCATGTTGGTCCCACCTAGCCTCCTCACCCCCCTCTCTCCAAAACCCTAACCCGAGCCCCCACCTAGCTAACCCAAGCCTCTCCTCTCCCTCTCGGCCTCTCTCTCTATCTCTCTCTTTCTCCCCCTGCCATGAGGCCCCACCATCCGAGCCGGCCTCCTTCCCCTCACCTTGGTCCACCGGCAGCCCCTCTCCCTGCCTCTGGTCGTGCACGACAAGCACGTGAGGAGGAGGGTGAAAAGGTGGCCGAAGCCACTTTATCTACCCTGATCCCCATGGCTGCTTCTCCTCTCTCCCTCTCGTGTTGTCCTCCTCCCACACGCCTCCCCTACCTCGCCAGATCCACCCCCAAGCCCTGCCCTCCTCCCTTTTCTTCTTCTTCTCCGATGCCACCGTCTCTCGCCGGCCACAGCCCAATACCCCGGCGTCTCCTCGTTCCTGCCGGCGTACGCGACGTGGAAGTGGTCAAGGAGACCAAGGAGAGCCCCCTGCATCGCCCTGTGCTCGGCAACGAGGAGGAGGACCCCCAGGACCGCCATTACCCTCGCCGCTCCGCCGTCGCCGAAACCCTAGATCTCCGGCCGCCAGCTCCATCGACGATCCGCCGCACCTCTCTCCGTTCCACCACCACCGACCTCTCCTCGGTGTGCCCCTCTTCCTCGCTGACATCCTCACGCTCGCTGTCGCCGTCTAGATCCGCCGTTCGTTTCGTCGAACACGCTGCGCGCGCCGTCGGCCACCGCGTTGGCTCGCTCCCGCGTCACACAGAACCTTACCTAACCCCCGTCCACCCTGCTGTCACCATCCGTACACCAGCCGCACTGGCACGGGCCCTCGGCGTGCACACCGCAGGTCCCGGGTTCGATCCCCCGCGCCACGCGCGCGCGCGCTCTGTCGGTCGAGCACCGCCCTGTCAGTTTCGACAGAGGAAACAGATAAATAGTACGGGCCGTGGTCGATTTACAAATAGCCTCCTCTTTTTAACTCTCGCTCAACCCGCGGTACTCACGATCCCACCCGCTAGCCCCTGCGTGCTTTTTACAGAAAGGCACTCCAGTTTTTGTAATCTCAACCCGCGCTCCAGCACGACCCACCCGTCAGTCGCTGCGGGGCTTAGCCGCTGTCACGTGGGCCTCTAGTCGCTGGCCCACCTGTCAACCGCAGCAGCTAGGCTAACCCGCGGTGTAAAAAGTCCTATGCGCGCTGTGTGACCCAGTCAGCCGCTGGCCCACCCGTCAGCGACTAGGGCTGGGTTTGTCTGAGTATAAAACATTTTCTGTTTTTCTTTTTTAAATAAACTTTTCTAGAAATTGTTTAAATTCAAATTCAAATCAGATTTTAAATAACTTTTAAAATACAAATCCAAATAATACAAGTGATATATGTTTTTGAATCAGAAAAATGTGAGGAATTCAAATATGCCCTTCAAAATATTATTTGAACACTTTAAAATTTCGAGATGATTAAAATTACAATAAAATGCCCTTTTCTTAATAAATTAATAACTTTAATTCTATAACTCCAAATTTGGCAAATAATATGTCTAAATCGATCAGCGCGACAAGCCCGTTCTATCTATGCAATCCTTGTTCTGAATTGAAGCATGCATCATGTCATTATTAAACATCTGAACTGTTTATGACAACAAAATTGGACCAAATAAATAATAAAATGCTTTATTCTTGTATTCCACACCTCACCATGCCATGCTACTTTAATGCCATGTAAATTGTGCATCATTCATCATGGCATGCTTGTTTGCTTGTCGCATTTTAATTCATATGCTTGTGCACTTTATTTATGTTGGCCCTTGTTTGTTTGGTTCTTCTTCGAATAGACGCCCAGCAGGAGAATTACCAGGAATCACAGGAGTACTAGCCAGATCCATCTCTCGCTTCAACTGAGCTACCAGGCAAGCACTACCACATGCTTGCATACATATAG
This sequence comes from Avena eriantha, assembly GCA_910589775.1. Lineage (NCBI taxonomy): Eukaryota > Viridiplantae > Streptophyta > Magnoliopsida > Poales > Poaceae > Avena > Avena eriantha. The sequence goes on along the minus strand of OU342744.1, from coordinate 22,494,491 downwards.
TACCTATTGCCTCTATCTTATTCTTGCATCATTGAGTCGTGATTGCATTAAATTGAATCCCAAGTACTGCATAGCCTTTACTTTTAAACCCCACCGAAGCTTGTTCCTCCATCCCATGAGCCATTACTACAGGAGTTGTTTGAGCCATGCGAGTCGTAGAAAAGCATGTGTACGGTATGTGAGTGTCTGATGGATAACGAGGTACCTAGACAACTTAACCTGAGTAGTAATGGGATAACTAATGAAAGAGGCACCGGTGAGCAATATCTGCTATTTGGTTTTTCATGCTCACTTGTGTCCCGTAGGACCCCGAGTGCTTGATTCCTGTTCCTTGACTATTCGCACTATCCACATCCGGGAGGCCTTATGGACCCCCCCTGAGCTAGAGCTTGATTCATTCTTATTTCTTGGGGCCACAATTAGTTTGGGGCTTTATTACTATCTTGTACTTATGCCATGTTACTGCTTTATTTAAGATTGTGCGAGGAGCACCTGTACTGTTTTGGATCGCGCCACGTTTTCGCGGTATCGACAAGCCCAGTCACATTTTCGGGTTCCTAGTCGTTTATAGCCGTCGTCGCAAACCCTGGGTCCGTCTCGGAGCCGGCCAACTTCATTGCGGGTAGCTTATTGGGGTGGCCCCCTGAATTATTTCTGAATCCTGTGATCGCTTTGTCGTTAATGCCTCGTTGGGTTTTGAGTTGGTTTTTCCGAGGTTGATCGAGTGTGTGTTGCTATTTGTGCACCCCTGCAGGGTAAATCTTTCTGAAAGCCGTGTCCACGGTTATAGACGACTTGGAGCATAGTTTCTCGATCATAGACAAGTATAACTAAAGTACCGCTTTTAATTGGACTAAGAACTTGACTAGTAAATAATGCAATACTCATGGAATGGTTAATAAAACTGCCAACGGATGATGGGGGTTGTTCGTCCGCTTCCTCGTTGGTAAGCAAGGAGGAGGATGGATCTGTTAATTATACTGTTATAACTGTTGTTCTTAATTCACGGACATACGTCTATCATTGGTTAGGCGGATGGTTAGCGAGTATCTATAGAATTGTTAGATATTATCTTTTGCTGCAGTTGCGTCATCCCAGGTTGTGTCCCCTTTAGTGGCATAAAGACTTGCTGAGTACCCCTAGGGTCTCACACGATAAATTGTTTGATTCAGATGAACAGGTGTACTCGCAAGACGGATACTGGGTGGAGGAGACAGATGATGTTGGCAACGATCACTCGGTGTAGAGATTCCGGGAACGGGGATCCGTGAGATCTGTGGGCGGGATGTGTTTATTTATGTGGCATCTTATGTCGATTTTCTTCTTATCCGTACTCGGATCTTGTTTTCCGCTTCTGCCTGACACTCTGATGGTTGTTGTATGAGGAGCTATCCTAAATTATTATCCCCATCTAGGATATTTGAATCTTGCTGTATGGCGTTGCAATATTTCCATTTCTTTTAGATGGAATGGCTCTGAGGACTGTTGTATGTGGCTTGCATACATACTCACTTGTGTATGTAGTTGATCCCTTCGCATGCCGGTTACGCCGCTCGTTCTTGTCCCGATGTTCTGAAAGTGGTTAGGACGGCCGAAAGGTCTACCGTGAGTAGCCCTGGGCTCCACCGTACTATTTTAACCACTTTCGTTCATCCAGGCATGTAACTAAGAGCGTAATTCACCGAGGTAGTTACACATTGATAGGTAGGGCTTCTTAGATGGTCGTGCGTGCCCATCTCCCCCACCACCTGCACCAATCTCCCACTTCTGGCGAAAACCGGTTCGCCATCTCCAATCCATCCATGCCTTCATGGTGGAAAGAAGACGATGAAGCATGACCATAAGGCCTCTTATCTTTGGGCTAGCGGCGTCGTTGCTTGCTGACACCGCCATCGCCTCCACACATTCTCCCTCATTCTTCCACCAAGCACGTATGATTTCGGAGTGCACTTCTGCCTGCACATGTTGTGTATCGGACCTGCGCGCACCCTTGAACCCACCTGTGACTGTTGGTACGTGCCAGTAGAGGAGGCACCCTGGTGATGGGAATAGGGGGTGACCTGCGACACCCGTTATGTGAACCTCCCTGGAGGCTAGCACCTCAATAGGATCGGGGTGCCGGGTACCGCCCATTGCCACCACCTCCTGAAGCCCATGCCACAATGGGTCGCTTCTGGACACCGAGATCGAACGCCGCCACCACCACTCCTGCAGAATATGCGCAATGATAGCCACGTACTATCGTCGGATTGAATACATGCACGCCGAGAGGGGATTCTCGAGGAGTGTGGAAAGAAGGGTGTGAGGAGATGGTATTCTGGAATGGTTGAGCACACAAGTTTTACCCATGTTGAATCCGCCGACTTTGGGACGGATCCTACTCCTGCAGAAATCTAGTAATACAGGAGAGCCGGAAGTACAGATTACAAGAGAGGTTTCGTCTGTGCGAGTTGAGGTTGTAAGTTGTGGGTGCTCTAAACGCTGGTCCCTAGGAAGCCTTATATAGATGTCCGGCGTAAGGTTATAGGAGAGACCTATCCGGTTAGGATACAGAGTACATCTTCGTCTACAAGTAACTATACCGGCCTAAGTCAGTAAGTCTTTTGAGCCTTCCCGTAGCTGGATGGGCTTCCATCTTCTCTCATTGACTGGGCCACCCGTGAAGCAAAGATCTTACCCAAAGTGGGCCACCCCAGTCAGCGAGTCATAGTGGGTATACCAGAAAGTATATCCCCAACAGTAGCCCCGGAAGACTCCAAGATCCAAAGTCGGATTTCATCACCTAGCTTGATCTTTCTTCGACTGTAGAGTCTTGAAGGATTCCTGAAACTCCAAAACAAAAGTAGGATCCAAGTCTCAAAATGAGTCGGAGCTGTGAATATTCCATTACAGTTTTTCCCAGCTCGATTTCAAACTAAGTAGAAAATTCAAGGACTAGTCTTGTCACTAACAGATATCCTTTCAGCGTGACCGTTGGTGGGTCCGTTGCTCGAACCCGAACCCTACGAAGTCCACCTGCTGTGCTTCGCCGCGCCGCCTCCATCGTGTTGGAGTCGCACCCCCTTAGCGCTCCGTGCGTCGGCCGCTGCCGGCGAGGTCGCCGCTCTCCGGAAGCTACACATCCTGGAATGCATCGTCATGGACGAAGACCCCGACGCCTTGCTCTAGCTCTGCCCATGCCTGCGCGCGCTCGTGCTCAGGCACAGGACGACCACCTGGCCCGGCGACCACCGATGGAGGACCGTCCACTGGGCAACGTTTGGAGGAGATTACCGTGGACTCCGAGATGAGCATGGGCGAGTCGCGTCGACATCGCTGCCCTGACGGTTAAACAGTTGGGGGTGTCCTTTTGGGCCTACGATGAGATGACCATCTCCAATCTCGGCACCAATGGTGGAGAAGTTTTGGTGGCACTGCCGCTATGTCAAGGACACTATTGGGTTTGGTCTTTGGAGCCTCCACATGCTGAGGCTAGAGACGGCGTGGGGACAGCTACCTTCATTGCAGATATATGTCGGCAATGTACGTCACTTCTCCTGCTACTTAATTGACCTGAGTTTTTCAACCGAACTAAATTTTGTGGATAATGCATATCTTTTTGACCAAAATCGCCTTTTCAGAGCGATTATACTTTCTCCGATGAAGAAGCCAACCTTGCGCACGAGATAGAGAAGCATATGGTGATTGAATTCTCCGATTTGGAGCTGCATCTCTCAGCAATGGGGCATGTTTTCTGGAGCGCTTGTGTTGCATATTCTTGGGATGAATCGGGTTCGTTATGCTATACGGAGGCTTAAGGTCTCCGAGAGACATTCCGGGTAATTCTCCTCTCCGCTTATATGTCTTATTAGGACTAGTATATTTGGTAGTAGTAGTAGTAGTAATTCAGGTATTTGGTTTTAGGCCAAAGAAGCATCCCCTGCAAATTGTCCATGTGAGCCTACCGACTGGAGGACCCAAATATCTCATTGACTGCTCTTGAAGAAGTGGAAATAGATGGCTTCGAAGGCGATGTTCATGAGTATGATTTGTTGGAACTGATATTCAGTTCTGCATCAATGCTTAAAAGAATGACCATCAAGTTTTCACGTATAGTCTCGTCAAGTGACAATGCTTGCACAAAAATACATGACATATTTGCGGCACATTCTTCCGTGGAATGTCTTGTCTACCTTTGCTCAGGCAAGTGTTCTTCTGCATCGGTGTATTCAGTAACTAAAGAGAAGACTCCACTCTCTAGATTAGCTGCAGATAGTTGATCACCTCTGAGTTTCGTAGAGCACATTATCATGCTTCTAGTTACATTCGTTAAGCAAGTAGGACTTGCTGTCTTTATTTCTGTTGTCGGCACATTTTTTTGATTTATTTGCTAGTGACAACAATCTTCATCGATAGCACACAATAGTAATATTGTATGTTGCATGCTGTGATACTAACCAGAACTGGTTTTCATTTTCCTCCCTCTGTAGGGTTATTACACCATAGGGCAAATTGCCTGCCTACATGATTCCCATCCTTACATTTGCTTGTTTCTTGGTGCTCATTGACAAGATCACCTTTCCCATGACGAAAAACTCCATGTATATATTGTCTGGTCTCAGGACTTTGATTGGTCGCGTCTAATGATAAATTCGGGTATTTATTTGGTAATACACTGCTATAGACTCATGGTGTTGCACCCTTGGTTATACTTGGTTGTTGAAGTTACGTGCTCAAGAGATATATGTCTTTCAGATGCTCCAAACAATTCTGAAGTACTGCACCCTAGTTTCTTTGTAAGTAGATCGAGAAGCAGAGATTGTACACTTCACATCTCTGATTTTGACACATAATGATTAGCCATCCCACTTCCTTAACTTGTTAGTTGCCTTCTGTTTCCTCTATTATGTGAACTACTGCATCCTAGATAATGAACGAAGAGGCATCTGTATTCATTATAGTTATTACGTGGTTTACTTTGTATATGCCAGTCATGTGCACCATGTGGTTCTGTTAAGCAATGGTCTATGTTGCTTTTACTGTTTCATTTTGTTTGATGCCTTTTTTTCTCTGCCAAAGTAGACTGAGGAGCAAGAGAATGCTCAATTGGTTTTGATTCCATATTCCTTTGCGAGAATTGTATTGAGAAGCAGAGAATGTTCAGTCCATAGCCCTTCTATTTTGATGATGTGTGATTAGCCCACCCTCTTAGCTTGAAATCGTGTGATGTTTCCTCTCTTCTCTGAACTACTGCACCGGTTGGACACGCCAAAGTCACCCCGTCCGTTTGCTCGTGTCCACGTCGGGCCCACATGGAAGCAACAAACCAAGCCGTGCATCCATGAATGTTGGTTGCTCGCCCTCTTGCGCCAACACTCAATGCCAGTCGCGGAGTACCCTACGCAATTGCTTGACCCTCTACGGCGGCATCAATGCCACTGCCGTTGTAGCATGCGCCAACAATGATAGGTAGGGCTTCTTAGATGGTCGTGCGCGCCCATCTCCCCCACCACCTGCACCAATATCCCACTTCTGGCGAAACCGGTTCGCCATCTACAATCCATCCATGCCTTCGTGGTGGAAGAAGATGATGAAGCACGACCATAAAGCCTCTTGTCTTTGGGCTAGCGGCGTCGTTGTTTGCCGACACCGCCACCGCCTCCGCACATCTCCCTCATGCTTCCACCAAGCACGCATGATTTCGGAGTGCCACTTCCGCCTGCACATATTGTGTATCGGACCCGCGCGCACCCTCGAACCCACCCGTGACTGTTGGTACATGCCAGTAGAGGAGGCACCCTAGTGATGGGAATAGGGGTGACCTGCGAACACCGGGATGTGAACCTCCCTGGAGGCTAGCACCTGAATAGGATCAGGGTGTCGGTACCACCCATGCCACCACCTCCCGCAACCCATGCCACAATGGGTCGCTTCTGGACACCGAGATCGAACGCCGCCACCACCACCTCCTGCAGCATATGCACAATGATAGCACGTACTATTGTCGGATTGAAGACATGTATGCCGAGAGGGGGGTCCTCGAGGCGTGTGGAAAGAAGGGGTGTGATGAGACGGTATTCCGGGAATGGTGAGCACACAGGTTTTACCCATGTTCGAATCTGCCGGCTTTGGACGGATCCTACCCCTGCTAGCAATCTAGTAATACGATAGAGCCGGAACTACAGATTACAAGAGAGGTTTCACCTGTGCGAGTTAAGGTTGTAAGTTGTGGGTGCCCTAAACGCTGGTCCCCTAGGACGACTTATATAGATGCCCGGCCTAAGGTTACAGGAGAGACCTATCCGGTTACGATACATAGTACATCTTGTCTACAAGTAACTATACCGGCCTAAGTCGGTAAGTCTTTTTAGCCTTGCCGTAGCCGGATGGGCTACCATATTTTCTCTTTGACTGGGCCACCCGTGAAGCAAAGCTCTAACCCAAAGTGGGCCACCTTGGTCAGCGAGTCATAGTGGGTATACCCAGAAAGTATATCCCCAACAATAGCCCCCAGAAGCCTTCAAGATCGAAAGTCGGATTTCATCACCTAGCTTGATCTTTCTTCGACTGTAGAGCCTTGAAGGATTTCTGAAACTCCAAAACAAAAGTACGATCCGGGTCTCAAAATGAGTCGGAGCTATGAATATTTTATTACGGCTTTCTCCAGCTCGATTTCAAACTAAGCAGGAAATTGGTCTCTAACGCAAACCTGACATCGGTCAAGGACTAGTCTTGTCACTAACAGATATTCCTATCAGTGTGACCGTTGGTGGGTCCACTTCTCGCGGAACCAAGGCGCCGTTTAATGCACGCATGGAGATCTAGGAGGCATAAACTTCTCGAGGAAGTTGCCTAGTTCTTTCCATGATGCGTGGCACAAATTAATGTTCATTCACACGAATATTAGCGCAGGCGTGATACATTAGGGGTTGAGATTCTCTCATTATCCTCTCACCAGCACCCATGGCTTCTTCTTCCTCCAAACGACACAACGGCCTTGCCTCTTTTCCTTCCCTAATCCCACAGTGTCGCCCACCAAAGGTCATCGCCCCTGACCAGATGGCTGACGCTTCTGCGACCCCGATCCTCACCCAGGCCAACACCACCGTTCTGCCGCCGGCGACCCCGGAGATGCCTCCTGCCGAGGCGGATGATCCCATCCCCATTTGATTTTCGTGTTCCCCTATGTTTATTTTGATTACCGACGGAATTGTATTCCGGTGATTTGCGGCGATTGCATCGCCTGAACTATGCACTGCTCGTTGGCGGCAAACTATGTTTTAATTTCGGGCGACCTTTTGAAACTTTGAATTTCTAATTACGATTTGGAAGGGGAGGGGCTGTTTTAGGGGGACGGCTGGGAGGCGGTGAACCCCGTTAGGAGGAACTAGCGCCGGCGCCCCCCATAAGGCCAAACGCCAGACCTCAGGGGAGTGGAGATGCTCTTTAAAAAAAAGTAAGAGAAGGTACAGTATCCTACTCGTCTACTACAACCAGTCTCCAACTCGGAGTCGGATGGACTACTTAGGCTTAGTCAAGACATGCACTGTACGTGGGTAATCTCTAGTACTATATCGCAGATAAACACCAAAACAGAAGTTTAGGATCCGTAACAAGTCCGATTCTTGTGCTATACAGCTCTGGGAATTGCTGAATATAATCTCCGTTACTGCAACTGCTGCTAGGGCTCTGCACGCTTCGATGGGGTTGAGACCGAGACGTCGCCCGCGTACCTCCTCTAAGGCCCAGCACCCAGGAGGAGTGGACCAGATCAGCGCCCTCCCCGACGACCTCCTCCTCCTGATCCTAGCCGGCCTCGGCTGCACTGCCGCCGCCGCGCGCACCTGCGGCCTCTCCCGCCGGTGGCGCGGCCTCTGGGCCCGCCTCGGCGACATCTCCCTCCGCGACGTCCCGTTCGAATCGCTCGCTCCCGTGCTCAGCTGCGTCGCCCGCCCGCCGCCTCCCGTCATCTCCCTCCTCGAGATCCGGGTGCCCAAGCAGAACCGGCGCGTGCCCAGGGAGCACTGGCCCGTCCGCGAGGACGTCGCCTCGCTGGTGCGCGCCGCCGCCCGGCTCGCGCCCGAGAGGCTCGTCCTCGCGCTCCCTCCGGGCGGCTCCAACCCGAACCCCGCGGACCTCCACCTCCCGTGCCTCCGCCGCGCCGCCTCCAATCGTGCTGGAGTCGCTCCCCTTCGTCATTCGCGCGCCGGCAGCCGCCGAGGACGAGTTCACCGCGCTCCACACGCTGCGTCTCCTGGACTGCATCGTCGTGGACAAGGACCTCGAGGCCTTGCTCTCCCGCTGCCCGCGCCTGCGCGTGCTGGAGCTCAGGCACAAGAGAACCGCGTGGCGCGGCGCCCACAGACAGAGGACGGTCCGCTCGGCGACGCTGCAGGAGCTCGTCGTCGACTCCGAGACAGGATGGCTCAGCCGTATCCGCATCGTTGCTCCGGTGCTTAAGCAATTGACAATGTCGTTCTGGGCCTACAAGGAGGCGAGCATCTCCGTCTCGACACCAATGCTGGAGAAGGTCTCCTGGCAGTGCTCGTACTACGACAAAACAGCTACTATTGGGTTTGGTCTTTGGAGCCTCCAAATGCTCTGGCTAGAGACGGCACACATGCCTGGACAGCTCCCTTCGCTGCAGATTTATGCCGCCAATGTATGCCATTTCTCCTGCTCAATTTTTAATTGAACTACGTAGTACTAGTAGTAGTAAAACTTTATGGATGAGATGACACATATATCCCACCAAATTGCCTTTAATTTCAGACCCCTCACAATTTTCCCAATGAAGAAGCCAACCTTGCAAAGGAGATAGAGAAACACACGTCGGTTCTTGAATTCTCTAACTTGGAGATGCATCTCTCGACAATGGGGCGTGTTTTTGGAGCGCTCGTGGTGCATCTTCTTCAGATGAAGCGGATTCGTTCTGTTCAACGGAGCCTTAAGGTCGTCAGGGAGAGATCACCGGTAATTAATTTCCCACTCTGCTCATATATAATCCCTCCGTTTTAAAATATAACATGTTTTAGCTTTATGAAAGAAATGTATCTAAATCTTTTTTTAGTGTGTAGGTTAGATTTGTAGGTTCATCCAACCTATAAACTAAAAAAAATCTAGATACACCTTTTTCAAAAAGCTAAAATATCTTATATTTTGAAAGGGAGTATATCTCAATAATACAATTTGTAATAGACCAAGTATCTTTTTTTTGTTTTATTAGGAGAAACAACCATGCCCTGCAAACTGTTCATGTGAGCCTACAGACTGGACGACCCAGATTATCTCATTGACGGCCCTCGAGGAAATAGGAATATATGGCTTCGAAGGCGAGGATCATGAGTATGATCTGTTGAAACTCATACTCAACTGCGCACCGATGCTTAGAAGAATGACCGTGAAACTGTCGCATGAGTTATCATCAAGCAACGAAGCTCGCACCAAAATATCTGACCTCACTGCGCATTCTTCCGTGGAATGCCTTGTCTATCTTAGGTAAGTATCTTTCTTGCATATGTCATTGTTAGCATGCATAGCTCCCGGGTCTCCTGCTTGCAGCAGCAAGATTGTAATGTCAAACTGCCAATTATTTGAATTTCATTGCCCTAATGGTTTCGAAAGTTTTGCCATTTGTATTCGGTAACTAGATGCTTTGTTTAGTTATCTTGTTTGAATTTCATTGGCCTTGCGCAAATTATTTTTGTTCCAGCTATACATTCTCTTGAACAAGTACTTGGCTATGTTTATTCTTACCAGAACTGGTTTCGATTTTCCTCCTCGCAGGACTGATGCACCATAGCCAAAATTCCCTGGCGACATGATTCCCATCTTCGACCAAAAGCTTTCCCCTGAAGAACTTCTTCAAACCATAAGAGGAGGTGTCGCTTTGGATTCGCAGCGCAGATATGGGCTGAAAGCGTTGCACTCTTAGCAAAAGATTCAATTTTCGAAGTTGCTGTGTTTAAGCTTGCACACTGTACGCTCCAAGTGATTAATTGTGAAGAGCAACTACCACAAACAAGTTTACTTGTAAGTAGATTGAGAAGCAAAGAGTGGACACTCCATAACTCTTGATTTCCCTTACACAGTTACACTTGAGAGTTGTATTTGGAAGGAATAGCATTAGTCAAGACATACATTGCACGGGGTAATCTCTAGTTAATCCGAACTGAACACCAAATACGTACGTACTCCCTCCGTTCGGAAATATAAGACTAGATACCTTTTAGTGTATAGGTTCTGCGAACCTATATACTAAAAGACGTCTAGATACATTTCATTCACAAAGCTAAAACGTCTAATATTTCCGAACGGAAGGGAGTACAAAAAGTATTGGATTCTTCGTTTGTTAAGTCTGAAATTATTTCAAATTAAGTTAGATCCGTATACAAAGTCCGTATTCTCTTGGAACACAGATCAATATATATTCTGGTAAAAAAACAAAACAACCAGCGTGGCCGTCCGTTACTGCAACTACCGGTAGGACTCTGAAAGCTTCGATGGGTTCTCGCCGACGTTTCTCCCAGAAGCCAGGACCATGCGGCGACGGAACGGACCACATCAGCGGCCTCCCCGACGACGTCCTCCTCCTGATCCTCGCCGGCCTCGGCTGCACCGCCGCCGCCGCGCGCACTAGCGGCCTCTCCCGCCGGTGGCGCGGCCTCTGGGCCCGCCTCGGCGACATCACCCTCCGTGACGTCCCCTTCCCGTCGCTCGCGGCGGTGCTCAGCCTTGTCGCCCGCCCTCCGCCTCCCGTCATCTCCCTCCTCGAGATCCGGGTGCCCAGCCAGAACCGGCGGGTGCCCAGAGAGCACTGGCCCGCCCGCGCGGACGTCGCCTCGCTGATGCGCGCCGCCGCGCGCCTCGCGCCGGAGAGGCTCGTCCTTGCGCTCCCGCCTGGCGGCTCGAATCCGAACCCCGCCGACGTCCACCTGCCGTGCTTCCGCCGCGCCGCCTCCATCGTGCTGGAGTCGCTTCCCTTCGTCCTCCGCGCGCCGGCCGCCGCCGGCGAGTTCGCCGCTCTCCGGAAGCTACACCTCCTGGACTGCATCGTCATGGACGAAGACCTCGACGACTTGCTCTCGCTCTGCCCGTGCCTGCGCGTGCTCCTGCTCAGGCACAGGACGACCACCTGGACCGGCGACCCCGATGGAGGACCGTCCACTCGGCGACGTTGGAGGAGCTTACCGTGGATTCCGAGAGAGCGTGGGCGAGTCGCGTCGACATCGCCACCCCGGCGGTTAAGCAGTTGGGGGTGTCCTTTTGGGCCTACGATGAGATGACCATCTCGGTCTCGGCACCAATGGTGGAGAAGTATTGGTGGCACTGCCGCTATGTCAAGGACACTATTGGGTTTGGTCTTTGGAGCCTCCACATGCTGAGGCTAGAGACGGCGTGGGGACAGCTACCTTCATTGCAGATATATGCCGGCAATGTACGTCACTTCTCCTCCTACTTAATTGACCTGAGTTTTTCAACCGAACTAAATTTTGTGGATAATGCATATCGTTTTGACCAAATCGTCTTTTCAGAGCGATCATGTTTTCTCCGATGAAGAAGCCAACCTTGCGCACGAGATAGAGAAGCATATGGTGATTGAATTCTACGATTTGGAGCTGCATCTGGCAGCAATGGGTCATGTTTTTGGAGCGTTTGTGTTGCATATTCTTGGGATGAATCGGGTTCGTAATGCTATACGGAGGCTTAAGGTCTTCCGAGAGACATTTCGGGTAATTCTCCTCTCTTATTTTTATGTTTTATTAGTACTAGCACATTTGGTAGTAGTAGTAATTCAGGTATTTGGTTTTAGGCCAAAGAAGCATGCCCTGCAAACTGTCCATGTGAGCCTACCGACTGGAGGACACAAATTATCTCATTGACTGCTCTTGAAGAAGTGGAAATAGATGGCTTCGAAGGCGATGTTCATGAGTATGATTTGTTGGAATTGATATTCAGTTCTGCATCAATGCTTAAAAGAATGACCGTCAAGTTTTCACGTATAGTCTCATCAAGTGACAATGCTTCTACAAAAATACATGAAATATTTGCGGCACACTCTTCCGTGGACTGCCTTGTCTATCTTAACTCAGGTAAATAATTCCTTTCCGCATCAGTGTATTCATCGGTAACTAATGAGTAGTCTCTGCTCTCTAGATTAACTGAAGATAGTTAATCACCCTCTGAGTTTAGTGGCACACATTATTATGCTTCCAGTTACATTCGTCAAGCAAGTAGGACTTTGCTGTCTTTATTTCTATTGTCAGCACATTTTGTGATTTATTTGCTAGTGACAACAATCTTCATTGATAGAACACAATACTAATACTGTATGTTTGCATGCTGTGATACTAACCAGAACTGGTTTTCATTTTCCTCCTCTGTAGGGTTATTACACCGTAGCCCAAATTGTCTGCCGACATGATTCACATTTGCTGTTTCCTGGTGCTCATTGACAAGATCACCTTTCCCATGACGAACAACTCCATGTATATATTATCGGGTCTCGGGACTTTGATTAGTCGCGTCTAATGATAAACTCAACTATTGTTTTGGCAATACACTACTATAGGATCAGGGTGTTGCACCCTTAGTTATATTTGGTTGTCTAAGTTACGTGCTCAAGAGATATATGCCAGTCAGATGCTCCAAACGATTCTGAAGTACCGCATCCTTGTTTCTTTGTAAGTAGATCGAGAAGCAGAGATCGTACACTTCATAGCTCTTGATTTTGACACCTAGTGATTAGCCATCCCACTTCCTTAACTTGTTAGTTGCCTTCTGTTTCCTCTGTTATGCTGCATCCTAGATAATGAACGAAGATGCATCTGTATTCATTCTAGTTATTCCGTGGTTTGCTTTTGTATATGCCAGTCATGTGCACCATGTGGTTCTGTTAAGCAAATGGTCTATGTTGCTTTTAACTGTTTCATTTCGTTTGATGACTTTTTTTTTCTCTGCCAAAGTAGAATGAGGAGCAGAGAATGCTCACTTGGTTTTGATTCCATATTTCTTTGCGAGAAGTGTATTGAGCAGCAGAGAATGTTCAGTCCATAGCCCTTCTATTTTGATGATGTGTGATTAGCCCACCCTCTTAGCTTGAAAATCGTGTGATGTTTCCTCTCTTCTCTGAACTACATCACCTATATGATGAACATGGATGCACCTGTATTCATTCTAGCAATCCGTTGCCTCACTCTGTAAAGTTGATATTGTATGTTTAGCCAAGATTCTCGTGAATAGACCAAGGCCTTCACTTTTTCTGCTTGCTGAGATTTGATATCTCTATGTGCGAGAGTATACAGTATTCAATCTTGAGTACAGTTTGATCATTTGCTGGTCAAGAATTAACCATTATATTGCTGAAAGAATTAGCAATTCTTGAATTAATTTTGTTTTCCTCTCTTGTCTGAACTTCTATAAATACACCCTCGATGATGAACGGAGATGCATCTGTATCTACTATAGCTCTTCCCTGGTTCACTTCTGTACGTATGACAGTCATCTTGCGCTCCGCTCAAGGTGATTATTGGTCTTGCTGTACACTGATCTGTTTCACTTCGTTGCCCTGTTTTCTTGCCAGAAGTATATTGAGCACCTGAACATGTTTACTTCATAGCTCTTGATTTCGGTACCAAGTGATCAGCCCAGCTTCTTAACATGAGAGTTGCGTTATGTTCCCTCTCCTATCTGAACTAGTTGTACCCTGTATCGATGAACAAAGATGCATCTCTACGCATTCTTTCTATCATTGCTTACTGTCAATCTTAAAGTCGATACTGACTAGTGAGAGTTTCACCGAGATTGTCTTGAACAGGCTAAAGCCGTCATTTTATCTGTTTGCTGATATATGATATCGCCGTGTATGTGTGACTACCGAGTTCTATCTCGAGTACAGTTTGATGATTTGATCATCAAGAGGTGACCATTATATTACAGTATATGTGTTATGGTCCATGACTTATGGTTCATCGAGGAAAATCGTGTTCGGCGGTGTGTATCTGGTGGAGCAATGGGCGGGTGCATGTGCATATGCCAACATGCTCACCTACCGCGCGAGGAGACCAACGGGACGACGACCAGTAGGACGTTTGTTTCCGTTTCTCCATTTTTTTGAAAGTAAAAACAATCTGTTTACAGAGATTACACATATGGTCACCGCATGAGAATGTCACACAACTTTGCACAAAGAAACCATAATTCTACCCTTGGGGAAACTCGTGCTCCACCAACGTCCTCCACCACCATCATGGCAGCGGGGGAAAAATAGGCGAATAACCGCCATACCAAGATCTAGGAGACAACCTTCTCATACAATGATGCTTTTCAAGCTGATGAACTAGGCCGTCGCAAACGATGAAACCGAGACTTTGTGCCACGTCGGCCGGGGATTCTTCCCCGTGGTCATCCGATCCTGATGCCGTCAACTTCATCCGGTGGAGTCGGGCCACCGCTGTCGTCATCCACGTACCCAACTGCAAGACAACAAACACAACTACAACAGTCAAAATGACCTTCACCCGCAAGATTGCCGACCACCGATCACCAGACACGAATCTCAATGGATCCAAAGATTGACAAGATGGCCGGGCCACCTGCCCCTCGATGCCACCTGTTGGAGTGGTGTCGAGATGGAGGAAAAGCAGGGACAAATTATTATGACACGGAGCTGTCTCCTCTGTAGAAGCAGCACCCCAAGGAAATACTAGGCCAGCCCTAACTACAACTGGAGCCAGAGCTTCGGGGTCCCTACCCCCTCCTGTGGCTGGAACGGCCGAGGAAGGAGGCAGGGACAGGCGGCGACGGTGAAGTTGGGGGGCAGATGGGTCTCCCGATCCTATTTCCCAGGAGCAGCGAACAGATCTATAGATGGTAGATCTTGATGGTGGCACTGACACCGCAAAAGAGCAATGGAATTCAGATGGGAGAAACTACTAGTGAGAAATAGAAAAAAAAGAGCATGTGAAGGGATGAGAATGTTGACTAGGGTTAGGGTAGGGTCATCGCCCAATAATCGTAGAGCTACGGACGAATTGTTATGGAAGCCTCGTACGGACGGACGTGGAACTACCTTACTGGAGGAAACTATGCGAGGTGGTGTAAGCTAGTTCCGTAAGAATTTTGTCCGTAGATGTAGCATTGAGTCGAGGAAATTGCACAAAACACCACATGTTGGGGCTCTTGTTGCACAAAACCACAACCTGGTTTGTTTTTTCAGAAAACACCAACTGTTGGTGTAATGAGTTGCATAGAACACAAATAGAGTAATTTGCCGGTTTGACAATAAATTAGTGCATTGGGCTCACTAGAGTTATTAGCGTAAAACCACCACAATGTTCGATTAACCACCACTTTACAAAAAATTGGCTAAAAACCACCACTTTAAGGCAAATTTTTGCAATGTGCACTAAACCTGGATTGATGATGAATTGACAGGAAAACTGACAGAGGGGCCCACCTACTTGGGTCCCACGTGTTGATGATGAATTGACAGGAAAAATAAAAAACCATTTTCCCTATTTTTTCTACCCGTTGACCACCCAGCTGACCAATCAGCTAGCAAGCTCCTTCCTTGCTAGCAAGCTCCTTAGCGACCCCCAGCTGACCTCCAGCGAGCAAGCTACAACGCGGGGTGGGGCGGGTGAGCTCCGGCATGCTCTGACGCAGGATGGGGCGGCGAGCTCGGGAAGGCAGCGGCGCGGGGCGAGCGGGCAGCAGCGCTGGATGGGGCCGGCGACTCCGGCAGGCTCCGACGCAGGATGGGGCGGCGAGCTCGAGTATGCGGCGGCGCGGGGTGAGCAGGCAGCGGCGCGGGATGGGGCCAGCGACTCCGGTAGGCTCCGACGCAGGATGGACGGCGAGATCGAGCAAGCGGCGACGCGGGGCGAGCGAGCGGCGACGCAAGGTGAGCGGGCGGCGAGCAGCGGCGCGGTGTGAGCGAGCGACCTGCGTGCAAGCTCCACGCGGGGTGGGCTCGCGACCTCCTGCGCGGGCGGGTCAGCGAGCTTCGATGCGGGACGGTGCGGCGACCTTCGACAGGCTCTGGCGCGGACGGGTCAGCGAGCTCGAGCAGGTAGCGGCGCAGGGTGGGGCGGGCGGCTGCGCGAGGTGGGGCGGGTGGTGGGCCACCTCCGGCGCGTGGCAGCGAGGACAACCGTGGCCTGCACTCCTACAGGAGATGAGCAAGAAGACCAAGTGGGACCTGCTAACACCGTCACATAGCATCGTTATCTCATGCCACGTCAGCCTTTTGGGTGGATCCCGCTGTCAGTTTCAGCGTTAATTTTCTGGTCAATTTGATATTAGTGCACATTGCAAAATAATTGCCGTAAAATGGTGGTTTTTAGCGATTATTTTGTAAAATGGTGGTTAATCGAACTTGCGCAGATATGTAGTGGTTTTATGATAATAGCTCATCCCACTGGCAGGAGAGACTTGGCAGCCACCGTGGCAAAGGAACTGGTCCAAGAGACAACGCGTCTCCTCGCAGGAACCTGCGTGCTGGCGATTTGTCTAGTGCACCGGTTTAATGGAATGCGATAGTATGTGTCCCTCTAAAAAGAGATGATTTAGGACCGGTGGTGACTATGAAGACGAGACTGTCGGAACGCCGCCGGCGCCCGTTATCTGTCCACGGACGCACGACGCTATTTCTAATTTTTCACGCAGTACAACATGTCCAGGACTCCGGTCAACTGAAGCGAGGAAGAAGCAGACGGGGACAACGACATATGGCGCGAGCGCTAGTTCGCAAGGTGGAGCGGCTCGGCGAGGATGATGGTCACGGGAACGCAGAGCGGCGTGAACTGAATGCCAACAGTAACAGAAGATCTGATGTTTGCAGGGAAGGGAGATGGGAGCTAGGCGAGATGAACACGTGATCTAGAGGACGGTGGGGGTGAGGCCAATGTGTAGCGCCGCCGGCGGCCGGGAGTTGCAGCGCCTGGTCAAGCGGTCCGGTTCTAATTTTTTATCTGGTGATGCATCTGAATTCCACCATGGATGCGACCTATGTGCTGATAGTGGGCCCAGCTATCCTAATCAGGTGTTAAATCTCCTAACTAATAGATTTGTGTTCTGTGTAAGTCATTACATAATAAAGTTAATGTTTTGTGAAAAAACAAAAAGAGTTGTGGTTTTGTGCAACAAGATTCCAACATGTGGTGTTATGTGCAATTTTCTCCATTGAGTCGCACGAACGTCAGCCATGAGCAAGGCAAGGTGTGTCGTGCCTGCGTATGAGTGACGAGGCTAGTGGCAGCTTGTGGGGCCTCCGAAACCATGTGTGCGACCACTGTTTATCCACATGGCTTAGCTCAAGAGTGTACAAGATCGACGCAGCCAGCAGCACATATGCACCCGGTGTATATTCCTTCGCCGGCTGGAGATATGCTTCCATTGGCATCTTGACCGGCCAACTTGCATGACGACGAAGCAAGCGTTCATCTGTGGAAAAATTGTGGGCGCGTCATGCCTACAGTTTTTTTTAGAAAAAATCAACAGATCTATTAATATAATACCTAACAATAACCTGACGAGCTAAAAGCGTGCCGCTGTCCTCGTCTCTCCGTCACCGAAACCGGGCAAAGCTTGTTGTAGTAGAACTTGTTGTCATAGACTGATGAAAATTCGTCGTGCTAAAATCTCGAAGGACCAATGCACCAAAATAGCAACCATCACCAATAATGACAATCGTAGATTAGAAAAAACTGATCCGAAACCACACCAACGAACACGAAAACTTATCATATTATCCTCGGGACAAACGACTTCATGTGCCCTCCGCTAGCGCTAGACGCACAACTAGAGCGAGGATAGAACAGAGACTTTATTCTGACTTAAGGACATAGACATCACCTCACCATCCTGAATAAGGCAATGAAAAGCAATCTAAAAAAACAAGACCGCCTGTCGGCGACGGGCCGTGGTCCGTCACGCCTCCAAGGCCCTAAGACCACTAGAATTAGGATGACGTCGCCAGCGAAGGGAGGGAACCCTAGATGGGTTAGCCGCCGCCTGGGGAGCTATTCTCTCCTTTCTGCCTCGTACCGGTTTGGGAGTCTTTCAACCTCTCAGTTTAACGTGTTGGTTTCCTGCGTCATGCCTGCAGTTATTTTGCACACGGTTGACGTTTACAACGTGCAACCCACCGGTTAGGAATGTCGCGAGAGAGCGAAATTCTAGTACAAAGGCACATTGGAATACATATATTGACAATATTGTTGAACTGAAGTAGAAAATATATTTCATAGTTCCCGAGAATTACTATAAAATTCTCACACGTAAGCATATCGATATGGATTTTCATAAAAAGTTATGAACATTTAAGATCTATGTGAAAGTCAAAAAATGAGAAAACCAAACGTCCTCTATTTCAGACACCAAAAGTGTCTAATCTGGTCCATTTGTAGAGGCCCATGTCCGTCCAGGATAGGCCAGTGCAACCAACAGTGTCCCCCATTTGTCCATGGCTTGGTAATTTTTGCCAATTTTCATTTTACACATTCCACAAACATAAATGGTCATAATTTAATGTAAATAGTCGCATATTAATTGCCACTACAAGGTAGTTCAATAGGCCTTGTCGGCATACCCCAAAATACCAAAAGGACAAGACACATAGTTCACAAAACACAAAAATTGAAGTGATCGAGTGAATCACACATCCTGATCATGGATCATATTCTTTTTCTCCAACCATTCCCGCTGAATTGGATCCATGTCGTCGGTCATGCGGTTCGGCATGAACTTGGCCTCCTTAGTGGGTATGGTGAACTCCAATAATTCGTTGTGCTTGCATCTACTTTCTTGGCTTTCTGTACATGCATTGATCTCTTCAATTCGAGCTTCTTGTTTTGCATGTCCTATAAGCTCTTCACGACCTCCTATTTGTCCACACACTTCCTCTCTTTCCTCTTCTCACTTAACACCTCTTTCTCGGCTAGTATTGGTTTGATCGTCTCTTTCAACGCATACGAGGAAGCCTCGTGCTTTGCATCTGCCTTGTAGTTGGTCCTTCCTCTTTGCCTCTTTGATTAACCGGATTCACTTGTGGTGGAACCATCAAGATTGATGACAATGGATTGTGTCCATTGGTTTGCATTGACACCTCCATTTCTAGTCCATGACGTATAAAGATCTTGCCACTTGGTACAATCTTTGATTGCATCCAACAATGGACCGTGTTGAATGATTTTCCTTGTTGGGCAATATTGAAGTGCTTCAAAGCTTGCAACACCTATACATAGCAATATTTTGTAAGTAGTAACACATAATGACATATACACATGGCACAAATCTTCACATATTTTGATCTCAAGAATATACCATGTCTCCCATGCCAATGCCACTATTTTTTCGCTTTTTCAGTGTCAGCGATGAACTAGGTGCATTACTCTTGGATAAATGACCAACCTTTTGTGGGAGGTTTTCATTGCGATCACTCTCGAAGGGGTGCTCACCCAAATGTTTGTGCTCACGGAATTAGTTGAAAATAATCTTCTAAAATGTCTCTCACTTTTGTTTGGCATCACAAACTGGATCTTGTCCAATTTCCATCCAAGCCTCACAAAGCACCACGCCCTTAAAGTCCGTGTATGATTTGGTTCTTTTGGACTGTCCTTTCGCCCCGATTTGGCGAACAAGATCATCCTCGAAAAATGGCTCATGATTGGTAATGATCCTTTATGATCATTACTTTCTCTTTGATCCAAACCTGCTGACCCGAGTCATTTACCGAACAAATAAACTCTATTTCAATCTTTGGAAGTGAGACTATCATGGGATCATGAAAACAATCCTTCGCCACTTGGGCATGACGAAATGAGACCATGTTGCAGGTAATTCGCATTTGATATATCTACAACAATGGCTACAGGTGAGAGAGAATCTTACTCCCAGTAGTTATAGGTTTCTTCTCGTTTTTCTTCTCCCAGACCAATAATCAAGCAGTCGGATCCAGATCCTTTTATGTTTCTCCTTAATCTTCCCTATGTCATTCCCATGGCTATGGGGAGGAAGGATGGAGCAAGAAAAGGAGCCTATCCCATGCCGACACCATTTGGCCGATTCCATGGCAAGGTGATGTTTCGGTTGCCATCGCCCCTCAACCTTCTCTCCTCTTCTACTCTGTAATAAATTGGTGACATTGCTTAAATTATCCCCGATGGATATTCTTATGGAGGATTGGTGGTTGAATGGGGGTATTGGTCGTCGAATCGAGTTTCGGGTCTTGGGGTAAGAGTTCTTGCTAGTACCGATCGTCATGTTGCGAGGGAAGGGGTGTCAGACTCCAAGATATGGGGTTCCTGTGGATCACAGTGGAGCTATGTATGGTGGAGTTCGTCAGCGGCGGCATGCTCATGCCAACGCTAGCTTCAGCCTAAAGGAAAGCCACTCCGTGCTTTGGTCTTGATGCGCATGAGCAACTTCGTCCTCCTAGCCAGCGTGCTAGATCGGAGGATCCTCCTCGACTTCGATACCGCATCGCACACCCACTCTACCCCAAATTGGCGTAGTCCCTGTTGGCGAGGCGGGTGGCCGTTCCTAGAGGTCTCAGATCGACAACGGTGGACAAGAAGGACTGGATCGCTTTTTAATTTCTTTCTAAAAAGTGAGGACAAGTTCTAATCTTCGTTTCTTTTAGTGTCCTCTTTGTATTTGTACACCCACCGTTCTAGTGAGAGAAGTTGTCGGGTCCTTCGGAAGCCTTCTCAGTGCAAAAAAAAAACTCAGTATTTTCTTCTACTAATCGAAAATACCGTGGTTACCGTACCGTCCAGTAACCGAAAATATCGTGCAAAAAAATCTAGCCCATTTGAATTTGCTTTTATTTTGGACTGGTTTGTTCTCCAACCTAAACCATTCGATCCGTTGAGAGCATCTTCTCACGCATCTCTTTTCGTTTGCGGGAGTGGGCATCCTCACACTGACACTGATAGACGAACTACCACGCTGATATATAGGTATATATAGTGATGCGCATCTCCCAGGCTATATATCGTATTGTCATTTGCCGACCGTTGTGTGCCTGGACTCGATAGGTTAATCTCTCGCTAACATGTACCCTTTGCTTGATAGACCAGCCTCAGCTCGTGATCTCGATCGCGTCCGAGCCCAGCAAGCTTGGAATTTGGAAATACGGAGAGAAGGAAACGTGCATGCACGCGCGGAGCGCCAACGCGCGGTCGCCACGTCCTCCACCGGCATCGATCGGACCAACGCGCGCTTTGCCACCCTTTCCTCGGACGCCCCCCGGCGTACGCGGTGGCTCCGGCCTCCGGCGCTCGCACGCACGCACCGCCCCACCGCCATCCGCCGTCTCCTTTTCATTCTTCTTCCCCCTTCTCCACCTCGGAACGCTAAAACTAGATTACCCCCTTGACGGCGGGGCTCCAGCTGTTTTAGTTTCCTCGGACGCTTAAACTTTGTCGTCAACTCCCATGCAAATTCATGCATGCATATGCTGCGCGTCGCCGACCCTCTACGCCCACGCCTACGCCTAGTTTGTTAATCGATCCTACTGCGTACGTTCTGTATTAACAACCTCTCGTTTCTTAGCTAGGAAAATGCTTAATGCTTTGAAGGCACAGCATCACTGGATTCCTGGAGCTCATCAAGCTAGCTGCTCCCTAATTAATCATGACACTAATTAACCAGCTTCATCGATCAGTTTGTTCTCCTTGGCCAAGACAAAAGCAGCTCCTACTAGCTAGTCTACTAGAGTAGATACAAAGAGGAGGCTCGTGGCTTATCCTTATACTTGAAGCCACTTTACTTTATCATCACTCTACAAAAACTAAAGATGAGATTTCAAAACTCATACCTACTCAACTAGGCTCGGTCCAGTGGAGCGGGTATCTTATTCGCGGTCGTACATCCGGACCACATGCGAGACGGGACAGCTCCTATAAACCACACCACCACCAAGACCACGTAGTCGCACGGCACACTCCAAGAGTCCAAACCACCCACCCACCCACCGAGACACATTCTCTCGCCGTCAAGATCGATCGAGATGGGGGAGGGCAATGCCGCCGCTCAGGCGGCGCGGTCGTCGTCCTCGTCGTGCCGGCGCGGTCCAGGAGGGTGCGGGCTGGCGCTGGGCCGGCTGGTCAGGAGGCTGCGGAGGCGGAGCAAGATGCTGTGCACGGCGGCGCGGCCAGCGCCAGCCGCCGCGTCCCGGTACTGCCACCAGTACGACCCGCTCAGCTACGCGCGCAACTTCGACGGAACAGGGCTCGACGGCGCCGACGACGTCTCCGGCCACCTTAACCACCACTACACCTTCGCCTCGCGTTTCGTGCTCCCCTCCTCTGACGCCAGGCGGCAGCAGCAGTAGGCATGCTCGCCATTAGAGTTAGGAAGGGCACTCTGTTTTTTTGTTTTGTTCTTTATCGATCCCCTCGGCTGCAGCTTAGCCTGCAGGCGAATAGGCGATCGTGTTCATATTTGCAGCGGTGGATCACGATGGCTGTAAGAATTTCCCGGTCTCCTAGGCTGCCTCAGTTTTCGGCCATTTGGGGAACTGTAGAAAATGTTCAGTTAAGCGAACATTTTTTTGAATTTCGACGTGTTTGGTTCATAGTTTTGTAACGTAACCTGATAGCGGACCCATTAAATCTTGTTTGTTTCGGTTGCTCCGTAAATCTGATAACATGGTATCTTACAAATTTGATTCCGCTGGATCCCTGTGTAATCAGATACCGATGTTAGACAAAGCTTATATACGTATGGATAAGTACACCACTCCTATATACGTATATCTCTATGTACATGCCACGGTAGAGGCTGTTTTTACCCTATATAAACACGTAACACGAGACCCCAAAGGGTCATCGTTTCCGCCACACCAATATGGTATCAGAGCCTATCTCCTCCTAAACCCTAGCCGCCGCTAGGCTCCCACATCCGCCGCCGCCGCAAAACCCGCCGCCGCAGCTCCACCTCTGCCGCTGCCTCAAACTCCACGACCAAAAACACCAGCCGCCGCCCTAGCATTGTCTTCGGCCGCCGCCACGACACAAGCATCGCCGCCGCCCTAGCATCGTCTTCGGCCGCCGCCACGACACAACTCCGCCGCTGCCCTAGCCTCATCTACGGCCGCCGCCACGACAACATCTGCCGCCGCCCTAGATCCATCTACGGCCGCCGCCACGACGCCACGACACAAGCATCGCCGCCGCCCTAGTCCTATCTAAGGGCCTCCGCCACGACGACAAAACCCACCGCCGCCCTAGTCTCATCTACGGCCGCCGCCACGACAACATCCATGGCTCTCTCCACTGTCGTCGCGTCTTCTTCCGCCGCTGCATCGATGGTCCCCATCGGCAGCGCACTCGGTACTCCACCAACAACGAAGCTCACGCGCTCCAACTTTATGTTCTGGAAGACGCTAGTTCTCCCTCCGATCCGCGGCGCCCTTGCGCTCGGACTCCTGGATGGCACCGACGCGGCCCCGTCTCAGGTGGTCGGCGTCATTGATGAAGCTCAGAAGAAGACTACGGTTGTGAACCCCGCCTATGCTGCGTGGGTCGCTCGCGATCAGGCTGTTCTGGGCTACCTCCTGAACTCCCTCTCGCCCGAGCTCCTGCCTCATGTGTTCAACCTCGACACGTCTGCAGCGGTATGGGCGGCTATCAACTGCATGTTCTCCACGCAGTCCCCATCCAAGATCAATGCGATCCGGGGCGCCCTCACCAACACAAAGAAGAACTTCCTCACCACCGCCCAATACTTCGCCAAGATGAAGGGGTTTGCCTCGGAGCTGGTGGCTCTAGGCAAAACCCTCGATGGAAGCGAGCTGATCAGCTACATCCTCAACGGGCTCGATGGCTCCTACAACGATGTCGTTTCCACTGTCAACAGGAACCCTAATACCACACTTGATGACCTTTTTGATCAAATTTCTGCTCATGATCTTCGTCAGACTATGTTACCGGACACCGGTGATGTCTTCACCATGATGGCAAATCTTGCTCGTCGGCAGCCTCCACCTCGCCCACGTGATGATCGCGCACCTCGCCGTGATGACGACCGTGGCAACCGCCGCGACGACGACCGCGGCAACCGCCGCGATGACGACCGCGGCTATCGCGCCCGCAATGATGACCGTCCCTCGCGCGGTCCTGGTGATGAGTGCCACGATGATGGCGGCTACATGCGTCGCCACGATGAACCCCGCCGTGACGACCGCCGCGACGACTATCGCTGCCGCGACGACTATCGCTGCCGCGACGACAGTGTCCGCCGGGACGGTGGTGGCAGGCGTGATGGTCGCCGCCGTGATCGTGCCCCCACTCGCTTCGTTGACGTTCACTGTCAAATCTGCAAGATCCACGAACATCCTGCTAGTGATTGCTGGTGGAGGTATCAAGACAAGGACAAGGGGGACTCTGATGATGATGGAGATCGCAAGAACAAGGCTGCCCATGTTGCCTCCTATGGCGTGGACACCAACTGGTATCCTGACACTGGAGCTACAAATCATGTCGCTGGAGAACTGAGCAAGCTCTCTGTCCATGAGAGGTACACCGGTCGTGATCACGTTCACACGGCAAATGGTTATGGTATGCAAATCTCTCATGTTGGTCATTCAGTTTTGCATACCCCACATAGTTCCTTGCATCTTAATGATATCTTGCATGTTCCTACTGCCTCCAAAATTTTATTATCTGTTCATAAACTCACTCTTGACAACGGTGTCTTTCTTGAGTTTCACCCCTATTTCTTTTTGATTAAGGATCAGGCCACCGGGGAGGTTCTGTTTAAGGGTCCGTGTCATGGTGGCCTCCACCCACTAGTTCCTACTCCCAGTGGGTCACGCAAGGAAGCCTTCATCAAAATAAAGCCATCATCCTCCACATGGCATCGTCGTCTAGGCCACCCCTCTTCGTTTGTGGTTCAGCAAATAATTAGAAAAAATGAACTCTTGTACTTGCCAGAAATAAACCCATATGTCTGTGATGCATGTCAGTTAGCAAAGAGTCATCAGTTGCCATATCCTCTTTCTACTAGTGTTTCCACTGTTCCTTTGGAACAAGTGTTTTCTGATGTCTGGGGTCTAGCTCCTCTCTCTATTGGCAAACATGCATATTATGTAAGCTTTATTGATGATTTTAGCAAGTTCACTTGGATCTATTTGCTTAAGAAACGCTCTGAAGTTTATCAAGTCTTTCTTAACTTCCAACAGTTTGTGGAACGCATGTTTGATAGAAAGATAAAAACTATGCAAACTGACTGGGGTGGTGAATATGAAAAACTCAATAGCTTCTTCCAAAAGGTTGGGATTGTTCATCATGTGTCCTGTCCCCATGCTCATCAACAAAATGGTTCTGCTGAACGGAAACATCGTCACATAGTTGAAGTTGGCCTCTCTCTTCTTGCAAATGCATCTATGCCTCTAAAATTCTGGGATGAAGCTTTCCTCACCGCTACATTCCTCATAAATCTGCTACCTAGCAAAGTCATTAAGTTTGACACCCCCGTAGAACGACTTATGCATACTAAACCCAATTATGAGTCCATTCGTATTTTTGACTGTGCGTGTTGGCCCAATCTTCGACCCTACAATAAACGCAAACTAGCCTTTCGATCCACCAGATGTGTGTTTCTTGGCTATAGTCCTCTTCACAAAGGGGTCAAATGTCTTGATGTTTCCACTGGCCGTGTTTATGTATCACGTGATGTTGTCTTTGATGAGAATGTTTTTCCCTTTGCCGACCTTCATCCCAATGCAGGTCGTCGTCTACGTCATGACATTCTTTTACTTTCACATGATACACCCTCTGATTTATCTACTATTGGGGATGCACAAACTAATGACCACATGCCTTTGCCTATTATACCAATTGTGACTAACCATGACCAGGAAACAACAATAGCTGCTCCAGCTACAACGGACTCGGAGTACACTGCTGAAAATTCTATGGAAAATGATGATGACATGGAGTCACCCGAGCGATCAGCTGACTCCCCTACATCGCCGCTACACGACAACATGAGCACGCCATCCACCTCGGATCGAGCGCCCTCGAGATCCCGCGCCGCAGAGACAGCGTCGTCTTCTCCCGCGCTGCGCGCCACGCCGACCCCGCCCGGCTCCCCTCCCGCGTCGCCATCTGTCGCGCCCCAGGTGGACACCCGCGCGTCGTCGCCCAGTTCCTCACTGGTGCCTACCGCGGTCCGCGGTGACTCGGGGCACGTGGCCGACCACGATTTGCCCCCGGTTCCGCCAGAATCTGCTACGGGTTCCGTGCCCTCTCCATCGCCTGATGGATCACCTGTGGTACCAGCAATTGTTGCACCTCATGCGTCCACTATTCGCACTCGTCTTCAACAAGGTATTCGTCAACCAAAGATTCGTACTGATGGTACTATATGCTATGGTCTGCTTACGTCCACAGGTGAACCACGTACTCTCTCCGAGGCTCTTGATCATCCCCAATGGAGAAGTGTTATGGAAGAAGAATATAAAGCACTCCAACACAACCAGACCTGGCATCTTGTTCCTCCTAGTTCCAACAAGAATTTAATTGACTGCAAATGGGTATATCGTATCAAGAAGCGAGCTGATGGTACAATTGACAGGTTCAAGGCTCGTCTTGTTGCAAAAGGATTCAAGCAAAGGTATGGTATTGACTATGAGGATACTTTCAGTCCAGTTGTTAAAGCTGCTACTATTAGAACTGTTCTAGCCGTATCTGTGTCTCGAGGTTGGAGTCTTCGGCAGCTAGATGTAAAGAACGCGTTTTTACATGGTGTTCTGGAGGAGTAAGTTTACATGCGCCAACCCCTAGGTTTTGAGGATCCTGATGCTCCACATCATTTTTGCAAACTTGACAAAGCTTTATATGGTCTCAAGCAAGCTCCCCGTGCTTGGTTCTCTCGTCTCAGTTCCAAGCTTCATGCACTTGGGTTTATTTCCTCACAGGCTGACACCTCTCTGTTTCTTTATCACAAGACAGGTGTCACTATGTATGTTCTCATTTATGTTGATGATATCATTGTTACAAGTTCTTCAGATCATGCTATTTCAGCATTACTCAAGGATCTCAATGTTCCCTTTGCCATTAAAGATCTTGGTGATTTGCACTTCTTTTTAGGTATTGAGGTCAAGAAAATTCCTGATGGTATTGTTCTCACTCAAGAAAAATATGCCTTTGATCTCCTTTCCAAAGTCGGCATGACTGGATGCAAGGCCACGCCTACACCCCTGTCCCCAGTGGACAAGTTGTCACTGACTGAGGGGGAACCGCTTAGCACAGAAGACAACACACGGTATCACAGTATTGTGGGGGCCCTTTAGTATCTCACCCTGACTCGGCCTGATCTGTCTTTTTCAGTAAACAAGGTTTGCCAGTATCTTCATGCACCTACAACTGCTCATTGGACTGCAGTCAAACGCATCTTACGCTATGTCTGTGATACTATAAATCTTGGTATTACCTTTCAGAAATCCACTTCCACCCTGTTAAGTGCTTTTTTCAGATGCAGACTGGGCTGGCTGTTTAGATGATAGACATTCTACAGGAGGTTTTGCAATATTTGTTGGACCAAACTTGGTCTCATGGAGTTCTCGCAAGGAGCCCATAGTTTCTCGATCCAGTACTGAAGCTGAATACAAGGCTCTTGCTAATGCTACAACTGAACTTATTTGGGTTGAAGCTCTTCTCAAAGAACTTGGTGTCAAACTACATGAAAGACCATGTCTATGGTGCGACAACCTAGGTGCTACCTATTTATCTGCAAATCCAGTCTTTCATGCTCGCACAAAACACATTGAGATTGACTTTCATTTTGTCCGTGAAAGAGTGGCTAGCAAACAACTTGAGATCAAGTTCATATCTAGTAAAGATCAAATAGCTGATGGTTTTACTAAAGCACTTCCAGTTATAAATCTTCAAGAGTTTAGACGTAATCTAAATCTTCAGAGAAGTTTAGATTAAAGAGGGCTGTTAGACAAAGCTTATATACGTATGGATATGGTGTAGTACACCACTCCTGTATACGCATATCTCTATGTACATGCCATGGTAGAGGCTGTTTCTACCCTATATAAACACGTAACACGAGACCCCAAAAGGTCATCGTTTCCGCCACACCAATAACCGATACCGCAAAGGACCCTCCTGTTCGTGGCTGCAGCTGCTAGTCCCGTCATTGTCATCTCCGATCCCCGCCGTCGCAAGTTGTCCGCCTCCACGGTCGCCTACTGTACTCATCGCCGTCATTGCATGTAGTCGGCGCCGCCGCCCGGTGTAGTCGCCGTCGCCACCTGCTGCAGTCGCCGGTCGCCGCCGCTGTCCGCTGTAGTTGCCGGTCGCCGCCGCCACAAGCCATCCGCTAGCTATCATTGTCGTTGCCGCCGCTGCAAGCTGCCTGTTGCGCACCGGTACGCGTGAGTCCCTATCTCCATCTTTGCTCGATGCCTGGATGTGGTTCTGCCGGCCACGACCAGTAGTGGCTGCTCCCGCGCGAGCGTTACCGGAGCAGTAACCAAACAGAATTCAGGTTTTGTCCTTTCCATTTACGTTGACGGTGTAAATCTATTACATTTACGTTTTCATTACTCCCTCCGTTTCAAATTAATTCATTTTGATTTGTCTAAATTTGGATATATCTAGATATATTTTAGTACTAGATATATCCGAATGTAGGTAAATCTAAATCAATTAATTTGGATCGAAGGATTACCCCTTGAAACAAACACGTCTTCTTGGTGTCCAACTCTCCGTGGCTGTATGTAGTGGTCTTGACACAACCATCTCTTTGCATGCTCTGAAATCAGCTGGTCATATTGCCAAATCGAAATAAGCTTATCCGCTTACACAGGGAAGGAGGAATCTATGGACTACGGAGCCTCAAGACGAGTCAGGGCTCCTGCTCCAGATCCAGTCATCAAGCGAGAATGGCTGGACCTGGACCGCTGGAAGTACAATACGTAATTGCGGGCAGCGACGTCGCAGCTCCTGCTCCCCTGCTCCTGCAGATGCAGCCAGTGATGAGCTTCGCGTGGGAGCAGGACGCCCTGTGTATCACGGGTGCTGCATGAGCGTGCGGGTCGGCGGCGATCTCACCGATCCAGCCTTCAGCATTGATCCGACCTGTGGATGGTGGACAGCAAACATTTTTTTAGATCCTTTTCCGTTGGTATCTTGGTCAGTGCATCTCCACCGGCACGACTCAAACTGTCCTAAATGGTCCGACCGGACCGAACGGTGGACGCGCCTCCCTAGCAGGATGACTCACGACGTACCAAATTTGGCAATGTTTGCGCCAAGGCGGACAGCGGGCACATCCTCCTGTGTCCTCCCGCGTGGGGTGAGGACCCGCATGCCAGCGACCCAACGGTCTTCTTCCACTAGCCATCGATGGAGGGAGATAGGCTGCTCCAAGACTGACCGTGACGTTGAGGATTGGACGCCTACTCTGGCTGCACCGCCCGACGGCTGCACTCCTGCTGCGGCGACATCAATGGACTCGTTTTGGCCTACGCGGCGACATCCAGTGTCGTGGACTTTTAACGGGCCACCTGCGGCTATCTTCTCCCACACTTCCCCCCTCCCTCCCACCCTCTAGCCACCAGCACCACCACCGCGCTAGGTAGCCATGGCCGGCGACATTGGATCAAGGGGAGGGCGTCTTGGACTACCACTGGGCACTGGTCGTCGTCGAGGCCATCGAGGAAGACGTGGGGGGAGCGGCCAAAGCAGTTCGCTGCCACCGTCTTCATCACCACCACCATCTTCACCCGAGCTCGAGCCCGTCGCCATCAACCTCGACAAGTTCGAGTCCGCCGTGACCATCCACTTGGGCACGAACTTGGAAAGGTTGTGCCTCCCCCAGAAGTTTGCATCCATTGTAGACGGCCAAGAGCCACACCACGTCATGCTATAGGTGTTTGGCGGCGCCACCGGCCAATTGTTCGTCAAGGTGCTATTCGACCGCTACGGGCAGATGTACCTCGCCAAGGGCTGGAAGGAGTTCGCTCACACGCACCAAATCGAAGTCAGGCACTTCCTCGTCTTCAACTAGGACGGTGAAGACATGCTCACCATCAACACCTTCGACGACAACATATGCCGACACCATTATCATTCCGACTCGGATGAGTAGATGAGGACGAGGAGAAGACCATGATCTCCTAGTTTACCTTATGTTTTATGCCTTTTTGCTTTTTTTAGGAAATGGATGCTTTATTACTTGAAAATAATGTTTACACCCGGCCTCTGCATAGTTAGGATGCACACAGCCGATCAACCACACACCAAGTGACCAAAGCAAAAGTACCAATATTACAAAACATGCTATGAAAATAAAAACGCCTCGAGCTATGGCTGATCGATCTGTAGATCACGCTGCCAACCATGTCGGGAGAAATATCCCTCATCGTGTCCTCCAATCGCGTACACCTCTCCACAAACAAGTCGCGAAACTCCATACGTTGGAGAGTAGTCCATGATCAGAGGATAGCCGTTGCTTGATAGATAACCTGTAAGGAAAATGACACAAAGTTATTAAAAATCTTGTCATTTTTATATAGCCAAAGCGACCAAATAATGGCAAGCGCTCCCACCCTAAACAAAGTCTCGTATTTATGTTGTATCCCATACAACCAGTTACCAAATATATTGGCAACCGAACGTGGAGGAGATAAACCAGATGCTACTTGGATGATTGACCATATAGCACAAGCAAATTTACCCTGGAAGAATAAATGTCGGATTGTCTCATTATGATGACAAAAGACGTATTGTGTACTTCTATGTCAATTCCTCTTAACAAGATTATCCTTTGTAAGAATGACCCCCTTACGGAGATACCAAGCAAATATCTTTGTTTTAAGGGGGTATTTTCATCTTCCAAATTTTACTGTTATCATCGGCTGGAATATCAAGTTGGATCAAAGCTCTATACATTGAGTCAACATAAAATTTACCACTCTCCAGTAGTTTCCATTTGAACTCGTTCACACTCTCCGACAACTGTATCGTGGATAATTGTATTAAAAGATTGTTCCAAGATACCAGTCTAGGACCTATGAGACTTCTTCTAAAAGACACATTAGGAGGATTAGATTCCATTACTGTGAAAAGTGTGTCTCCTTTGTGCCTAACAATCGAATATAGAGCTGGATATTGTTCACGAAGAGAATTTTGGCCAAGCCATTTATCTTCCTAGAACCTAATATGTGATCATACTTAATATTGAAAACACCAAAACAGAAGAAATACTTTTTGGACGTTATTAGTCCAGCCCAAACGTGTGAATCCCCATGTTTTCAAACCACTTGAGACACAGCTTTGGAGCCAACATATTTTCTCCAATAGAATGGTTTACTAGACACCATCTTTTCTAAGTAGTTTAAAAAGCCATTTACGCAGAAGCGCGGTGTTTTTGACTTGCAAATCATGTATGCCCAGTCCACCGTATTGTTTTGGTCGGCAAACCACATTCCATCTGGCCAGTCAATATTTTTTTTTCACTATCCTCTTACCAAAGGAATCTTGATCGGAAATAATCTACTTTCTTCAAGATACCTTTTGGTAGTTGGAAAAACGAGATCATATATTGAAGGAAATATGCCCTGAGAGGCAATAATAAAGTTGTTATTATGTATTCCTTATATATGATAGATGTTTATTTTGCATGCTAGAATTGTATTGATCGGAAACATAAATACATGTGTGTTTAATAAACAAAAAGGGTTCCTAGTTATGCCTCTCTTATAGACTAGCTTGTTGATTAACAAGATGATCAAGGTTTCCTGATCATGGACATTGGATGTTGTTAATAACAAGGTCACAACATTTGTGAAATGATGTGATGAACATTCATCCGAAGTATAGCATTACGATCAAGTCATTATGTTTACATTGCTATAACATCATACGAAGTAATCTTTATCCTTAGACCATGAGATCATGTTAATTGCTAACACCGGAAGAGTATCTTGATAACATCAAACGTCACACCGTAACTGGGTGACTATAAAGATGGGTTCAGTGCTACGAAGGTGTTATGTTGAGGCTCATGGATCAAGAGTGGAATTTGTCAATCCCGATGACGGATAGATATACTCTGGACCCTCTGGGTGATATCACATTAAGGTAGCTTGCAAGCAAGTGATGCGATCACTAGAATGTTATATCACGGGAACGAGAAAAGAGTGCATGTCGGTAACGAGATCAAACTACGTATTTGGATACCGATGATCAAATCTCGGACATGTATTATATCAAGAGACAAAGGGATTAAATTACAAGCGTTAAAGGTTCTCACGATCACAGAAGTCATCGTTGAATATGCAGGAGTCAGTATGGACCTCCAGGTCCCGCTTCTGATTATTGATCTGAGAGGAGTCTCACTCATGTCTGCATTATTCGCGAACCATAGGGTGACACACTTAAGAGTTACCGGACACCATTTTGGAGCACATATGTTTCAGACAAAAGAATTGCAAAGTGCGGGAATTGTTTCGATAGAAACCGGAAATTGTTTCGGGTGAAATTGCAGAAAGTGGTTCTGCATGTGATATTGAAATATTGCAAGGGGTTATATGTGAATGTTTGTTAATTAAAGTAATTAACAAAATTCTGAATAAATTTAATAAAAGAGTTTTATTAAATGAGAGAGCATTAAACTTGGAGAATTTTAATGCATTTAAAGTAGGGACTTTAAAGGGGAATGTGAAGAGGTATTTTAATGTGGAGGGGTTACCACCACATGAATGGGGGAGGTGAGGAGTCACCCCCATGCGCGGGCCATGAAGAGGAGGGGCACCCTGATGACCCACAAGTATAGGGGGTGTATCGCAGTATTTTTGATAAGTAAGAGTGTCGAACCCAACGAGGAGCAGAAGGTGCTGGCTAGTGGTATGGATCAGGAATTCTCTGCAAATACTTAGCAAACGGATTTTTAGGGGTTTTCGATAAAGCAAGTAAACAAAGTACGAGTAAACAAAAGACAGTAGGAATAAATGCAGCAAGTGGCCCAATCCTTTATGCAGCAAAGGATAAGCCGGTTGTATTTCTTAAGATGACCAAACGTTCTCGAGGACACATGGAAAGACTGTCAAGTGCCTTCGCTTCATATAGTCGATTAATCTTCTCTAGCTTGCTAAGTGTTGTGTGGGTGAACCTGTGCTAATGTAACGCCCCATCCAAGACTAATACATACTTGTGATTATACCCCTTGCAAACATCCGTAAGTACAAGAAAGTAATTAAGGTAGAAACCTAACAACAGCTTTAAACTCTAAGACCCTTACGTCCTTTGTGCAATGGTTTCCTAATGGGGGTTCAGGTTTCTGTCACTTCGGCAACCCCTACGATTAGTAGCCAAATACACAATACATTCCCCTAGGCCCTTATAGGTGAAGTGTCATGTAGTCGACGTTCACATGACACCACTAGAAGAAGTACACCACAACTTAAATAACAATCTATTCAATCTTTCTCAACGCAACTCCACTACTAACAACAAGACTTCTCCCATGTCCTCAAGAACAAAATGAACTACTCACAAGACATCATATGGATCATGATCAGAGATGGAATAATGGTGTATGACAATCTGAACATAAACAATAATTCAATGGTTCACTCAATAGCATCAACTACAAACAGTAATCAACACTGGGAAAGTTTCCCCTATGAACTATGCAAGATTCAACACAATTGTTACAGTAATATGGAGATGGTGATGATGGTGCTGATGGTGGTGATGATGATGATGGTGATCCCGATGAAGTCCAGCTTGATGGTGGTGTTGATGGCGACGATCTCCCCTCTCCGGGAAGGAATTCCCCTGGCAGAAATCTGTCTACCGGAGAGATCTTTCTCTCTCGGTGTTTTCCGCCCCGCAGAGGCGGCGAAATCTTTCTGTGGTTGCTCACCGAGTCTTAGGGTTTCGTAGAAATGATATACGCTAGAGGGGAGAGGCTGGAGTGGGCTAGGGCGGCCACACCACCTCCGGGCGTGGCTTGGGCCTGCCCGCGCCATGGGGTGGTGTGGGTCCCCCTGTGGCCCACCTCCACTCCATCTTCTGGCATCCTGAGTCTTCTGGAAAAATAGGATTTTCCGTATATTTTCACGGATTTTCTGATCTTCGCGAATTTTGCCTCCAAACAACACCTTTTCCATCAGAATCCCGACTGCAGCGGTCCATGCTCCAAAAGTCATCAACCATGCAAAAATAGATGAAATAACATAAGTATCACCTCTCAATACGAAATATATCAATGAATAATAGTGAATTAAGACATAGAATAGTGATGCAAAATGGACGTATCAACTCCCCCCAAGCTTAGACTTCGCTTGTCCCCAAGCGAAACCGAGCTCAATAAACATGACCTCAGGTTTATGGAGTGAACAGTCGATAAAAGAATACGGACAAGAAGCATCACATTCATCAAATACATAGATCATAATAGAAGACAACTCACTATTATATAACTCAACTTGTAATGAGTAAAGGAAACACAATAAAGATACATAGAGTAAATCAGAATTCGTAATGGCAAACTTAGCTCTTGATCGAAGAATAGTTGATAATTTGTTGGAGTTCACAAATAGCTGGTTTTTCAATGATAGCTTTCAAAGTAGTAAACATCAAGATAAGAGCAATGTGCAAAACAAGGAACATAAGAAACATGATTGGATAAATCATCATATGAATGAATGAAACATATCAACTCAAAATACTTGCTAAGATAGAAGGGAGTAGGTTTACTGACTCAACTACAAAGTAAAATAAAGGCCCTTCAAAGAGGGAAGCAGGGATTGCAAGTCTCATAAAGAGCTCCCAAGAATTATGATACTTACTAGCTTTCAGCCCTCATTGCCCCTATCATAGGCATCTTTAGGTGATTAAGGTGAAAGTGAGGTCCAATCTGAGTTATATGCTTGACAGACTATAAACTGAAAATCCCAAGTCCCTTGAGTACGAGGGTCGCTCCTCATGCTACTCAACTTTAGTTACCGGTAAGTTCTTGTCATCGTAAGTATGTGCGTATCATTGAGAACCGCCAAGGGGGTACCCCTTGCCTGATGATACGGAAGAATCCCCATATCAAAATGACAAGGCAAGCAGACAATGAGTATCTCAGCAATCTTCTTATTTACCATGGGAAAATGGTGCTTTTTCTCTCTTTCCTCTTTTCATTGTATCTCTCTTTTTTTTCTTTTTCTCAATAGCTATCTCTCTCTTTTTTTATAAGAAGAATGCTTCATAGATATCATTATGGTTACGCTGCAGGTTTCCACCATGTCAGCATGGATTAGACCAACGGCCCAGGCGTTTCTCTAACACACATACATAACTCCATGGACTTACAAGCTCCCCTTTTATTTCACACCGACGACATCCGCAAACAAAAGAGCAAGGTATCAACTGGGTATATATTTACAAGTGTTGAAAGCGTTCCCCGTGACAGCACGGTTCTGCTAATCCCCAGCCTATAATTTGCAAGCATATAACTTTCATGGAGAGTTCACAATGGTTCAGGTTTATTAAATGCAAGAAAGTAAAGTGTGCCATCAAGTTCGTGAGATCTTTAATCACTAATTTTCGCATAACAAGTTTAATTTGGGAGGTAGAAAAAACAAGAATTTACTTGGAATAGCAATAATGCTACTAGGTAGGTATGGTGGACGCAAATGGCAAGGGTTTTGGTTTAAAGGAGTGGATGCACGAGAAGAATACCCTCTTAGTACATGTTTTTGGCTAGCAAGAGTAGGTAGCCAATACAAGAGTTGAAGGAATAAACAAACATACAAGTGATAAAGACAAACATGCAATCTTCCTTGGAAGCACAAAAGATCTTAACTAGAGAATACTAGACTCATGAGCAAATAAAGAAAGAAAGATGATGAAATTATTTTTCTCTAGAGTACTTCTATCTTTTTCTTTTCAACTCTCAAAAAGGTGTTGCTACTGACCGAGCCAGGTTTGCCAAAACCAACTAAATTAACTCAATGATCCCAAAGTGCTACCAATACTAATAACAAGAACAATCATATAACCACGAATTGAAAACTAACATAAGCTATGCAAAAAGAGTGAATGATAGAACTTCTCATTAATATTCCATAAAGGAAACTCACACCAAGGGATACATATCTAACGAGAGAGGGGACACTTCCATAATGCAAACCATACTACATAATAACTCCACTATTCATGATATGACTCTACTAATAAGGTAAAAAGATAGAAGATAGTGATATGATACTGCGGCACTCCCTCAAGCTTGGAACAAACCAAGGGGTGCCAAACCTGATGACAAATTACTCCTTTGGTGGTGGTGGTAATATTTTCTTAGTTGATGTGAGGTAATCTTCCAGCATCTTGCGAATCCTATTATTCTACCATTGAAGCATTTCCACCTTCCTCTGCAAGTCTCGGTACTTATCGTAGAACTCCTTAGTGACTCGTAGAGCTTCCATTGATGTAGGGCAAGTAACAAAAGGTACCAGCCCCTGTTTGGGGTCTTGGAGGTCTTCCTCCATAGGTTCCTTCCCTTTATCCTTGGCGGACACCATTGTGCTTCTAAACCTTCAAAGAGTATGTCCTGGCAGAAACAGATCGAAACAAAAACACGACGAAAACACGATATACGAACCTCGAGGGATCCGGGGGGGTTATATATTACGAAGTTTCATGTCAAAAGGAAGGTACTAGGAGAAAATGAGTCGGAGGCGGAGTCCGGAGTGGCCACACCACCTGGTGGCGCGGCCAGGGGAGGGCCCGTGCCACAAGGTGGTGTGAGCCACCCTGGCTCCGTTTCCGTCTCTTTTTCGCTTCGTAGCTTTCCTTATTGACTGAAAACTGCAAAAATATAGTTGGATTGTATTTTTTCGTGGAACTTTTATTACTAGAACGGTTACCTATTTGAAAACAGACTCTGCAGGTCTCTGAATTTGGTATTTAGTGGATCCTTCCGGAGTCATCTCTTGAATATCATCAATATCTTCATCTTCATGCACTTATTACTTGAGTCATAAAACCTTTCTCTTCCTTATTACACCATTATCTCTACTTCCTGGATATTTCTTTCACACAAAACTTCACACAGTTCTTATTAGCAACATTAGTATAAGTGAAGTGATAAAACCCTTTTGAGTCCAACTTCAACTGAAAACCATCACAACAAAAGCTACTGTAGCAAATCCTTCCGAAGACCCAAAAAGAATTCAAGAAGGAAATCGAATAAAGAAGCAAATGCAAGACTGGCAAAATCTATCAAAACAGACCAGCAGGTAAAGATCAATTTTTTTGAAAATCTTCTGTTGCTCAAATCAAAGAGTGCAGAACTAACGAAAATTAAATAACAACCTAGGCAGAATCACAAGACATACAGAGATCTCTCACGAATTTTTACGGTGAAGCACAAAAATCTGTTTCAGGACAGCAACTTCCCCAAATCTTACTTCTCTCTCATTAGAGGTTGATCTTGACAAAAAAAACCAAACAAAACAGATAAAGAGCGGTTATTACCGTAGTAATAACTTCCAAGACTCAAAGAAACAAAAACAAACTAAAAGCAAAAACAAATTGGGTTGTCTCCCATAAAGCTCTTTCTTTATAGCCATTAAGATAGGCATGATAATTTTGTAGAAGCTCTCATAGGGATATGAATTGAAGTGAAAGAGAGCATTAAGAAGCAAAAACACACACACATTTAAGTCTAACCCACTTCCTATGCAAGGGGATTTTGTAAACAAACAAGTTATTGAAACCAAAGGCAACTTGCATAAGAAGGCAAAAGAAGTGCAACATAAGAACTTTCAGCATAAAACGAGGAAACTGATATTATTGAGATGCATAAGAACACTTTTCCCTCTCTCATAGTAACTTTTAGTATCATGCATAAACTTAACAATATAGCTGTCACAAGGACCATCCTAACAATGATCACTTATTCTAACAGAAAACACAGGAATACTAGCTCTCATAACACTACTATGTGAAACAATATTAGAGGTATCCTTACAAAGGATACGGTGTCCCTCTTTTTCATATTTAGCGACAAAGTCTTTCACATTTGCTATTATAGGTTCATCAACCATTTGTTTATCAGGTTCAACAGCCTTATTCATACTTTCATCTACCATACTAGCTATCATAGAATGTTCCTTTACCTTAACTAGGAAAGGCATTTTCTCAATATAAGGTTTAGGTAAAACATGATTAGCAGTATAAACTTCAGTATTTCTTGCAGGAACACTCTTAGCAATATCTTTATAAGGTTCATGATACTTATTCCACTTCTTTTTAGGCACTTCAATGTAGGAAGCAAAAGCCTTAAAATAAGAAGCAATAGCTTGAGAGTCTAGACCATAAGCATTTTTAATATTTTGAAAGTCATCAATTCCCATAAAAGATTCAATGCATTAATAATCATAATTTATACCTGACTTTCTACCTTTGTCATTCTCCCAAGCTTCAGCATTGTCTTGAATACGATCTAGAAGGTCCCATTTAACTTCTTCTTTCATGCGAGTGAATGATCCAACACAAGAAGCATCCAATAAATCCTTATCATGTAGAGGGAGCCTTGCATAAAAGTTGTTGATAATAATATTG
Organism: Avena eriantha; assembly: GCA_910589775.1. Classification (NCBI taxonomy): domain Eukaryota; kingdom Viridiplantae; phylum Streptophyta; class Magnoliopsida; order Poales; family Poaceae; genus Avena; species Avena eriantha. The sequence continues at coordinate 22,455,927 of OU342744.1, read as the reverse complement.
TTGGGGAGCTCATGAATGGCACATTTGAGCATTAGTAACTTCAATCTCCCCAAGCTTGAGCTGTACTCTCTCCATCAAGAGGCCAAATGTTGTATATTTGATTCTGATCTTTATGAATCTCACTAGGAGGATAAAACTTTGAATAAAAGAGAGGCACTATTTCCTCCCATTCCAGAGCTTGACCATTCTTCAGCAGCTTATACCATTCATCAGCTCTTCCTTTCAGTGATAATGAGAATACCTTCTTCTTAACTTGATCTGTAGTAATACCTGCACACTTGAACAACCCGCATAATTCGTGTATAAAGAGTAAATGATCACTGGGATGGACAGTTCCATCCCCAACATAGAAGTTATCCATAACACGATCAATAATTCTAGTAGGTATTTGAAAGCATCATTCTCAGCAGGTGGTGGTTCATCTACTACCTTAGCAGTGGTAGTAGCATTACAAAATAAGAAACTCAGCGAATTATCCATAACGAAAATAAAGCAACTAACAATAGTAAACAATACCCATAGTAGATGTTTCCTTTACCAGTTCCACTCTCCAATAGCGCTTCACTCCCCGGCAACGGCGCCAGAAAATAGTCTTGATGACCCCCAAGTATAGGGGGTGTATCGCAGTATTTTCGATAAGTAAGAGTGTCGAACCCAACGAGGAGCAGAAGGTGCTGGCTAGTGGTATGGATCAGGAATTCTCTGCAAATACTTAGCAAACGGATATTTAGGGTTTTCGATAAAGCAAGTAAACAAAGTACGAGTAAACAAAAGACAGTAGGAATAAATGCAGCAAGTGACCCAATCCTTTATGCAGCAAAGGACAAGCCGGTTCTATTTCTTAAGATGACCAAACGTTCTCGAGGACACATGGGAAGACTGTCAAGTGCTTTTGCTTCATATAGTCGATTAATCTTCTCTAGCTTGCTAAGTGTTGTGTGGGTGAACCTGTGCTAATATACCGCCCCATCCAAGACTAATACATACTTGGGATTATACCCCTTGCAAACATCCGTAAGTACAAGAAAGTAATTAAGGTAGAAACCTAACCACAGTTTTCAACTTGTGGCGCCCCGCAAAACCACTACTAGAAAATCGCGTTGTTTTTGTGCATTGCATCGTCATGATCGCATGTTCCTGTCATCATGCCACATTTCATTTGAGCATCGTCATGTCATCTCGCATTTGTTTGCGTAAAACTATTTTTCGAACAGCCTACCTTTGTTTTCTAAATGCCCCGTCTTTATTTCAAATCAAAACTCCGGTCTTTTCCCGGGTCTTTTATTTGTCTAAAAACTATTTACAAAAGTCTGTTTTAAAAATAAAATAAAAGTTTAAGTTTTTTTTAGGGGCAGCCTAGCCGGCCAGGCCCGAGGCCCAGCTAGCCAGGCCACCCCAAATCCCTAATCCTACTGCCTCCCCTGCGCCTGGCGCCAAACCACCCCGCCGCCAACCACCAGAGCCACACACAGCCGCCAGCCGCCAAAATTCCCGCCTGGCCGCCCTCCCCCGCCCACTCCCGCTCGCCCCGTACGACATCCCACCCACCCCACGCGACACGCACATAACCCGCTGGCCCCACCACTCCTCCGGACCACCTCGATCCCCGCGCCCACGCCAGCCTACTGCGTGAGCGCCCCAGCCCCGCGTGGCACATTCTCCTGGCCCCACCCTACCGCATGAATCGCGTGTTCGCCCTAGGCTCCTCGATCTCCGCCGCCTCTCTGACCTCCCGCGCGGCCGCCGCCACCATCCTTCTCGCCGGCGCCGCCCTCTCCCCCGCCGGCCGCCTGCGCCTCTCGCGGCCGACCTCGACCTCCTCTCCACCGACCTCGAGCCGCGGACCCCGCCACACAGGGCACCGCTGCCAGGAGGTCCACCCCGAGCGTCGCCGCCTCTTCCCCGACGCAAAGCTCGCTCGAGCTCCTCTCTGGCCATCCCCCTCGTCCGGGTCCACGAGCCGCACCACCGTGCGCTCCCCCATCGACCGCCACGTCCTCGCCCCGCTAACCACGCGTCACCGCTGCCGACCTGCACCCTGTTCCGTCCGTGCCGACGCACCACTGGTCGAGCCCCGCATCTCCGCCTCCTGCAGACGCTGCTTTCCACCTCTCGTGCGTGCGCAGGTAGCAACATCGGGTCTCCCAGGAGCCTCCTTGTCTTTCTTTAGCCTTGTGGTCATGTCCGTTTGGGTGCTTCTACAGATAACTCTCAGAGACCCACTCGATGAACAGGATTGACGGAATTTGTGACAAGATCTTCTCGTCAGCAAGACCGAAGTGACGCGGATCCAAGTCTGACCCGCTAGGATCCAAGACCGCCTTCACAGACAACACGTTCGTCGACACGGAAACCAGACACGACGATGCCCTCCCAAGATCTTCGTCACGGAACTTCGAGACTTCTTCGCGAGCTCAAGGAACCCTAGTCCCGGTATCCGAAGACGCCGAAACCCTGGACGCCAAGATTCCCTCACGGATCCTGGAGCTTTATTCCTAGAGTCCGATGACCGATCCCGCCGAACCCCCAAGATCTTCGATCCGAGATGTGCGACCCTCTATTTCGAGCCACTTTTCTATAAAATATGACATAAAATCGTTGCATATTAGTTTAGGATGTTGGCATACAATTTGTGGGTGCTTGAGGGTATTTTGATGATTCACCTGAATTGAATATGGAGACTATATGCGGAATATTCTTGTCTCATAGCGCCTCCATTTAAATTTGCGTAACGAACCGATGACATGCTTTGCACGGATAAATCAACATTTAAATTGCGGGGGGGGGGGGGGGGGGGGGGGTTTAAACAACTTGAACCATTTAATTAATTGTCGGGACCCCGGTTCCGCTTAATACTGACTAATTGCACCGCATCCGCATCATATAAAAATCATGCTGGATCTTCTGCCGTAGTACTAAATATTGCATCCGGTGTTTCTTCTAGTGTTTGCTTCTTCGCGGATTAGGCCGATGAGTTGATGTGAGTATCGACAAGTTCTTCGGATATGAATCTCCGGCAGTGTTTTCCCAGGAGAGCATCCCTCCCCCTTCCACCTATTTTGCATTTATAGTCTTTATTTCCTCCTGTTGATCTATTGCTATCTGTGTCGCGATGCTTTAGTTCCGTATCCCAGTTATATCCCGTGCAGCCTCTATATTGCCTTGGACACCTCCTATTACCTGTGTTTGGTAGATAGCGGGCCTTGCGGGTCGTAGTTGCTTGCTCAGGTGCGATCTCGTGTTGACCAATGCCACAGTTGTTGGAATGCGGGCAGATGTTTATTGCTGGCAGATGTTTATGGTGGAGATGATCAGGACTTTAAATACAACTATTAAAATGCTAGATATAACTAATGCAGAGGCATCGGTGGCAATAGATGTTATTTGGTTCTTCCACGCTCACTTGTGTCCCGTAGGACCCCGAGTACCTGATACCTGTTCCTTGATTTTTCGCACTATCAACATCCGGGAGGCCTTATGGACCCCCCTGAGCCAGAGCTTGATTCATTTCTATTTCTTGGGGCCACAAGTAGTTTGGGGCTTTATTACTATCTTGTACTTATGCCATGTTACCGCTTTATTTATGATTGTGTGTGGAGCACCTGTACTGTTTTGGAACATGGAATGTTTTCGCGGTATCAACAAGCCCAGTCACACTTTCGGGTTCCCAGTCGTTTACAGCCATTGACACAAACCCTGGGTCCGTTCCGGAGCCGGCCAACTTCGTTGCGGGTAGCTTAGTGGGGTGGCCCCCTGAAATATTTTATGAATCCTGAGATCGCTTTGTCGTGAGTGCCTCGTTGGGTTTTGAGTTGGTTTTTCCGAGGTTGATCGAGTGTGTGTTGCTATTTGTGCACCCCTGCAGGGTAAAACTTTCTAAAAGCCGTGTCCGCGGTTATGGACGACTTGGAGCACAGTATCTCGATCATAGACAAGCATAACTAAAGTAGTGCTATAAATTTGACTTAATATATGTGACTAGTAATCAGCTTCACTATAACGGAATGGATATTAAAAATGCCAACCACTGGTGGACCTGGATTGTTTGGTTATACCTGCCTAGTAAGTATTACAACTCCAATGGAATGTTATAAAAGTGCCAACAACTGTTGGGTTTTGGGATTCCTCAGGACAATCATATCTGATTAGTAAATGTTCCAACTACCACGGAAATGTTAACTAAACTGCCCACTACTTACGCTATCAGGATGACTCAAGCTATCTGTACCTGACTAGTAAGTGCTTCAACTATAATGGAATGAATAAAATTGCCAACCGTGTGAGTTCCTCGGTCTGACTTCCTCGTTTGGTCTCGAGGGGGAAATACCAGGATGGGTTTGTTTGGTGTTAGCTTCAGGTTGGATCCGAATAGGTCTTTCTTACCCCTCTCTAATAGCCGCCAGTGATACCGAGTCTCTATAGGTTGTTTAGTGCCGCTGCGCTGCCGCTTCAGCCCACCATACCTATGTAGGCGAGAGCCGCCGAATTCTAGCCTCGCCGTGTACTGACCTCAGTACTAACGCTCCTCTTTTTCCTTTGCCCTTTGTCGGCACCCCTTTTGTTTTAGCAGGTTTGAGATCGCCGTCGTTAGCAGGGTTACCCTTCCGGCTTGGCCGGGGCAGGGTTATGGACGCCATTGGTTATTCTTTAGGGCTCTTAGCCCCATTTGCATCTTGTCCGTAGTCGGACGCTCTATCGTTTTCAAGGTGATCTGGATCTTTGTATGGTATATCTGTATTCTTGACTCAGGGAGTCACTGTTGTATATATATCTGTTCTGTGGGTCCCATCGAGGACTGTTGTGAGTAATGTTATTACTCACAAGACATCATATGGATCATGATCAGAGATGGAATAATGGTGTATACCAATCTGCACATAAACAATAATTCAATTGTTCACTCAATAGCATCAACTACAAAGAGTAATCAACACCGGGAAAGTTTTCCCTATGAAGTATGCAAGATTCAACACAATTGTTACAGCAATATGGAGATGGTGATGATGGTGCTGATGGTGATGATGGTGGTGATGATGATGATGGTGATCCCGATGAAGTCCAGCTTGAAGGTGGTGTTGATGGCGACGATCTCCCGTCTCCGGGAAGGAATTCCCCCGGCAGAAATCTGTCTGCCGGAGAGATCTTTCTCTCTCGGTGTTTTCCGCCCCACAGAGGCGGCGGAATCTTTCTGTGGTTGCTTGCCGAGTCTTAGGGTTTCGTGGGGATGATATACGCTAGAGGGGAGAGGCTGGATTGGGCCAGGGCGGCCACACCACCTCCAGGCGTGGCCTGGGCCTGCCCGCGCCATGGGGTGGTGTGGCCCCCCTGTGGCCCACCTCCACTCCATCTTCTGGCATCCTTAGTCTTCTGGAAAAATATGATTTTCCGTATATATTCCCGGATTTTCTGATCTTTGCGAATTTTGCCTCCAAACAACACCTTTTCCATCAGAATCCTGACTGCAGCGGTCCATGCTCCAAAAGTCATCAACCATGCAAAAATAGATGAAATAACATAAGTATCACCTCTCAATATGAAATATATCAATGAATAATACTGAATTAAGACATAGAATACTGATGCAAAATGGACTTTTCACACCCCCCCTCCTCCTATAAAAGGCCCCCTCTTCCTCCTTCTTCCACACACCTCCTTATGAAGGATCTCTCTCCCCCTCTAGAATTATTCCCCCATGGTCTCGGATTAGCGAGATACATGTTCCCGGTGGCATTTTGTCTGGAAGGAGTTGCTGCTTCCGCTAGATCACTGGAGCGAGGAGGTGGAGGTTGTCCGGTGGCTTGAACGTGTGTGCGAGTGCGGATGCGCTGTTGAGTTGCGGCGCTCGGACTTCCTCACGATCTTGAGATCGGCAAGTGTACGACTACATCAACCACGAGTTCCTACTCGTTAACACTTGTTGTCTTCGAGGGTAAGTTCTCGTTGGATGTATGTCCACCCGTTGCTCTGTACCTAGTAGATAGATCTTAGCGTGTAGTTCTCATCGTAGGAATTTTTTTGTTTTCTATGCTACGGACCCAACATATACAGTACCATATTGGTGAGTACTGAATTTATGAGTACAGGTCTTCCGCCAAGGGATAGAAATTTACCTTTCCAACTATTAAGACGTTTTTGGAGTCTTTCCTCAACGAGTTTCCATTCAGCAATCCTGAGATGCCGATAGTGGATCGGTATTCCCAGATACTTTATTGGAAAATGCCCCTGACCACAGTCAAATAGTTCAGCATATAGGTGGGCCTCATTTTGAGCCTCGCCAAAACAATACAAATCACTCTTATGGAAGTTAATTTTCAATCTAGAGGGTTCCTCAAATGCTAATAATATTAATTTCATATTCTTAGCTTTCTCTAGATTGTGTTCCATAAATAAGATTGTATCGTCAGCATATTGAAGAATGGAGAGACCACCATCAACTAGATAGGGAACTATTCAACTTGGCCATGAGCCTTGGCTCTATCAATAAGGATAGCCAACATATCTTGTTAAATAGTATAAGCGATAATGAATCCCCTTGTCTCAACCTTTTTTTGTCTGGAAGTATTTGCCAGTGTCATTGTTGACATTGATGGCAACACTACTACTAAACAAAAAAGACTATATGAGAGCACACTATTCCTTCGAAAAACCTTTCATACAGAGTGTTTGCTAAAGAAAAGACCAACTAACTTTGTCATAAGCCTTCTCAAAGTCAATCTTGAATAGTACACCATTTAATTTCTTTGAGTGTAGTTCATGGATTGTTTCATGTAGGATTACTACACCGTCTAGGATGTTTCTTCCTTGCATGAAAGCAGTTTGAGATGGGCGTACAACATGATCAACTACAGCATTTAGTCTAATTGTAGCAACTTTTGTGAAGATTTTAAAACTAACATTAAGAAGGCAGATTGGACGATACTATTGTATGCGCTCTGCATTATTAACCTTAGGAAATAAAATTATGTTGTCAAAATTTAGTCTAAAAAGGTCTTGATGACCAGCATGTAAAAACTCAAACAAAAGCATCAGGTCCTCCTTGATAACTTCCCGAACTTTTGATAAAATTTCGATGGAAATCCATCAGGCCCTGGTGGTTTGTTATATTCCATTTGGAAAACAACTTTCTTGACCTTCTCCTCCGTATAAGGAGCGGTTAGAATTTTTTTTACTCAACAAAAACCTAGGGAATATCTGTTGTTTGGGACTCATTCAATGAGAAAGAATTTTTTGGCGGTGCCCCAAACAAGGATTTGTAACAGCTAGTAATATAATATTTTAGTTGCTCATGACCCTCAATCGTACCCTCATCCTGAATTAAAGAGTGAATAAGTTTATTCTTATGCTTGCCATTGTGAATAGCATGGAAGTATCTTGTATTCGCATCTCCTTCAAGAATGAATTTCGCTTTAGAGTGTTGGTACCATTTGAGTTCCTCCTCTCGAAGTAGTCTGGCAATTTCTGCATTCGATTGGTTTTTAAGTTCAATCTCATGTGCAGTTAAAAGCCTGACTTCCGCAGAAGCCTCTAAATCATTAATAATAGATGAAATGCGTATTTTCTCTTTTTTAAGGATTCCAACATATGTCTGGCCCAACCACAAAGGATGTGTAAGGCACGCATTTTGTTGTTCCATCGTTGTATAGGCGTTTGATACTAATAGGTTTCTCCCAAATAGCCTTCACCAAGTCATGGAAACCATCATGATCCATCCATCCAAGTTCAAATTGGAAACTATGTTTGGATCTTCGTGGTGGTGTTCCAACAGATAATAGTAATGGAGCATGATCCGACAAAGTCTCAATACGCTCTAAAGCGCGAACATTTACCATAGGGAATTTCTCTTTCCATTCGGTATCCATAAGCACTCTATCCAGTTTTTCATATGTAGACTCCAGAAGACTATTAACATAGGTGAATAGTCTTTCTAACATAGTAACATCTCTTAAGTCCAAGCTGTCTATGAAAGCATTAAACATGAAATTCCAATGTTCGTCAAAACAACCCGAACTTTTCTCATGAGAGAATATTAGCAAGTTAAAATCCCCACCTATAAGTATAAGATACGAATTGAACTTCGCCAGATTCACCAACTCACGCAAAAAGTTAGATTTATAAACATTCTGGGCAGCCTGTAGACAGTGACTAGGGACCATATGTAGGGGCGGAGCCAGGATTTGAGTATGGGGGGGGGGGGGCGAGCGCTAACAAAGTCTAAATCGAAAGTATATGAATCATATGTTTGCCAAAAAGGCAACAATGCTATATGGATATAAATGATCTCAAACATTAAAATTTAAGGAAAATTTATAAGCAAGCGGACATTTGTTTGGCTATTTTTTTCACAAAGTACATACTTCCCTTCGACCCAAATTACTTGACTCAAATTTATCAACATACAGATGAATCTAATACTAAATCATGTCTAGATACAATCGAATCTAAACAAATCCAAGTCAGCTAATTTGGGTCGGAGGGAGTATATAAATCTTCTATAATCATTCACAACAACATTGTCAAAAAAATAGCATTTTAGCCAAGCTACATTGGGCAGATTTGAGACCTAAGAAATAGGCTATTTTTCTTTACAAATTTTGAACCAACCAGTTGTAAGTTAACGGAAGCGGAAGGGGGATTAGACCAAACAAGTAATACTTGTAATAAACAGTTTCTCTTATATGCACCTTAAGTCCTTAACCTGTAATCTCATTATACGGACGAGGCGAGAAAGGAAGGTCATGGCGGCAGCCACCATAGTCGCCGCTAACAATTTGCCAATCAAGTCACCTTGGAGCGAGCGGCGGGGGTCCTATGCCTAGCAGCAAGATCGATCAATAATATGCGGTGAGATCAGAAAGACCAAAGAGATCACGATCGGTGGACCGTACATGGGCGTGCGAGCGGATGGGCAGTTGGTTGGGCTTTCGTGCACGAACAACCAAAACCAATTAGGGCATAGGAAAATCAGTTAGGTGACTAAGTATGACAATTAGCACAAGACTTGTACTGATCATGTGTTGTGTTTCCTTGATGGGGCGAAACATTAGGGGGGTTCTGACCCCTGCTAGCCCCCTTGCCTCCACCCTTGACCATATAAAATCGTCAGCTTTGTTATGAATATGGAGTTTAATAAAAAAATCTCCAACTGAACTAGCTAAGACTTCCATAGTCTCATCTTTGACGCCTAACAGGACCCCCCTGGATCGACCACGTGGCGGACGTGATACCCACGTAAAGTTCACTTCAGTAGAAAGGCGATTGAGTTGAGCTTGTGAGAAATCACGTCTACCAGTCTCAGAAATACCCAAAAAATCCAACTTATGATCTCTCACATAATCGGCAAAGAATAAATGTTTAGCCAAGTCACGAAGACCTCTGATATTTGAGAACATGCCATTCATTAAGAAACAATAGGAGATTTGGATACACGAGACCTCTTGTGAGATTTGTGGGTCTTCGATTTTCGACCAGAAGCTTGAAGCTCAAATAATGAACCTAGCCCAGTCTCATCAAAGCCCACCTCTGACACTTCACCAACTAAGTGAGAGAGTAGTTGACCATCTATTGTGGCATGCAACTCCTCCTCCTCCATCGGTGAAGAATCAAGAACAACAGAAACCTTAGGAGTAACCGTTAAACGGTCAACCTCTATATGTCTCAAAATAGAACTAGAAAAATTAACTTCCTTTACAGATCTATCCATACTTACACCAACATTTTCCAGCTTATCAACAATAGATGGGTTGGAAAAAGAAAGGAAGGATTTTGAAGAGTTCATTATACCCTCCGAGTCAAGATTCTTCGTCGCCTTCCTTCGCATGGCCTTGACCAGAGAGTCCTCGTCCGTAGATGATGCCCCAAAGGCATCAACTCCATGACGTGAGCTCCTTCGCGCCTTAGTCCCGACCACCGATTGCTTCATGCCAGCAGCAAGAGACGGGCCCAACCTCGCCTTGGCCAGGCCGTCCCCCGAACGGATCCCCACCTTGGTCGGTCCGTCAGCATGGCCCGGCTACCACTCCCGGGCCACTAGACCAGCGTCATCGGCCACCAGCCCACCAGGTGCCTCGCCAGGCACCACCTCATCATGGGCTATCACCAAGCCCATCCCCCAAGCTGCCCATAATCTCCTACCTGGGCCGTCATCGAGATGGGTTGCGCCACCTGGACCCGGGTCAGCGAGGCCAATCAATGTGTTCAAATTATGTATGCAACATCGATCAAACAAATGCGGTAGCGTTGATCGCAATGAAAAACTTTCATTACTAGTTGCATATTTACAAGCAGGATGTTGACCACAATGCTGGTGGCGGATGCAACAACTTGAACTAGAGATGTTTATGATGCTAGTGGCGATGGCTAGGGAACAAGGCCCCACTCCTCTTGGAGAGAACGGTAGACTGCCCTCTGCATGTCTAGGTCCTCCCATACTTGGATGATGGAGGAACGCAAGGCCACATCGTCAGGATTGGCGCCCGCCGTGTCCATGACCTCACTGAGCTCTTGGTCGAGTGCTTGGCATTGTTGGAACTCCGACAACACAATGTTGTCATGGACGTCGCGCGAGATACGCTCGTCGGTGGTCCTGTTAGGTGGCACCTCGAATGGTCGTGCCACCCTCATGCTGATTGGGTCGCCTGCTGGTATAGCACCGGCAACTCACCCGGCGCTCCCCGACCTCGTTTGCGAGCACTAGTGGGTGGAAGATGGAGGCAAGGCATGGTGTCCTTTGGGAGGATGTGGGGAATCCACCGCACTAGGTTCTCCTTTTATTGCCCGCAGCTAGACGCATCGGGAAATGTCCAGAAGCGGCGGGAAACAAGGAAGGGAAACATCGGGAAGGCGATGTAAAACATATAGGCGTCGGCACCGGTAAACAGAGTGATGGCCAAAATCTATCCATGGCAGACATGATGGATCACCCCGTTGGACGCCCTGACCAGACAGGTCGGACTGTGACCCAAATTATGCCTATAGCCCAACCCATCCGGACAGAAACGAATCGTTAGGTCGCGGTTTTGTGTCAGCCCACTTGAGATGCCATCGGTTTATGTAAATTTCAATGAAATATTTATCCACTTATTATTAGGATGAGTAATGAATAGAGAGATGCTCGATTTCTATAATGAAAACAAAATTCAATGTCATGGAAATTTTGAACCATGTCGCCAAGGACGTCTCTAGTGTGCCCTTTCCTCGCAGCCAACTTCCAACCGAATCTGCCCCTCCACCTACTCCTACAGCCGCTACCGCACCCCTACCGAACCCTATGGGGTTGTCCCTCGCCCCTGGTGTTCGTTTCGCCCTGTCCGGGTCACCGCGGTAGGGAATCCCGCCCAGGACATCCCCACGATGGCCAAACAACCCGCGAAAGGGCAAAAGTCAGCTGCCGGTGCCAGAGGGAATCGACAACAAGCCGCGGCCATCAGTAAGAAATCGAAGAGGCAAAAGGCCTCTGCCTCCCGTGGACTGAAGCCGACATTTATCTTGGAGCCCCCGCCCTCAAGGAGGTTGTCCCACTGTCGCCACTGCCAACACCCGCAAAAGAAGAGAAGTAGTCCCTGGTTGCACCACTGGCTGCCTCCCACGTGCTTGGGAATATGTCCGAGAGGTAATTTCATTATTTTTTGTCTTTTAATTTTCTACTGTTTTTAGTTGTTGCACGCAATTTAGTGTGATCAATGTTTGTCATTTATGTATGTAGTGTTGATAATGAGGTGTTTTTGCAACAAACGAATGTTGGATCTCAAGAATTTGAAACCCCATCATAAGAATATGATACACATTATGATGAGGAGAATCTATATGGGTACTATATGGGTTTCTTGGATGAGGATCCAAAGGGAAGAACTACGAACTGCACCACGGAGGAAGACAAGTTGATTATCTTGGCATGGAAGAAGATGGGGCTAGATCTGGCTGTGGCATGGAGCAACCAAAGAACACCTATTGGAGAAGGATGAAGAAGTTCTTTGATGCACGTAACACTGTGGCAATGTGTGAATGCACTAGTAGGAAAAGGGTTATCCGTGGCGCACCGAAAAAGGAGTTAGTGGCGCACGCCTGGTGCGCCACGGATATTATGTCACTGATAATATTTATCTGTGGCGCACATTCAGGTGTGCCATGAATAGTCCTATATTTAGTGGCGCACCATTAATCCATGCGTCACGGATATTTTCAGTGGCGCACATGGCCGCACGCCACGGATGGTTCTATATTCAGTGGCGCACCTAGCCAACGTGCACCACTGACAGATTTAGTAGCGCACCGTGGCCTAGTGCGCCACGAATAGGGTGTGCCACTAAACATAAAAAGGGTGCACCACTGAATATTCGATTGTATTTTTTCCATATACACAGCAGTTATACATCAATACACCGAAACTGAGATGATAATGATCCAAAGTACTAAAATACATCAATATGAATTCAAGTGTTGGATTATTACACAAGTGGTAGTACAAATGTGATCATCACATTACAAATTCGATCATCACATTACAAATAGAGCTATCACCCTAGATTATGATCGAATGGAGGATAATGGCAACGATGGTGAGCAACATTAATACCGTGATCAAGATATTCATTTGATTCTGCTTCCACATGTGTCTCCTCCACTTGGCTACAGCCAGCTCTCTTGCTTGTACCCTTTGTAGTTATTGCCACTGAAGTTGTTCACTTTTGCCTGACAGTCCTCCCACTCGTCGTAGACCCTTGGAGCCCGACTCCTGTATACCACGTATCACTTTGCCATCTCTGTAGACAAGGCATACATAAACAAGGCATGTAGTATATGTTATACAACAAAAAGAATGGCAAACTACAAACATGGATGAACATCATATAAGCAAGTCCAACATCGACCGTCAAGGCTTTTACTAGCCCGGGGAATTTAATAATGTTTACGACACACACACGTAAAATGATAGTTCAGAAACTTCACGAGGATAGTCAAGTCTACGATAGGACACACACACGACCAAGACTGCTAGCTACACACACACATCATGTAGACCTTGCCGGGAACAGGCTCACACCCTCTCTCATCATGAACGTCTTGGTGTTGCGCTGCATGTTGAGGCGTTCTTCGATCTCGCGGTTAGTCAACGCGATGGGCACGTACATGACCCCCCCCTTTTGTTTCGACATTGTCATGGATGACTTGGCAGAATTGAGTCTGGATGCGCCTAAAGTCCTCCATAAGGTCTGCATCATCGATAACTGATGTCTACGCACTTCTATTCTTGTAGACAGTTGTTGGGCCTCCAAGTGCATAGGTTTGTAGAACAACAGCAAGTTTTCCCTTAAGTGGATCACCCAAGGTTTATCGAACTCAGGGAGGAAGTGGCCGAAGGTATCCCCTCTCAAGCAACCCTGCAATCAAGATACAACAAGTCTCTTGTGTCCCCAACACACCCAATACACATGTCAGGTGTATAGGTGCACTAGTTCGGCGAAGAGATAGTAAAATACAAGTGGTATGGATAATTATAAGTGGTAACGGTGCCAGAAAATAGCTTTGATGGTGCGTGGAAGAGACTAAAGGAAAACTTAAATAAAGATAGCAGCAAGCAAACATGTAACAGATCTAGTTGCAAACGGTGTTTCAATTCTTAGAAACAAGGCCTAGGGATCATACTTTCAGTAGTGAACACTCTCATATAAATATCTTCTCTTTATGATACTACTCTGAACTACTCTCCGGTTGGACACTCTAATCCATGGTAGGGCTATAACAGCACACCTCAAAGTTCATCTTTCCCATCTAGGTAACCCCACACTATCACCTTGAGCGCTAGATGGTTCCAACAAACACCACAATTTCATAAAAACATCCAACTCCAAATATAACTCATAACAAGTATTTGTAATCTCTAGCCTAAGTGCCACCATGGTGTGCACGCTGTCACTTTCACAGACATGGGAGAGCAGAGATCTATTAAAGCACTTGAGTAGCAAAGTAGATCTACTTGATTACAAAGCTCATGATCACAATATGATCATGCATAGAGAGAGAGAGATGAACACATAGCTATCGGTAGAACCCTTAGCCTCGATAGAGAACTACTCCCTCCTCATCATGGGAATCAGCAACATCGATGGAGTTGGTGGTGGAGATCGACGGAGATGGCTTCGGGGGCACTTCCCCGTCCCAGTAGGGTGCCGGAACAGAGACTTTCTATCCCCCGAATCTCCTCTTCGGTGGCGGCGGTGCTGCGGAACTTTTCATGGCTGGAGGCTGTTCTATTTAGGGTTTATGCATCAGGAGGCTTCTTATAGGTGAAGAGGCAAGGTCGGTGCCCGGCCAGGGGGCCCACACCACCTGATGGCGCGGCCAGGGGTCACCCGCGCCACCATATGGTGTGGCCAGGCCCTGGCCCTCCTCCGTCTCTGCTTTGGGCTCCGTGTTCCCCTCGGTGAAATATTGACTTTGGCTTTTGTCCCATCCAATTCCAAGAATATTGATTTTCTGACTTTCCTGGAACCAAAAACAGCATAAAACAAGCAACTGGCACTATGGCATCTTGTTAATAGTTTAGTCCCAGAAAGTGTATAAAAATACTCCAAAGTGTGGACAAAACATAAGAAAGTAGATATAAAACAAGCATGGAACATCAAAAATTATAGATACGTTTGCAACGTATCAACACCCCCAAGCTTAACTCCTGCTCGTCCTCAAGTAGGTAAGTGATAAAAAGAAAGAATAATTTTTGAGGTGACATGCACCATCATAAACTTGATCAAAGTATTTGTAAAACATTCATAGCTTGGATCATAGTACTTCAACATAGCATGAAAGATAAAGTTCTAACAATAAGACATAGCAACTATGTTGTAACATGAAATGAAACAAACAAAGATCATGAATAACAATGCATTGAAAGACGTTTGTTTGTTTCACATATAGAAAACATAGCATAGTGGCATTCAGCTTGTCCCTCATAGAGTAGCAAAAAAATAATGCATAGGAAACCTTCAAAGTTTATTGATGACCCACAAGTATAGGGGGTGTATCGTAGTATTTCGGTAAGTAAGAGTGTCAAACCCAACAAGGAGCAGAAGGTACTGGCTAGTGGTATCGATCAGGAATTCTCTGCAATTACTTAGCAAATGGATTTTTAGGGGGTTTTGATAAAGCAAGTAAATAAAGTACGAGTAAACGAAAGACAATAAGAATAAATGCAGCAAGTGGGCCAATCATTTATGCAGCAAAGGACAAGCTGGTTGTATTACTTAAGATGACCAAATGTTCTCGAGGACACATGGGAAGACTGTCAAGTGCTTTTGCTTCATATAGTTGATTAATCTTCTTTAGCTTGGTAAGTGTTGTGTGGGTGAACCTGTGCTAATGTACCGACCTTCCTAGGACTAATACATACTTATGATTATACCCCTTGCAAACATATGTAAGTACAAGAAAGTAATTAAGGTAGAAACCTAACCACAACTATAAACTCTAAGACCCTTACATCCCTTGTGCAATGGTTTCCTAACGGGGGTTCAGGTTCCTGTCACTCTGGGAACCCCTACGATTAGTAGCCAAATACACAATGCATTCCCCTAGGCTCATATAGGTGAAGTGTCATGTAGTCGACATTCACATGACACCACTAGAAGAAGTACACCACAACTTAAATATCAAACTATTGAATCTTTCTCAACACAACTCCACTACTAATAACATGACTTCTCCCATGTCCTCAAAAACAAAATGAACAACTCACAAGACATCATATGGATCATGATCAGAGATGGAATAATGATGTATAACAATCTGAACATAAACAATAATTCAACGGTTCACTCAATAGCATCAACTACAAAGAGTAATCAACACCGGGAAAGTTTCCCCTAAGAACTAATGCAAGATTCAACCCAATTGTTACAGCAATATGGAGATGTTGATGAGGGTGCTGATGGTGATGATGGTGGTGATAATGATGATGATCCCGATGAAGTCTAGCTTGATCGTGGTGTTGATGGCGACGATCTTCCCTGTCCGGGAAGGAATTCCCCCGGCAGAAATCTGTCTGCCGGAGAGATCTTTCTCTCTCGGTGTTTTCCGCCCCGCAGAGGCGGCGGAATCTTTCTGTGGTCGCTCCCCGAGACTTAGGGTTTCGGGAGGAATATATACACCGGAGGGGAGAGCCAGAGGTGGGCCAGGGCATCCACACCACCTGGTGGCACGACCTAGGGTGGCCCGTGCCAGGGGGTGGTGTGGGCCCCCTATGGCCCATCTTCACTCCATCTTCTGGCAGCCTTCGTCTTCTGGAAAAATAGGATTTTCCGTATATTTTCCCGGATTTTCTGTACTTCGCGAATTTTGCCTCCAAACAACACCTTTTCCATCCGAATCCTGACTGCAGCGGTCCATGCTCCAAAAGTCATCAACCATGAAAAAACAGATGAAATAGCATAAGTATCACCTCTTAATATGAAATATATCAATGAATAACAGTGAATTATGACATAGAATAGTGATGCAAAATGGACGTATCAAATCCCCCCAAGCTTAGAGTTCGCTTGTCCCCAAGTGAAACTGAGCTCAATAAGTATGGCCTCAAGTTTATGGAGTGAAGAGTCGATAAAAGAATACGTACAAGAAGCATCACATTCATCAATACATAGATCATAATAGAAGACAACTCACTATTATATAACTCAACTTGCAGTAAGTAAAGGAAACACAGTAAAGATACATAAAGTAAATCATAATTGGTAATGGCAAACTTAGCTCTTGGTCGAAGAATAGTTGATAATTTCCTGGAGTTCACAAATAACTGGTTTTTCAATGATAGCTTTCAAAGTGGTAATCACCAAGATAAGAGCAATGTGCAAAACAAGGAACATAAGAAACATGATTGAATAAATCATCATATGAATAAATGAAACACAACAACTCAAAATACTTGCTGAGATAGAATGGAATAGGTTTACTGACTCAACTACAAAGTAAAAGAAAGGACCTTCGCAAAGGGAAGCAGGGATTGCAAGTTTCATAAAGAGCTCCCAAAAATTATGATACTTATTAGCTTTCAGCTCTCATTGCCCCTATCATAGGCATATTTAGGTGATTAAGGTTAAAGTGATCAAATATGAGGATATGCTTGACAAGTTGTAAATTGAGAATCTCATGTCCCTTGAATACGAGGGTCGCTCCTCATGCTACTCAAGTTTAGTCACCGGTAAGTTCTTGTCATCGTAAGCATATGTGTATCATAGAGAACCGCCAACGGGGTACCCCTTGCCCGACGATACGGCCCCTTGCCCGACGATACGGAAGAATCCCCATATCAAAATGACAAGGCAAGAAGACAATAAACATCTCAGCAATCTTCTTATTTACCATGGGAATATGGTGCTTTTTTCTCTCTTTCCTCTTTTCATAATATGTGTTTTTTCTTTTTCTCTTTTTCTCAATCTCTATCTCTCTTTTTTTATAAGAAGAATGCTTCATAGATGCTCGTTATGGTTACGCTGCAGGTTTCCATCATGTCAGCATGGATTAGACCAGCGGCCCAGGCGTTTCTCTAACACACATGCATAACTCCATGGACAAAAGAACATGATATCAACTAGGTACAAAGTACTAGTGCAATGTTGAAAGCATTCCCCATGACAGCATGGTTCTGCTAATTCACAACTTACAAAGCGCAAGCATATACGCAACATAGGTGAGCACAATGGTTCAAGTTTATTAAGTACAAGAAAGTAAAATGTGGCATCAAGTTCGTGAGAGCTTTAATCACTACTTTTCACATAACAAGTTTAATTTGGGAGGTAGATAAAACAAGAATTTACTTGGAATAACAATAATGCTAATAGGTAGGTATGGTGGACACAAATGGCATAGGTTTTGGTTTTAAGGAAGTGGATGCACGAGAAGTATTCCCTCTCAGTACAAGTTTTTGGCTAGCAAGGCTGGGTAGCAATTATAAGAGTTGAAGGAAACAAACATACAAGTGATAAAGACAAACATGCAATCTTCCTTGGAAGCACAAAAGATCTTAACTAGAGAATACTAAACTTATGAGCAAATCAAGAAAGAAAGATGATGAAATTATATTTCTTTAGAGTACTTCTATCTTTTTCATTCAACTCTCAAAAATAGTGTTGCTACTGACCGAGCCAGGTTTGCCAAAACCAACTAAATTAACTCCATGATCCCAAAGTGATACCAATACTAACAACAAGATCAATCATATAACCCCGAATTGAAAACTAATATAAGTTATGCAAAAGAGTAAATGATAGAACTTCTCATTAATAATCCACAATGGCAACTCACACCAAGTTATACATATCTAACAAGAGAGGGGACACTTCCATAATGCAAACCATCCCACATGATAACTCCTCTATTCATGATATGACTCTACTAAAAAGGTAAAAAGATAGAAGATAGTGATGTGATACCGCGGCACTCCCCCAAGCTTGGAACAAACCAAGGGGATGCCAAACCTGATGACGAATTACTCCTTTGGTGGTGGTGGTATCCTCTCATCATCGTACGACTTCCAAGGTAGGGGCTTCCCATCAACAAAGGACATCGTGGTCTCCAGCATCCTGAAACTTGCAGCAGCACTTATGCGTTTAAATCTAACCTCGTACTCATAGTTTTGATTCTGAACATCGTAGAGCTGTGCTTGCAGTTCGTTGGTTGTTTGGCGGAGTGAGAGGACTTCATCCTTGAGCTAAGTAGTCTCCTTTTGGTGCTCGTCGATGAGTTCGGAACAAATCTTATGGATGATATCCACTTCGCGTTCCACCATCTTCTTGTACCTAAAGACTTCTTGCTCTAGTGCTTCCATCCTGTCCTCCAGACTTCCTTCACCTTTAGGGCCTTGAACCTCTTTTATCCAGACTTCCCCATCTTCAAGAAACAACTCCTTGGGATGAATCTTCAACTCTCTCATGTATGGGTTGATGATATCTTCTAAGGAATCTCCCTTGACTGATCCATAGGAAGACATTGTGGCTCCAAATCTGGGACTCTACCTATCAGAAACAGATCAAAACGAAAACACGATGAAAACACAATATACGAACCTCGAGGGATCCAGGGGATTATATATTACGAAGTTTCACAACAAAAGGAAGGTACTGGGAGAAAACGAGTCGGAGGGGGAGTCCGGAGTGGCCACACCACCTGGTGGCGTGGCCAGGGGTGGGCCTGCGCTGCAGGGTGGTGTGAGCCACCCTGGCTCCATTTTCGTCCCTCTTTCGCTTCGTTGCTTTCCTTATTGTCTAAAAACTTCAAAAATATAGTTGGATAGTATTTTCGTGGAACTTTTCTTACTAGAACTGTTACCTATTTGAAAACAGAGTCTGCAGGTCTCTAAATTTGGTCCTTGATAAATTTCTCCAGAGTTATAACTTGAAAGGCATCAACATATTCGTTGTAAGAATCTCCAGCAATATAGTGCTTGAGTCGCTGCCCATTCACTACTTGTGTAGTATTATCTTTTAAAGAAGAAATTTTTATTGCTCCCAAACGGTACACTTCTTCAATAATGAAGGGTCCTTCCCATTTTGACAGTAGCTTTCCTAAAAAAATCTGAGACGAGACCTATACAATAGAACTTTCTCACCAACATGAAATTCTCTCTTAAGTATTCGCTTGTCATGCCATCTTTTAACTTTTTCTTTAAAGAGCCTAGCATTTTCATAGGCTTCACTCCTCCATTCATCTAAGGAACTTAAATCAAATAATCTTTTCTCACCTGCGAGCTTACAATCTCTATTGAGTTCTTTAACTGCCTAGTAAGCTTTGTGTTCTAATTCTAAAGGTAGGTGACAAGATTTCCCATAAACCATTTTATAAGGAGACATCCCCATAGGGTTTTTGTAGGCAGTTCTATAAGCCCATAAAGCATCATTCAACTTTTTAGCCCAGTTTTTTCTAGATCTATTAACAGCCTTTTGCAAGATGGATTTAATTCCTCTATTTGATAACTCTACTTTCCCACTAGTTTGGGGGTGATAAGATGAAGCAATTCTATGATTAACATCATATTTAGCAAGGGTCTTTCTAAAACCACCATGAATGAAATGAGAACCCCCATCAGTCATGAGATACCTAGGCACTCCAAACCTAGGAAAGGTAACATCCTTAAGCATTTTAGAGAAGTCTCCCATCACCATTCTTCGTAGGAATGTCTTCTACCCACTTAGTAACATAATCAACGGCAACAAGAATATGAGTATGACCTTTCGAGGGAGGAAAAGGACCCATAAAGGCAAATCCCCAGCAATCAAAGGGTTCAATAACTATAGAGTAGTTCATAGGCATTTCATTGTGTCTAGAAATATTACCAACACGCTGACATCCATCACAAGATAAAACAAATTTTCTTGCATATTTGAAAAGGGTAGGCCAGTAGAAACCTGATTGTAGCACCTTTTGCGCAGTTCTATCTCCTGCATGATGTCCTCCATAAGCACTACCATGACATTTACGCAATATCTCCTTTTGTTCATATTCTAGAACACATCTTCGCATAATACCATCCACTCCTTTATATAAGTGTGGGTCATCCCAAAAATAATGCCTCAAATCATAGAAGAACTTCCTTCTTTGCTCAGCTGTAAAAGTTGGAGGCAAATACTTGGAGACAATAAAATTAGCATAATCAGCGTACCAAGGGCTCCTTCGTGAGCTTAACCCTACCGCAGCCAACTGCTCATTTGGAAAACTATCATTAACAGGCATAGGGTTAAAAGAGATGTTTTCCAATCGAGATAAATTATCAGCTACAGGGTTTTCAGCACCTTTCCTATATACTATATGTAGATCAAACTATTGTAAAAGCAGCACCCATCTAATAATCCTAGGCTTAGTGTCCTTCTTTGTCATAAGGTATTTAATAGCAGCATGATCAGTATGAATGGTGACTTTTGAGTCTACAATATAGGGTCTAAATTATCACAAGCGAAGACGACAGCTAGAAATTCTTTTTTAGTAGTAGCATAATTCCTTTGAGCAGCGTCTAGAGTCTTACTAGCATAATGACTAACGTTTAGCTTTTTATCAATTCGTTGCCCAAGGACAGCACCTACAGCAAAATCACTAGCATCACACATTATTTCAAAAGGTAAAATCCAATCAGGTGGTTCAACGATAGGAGCTGTGGTTAAAGCCTTCTTAAGAGTTTCAAAAGCTTCCTTACAATCATCATCAAAAACAAAGGGTACATCTTTTTGAAGAAGATTAGTGAGGGGTTTTGATATCCTAGAAAAATCTTTAATAAACCTTCTATAGAAACCAGCATGACCAAGGATACTACAAATACCTTTGATGTCTCTTGGACATGGCATTTTCTCAATTGCTTCAACCTTAGCTCTATCAACTTCTATGCCTCTTTCAGAAACCTTATGTCCAAGTACAATCCCTTCATTGTCCATGAAGTGGCATTTCTCCCAATTAAGAACAAGATTAGTTTCTTCACACCTCTACAAAACTTTATCAAGGTTGTGTAGACAATTATCAAAAGAAGTTCCATAGACAAAAAATTCATCCATGAACACTTCCACAATTTCCTCACAAAAACCATGAAAGATAGCAGACATGCATCTTTGAAAAGTAGCAGGAGCATTACATAAACCAAAAGGCATACATCTATAAGCATAAGTTCTGTAAGGGCAAGTAAAAGTAGTTTTTTCTTGATCTTGTTGTTTAACAGCAATTTGAGAGAAACAAGAATAACCATCAAGAAAACAAAATGGGTCTTTTTAGACAACCTTTCCAACATTTGATCAATAAAAGGAAGCGGGTAGTGATCTAGTAACTTTGTTGACTTTCCTAAAATCAATGCACATCCTATAGCCTACCACTATTCTTTAGGGAATAAGCTCATCATTATCATTAGGAACAACGGTAATTCCTCCTTTTTTAGGAACACAATGAACATGACTAACCCATTCACTATCAGCAATAGGGTAAATAATACCAGCATCAAGGAGTTTCAATACCTCATTTCTTACCACTTCCTTCATATTAGGATTTAAACGTCGTTGGTGCTCTACTACTGGCTTTGCATCTAGTTCTATATTGATAGAATGCTGACATATAATAGGTGAAATCCCTTTTAAATCATCCAAAGTATAGCCCATAGCTCCTCGGTGTTTCTTCAAAACCTCCAATAACCTTTCTTCTTCCTTCCCTGAAAGTTTAGAGCTAATAATAACAGGATATATCTTTTTATCATCAATATAAGCATATTTAAGATCGCCAGGGAGATGTTTTAGATCAAAGACCAGATTAGGTGGCAACGTGGTACCCAAGTCTTCTACAGGAAAGTTATGCTTAAGCATCTTGGGTTGACGATGGAGAATCTCGTCAATCTCATTCCTTTCTTCCATGAAGATATCACTTTCGTGATCTTCCATAAATTGCTGCAAAGCGTTGTTAGGAGCAAGAGAAATAGAAGTAAGTTGTTCAACTCTAAAATCCTCATTATGGGTTTCCTCTTCACAAGGTTCTTTAGTAAATTTCGAAAAAATAAACTCATAAGATTCCCCATCAAACTTAGTCAAGATTTTATCCCTCTTGCAATCTATAATAGCTCCACGAGTACTCAAGAAAGGTCTACCAAAAATGGTAGGATAAGTTTTACTAGCAGCTGAACCAAGTACTAGAAAATCAGCAGGATACTTAATCTTACCACAAAGAACTTCCACATCTCGTACAATACCAATTGGAGAGATGGTCTCTCTATTAGCAAGGTGAATAACCACATAAATATCTTCCAATTCGTAGGGACTGATTTCATGCATAATTTCTCTGTAAAGCTCATAAGGAATAACACTGGAACTTGCACCAATATCACATAAACCATAATAGCAATGATCACCAATTCTAACGGAAAGCACAGGGACACTAGCCTTTTTAGTTCTATTAGGATGTGAAACAATATTAGAAGCATCCTCACAAAAGACTATGTGTCCATCTTCTATGCTTTTAGTGACAAGGTCTTTCACAATTGCTACCACAGGTTCAACGTTTATTTGTTCATCAGGTTTTACAGTTCTCTTTTCACTTTTAGTGATTACACTAGTTATCATAGGATGATCCTTTACCTTATCTGGGAAGGGAATCTTCTCGATATAAGGTTCAGGTAAGATGTGATCAATAGTGCAATACTCAGCACTCCCAATAGGAACACAGTCAACAATATCTTTATAAGGTGCATGGTACTTGTTCCATCCCTTTTTTGGAATTTCAATATAAGAAGCAAAAGCCTTAAAGCAATTTGTAATAACTTGTAAATCAAGACCATAAGCATTACTAATATTTTGAAAGTCATCAGTTCCCATAAAAGATTCAATGCATTCATAATCATAATTTATACCTGACTTTCTACCTTTGTCATTCTCCCAACCTTCAGCATTATCTTTAGCCTATCCATGGCATCTGCCGTGACACCACCACGACACCATGCGAGTGAATGATCTAGCACAAGAAGCATCCAATAAATCCTTATCATGTAGAGGGAGCCTTGCATAAAAGTTATTGATAATAATATTGTGGGGGAGCTCATGAATGGGACATTTGAGCGTTAATAGCTTCAATCTCCCCCAAGCTTGAGCTTTACTATCTCCATCAAGAGGCCAAACATTGTATATTTGATTCCGATCTTTATGAATCTCACTAGGAGGATAAAACTTTGAATAAAAGAGATGCACTATTTCCTCCCATTCCAGAGCTTGACCATTCTTCAGCAGCTTATACCATTCCTCGGCTCTTCCTTTCAGCGATAATAAGAATACCTTCTTATTAACTTGATCTATAGTAATACCTACACACTTAAACAACCCGCATAATTCGTGTATAAAGAGTAAATGATCACCGGGATGGACAGTTCCATCCCCAACATAGTAGTTATCCATAACACAATCAATAATTCTTGTAGGTATTTTGAAAGCATCATTCTTAGCAGGTGGTGGTTCATCTACTACCTTAGCAGTGGTAGTAGCATTACCAAATAAGAAACTCAGCGAATTATCCATAATGAAAATAAAGCAACTAACAGCAGTAAACAATACCCATAGTATTGTCACGGCAGATGCCATGGATAGGCTAAAGGTGGGGACAATATGCACTAGAGGAATCCAGGGAGGGATAGTGTGGTGATTCCACACACAGTTGCTTTGTATTCAATGGTTTTCCAAGGTACAATTGCTCCTTGAGCCATATTGGGGAGAGGAGGAAGAAGGAACTCTCTTACTCTCACCACTAACTAGCTCTCAGGAACCTAGAACCAAACAAGTAAAACTCAACTCACTAGAGATCAACCCTTTCTACAGAGGCCCTAGCCCTCCTTATATAGGGGTGGCTAGGTCTCCAATTAGGGCATAGGTGGAGGCATATTCCAGGGAATATGCCTCTTCCCAAAATAGTAAACCGACCGGGTCACTTTTCCCCATCGTAAGCCATACAGAGGCTATGTGAGCCTCTGCGGCGCCAGCGTCATCTGACACAGGCAACGTCACCCTTGTCGGCCACACCTCGGTGGTCCTAGCCTCTGTCCGCTTCGCTCATGCTCCAACATATAGTGACCTCCCTTTGACCAGCGAGATACCTTCCTTCTCTTGCAAGCCTGATATAACCCGGATCATGCCTGGTTAATCCGGCCACACCTGTACCTGCACACAAGTTTGATACGTCCTGTTGACATATGACATAGGTCAGCTGGGACTCAGTTAGGCGGACATCCTCCGGTCTGGGTTACTCCGTGATTCGGCCTGCCTTGAGGTGACTCGGACAACACTTGCTTTGATCTTGCCGTACCTCGGCTAACTCGGCCTTTATACCCCGGCGTGACCCTACCCAGGGGTATCCCCCCAACATTAGTCCTCGAAGCTGGTGCGGTCTTAGCAGCTCCAGCTGCTAAGGCCACGTCAGGTTCCATTTTTCCGAACCTTTTGCTCCTTTTCCGAGTTATCTCAAAGTTCGGATTCCATAGGCTAACTTTCCCTTAGCACATTCTGAGTTTTCACTCGCTGGCCGGGTCATCCTTTGGTTATCCGGGTTATTCTTCCTTCTCTTGTACGCTATCCCACGTGGAGGGTAAACATTATCTTGCATCATTTTAAGGGCCTGCGCCAGTAACTGCCACAGTTAATGTCAGATGTTACTGTTGCACACGTCACATCGTGTCTGTCTCCTCATTAACTATATCATAACGTCACGTCGTGGGATCCGTTGCGCCCTGTGGCCCTTCCTGTGGCTCGTCGCTGATTGGCTGATCCGGATTATACACGGTCACACCGTGTGGCCCTTCCACACCGCACGATCCCACTACCCCGCTAGGGCGTGGTTAAATAGGGGAGGGGCGCGCCCCTTGGGACTTTTCCCCATTCTCGTGCCCCTCTGCCTCTTCTTCTTCTTCTTCTTCTTTCTCCCAGCGACATCGCCGCCGCCGCCGTACCGTTCCTTGCGCACCAGCGTCGCCGCCACCCCCGCGCATCTCCTCCGCCACGGGTCCGCGCCAGTCCAAGGCACCGCCCCCCACCGCCGATAGGGCCAGTGAGGACAACGACCTAGAAATGATAGAGGAAGAGCTCACCGTCGTGGAACTGGAGATGGAGGAGGATGCGGAGAACACCGAGCGCGGCGCCTAGGCTGGGTCCTGGGTTTGCCGGGATGACCTTGACTAGCTCTACCGTACGTGCCGTATCCGGGAGGGCGTCGTTGCCCGCCTCACCGCCGAGGAGCTTGCTCCCTCACCCAATCCGAGTGAGTTCGTAGTGTTCCTGTCCCACTTCCAGCATGGGTTCGGCCTCCCTGTCAGTGACTTCTTCCACGATTGGCTCGACACCTATGAGCTTCAACCGCATCACCTTCCGGTGAATTCCATCACTTCCCTTTCTGCCTTTGCTTCCACCATAGAGGGCTACGATGGATTGTGGCCCACTAAGGAGCTCTGGATCCGTTTTTTCGGTCTGCGCTAGAATGTGATTCGGAATAAGGAGCTTGACCCAGAGGACAAGCAACTCACACAGTTCGGCGCTGCCTCTATTTCTCCTTGGAAACAGTCCGTGTTTCCCCGACTCACGGGGCTTGATACTTGCAAGGGCTGGGCCCGGACCTTCTTTTATGTTAGAAATAGCAAGAAGGAAGATCGGATCCGGCTGCGCCCCTACGCTCTAGGTCCTCCTAATCCGGATCTGTGGGACCAGATCTCCAAGAAACCCACAGTCCTGGCGAACCAGGTCAACAAACGATTTCAGGAGCTGAAAGACGCCAAGATGCGCAACGAGGATGCGATGATCACTTTCGTTCGCAACCGGATCTCCCCTCTCTAGAAACGCACACACAAGCTGTGCCATATGAGCTGGCACCTTGACCCCAACCGAACTTCCTCCTTTGAGCTGAGCAACACCGAGATATATCGCCGGGTCAAGGCCCTCTTCACCACTGACAAGAACTTCTCCGCTGATTGGGAGTGGGGAATTGAACATTTCTGCCGGGATAGGCTTCCTCCTGTGGTAATTCTTGTGCTCCAATTTCTTTCCGAGTTATATTGTATGTCGGGGTATGTTGCTTATTTGATCTTCTTGTATTTCTCTCTCAGTTGTTTCTTCAGCAAACACTCGAAGATGGCGCCGAGCCTTCGCAGAAACGGGTGAAGATCGTGATGCCCCGGACGAGGAGGAGCCGGATCAGGAAATGTTCCTGCCACTCCCCGACGCGACCAAGCAACATATCGGTAAATTCTCTTCCATTAGAGATTGGCCTGACCATGAAGATGATTCTGACGTTGAGGTGATGGAAGCATTTGACGTTGTCCCCCTTTCTTACGCCTATCCGGCCTCAGTTAACCCGGGTGGGAAGATTCATGAAGATCCTCCTCTTGCCACGGGCGAGCCTTTCCCGGTTGCGTCCAAGAAAAGGGGAGTTGCTTCTGCTTCTTCTTCTGGGCCTCCCAAGCCAACCAAGAGGCGAAAGAAGTCCGCAGACAAAGCCGCCACCAAGCCTACAACTAAGGCCATAACTCGGAGGGCTCGGAAGCCCAAGGAGCCATTGACCTCGGATGAGTAAGTCATTTCTTATCCAATTTTCTGCTTCGTGGCTTTCTTCTGTTGTAACTTATTGTTCATCGTTTTATTCGGCAGGGCTGCGGTGGAGGTTCCTCAGAGTGGATCCGGCATAGCTTCGCCCCTCCGGCATAGCCCTTCACCCTCTCGTGGCGACGATTCACGCCCGTTGAGCCCCATTTAGGAGGGTTCAGCGGCTACTCCGGGTTCTAGCCCACTTCGTCAAGAGGAGGGCAACCTCGGAGCAGGGGGAAGTGGTTCTGCCGAGGTTACTCCCAGCTCCTCTTCGGCTCAGCCGCATCCAGCCACAACCGAGGTACCTACAGCATCCCCGCCAAGATCAACACCAGCGTCAGCAACACAAGTACCAGCAACACCAACTCTTTCCGCCTTGTCCGAGTCTTCCAAGACTCGGCGAGAAGACATATCCAGCACCAAGGCTAGCACCAAGGCTGCGCCCAAGGCTGTGCCCAAGGGCAAATCCACAGCCCAAACCTCAACTTCTCAGCAGTAGCCCAAGGGCAAGAAAGCTTCTGACGCCACCAGGGCAGTAACTATCGAGGCTGGACATCACATGCTCACGTCCATGCTTCCGCAGAAGACCCCACCAAAGAAAGACACCTCTGCCGGGTCAGCTGATGCGCAACTTGTCTTGCACACCAGCCCCGCTGTTGCACAAGTTGAGAGAAGGGAGGCCCACGCCAAGGGTTCGGTCGCGCCCCACATGCTTAGCGGAGAACGCTATCCTCCGGCCTTGATCGAGTTTGTTAACAACTGGAACAAGGCGGAGTTCGTCCATAACGACGATCTCCCGGAGAAATTTGGGCCTGTGGAGTTTGCTGCACAGATGAACACAGCCGTCAAAACCTTGCAGGTCAGATGATGGAGGTACGTACCTCGTCTTTTCTTTAACATGTACCAAACATTAGTGATATAACCATTAGTCCCCGAGCCTCCAGGGGAGTAACTTTTTACTCGGTTGGATGCTTCTTAGAGAATTAGTGTAGGTCCTTAGTAACTTCGAATATGCACACACCTAGAGCCGGGTTAAGTTCCACTTGGCCCGGATTTTGTACACTTCGAATATGCACACACCTAGAGTCGGGTTAAGTTCCACTTGGCCCGGATCTTGTACACTTCGAATATGCACACACCTAGAGCCGGGTTAAGTTCCACTTGGCCCGGATTTTGTACACTTCGAATATGCACACACCTAGAGCCGGGTTAAGTTCCACTTGGCCCGGATTTTGTACACTTTGAATATGCACACATCTAGAGCCGGGTTAAGTTCCACTTGGCCCGGATTTTGTACACTTCGAATATGCACACACCTAGAGCCGGGTTAAGTTCCACTTGGCCCAGATTTTGTACACTTCGAATATGCACACACCTAGAGCCGGGTTAAGATCCACTTAGCCCGGCTTTTGTACACTTCGAATATGGATATGACTAAGCTATTCTTGCTCTTTTCAGGTGACTACCAATCGCCGGAGCGCTGAGTTTCAGCGTCTCTTGGACACCCATAAGGCGCTGCGCTCGAAGCATTCTACGCTCCTTGTAGAGTTCGAGAAAAGAGGTAAGTTTTCTCCATAGCTTTTTTCCTATCTTTCTTTGTTTTTTCCATCGTACTAATTTATCATTCGGATTGCGCAGCTGGAGTGGAAGCTGAGAACATCCTCATGTGGAAGAACTTGGACCAGATAAAAGGTAAGTCCATTTCGCTTAGTTTTCTTTTGCGCCCTCTCTCCTTTTCCTCTTGGCTCGGCAGATATTTATACCTCAGCTTTGCTGGGTCAACGAACTATTTTAGCGTCTCTTGAAGATAGTGTGCCCGTGCCTGATATGATGCTACATTTCTCGAACAAGCAGGGCAGCATTAGGCCGAACTCAAGAAGAAAGATGATGAGCTTGCCCTCCTCCGGACCAAGGATGATGAGATCGCCAAGCTCAAGGAAGAAATGAAAAAGCTTAAGGCGCTCCACAAATCCGAGATGGATAAAGCTGGCCAAGATTTCACTGAAGAGCGAGAACGTCTCAACCTCCAAATTGCCAAAAAAATCAAGAGCTGCTGAAGGAGGCCGACATTAAGCTTGAGTCGGCAAATGCTAAACTTGTGCAACTCCGGAAGAGGCGTGACAACTGCACCACGGAGCTGACCCGGATCCACTCTCGTAAGTTCTTTTTCTTCAGCCGACATGAATCTCTCCGGGTCAACTTCCTTCACTTATTTCACTTGTCTTGTTTTTCCAGACAAATTTCCGGAGGGTGATGCCATTGCATCCAATGCCGTTACCAAGTTCCGCCAGCAGAGAGGTACTCCATCTGGTCCTGGCACCATTCCTCTTGATCTGGAGGACCTGCTGGTCAGCTTGTCCTCTCGAGTTGAAATCATGAAGAACCACGGCAAGGATATCCTAAGCGTGGCAGTCCGGGTCTTCAATGCCCTTTGGCCTGGTGAAGATACTCCGGAGGGTTCCACTACTCTAATCAACAAGTTAATGGAGTGCGAGACTCAGCTTGACCTCTGGAGGGAATCTGCCGGACGTGCCGGAGCTGAGACCGTTCTCCACTACGTGATCACATGATCAAGGTGGTCCAATGACCCGGATTGGATAGCCCAGCGCAAAGCTTGCGCCCATAACCTCATTTAGTATGCCCCTATCCATCAATGGAACAAAGGACCAAGCTTCCTTGACGCTGTGGACGACGAATACGTCGAAGATGGTTCAGGCGAAGATGGACCAAGCCTCGGACGTTGAAGAAGATCAAGATAATGCTGAAGCCGAGGCCTGAGTTCCGCCTGCTGGCGCCGAGTTACCTCCTCCTACTGCTCCTTGATAACAAATATTTTGAATATTATCAGATCCCCGGTATGCCGGGTGCAAATGTATTAAGCACAATGATCATATTTTGCTACTAAGTTGCTCGTGCCGGATTAACTTGGGCGTAGTCCCTGAGTTTCATTTTCTTGTTTCTCCAATTTCTTGGCTCGGCTCGTGTCTACCTTGGTTCGGTTTCATGACTTACGAGTCCGAGTTTCAAAAATTGACTTAACAATACTTAGAAACTTTAAGACTAGCTCAAAATAATTCAACATAGCAAAAAACAAGGTAAGCATAAGGTTAGTCCAAATAACAAATGTCGGCTCGATTACGCTCTTTTCCTTAGTCGTTTTTCGTGTGCTACGCAATTCCAAACTTTTTCTCTTGCTTGCCATGAAGCCAAATCTTGTTGGACAGCAGCAAGTCGAAGAGTTAGTTTTTTGGTGCTCACACACTACTAATACGGCTTAGGCAGAAGCAACCCAAGCCAGCCGACATAAAAATTATAACAAGTACAGAAGACAATGAATATTATTAAGGCAGTCCCCGAGTTACTGCTCGAGGTGCCACCATTTCATTGATAAGCTCATTGCCGGCATACATACCGACGTATGAGAGACTCGGATACACACACTTCTTTTCTAAGTGTAGAAAGGACGAAGTACAGCTACATTCCATGGACGCTTAGATTCCTCGCCGGACCTGTCCGCCTTGTTCTTCTCCTGTGGTTTTGCATCGATAAGATAATAAGAGTCATTGTGCAATGCTTTGCTCACAATGAATGGCCCTTCCCATGGGGGGGATAACTTGTGCATGCCAGCAGTACGTTGTACCAACCGGAGTACCAGATCACCTTCCCGAAAAATTCAGGGGTTTACTTTCTGGCTATGATAGCGTCAGAGATTTTGCTAATATATGGCGGATCTGGACAATGCCAATTCTCTCGCTTTTCTTCCAGCAGATCAACATCATTTTGCCGGGCTTCTTACACTTCGGCTTCTGTGTATTGGGTGACCCTAGGCGAATCATGCTCTATGTCGGCTGGTAATACAGCTTCTGCCCCATATACCAGAAAGAATGGCGTATAGCCTACTGATCGATTCAGAGTTGTTCTTAAACCTCATAGTACTGCTGGTAGTTCTTCTATCCAGCACCCCGCTGATCTTTGCAGCGGCTCAATGAGCCGGGGTTTTATCCCGGATAATACTAATTTGTTGGATCTCTCCACTTGTCCGTTCGATGCGGGGTGGGCTACCGAGGCAACGTCCAGTCGGATCTTCTTATCCCGGCAGAATTGCGCAAATGCTCCTTCAGCAAAATTTGTGCCATTATCTGTTATGATACTGTGAGGATAACCGTATCTCAAGATGATATCTTTGAGGAATGTCACGACAGTAGCTCCATCACATTTTCTTATTGGCTTCACTTCAATCCATTTAGTAAACTTGTCAACCATGACCAAGATGTGGGTCATGTTCCCTCTTGCTGGTTTAAACGGGCCAACCATATCCAAACACCATACGGCAAATGGCCAGGTAATTGGTATGGTCTTGAGCTCCGACATTGGCATATGTGTCTTGGTAGCATATCTTTGACAACCATTGCACTTTCTTACCAGATCCTCTGCTTGTTTCAAGGCACTTGGCCAGTAAAACCCATGATGGAAAGCTTTTGCTACCAAGGCTCTAGACGAGGTGTGATGCCCACATTCCCCTTGATGTATATCTCGGAGGATGTCAAGCCCTTCTTCTGGGTCAACACATCGTTGGAGAATGTTTGTCACACTTCTGTTGTATAGCTCAGAATTGATGATCGTGTATGCTTTTACCCTCCTCTGAGTTTGCCTGGAAAGCACCTCCTCACTAGGCAAAGTTCCATCTTTCAGGAATTGAAATATGGGCAGTGCCCAAGCTGGTATAGCTTGTACTGGGAACACATCCTCATCAATTTCCATCCGATCCATCGGCATAACCTCAACCAGATCACGCTGCGCAGTCCCCGGGTCTTGCGAAGCAGTCCTCGGGTTTGCCAAGGCAGTCCCCGGGTTTCACGAACCACTTCCCACATCAATGTCCATGGGTACAGCTCCGGGCTCCGGATCTGCCAGGATGAAAATTGAGTCGGATTCCAGGATGGCCTGATAGATGGTTTTCTGAGGTGCTCCAGTGCTACACCTGGCGGAATTTCTTGTCGGGTTGATTCGAGCTTCGACAATACATCGGCAGCCTCATTTTCCACCCGAGGTATATGATGAAATTCGCATCCCTCGAAGTATCCCGATATCTTCTGCACATGAAATCTGTATAGTGCCATATTTGCATCCAAAGTGTCCCATTATTCGGAGACTTGCTGGACTACGAGATCCGAGTCACCGAAGCATTGGATCCGACGTATTCCAACTTCTTTTGCCACTTTGAGCCCATGCATAAGTACTTCATATTCTGCAACATTGTTTGATGCTGCGAAGTGGATCTGTAGCACGTATTTCAGCTGGTCCTTCTTGGGCGAGGTAAGCACAACTCCGGCGCCTAACCCGGTTTTTTTTGATCCGTCAAAGTGCATTCTCTAGTAGTTCGGATCCGGCAATGGTGGCTCATATTGCACCTCGGCCCAATCCACAAAAAAGTCAGCCACCGCCTGAGACTTGATTGCTTCTCTCCTGTCATACTGTGGCGCGTAAGGGGCTAGCTCAATTTCCCATTTTGCAATCCGGCCACTTGCATCCTTATTGCTCATTATCTCGGATATGGGGGCTTCACATATTACTTTGATGGGGTGCTCTTCAAAATAGTGATTTAGCTTCTTAGCCGCCATATACACACCATATGCCATCTTCTGATAGTGGGGATAGTTTTGTTTCAAAGCTGATAATACCTTGCTCAGATAATATACTGGCCTTTGCACCGACTTACCCTCTTCATCGCGCTCTACCACAATTACTG
This sequence comes from Avena eriantha, assembly GCA_910589775.1. Classification (NCBI taxonomy): domain Eukaryota; kingdom Viridiplantae; phylum Streptophyta; class Magnoliopsida; order Poales; family Poaceae; genus Avena; species Avena eriantha. The sequence goes on along the minus strand of OU342744.1, from coordinate 22,423,122 downwards.
CACTTACAACTCAATTGGTTGCAGCTATATAGAGCAACGTTGGCTCTTTTGATAGTGGAGAGGCTAACACTGGTGCAGTGGCTAACATCTTCTTTAATTGGATAAAGGCTTCATTGGCCTACGGCGTCCAAATGAACTTGTCCGACTTTTTCATGAGTTGATAGAGAGGCAGTGCCTTTTCTCCCAACCGACATACAAACCGACTTAAGGATGCCAGGCAACCAGTGAACTTCTAGACATCATTAAGGCACTTCGGCAGTTCCATTCGCTCTATGGCTCGGATTTTAGTTGGATTAACTTCGATACCTCGGCTGGAGACAAGAAATCCGAGTAATTTTCTAGCCGAGACACTGAAGGTACATTTCTCCGGGTTAAGCTTCATTCGGAATCTTCTCAGGTTCGCGAACGTTTGCCTGATATCGTCAAGGAGCGTTTTGCTTTCCTTGGTCTTTATAACAACATCATCCACATATACCTGCACATTTTGACCAATTTGGTCGTGTAAACATTTCTGCATACATCTTTGATACGTTGCCCCTGCATTACATAAACCAAAAGGCATGGTGCGATAGCAATAAGCCCCATACGGGGTGATAAACGCAGTCTTTATTTGATCACTTGGGTTCAGAGGTATCTGGTGGAAACCATAATATGCATCAATGAATGACAACAGTTCACACCTAGCAGTGGAATCTATGACTTGGTCTATCCTTGGCAGTGGGAATGGATCTTTCGGACACGCCTTATTCAGCTTTGTGTAATCGAGACACATGCGCCAAACCACTGCCATGTTCAGATCATCCTTCTTCTTCTCCACCAGCACCGGATTAGATAGCCAATCCGGGTAAAGCACTTCCATTATAAATCTAGCTGCTAGGAGCCGAGTTATCTCATCTCCAATGACCTTTCTCCTGTCTTCGGCGAAGCGGCAGAGAGGTTCCTTCACCGCCTTTGCTCCGGGTCTCACATTCAAAGAGTGCTCGGCCAACTCCCTCGGAACACCTTGCAAGTCCTGTGCGGACCAAGCAAAAATATCCCGATTCTCATGGAGGAAGTTGACGAGCTCGCTTTCCTATTTGCCATTTAACCCGGCACCAATTGTTACGGTGCGCTCTAGGAACATATCATCAACAGGCACTTTCTTGGTATCCTTTGTCGCTCGAAATGAGACACTACCATGCTGGTTACTCAGTGCCGGCATATATTGCTGCGCGGATTGAGCCAATGCCGCCACCTCCTGGATCTTTCTCTTCTCTTGTGCAATTACGAGTGATTCGGCCAGGTTAGAACCGGCTGACGCGCACTCAATGGAACGTCGGAAATCACCAGTTATGGTAATCACACCATTTGGCCCGGGCAGCTTCATCTTCAAGTAACTAATGCGAGTACTTGCCATGAACTTGTTCAGGGCTGGCCTGCCGAGCAATGCGTGATATGCGCTCTCCAAATTGACAACTTCGAACTCCAAATTCTCAGTCCGGCAGTTATCTCTCATGCCGAACAACACGTCAACCCAGACCTTGCCAATGGGTTCATAGGAAATACCTGGCACAATGCCATGGAAAGTTGTCCTTGTAGCTTGGAGCATGTTCTCCGAGATACCCAACTTGCGCATCGTGTCCACATACATGATGTTGATGCTACTACCATTGTCAATCAGCACCTTTGAGAACCTCACATTGATGTTTGGCCCAATGAATGTTGGATCCAGCACCAACGCATATGAACCAGGGTTGGCATAAGCTTCGGATGATCTTTGATGCTCCAGGTGATTTCCTGATCCGACCAAGGCATATACCTCGTCACTGCTGGCATTACTGCATTCACTTCCATGTGTCGGCGCTGCAAGCTCTTTCTATCTGTCTCTTCTATGGTGAACACACAGTAACTCTGGTGATGCTCTCTGTACTCATTTCTCCCCTCATTTCCGGGGTACCTTTGATCTGGTTGATGCTGGTTTTCCACCTGGTGCACTGCATCCCTTCTCTCATGGTTTTCATACCTCGGCGGAGGTGGTGGCAACATTAACTATTGCGTGTTCGCTCCGGAGAGCAATTGCTGCCGGGGCAACTTCTGCCGAGGTTGATCATTCCGAGGTGCCTGAGCATTCCCCGAACCACTTTGTTCTATCTTCCTCATCCACTCACACTGCCGGGTTGTGTGACCCGCTGGGTTACTCGGATTTGGCATGTGAAATTTACACGGCTGATCCAGCATTGCCTCATAAGTATACCTCGGCCTGTCCTTCTTCTCCTGCCACTGTATTTTTTGTTCGGGCGTCCAAGTTTTCTTGCCATCACTCCTTGGAGTCCATTGCTGCCCTCAAGTTTTTTGACATTGATTGCTTCCTGCTCTGGGTTGATCTTGATTCACAACAGCAACTTGTTGCAAACTGTACAGGTAATCCGGTCTTTCATATCTTCTCTTACCCTGGTAATCATTCCGCCGGGATGACCTGGCTCCATCTCGCTGATAGTACTCCTCGCTTGACTCGTTTGACATGAGCCTAGGCTGAGTCGGATCACCCAAGGCATATGAATCAGCAATCCGGATCGTCTTTGCCAAGGTAGTTGGCATATCCCTTTGCAACCTTTGCCATAGCATGCTTGCATATCTGCACCCTTGCACAAACCAAGCTATGGCTTGTGACTCAATTACACCTTCACATGAGTTTTGCACTGTGCACCAGCAGGTTAAGAATTCCCGGTCTGTCTCATTCGGTCTCTGATTGCACATTGCTAGGGTCTGTGGTCTGTTGGGCCTCTGATACGTGCTTGAGAAATTACTGACAAACATTTCCTCAAAATCGATCCAACAATTAATACTTCCGGGTGGCAAATTATTTAGCCATACCCTTGTTGGCCCCTCCAGCATCTGAGGTACATATCTCATAGCCCATCCCAAGTTGCCTGTAGCAATTTTTTACCGATGTTGCATAGTTAATCAACCAATCCTCCGGCTTTGTGCTACCGTCATATGTCTTAGTGCCTCTAGGTAACTGGAAGTTAGGTACTAGAGGATCCTTCATGATCCGGGGCCCAAAACACGCTGGACCCGGAGGACCTTGACACTCAATTTGCTCCGACCTATAAAGCCAATCCAGTTTTAACCTGGCGTCGTCAGGCATCAAGTTGTTGCTTCCCAACCTTGACCCTATCACGTGATAGTCCGGCCTGGGATACCTAGCGTTCACCATCTCCGAATCACCATCATTATATCTATCTTGCTCTTGTGGAGCTGCTCTCTGTTGCATACCTTGGCCGGCACTGCGCTCTTGTCGTGGTATATTCTGCTGCTGCGGTTGTCCTACACCTGCCGGGTTGCGCTGTCCGGCATTGCGATTCATAGCGTTCCCTTGACCGGACTTGCATTGGTCGCGGTTAACTTGGCCAGCTTCACCTCGGCTCATACTTCGTCGATCCTCATTTCCTTGCACTGCTTTTCCTTTCCATGCCCGCGCCGGGTCATATGGGACTATCTGTTTGTTCCTCCTGGCCGAGGTTACTACCTCTTCTCTCCTTGGACCACCATGACTAGACGATGCAGCTCCAGCAGATTTCTCCGGGTTACCCACTGCCGAATAAACAATCTTGGAGGTCCCAGCTCTTTTCGGGTTAGCCCTGAGCAATTCCTCATTCTGTCTGTTTGCGATCCGAACTAACTCATTGACCCTTTCCTGCTGTCTCTGCCGGGCTTCACCTGTCAAACCCTCTAACTCAGATGCAGCTGCATCTGCTGCTCTGAGGTTCTTTGCCGGGGTACTGTACTTCGGCAGCCCCACGGATAGACAGTTCTCTGATTCCTCAATTCTGGTATCACCCTCTTTGTTCATTTCACTCATGAGGTTTCTCCCTTTCACTTTTACAGCATCTACCTTATTTTCCTTTGCATACTCATGCAGCGTCATGTTCAATGACTGCTGAGCCGCGGCTATCTTTTTTGCACCCTCTAGAATTTTCTGCCTAGTGTCCTCTAACTCGGCCTGTGCCTGAGCCGGATCTACCACTGCTGCTACGGGGCTTGCCAAGCTATCTATTGCCTACTGCAGCACATTCTCTGGCCTCTCTAGCGGAGGACCTCTACTTTTCCTCGGTGCCTTGGGTGTTACCTCTAGATCTGGCGTTGGTTCCTTGCTCGCACTAGCGCCAGGCGCAGTCATCATCACCTCGGAGCGGTCAGGAGAGCGAGTGATACGTGCCCCGCGAGCCGCGCTAAGGGGTGGCTCTCCTCCCTCGACGACGTGTCGCGGTTGAACACATGACACATCGATAGCGACGTAGATCTTGTGCGCGCCAAGCTTGATGAAGAGGCCGTTGCGTGGGAGAGGTCGCTTGCCGAAGCAGCCAGCGTTGTCGCTGACAAAGTCCAGCGCTCCAAAGCGCTAAACAAGCCCGAAGATGATGCGTTCGCCAGTGCCGATGAGGTTTCCCATCCGGATCTTCACTCCTGCTAGCGCCGCTAGCCACACGGTGGGTGCCAACTGTCATGGTGGTGTCACGACAGATGCCATGGATAGGCTAAAGGTGGGGACAATATGCACTAGAGGAATCCAGGGAGGGATAGTGTGGTGATTCCACACACAGTTGCTTTGTATTCAATGGTTTTCCAAGGTTACAATTGCTCCTTGAGCCGTATTGGGGAGAGGAGGAAGAAGGAACTCTCTTACTCTCACCACTAACTAGCTCTTAGGAACCTAGAACCAAACAAGCAAAACTCAACTCACTAGAGATCAACCCTTTCTACAGAGGCCCTAGCCCTCCTTATATAGGGGTAGCTAGGTCTCCAATTAGGGCATACGTGGAGGCATATTCCAGGGAATATGCCTCTTCCCAAAATAGTAAACCGACCGGGTCACTTTTCCCCATTGTAAGCCATGCAGAGGCTACGTGAGCCTCTGCGGCGCCAGCGTCATCCGACACAGGCAATGTCACCCTTGTCAGCCACGCCTCGGTGGTCCTTGCCTATGTCCGCTTTGCTCACGCTCCAGTGTACAGTGACCTCCCTTTGACCAGCGAGATACCTTCCTTCTCTTGCAAGCCTGATATAACCCGGATCATGCCTGGTTAATCCGGCCACACCTGTACCTGCACACAAGTTTGATACGTCATGCCGACATACGACATAGGTCGGCTGGGACTCAGTTAGGCGGACATCCTCCGGTCTGGGTTACTCCATGATTTGGCCTGCCTTGAGGTGACTCGGCTAGCACTTGCTTTGACCTTGCCATACCTTGGCTAACTCGGCCTTTATACCCTGGCGTGACCCTACCCAGGGGTATCCCCCCAACACATATCAAAATGACAAGTCAAGCAGACAACGAGCATCTCAGCAATCTTCTTATTTACCATGCGAAAATGGTGCTTTTTTCTCTCTTTCCTCTTTTCTCATATCTTTTTTTCTTTTTCTCTTTTTCTCAATATCCGACTCTTTTTTTACAAGAAGAATGCTTCATAGACAGCTCATTATGGTTAAGCTGCAGGTTTCCACCATGACAGCATGGATTAGACCAACGGCCCAGGTGTTTCTCTAACACACGTACATAACTCTATGGACTTACAAGCTCAGTTGGGGATATACTTTCCGGGTATCCTCACAGTTCCTCACTGACTAGGGTGGCCCACTTCGGGTTAGAGCTTTGCTTCACGGGCGGCCCAGTCAGGGATAAGAAATGGAGTCCAGTCCGGCTACGGGAAGGCCCAGAAGACTTACCAACATAGGCCCATAGTGTTACTTGTAGTTCAAGATGTACTCTGTAACCGACTCTTAGTTGTAGCCGAATAGATCTCTCCTGTAAACCCTAGGCCGGATATCTATATAAGCCGTCTGAGGGAGAGCCTTTAGGGCACCCCTTACAGTCACAATCTCAACTCGCACAGGCGAACCCCTTGTAACCCATATTCCGGCTCTGCCGTATTACTAGATTGCTAGCAGGAGTAGGATCCATCCAAAGCCGGCGGATTCGAACCTAGGTAAACTTGTGTGCTCACCATCCCGGAACACCATACGTCTCACACCCCTCTCTTCCGCACGCCTCAAGGACCCCCTCATGGCGTACTTGTCATCAATCTGACTACAGTGGGTGCCCACTGTGGGGCAAGTGAGCTTCGGATCTGCGTTCCGAGCGGAATATGCAAGGATCGGAATCGGCGAGACTATCGCCGTCGGTCGCATCCTCTATGCCAGCGACATCCCTCTCATCGTTCTCGACGAGACTTGGATTCCGGCTAGGGAAGCCATGATCACCTACACCATCATGTCTTTTGACAAGAGCGAGGTTTACATCGGTTTTGCTGAACCTGTCCCACCCACCCCAGCGGTGATGATAGAGGCAGAAGAAACTTCTGGGTCCCCTTTGTCCGCAGAGGCGGCAGAGTTCCGGATCTTAGAAAACCCTAATCCCACCCAGCCCGCACCAATCGCGCAGATAATGGAGAAATCCGAACCTGAAGCAAACCTAGCGGTCCAAGTTGAATCTAGAGTGGATCTCCCTGGAGAGACCGAATCCCAGATCGACCCACCCGCTGAAGTCGAAATCTAGGAGGAGCATAGCAACAATACGGGTTCCGGCTTTGATGACGCCGGGACATACATGCCTTTCTTGAGATACACGCTAAGACGCATGATGATGCAAGATGCAAGCATAGACGATATTCTCAAGACCATCAGGCGTCTCGAGGAAGCCGATCGCGAGAGCCGCAACTATCTCAAGAGGCACGTGTCGCACTTTGTCAGATATGTGGGATCCGGATCCGGCTCTGCCGATGCTGGAGACAACACCGACTCTGTGTTGGAGGCGATCGGAACAAACGCCGACGTACCCACATCCTCAGATGACTCGATGACGTCAGCAAATTTCCGAAAGTTCTCCGTGGAATATGAAGAGGAGTATAACTCCAAAGTTGCAGAGGAAGAAGAAGCCATGGATGAAGGATCTAGGGAAAACTCTCCCAAAACGTAGAATGACATGGAAATCGGAGATAATCCCGAGGTCCAGATGTTCGAAAGTACCGATCAGAGCTTGACTTCGGGAAACGGATCCAAAGCCGTCTTTGCTACCAGTGCTGCCAAGAAGGCAAAGAAGAAGAACAAGAAGAACAAGACCCCGGCGAAAGACCCTCCGGCAGAGGAGGTGATTGCTGAGGAGTACGAAGAAGACTCAGATGGAGCACTTATCCCAGACGAGCCCAAAGAAGAGTCGGTGGATGGACACGTGATCACTGAAGGTGCACGTAAACTCATCGATGTTGCATTAACCACACCTATTCCTACAGCTGCAGAACTTACCTCCGAAGAGCTGGACGAAAGGGCCCAGGCCCTAGAAGCACGTCGCCAAGTACTCCTTGATGAAGCCAAAAACATTGAGGAGGAAAAGAAACGCATGGAAACTGCGGAGAAGTACAACTCCAGGCAACATCAGAAGACCAGGAAACGTCATACTCATGACGACCAATTCCCGCAGATTCACAAATTCCTTTTTGGAGGAGAACTTAGGATGCCTCGATGTGACAACAACGGGGATTGGGTGTATCCAACACTAGTACAGAACACCGTTGCGGCTCGAGAAATCCTATCGGCTAATCCAGGCCCGGAGCAGATCTGATTGGGCATCAAACTACTCAACAAGGGACTGGAGCAGCAAAAGGTCGCCCATTCCGGAAGTCAAAAACTGGTCTTCGATTCTGACCAATGTCGCACAGATCCGGCATGGCTGACGTAAGACCCCAACGTGTTCCGGAACAGCACCACCGTTCCGACCGTCAGGAAGACAACTACTCAAGAACCGGATCTTCAGGACAGCACCACAAAGCTGCGCGTGACTGGCGTAACGTTAACCCAGTTGCGGGGCAAGAGGCAATTGCTGCGCTAAATCCGAGTAACCCTCCCTGGCGAGATTCCAAAGATCGCAGGGAAGAAGATAAAGAGAAACGTCGGGAGGAGGACCGACAAAGAATGCCACCTCCTAGGCATCCGAGCCGTCTGGATGACAGGCGAAGAAACGACGGACACCGTGCCGAGTCAAACCGGCAGGGGGCTCGTCACAATGAATCCCTCCCTGGAACCGGAATAATGATGCTCCGAACGGAGGCCGGTGATCAGCCGGAAATAACCCAGCTGCCCCACCTTCCCCACCAAGAAGCCATCACAACGGCTACCAAGGAGGCCAAGGAGGGCGTCTTGGTGGAGGAGGTGGTGGCAGAAGCCGAAGTCCGACTCCAAGGCACCATAGCCATAGCCGTCACTCGGGACGATCTTTATCCCCAAATGACACAAGGCACAGGATCAACTCCAATATAGAGGCGTGGCGCTATGAAAGTGATGATATATATGTGGGCCCAAAGTGCTTCGGACCACGCATAAGAGCTACAAATTCTCGGAAGGATTTGCTATCTCAAGACACATTCAAGCCTACGACGGTATATCTCGGTCAGATACTTGGCTCCAGGATTTTTTCCAAGCTTGCTGCATCGCCAAAGGTGGAAACAGCCTTGTCGCAACCCGATATCTCCCACTTATGTTGTGGAAGACGGCACGATCATGGCTCAATGAACTTCCGGAGAACACCCACAACTGGTATGACATGCAAAGTGCGTCCTTCCGGAATTTCGAAGGCACATACCGGAGGCCCTGTACGGTCAGAGACCTACAACGTTGCACCCAGAAGGCCAGAGAAACTTGCCGGGATTATCTCGGACGATGGATCGATACCAAGAACTCCTGTGAAGGAGTGAATGACCAAACTGCGATTGAAGCTTTCATTGGAGGTCTCCCAATTGGTTTACTACGTCATCGCTTGAAGTGTGACAAAGTCACAGATTTGGGAGAGATGTTGGAAACAGCGAGCAAGTATGCAGATGCTGACGACGATGCAGAGGGATTACTTAATGCCTTAGTGATGACCCACAAGTATAGGAGGTGTATCACAGTACTTTCGATAAGTAAGAGTGTCGAACCCAACGAGGAGCAGAAGGTGCTGGCTAGTGGTATGGATCAGGAATTCTCTGCAAATACTTAGCAAACAGATTTTTAGGGGTTTTCGATAAAGCAAGTAAACAAAGTACGAGTAAACAAAAGACAGTAGGAATAAATGCAGCAAGTGGCCCAATCCTTTATGCAGCAAAGGACAAGCCGGTTGTATTTCTTAAGATGACCAAACGTTCTCGGGGACACATGGGAAGACTGTCAAGTGCTTTCGCTTCATATAGTCGATTAATCTTCTCTAGCTTGCTAAGTGTTGTGTGGGTGAACTTGTGCTAATGTACTGCCCCATCCAAGACTAATACATACTTGTGACTATAGCCCTTGCAAGCATCCGTACGTACAAGAAAGTAATTAAGGTAGAAACCTAACCACAACTTTAAACTCTAAGACCCTTACGTCCCTTGTGCAATGGTTTCCTAACGGGGGTTCAGGTTTCTGTCACTCCGGCAACCCCTACGATTAGTAGCCAAATACACAATGCATTCCCCTAGGCCCTTATAGGTGAAGTGTCATGTAGTCGATGTTCACATGACACCACTAGAAGAAGTACACCACAACTTAATAAACAATCTATTGAATCTTTCTCAACGCAACTCCACTACTAACAACAAGACTTCTCCCATGTCCTCAAGAACAAAACGAACTACTCACAAGACATCATATGGATCATGATCAGAGATGGAATAATGATGTATAACAATCTGAACATAAACAATAATTCAATGGTTCACTCAATAGTATCAACTACAAAGAGTAATCAACACCGGGAAAGTTTCCCCTATGAACTATGCAAGATTCAACGCAATTGTTACAGCAATATGGAGATGGTGATGAGGGTGCTGATGGTGATGATAGTGGTGATGATGATGATGATGATGATCCCGATGGAGTCCAGCTTTATGGTGGTGTTGATGGTGACGATCTCTTCCCTCGGTAGAAATCTGTCTGCCGGAGAGATATTTCTCTCTGGGTGTTTTCCGCCCCGCAGAGGCGGCGAAATCTTTTTGTGGTCGCTCCTCGAGTCTTAGGGTTTCGTGGGGATGATATACACCAGAGGGGAGAGGCTGGAGTGGGCCAGGGCGGCCACACCACCTCCAGGCGCGGCCTGGGCTTGCCCGCGCCATGGGGTGGTGTGGGCCCCCTATGGCCCAGCTCCACTCCATCTTCTAGCATCCTAAGTCTTCTGGAAAAATAGGATTTTCGGTATATTTTCCCGGATTTTCTGATCTTCGCGAATTTTGCCTCCAAACAGCACCTTTTCCATCAGAATCCTGACTGCAGCGGTCCATGCTCCAAAAGTCATCAACCATGCAAAAATAGATGAAATATCATAAGTATCACCTCTCAATATGAAATATATCAATGAATAATAGTGAATTAAGACATAGAATAGTGATGCAAAATGGATGTATCAACTCCCCCCAAGCTTAGACTTCGCTTGTCCCCAAGCGAAACTGGGCTCAATAAACATGACCTCAGGTTTATGGAGTGAAGAGTCGATAAAAGAATACGGACAAGAAGCATCACATTCATCAAATACATAGATCATAATAGAAGACAACTCACTATTATATAACTCAACTTGTAATGAGTAAAGGAAATACAATAAACATACATAGAGTAAATCAGAATTGGTAATGGCAAACTTAGCTCTTGGTCGAAGAATAGTTGATAATTTGCTGGAGTTCACAAATAGCTGGTTTTTCAATGATAGCTTTCAAAGTAGTAAACATCAAGATAAGAGCAATGTGCAAAACAAGGAACATAAGAAACATGATTGAATAAATCATCATATGAATGAATGAAGCATATCAACTCAAAATACTTGCTAAGATAGAAGGGAGTAGGTTTACTGACTCAACTACAAAGTAAAATAAAGGCCCTTCAAAGAGGGAAGCAGGGATTGCAAGTCTCATAAAGAGCTCCCAAAAATTATGATACTTACTAGCTTTCAGCCCTGATTGCCCCTATCATAGGCATCTTTAGGTGATTAAGGTTAAAGTGAGGTCCAATCTGAGTTATATGCTTGACAGACTATAAACTGAAAATCCCAAGTCCCTTGAGTACGAGGGTCGCTCCTCATGCTACTCAACTTTAGTTACCGGTAAGTTCTTGTCATCGTAAGTATGTGCGTATCATTGAGAACCACCAACGGGGTACCCCTTGCCCGATGATACGGAAGAATCCCCATATCAAAATGACAAGGCAAGCAGACAATGAGTATCTCAGCAATCTTCTTATTTACCATGGGAAAATGGTGCTTTTTCTCTCTTTCCTCTTTTCATAGTATCTCTCTTTTTTTTTCTTTTTCTCAATAGCTATCTCTCTCTATTTTTTTTAAAAGAAGAATGCTTCATAGATATCATTATGGTTACGCTGCAGGTTTCCACCATGTCAGCATGGATTAGACCAACGGCCCAGGCGTTTCTCTAACACACATACATAACTCCATGGACTTACAAGCTCCCCTTTTATTTCACACCGACGACATCCGCAAACAAAAGAGCAAGGTATCAACTGGGTATATATTTACAAGTGTTGAAAGCGTTCCCCGTGACAGCACGGTTCTGCTAATCCCCAGCCTATAATTTGCAAGCATATAACTTTCATGGAGAGTTCACAATGGTTTAGGTTTATTAAATGCAAGAAAGTAAAGTGTGCCATCAAGGTCGTGAGATCTTTAATCACTAATTTTCGCATAACAAGTTTAATTTGGGAGGTAGAAAAAACAAGAATTTACTTGGAATAGCAATAATGCTACTAGGTAGGTATGGTGGACGCAAATGGCAAGGGTTTTGGTTTAAAGGAGTGGATGCACGAGAAGAATACCCTCTTAGTACATGTTTTTGGCTAGCAAGAGTAGGTAGCAAGTACAAGAGTTGAAGGAATAAACAAACATACAAGTGATAAAGACAAACATGCAATCTTCCTTGGAAGCACAAAAGATCTTAACTAGAGAATACTAGACTCATGAGCAAATAAAGAAAGCAAGATGATGAAATTATTTTTCTCTAGAGTACTTCTATCTTTTTCTTTTCAACTCTCAAAAAGGTGTTGCTACTGACCGAGCCAGGTTTGCCAAAACTAACTAAATTAACTCAATGATCCTAAAGTGCTACCAATACTAAGAACAAGAACAATCATATAACCATGAATTGAAAACTAACATAAGCTATGCAAAAAGAGTGAATGATAGAACTTCTCATTAATATTCCATAACGGAAACTTACACCAAGGGATACATATCTAACGAGAGAGGGGACACTTCCATAATGCAAACCATACTACATAATAACTCCTCTATTCATGATATGACTCTACTAATAAGGTAAAAAGATAGAAGATAGTGATATGATACTGCGGCACTCCCCCAACCTTGGAACAAACCAAGGGGATGCCAAACCTGATGATGAATTACTCCTTAGGTGGTGGTGGTATCTTCTCATCTTCGTCCGTCTTCCCGCTTAGAGGCTTCCCATCAACAAAGGACATCGTGGTTTCCAACATCCCGAAACTTGCAGCAGCACTTATGCGTTTAAATCTAGCCTCATACTCACAGTTTTGATTTTGAACGTCATAGAACTGTGCTTGCAGTCCGTTGGTTGTTTGGCGGAGTGAGAGGACTTCGTCTTTGAGTTCAAGAGTCTCCTTTTGGTGCTCGGTGATGAGTTCGGAGCAAATCTTATGGATGTTATCCACTTCGTGCCCCGCCATCTTCCTGTACCTAAAGACTTCTTGCTCCAGTGCTCCCATCCTGTCCTCCAGACTTCCTTCACCTTTAGGGCCTTGAACCTCTTTAATCCGGACCTCCCCACCATCGAGCAACAACTCCTTAGGATGAATCTTCAATTCTCTCATGTATGGGTTGATGATATCTTCTAAGGAATCCCCCTTGGATGATCCAGAGGAAGACATTGTGGCTCCAAATCTGGGATTCTACCTGGCAGAAATAGATCGAAACAAAAACACGACGAAAACACGATATACGAACCTCGGAAGATCCGGGGGGTTATATATTATGGAGTTTCACATCAAAAGGAAGGTACTGGGAGAAAACGAGTCAGAGGCGGAGTCCTGGGTGGCCTCACCACCTGGTGGCGCGGCTAGGGGTGGGCCCGCCCCATCGGGTGGTGTGGGACACCCTGGCTCCATTTTTGTCCCTTTTTCGCTTCGTAGCTTTCCTTACTGACTGAAAACTACAAAAATATAGTTGGATTGTATTTTCACGGAACTTTTCTTACCAGAATTGTTACCTATTTGAACACGGACTCTGCAGGTCTCTGAATTTGGTCCTCAATGAATTTCTTTGGAGTTATAACTTGAAAGGCATCAACATCTTCATTGTAAGTATCTCCAGCAATATAGAGTTTGAGTCGGTGTCCATTCACTACTTGTGTATATTATCTTTTAGAGAAGAAATTTTTATTGCTCCTGAACGGTATACTTCTTCAATGATGAAAGGTCCTTCCCATTTCGATAGTAGCTTACCTGCAAAAAATCTGAGACGAGACCTATACAATAGAACTTTCTCACCAACATGAAATTCTCTCTTAAGTATTCGCTTGTCATGCCATCTTTTAACTTTTTCCTTAAAGAGCCTAGCATTCTCATAGGCTTCACTCCTCCATTCATCTAGCAAGCTTGCAATCTCTATTGAGTTCTTTCACTGCCTAGTAAGCTTTGTGTTCTAATTCCAAGGGTAGGTGGCAAGCTTTCCCATAAACCATTTTATAAGGAGACATTCCCATAGGATTTTTGTAAGCAGTTCTATAAGCCCATAAGGCATCATTCAACTTCTTAGCCTAGTTTTTTCTAGACCTATTAACAGTCTTTTGCAAGATAGATTTAATTTCTCTATTTGATAACTCTACTTGCCCGCTACTTTGGGGGTGATAAGCTGAAGCAATTCTATGATTAACATCATATTTAGCTAGGGTCTTCCTAAAACCGCCATGAATGAAATGAGAACCCCCATCAGTCATGAGATACCTAGGCACTCCAAACCTAGGAAAGATAACGTCCTTAAGCATTTTTAGAGAGGTTTCCCCGTCAGCACTTTTTGTAGGAATGGCTTCTACCCACTTAGTAACATAATCAACGACAACAAGAATATGAGTGTAACCCTTCGAAGGAGGGAAAGGACCCATAAAGTCGAATCCCCAACAATCAAAAGGTTCAATAACTAGAGAGTAGTTCATAGGCATTTCATTGAATCTAGAAATATTACCCACACGCTGGCATTCATCATAGGATAAAACAAATTTTCTTGCATCTTTAAAAAGGGTAGGCCAGTAGAAACCTGATTGTAATACCTTTTGTGCATTTCTATCTCCTGCATGATATCCTCCATAGGCGCTACCATGACATTTACGCAATATCTCTTTTTGTTCATATTCTGGAACACATCTTCGCATAATACCATCAAGTCCTTCTTTGTATAAGTGTGGGTCATCCCAAAAATAATGCCTCAAATCATAAAAGAACTTTCTTCTTTGCTGAGCTGTAAAAGTTGGAGGCAAATACTTGGAGACAATAAAGTTAGCATAATCAGCATACCAAGGACTTCCTCACGAGCTCACCCCTATTGCGGCTAACTGTTCATTTGGGAAACTATCATTAATAGGCATAGGATCAAAAGAGATGTTTTCCAAACGAGATAAATTATCAACTACATGGTTTTCAGCACTCTTCCTATCTACTATGTGCAGATCAAACTCTTGTAAAAGCAGTACCCATCTAATAAGCCTAGGCTTAGCGTCCTTCTTCGTCATAAGATATTTAATAGCAGCATGATCAGTATGGATGGTTACTTTTGAGTCCACAATATAGGGCCTAAACTTATCACAGGCAAAAACAACAGCTAGAAATTCCTTTTCAGTTGTGGCATAATTCCTTTGAGCAGTGTCTAGAGTCTTACTAGCATAATTGATAACGTTTAACTTTTTATCAATACGTTGCCCAAGGACAGCCCCTACAGCAAAATCACTAGCATCACACATTATTTCAAAGGGTAAACTCCAATCAGGTGGTTGAACAATAGGGGCTGTAGTTAAATCCTTCTTAAGAGTTTCAAAAGCTTCCCTACAATCATCATCAAAAATGAAAGGTACATCTTTTTGAAGAAGATTAGTGAGAGGTTTTGATATCCTAGAGAAGTCTTTAATAAACCTCCTATAGAAACCAGCATGACCAAGGATACTACGAATACCTTTGATGTCTCTTGGACATGGCATCTTCTCAATTGCCTCAACCTTAGCTCTATCAACTTCTATGCCTCTTTCAGAAACTTTATACCCAAGAACAATCCCTTCATTAACCATGAAGTGGCATTTCTCCCAATTAAGAACAAGATTAGTTTCTTCACATCTCTCCAAAACTTTATCAAGATTGTGCAGACAATTATCAAAAGAAGTTCCATAGACAGAAAAGTCATCCATGAACACTTCTACAATTTCCTCACAAAAACCATGAAAGATAGCAGACATGCACCTTTGGAAAGTAGAAGGAGCATTACATAAACCAAAAGGCATACGTCTATAAGTATAAGTTCCATAAGGGCAAGTAATAGTAGTTTTTTCTTGATCTTGTTGTTTAACAGCAATTTGAGAGAAACCAGAATAACCATCAAGAAAACAAAATGGGCCTTTTTAGACAACCTTTCCAACATTTGATCAATAAAAGGAAGCGGGTAGTGATCTTTCTTAGTAACTTTATTGACTTTCCTAAAATCAATGCACATCCTATAGCCTACCACTATTCTTTGAGGAATAAGCACATCATTATCATTAGGGACAACGGTAATACCTCCCTTTTTAGGAACACAATGAACAGGACTAACCCATTCACTATCAGCAATAGGGTAAATAATACCAGCATCAAGAAGTTTCAAAACCTCATTCCTTACCACTTCCTTCATCCTAGGATTTAAACGTCGTTGGTGCTCCACTACCGGCTTCGCATCTGGTTCTATGTTGATAGAGTGCTGACATATAGTAGGTGAAATCCCTTTTAAATCATCCAGAGTATAGCCCATAGCTCCTCGATGTTTCCTCAAAACTTCCAATAACCTTTCTTCTTCCTTCCCTGAAAGTTTAGCGCTAACAATAAGAGGATATATCTTTTTATCATCAATGTAAGCATATTTAAGATCATCGGGGAGACGTTTTAGATCGAAAACAGGATCCTTTTTAGGTGGCACCGTGGTCCCCAAGTCTTCTACAGGCAAGTCGTGCTTAAGCATCATAGGTTGATCAAGGAGAATCTTGTCAATCTCATTCCTTTCTTCCATGAAGTTTTCACTTTCATGATCTTCCATAAATTGCTGCAAAGCATTGTTAGGAGCTAGAGAAATAGAAGCAAGTTGTTCAACCCTAAAATCCTCATTATGGGTTTCCTCTTCGGAAGGTTCTTTAGCAAATTTCGAAAAATTAAACTCATAAGACTCCCCATGAAACTTAGTCAAGATTTTCTCCCTCTTGCAATCAATAATAGCTCCATAAGTACTCAAGAAAGGTCTACCAAAAATGATAGGGTAGGTTTTACTAGCAGCTGAACCAAGTACTAGAAAATCAGCGAGGTACTTAATCTTACCACAAAGAACTTCCACGTCTCATACAATACCAATTGGAGAGATGGTATCTCTATTAGCAAGGTGAATAACCACATCAATCTCTTCCAACTTGCAAGGACTGATTTCATGCATAATTTCTCTGTAAAGCTCATAAGGAATAGCACTAGAACTTGCACCAATATCACATAAACCATAATAGCAATGATCACCAATTCTAATGGAAAGCATAGGAACACTAGCCTTTTTAGTTCCATTGGGATGTGAAAAAATATTAGAGGCATCCTCACAAAATACTATGTGCCCATCTTCTATGCTTTTAGTGACAAGGTCTTTCACAATTGCTACCACAGGTTCCATGTTTATTTGTTCATCAGGTTTTACAGTTCTTTTTTCACTTTTGGTGATTACATTAGTTAACATAGGATGGTCCTTTACCTTTTCGGGGAAGGGAATCTTCTTGATATAAGGTTCGGGTAAGATGGGATCAATAATGCAATACTCAGCACTTCCAATAGGAGCATAGTCAATAATATCTTTGTAAGGTGCATGGTACTTATTCCATTACCTTTTTGGAATTTTGATATAGGAAGAAAAAGCTCTAAAGCAATTCGTAATAACTTGCAAATCAAGACCATAAATATTACTAATATTTTGAAAGTCATCAGTTCCCATAAAAGATTCAATGCATTCATAATCATAATTTATACCTGACTTTCTACCTTTGTCATTCTCCCAAGCTTCAGCATTGTCTTGAATACGATCTAGAAGGTCCCATTTAACTTCTTCTTCCATGCGAGTGAATGATCCAGCACAAGAAGCGTCCAATAAATCCTTGTCATGTAGAGGGATCCTTGCATAAAAGTTGTTGATAATAATATTGTTGGGGAGCTCATGAATGGGACATTTGAGCATTAGTAACTTCAGTCTCCCCCAAGCTTGAGCTGTACTCTCTCCATCAAGAGGCCAAAAGTTGTATATTTGATTCTGATCTTTATGAATCTCACTAGGAGGATAAAACATTGAATAAAAGAGAGGCACTATTTCCTCCCATTCCAGAGCTTGACCATTCTTCAGCAGCTTATACCATTCATCAACTCTTCCTTTCATTGATAATGAGAATAACTTCTTCTTAACTTGATCTGTAGTAATACTTGCACACTTGAACAACCCGCATAATTCGTGTATAAAGAGTAAATGATCACCGGGATAGACAGTTCCATCCCCAACATAGTAGTTATCCATAACACGATCAATAATTCTTGTAGGTATTTTGAAAACATCTTTCTCAGCAGGTCCTGGCTTATCTACTACCTTAGTAGTGGTAGTAGCATTACCAAATAAGAAACTCAGCGAATTATTCATAACGAAAATAAAGCAACTAGCAGAAGTAAACAATACTCACAGTAGAAGTTTCCTTTACCAGTTCCACTCTCCAATAGCGCTTCACTCCCCGGCAACGGCGCTAGAAAATAGTCTTGATTACCCACAAGTATAGGGGGTGTATCGCAGTATTTTCGATAAGTAAGATTGTCGAACCCAACGAGGAGCAGAAGGTGCTGGCTAGTGGTATGGATCAGGAATTCTCTGCAAATACTTAGCAAACGGATTTTTAGGGGTTTTCGATAAAGCAAGTAAACAAAGTACGAGTAAACAAAAGACACTAGGAATAAATGCAGCAAGTGGCCCAATCCTTTATGCAGCAAAGGACAAGCCGGTTGTATTTCTTAAGATGACCAAACATTCTCGAGGACACATGGGAAGACTGTCAAGTGCTTTCGCTTCATCTAGTCGATTAATCTTCTCTAGCTTGCTAAGTGTTGTGTGGGTGAACCTGTGCTAATGTACCGCCCCATCCAAGACTAATACATACTTGTGATTATACCCCTTGCAAACATCCGTAAGTACAAGAAAGTAATTAAGGTAGAAACCTAACCACAGCTTTAAACTCTAAGACCCTTACGTCCCTTGTGCAATGGTTTCCTAACGGGGGTTCAGGTTTCTGTCACTCCGGCAACCCCTACGATTAGTAGCCAAATACACAATGCATTCCCTAGGCCCTTATAGGTGAAGTGTCATGTAGTCGACGTTCACATGACACCACTAGAAGAAGTACACCACAACTTAAATAACAATCTATAGAATCTTTCTCAACGCAACTCCACTACTAACAACAAGACTTCTCCCATTTCCTCAAGAACAAAACGAACTACTCACAAGACATCATATGGATCATGATCAGAGATGGAATAATGATGTATAACAATCTAAACATAAACAATAATTCAATGGTTCACTCAATAGCATCAACTACAAAGAGTAATCAACACCAGGATAGTTTCCCCTATGAACTATGCAAGATTCAACGCAATTGTTACAGCAATATGGAGATGGTGATGAGCGTGCTGATGGTGATGATGGTGGTGGTGATGATGATGATGATCTTGATGAAGTCCTGCTTTATGGTGGTGTTGATGGTGACGATCTCCCCTCTCCGGGAAGGAATTCCCCCGGCAGAAATCTGTCTGCCGGAGAGATCTTTCTCTCTCGGTGTTTTCCGCCCCGCAGAGGCGGCGGAATCTTTCTATGGTCGCTCCCCGAGTCTTAGGGTTTCGTGGGGATGATATACGCTAGAGGGGAGAGGCTGGAGTGGGACAGGGCGGCCACACCACCTCCAGGCGTGGCCTAGGCTTGCCCGCGCCATGGGGTGGTGTGGGCCCCCTATGGCCCAGCTCCACTCCATCTTCTAGCATCCTAAGTCTTCTGGAAAAATAGGATTTTCGGTATATTTTCCCGGATTTTCTGATCTTCGCGAATTTTGCCTCCAAACAGCACCTTTTCCATCAGAATCCTGACTGCAGCGGTCCATCCTCCAAACGTCATCAACCATGCAAAAATATATGAAATAACATAAGTATCACCTCTCAATATGAAATATATCAATGAATAATTGTGAATTAGGACATAGAATAGTGATGCAAAATGGACATATCACTTAGCTGTGCCACAGTCGGCAAAACAACCAAAGCAATAAGGTCAGAAGCGCAAGAATACCTCGGAAGAAAAACCCAATGCGGAAATGGTAGTGGTCACTTCTACTTTCGGGTCTGGAGGACGTGGCGGTGGCCGCGGACGCGGTCGTGGGACATCAAGAGTCCAAGGTAAAGGAGACCAGCAACCCAGAAAAACCTACTCTTGGGCCGACATTGCCAATAACCCATGTGTGCATCACCTAGACGCCAATGGGGGCTCGTCCCACACAAACGCCGAGTATCGTTTCAATGATGACATTAAGAGAGATGATACCGCTGGCTACAGGCTAAGCATAAGAAGGGAAAGAAGAATCCTAAAAAGCATAAAGAGACCAAGGAAGATTCCGACATGGAGGAAGCTAACGCTTCAAATCCCAAGCCGGAAGGGAAGAAAAATTTTCCAACCAAGAAAGACACTTACGTCACCTTCCTCGGTTCTCAACCAGCAAAGGTCAAAAAAAACTACATGAGCTCAACGCAGCAGTTCCAGCTGTTCCTCAATTCTTGGACTGGTCGGAAGTGGCAATCACCTTTGACCATGCTGATCATCCGCCTAAGTTGCACAGGCGAGGAAAATATGCCTTAATCATCAATCCACTTATTGACGGTTACGGTTTCTCCAAGACTCTCATGGACGGTGGCAGCAGTATTAATATTCTGTATGTCGAAACACTACGCCGGATGAAGATCTCGGAGACCTAGCTGAACCACAGCTTTGTGATCTTTCACGAGGTTGTCCCAGAAAGACAAGAAAATTCCCTGGGAGAAATCACTTTGGATGTTACCTTTGGAACTCCAAAGAACTATCGGACGGAGGCACTTTCCTTCGAAGTGGTCCCGTTCAAAAGCGCGTACGATGCTATATTCGGACGTCCGGCTTACTGGGCTTTTATGGCTCGTCCGTGTTACATTTACAATATGATGAAAATTCCAGGTCCCAACGGCGTGATCACCATCAGGGGAGACCTAAAGAAAGCGCAATAGTGCAAGGATGGAAATTCCGCCTTTGCTGAAGCCGTGCTGCACGCCCAGGAGTACCAGGAGATCAAGAAGAGCATAGATCCATCCGAGATGCCCGCAACGAAGAAGGAGGTTACAAAGCCGAATCCAGAGTTTAAGGCACCAGAAGAGACAAAGAAGACGCCATTGAAGGATGATGATCCCTCCAAGGTGACCCAGATAGGCGTAGGCCTAGATAGCACATAGGAAAGCACACTCGTCAAGTTCCTCAAAGCAAATCAAGATATCTTCGAATGGCAGCCATCTGACATGACCGGAGTACCTAGGGAACTTGCCGAGCACTCTTTAAATGTAAACTTGAACGCTAAACCTGACAAACAGTCCTTACGACGTTTTGGCGATGAAAAGTGTAAGGCAATAGCTAAGGAACTAGCACGGCTCGAGTTAGCCGGATTCATAGAAGAGGTCATCCACACTGAGTGGTCGGCCAATCCTGTAATGGTCCCTAAAAAGGACACCACTGATTTAAGGATGTGTGTTGATTATACTATCTTGAGCAAGGCTTGCCCCAAAGATCCGTTCGCTCTGCCTAGGATTGATCAAGTTATCGATTCTACAGCAGGCTCGGAACTCTTCTGTTTTCTTGACGCATATTCCGGTTATCACCAAATCTGGATGAAGGAATCTGATAAAGTCAAAACTTCATTCATAACCCCCTTCAGAACCTTGTGTTTTGTTACGATGCCCTTTGGGCTGAAGAACGCAGGAGCTACGTACCAACGCACAATGCAGCGTTGCCTCCACGATCAGATCAGACGCAATGTGCATGCATATGTGGATGATATTGCGGTGATGTACAAAAAGAAGGAAACATTGATTTCCAACTTGGAGGAAATGTTCGCCAATCTACAAAAATACAACATAATGCTTAATCTGAAGAAATGCTTCTTTGGAATCCCAGCCGGAAAATTGTTAGGTTTTATCGTGTCTCAAAGAGGCATAGAGGTAAACCGAGAAAAAATCAAGGCTATACTCAATATTTCTAGGCCAACTCACCTGAAGGACGTACAAATACTAACTGGTTGCATTGCTGCAGTCAGTCGGTTTGTAAGCCGGCTTGGTGAAAGAGCCGCACCATTATACAAACTCCTGAAAAAAGACCAAGGATTTTGTGTGGACCAACGAAGCTGAAGCTGCACTACAAGACCTGAAAAAAGTACTCTCATCTGCTCCTATCCCTGCTGCGCCGAAGCCATAGGAACCAATGTTGCTCTATCTTGCTGCGACAAACAAAGTTGTCAGTATCGTCATGGTAGTGGAGAGACTGGAGGAAAATCAGGAACACTTGGTGCAACGTCCAACTTACTTTCTCAGCGAGGTCTTGACAGAATCGAAACAACGGTATCTGCACTATCAAAAGCTAGCTTATGGTGTGTTCATGGCATCTCGTAAGCTACGACACTATTTTCAGGAGCATCAAATTACCGTGGTGAGCACAACTCCCATGAGAGAGATAATCAACAACAGTGACGCCACAGGACGTGTTGCCAAATGGGGCATAGAGCTCTCAGCTTTTGATATTGAGTACAAACCTCGGACATCAATCAAATCCCAAATCCTTGCCGACTTTGTTGCTGGTTGGACAGAGACGAAGGAGAATATGTCCCTCCCTGAGTTGGAATATTGGACCCTATATTTTGATAGGTCTAAGGCTCGCGGGGGCTCGGGGCTGGCGTGGTGCTCAAATCACCCCAAGGAGATAAACTTTTATACGTGTTACAGATCCACTTCATGGTGACAAATATATTGCCGAGTATGAAACACTGCTACATCGAATCCGGATTGCTAAGGATATTGGCAACCGATGTTTGATGTGTTATGGAGATTCGGATCTTGTTGCTCAGCAAGTGTCGGATATTTGTAATGCAAATAAACACATGGCAGCATATAAAGTTGTCATGGATGATTTATCTAAATTGTTAGAAGGGTTTGAGGTTCAACACATCCCTCGAGCAGAAAATGAGGAAGCAGATGCATTATCTCGAATAGGCTCTGCACGGAAAGAGGTCCCGGATGGCGCTTTTTTGGAGCACCTCAAAGTTCCTTCAATAAAAGGAGTGGACGAGGAATATCCGACCAAATCCGACTCACCGTTGATAGCAGTTCTGGCTGTAATTCCCAGCTAGACTCAACCCTACCTTGACTATTTAGTAGATGGCAAATTATTCGAAGACAAAGTTCTGAGCCAGCAGATTATCCGACGAGCGAAAGCCTATACTATAGTTAATGGTGAGCTTTATAAGCGGAGTGTATCTGGGGTCTTTCAGCGCTGCGTATCTCTGGAAGAAGGAGTGGAAATCTTAAGAGAAATCCACGAAGGCGAGTGTGGTCACCATGCTGCAGCCAAATCTTTAGTGGCAAAAGCTTTCCGACACGTTTTTTTGGCTTATAGCCAAGGCAGATGCCGAACGGCTGGTCAAGACGTGCAAGGGCTGCCAAAAGTACGCCAAACAAGCTCACGTTCCGGCTAATCAGCTGCGAACAATACCTATAACATGGCCATTCGCGGTCTAGGGGCTTGACATGGTAGGACCGTTTAAACGGGCTCCAAGTGGATTTACTCACCTCTTAGTGATGGTGGATAAGTTCACCAAATGGATTGAGGCTAAACCCGTCACTAGTTGTGATGGAGCAACAGCCAAAAGATTTGTCGAGGATGTTATAATCCGATATGGTTATCCGCATAGTATTATCACGGACAACGGGAGTAATTTCTCTATGGGTGAACTTGCCGAATTCTGCAACGAACAAAATATCCGGCTTGACATTGCGTTAGTCGCACATCCACAGGCTAATGGACAAGTTGAAAGAGCAAATGGTTTAATCCTACAAGGCTTAAAACCGAGACTCGAAGCACCACTACGACGTGCTCCGGGGGCTTGGGCAGAGGAGTTACCTTCTGTAATATGGAGTTTGCGAACAACTCCGAACAGGTCAACTGGATATACACCTTTCTTCTTGGTCTATGGCGCAGAAGCAGTTCTTCCTAGTGATTTGATTCACACTTCTCCTAGAGTGGCCACGTATATCAAAGAGGATGCCGAGATTTCTCGACAAAATGATCTCGACTTAGTCAAAGAAGTTCACGTCGTTGCTGAAATGAGATCAACAGCCTATCAGCAGAAGTTACGCAAGTATCATAGCCAGAAAGTCAGAAACAGATCCTTCAATAAGGGCGATTTGGTTCTCCGGCTTGTGCAACAAAGAAAGCACAAACTTTCCCTAGTATGGGAAGGGCCATTTTTAGTTAGTCGAGTATTGCACAATGGTTCATACTACCTAACTGATATGAGGCCAGTCAAAGAAAGACCTGCTACTAAGAAGAGAAAGAGAGCTAGAGGCAGTACAAATCCGGATGAGTTAGACAGACCATGGAATATTTCTCAGCTACGTCCCTTTTATTCTTAGTTTATCCTTCTTTGTAATCATATATGTGTACATGTTCTATGAGAAATAAAAGTTTTGGTTGCCTCGGATTTTTTCTGAGAAGTTTTTACCATCTTATTTCCGAATGATTATGTCACAGTCGAAAATCCCAGAATACTTGAAAGTACTTTATGCTCATGTTTGTTCTGGTTTAGATTTCCGATTCTAAAATTGATATCTTCGGGTATAAGTCTATATTTCCTAGTCTATACTTTGGTTATTTGTCTGATCGCCGGATGCGGGTATTTTCCGAGTAGTGAATTGTTGGTACTGGAAGCCAGCTTTGTTTCTGAGTTTAAACTGGTTTAGCAATTGAGCTCCGTTGCTCGGCAAAGTTTCCGTGCTGAAGGTTTAGCCGGCTCATGAAAGGGTCGAGGCAGAAAGCCAGATAAACGATAAGTACAGGCAAAAAATACAAGTGCTTATGCAAATATTTCAGGCACACAAAATTTAAGCCAAAAGTGTTGAATAGATAAAAACTTAGCACTAACAAGAGTATTACACTACTTATTTACAGACCCATAATGTTTTCAGAATAACACATCTGTTTTCTTTTTTATGACTTATGATGCAGGAGGAGAGGTAGGAGTTGCCGACTCGCTGGATACATCAGCTGCACCTTGATAACGATCCGAGATGTCCAAATCCGATATGGTTTGGCCATCATCGGAAACTTCAGTTGCTTCTTCGCGAGGAGGAGGAGGCGGAGTATCCACGTGGGTGAAGGAGGGAGTGTCGTAGCTGGTCAAATCAGCTACGTGGCACCCATATCCGGCGCAGGAGTCCATGATGGCTTTGATATCTTGTTCATGTCCGTCTTCGTCCACCTTGCAGTACCCTCTGGTTACTTGCTCGATCTCCATGTTTCCATGGTGGCTCATAACCATGGTGAGAGCGTTCTGCGCTGCGGATCATGCGTAGGACATGTTCTAGTCCCCGACAAGCTGCGACATCTCCTTTGCCTTGTCCCGCACCTGAAAGTCGGTCATGCTATGCATGTCCGGAACCTTCAGAGCTTCGCCAATATCCTCAATGGATTGGCGGAAGTCATGAAGCAAATCACCGACTTGGGTAAGCCGGTGGGTGCGAGGCTCGGCAGAGGTGGAATCCGTCAAGTTCAGAGGACCTATGCATATAACGCAAAATGGTTAAATAAATCCAACATTGAAAGAGTCGAAGAATGTAGACAAGTCATAAAGATGGAAACTTACCAAAGATGACATCATCGACTTTGGTTTTCTCTTCACGAAGACTCCGGAGTTCAGCCCGGAGCGCCTCGGAAAGATCCTTCTCTCTGAATAGCTTGTCGTTATCCGAGATTTTCTGCTCGTGGAGTGCAATCTTGCGATCACGCTCCACGGTGGCCATGGAGGAGGATTCGAGATCTTGAGCAATGCTCTTCTCATGATCCGCCTTAAGCTGGTCTAGCTCTCGGCGGAGATCCTTGTTTTCCACCACCAAGGTCTTCAGATTCTCGGCCTCTTTGATCATAGCACAGGACTGCTTCACCAGCGTTGTAAGTCAAAAAGAACAACAGTTCAACAAAAAAATCGACTATGAAAAAGCAAGACAAGGTTTGAGTCTCGGAAAGTTTACCTTCGGCCTCATCCTTGTAAACTTTAAGCTCAGTATTTTCAAGTCGGAGAGCTTTGATCTCTCTCCGCTTGTTACAGATATTCTTCAACAATTCCTGGTTATATGAATTAACTTTCTGTAAGTCAGAATACCTAGAGTCAGAATTCTACTAAAGACTCGGGCTAATATTGTAGCTAATATCAGCACGAGCCTTGGGGGCTACACTAGTTCATTCTTTGGCATCCTAATGAAGCATAAACCCGGATTGTTTATCCAACTTCATGCTTGGGGGCTAGAGGATATGATATAAAGTACAATAAAGAAAAACGTGAGTTGGAATTCCGACTTACATGATGTTCATG
This sequence comes from Avena eriantha, assembly GCA_910589775.1. Lineage (NCBI taxonomy): Eukaryota > Viridiplantae > Streptophyta > Magnoliopsida > Poales > Poaceae > Avena > Avena eriantha. Next base: position 22,397,161 of record OU342744.1, on the reverse strand, counting down.
TGTGAGCTTTCTCAGGCACATGTTCACCTCAGTAGTAACCTTCTCGGCGAGGGTGAGTGGAATAACTGGAGGTGGTGGAAGCACACCAGCTCTTAGTCCCTTGTCGCGAAGGCGGACTTGTTCGAGAAGATCGAAGTACTTGATGTCCTCCGCTTCTTGTGCTTCTTCTTCGGCAGAGAGATTATGGCTTTCTAGGCATTGCCGGGCCAGTCGCTAGATTTCCTCCGCAGATTTCCGAGACAAGCCGAATTTGGCAAGTCCAGGATTTTTTAGGAGATTTTCAGCGAAGGTCTCTGCCAAGGGATCATTACCCGAGGAGGGTTCACCCTTATCAAAACCTGAGTCACCCATGGTGACATTAGTCTGCGACTCATGGGTCGTTGGCCCTGTTGAGGGAGCCGGATCTTCTACGACGACCGAGGATGGAGTAATCACCGATGCTGCAGAAGGTTGAGGGGCAGGAGTCGGAGGAGCCATGGCATGAGAAGCCAGAGATAGCTTCATCTGACGTAGGGCTTCGAGATATTCCCCTTCCCCTTGCCCTTGATGAGCTGCTTAGCTTTGAGAAAGTAATAGAATGAAGAACTTATATCTCAGAAGAAATCATGAAGTAATGTACAAATGCGAAAGTTGTGCGGAAAGTTACCTCTTCACAACTTGAACTTCCTTTGTGCCGATGGCCACTATCGGAGGTTTGTGCTTCCTAGGCACAATGTCCGGTAGTGGGACCAATTCCTCCTCCTGAGAAAACTCAGGAGGATATCCCTCGATAGGAGCCAATTCCGACTCGGGGAGGTCAGCAAGCTGAAAAGAAGATAAAATCTCAGTATTGCAAAATAACCTAAAGGTGAAACACATAAAAAAGGGTTTACTGCTAAAGCTTACCGGCACTATAGGGTCTTCCGCTGTGTGCATGTCCAGAGACAAATCCAGAATCTTTCTCTCGATCCGCTCCTTTATCATCCATTTGATTTGGCTTATGTAATCTTGTGGCTTTAAAGCCTTGGGATAGATGCGGAGGGAGTCCTGTTTTGACGCCGTGATGGAATGCATTAGTCGGTCGCTGTGGTGCTAGAGAGGCTGGATCCGGCATGCCACCTAGCACTGGACCAAGTCGGACCCTCTCAGGCCCTTGTGCTTCATCAGATATTGAATCCACCTCTTGGCGAGAAGCAGATCGTCACTGAGATCCGGAGCGGCCTCGTCCCAAGATGGTTGAGGCGTGGCGGCTCCATCGACGAAAGCCGGCAAAGCATTAGCTTTACCAGGAGCGGGAATATCCTTGTGATAGAAAAAGGTAGCCGACCATTGTTTGACTGACTCACTAGCTAGAATCCGAGGATAGACGGGCTCATGCCTAACCGAAAGACTAATGGTGCCGGTAATGTAGGGATTACCGGCGGTGATGGAGTTTCTCCGGACATGGAAAAAGTACCGGAAGAGAGTAAGACTTGGCCTAATGCCGAGATACCCCTCACAGAAAGCCGCATAGGCGCTCATCTCTAAGATAGAGTTTGGGGGGAGATGGTGAAGTTGAACACTATAATGATCTATCACCTCAGAAAAGAAATCTGAGGGAGGAAAGGAGACACCTCTATCGAGGTGGGTGCCGAAGTGCACCCGCTCGCCGTTGTGAGGGTTGGGGACGGCTTTGCCAAAGCCGCTCTGCCAATCGCCGGCGTGGAGGAGCCCTTCTTCTTCGACGCCGTGGAGATTCTTGTCGTCGAGAACGCACGGGATCCAAACCCCGCGATTGCTCTCCTTCTCCGCCGCCGCTGCTGCGCCGGAAGTTGAAGTGGAAGCCATTTTTCCTGGTGCACCGGTGACCTTGGATGGGCGGCACGGGGAATTTCTGGAGGCAAGGGAGCTATGTGCATGTGGGAGAAGTGGAGGAGAAGGAAACGGCACAGGAATAGGTGGAGAAGATGAGAAGAGGGAATCCTCACCCCTTATAGCCACCGAACCGCGCCAAGATTCGTGCAAATGACACAGTACACACGCCACGCGTCATGGAAAGAACTAGGAAGCCCCCACGCAATGATTACGCCGCCTTGATCTCCACGCATGCATTAAAACAACGCCTCGGTTCCGCGAACAGCGGACCCACCAATGGTCGTGCTGACAGGAAATGTCTGTCAGTGACGTGACTTGACCATGACTGGTGTCAGATGATGTCAGAGACCAAGTTCTGGCTTAGTTTGAATTGCAAACTGGAAACACGGCTAACGTACTGATAGGTCCGACTTATTTTTTGAGACCCAAATCGTATCTTTTGTTTTGAAGTTTCAGGAACCCTTCAAGATTCTACAAGCCGAAGATCAAGCTAGACGATGATGAATCCGACTTTGGATCTTGGAGACTTCTGGGGGCTGCTGTTGGGGATATACTTTCCGGGTATCCTCACAGTTCCTCACTGACCAGGGTGGCCCATTTCGGGTTGGAGCTTTGCTTCACGGGCGGCCTAGTCAGGGAGAAGAAACGGAGTCCAGTCCGGCTACGGGAAGGCCTAGAAGACTTACCGACATAGGCCCATAGTGTTACTTGTAGTTCAAGATGTACTCTGTAACTGACTCTTAGTCGTAGCCGGATAGATCTCTCCTGTAAACCCTAGACCGGATATCTATATAAGCCGTCATAGGGAGAGCCTTTAGGGCACCCCGTACAATCACAATCTCAACTCGCACAGGCGAACCCCTCGTAACCCATATTCCGGCTCTACCGTATTACTGGATTACTAGCAGGAGTAGGATCCGTCCAAAGCTGACGGATTCGAACCTGGGTAAACTTGTGTGCGCACCATCCTGGAACACCGTACGTCTCACACCCCTATCTTCTGCACGCCTCGAGGACCCCCTCATGGCGTACTTGTCATCAATCCGACGACAAGCTCCCCTTTCATTTCACACCGACGACATCCATAGACAAAAGAGCATGATATCAACTAGGTACACAGTACAAGTGCAATGTTGAAAGCGTTCCCCATGACAACATGGTTCTGGTAATACCCAACATATAAGTGCAAGCATATACAACATAGACGACACAATGGTTCAAGTTTATTAAGGGCAAGAAAAGTAAAGTGTGTCATCAAGTTCGTGAGAGCTTTAATCACTAGTTTTCTCATAACAAGTTTAATTCGGAAGGTAGATAAAAACATTAATATATGGAATAGCAAATGCTAATATGTAGGTATGGTGGACTCTTTGGAATAACTTGGTTTTATTTGGAGTTAGATGCATGAGTGGAACTCATACTTGGTATGGAGGCTAGCAAAAGATTGGGAGCGACCAACTAAGAGAGCAATAATGGCCATAATCATGCAAAGCGACAAAACATCATTAATTAAAGCATAAAGTGATATTACAAGTCGAAAACTAAAGGATCATAAAGGCTATGGTGACTTGGGATAGTCATAACATGGTGTGAGCATGCGCCAAGTCAACCCAAATAAAGCATCAAAGGAGAATACCACAATACTATGCTTTAATATGCTAAAACAACGCATGATTCTTTCAAGGCACATTAAGCAATCTCAATTGTTTATAACATGTCATGCTACAACAAAGATAACTAAGCATAAAGACAAAACAATATCAAGCATGGCATGACAAAGCATAGGCCACAGCCAGAAACAAGCTCTCTTTTACCACTTAAGCATGAACTTTTCCTACTCTTTTTCCAATCCAAACCACACTTATTTGAAAACCAATGTATGAAAGAGGGGGTCCAACCAATTTATTCAGAAAACTAAGAAAACCAAGCAAACAAAAACGAAAACGAAAACGAAAAAGAAGACGCTCCAAGAACAACACAACTGTGCATGAAACAATAAAAATGAAGTGTTTGGAAGAAACCTGGGATTTTTATTGATGAAGAAGGGGATGCCTTGGGCATCCCCAAGCTTTGACGCTTGTACCTCTTGAATATTTCTTGGGGTGACTCGGGGTGGCATCCCCAAGCTTGAGCTTTAGTCCATTCTTCATCTCATTACATCATTCTCTCCATACACTTGAAATTTTTCCTTCATATAAAACTTCACACCATCTTTATTAGCAACATTAGTGCAATCAAGATAATAAGTCTTTGGGTTCAGTTTCAACACCAATAAAACTTCCATTAAAACACAAGCTACTGTAGCACTTCCCTCAAAAAGCTTAATTCCCCAAGAGAAATCAAAAAGGAACCAATAAGAAGTAAATGCAAATAATGGCAGAAATCTGTCAAAACAGACCAGCAGGTAAAAACCAATTTTTTCAAAGACCTTCTGTTGCTCAAATCAAAAAGTGCTGAACTAACAAAGTTATATAACAACCTGGGGCAGAAACACAAAAATGCACGCCTCAAAACGACGTACAGAGATTTTACACGAATTTTTACGATGAAGCACAAAAATCTGTTTTCGGGACAGCAACTTTCCCAATCATTACTTCTCTCATTAGAGGTTACACTTGGCACAAAAAACAAGTAAAAAGGATAAGGAGAGTTTATTACTGAAGTAATAACTTCTAAGACTCATCTAAAACTTTTGGGTTATCTCCCAATAAGTAATTTTCTTTAACGCCTTTAAGTTAGGCATGATAGTTTGAGAAGATGCTCACATAAGAAATATGAATTGAAGTAAAAGAGAGCATCAAGAAGAAAATTCAAAGCACATTTAAGTCTAACCCACTTCCTATGCATAGGAATCTTGTAAAGAAACAAGTCATGAAAGCACAAAGCAACAAGCATAGTAAAGCAAAACAAGTGCAACTTCAAGACTTTCAACATAAAGAGGGGAAACTTAATATTATTGAGATGCATAAAACCATGTTTCCCTCTCTCATAATTGTTGGGAATATGCCCTAGAGGCAATCATGGTTGATGATATTTCCCAAAGTATTCATAAAGTAAAGTTGTCCTTATATGAATGTCAGATATATATCACTAAATGCGTGATTCAGTTGTGGAACTATGTATTCATGATTGTTCATATTAGATTGTCCTTGATCATTGAGGTTGTGCTGGGCACACAACTTAGACCAATGTGCAAGTCGGCTGATGACACGGTTCCACTTGTCATGGGCATGGTGATGCTATTCCGACTTACACTGATTCAGCTAAAGAGTTTAGCGAGTTGGACTGACCCATAGTTGAGATGGAACGAGCATGTTGTCATTTGCAGTCTCAAGCAGTGGAATCCTTCGACCTGAGGTGATTGCATGATCCGAGTTGTGGATCACCAACTTAGGTTCTATCAAATTTTCTCCGTAAATGGGCAGTTATAAAGGTAGAGTTCGGGTTGGTTATGAAGCAAGATGCGTGACGTGGATTACCAAGATGGGATTTGCCCCTCCGTAATGGAGAGATATTCTCTGGGCCCTCTCATGTGATATGATTCGGAAGCATGGCCATGCGCTACTCAGTTAAGTGTTAACTGAGGAGTCGGACTAAGAGTTAGTCCAGTGAATCACATATCATGGTACGAGAAGAGAGTTAAGCTATTTAAGGGATGACAACTATTCGCCTATAGCTTAACAGATATATCGTGAGGCAAAGGGACTTGGACGAAAGTCACATTGAAGGTTCGTCTTCTAACTTTACGGCACTTTAGAGTTGGCACATCTTGCTAGAGGCCGCTACCATCTATCGACTTGAGAACGAGTGTTTATGGGAGTGAGTTGGACTCAAAGCCATGACGGGATACTTGGAGGAGTAGCTCATGTCGTGTCCAGGTGTACGTGAACCTAAAGGGTCACACACTTAAGGGAAAGGAGCCCATGTGGATTAGATCCATATGGAGATTGGAATACGGCCTAGATAGGCCTCAAGAGTTGAGCCCAAATAGGAGTGTATATAAGTGAAGTGACAAGGGATAATCCCTGACCTAGCCGTCACTTTCTCCACTTCCATTTCGGGCTAGACAGGATCTAGACATCCTCTGTTCGAAGCTCCTTCCTGTATGTGTGGATACCGGTAGAGGCATTGCACGTGCGGTGCTGGAGACGGGGAAGCTCGTGGGGATCTGACGAAGGAGTTCGTGGGATTTAGAAGGGCTGTTCGGGGATCGTTTGGCACTGCTTCGACGCGCTACATCAACTTCCGCATATGCGCGTCTAGCGGTAATCTCGTGGCCTATAACCTGAGCTGGATCTTGGGAGTACCATGTTAGGGAAAAAGTTTTGTTTATCTCTGCATGGCCCATCAATAATAACTTTCAGTAGCATCATGAATAAAATTAACAATATAACTATCACATAAAACATTCTTATCATGAGCCACATGCATAAAACAATTAATACTCCCCACATAAACATAGTCATTCTTATAATTGTAGTGGGAGTAAATTCAACAAAATAGCTATCATTATTATTCTCATCACCATAATCATCAAATATAGGAGGCATATTGTAGTCATAATTAATTTCCTCCTCAATAGTAGGAGGACAGAAAATATCATATTCATCATTGTAATCATCATATATTGGAGGTTTGGTATCATCATAAGCAATAGAATAACTATCTTCCAAAGCCAGGGAACTAAAAAGATCATTTTCATAAAAACTAGCTTCCCCAAGCTTAGACTTTTCCATAGCATTAGCAATAATGGTGTCCAAAGAATTCATACTAACAACATTGCTATTAGCATGCAAATAAAGTTCCATAGGTTTTTTAATTTTCTCTTCAAACACTTCATGTCCTAACTCAAGATAAATACTATAAAGCTCTCTATTTTGTTGTTGTTTTCCATTAAGCCAAACTAGTGAAAATAAAAAACAAGAAACAAAATATGATTGCAGAATCTAAAGGAAATAACTTCGAGAACTCACACCGGAGGATGTGAGTACCTTTTACCTTACCTCCCCGGCAATGGCACCGGAAAATAGCTGCTAGCGCGTGGTTGACGTGGGAGCTTCTTCTTATTTTAGGTCCCTTCAACGATGCCAGAAAATAGCTTGATGTCTACGCACTTCTATTCTTGTAGACAGGTGTTGGGCCTCCAAGTGCAGAGGTTTGTAGAACAGTAGCAAGTTTTCCCTTAAGTGGATCACCCAAGGTTTATCGAACTCAGGGAGGAAGTGGTCAAATGTATCCCCTCTCAATCAACCTTGCAATCAAGATACAAGAAGTCTCGTGTGTCCCCAACACACCCAATACACTTGTCAGGTGTATAGGTGCACTAGTTCGGCGAAGAGATAGTAAAATACAAGTGGTATGGATAATTATAAGTGGTAACGGTGCCAGAAAATAGCTTTGATGGCGCGTGGAAGAGACTAAAGGAAAACTGAAATAAAGATAGCATCAAGCAAACATGTAACAGATCTAGTTGCAAACGGTGTTTCAATGCTTAGAAACAAGACCTAGGGATCATACTTTCACTAGTGAACACTCTCATATAAATATCTTCTCTTTATGATACTACTCTCCGGTTGGACACTCTAATCCATGGTAGGGCTATAACAGCACACCTCAAAGTTCATCTTTCCCATCTAGGTAACAGATGGCCCAAAATATATCGAGCTCGTTGGGAACCCCAAGAGGAAGGTATGATGAGCACAGCAGCAAGTTTTCCCTCAGTACAAAACCAAGGTTATCAATCTAGTAGGAGCAAGGAAACACCCCAAAGGTGTAGCTAGCTGAACATTGGCAGGGCGCACTACTGGCGCCAGCAGCAACGTAGAGACCTACACAACACAACCATAGAACTTTGTCCCCAACTTACGATGAGGTTGTCAATCTCACCGGTTTTGCTGAAAACAAAGGATTAAACATATCGAATGGAAGGAACTAATAGTTTGCATAAAGTAAACACAAAGCAGTAAACAGTTTGATTGTAGATTGAATGTAAAAGAAAGGATCGGGGTCCATAGTTCACTAGAGGTGGCTCTCCTTAAGATAGATAACATGCTGGGTGAACAAATTACAACGGGGCAATTGACAAACATCGAGAAAGCATACAAGCATATACTAATCATCTTGACTCCTTTGAGATTCGATTGGGCATTACAACATTATACATAGACCGTCATCCAACTGCATCTATGACTAATAATCCACCTTCAGGTTATCATCTGAACCCCCTCCAGTATTAAGTTACAAGTAACAGATTATTGCTTTACGAATTGCGTGTAAAGTAAAAAATACGATTGTTCTATGAACAAAGGATTGTTGTTTTCTCCCTAGTAGCAACAACACATCTAGTACCTTAGAGATTTCGGTCACTTCCCCAGATTACCAGAGGCATGAACCCACTATCGAGCATAAATACTAACTCTTGAAGTTGCTAGCATCTACTTGGCCAAGATAGCTACTAACAACGGAAAGCATGGAAGATCACAAATAACAAAGACATGATAGAATCAATAATCAATCTGAAATAGCATCCCAATATCCATCGGATCCCCGCAAACACAACATGCAGAATTACAAATAGATGATCTTGATCTTGAACGGAGCTCACAAGATCTAGACATGAAAGCACAAAGGAGGAGAACTAGCCATCTGGCTACTACATGGACCCGTAGTCCAGAGATGAACTACTCACGCATCACACTGGAGGCTTGCATGCTGATGAAGAAGGCCTCCAGGGCGAATTCCCCTCTCCGGTAGGGTGCCGGGAAGAGCTTCAGATCCCTCCCGATCTAGGGATGGAGACGACGACGGCTACAAACTCTTTCGTGGATTTTTGATCGGGTACTTAGGGTTACCGTATCAGAGGTAATATATAGGCAGAAGGAGAGGCCGAGGGGGTGCCTGGGCTGGCCACACCATCCCCTGGCGCGGGCCAAGCCTAGCCGCGCGGCCAGGTGGTGTGGCCGCCCTCTGGCCCTTCTCCGTCTCGTATTCTGGCTCCAAGTGTCCCCTGGTAAAATAATGACTTTGGCTTTTCTCCCGTCCAATTCCGAGAATATTCATTTTCTGACTTTCCTAGAACCAAAAAAAGCAGAAAACGTGCAGCTGTCACTGTAGCTCTTGTTAATAGGTTAGTCCAAGAAATCATATGAAAAGTACTCCAAAGTGTGGACAAAACACAAGAAAGTAGATAAAACCAAGCATGGAACATCAAAAATTATAGATACATTTGCAATGTATCAACATCCCCAAGTTTAACTAATGCTCGTCCTTGAGTAGGTAAGTGATAAAAAAGAAAGAATATTTTTTGAGGTGACATGCACCATCATAAACTTGATCAAAGTATTTGTAAAACATTCAAACCTGGGATCATAGTACTTCAATCATAACATGAAAGACAAAGTTCTAGCAATAAGACAAAGAAACTATGTTGCAAGATGAAAAGGCACAAACAAAAGATTCATGAATAACAATGCTTTGCAAGACATTTGTTGTTTCACATAAAGAAAACATAGCATAGTAGCATTCAACTTGTCCCTCATAGAGTAGCAAATATAAATGCATAGGACACCTTCAAAGTTTATAAGAGTGACTAGATACAAATATCTTAAAACAAGCAATATCAAGGTATGCATCAATCAACAAGTCTTGGGACAATGCACATAAAAATAAGAATGGCCACAATGCTCTCAAAGTAGGTGCATAAAGATAGAAGGTGGAGACTCAATATAATGGTGGAAGATAGGCCTTCATAGAAGGAAGTAGGGATTCAAGTCTCATAAAGAGCTTCCAAAATTATGGTACTTATTAGCTTTCAGCTCTCATTGCCCCTATCACAAGCATCTTGAAGGTGATTAAGGTTAAAGTGGACAAACTATGGTGTACATGCTTGACGAAGTATAAGTTAGAAATCTCATGTCCCTTGAATACGAGAGCCGCTCCTCAAGCTACTCAAGTTTAGTCACCGGTAAGTTCTTGTCATTGTAAGTACATGTGTATCATAGAGAACCGCCAACGGGGTACCCCTTGCCCGATGATACGGAAGAATCCCCATATCAAAATGACAAGGCAAGCAGACAACGAGCATCTCAGCAATCTTCTTATTTACCATGGGAATATGGTGCTTTCTTCTCTCTTTCCTCTTTTCATAATCTCTTTTTTTCTCTTTTTCTATTTTTTTTCAAGGTAGGACTCTTTTTTTTATAAGAAGAATGCTTCATAGACAGCTCATCATGGTTACGCTGCAGGTTTCCACCATGTCAGTATGGATTAGACCAGCGGCCCAGGCATTTCTCTAACACATATACATAACTCCATGGACTTACAAGCTCCCCTTTCATTTCACACCAACGACATCCATAGACAAAAGAGCATGATATCAACTAGGTATAAAGTACCAGTGCAATGTTGAAAGTGTTCCCCATGACAACATGGTTCTGCTAATCCCCAACAAATAAATGCAATCATATACAACATAGACGAAACAATGGTTCAAGTTTATTAAGTGCAATAAAATTAAAGTGTGCCATCAAGTTTGTGAGAGCTTTAATCACTAGTTTTCTCATAACAAGTTTAATTTGGAAGGTAAACAAAAACATGAATATACTTGGAATAGCATATGCTAATAGGTAGGTATCGTGGACTCTTTGGAATAACTTGGTTTAGGGAGTTGGATGCATGAGTGGAACTCCTACTTGGTTGCGGAGGCTAGCAAAAGACTGGGAGCGACAAACTAAGAGAGCAATAATGCCCATAATCATGGAGAGCGACAAAACATCATTGATCAAAGCATAAAGTGATACTACAAGTTGAAAACTAAAGGATCATAAAGGCTTATGGTGACTTTGGATAGTCATAACATGGTGTGAGCATGCGCCAAGTCAACCCAAATAAAGCATCAAAGGAGAATACCACAATACTATGCTTTAATATGCTAAAACAACGCATGATTCATCCAAGGCACATTAAGCTATATCAATTGTTTATAACAAGTCATGCTACAGCAAAGAAAACTAAACATAACGCCAAAACAATATCAAGCATGGCATGACAAAGCATAGGCCACAGTCATAAAACAAGCTCTCTTTACCACATAAGCATGAACTTTCCTACTCTTTTCCAAACCAAACCAAACTATTTGAAAACCATTGTATGAAAGAGGGGGGTCCAACCAATTTATTCAGAAAACTAAGCAAACCAAGCAAACGAAAAACCAAAACGAAAACGAAAAGGAAGATGTTCTAAGAACAACACAACTGTGCATGAAACAATAAAAATGAAGCGTTTGGAAGAAACCTGGAATTTTTATTGATGAAGAAGGGGATGCCTTGGGCATCCCCAAGCTTTGACGCTTGTACTTCTTGGATATTTCTTGGAGTGACACGCGTGGCATCCCCAAGCTTGAGATTTAGACCATCCTTCATCTCATTACTCATTCCTTGCATACACCTGGAATTTTTCCTTCATACAAAACTTCACACAATCTTTATTAGCAACATTAGTGCACTCAAGATAATAAGTCTATAGGTTCAGTTCTAACACCAATAAAACTTCCATTAAAACACTAGCTATTGTAGCAGTTCCCTCAAAAATCTCAATTCCCCAAAAGAACTCAAAAAGGAACCAACAAGAAGCAAATGCAGAAAATGGCAGAAATCTGTCAAAACAGACCAGCAGGTAAATACGAATTTTTTCGAAGACCTTATGTTGCTCAAATCAAAAAGTGTTGAACCAACGAAAGTCAGATAACAACGTGCCTCAGAAGCACAAAAATTCACGCCTCAAAAGGACGTACATGTATTTTACACGAATTTTTATGGTGAAGCACATAAATTTGTTTCAGGGCAGCAACTTTCCTAATCATTACTTCTCTCTCATTAGAGGTTACTCTTGGCACAAAAAGCAAATAAAAAGGATAAGGAGCGGTTATTACCAAAATAATAACTTCCAAGACTCATCTAAAACTTTTGGGTTATCTACCAATAAGTACTTTTCTTTAATGCCTTTAAGTTATGCATAAGAAGTAAGAAAAAGGATCAAGTATTCTCAAATGAAGAAGTATTAAAACCAAATTTCTTGCCCTTACCTCTCTTACTTTTATTCTTAACCTTGGGGAACATATGATTGTTTGGTGGAGAAGCAAGGTGCATGGTCCCCTTTCCCACATCTATTATGGCTCCCAGGAGTTCTAATAGGGACCTTCCAAGTGTAATTTGTCCTTTTCCTGCACATTCAATAACAAGATAATCAGTAGAAATCATTTTCCCAAGGATCTTTGTAAACACTCCTTCAGCTACTCCAATAGGTAATATTGTGGCATTATTAGCAAGAGATATTTCTTTTCCTCCTTCAGAAAGCCCCCAAAGATTCAAAGATTCATAAATATCTTTGGGCATAAGACGAAATTCAGACATGATATCACAACGAGCTTGAAAAGTTTCATTATTTATATCAATATTTACTGTGGGGAGCCACTTTGATGGTTCAGAATTTATTGGAACATAATTATGATGCTCCCTAAGCGTATTATAACAATCCTTTAAACTAGTAGTGCGGGTCTCAAGAGTGTTCAATCTAGAAAATATGTTCATAAAGGAAGAATCAGATTTGCTAGGCAAGTTGTAAGTAAAGACCAACTTCTTTATGGCATTAACAACATCATCTTCATTGCATTGGAGGAAATCTCCTCCCACAACAGCATCTAAAGCATATCTATAGCAAAGAGCAATTCCAAGGTAAAAACTGCTAAGGAACAAGCTTTGAGTCATTTTCGGCTTAGTTTTTTCATGTAGATCAGAGATTCTAGACCAAGTTTCCTTGAAACTCTCCTCAATTCCTTGTTTAAAAGTGAAAATCAATTCCTAGGGTGACATAGTGATTGCAGCAAGGCTAGACATAATGGCAACTTAAGATAGAAACTAATTTTTTTGTGTTTTCAATAAAGAAAGCAAACTAGTAAAACCAATTTTTTGTGTTTTTGATAAAGAAACAAGCAAACAAAACAAAATTAAACTAAGCAAAACAAAAAATAACAAAGTAAAGAGATTGGTTATGTGGGACTCCCCTTGTGAAGATGTCCTTGACTCCCCGGCAACAACGCTAGAAAAAGAGCTTGATGGCCCAAAATATATCGAGCTCGTTGGGGAACCCCAAGAGGAACGTATGATGAGCACGGCAGTAAGTTTTCCCTTAGTACGAAACCAAGGTTATCAATCTAGTAGGAGCAAGGAAACACCCCAAAGGTGTAGCTAGCTGAACGTTGGCGGGGCGCACTACCGGTGCCAGCAGCAACATGGAGACCTACACAACACAACCACATAACTTTGCCCCAACTTACAATGAGGTTGTCAATCTCACTGGTTTTGCTGAAAACAAAGGATTAAACGTATCGAATGGAAGGAAGTAATAGTTTGCAGAAAGTAAACACAAAGCAGTAAACGGTTTGATTGTAGATTGAATGTAAAAGAAAGGATCGGGGTCCATAGTTCACTAGAGGTGGCTCTCCTTAAGATAGATAACATGCTGGGTGAACAAATTACAGCGGGGCAATTGACAAACATCGAGAAAGCATAGAAGCATATACTAATCATCTTGACTCCTTTGAGATTCGATTGGGCATTACAACATTATACATAGACCGTCATCCAACTGCATCTATGACTAATAATCCACCTTCAGGTTATCATCCGAACCCCCTCCAGTATTAAGTTGCAAGCAACAGATTATTGCTTTACGAATTGCATGTAAAGTAAACAATACGATTGTTCTATGAACAAAGGATTGTTATTTTCTCCCTAGTAGCAACAACACATCTAGTACCTTAGAGATTTCGGTCACTTCCCTAGATTACCAGAGGCATGAACCCACTATCGAGCATAAATACTAACTCTTGGAGTTGCTAGCATCTACTTGTCCAAGATAGCTACTAACAACGGAAAGCATGCAAGATCACAAATAACAAAGACATGATAGAATCAATAATCAATCTGAAATAGCATCTCAATATCCATCGGATCCCCGCAAACACAACATGCAGAATTACAAATAGATGATCTTGATCATGAACGGAGCTCACAAGATCTAGACATGAAAGCACAAAGGAGGAGAACCAGCCATCTAGCTACTACATGGACCAGTAGTCTAGAGATGAACTACTCACGCATCACACCGGAGGCTTGCATGATGATGAAGAAGGCATCCAAGGTGAATTCCCCTCTCCGGCAGGGTGCCGAGAAGAGCTTCAGATCCCTCCCGATCTAGAGATGGAGACAACGGCGGCTACAGACTCTTTTGTGGATTTTTGAGAGGGTCCTTAGGGTTTCCATATCAGAGGCAATATATAGGCGGAAGGAGATGCCGAGGGGGTGCCTGGGCTGGCCACACCACCCCCTGGCGTGGGCCAAGCCTGGCCACGTGGCCAGGTGGTGTGGCTGACCTCTGGCTATTCTCTGTCTCATAGTCTGGCTCCATGTGTCCCCCGGTAAAATAATGACTTTGGCTTTTATCCCGTCCAATTCCGAGAATATTCATTTTCTGACTTTCCTGGAACCAAAAACAGTAGAAAACAGGCAGCTGGCATGGTGCCTCTTGTTAATAGGTTAGTCCAAGAAATCATATGAAAAGTACTCCAAAGTATGGACAAAACACGAGAAAGTAGATAAAACCAAGCATGGAACATCAAAAATTATAGATACATTTGCAATGTATCAGTAACCCCACACAGTCACCTTGAGCTCTAGATGGTTTCAACAAACACCACTATTTCATAAAGACATCCAACTCCAAATATAACTCATAACAAGTATTTGTAATCTCTAGCCTAAGTGCCACCATGGTGTGCAGGCTGTCACTTTCACACACATGGGGAGAGCAAAGATCTATTAAAGCACTTGAGTAGCAAAGTAGATCTAGTTGATTACAAAGCTCATGATCACAATATGATCATGCATAGAAAGAGATGAACACATAGCTACTGGTAGAACCCTTAGCCTCGATAGAGAACTACTCCTTCCTCATCATGGGAATCAGCAACGTCGATGGAGATGGTGGTGGAGATCGATAGAGATGGCTCCGGGGGCACTTCCCCGTCCTGGCAGGGTGCCGGAACAGAGACTTTCTATCCCCCGAATCTCCTCTTCGGTGGCGGTAGCGCTGCGGAACTTTTCGTGGCTGGAGGCTGTTCTATTTAGGGTTTATGCACCGGGAGGCTTCTTATAGGCGAAGAGGCAAGGTAGGTGGCCGGCCAGGGGGCCCACACCACCTGGTGGCGCGGCCAGGGGTCACCCGCACCACCATATGGTGTGGCTAGGCCCTGGCCCTCCTCCATCTCTGCTTTGGGCTCCGTGTTCCCCTCGGTGAAATATTGACTTTGGTTTTTGTCTCGTCCAATTTAGAGAATATTGATTTTCTGACTTTCCTGGAACCAAAAATAGCAGAAAACAGGCAACTGGCACTGTGGCATCTTGTTAGTAGGTTAGTCCCATAAAGTGTATAAAAATACTCCAAAGTGTGGACAAAACATAAGAAAGTAGATATAAAACAAGCATGGAACATCAAAAATTATAGATACGTTTGCAACGTATCAATCACCGCCAACTATCTGGCCTAGTGTCGAAGATTAGCTGGCAGCACCTCGACCCGTGACTCCCGCATGAACCATTTGATTCGACGGAGGACGTAGAAGGCCTCCTTCACACTGCTAGTCGGCTACTTGACGTAGGGGAACTTCGTGTGGTGCATAAACACATGTTTGCCATCCTTGATTCTTGCCCCCCTTGGAGAATTTGCATCCCTTTTCAATGTAGACTTGTAGAGCATCATCTAGAACTCTCTTGAATCTGTCGTAGTCTGCTAGCTCGTGGTTGATGTAGAGCCCGTTGGGAACCCCAAGAGGAAGGTATGATGAGCACAGCAGCGAGTTTTTCCTCAGTTATGAGACCAAGGTTTAATCGAACCAGTAGGAGCAAGGAAACACCCCAAAGGTGTTACTAGCTGAGCTTTGGCAGGGCGCACTACTGGTGCTAGTAGCAACTGGAGACCTGCACAACACAACCACAGAACTTTGTCCCCAACTTGCGATGAGGTTGTCAATCACACCGTGTTTTGCGGAAAATAAAGGATTAAACGTATCGAATGGAAAGAAGTAAAAGTTTGCAGAAAGTAAACACAAAGCAGTAAAAGATTGTAGATTGTATGTAAAGTAAAAAGACCGGGATCCATAGTTCACTAGAGATGGATCTCCTTAGATAGATAACATGCTGGGTGAACAAATTACAGCGGGGCAATTGACAAACACCGAGAAAGCAATACATGCATATACTAATCATCTTGACTCCTCTGAGACTTGATTGGGCATTACAACATAATACATAGACCGCCATCCAACTTCATCTATGACTAATAATCCACCTTCATGTTATCATCCGAACCCCCTCCAGTATTAAGTTGCAAGCAACAGATTATTGCTTTACGAACTGCGTGTAAAGTAAACAATACGATTGTTCTATGAACAAAGGATTGTTGTTTTCTCCCTAGTAGCAACATCACATCTAGTACCTTAGAGATTTCTATCACTTCCCCAGATTACCAGAGGCATGAACCCACTATCGAGCATAAATACTAACTCTTGGAGTTGCTAGCATCTACTTGGCCAAGATAGCTACTAACAACGGAAAGCATGCAAGATCTCAAATAACAAAGACATGATAGAATCAATAATCAATCTAAAATAGCATCTCAATATCTATCGAATCCCCACAAACACAACATGTATGAATTACAAATAGATGATCTTGATCATGAACGGAGCTCACAATATATAAACATGAAAGCACAAAGGAGGAGAAACCAGCCATCTAGCTACTACATGGATCCGTAGTCCAAGGATGAACTACTCACGCATCACACCGGAGGCTTGCATGGTGATGAAGAAAGCCTCCAGGGTGAATTCCCCTCTCCGGCAGGGTGCCGGGAAGAGCTTCAAATCCCTCCCGATCTAGGGATGGAGATGACGGCGGCTACAGACTCTTTCGTGAATTTTTGATCGGGTACTTAGGGTTTTCGTCCCAAGGGCAGCTTATAGTCGGAAGGGGAGGCCGAGGGGGTGCCGGGAGCGGCCACACCACCCCCTGGCGCGGGCCAGGCCTGGCCGCGCGGCCAGGTGGTGTGGTGGCTCCCTGGCCCTTCTCCGTCTCGTATTCTGGCACTTGATCCCTTCCGGAAAAATAGGCACTTTGGCTTTTGTCCCGTCCAATTCCGAGAATATTCATGTTCTGACTTTCCTGGAACCAAAAACAGCAGAAAACAGGCATCTGGCACTGTGGCTCTTGTTAATAGGTTAGTCCAAGAAATCATATGAAAAGTACTCCAAAGTTGGAACAAAACACAAGAAAGTGGATAAAACCAAGCATGGAACATCAAAAATTATAGATACATTTGCAATGTATCAACATCCCCAAGCTTAACTCATGCTCGTCCTCGAGTAGGTAAGTGATAAAAAAAATTGAGGTGACATGCACCATCAAAGACTTGGTCAAAGTATTTGCAAAACATTCAAAGCTAGGATCATAGTGCTTCAATCATAACATGAAATACAAAGTTCTAGCAATAAAGCAAAGAAACTATGATGCAACATCAAAAGGCACAAACAAAAGATTCATGAATAATAATGCTTTGCTAGACGTTTGTTTGTTTCACATAAAGAAAACAAAGCATAATAGTATTCAGCTTGTCCCTCAATAGAGTAGCAAATATAAATGCATAGGACACCTTCAAAGTTCATAAGAGTGACTAGATACAATAGTTTAAAACAAGTAATATCAAGTTATGCATCAATCAACTAGTCTTGGGACAATGCTCATAGAACTAAGAATGGTCACTATGCTCTCAAAGTAGGTGCATAAAGATAGAATGTGGAGACTCAATATAATGGTGGAAGAAGAGCCTTTTGTAAAAGGAAGTAGGGATTCAAGTCTCATAAAGAGCTTCCAAAAATTATGGTACTTATAGCTTTCAGCTCTCATTGCCCCTATCATAAGCATCTTGAAGGGATCAAGGTTAAAGTGAACAAACTATGGTGTACATGCTTGACGAAGTATAAGTCAGAAATCTCATGTCCCTTGTATACGAGGGCCGCTCCTCATGCTACTCAAGTTTAGTCACCGGTAAGTTCTTGTCATCGTAAGTATATGTGTATCATTGAGAACTGCCAACGGGGTACCCCTTGCCCGATGATACGTAAGAATCCCCATATCAAAATGACAAGACAAGCAGACAACGAGCATCTCATCATTCTTCTTATTTACCATGGGAATATGGTGCTTTTTTCTCTATTTCCTCTTTTCATAGTATCTCTTTTTTCTCTTTTTCTCTTTTTTTTCTCAGTATAGGACTCTTTTTTTTATAAGAAGAATGCTTCATAGACAGCTCATTATGGTTATGCTGCAGGTTTCCACCATGTCAGCATGGATTAGACCAGCGGCCCAGGCGTTTCTCTAACACATATACATAACTCCATGGACTTACAAGCTCCCCTTTCATTTCACACCGATGACATCCATATACAAAAGAGCATGATATCAACTAGGTACAAGGACCAAGTGCAATGTTGAAAGCGTTCCCCATGAAAGCATGGTTCTGCTAATTCCCGACTAATAAGTTTAAGCATATACAACATAGAAGACACAATGGTTCAACTTTATTAAGGGCAAGTAAAGTAAAGTGTGCCATCAAGTTCGTGAGAGCTTTAATTACTAGTTTTTTCATAACAAGTGGAAGGTAAAAAAAAGCATGAATATACTTGGAATAGCATAAGCTAGTAGGTAGGTATGGTGGACTATTTGGAATAACTTGGTTTAGGGAGTTGGATGCATGAGTGGAACTCATACTTTGTTGTGGAGGCTAGCAAAAGACTGGGAGCGACAAACTAAGAGAGCAATAATGGCCATAATCATGCAGAGCGACAAAACATCATTGAACAAAGTGTAAAGTGATACTAGAAGTTGAAAACTAAAGGATCATAAAGGCTATGGTGACTTGAGACAGTCATAACATGGTGTGAGCATGCGCCAAGTCAACCCAAATAAAGCATCAAAGGAGAACACCACTATACTATGCTTTAATATGCTAAAACAACGCATGATTCATCCAAGGCACATTAAGCAATCTCAATTGTTTATAACAAGTCATCCTACAGCAAAGAATACTAAGCATAAAGCCAAAACAATATCAAGCATGGCATGACAAAGCATAGGCCATAGTCAAAAACAAGCTCTTTTTACCACAAAAGTATGAACTTTTTCTACTCTTTTCCAAACCAAACCAAACTATTTGCAAACCAAAGTGTGAAAGAGGGGGTCCAACCAATTTATTCAGAAAACTAAGCAAACCAAGCAAACTAAAAACCAAAAAAACGAAAAAGAAGATGCTCAAAGAAAAACACAACTGTGCATGAAACAATAAAAATGAAGCGTTTGGAAGAAACCTGGGATTTTTATTGATGGAGAAGGGGATGCCTTGGGCATCCCCAAGCTTTGACGCTTGTACTTCTTGGATATTTCTTGGGGTGACATGCATGGCAGCCCCAAGCTTGAGCTTTAGTCCATCCTTCATCTCATTACTCATTCCTTCCATACACGTGAAATTTTTCCTTCATACAAAACCTCACACAATCTCATTAGCAACATTAGTGCACTTAATATAAATAAGTCTCAAGGTTCAGTTCTAACACCAAATAAACTTCCATTAGAACACTAGCTAATGTAGCACTTCCCTCAAAAAGCTCAATTCCCCAAAGGAACTAACAAGAAGCAAATGCAGAAAATGGCAGAAATCTGTCAAAACAGACCAGCAGGTAAATATGAATTTTTTCGAAGACCATCTGTTGCTCAAATCAAAAAGTGTTTAACTAAAGAAAGTTAGATAACAACCTGGGTCATAAGCACAAAAAATTACAGCTCAATCGGATGTACAGCAACTTTCCCAATCATTACTTCACTCTCATTAGAGGTTACTCTTGGCACAAAAAGCAAATAAAAAGGATAAGGAGAGGTTATTACAGAGGTAATAACTTCCAAGACTCAACTAAAACTCTTGGGTTATCTCCCAACAAGTACTTTTCTTTAACGCCTTTAAGTTAGGCATAAGAAGCAAAGAAAGAATCAAGTGTTCTCAAATGAAGAAGCATTAAGATCAATACCAGAAATATTTTCAACAAGGCAAGGTATATCATCCAAATAAATTCTAGAGGATCCTCTCTCAATGCTCTTGGGTTCACTATTCTCATCAAAAGGGTTTGCAGGAACAATCCAATCAAGATTCTTTTCTATGGCATCATGTATTGCTACTAGTTTAAAGGGTATTGGTATCTTAGGTTCCTCCCCATTAGGTTCGGTTTTGTTCATCTTTTCTCGTGTACCAACAACATCTACACACGAGCCTAGCATATTGAAACGTTCAAAAGCTTTTCTAGCTTCCAACATCATAGAACTCCTTAAACAAAGTTTCTAGAATAAAATCCCTCTTTTCAGGATCCTCAATTTCTTTAAGCTTAAGAAACATTACTTGAATTAAGGGGTTGAGGTTAACAAACCTAGCTTCTAACATGTGAATTAAAGAAGCTGCAGTAATCTCATAATTTGGAGCAAGTTCTACAAGGGATCTATCCTCAGTATCTTCATGTTTGCTAACATGATTAAAGAATTCTTCAATGTTATCTTTCCCAATTATAGAACCACTACCAATTGGAAGGTCTTTCAGGGTGAATGTAGGGATCAACATGGTGAGCTAGGGAAGGGGTGACAACTAAAGGAGACTTAATTTTTTTGTGTTTTTAAATAAGAAAGCAAACAAGTAAAACTATTTTTTTGTGTTTTTTGAAGAACAAAACAAGCAAACTAAGGAAAAAGAAACTAAGCAAAACAAAAAAACAAAGTAAAGAGATTAGTTATGAGGGACTCCCCTTGTGAAGATGTCCTTGACTCCCCGACAACGGCGCCAGAAAAATATTTGCTAGCTCATGGTTGATGTAGAGCCCGTTGGGAACCCCAAGAGGAAGGTATGATGAAACACAGCAGCGAGTTTTCCCTCAGTTATGAGACCAAGGTTTAATCGAACCAGTAGGAGCAAGGAAACACCCCAAAGGTGTTACTAGCTGAGCTTTGGCATGACGCACTATCGGTGCTAGTAGCAACATGGAGACCTGCACAACACAACCACAGAACTTTGTCCCCAACTTGCGACGAGGTTGTCAATCTCACCGTGTTTTGCGGAAAACAAAGGATTAAACGTATCGAATGGAAAGAAGTAAAAGTTTGCAGAAAGTAAACACAAAACAGTAAAAGATTGTAGATTGTATGTAAAGTAAAAGGACCGGGATCCATAGTTCACTAGAGGTGGCTCTCCTTAGATAGATAACATGTTGGGTGAACAAATTACAGCGGGGCAATTGACAAACACCAAGAAGGCAATACATGCATATACTAATCATCTTGACTCCTTTGAGACTTGATTGGGCATTACAACATAATACATAGACCACCATCCAACTGCATCTATGACTAATAATCCACCTTCAGGTTATCATCCGAACCCCCTCCAGTATTAAGTTGCAAGCAACAGATTATTGCTTTACGAACTGCGTGTAAAGTAAACAATACGATTGTTCTATGAACAAAGGATTGTTGTTTTCTCCCTAGTAGCAACAGCACATCTAGTACCTTAGAGATTTCTGTCACTTCCCCAGATTACCAGAGGCATGAACCCACTATCGAACATAAATACTAACTCTTGGAGTTGCTAGCATCTACTTGGCCAAGATAGCTACTAACAACAGAAAGCATGCAAGATCTCAAATAACAAAGACATGATAGAATCAATAATCAATCTGAAATAGCATCTCAATATCCATCGGATCCCCGCAAACACAACATGTATGAATTACAAATAGATGATCTTGATCATGAGCGGAGCTCACAAGATCTAAACATGAAAGCACAAAGGAGGAGAAACCAGCCATCTAGCTACTACATGGATCCGTAGTCCAAGGATGAACTACTCACGCATCACACCGGAGGCTTGCATGGTGATGAAGAAAGCCTCCAGGGTGAATTCCCCTCTCCGGCAGGGTGCCGGGAAGAGCTTCAGATCCCTCCCGATCTAGGGATGGATATGACGGCGGCTATAGACTCTTTCGTGGATTTTTGATCAGGTACTTAGGGTTTTCGTCCCGAGGGCAACTTATAGTCGGAAGGGGAGGCCGAGGGGGTGCCGGGAGCGGCCACACCACCCCCTGGCGCGTGCCAGGCCTGGCCACACGGCCAGGTGGTGTGGTGGCTCCCTGGCCCTTCTCCGTCTCGTATTCTGGCACTTGATCCCTTCCGGAAAAATAGGCACTTTGGCTTTTGTCCCATCCAATTCCGAGAATACTCATTTTCTGACTTTCCTGGAACCAAAAACAGCAGAAAACAGGCAGCTGGCACTGTGGCTCTTGTTAATAGGTTAGTCCAAGAAATCATATGAAAAGTACTCCAAAGTTGGAACAAAACACAAGAAAGTGGATAAAACCAAGCATGGAACATCAAAAATTATAGATACATTTGCAATGTATCATAGTTCTTTAGCTTCGTGTCACTCGATGAGTCGAAGTATGATTGCTTGTGACAACCTCGGACAAATGGAGATGAGTGTGTAGTATATGCCTCTACGCAACACAATTGAAACGGAACTAATTGTTGGCATTTGCTTCAAAGGGCCGCCCCCGTTGTTGACGTGTTCGGTCGACATGTTTGCATCGTCTACGTAGGATAGCATCATGACTCCCGAGTTATGATATTCACTATTCTTGTCCTTTTCCTCGGTGTAGAATGTATAACCGTTGATATCGTACGCCTGATAGGTCCTCACGTTCATCGCGAGGCCCTGTGACAAGACGAATATGTGTTTTTCCTCATCTATATAAGGCATCTTACCATGAAGAAGTTGGAGTAGTTCTTTCTTGAACCAACACGTGAAGCTGGAGTTGTGCTCTTTAGTCACGTCTCCCATTGTCCGTCGTCAGCCCGTGTCCCTGAACATCTTCTCAATTAAGCCTTTGTGCTCTAGCACCCATGGTTTGACCAACTCTATGTGTTGTAGCGCGACTCTTTGTGCCCTGTCAAAGTCTTCATGTGGACCAGTGAAGATGATATGCATTGGGGCGTGGCCCTCATGGTGACCACGTCCATCGATCCTCCTAAGGTGCCTCCTGTTTGGCAGACCAACCGGGCAGTTGTCCTCATTTCATAGATAATTCTGGCAAAATGATATGGACTCGTATGTCAGGATGCCCTTGGCTATGCTTCCATCCGGACGGTTCCTGTTGAGAACGAATCCTTTGAAAACGTCATTCAGCCTTTCAAACGGCATCATGTTGTGTAGGAATAGCGACCCGAGGTGGATGATATCATCCACGAGGTGGACCCGAGGTGGACAAAACATAAGAAAGTAGATATAAAACAAGCATGGAACATCAAAAATTATAGATACGTTTATAATGTATCATCCACCACCATCGGATCTGGCATCTCCTTCTTGATAATCATGTTCGACATCTCCTTCATCATAATCATGTTTGGCGTCTTCGTGAGCACCATTTCGTTCCGTCGCCCCGTTGTTGACATCCTTGTCAATGTAGTCGGGCATGAAACCACCCATGGGCAAGTGCTTCTCCAATGTCCCGGAATCAGGTTTGATTAGGGTCCCGAGTTTGCATCTCTTGCAAGGACATCTTATCTTGGTCATGTTGTTCTGAATCATGACGGCCGTCGCGTGCCTTGTATCTAGCCACCATAGCTTCATTCATGTGGTGAACCATGGTTGCCTGTGCGGTATGGAGCAAAAGAGAATATTTAGAACCATGCAAAAATTTGGCATGACCTTCCCTAAAAATAGGACATATGGGTAGTGCAAAAAAATTCCAAAACAGAAATGAATCAACATTTCGGTAAACATTCATGCACCACGCACCGACACCTACACAACACAAAGCATACACAAGAGCACAAGCATATATCCATGCAAACATCTCCCGAGCAATGGCAACATGCATCATACATACCGCCAACATCCACACACAAACAATCACATGTATCCATCCAACTATATATATACTCATGTATTAGACAAGTTACACCGAGACAAGACCGCGCGAGAGAGCGTGTGGTGTGTTTAGCCAAAATTGATAGAGACAAGAGATGTGGAGGAGGAGAGAACATGTGTGTGCTTTAGTGGATCTACACGGTGGAGATGAGTTCCTTTATAGATCCATCCAACCCAAAAGGGTTTGGCAACCTAAAATGGAGGAATTATTGGAGAAAAGGAGTGGGGAGGAGGAGGAACCCGAGCTAGATCTATGGTAGAAATGGTGGTGGTGCTTGTGGTGTTAGGTAGGGGGAGGTGCCACCTTTAAGGTGGCTGGCATGACATACCCGTGGCGCACCATAGTTAGGTGTGCCATAGACATTCATTTTCAGTGGCGCACCGTAATACTGATACGTTGCTAACGTATCCATAATTTTTGATGTTCCATGCTTGGTTTTATCTACTTTCTTATGTTTTGTCCACACTTTGGAGTAATTTTCATATGATTTCTTAGACTAACCTATTAACAACAACCACAGTGCTAGCTGCCTGTTTTCTGCTGTTTTTGGTTCTAGGAAAGTCAGAAAATGAATATTCTCGGAATTGGATGGGACAAAAGCCAAAGTCAGTATTTCACCGAGGGACACCAGGAGCCAGAATACGAGACGGAGAGGGGCTGGGGCCTGGCCACACCACCTAGTCACGCGGCCAGGTCTGGACCGCGCCAGGGGGTGGTCTGGCCGCCCTAGGCACCCCCTCGGCCTCTCCTTTCGCCTATATATTGCCTCCGATACAGAAACCCTAAGTACCCGATCAAAATTCCACGAAAGAGTTTGTAGCCGTTGTCATCTCCATCCCTAGATCGGGAGGGATCTGAAGCTCTTCCCGGCACCCTGTCGGAGAGGGCAATTCACCCTGGAGGCCTTCTTCATCATCATGCAAGCCTCCGGTGTGATGCGTGAGTAGTTCATCTCTCGACTACGGGTCCATGTAGTAGCTAGATGGCTGGTTCTCCTCCTTTGTGCTATCATGTTTAGATCTTGTGAGCTCCGTTCATGATCAAGATCATCTATTAGTAATTCCTACATGTTGTCTTTGCGGGGATCCGATGGATATTGAGATGCTATTTCAGATTGATTATTTATTCTATCATGTCTTTGTTATTTGTGATCTTGCATGCCTTTCGTTGTTAGTAGCTATCTTGGCCAAGTAGATGCTAGCAACTCCAAGAGTTAGTATTTATGCTCAATAGTGGGTTTTTCATGCCTCTAGTAATCTGGGGAAGTGACAGAAATCTCTAAGGTACTAGATGTGCTGTTGCTACTAGGGAGAAAACAACAATCCTTTGTTCATAGAACAATCGTATTGTTTACTTTACACGCAATGCGTAATGCAATTATCCGTTGCTTGCAACTTAATACTGGAGGGGGTTCAGATGATAACCTGAAGGTGGATTATTAGTCATAGATGCAGTTGGATTACGGTCTATGTATAATGTTGTAATGCCCAATCAAGTCTCAAAGGAGAAAGATGAGTAGTATATGCTTGTATGCTTTCTCGATGTTTGTCAATTGTCCCGCTGTAATTTGTTCACCCAACATGTCATCTATCTTAAGGAGAGCCACCACTAGTGAACTATGGACCCCGGTCCTTTCTTTTACCATCAATCTACAATCAACTGTTTACTGCTTTGTGTTTACTTTCTGCAAACTATTACTTTCTTCCACTCGATACGTTTAATCCTTTGTTTTCAGCAAAACCGGTGAGATTGACAACCTCATCGTAAGTTGTGGACAGAGTTATGTGGTGGTGTTATGCAGGTCTCCACGTTGCTGCTAGCACCGGTAGTGCGCCCTGCCAAAGTCCAGCTAGCAACACCTTTGAGGTGTTTCCTTGCTCCTACTGGATTGATAACCTTGGTTTCATAACTGAGGTAAACTTACTGATGTGCTCATCATACCTTCCTCTTGGTGTTCCCCAACGAGCTCATTAGTACACGAGTCAGCAAGTGATTTTCTGGCGCCGTTGCTGGGGAGTCAAGGACATCTTCACAAGGGGAGTCCCTCATAACCAATCTCTTTACTTTGTTATTTTTGTTTTGCTTAGTTTACTTTTGTTTTGTTTGCTTGTTTCTTTATCAAAAACACACAAAAAAATTAGTCTTACTAGTTTGCTTTCTTTATTAAAAAACACAAAAAAAGTTAAGTCTTTCTATAGTTGTTACCTCTTCCTTAGCTCACCATGTTGATCCCTAAATTCACCCTGAAAGACCTTTCAATAGGTAGTGGTTCTATAATTGGAAAAGATAATATTGAAGAATTCTTTAATCATGTTAGTAAACATGAGGATATTGAGGATAGATCCCTTGCAGAACTTGCTCCAAACTATGAAATTGCTACAGCTTCTTTAGTTCACATGTTGGAAGATAGGTTTGTTAACCTTAACCCCTTAATGCCAGTAATGTTTTTTAAACTTAAAGAAATTGATGACCCTGAAAAAAGAGACTTTATTATGGAAACTTTGCTTAAGGAATTTTATGATGTTGCCAAGGAAGCTAGAAAAGTGTTTGAACGTTTTAATATGCTCAGCTCATGTATAGATGTTGTTGGTACACGGGAAAATATGAATAAAACCGAACCTAATGGGGAGGAAATTAAGATACCAATACCTTTTAAACTTGTAGCAATGCATGAATCCATAGAAAAGAATCTTGATTGAGTTGTTCCCGAAAACCCGTTTGATGAAAATAGTGAACCCAAGAGCATTGAGAGAGGATCCTCTAGAACTTATTTGGATGAGATACCTTGCCTTATTGAAGATATTTCTGGTATTAATCTTAATGCTTCTTTATTTGAGAACACTTGATTCTTTTTCTCGCTTCTTATGCCTAACTTAAAGGCGTTAAAGAAAAGTACTTATTGGGAGATAACCCAAAAGTTTTAGATGAGTATTGGAAGTTATTACTTCTGTAATAACCGCTCCTTATCCTTTTTATTTGCTTTTTGTGCCAAGAGTAACCTCTAATGAGAGAGAAGTAATGATTGGGAAAGTTGCTGTCCCAAAACAGATTTCTGTGCTTCACCGTAAAAATTCGTGTAAACTCTTTGCACGTCCTTTTGAGGCGTGAATTTTTGTGCTTCTGCCCCAGGTTGTTATCTAAATTTCGTTAGATCAACAATTTTCGATTTGAGCAACATAAGGTCTTCGAAAAAATTCGTCTTTACCTGCTGGTCTGTTCTGACAGATTTCTGCCTTTATTTGCATTTGCTTCTTGTTGGTTCATTTTTGAGTTCTTTTGGGGAATTGTGATTTTTGAGGGAAGTTCTACAGTAGCTAGTGTTTTAATGGAAGTTTTATTGGTGTTGGAACTGAACCTTAAGACCTATTATCTTGAGTGCACTAATGTTACTAATAAAGATGGTGTGAAGTTTTGTATGAAGGAAAATTTTCAGGTGTATGGAAGGAATAAGTAATGAGATGAAGGATGGACTAAAGCTCAAGCTTGGGGATGCCACGCGTGTCACCCCAAGAAATATCCAATAAGTACAAGCGTCAAAGCTTGGCGATGCCCAAGGCATCCCCTTTTTCATCAATAAAAATCCCAAGTTTCTTCCAAACGCTTCATTTTTATTGTTTCATGCACAATTGTGTTGTTCTTGGAGCGTCTTCTTTTTCGTTTTTCATTTTGGTTTTTGTTTGCTTGGTTTTCTTAGTTTGCTGAATAAATTGGTTGGACCCCCTCTTTCATACATTGGTTTTCAAATAGTTTGGTTTGGATTGGAAAAGAGTAGGAAAGTTCATGCTTAAGTGGTAAAGAGGGCTTGTTTTTGACTGTGGCCTATGCTTTGTCATGCCATGCTTGATATTGTTTTGGCTTTAGGCTTAGTATTATTTTCTATAGCATGACATGTTATAAACAATTGAGATTCTTAATGTGCATTGGAAGAATTATGCATTGTTTTAGCATATTAAAGCATAGTATTGTGGTATTCTCCTTTGATGCTTTATTTGGGTTGACTTGGCACATGCTCACACCATGTTATGACTATCCCAAGTCACCATAGCCTTTATGATCCTTTAGTTTTCAACTTGTAGTATCACTTTATGCTTTGATCAATGATGTTTTGTCGCTCTGCATGATTATGGCAATTATTGATCTCTTAGTTGGTTGCTCCCAGTCTTTTGCTAGCCTCCGTAACCAAGTATGAGTTCCACTCATGCATCCAACTCCTAAAACCAAGTTATTCCAAAGAGTCCACCATACCTACCTATTAGCATATGCTATTCCAAGTATATTCATGTTTTTTATCTACCTTCCAAATTAAACTTGTTATGAGAAAACTAGTGATTAAAGCTCTCGCGAACTTGATGGCACACTTTACTTTCTTGCACTTAATAAACTTGAACCATTGCGTCCATCTTTGTTGCGTATATGCTTGCGCTTTATAAGTTGAAGTTAGCAGAACCATGTATCATGGGGAACGCTTTCAACATTGCACCTGTACTTTGTACCCCGTTGATATCATGTTCTTTTGCTTATGGATCCCGACGGTGTGAAATAAAAGGGGAACTTGTAAGATCATGGCATTTGTATTTGTGTTAGAGAAACGCCTGGGCTGCTAGCCTAAGCCATGCCTAATTATGGTGGAAACTTGCAGTATAACCATAATGAGCACTCTATGAAGCATCCTCAATAAAAACCTATGCAAATAGCAAATAAAAAGATCGTTGAGATGCTCATTGTCTGCTTGCCTTGTCATTTTGATTACGGGATAGCTCCTGTATCATGTGCAAGGGGTACCCCGTTGGCGGTTCTTTATGATACACATGTACTTACAATGACAAGAGCTTACTCGTGAATAAAGTTGAGTAGCATGAGGATCGGGCTTCGTAAGTAAGGGGCATGAGATTTCGGTTTATAACTTGTCAAGCATATCCTCTTAGTTGTGTCACTTTAACCTTAATCACCTTAAAGACGCTTATGATAGGGGAAATGAGAGCTAAAAGCTATAAGTACCAAAAATTTTGGAAGCTCTTTATGAGACTTGAATCCCTACTTCCTTTTATAAAGGCCTTTCTTCCACCATTATATTGAGTCTCCACCTTCTACCTTTATGCACCTACTTTGAGAGCATAGTGGACATTCTTAGTTCTATTTGCATTGTCCCAAGACTAGTTGATTGATGCATAACTTGATATTGCTTGTTTTAAACTATTTGTATCTAGTCACTCTTATGAACTTTGAAGGTGTCTTATGCATTTATGTTTGCTACTCTATGAGGGACAAGCTGAAAGCCACTATGCTATGTTTTCTTTATGTGAAACAAACAAACGTCTTGCAAAGCATTGTTATTCATGAATCTTTTGTTTATGCCTTTTCATGTTGCAACATAGTTGCTTTGCCTTATTGCTAAAACTTTGTCTTTCATGTTATGATTAAAGTACTATGATCCCAGCTATCAATGTTTTACAAATACTTTGATCAAGTTCATGATAGTGCATGTCACCTCAAAAATTATTCTTTCTTTTTATCACTTACCTACTCGAGGACGAGCAGGAGTTAGGCTTGGGGATGTTGATACGTTGCTAACGTATCCATAATTTTTGATGTTCCATGCTTGGTTTTATCTACTTTCTTATGTTTTGTCCACACTTTCAGTACTTTTCATATGATTTCTTGGACTAACCTATTAACAAGAGCCATAGTGCAGCTGCCTGTTTTCTACTATTTTTGGTTCCAGGAAAGTCAGAAAATGAATATTCTCAGAATTGGATGGGACAAAAGCCAAAGTCAGTTTTTCACCGAGGGACACCAGGAGCCAGAATATGAGACGGAGAGAGGCTGGGCCCGGCCACACCACCTGGCCGCGCGGCTAGGTCTGGCTCGCGCCAGGGGGTGGTCTGGCCGCCCTAGACACCCCCTCGGCCTCTTCTTTCGCTTATATATTGCCTCTGATACAGAAACCCTAAGTATCCGATCAAAATTCCACGAAAGAGTCTGTAGCCGCTGTCATCTCCATCCCTAGATCGGGAGGGATCTAAAGCTCTTCCCGGCACCCTGCCGGAGAGGGGAATTGACCCTAGAGTCCTTCTTCATCATCATGCAAGCCTCCAGTGTGATGCGTGAGTAGTTCATCTCTGGACTACGGGTCCATGTAGTAGCTAGATGGCTGGTTCTCCTCCTTTGTGTTATCATGTTTAGATCTTGTGAGCTCCGTTCATGATCAAGATCATCTATTTGTAATTCTGCATGTTGTGTTTGCGGGGATCCAATGGATATTGAGATGTTATTTCAGATTGATTATTGATTCTATCATGTCTTTGTTATTTGTGATCTTGCATGCTTTCTGTTGTTAGTAGCTATCTTGGCCAAGTAGATGCTAGCAACTCCAAGAGTTAGTATTTATGCTCGATAGTGGGTTCATGCCTCTAGTAATCTGGGGAAGTGACAGAAATCTCTAAGGTACTAGATGTGCTGTTGCTACTAGGGAGAAAACAACAATCCTTTGTTCATAGAATAATCGTATTGTTTACTTTACACGCAATTCGTAAAGCAATAATCTGTTACTTGTAACTTAATACTGGAGGGGGTTCGGATGATAACCTGAAGGTGGATTATTAGTCATAGATGCAGTTGGATTACGGTCTATGTATAATGTTGTAATGCCCAATCAAGTCTCAAAGGAGTCAAGATGAGTAGTATATGCTTGTATGCTTTCTCGATGTTTGTCAATTGCCCCGCTGTAATTTGTTCACCCAACATGTCATCTATCTTAAGGAGAGCCACCACTAGTGAACAATGGACCCCGGTCCTTTCTTTTACCATCAATCTACAATCAATTGTTTACTGCTTTGTGTTTACTTTCTGCAAACTATTACTTTCTTCCACTCGATACATTTAATCCTTTGTTTTTAGCAAAACCGGTGAGATTGACAACCTCATCGTAAGTTGGGGACAGAGTTCTGTGGTTGTGTTGTACAGGTCTCCACGTTGTTGCTGGCACCGGTAGTGCGCCCTGCCAAAGTCCAGCTAGCAACACCTTTGAGGTGTTTCCTTGCTCCTGCTGGATTGATAACCTTAGTTTCATAACTGAGGGAAACTTACTACTGTGCTCATCATACCTTCCTCTTGGGGTTCCCCAACGATCTCGTTAGTACACAAGTCAGCAAATACCATGCGCTACTGATAACCTGCCACCTTTTTAGAGGCCTAGACCCACATATATCCGTGCTGTACCGAAAACACATACGCCACTGATACCTTACCTTCCCGTGGCGCACCGATTTTGTGCGCCAAGATATGCCACCCATGGATGGGGATGACCACGGGTGTTGGGCCCACATATGCGTGGCGCACAATTTTGACCATGCGCCATGGGTAATCCCATGTTAGTGGCGCATCCATTTGGCGTGCGCCACAGATAACTATCCGTGGGGCACCTTATGGATGTGCGCCACAAGTATGACCCTCATGGATAAGCCTTTTCCTACTAGTGATGGTGACTTCTATTCTTCATTGTTGGGGAACAATCTCCACTGATTGTCAAAAGTGTAGCGCATATTTGGCACAAGTGGATCACTTGAACCTAGGTGGCACCAACGACGATGACCGAGTGAGTGTTTGTCATATTGTAATGTATTTATTCATCAAGCCATATTTTCCATTTTCTTGAATGTGGCTAATTAGCTTTATCTACTGCCATATGTAGAAAACAGTGCTCATAACTTGTTTATAAGGGAAAAGGGAAGAAATGGAAGAAGGGCAAGCTGGTGAAGTTGGGTAAATCATTCATTTTGCATCATTGTTGGATTGATCTTTCGAATGATGGAAAGTGGAAGAACCTTGAGTTATACGAGATTCTGAAAAAGAATAACTCAGTGGGAGATGCAACAATTGTAGATGGAAACGAATATGATGATGAAGGGAAAAGAAGCACCACTCCAAATTCAATTGCTAGAACCAAGAAGCCCATAGGAAGAAAGGAGGCCAAAGAAAAGGGAAGAAAGATTGGAGATGATGACATCAAAGAGTCATTGGAGGCGATGATGAATGCTCACAAAGATATGAATGATATGAGAAAGGCTATGAAGATAAAGGAACTACAAGAGCTCAAGGAGGCTGAGAAACACAAGGTCACGATGGAGGGGAGGAGGACGATAGCCGAGGAGAGGAGGGCGACAACCTAGGAGCTCAAGGCAGGCATGGAGGAGAGGAAGGTGGCTATGGAAGAAGAAGCCCATGCGATGGAGCAAGAGCAAAATCTCATGTTCATTGACACTAATAGTATGAACGAGAAGCAATACATATGTGGAACCTTGTCGCAACAACAAGGTGGCTAAAAATAGTGTTGACGAAAAAATAAATGATGACAACATTTGGAGGAGGATTTATGGGTGCAATGGGAGGCATATGAGGTGGCTACATGAACATAATGGATGGATCTATGGGAGGCATGGGAGGTGGCTGCATGTACGCCATGAATGGTGCTATGGGAGGAGGCATGTGAGGTTTCAACGGAGGATTCATGGGTGCTATGCAAGGATACATGGGAGGTGGTGCGTCCGGTGGCTTGGGTGCAGCTATGGGAGGTGGTGCGACCGACGGCTTGTGAGTTGCTCTTAACACCATCACAATCGGCAACGAGAGTGACAACAAGGAGATGCCAATGAAGGCAATGGTGCATGAGAGACTGCCTTTGTGTTGAACTATGTCGATGCCTATGCTGTGAACTATGCATTGTGCATACATGCTTGCGTTGAACTATATCGATGATGAACTAGTCTATGCTATGCTATGTGGATTTGAAAGTATTTTTATTTGTGTGTCATGATCTTGATGATAATTCCTGTTTCTTTAGTTTGTTCATATGTTTGATAATTATTGTTTAGTTAAAATTGTGGAGGTAAGATTGAAATAGGTGACCTATTTTACATACTTGCTACGACAGCCATGCCCTATTAAACATCACCTGGAAAACCAGCAACCATCAAGATGATGTAAAACACCCTTTTTGATGGTATATAATTTTTACATCACCTATTTTAGATGTCCTATTTTACATCACTAGTTAGAGTTGCTCTTAGAGTGACACACCGGGTTCCACTCAAACCCCATGGTGCTAGATCCCGGCAAGGTAACAAACCCCATTTAATCTCACCTTCAACAGGGTGGAGAAATGGACATAAATGACCTCAAGGCGAAAGAAATTTTAAAAAATAAACTCTGATAAGAAGAGTACTCCATAGTCTAACGCCCTTGTCTTGTGAAGAGAGTTAAATTGTGGAGTGTAACGCCCTTCATAAGGACGTTACACTGTTGAGTGTCAAGGGCCTTACAGAAAAGGTTAGTTTGATGAAAATTTTCTAGCCAAAGTTTATTTTTAGTTTTCTTTTGCCGTTAGGTTATTTTTGTGCATTTTTTTCTAATAACGTGGGGGTGGGGTAGTACATAGGTACACATGGACAGGGGTTGGTGAGACACGGCGCATGGTGGCATGTATTAACCAGATCAGCGCTGGCACGAGGTGGTCCATCTCCTTTCCCGTCCATGTACAGAAAATAAGAATTTGATTCCCGGAATCTGGGGTGGTCTTGTTGGCACGCGAGTTGGCATATTCTCCGAGAGCCTGGGCCTGGGGCCGGCCGCGCCAGCGTTCCGGCGGACTCACCCAGAACGCCCCCGTCCCCGTCACCCTGGCCGAAACCAGACAAAACGTAGATACGCACACGATGCTTCGTTTGCTGCTATTCTCACTTTGGTTATTGCGGTCATTCTTACTGGCCGATGAGCAATGGGATCCCATCGTCATAAAACACTCGATGTGCCACGCATTGGTCCTGTCTCAGCGTGCTCCTTAATCGGACAGCTTCTAGTCCTTTTTGGTTGTGGTCATCGAAAACAATGCGCTAGCTACGTTAGTATTGAATTTCGACGATGGACACGTGTAACTCAAAACCAAGCCTCCTCTCCATTCCAAAGATGGCCAAAGATATATCGCGACCAATAAAGATTAATGTGAACTTCTCTCGGAAAGAATACAGTCGGTGTACCTTCAAAAGATTATGCACAATTACAAGCCAAGATTTATCAAGGCAACAATAATGATTTCAACAATCTTAAAAACTCGACCCTTGAGACAAGAAACCCGAAAGACATTAAATTTTTAGAGTAAATTCCAGTTTTTACCCCCCGTTTGAATCTTATGACACTAATTACCATATTTAACATATTTTCATCCGCCTTACTCCATTTAGCAAAAGTTATGCCATTTTTTACTCTCTATAAGATTTTGCACATGATTTATCTCCCAATCGGCACTATTTTCTCGAGTTTTTTCAGCAGCTGAACAAAATCTTGAACCCAAAAAAACATGTACATAATCACCATCTTACTGGAAAGAATCACGAGACACCTAGCGTGTCTTGGATTGATCATTGAGTAGTATTGCGTCTTGCCTTAGCGACGTGTAAGCATATAGTAATAACATGAACTGATCATGTAATCTTGATACATCACGTGAAATAAGTAAGAAGCACACACGATTACATGTATGTGCTTAATCGATTTCCATCATCACCTACCAGCCACACCCACCTAGCATATGGCTATTGAATTTTTGAAGAGGGTAAAACTTGATAGAACTTTTACTAAATGGGGTAATATGGATAAAAAAATGTTAAATGGGGTAATTTATGTCAAAAATATGAAACTATGGGGTAAAAACTGGAATTTACTCTAAATTTTTATTATGCGACAAAAGACCCGGGGAGCAAGTTCCACCGACTACAGCGGCACAATTGGTGTCCTAACATCGCGCTGGAATGTCCAGCTGGGAGTGTTTTTCTAGTGAGAATCGAGGTTTACTGTGCTTCGACTTCGACAATCTTGGAGCTCCGCGATGGCAATCTTCGACTTCGACAATCTTGGAGCTCCGCGATGGCAATCTGCTATTCCCTCCGTTTCAAAATATAAGATGTTTTAGCTTTATAAAAGGAGTGTATATACCTTTTTTATGTTTAAGTTCATTCCAAATCTAGATGAATCTACACACTAGATGATGTCTAGATACATTCCTTTCACAAAGCTAAAACATCTTATATTTTAAAATGGAGGGAGTACAACGGTGTGTGCTCGTGCCCCTATATTCTGCTTGGTGTTTCTAAAATAGAACCATCAATTTGATTATTTTCAAATCAAACGAAATTAAGTTGGCTCTAATTTAGAAAAAAAATTGACTTGTCTAATTTGGAAATAGGTTAAATATAGAAGGTGACGAAGCGGGTGGTACACTGGCCGGAGAAACCGAAACGGGACCGAGGGATGGCAGGCCAAAGGAAATAAAAACCCCATAAACAACTCCGCCCGAGAGACCGAGACCGAGACGCGAAGAAAAGGGAGATCGCTGCACAGCGCGCACGCCGCCGTCTCCTCCCTCTCCGCCCCCGCCTCCGTCCGACCGCTGCTCGATCTCAAGGGCCAAGGCGTTGATCACCCCCGGCGGCACCTCATGGCGTCGCTCTCCCTCTCCCTCCGCGCCTCCGCCTCCCCGGCCGCCGCCGGATCCCGCGCCGCCGACCCCATCAAGGTTTCCCATCCCGATCTCCACACTTCTCTGTGTGTTTCTCTAAACTGTTCCGACGACTTGGTCCCGCTTGATGGAACCGAGGGCAAACCTGTACGACTGAAAATCTGAAATAGCGCGAAAGCTGGCTGCATTTTCTGTTCCGCCAACTTGTTTTCCTCTTGATATTTCACGAGGAGCTATTTATACAATGGTTCTAATAGATTTACATTACCCTATTTAGATTTTATTATAAAATAGGCACCTCGATGTATTCGCGTTATCATGAATTCAGGTCCAGATTAATTCATGTTGATTCAGCCATAATTTTCTGCAACTCTTTAATCATACTGAGAGCTCAGTTTCGCTGACGTTGCAGGTGTCGTGCGTGAGGAGCAAGGTTGCCTGCAGGTTCCCTTCCATTGGAGCTTCCTCCTCGCCGTGAGTTGTCGTCTTGTCGCCTTCCAGCTTGTTCAAAATTTCAAATAGGTGTCAGCTTGTCGTTATATGGATCGCTAATATTGGATCACTGAGATCATGATCGTTTGAGGCACTGGCAATTTTCTGTTAGGAATGATATTGTTACCCCAATTCCTTGTGCTCTTAGCTTGCCAATTTTGTGGCCTGACCGCCCTAAGCACACACATTTGATAGTCATTGCATATGATCTGTATGCCTGTTTTTTGCTCTCTGTAAGACTGTAACATTGCCCTTTTTTCTCTGCAGTGCTAGAAGCATTGAGCCGGTAAGAGCCACTGCCACACAGGCACCCCCTGCTACCCCTCGTAAGTTGCTCGATTCAGAGAACATGATATAGAGATTTGTGCACCCTGCAATTGTGTTTGACGCAATTTACCTTTTCACTTTCCATAGAATCCTCTAGCGGGGAGAAGACAAAGGTTGGCATAAATGGTGAGTTCCTTGTATAGATAGGAAAAAAATGCCATTGCGAAATTGTTGTAATTTAGTCAAGATACATTATGACTCGTAATGTTTAGCAGGTGCACTTTATCCTTTGGATAGTTCTGCTATGCTTTACTTCAGCCCTTCTTCAGATTTATGATTATTGTATGTGATCTTTAAATTATTTTAGTCTTTGGTTACAATAGCACACTTGTGTTCTTGTTGCAGGTTTTGGACGGATTGGGAGGTTGGTTCTTCGAATTGCGGTCAGTAGAGATGATATTGAAGTTGTGGCTGTTAATGATCCGTTTATCGATGCTAAATACATGGTAAGAAAGCAACACCAAATTATTCAATTTTAGGCTGCAGAATTTCTACTGGAGTGCTTTTGAAATGCTAGACATCAACAATGTACAACTTGTGTTAGATAATGAGTGATTGAACTATTGTTTCTGATTTGTAGTTGTTTGATTCTTCATTAAATGATATACGCAATATCTAAAATGGGGAAATTGTAATCTGTTTCTCTGATGCATATGATATTCTTAATGAGCTGTTGCATAAGAATTGTGATGATGTTCAGTGTAGTTTCGAATTTCTATTCAGAAATAACACCACACACTTCCTGTTGAGATATTTCTGGAAACATGGCACACCGGCACAACATGTCCTTTGAACGAAGAAGAAATATGCACCCAACTGAGAAATGTTTCTTAGACACTATTATACACCATTGTACTTTATACGCTTCTTTCTTTAATGAAGAGATGCTATTTTTTTATCTCATATCACGTGCATATATACTTATATATGAAGCTTGAACCAAACATCACATCAAAATATTCCATCTATATGTTACTTATTGCCCTAGTTGCTAATGTGTATGGAATCCTGAACTTACAAGCCATCTTGCATGCATATATTATATGCTCGACTTGTATCTTGCTTGAAAATAGGAGCTTTCTTATGTCATTCACGCCCGTAGGATCTATTAGGTGCAGTCCTCGGTGAGAAAACCGGCATGTTTATTGTTTACTGTTACTGTACCTTTGCCTTTTTCCTTTCATTCAGCAGATATAAATTTCTAGCTATATCAGATGCATCATATTTCACCTGAAGGTTTCCATTTGGTTCATCCATTGTATTCTTCCTTTTCCAGGCTTATATGTTTAAGTACGATTCTACCCATGGTCCATTTAAGGGGACCATAACAGTTTTGGATGAGTCAACCTTGGAGATTAATGGGAAGAAAGTCTCAGTTACAAGCAAAAGGTAACAATAGGACTATAGGAACACTGCAGGTTTAGCTGAATATATATTGCTGTACATAAATGGTAAGCTTTGTGCTTGCT
This sequence comes from Avena eriantha, assembly GCA_910589775.1. Taxonomy (NCBI): domain Eukaryota; kingdom Viridiplantae; phylum Streptophyta; class Magnoliopsida; order Poales; family Poaceae; genus Avena; species Avena eriantha. The sequence goes on along the minus strand of OU342744.1, from coordinate 22,359,402 downwards.
GTTTTGATGGTAAGTCTGGGCAAGCAACTTCTATAAAAAATTACTTGCCCCAATTTTATTTTAGGTGTTTTCAGATCTCTCCTTTGTTTATCAACACAATTTCTTAAGTGTCAGATTTAGATATCAAGTGTTCTTTTTCATTGTGAATACATGGACAGTAGCTACCCAGTATATATTTTTTTCTTGTATCCTCAAAGCTTTATGCAAAGAAGGATACACTTTACTTTACACCTATTATGGAAGTGGCTGAGTGCTTATGTTTAGTTTGATAGTATTGGATGCTTGCATGCACATATTATAATTATTGTGAAATCAAACGGAGATGTCATCTTTGATTGATGTTCACTAGGGTAAAATTATTATGTAAACTTACTTACCTGAAATTTGTCAGCTATAATTTTTGTTAATGTACTTTTGGGTATTTTTATCTTTTGGAGATGTTGTCCTTGCCCATGTCAATTTGTCACTTTCTTTGTTTGCTAACTTCATTTTATGGGTTATCATTTTAATTTCAGGGACCCCTCAGATATCCCTTGGGGTAACTTCGGAGCTGAATATGTTGTTGAATCATCTGGTGTTTTTACAACAATCGACAAAGCTTCGGCACATTTGAAGGTTCACCTGCTCGTTTTCATATCCATTTATCGGCTATATTTGAAGAAAGTCCATTTACCTACAACACAAATGTTGAAATTCTGTTGTGTTGCTTAAATAGGGCGGTGCAAAGAAAGTGGTCATATCCGCTCCATCAGGAGATGCTCCCATGTTTGTGGTTGGAGTAAATGAGAAGAATTACGACCCTAGCATGAATGTCGTCTCTAATGCAAGTTGTACCACCAACTGCCTTGCTCCTCTTGCCAAGGTTATCCACTTTATCATTTCATTTGTTATATAGACAGGATATGTTTTGCATATACTCCCTTCGTTCCAGAATATAAGATGTTTTAGCTTTTTTCTGAAACATATGTATCTAGACGACTTTTAGTGTGTAAGTTTGGAGCAAAATGAGTGAACTTACACACTAAAGGCGTCTAGATACATGTGTTTTAGAGAAAAGCTAAAACATCTTATATTTTGGAACAGAGGGAGTATATTCATTGTTGCAAAATAGTGTCAACAGATTCCATGTTGATGATTCTTGTGTTTATTGTTTGAAGGTTGTCCATGAGGAGTTTGGCATTCTTGAAGGGCTAATGACAACTGTCCATGCCACAACAGGTTTTCTTTCTCCCTGTTAATACTTGCCATAGTCTTGAGGGGTTCACCAATGTTCTCACATACAAATTTATAATTTAGTCGTAATGTAACAATTTTATTTGATGTGTCCAGCCACCCAGAAGACTGTTGATGGTCCTTCGATGAAAGACTGGAGAGGAGGACGTGGGGCTAGTCAAAACATCATCCCTAGCTCTACGGGTGCAGCAAAGGTTACATTGGCTCAATGAGAAAGTGGAAATTAATTTTTCGTTGCAGATGTCTTATGTTGAACTTACTTTGGTAACAGGCTGTTGGAAAGGTCCTTCCAGCATTAAATGGAAAGCTCACAGGCATGGCCTTCCGAGTTCCTACAGCTAATGTATCTGTTGTTGATTTGACCTGCCGGCTTGAGAAAAGTGCTTCCTATGAAGATGTGAAAGCAGCTATCAAGTATGTACATCAATCGAACAGTTCTCACACTTTGTTATCTCTTGATTTCTGATTACATTCCCTTTCTTAACACTACCTTGCTCTGTTCTTTCTGTTCAAGTCAACTTCTTATCAACTACTATTCCAACTTTTCTTAGCGCTATAGTATGCTATCTTTTAACTGTAGTTATATCTAAGAGACTAGGGTTACTCCTGGAGCTTGTTATTCTATAACCATAAGTAAGTGATAATGTACAATAGTGTTATCAAGATGTTGAAGATTAGTATTGAAATAGCACTCAAGAAGAAATATAGAGTGGTTTGTGCTGCCCTGGTACCAGTCAAATCCATGTACATACTATACGTATCCTTTGATCATGCAGTGGAGGATTAGTTCTCATAGCTTCCCGAAACAAAGAAATAGAGCAAGTGTTTTTTGGTTCAATTTTGACATGAAGTAAGACCAATCTTTTCCCTACAGTTAATGAGTGTACATAACTACATATGCCACCACTATTTTTTTTAACTTAGTATTCACATAAGCCTGTGAAGTTTTCTCAGTCCACCAATATGCTTACTAAATCTAAAAAAAACATGCTTACACGTTTTGCAATCTTTATTTTTTCAGGGAAGCATCAGAAGGTTCACTGAAAGGTATCTTAGGCTACACAGATGAGGATGTTGTTTCAAATGATTTTGTTGGTGATGCAAGGTAAGAATTCATATCTGTTGCCATGAACTGTCATGAGCTGTAGGAAAACTGGAGTTGCTAAATTTCTCTATACTGCAGGTCGAGCATATTTGATGCCAATGCTGGTATGGGTCTAAGTTCTTCTTTCATGAAGCTTGTCTCTTGGTACGACAACGAGTGGGGCTACAGGTAACTGTCCGCTTAACCGGTTCAGGACTTGTATTTCTCATGAATCTTCAGTTTACCTGAATAGTCTGTTATATTTTTTTCTTCCTCCAGCAACCGGGTGCTGGATCTGATTGGGCACATGGCTCTTGTCAATGCTTAGCGCTGATGCGTCGACACTATTTAGAGCAGAAGGTTTCCTCTCGGTAGCGTAGGAAGTGAAGGCTGCAATTGTGATGGCCATTCTCATATCCTGGAATAATTCTGTGCGATGATGAACACAATCTATCAACGTCGACTTGAAGCAAATGCTGATCTGTAAACTCATAAGTGAATGATTGCGGGTGGACACTGCCCTCGCACTCGTTGGCTCCCGTAGGAGATCATTGTGTTTATTGCTCTGCCCTGTTGGTGACATCCATGTTTGTTTTGCACCTTCAGGTAGGAAACTGTGACATCTCCCTATAACATGTTTGGCGTGTAGCCCATGCATCTTTTTGGTTAATCCTCACTGTTGATTGTCACCGCACTACACCTAAGACATTGCTCCGCCTCATCCCTCTGGCATTCTACGCCGCACTTCGGCACAGTCTGGAACCGGGGGATCGATATCTATCTACGGAAAGGTATTCCAAATTTCAATTCCTAATGGTTGGTACCAATGAAAATTTTGGATACCGATTGAGAGGGTCCAGTGACCGGCCGGCAGTGTCACGCTTCTCATCACATCCCATTCCTGCTGCGGTCAAGTGGCTTCTCTGGTGGAGGCGGCATCACGTACCCCTACCCAAGAGCCAAGATAACCCTGCGAATCACGTCCAAAGTTCTCCTGCTTTACCGTGTCATCTCTCTCGACTGCGACTCGCCTGCCTGTCACGTTCATATCTCCACGGCTAGTTGATCATGTCGCATTCCCCGTGCACTCATAGAACGGATGTATGGCTAAGGAATTTAAAGTTCTTTTTTTTGACAAACGAATTAGCATATAGACTTATAGAGAACGATCTGAATAATAAAAAATCCACAGCCATGTAATGGGACGTGTTGAAAGCCTGATGATTCTTTATTGAAAAAAAAAAAGAAATCTCTCAAGATGGCAAAGTATAACCATAGAACAGGTTATGGCCGGACAAACACAGAACCTGACATACATGCATGCACGCTGGATCAGTACTGGTCTGAGCGAAACAAGAAGAGGTGATCACTGATCGATGATCATACGGAGTTCAAAACTTGCAGCTCCCGGCGGTGGCCTTCTCCGGCGGCGCCACCACGGTCGGGGGAGAGGCGGCGCCGGCACGTGGGGCAGGAGCACCGCGACGCGAGCCACCTGTCGACGCAGGCCACATGGAACCGGTGCTCGCACACAGGGAGCACACGGACGCTCTCGCCGTCGACGAAGTCCGACAGGCAGATGGCGCACCCGGCGCCGGCGGACGCCTGCTGCTGCTTCTGCGCCGGAGAGGCGTCGGCGCTGTAGGTGGCGACGGGGAGCGTGACGAGGACCTCTCGCTTGAGCCCCGCGTTGGCGCGGCGGTGCGCCACCCATCCGACGGGGTCGGCCACGGCGCGACGGGTGCACCGCGCGACGCACTGCTGGAGCACGGAGTTGAGGCCCAGCGCGCACACCAGCGCGCAGAGCATCGCCGCCAGGATCACCACCACGTCGTAGTCCATCGCGGGCGGCGGCGGAGGCTCCGGGGACGGCGTGGCCGAGAAGAAGTCGAGGCAGCCGGTTGACATTTGGGACGATCGGAGCTTGGCCCTCCTTGCCAAGACGATCACGCCAGCGAGCAGAGTAGGAGGAGAGTGGTAGAGAAGTGGAGCAGCCACAGCATCGGACGGAAGCAGAGGGAGAAGAGATGACACGACGTGGCTAGTGAAGAGCAGGAGAGTGGTGTGAGTGTGAGTAGTACCTGCAGTCCAACAAGCGCATACTATATAGCAGTAGTACCTGGCTTCAGTACAGTATTTTCGTGCGAGTGTACTTGTACCGTTGTACGTACTGTTGTAAAGAAATCCTACTGTGACTGACCGTGTTGTAGTAGTAAGTACAGAATTACAAGAGGACTCTCAACCGACCCCGCGTCGCCCGACCCAGGCGACACGCGGAGCAGCGCGGTCTCCCGGGCGGCAAAAGCGCCCCTGCTGCAGCAGGTGGGAACCGCGGGCTCGTCCGGGCCTAGATGGGCTTGGGCAGCCTGTAGTTTGGGCCCCTGCAGTAGGCAAGCGCGGTGGTGCTTGGTGGTGCTGGCCAGCCAGACGGCGGTGGGCTGGATCCCCTCCGTCTAGCCCCCGTTCTTCGGGTGATCGAGGTGGGACGGTGGTAGACACAACCTGTCCCGCCTGCGGCATCTCCGGCTTGTCTCTCGTCTGCTATGGTTCCAAAAGGCGGCTCCTTGCTGCACGTGCTTTGGGCGTTGGGATTGGCGGCAGGGCTAGGAGAAATCCTTGCATGATGCTGACGACCGTGACGCCTGCGGGAGCCGTCACCTTCTTGGAGGCGTTGTCATGGCGCTGCTTGAGCCTCCCCACGTTGATCACCAGGGGAAACCTTGGTTCGGTTTAGGGATCGGGCGGCGGCGATGAATCTGTATCGTTCCCTTGTTGGAGGCACCTCTCAGGTGGTTCTATGAGTCCTCGGTGCGCTAGTTGAGTCGTTGATGGCCACCGCCAGAGCATGGGCTTCCGGGGTGCTATGTACACCATCGACGACACTTCTTGGTTCATGCCTCCCCCGATCTGGTGCAGTCTTGCCATTCTACCTCATCGTCTCCTGGCATCTTTGGGTGATCGGTGCGTTGGCTTCTATCATCTTGGAGTCGGAGTTGGCCTCCTGGAGTTCCACTCTTCGGTCGTGACGCGGCCTTGTAGCTTATTGTGTCGTCCCCTCGCCTTCTTGGCTGGAGAAGATGCAAGGCAAGCCCTTGTCGGTAGGCGGGTGTAGGTTGTGTTTGTACATCATGTGGTGTTGTGTTTGTATCTGCCTTTGGACGTTGTGCTTGTTGTCTTGGTTTAAGCCGTGTCTCATGTGGTGTCAAGTTGTAGCCATTCTTGGCGTTGTTGTAGCTGTCTAGGCCTTTTTTCTATATGTTTGGTACTCACAGAGTGTATTCTAGAAAAAAAAGTACAAAATCACCATGGTGATTGTTGTGTTGCGATTTGCTACCCCGTGGAACCTACGTCGATCGGTACACGAATATTTGCCTGTTATTGATGGCTCTATATAAAAAAAAGGTTTTTGGTGCATGATTTACTGTTTTTTTTTGGACAAAAAATAACTAGCGCAATTACAAAGGAAACATGACCAGTATAATTGTTTTTGACGAAGAGGGCTCGGTCATTGCCTTGGTCGTTGTAATTCGAGGAAGGGATCAAAGCAACTCATTGGTTTGCGACGGGCATCTGTTCTTCCTTTTCTCACAAAAAGAGGGAAATAGACCGATAGTGAAATCACGGCGGCACTCGCTTTGCCGAAGATCAACCAATGGTCGACACAAGTGTGAGAATAGTTTGGAATTTCGCAAAAAAAAAAAAACTGTGAGAATAGTTCCTTCAAGTTGAATCGCTAAAGATGGAACTTATGCAACGTGATAATAACATGCAAACATCACTTGTAAAGATGATGGAGGTTAGCGACCTAACATGAGAAACGGACAGTACAGGATGGGAAGGACAAAGCAGGAAAGCAACTTCAGTGTTAAAATGCTCTTGTGCAGGAAATGAAAAGGAGATTAGCCTTTACGTGCATCGACCCTTGAGTAAAGATAAAATTGTTATATAAGCACATCATGAACCTAAGTAAATTTTTTTTTGGAGTGCACTGAGAATGAACCATGCCAATATGGCATTACAAGTTTAGAACACATAAAGGTAGGCAATACACGTTTAAAATTGTGAAGAACTCAGAGAAACCATAACAAGTGTTCTTTGTAATAATTATTTTTGAAATTGGTTCGAGCTATAAATCAGTTGCCAGATGGTGGTTTAGTGAAAACAAAGTTTCTGTGACGAACATTTTCTCATCTGTTGTATTATGGTGCATTTGACCTCTGACGACCACTCCGTGAAGGCCGCGTTGTGCTTGCTGCTTCTGTAAGCCCGGGATGGTGTTTCCTGCTGCTTCTTGCTCCCTGGGCGGATTATTGCACGACCTTGTTGTGATAGTTGAGGTACTCGGGTCCTTGACGTCGGCTCATTCTGGAGGCCATATCTCTTGCTAGTGTTGCGCTACCAGCTCTGGGCCTACTTTGGGTTTGTTCTTTAAGCTCCGACAAGGATAACGATGATGAAGATTTGGCTCTGAAGATGCTGCTGGCCTCCACCAAAGGCATTGGTTCTGGCTCGGTTCGCAACACCACTGTTCTGCGCCATGATGAGAAGTCGTCAACTGAGCCCTGCGGTAGTCTCTCTACTACACATGCTACTCTTGGAGATGAAGAAGGCTGGGTGCACGTGGGTCAAGGCAGCCACCCCAGCCACTAGCCATCATCTTTGCTTCGAAAGGAAGGTCTCGAGCATATAGTCACGCCTTCAAGCGTTGGGCTCGAGGGAGATGCTTTCCGTGCCTCGAGCGTGGCCACCAGGTCAGCACATGTAGTGAGCCCTTCAGATGCATCCGTTGTCATCGCCCTAGTCATCGGGTGTGATTCTGCCGTGCACGTTTTCCCGCTGCTCGTTCTTGCTCTCCGGACACTCGTGCTCGTTCTCCGGACGCTCGTGCTCCTTACCAGTGGATCCGCTCTCCGTTCTCTCAGCCTCGTCGTCCCTCGTCGCCCCGGAGTTGCGCTGATGTCATGTGCCACTCGTCGTTGTATGAAGTGGTGGCGTCAGGACCCTCTCCTAGTTGTTGCGAGGAGTTCAATGTCAACGCCAGTTTGGACTCTCTCTTTCAGTCCCAGGTTGCTTTGTTGCGAATGGAGCCCCTTCATCTAGTTGAGGTTCCCATTGAGGAGGTGTATCGCCCCCTTCATGAAGAGGTGGCAAATATCAAGGTGTTGTTGGAGCTAGTTGGGATTGTTTGGAGCCATGGTGGCCTAGAGGCTCGCCCCCGCACATACTTTGTTTCCTCTTGACTCCATTGAGCAGAAGTCATATGTGGTTAAGGAGGAGCATGTCTATGCCTCTACGGTCGTTTCTCTCCCCATGGCAGTCATTGCCCACTATTGCAGCCTGTTTTGTCGGCTGCCTCTAAGAATGAGGGCATGGATGGGATCATGGCTCCGGTGTTGCGGATCACACGTGAGCTTCATGAGTTGAGTGAGGAATATTTTGTGGCATGCTTCCGTTGGAGCTAGGCTCATTTGGAGACTTGGAGGTGGCCACGACGCCCTCGCCACCAGTCGCATGCCTCTATGGACAGTGGAGTAGTGTTGCCACACAACTCTGAGCCTCTTTTAGCTAAAGAGCTTTGTAGATTGCTTGCCAGTTTAGAGGTGGCTAGCACTGAATATGGCAAGGATATTGCTTGCATATTGGTGGGGAAGGTTTCAGAAGATTTAATCAGGAAGGTGGAGCAATCTCTTAGGAAGATATCTCTTAAGGGCAAAAGAAGAAAGAGGGCTTAGCATGAAAAGCTTCGGAAGCTGCTTGATTGATGAACCCTTTCTGGGTCGTCCATTCAGTGGGTCTTCTTTGAGTCGTGGTGCTCCGGTCTCGTTGGTTCACGGTTGTAGTAGATTGTGAGTTCTTGTTGGTTTGGATGTTGCATGTTTAGGAGTTGTTCTTTTGTGGTTTTGTTGTAATGGTTTTCGCTCGATTTTCCGGTAATTGATTGGACAATTTTCTTCTTAATTAATGGATTGGGTAAATCTTTTGTGCCCGTTTAAAAAATCTTGGTTACAATCATAAGTTGGAAGATCGTGTGTGCATGGATGGAAACATTTCAATCTTGCTGGATGCATGCGAATCTTCAACTGATGGATCGTTAGTGAGGTACCAATCGATGGGCCTTGGGCCAGCTGGAGATGATCCATCGGACCCATTCTTTGCTGCCTTTAGTGGACAATGCTCGAATGTTTCATCAGGCCTCATGCAGGTATGTTCTTTCCTTTCTACTTGCTCGTTTGCCTTACCTGATGGGAACTGTACTACTGCACTTAACACTCTGTGACTGATGGTTGCATTATTGAAAATGGAACCAGGGGTGACCCCTTTTTATCTAAAAGAATAGGTATAATCCGACACAGTATAACAACTGACTATTCGTGGTAATCATTTACAAATCTTCACATATATTTGTGTTGTTCGTGCTTGTAGTTTGTTTGGTTACTATCTTTTGTTATGGATAGGTCCATCACCATAGGCTAGGGTCAGATACACCAAAAAAGTTCTGATGTTGACAGTATGCTGGAGATTCTGCAACAGCGTGCAACACAACCACTGTTTAGTTAAGGACTTACAAAAGCTTTGTCGTGTTACTTGTTAGACTTTTAATAGACATTTTTTACTATCATCTCTCACAAGAAATGAACCATAGATGAGTAGTGATCCTCGCAACAACAGCATCAAAGCATTAGTAACAATAACAACAACAATAACAGCAATCACAACAGCAACAGCAGTAGCAATAACAACATCAACAACAACATCATCATCATCATCATCATCAACACCAACACCAACAACAACACAAACAGCAACAACAACAGCAGCAGCAGCAACATCAACAACAATAGCAACAACAACAGCAATAACAACTCAACAGCAACAACAACAGTAGTAGCAACAACAACACCAATAGCAGCAACATCACCAACATCAACAACAACGACAACAATAGTAACACCAACGACAACAACAACAACAACAACAACAATAGCAACAACAAAATCATCAACAACATCAACAACAACAACACCAACAACAGTAGCAACAACAACAACAATAGAAATAGCAGCAACAACACCAATAACAACACCAGCAACAGCACCACCACCACCACCACCAACTAGCAACCACAACAACAACAAGTAGTAACAACAGCAACAATAACACGAAGATCAACAACAACGACAACGACAACAATGAAAACAACACAACAACAACCATAATAACAACAACACCACCACCAACAACAAACAACAACAAAAATAATAACAAAAACAAGCCGCAACAACAGCAACATCAATAGCAACAACAACAACAGTAACAACAACAACAACAGCAATAACAACATCAACAACATCAACAACAACAGCAATAGCAACAATAGCAACAACAAGAACACCACCAGCAACAACAACAGTAACAACACCAGCAACACCAACCAACAACCACAACAACAACAACCAGCAGCAGCAGCAGCAACAACAACAACAACCAACAACAACAACCACCACCACCACAACAACAACACACAACAACAACAACCGGTGCAATACTGGCGTCGTCGATGGAGATAAATGCGCAACGAACATATCTGAAAGGATCGTATGGGCACCTAGAGGGGGGTGAATAGGTTCTACTTCAAATTTTACTCTTTTCCAAATTAGGGTTTGACACAAAAGGTAAATTATCTAGATTATGCAACTATGGTGAATTTACCTATATGTCAATCTAGCACAAATACTAAGCAAGAACAAGATAAGTAAAATGTGGTAAAGGATAGAAGTAACCAAAGTGGAGCACACGGAGACACAAGGGTTTGTTTCCCGTAGTTCCTTCCTTTTGAGGGGAAGTACATCTACGTTTGGAGAGGGGGTGGTTTCAAATCACCAAGGCCACGAGAGGCCTCCCTTGTTCTTTGATGAACCTCACCCCAACGGGTTCGATTCACCTCTTCCACTATATCGGAAACCTTCGAGGTAGAAGCCGGAACCTTTACAACAAGTTCAAGGCACACATCCACAACCAAATTGGAGGCTCCCAAATACAAGCAAGCTGTTAAACAATCAAAGACAAGCTTGTAAGAACCAAATCATAACCTAGGGTTTCCAAAGAAACACTAGAGCAAGGGGCCCTCAAGTGAATGAGGGGGAAATGAAGATCTCTCTTGGTGAAGCTATAGATCAAAGCCTCCTCCTTCGATTCTCCAAAGATCAATGACTTTGGATGGTTGAGTGAAGAGATCTTAAGGATTTGGTGGCTCAAATGGTGATGTTGTTCTTGAACTGGTCGAGCAGCTCCCAAGGTAGAAGAAGGGGCCTTTATATAGGGCCCGTGGAATTAGAGCCGCTGGGAGCCACTTACCCCGGACAGTCCGTCCCAACCGGACACTCTGGGGGACAACCATCGGACACTATGGTGTGGCAAAGTTTCTGGCCAATGTCCGGGTGGTTTCCGATGTGGCATACTGATTGTCCGCACTGAAGGAGATATGCCCTAGAGGCAAATAATAAATAGGTTTTTATTGTCATATCTCAATTAGTTTATAATAGTTTCATATTGTGCTATAACTGTGCCAAGTAGAAACATTGGTACAGGTGTGGTATGAAACAACCAAGTCCCTAGTAGCCTCTATTCATACTAGTTCGTTGGTCACGAAGATGATCTGGGTTTCAAGATCATGGGCATTTATGCCAACTGACAACGAGATCATATCATTGGAGAATGATGTCATTGGACATTCCTTGAAGGATTGCAACACGATCAAGTCATATAGTTCATTGTTGCAACAACTATACCTAGACTCCTTCTCTTTAGACCGTGAGCTCATATTACTCACTGTTTCCCTAGGCTGCTTAGACTGCATCAACCGTCATCTAGTAATACGGTGGCCATAAAGGTGTACGTTTGGTATTCCGAAGGAACAATAGCCGATCTATGCGTAGGAGTGCTGTACGGCCAGTACGCACAAGTTTTGTGCGGGCATTGATCCCTTAGTTGTTACCCTCTAACGTGTACTTGTTTATATCACGGCATTGTTTGATGAAGCGGCCCGGACCGACCTTACGCGTATTCGTATGCGAGACTGGTTCCATGCTCAACATACGGCTTGTACCGTATAAGTGGCTAGCGGGTGTCTGTCTCTCATTCGATAGTTGATATAGCATTTACAACGGAGGGCCCCGAAAGGGGTGTAGTAGAGACAACTGTCGGATCCATGTTGTGGTTGGAAAGTTCGTAGATTAGAAATGGTTCTATTGCGAAAGCCCTAATAACCACATAAAACTTACAATAGATAAAGTAGAGGCGTCTAACTTTATTTTGCAGGGGGCATGTGATTATGATATGGCATTGGTCGTTACAAAGGTAAAGTAGTTTACTTTTCTGTTGCTAAGTAGTATAGGAATAGTCATCGTTCCGATGAACGGCCTGGTGGAGGCGTCGTGGACTTGGCGTCAAACCAAGGGCATGATGGAGATCATGCCGGAGCGATCGATGGAGATCAAGGCATAAGAAAGACGATATCATATCACATTATACATATGATGTTGATACTAGTTTTTACATCTTATTGTGTGCTAGTATTTAGATACTCAACAGTAGCAAATAAGATAATCCCTACTTAATTCCAATGTTCCGTGTTCCCCTTGTGTGTGCACCACCAAGAAAGTTCTTCGGTATGAGGCCGGTTGTGATGATCGGGGGTCATACATCTCTACATTCGCATATAGTGGGTGTAAGCCATGTTGCACAACGAATACACACAAGTTAGATTTGGCAAGCCTAGCATGTACAGACATGGCCTCGGAACACAAGAGATCGAAAGATCGAGCATGAGTCACATGGATGATGTGATTGGCATTAGTGAATGTCTACCTTTGATAATGCACTAATGGCCGTGATGATCGGGGGAGGTGCAGAGGATAGGGATCATGCGATCACTAAAATCGTCCAGGGGATGACAATTTTAGTGGAGACCAATTATAAATTGATCTCTTATTATAAACTTAGTCTAGATGTTTGTTTGCAAATATCTTAATAGACCTTAGCCTATCCCATTGAGGTCCTTTGCGACCATGGGAATATATTGCTTAATATGGAACTTAGCAAAAGGGTCCAACTTCATAGATTAATACCCACGCCTGAGGGATATCCTCGTAAAAGATGATCTTCTCTTCTTGATACAATAACCATTAGGAGATAATTCAATGACTCTGGAATGTTTGTGTTTTCTCCATAATCATCCAATAAGCCATTCTCCATTCGATGTAATTGGGTTACATTTTGTATTCTACAGAATAAGGCACATAGAGTATGAGCCGTTGGATGGGTTTTCCTCCACCATGGATGAAAATAGATTGTTTGGAAAAAACACTTAGCGATCTTGCATTAGAGTTGAGAACTCTTAGAAGGGCTTGATTGAAAATGGAGGTCATGGATGAAAAGGTATATGTTAGATATACAAAATTATAAATGTGGTTCTTGCAAAACTCGTTCTAGTTTACAAAGTATTTGATACTTGACCTGCTTTGTGAAAACATGATGATTTGCTTGAGAATTGCCAGATTTGAGGCAATATGGTTTGATAATGGCAAGCAAAACAGTTGATGGCCAACATCACCTCTTCCCTCAAAGTTTGTCATTTGGATTAGTGGACTTGAATATAATTTTGTAATCCTATTTTGTGTGTCTTGCTTTTGGCAAGACGATTATTCATATGAACAAGTTACAAACCAGTTTGTACTATTCTTATGAACAATACCTTATGGTCACATTACGATTACAAACAAGTTATTCTCATCACTATGTTAATGATAATAGTTTAAACATTTATAAAGGATTAGAATGCTAAAAGATATCCAAAGTTTAATAATGAAATGACACTACAGTTTAAGTCATTTTGGTTATTGCAGGTTCTTTATGAAAGATTAGGGTCCTAAATACTTAATCTAGAGACTTTGAAAAACCATACCCTCTTGGGCAGAATGACTAAAACTCCGCATTCTGGTAAAACGGCGATATGCGAAGAAATGTTGAAACTTATACATAATGATGTATCATATTTTGAACAAGTAGTGGAAATCATTTATTGTGGACTTAAGTGAATAAAGTATTTACTTAATGAAACATGAAGTTTGAAATGATTTGAATTGTTCAAATGAGTTCACAATAAAATGGGATATTGAATTAATTGAATTAACAAGTTCCTCAATTTGATCGACAAGACTAAAGTATTCAAGTGAAATTTAGCATAAAAGGGACTTGTGAAAAATGTTTCACAAATTATGATAATTGGACGAATTCAAACTGTGTTGAAATGTCTAAACATCATAATCAATATGTGTTAGAGACATATGGTATATTATTATCTCTTATTGGGGTTATAGTTATCGTTTAGAGTTAGAGATCAAAATAAGCAAACATTCATTTGAGATACAAAGGAACAACTAAAAGATTCACAGAAACAACACCATAAATGATATGGCACGTTCGAGTTTCTGGACATTTCGATAAGTCGAAATCGTGGCGAATAAACAAGTCTTTGTAGAGCATTCTTAGGAAACTATGAATGCATCTTCCACAAAGGGGCAAACATGTTGTTGTCCAAAGTTGAAGTGTCTTGATGAAGATACATGTGGAAGAAAGTAAAAGATCAAAACAAGGTATTTGACCTTACCTCCGAATTGTTGAGTGGCGCAGCGGAATTTATTTCGTGAATCCAAACTCTGCAAATAGAGGAGAAACCAATGATAATGATCATAAAGTTTCAGTGAATACTTTTACTAAATAAAGTAGGATTCAACTATATATTCTACAAGTTTGAAGAATTATATTGTTGATTCACTTGTCATGTTTTGAACAAGACATACCTACAAATTACAAAGAACTGTGATGGACCTGAGTGCGAGAAATGACTAGGAGTCATAAAATCCTATATTAAGTTACATTTAAGATTGCAAAGTAACATGTTACTTGATCTTATTAAAGTAAAGAAGTTTACTTGAAATTTCTGAATTACTGCAAAGTCATAAGAAGGAAATGAAACTTAATGAATGACAAAAAGCTCGATTTGTCACAAGTTTGGAAAAATTCAAGGAATTGACTACAACAGTAGTGACGCTTAAGTCTTTTGGATTTACACTAGAAATATATGGATATTGAAGTCTCGTAATTGGAATTATCGAATTATGATGATCAAAGAATTTTGGAATGTCCAAGATTATCGAGAGGACCTAGTTTTGAGTGGGAGCAAATCAGCTTGGCTAAATCCCTGGATCTCAAACATGAATGTCATATTTGAGTGGGAGCTAAAGTGAAATCCATGGATCTCAAACATGAATGTCATATTTGAGTGGGAGCGTGAAATCATTCTGGGATATGTGGACGACATATGTGAATGATGTGATTGGTGTTAATGATATTTAAGTTACATAAATAAGAATGAAGTTGAAGTTATTAAACAATAAGATCTATCGAGATAGATTGGTGAGTTTAATAAACACTGAATGTCAAATGCTTCCTGGACTTGATTCTAAAAGATGTTCAGAATGTCCTAAGACAAGATTCTGAAGAAGCTCAGAATGGAACAAGGTAAGAAAGAAGTTCTTACTATATGAAGCATTGAGTATTGGAACTATGGTTGAAAGAAAGAAATGCGTTGCATCTCCTATGCCTCAGTCATAGGTTCTTCCATATAACCATGTTGTATACTCGACGTAATGTGACCCAAAGTTCTGGTTGGAAGGACAAAGTCTTAACTGTAAGAACGTGTCTTTAAGTGATTACTGAGTTGATCACGGAACCAGAATTAAGTTTGTACATAAATAGCAAGAAGTAATGTAAGTGGCATAGTTGCATTTCATGCACTAGGATCTACATAGATATAGAAGTATAAAAGCTCCATCTTATGTGATGTATAATGTTATGGCGGGGCTAGCCCTTTTAACGTAGAATGATGTGTCCCAGGGCCCAGTGCCCATGAGAAAGCCCTTGAGGTTGATCTAAAGTCACTGTAAGCTCCTAGAATCCAGCCTCGTTCTATTGCTATGACTATAGTATATACACAAAGGATACCAAAGTGTGTTTCGAAGTTTAGATGACAACGGTGAAAACGACCGTCATCATAAACACTAGAAACAAAGTCTCACTTTGTCGCCAAAAAAATGCTTCGACCCATTATAAGATAATGGTGTGAATGTCAAAGTTAGGAAGACATTAACGATTTGCAAAAGACATAATGATCTAGTAAAACAGAACATGGACGTGACGTTTCCCATGAGCATGCATGATCTGTAAATGCATATGGTATATGGTTTATATGAGTAAAATGCGAGCTAGTTTATTTGTACTCTAGTGCAAGTGGGAGACTGAAGGAGATATGCCCTAGAGGCAAATAATAAATAGGTTTTTATTGTCATATCTCAATTAGTTTATAATAGTTTCATATTGTGCTATAACTGTGCCAAGTAGAAACATTGGTACAGGTGTGGTATGAAACAACCAAGTCCCTAGTAGCCTCTATTCATACTAGTTCGCTGGTCACGAAGATGATCTGGGTTTCAAGATCATGGGCATTTATGCCGACTGACAACGAGATCATATCATTGGAGAATGATGTGATTGGACATTCCTCGAAGGATTGCAACACGATCAAGTCATATAGTTCCTTGTTGCAACAGCTATACCTAGACTCCTTCTCCTTAGACCGTGAGCTCATATTACTCACTGTTTCCCTAGGCTGCTTAGACTGCATCAACTGTCATCTAGTAATACGGTGGCCATAAAGGTGTACGTTGGGTATTCCGAAGGAACAATAGATGACATGTGACTGCAAGACCGGGATTTGTTCACCCACATGATGGGTAAAGATACATATGTTGGAGATATGCCCAAGAGGCAATAATAAAAGTGGTTATTATTATATCTTTGTGTTTATGATGAATGTTTACATCCCATGCTATAATTGTATTATTAGGAGACACTAATACATGTGTGTTTTGTAAACATAAGAGAGTCCCTAGTAAGCCTCTTGTTGAACTAGCTTGTTGATTAATTGATGATCATGGTTTCCTGATCATGGACATTAGGATGTGATTAATAACAAGGTTATATCATTAGGAGAATGATGTGATGGACATACACCCATAGTAAGCGTAGCATAAGATCAAGTCATTAAGTTCGTATTGCTATAAGCTTTTAAATGCATAGTAACCTAATCCTTCGACCATGAGGTTGTGTTAATCACCATCACCGGATGGGTACTTTGATGACATCAAACGCCACTTCGTAACTGGGTGGTTATAAAGGTGTCATTGGGTGTTCTGAAAGTATGTGTTGAAGCACATGGACCAAGATTGGGATTTGTCCATCCATATGACAGATAGATATGCTCTAGGCCCTCTCGGTGGAATGTCATCTAGTTAACTTGCAAGCATGTGACTGGGTCACAAGGGATGACATATCACGGAACGAGTAAAGAGTACTTATCAGTAACAAGGTAGAACTAGGTATGGAGATGCCGACGATCAAACCTCGGATAAGTATAGTATCGCGTGACAAAGGGAATTGGTTTCGTATGTAAATGGTTCAATCGATCACGAAGTCATCGTTGAGTATGTGGGAGTCATTATGGATCTCCAGGTCCCGCTGATGGTTATTGATAGGAGATGTGTCTCTGTCATGTCTACATATTCACGAACCGTAGGGTGACACACTTAAGGTTCCAAGTTGTTTTAAGTAGATATGGAATGTGCGTTGGAGACCGAATGTTGTTCGGAGTCTTGGATTGGATCCGGGACATCACGAGGAGATCCAGAATTGTCCGGAGAATAAGATTCATATATTGGGGATCGTTTTCTGAGTTAGGAAATGTTCCGGAGTATTTGTATGAGGATTCTAGGAGGTTTCGGAATGTTCCGGAAGGTTCTGGAAGATTTCTTGGAGTTTGCTTGAAAACCAAGAAAGGGATCAAGGAGTCCTTGTGGGGCAAGACAAGGAGTCGTGGGGGAGGAGGACTCCTCCCCCCTCCCCAATCCGCCGGCCATAGGAGGGAGGGGAGTCCTACTAGGACTCCCCCTCCCATGGCGCCTCCCCCCTTTAAATAGAGGGGTGGGGGCGCCACCTCCAAGCCCTCCTCCATAACTCCAAATCTCCACCGCCTCTCTCCTCCTCCTTTCTTCTGCACAGGCATAGGCGAAGCCCTGCAGAATTCTCTACTCCACCACCACCACCACGCCGTCGTGCTGCTGGGATTCCGTGGAGAAGATCTACTACCTCCAAAGCTCGCTGGGTCGAGGAGAGGAAGGTCTACTTCAACTCCGCATGTGTGACCGACTGTGGAAGCGCTGCCAGAACATGGCGCCGGAAGGATCGTCCACACGATCTTGAGATCGGCAAGTGATCGACTACATCAACCACGAGATCTAATCTCGTAACGCTTTCGGATCTACGAGGGTTAGTACATATCTATCTCGTTGCACATGTCTAATAGATTAGATCTTGGCTTTTATCTAGATTAGATCTGGGTTTTGTTCGTTCTTGCGGTAGAAATTTTTTGTTTTACATGCTACGAACCCATCAGTGGTATCAGAGCCGTGTCTATGCGTAGATCTGTTGCACAAGTAGAACACAATGGTGTTGTGGGCGTTGGTGCTCGTGCCGTCTTTTGCTTTGTGTACTTTGCATCTTGCGGCATGGTGGGATGAAGCGGCTCGGGCTAACCTTACATTTCATCGTACATGAGACTTGCTCCACGCTTGACGTGTAACTTGCTTTGCACAAGTGGCTTTGCGGGTGTCTGTCTCTCCCACCATAGTATAGATCCAATTTACACTTTGCACTCGATAGCACTTGTATCAACGTTGTGGTTCAGTTTCGTAGGTAAGATCCGTTATTGTTTGAAAGCCCCAAGCCACGTAAAACATGCAAAGAAAATTAGAGGCGTCTAACTTGTTTTTGTAGGGGTTATGTGATGTAATATGGCCATCATGTCATTGTGATTATATTTGATGTATGCAATGATCCTTGTTGTAATATGGCAACCGGCAGGAGCCTAATGGTTGTCTTTAATTCTGTTAAGACCTGCATGTCTGTTCATCTTGTAATAGCTTTATTCCAAGTAGTTGTAATAGTTGTTAGTGATGATGGACAACCATGAAGCAGCGCCACTGACCTTGACGCAATGCTGGTGATGATGGAGATCATGTTCATGCTTTGGAGATGGAGATCAAACGCGCAAGAAGAAAGGGCCATATCATATCACACTAATTATGAATTGCCTGTGATGTTAATCCTTTATGCATCTTGTATTGCTTAGATCACGGCGGTAGCATTATAAGATGATCCCTCTCACTAAATATCAAGTAATAAAGTGTTCACCCTTAGTTGGCACCATTGCTAAGACTCGTCGTTTCGAAGCATCTCGTGATGATCGGATGTGATAGATTCTACGTGTGCATACAACGGGTGCAAGCCAGATTTGCACATGCGGAAACTAAGGTTATCTTGATGAGCCTAGCATGTACAGACATGGTCTCGGAACACGGAATACCGAAAGGTAGAGCATGAGTCATATAAATGATATGATGAACATGAAGATTGTTCGCCGATGAAACTACATCTTCTCTCGTGAAGATCGGACTTGGTGTAGTGGACTTGGTTCGTGTAATCACTAAGACAATGTGAGGGATGTTGTTTTGAGTGGGAGTTCACCTAGTTAACTTAAGTATTAAAATTGAACTCAATTCATCATAAACTTAGTCTAAACTACTTGCAAATTTGTTGTAGATTATGGTGACCCCTCCATCAATTTCAATGCATTCCTAGAGAAAGAGAAGCTTAAGAACAATGGAAGCAATTTCACGGACTGGTTCCGTGGACTGAAGATCGTCCTCAGGGCTGGTCAGTTGACCTATGTGCTCGAAGCACCGCTGGGTGACCCACCTGCAGATGATGCCACCGATGACGTAAAGAATGTTTATGCCACTTGGAAAAATCATTACTCCATAGTTCAGTGTGCCATCCTGTACGGTTTAGAAGCGGAGCTCCAAAAGCGTTTTGAGCACCACGACCCGTTCGAGATCATTAAGGAGCTCAGGCTAATTTTTGAGACTCGCACGGCCATGGAGAGCTATGAGGCCTCCGAAAAGTTCTTTAACTGTAAGATGGAAGAGGGAAGCTCCGTTAGCGAGCACGTGCTCACCATGTCTGGGTACGCAAACAAGCTCCAAGAGTTGGGGATATCAATTCCTAATGAGTTAGGGATTCACCGTCTCCTCCAATCACTGCCACCAAGTTACAAGAACTTTGTGATGAACTACAATATGCACTGCATGAACAAGACGTTGCCTGAACTATCGTCCATGCTGAAAACTGCTGAAGTGGAGATCAAGAAGGAGCACCAAGTGTTGATGGTCGATAAGACCACCAATTTCAAGAGACAGGGCAAGCCTAAGAACAAGGGCAACTTGAAGAAGGACGGCAAGAAAGCTGCCACACCTGCGAAGAAGCCCAAGGCTGGTCCCAAGCCTGAAACTGAGTGCTTCTACTGCAAGGGTGCTGGTCACTGGAAGCGTAACTGCCCCAAGTACCTGGCGGATCTGAAGAACGGCAACATCAAGAAGAAAGGTATATTTGATATATATGTTATTGATGTGTATCTTACTAGTAATCGTAGTAGTGCCTGGGTATTTGATACTGGTTCGGTTGCTCATATTTGAACTCGAAACAGGAGCTGCGGAATAAACGAAGACTGGCGAGATACGAGGTGACGATGCGCGTTGGAAATGGCTCCAAGGTTGATGTGATCGCCGTCGGCACGCTCCCTCTACATCTACCTTCGGGATTAGTTTTAAATTTGAATAATTGTTATTTGGTGCCTGCGTTAAGCATGAACATTATATCTGGATCTTGTTTACTGCGAGACGGTTACTCTTTTAAGTCCAAGAATAAAGGTTGTTCGATTTATATGAGTAATATCTTTTATGGTAATGCACCTGAGATGAATGGTTTATTCTTATTGAATCTCGATAGTAGTGATACACATGTTCGCAACATAGATGCTAAACGAATAAAATTGAATGATAATTCTACATACATGTGGCACTGTCGTCTTGGTCACATTGGAGTGAAGCGTATGAAGAAACTCCATTCAGATGGACTTCTTGAATCACTTGATTTTGAATCACTTGAAAGATGGGAAGCATGTCTAATGGGAAAAATGACTAAGACTCCATTTTCTGGATTAATGGAGCGAGCTACAGACTTATTGGAAATAATACATACCGATGTGTGCGGTCCAATGAGTGTAGCATCGCGTGGTGGATATCGTTATGTTCTCACTTTCACGGATGACTTAAGTAGATATGGGTATGTCTACTTTATGAAACATAAGTCCGAAACTTTCGAGAAGTTTAAGGAATTTCAAAGTGAAGTAGAAAATCATCGTAACAAGAAGATTAAGTTTCTGCGTTCTGACCGCGGAGGTGAATATCTGAGTTATGAGTTTGGCATGCATTTAAAGAAATGTGGAATACTTTCGCAGTTGACACCGCCGGGAACACCACAGTGTAACGGTGTGTCCGAATGTCGTAATCGAACTCTCTTAGATATGGTTCGGTCTATGATGTCTCTTACAGATTTATCGCTATCGTTTTGGGGCTATGCATTAGGACAGTCGCATTCACTTTAAATAGGGCACCATCTAAATCCGTTGAAACGACACCGTACGAATTGTGGTTTGGAAAGAAACCTAAGTTGTCGTTCCTTAAAGTTTGGGGTTGCGAAGCATATGTAAAGAAGTTACAACCTGATAAGCTAGAACCCAAAGCAGAGAAATGCGTCTTCATAGGATACCCTAAAGAAACAATTGGGTATACCTTCTATCACAGATCCGAAGGCAAAGTTTTCGTTGCCAAGAATGGATCCTTTCTTGAGAAGGAGTTTCTCTCGAAGGAGGTGACTGGAAGGAAAGTAGAACTCGATGAGGTTATTGAACTTTCTCTCGGATTTGAGAGTAGCGCAGCACCGGAAGATGTTTTTATGCCGCCTGCACCAATTGGAGAAGAAGCTAATGATAATGATCATGAAACTTCAAACGAAGTTACTGCTGAACCTCACAGGTCAACGAGGGTTCGTACCACTCCTGATTGGTATGACTCTTCCTTGAACGTCATGTTGGTGGACAACGCTGATGACCCTGCGACATATGAAGAAGCTATGGTGAGCCCAGATTCCGACAAATGGCTAGAAGCCATGAAATCCGAAATGGGATCCATGTACGAAAACCAAGTGTGGACTTTGGTGGACTTACTGGATGGCCATAAGGCTGTCGAGAACAAATGTATTTTCAAGAGAAAAACAGATGCTGATGGTAATGTTACCGTCTATAAAGCTCGACTTGTCGCGAAAGGGTTCCGACAAATTCAAGGAGTTGACTATGATGAGACATTCTCACCAGTAGCGAAGCTAAAGTCTGTGAGGATTTTGTTAGCAATTCCTGCACATTTCGATTATGAGATTTGGCAGATGGATGTAAAAACGGCGTTCCTTAATGGTGACATTGAGGAAGAGTTGTATATGGTACAACCCAAGGGTTTTGTCGATCCTAAAGATGCTGACAAGGTATGCAAACTCCAGCGCTCCATTTATGGACTGAAGCAAGCATCCCGGAGTTGGAATCAACGTTTTGATAAAGTAATCAAAAAATTTGGGTTTATACAAACTTATGGAGAAGCTTGTATTTACAAGAAAGTGAGTGGGAGCTCTGTAGCATTCCTAGTACTATATGTAGATGACATATTGTTGATTGGGAATGATATAGAACTTCTTAATAGCGTCAAAACCTATTTGAATAATAGTTTTTCAATGAAGGATCTTGGCGAAGCGGCATATATTCTAGGCATCAAGATTTATAGAGATAGATCAAGACGCCTAATAGCGCTTTCACAAAGTACATACTTAGACAAAGTTCTAAAGAAGTTTAGAATGGAAGATAGCAAGAAAGGGTTCATGCCCATGTTGTCAGGTAAGACCTTGAGTAAGACTCAAAGTCCAGCTACGGCAGAAGATAGAGAGAAAATGAATAATATTCCCTATGCCTCGGCCATAGGTTCTATCATGTATGCCATGCTGTGTACAAGACCGGATATAGCACATGCTGTTAGTTTGACTAGCAGATATCAAAGTGATCCTGGAATGGAGCACTGGACAGCGGTCAAGAATATCCTAAAGTACCTAAATAGGACTAAGGATATGGTTCTTTCTTATGGAGGTGATGAACAGCTTGTTGTAAACGGTTACACCGATGCTAGTTGGAACACCGATCCGGATGACTCGAAGTCACAGTCGGGATACATATTTATTTTGAATGGTGCTGCAGTGAGCTGGAGGAGTGCAAAGCAAAGCGTTGTGGCGAAATCTTCAACTGAATCGGAATACATAGCTGGTTCGGAGGCTGCACAAGAAGCCGTATGGATGAAGGAATCCATTACTGAACCTGGCGTGGTTCCAAGTGCGTTGGACCCGATGGCCATCTACTGTGACAACACACGTGCCATAGCTAATGCACAGGAGCCAAGGTCACATAGCAAGCTGAAGCACATCAAGCTACGTTTCCACGCTATTCGCGAGTATGTCCGAGATGGTGACATAAAGATTTGCAAAGTACACACTGATCTGAATGTGGCAGATCCGTTGACTAAACCTCTCCCTAGGGCGAAGCATGACCAACACCAGAACGCCATGGGTGTTCGGTATATTACCATGTAATCTAGATTATTGACTCTAGTGCAAGTGGGATACTGTTGGAGATATGCCCAAGAGGCAATAATAAAAGTGGTTATTATTATATCTTTGTGTTTATGATGAATGTTTACATCCCATGCTATAATTGTATTATTAGGAGACACTAATACACGTGTGTTTTGTAAACATAAGAGAGTCCCTAGTAAGCCTCTTGTTGAACTAGCTTGTTGATTAATTGATGATCATGGTTTCCTGATCATGGACATTAGGATGTGATTAATAACAAGGTTATATCATTAGGAGAATGATGTGATGGACATACACCCATAGTAAGCGTAGCATAAGATCAAGTCATTAAGTTCGTATTGCTATAAGCTTTTAAATGCATAGTAACCTAATCCTTCGACCATGAGGTTGTGTTAATCACCGTCACCGGATGGGTACTTTGATGACATCAAACACCGCTTCGTAACTGGGTGGTCATAAAGGTGTCATTGGGTGTTCTGAAAGTATGTGTTGAAGCGCATGGACCAATATTGGGATTTGTCCATCCATATGACGGATAGATATGCTCTGGGCCCTCTCGGTGGAATGTCATCTAGTTAGCTTGCAAGCATGTGACTGGGTCACAAGGGATGACATATCACGGAACGAGTAAAGAGTACTTATCAGTAACGAGGTAGAACTAGGTATGGAGATGCCGACGATCAAACCTCGGATAAGTATAGTATCGCGTGACAAAGGGAATTGGTTTCGTATGTAAATGGTTCAATCGATCATGAAGTCATCGTTGAGTATGTGGGAGTTATTATGGATCTCCAGGTCCTGCTGATAGTTATTGATAGGAGATGTGTCTCTGTCATGTCTACATATTCACGAACCGTAGGGTGACACACTTAAGGTTCCAAGTTGTTTTAAGTAGATATGGAATGTGCGTTGGAGACCGAATGTTGTTCGGAGTCTCGGATTGGATCCGGGACATCACGAGGAGATCCGGAATTGTCCGGAGAATAAGATTCATATATTGGGGATCGTTTTCTAAGTTAGGAAATGTTCCGGAGTATTTGTATGAGGATTCTAGGAGGTTTCGGAATGTTCCGGAAGGTTCTGGAAGATTTCTTGGAGTTTGCTTGAAAACCAAGAAAGGGATCAAGGAGTCCTTGTGGGGCAAGACAAGGAGTCGTGGGGGAGGAGGACTCCTCCCCCCTCCCCAATCCGCCGGCCATAGGAGGGAGGGGAGTCCTACTAGGACTCCCCCTCCCATGGCGCCTCCCCCCCTTTAAATAGAGGGGTGGGGGCGCCACCTCCAAGCCCTCCTCCATAACTCCAAATCTCCACCGCCTCTCTCCTCCTCCTTTCTGCTGCACAGGCATAGGCGAAGCCCTGCAGAATTCTCTACTCCACCACCACCACCACGCCGTCGTGCTGCTGGGATTCCGTGGAGAAGATCTACTACCTCCGCTGCTCGCTGGATCGAGGAGAGGAAGGTCTGCTTCGACTCCGCACGTGTGACCGACTGCGGAAGCGCTACCGGAACGCGGCGCCGGAAGGATCGTCCACACGATCTTGAGATCGGCAAGTGATCGACTACATCAACCACGAGATCTAATCTCGTAACGCTTTTGGATCTACGAGGGTTAGTACATATCTATCTCGTTGCACATGTCTAATAGATTAGATCTTGGCTTTTATCTAGATTAGATCTGGGTTTTGTTCGTTCTTGCGGTAGAAATTTTTTGTTTTACATGCTACGAACCCTTCAACATATGGCCGGCTTGGTGAGATTACATCCATAAGTGTTGCAACATGTGACTATGTCACAGGGATGTAATATCATGGTACCAAGAGAACAGAACTTGTTGTGAATGAGATTGAACAAGGTATGGGATACCAATGATCGGATCTCAAACAAGTTGTATCGATAAACAAAAGGAAGAGGATGCTACATTTAGACGGTTCAAACGACATTGTCATCAGGAATGCATAGGGGTCACATGGATATCCCTGGTCCCTCTGTTGATCATTGATACAGATCATGTCTAGAGCATTCCCGAGCCGTGAGAGGATACACTTAAGGGTACGATGAGAGCGATCATTCGTAAGACGGAATCACAGTAGAGAAAGAGATAGCCGGAATCGTTCCACAGAGAGATCCGAAGTTGTTCGGAGAAAGAATAAAGGACCGGAATCATTCCGGGAAAGGTCCGAAGTCGTTCGGAGGAAATCGAAAGGGAACCGAAAGGTGTTTCGGGTCAAGATGGATTTTGTAATATGTATTTACATATTAATTAGTGTAATTAATATTAAATATAATATTAAAATCTAATTTGAAGGGTTATTCCGCTAATGGGCCAAACTTCCTAGGGAAATAGGGCCCATGAGGGAAAACCGAAGGGGGGAAGGGCCAAGGCCCAGGCGCTTCAAGGGGTCCACCCGGCCAGCCTAGGGCTGTGCGCAGGGTGGGGCCCACCCCTAGCCGGCTGGCCCAAGAGGCCCATGCGCCTCCCCCCTCTCCCTTGAATAGTCCCACATGGGAAACCCAAAGGGGAGGGCACACCCCCTCCCCCTATATAAAGGGGTGCCCAGGGGTGGGATTAGACACACAATTTTGGAGAAGTCCTTTGGTTAACTTCCTCCTTCCCTCTCTCTCTCTCTAGCCCTTGTGACCATGGCCCTAAGTTTGGGCTGTGCGATCAAGGCACACCTGCAGTATGCCGTTGCGCTGTAGGGATTCTTAGCCGGATATCAACTTCCGCACTCCCGGCGGGATCGGGGAGCCGGAGGTCTCATCGTGCACCGGATGTGTATGAAGACACGAGGCGCAACACTTGGGGCGCTTGAATGTCGTGAGCCGGAGCTGTTGCACGATGAAGATGGCGAAGGAGCAAGGGGTGACCTGTGAGGAGCTTCGGGACCTTGAGGTCGGCTATGAGTACAACTACTTTAACCACGTTCCCCACGGAACGTTAACCGCGTACGGTCTACAAGGGTGTGTATTCTATACACTCCGGCCGTTACTGCATTACTACATAGATAGATCCTAGGCAAGTTTTGGGATTCCATCATAGGAATTTTTTTGTTTTCTGCACCGATCCCCAACACGCACCGGGCGAAGAAAATCTTGTGAGTCCTTAGGGCCGGATAGTCCGGCAGAAACCGGCCGGATAGTACGGTGGGGCCGGACACTCCAGCGCACATCAGCCGGACAGTCCAACAGGACTTTGTCTCTGCACAGATTTGATCCTGTGGAGCCCTTTTTCCTTAGGTACAATTTACACTAATGTAGCTGATATATCCTGAAACATTTAACAATAGATTAAACCTATCCAAGTATTTTCAACAAACATCAAAACAATATGAAGGGCATAAATGCCCTTTCAATCTCCCCATTTTTGGTGTTTGATGAAAACCCAAGGATTTGCATATAGGATAGGCAATAGTTTTCACAATAGGAGATTTAAAAAATATAGTAAGGCTCCCACTAGATGTGTGACCAATTTAGCTTTGCATTTGAATACAGGACCACACACCCTAGGATCACATCCTCGCTAGATTTTGTAGGTAATAGGTTATGACATGATATAAAAAAGACTAGATAAATAAGCTAGGCATAACATAGTCTTTAACGAAACCGGGTAAGCATGTCTTAACACACATAATGGAGTTCAACACAACATAGTACTCAGACAAATAAGATAAAACACAACATAGTACTCAGACAAATAAGATAAAACACAAAGCTTCAAAGAGGCAAATCAAAATAACGTGAAGCTCGTGTACCCAAGCAAATCCTCGGTAGCAACCTAATAAACGGGTTACTTCTCCCCCTTTGGCATCGAGATGCCAAAAAGGGAAAAGAGCATAATGAAAGCGTCCCTAAGCCAACTCTAGCCATGGAAGTCATCGTCATCGTCATCCTTATCCTCATCGTCATCCTCATCCTCATCCTCATCCTCATCCTCATCCTCATCCTCATCATCATCATCGCCATCCTCATCATCATGATCATCCTGAGTTGAGCTCTGGTCGTGAGGGAGAGAAGAAGAAGTCACGTCCTCAAATATGGACCAGTCCACACGTCCTTGACTCTAGTGACCATAGGAAAGAGTGCCATTTGATGCCTGCTGCTGAGAAAGATCAACATCCATGGGCTAGTTGATTCGCTTGAGTTCCATCATGACATTCCGATTAGCCTTGTATGCATCATACTGTCCATGGCGAATGTCAATGTCCTGGCATAGGAGAAGCTTCTTCCACCAAGAGGCCTTCTTCACCTTCTTGTGCACTTCCTCCTTAGAGGAGTTGTAGCGATATGTGTTTCTCGCATGCTTCATGCGAGGGCCACGGGTCACAACCTCATGCACCTCCTCAGACCCATCATCACTGTCAAAAGCATCTGCATCCATCCCATCATCCTCAAATATGTCCTAAGAAGGGGGTAGCCTCGAGGATCCTTGGTGGTAGGGGCACCCTTCCTTTGTAGCTTGGCATCAAGGTGTGGGACAAGATCATTGTAGAGCAATTGAGTTGCTGGAGTCTAAGTAGCAATGAGCTTCATCACATAAGGAGCAAACATAGGACACTTCTTGTCTGTGATGCACTTGTACAAGTCCTGATAGATGAAATCCATGACAGCTATAGCACCACCTAGATGGTTCGGACCATGAGTATACACTGAGTGAGCATGGGCCATTAGATTGATTTCTGCACCTCTCATCTCATCCTTGTTGCCCGCCTTGGGAGTGAGTGTGTGGCAAAACATGCGAAGCAGAATGTTGTAGATGAGCTTGATGTTGGTGGTTTGGCCAACCACACCATACTGAGAGTAAATCGGGGCTAACCTCTTCTTGTCATATGCCTGACCATGTACATGCATTCTGAGACCACTAGGAGCATTGAGATTGAAAGGCAATCCAAGAATGTGTGCAAACTGAACCATGCTAGAACGACACCTAGTAGTGCTATACATCCACTCAAGGGGAATATCTGTAGTGTCCCCAAAGACCACTGTGGCATAGAACTGCTGGACCAACTCAACATTGTAGTATTCTTTTACTTGAAAGATGGTGTGCAACCCATCTTCTCAGTCACCCAAAGAGCATCCTCAAAGTAGCTGTGAGCTCGTAGCTTCTCGAGATCCAACCACTGCATGGGGCACACAGGAGTCCGGAACCCACAAAACACCTCAGAAAAGAGTAGGACTTGTTCATTTCTCCAGAAGCGATCATCATCCGAGGTGCGTGACAGAGAATAGAACTACTGGATTATCATCTCCACAAAATCCTCGTTACCCAAATCTGCCAGAGTGGTCAATGCTTCAAACTTCATGCGCTTGGCTTCATCCCTTTTTAGTTTTCCAACCTTTTCTTGCTTTGCTGCAGCACGGTCACGAGCAGCCTCTTTGACCATAGAAGGATCTACATGAATGTCTCTCTCTTCATCATGTAACCTGCGAGGATGAGACTTTTGAGTAGCCTTAGACCGATGAGGGCGAGAGCCACCTGTGAGATCAGAGTAGAAGGATAGCATATGGGTAAGCACATTTGTCCTGGATATACAAACACATAGCAGTAGTCAAAGTAATACAGGAGCTGATCTGGCTAAAAACACCCAAACTGTCCGGAAAAACAACCTCAGAGACTGCGCCTTGCCCGAACATTCTGGTGCATATGCACCGAACATTCCGGTTGGACCGAAGTGTTCGCCCCGTACACATCGGACATTCCGGCTAGAGCCTTGATGATTTTTCGTGAAGTTTGTGAGTGTTCAATCGGAGCAGATCGAGATTGCTAGAACCACTACAAGGATGAGTATTACACACAAGTATGATGTACCCATGGATCTAGGTAAGACATTGCCCTCAAAAATTCATCTAGAGCAAACCCTAGAGATAGAGAAGGGGAGGGGCACTATACCAACATCCATGGAGACCTTCACCGAAGGGGAAAGGATCCCAGTGGCAAAGGGAAGGAAATGGCCAGTGGCAACGAAAGGATCTGGGTGGAGGAGCTCTCTCGGTGGTGCTCTTGGTCGGGGGCAGTAGGTTGTGTGCAAGAGGGAGTCGGGGAGGATAAGGAGGACTAAACCGTCCACTTCTCTCCGACCCCTTTTACGAGTTTGAAACTGTTGGGGCCGGAGTGTCCGGGTGAAATGCACCGGAGTGTCCAGCCCGACCGGAATGTTCGGATTGAACCAAGCAGAGAGTCCGGCCTAGCCAGACACTCCGGTTGGTTCAGGGCGGTCATTCCGGCCCCCTGCAACCAGAATGCCCTGTTTCAAGAAGTGGACAAATGTGTGGCAAGAGGAGCATGTTTAGACGTGAGAGTAGGCCTGGGATTCAGAAGATGTACTGTGAAGAACCAAGAAAACATAGATATTCAAGAAGATGACAAATTAAGTTCCAAATTAAACAAACCAAGAACCAACTCTTCAATAAGAAGAGGGCGGTGGCCGAGCCCACCATGTAAGAGTTTGTGGCATGACACCACGAAGAGTTATCCTTGGGTTCATAGCCACTACTCATCAATAGCTCACATATCACAAAATTATATTAAGAGAATTGAATTTCTTAATGTTGGCATTATGGGGGAGGGATAGTCCAATGTATTAGGACCGCACTCCCCTATCTCCATGCCTGCACCTAAACCAAACATGAGTCAAGACATATGTGAGTATGCAAGGTGATCAAGTCAAGCTCCTTGAATCTATGATATTTAGTTCATTCCTCAAATAAGAAAAGCCTTGCTTCATCAAGTGGCTTTGTAAAAATGTCGGCAAGTTGGTCTTTGGTTGACACATAAGATAGCTCAATATCACCTCGAGCCACATGGTCTCTAATGAAGTGATGACGAATCTCGGTATGCTTTGTCCTTGTATGATCCACTGGGTTGTAGGCAATCTTGATAGCACTTTCATTGTCACATACAAGAGGCACTTTGTCACAATGGACACCGTATTCCTTTAAAGTTTGCCTCATCCATAGCAATTGAGTACAAGCACTAGCAGCTGCCACATACTCGGCTTCGGCAGTGGAGAGAGATATACAATTTTGCTTCTTAGAAGACCAACACACCAAGGACCTTCCAAGGAATTGGCAAGCCCCCAGAGGTTGGTTTTCTATCATCCTTAACACCAGCCCAATCCGCATCCATGTATCCATAAAGAGAGAAAGTTGAGCCCCCTAGGATACCAAATGCCATAGTTTGGGGTATAAACCAAATATCGAAAGATTCTCTTGACCGCCATCAAATGGCTTTCTTTAGGAGCCGCTTGATATCTTGCACACACTCCTACACTCAACACAATATCGGGTCTAGATGCACCAAGGTAAAGCAAAGAACCAATCATAGACTGATATACCTTTTGATCCACATCTTTACCATTTGGGTTTAGTTCAAGATGAGTCTTTGTTGCCATGGGAGTAGGAGCTTGATACGTCCAAAACGTATCTACTTTCTTGAACACTTTTGCTATTGTTTCTCCTCTAAACTTGTGTGATTTGGATACAACTAACACGGACTGACGCTGTTTTTAGTAGAATTACCTTGGTGTCTAGTTTTTGTGCAGAAAATCAACTATCAGGAAAATCCCAGAAAATATGCCAAAAATCCTATTTTACCAGAAGACCCACGGAGCCAGAAGACGAGACGGAGGAGGGCCATGAGGGGCCCACACCACCTGGCCGCACGAGCCAGGCCAGGTTGCGCCTGGGGGTGGTGTGGCCTCGGTCACCCCCTCGGCCTCCCTCTTCGCCTATAAGTTTCCCCTTGACCTACAAACCAAGGGGGGTTCAACGTTTTTCCAGAAAGAGTTCCGTTGAGCCGCCACCACCAGATTCCGTGAAACGGAACAAGAAACTCCGTTCTGGCACTCTGCCGGGACGAGGAATTGGAGGAGATCATCGCCATCATCATGACCATCGCTTCTCCATCAACCATCCATGTTCCCCCCCATCTATGAGTGAGTAATCCCCCGCTATAGGCTATGGGGATGGTAGGGATTGGATGAGATCGTTCATGTAATGGCATCAGATTGTTAGGGCATGGTGCCTAGTATCTATTATTAGTGATTTTTGACTTTGTTGCAACTTGTTATGCTTAATGCTTGTCACTAGGGCCCGAGCGCCATGATTTCAGATCTGAACATGTTATTGATTCATTATGATAGTATTGTTTATGGTCTTACCTGCAAGTTGTTACACATATTGTTGTCCGGAACCAAAGGCCCCGAAGTGATAGCAATCGGGATGACCGGAGGGGATGGCTTTGATGTGAGGATCACATGTGTTCACGGAGTGTTAATTATTTGCTCCCGTGCTCTATTAAAAGGAGCACCTTAACTGCCAGTAGTTCCCTTGAGGCCCCACTGCAAACGGGCTGGCATGACAAAAGATGTTGTGCAAGTTCTCATTGCAAGCACGTATGACTATATATGGAACACATGCCTATGATTATTTAGTATTTGGATGCTTTATCTTATTTATATGCAAATGCCCTATGTCTTGATTGCCATATGAAATGTCTTGTCCATGCAACGCCCGTCCATCCATCCATCCATATGCCTACCGCGCTTTAATCCTACTATTTACTGCAATTGTTACTACTGTCTTTACTTTTACTACTATTACTTTGCTAGTGCTACTACAAAACTGTTGCTACTGATAAACTATTGTGAGCAAGATTGTTTCTAGGTGTAGCTGAATTGACAAATCAGTTGTTAAGGCTTATAAATATTCTTTGGCTCCCCTTGTGTTGAATCAATAAATTGGGTTTCACTTCCCTCGAAAATACTTCAATACACCCCCTATACTTGTGGGTCATCAAGACTATTTTCTGGCGCCCTTCCAGGGAGCATAACTCTATTTATCAAGTTCACTTGGAATCACTATTGCTCGCTGCCATCCATCCATCATGGGTAAGTCTCGTGATGGCAAGGTTTTTATTTTACCATCCACTACAAGGAGAGGTACGGCTCTGAACACCTTTGTTGCTCTTGATTCACCATCTGTTATGAGTAAGTTCCTTACACCACCACATACACATGCTACACATACTGCTACTACTGTTGAATCTGAAACTTCTAATACTTATGACGCTGCTTCTACTGTGCTTGATAAGAGTGGTTCATTAGGTCCTTTCCTAAATGCTACGATTGCTAGAACTATAGCTGGAAATACTGAAACTCCTAATGAAGACGCTACTACACTTGTCAGTTCACCTGAGTCTAGAGAAAGCTATGATATTGATGACGGTTATATAGAGATGACCAATGAATTCATTAAAGAATGTCAAAACACCCATGCTATGAGTGTTATTAAGAGTCTCCTTGAGAGGCATACTATAAAACCCAAATTGTCTCCTAATGCTAAGTTTGTTGCATCTCCCATAAACATTATAGATAAGGATTATGATTTCTCTGTTGATTTATCTTACATAACTATTGTTGAGAAAGAACCTTTTTGTGGGGCTAAGAATGAAACTGCTGTAGCACATATGACTGAGCTTTCTACCATGAGTGGCCTATTTTCTGATGATATTAAGATGTGCACCTACTTTGTTGCTAAATTTTTCCCTTTTTTGCTGAAAGGAGAAGGTAAAACTTGGTTTAATAATTTACCTCCTGGATCTATTGATAACCCTGATTGCTTGATTAGTACCTTCCTTTAGAAATATTTTCCTCCTAGTGCTAGACATGCTATTTTGCAGGAACTTTTTGATTTTAAATAGGGAGAAAAAGAGATATTGCCTGAATCATGGGCAAGGTTTTGTGCTTTGATTCATGCACAGGCTGGATGTCCATTACCTAAAAATGAGCTTCTTGATATATATTATAATGGACTAACTGAGGAATCTAGGACCTACCTAGATAGTTGTGCTGATTGTGTTTTCAGGAATAGGACTCCCAAGGAAGCTGAGGAATTAATGGCTAAAATAAGCAAGAATTATGAAGACTGGACTCCTCCTGAACCAGCTGTACCTGAGACAATTATACCTGAACCAACTATTCCTGCGCCTATACCAACATCAAATAAGAGGGGAGTTATTGCACTAAATGATGAAGTGATGAAGGAAGCTAAGAAATGTCTTAAGGAGAAGGGAATTAAAGCTGCAGATGTAAAGAATTTACCTCCTATAGAAGAATTATGTAAGCCAATCCCCCACTCATCCACTATTGAGGTACACTCTCTCCAACAATTTGATGAAGGTGGTATCCCTTACTCTAAACCTCCTGATCAATGCTTAGAAGAATTTGATGTTTTTATTGGTAACCAAGATAATTTTAATAAAAGGGTGCAAAATCATTTAATGGAAAACTCTAGAGCTATTGTTGAGTTGATATTGTGGAAAGAACCTCTAATGATGTTAAAATGCTTGTTAAACATTTTCAAATGGTTCAAACTCAAATTGATCAGCTTATTAAGGTACACAAAGACTTGCTAGTTAATGCTGCTAAAGAAAAACATGCTTACAGAATTAGAACTAGAAGTGGTGCTGCTACCCAAGATCCTCTATATCCCGAGGGGCATCCTAAAAGAATTGAGCAGGATTCTCAACAAGCTGAAAATAGTGGTACTACTCCTAAGAAAAGAAAGAAGAAACATAAAACTATTGTAGAACCCCTTGAACCTGCTAAAGATCCTAATAGTATATTTGTCTTTAATGCGAAAACTGAAAGTGGTAATGAAGAAAATGATGCTCCTGATAAATAAAAAGTTGAAGAAGAACCTAAAAGGCACACTAAGAATACTAAACACACTAAATAAGATTTTGTTTCTAAGAAACATGGTAGTGAAAGAGAGCCTTGGGTCCAAAAACATATGCCTTTCCCTGATAAGAAACACAAGTCAAACGAAGATGAACACTATAACAAGTTTTGTGAGTGGATGAAACCTTTATTCTTGCAAATTCCTTTGACTGATGCTATTAAATTTCCTCCTTATTCAAAGTATATGAAGGATATTGCTTCGAATAAAAGGAAGATCCGTTATGAAGAAATTTCTACTTTGCTTGCTAATTATTCCTTTAATGGTAAGGTTCCTTAGAAACTTGGAGACCCAGGGATTCCAGCTATTCCTTGCTCTATTAAAAATAGTTATGTTAGAACTGCTTTGTGTGATTTGGGAGCAGGAGTTAGTGTTATGCCTTTTTCTCTCTATAAGAGACTTCAACTGGAAAAACTAATACTAACTGATATATCTTTGCAAATGGCTGATAAATCTACTACTATTCCTTTTGGTATATGTGAGGATGTACCTATTCAAATGGCTCATAATTGCTTGATATTAATTGATTTTGTTGTGCTT
Organism: Avena eriantha; assembly: GCA_910589775.1. Lineage (NCBI taxonomy): Eukaryota > Viridiplantae > Streptophyta > Magnoliopsida > Poales > Poaceae > Avena > Avena eriantha. Next base: position 22,325,050 of record OU342744.1, on the reverse strand, counting down.
GAAATGCATGAAGATGATAATGTGTCTATTATTCTTGGGAGACCTTTTCTTAATACTGTAGGAGCTGTTACTAATTGTAATCAAGGAAAGGTGACTTTTAATGTTAATGACAAGGAGCATATTTTCTATTTCCCCAAGAAGATTGATAGGACTTATGGTTTGAATTCAATTGAACATGTTGAGGGCATTCAAGTTGGAGAAATATATTGTCCCATACCAAGAGAAAAATATGAAACTATTATGATTGGGACCATTGCTATCAAGGTTGAGGTAACATAATCATTAGTGGAATTCAAAGTTTTGTGTCATATAAAATTGTTTTGGTAACAAGACTTGATCAACCTTGTTAACAAAGGGATTTTAATGAACAAAACAATGTTTTCACCATGATTATCTTTTCTTACTTTTATTTTATCCGTTTTAGTTTTTTCTTTCATTTAGTTTACTTTTCTGTTGTTAGTTGCTTGCATATTAGAGTGTCTTAGAACTTCTGAAGTTTTAGCTTTGTTTTGCTTTTGCATCTTTCCGAAAAAATCTTTCTGTCAGAAAATCATTCATCAATACTTGAAAATTGCTCAAAATAAAGTGTCTCGAAAAATTCCAGAAAATTCATATTAAAGTTTTACGTGAAAAAGAGGCAGAGAAGTGCCTGGAGAGTACCAGGGGGCCCACTAGGCAGGCACACCACCTGGTGGCGCGGCCAGCCAAGGGGCATGCCTGGCCATGGTGTTGGCCACCCCTGGCCCTCCACTCACTCTCTCACTTCCCACTGCTCTCTCTCTCTCCCGAGAAAACACCAGTTCATTGCTCGAAATCGTGTTCTTGCTGTTCTTGTCCATGATTTTTTGATCTCCTTGCTAAGCCCATCTTTGCTGCTAAAATTTGAAGCATTTGTTCTCCGGTATGTGACTCCTCCACTTGTCCAAGTAGATTTGTGTTCAGTGGTTTATATCTTGAGTATTTTGCTGCTATAGGTGACAGGTTATGAGAGCTTGTAAGCTTGTTCAATGCTTAGAGATATTGTTTTTATGCATGTTTAGGCCTCTTACAAGTCCCCATGAGTAGTTCCCTTCATTATGTATTCACTTTGAAATCACTTGTATAATGGATGTTTAATTTTTAGAACATCAAAGATGAACAACCACACATTTGGAGAAATATTTGAGATGGACGCACCTAGAAGGTCAAGGCTCTCAAGATCGGCATCTCAGTTTAGGCCTTCATACAATGAAGATCTTATTGCACCACGCTTTGGCAATGAAGGAGATGAGGGGGATGCTCACCCATCTACTTTCCCTTGTTTCCTTTTTGCAAGCTACAGGGATCCTCGATGCTATTGGTTCAGAGGGTTGGTTTGACCACTTACATGCAGGATGAGAGTGAGCAATATGCCGTGCTCACGAAAACTTTCGTTGAGAGTTTTGTTTTCACTAACACCCCTTATCAGTCAACTATTTCGTTCAGAATTTATAATCAGCCTATTACCATGTCATTGGAAAGATTTTGCAGCATTATAGGTATATGCATGACGGGGACAGTGAAGAAGATCCAAGGTCGACCCGCTGATTTGCTAGAGCTCAATCGAAGTGTTACAAATGATGATGACCACGTAGCTCAGCGCGGGAAGATAAGGAATATTCAACTCCCAGCTCTTAGATATTTTGCTTATTATCTTGCCACTAGCATTCTTGGTAGGGAGAACACAAGTAATATCTCTAGTTATCATTTAGCCTTCCTCGCAGCTACACTTAATAATGATACCAGGTACAATCTTGACTCTCCCATTGCTCGCCGCCTAGCTGCTAGGGGACCTATTTATGGGGGCATTATTGCTTCACGTATGGTTGTTGCATTAGAACTTTCTATGGATCCTAATGACACTATGCTGGCACCACAAAGGCTTGATCTTGCTGCTATGGAAACACATCACTTCGTCACTGCTGACTCTAGTACGGAGGGTTTAGTATACAGGATGTTGTTTACTGACGGGGGCGAGAGGGAGATTCCTTTGCCGCAATCTACTTTGTTCAATATTCACAGGAGGTCATGGTCGCGTTCCAAGGAGGAGGTGGACGAGCAGCTATGCTTTCTTGGTTTCCACAGGAAGCACCAGGAGGATGTGCCTTCTTATGACTACTCTGCACACTACGGTGGGGCGTCCTCGAGCTCGTACCAGGACGACGGTACCTCATCGCGGTACTACGGAGGCGCTCCATCTTAGCCAGCTTGGGATTGATACCCACTTAGGCCAAAAGCCTAATCTTGGGGAGGTACACCAACATCACACTCATCTCCATATCATGTTTAGTCGGTATTTTGTATATCCATGCTTCGTTCTCTTTTTAGGTTTCGTTCTTTCTTTGCTTTTGCTTTCTAAAACACAAAAATACCAAAAATATTTCCGTTGTTTCTCTTTGTTTGTTTCTTCTTCTTTTTTCCTTGGTTTGCTTTTCCTTTTTGCTTTGTTTGAACTATTCGAAAAACCCAAAAAGATTTAGCCTTGCTTGTTCTTCCTTTTTGTTCTTGCCTTTAAAAATCAAAAATGCCAAAAATATTTGTTGTTCTTCTTTGGTTTTGTGAAGTTTGTTGCAGGGTTCAGCAGTCCTCAGTGGAATTTGGTTTCATGTTATTATTCAAGCCATGCAAGTGAAGGACAATAATGAGGATTAATGACAACTTGAGGAGTGGTAAGAGGCTGGTAACGAACTCTATTTGTTTTCATTTTTGTACATATACTCATGATTGTGGGCATGCTTAGTCTGTTCATGTAGGGTGTACGTTATTTATGGATGCTTAGTAGTTCTTACTTTCTTATGATTAGCTCCAGCTTGCTAATAGTTTGTAGCATGTCATATGAATGTTTGCTTGCATTGCTCTATTCACAACTTGGTATGACACTGTGGTATCCTCCTCTGAATGTTTCACTTGAATTGACTTGGCACATGCTCATGCATGCATATGACTGAAACAATAATCAGTTAAGCCTCGATGAATTATTTTGCCTCAGGGGTCTTGAATCACTTTCATGCCATGATTAGTCATGTTTTGTTGCAAGCATGATTATGACAATTACTGCTCTCTCGTTTTTCGCTCCCTTACTACTGCTAGCCTTCACTTGCACTGAGTATGAGCTCTACTCGTGTTTCCAATTCCCCAAAACCAATGTTGACAAAAGAGTCCACCATACCTACCTATTAGCATCATTTGCTTTTCCGTGCATATTCAGTATGCCTTGTTTTCTTCCGAATAAAATGTTTGCTTGTTATGAGAAAGTTAGTTAGTAAAGCTCTCACGAACTTGATGGCACACTTTATTTCTTGCACTTAATAAACCTGAAACTGAAAGTGGTAATGAAGAAAATGAAGCTCCAAATGAAGAAAAAGTTGAAGAAGAACCTAAAAAGCACACTAAGAATACTAAATACACTAAGGAAGATTTTGTTGCCAAGAAACATGGTAGTGAAAGAGAGCCTTGGGTCCAAAAACCTATGCCTTTCCCTGATAAGAAATACAAGTCAAAGGAAGATGAACACTATAATAAGTTTTGTGAGTGGATGAAACCTTTATTCTTGCAAATTCCTTTGACTGATGTTATCAAATTGCCTCCTTACTCAAAGTATATGAAGGATATTGTCTCGAATAAAAGGAAGATCCCTAATGAAGAAATTTCTACTTTGCTTGCTAATTATTCCTTTAATGGTAAGGTTCCAAAGAAACTTGGAGACCCAGGGATCCTAACTATCCCTTTATCTATTAAGAATAGTTATGTTAGAACTGCTTTGTGTGATTTGGGAGCTGGAGTTAGTGTTATGCCTTTTTCTCTCTATAAGACGCTTCAACTAGAAAAATTAATACCAACTGATATATCTTTGCAAATGGCTGATAAATCTACTACTATTCCTGTGGGTATATGTGAGGATGTACATGTTCAGGTGGCTCATAATTGCTTGATATTAACTGATTTTGTTGTGCTTGAAATGCCTGAAGACGATAATATGTCTATTATTCTTGGGAGACCTTTTCTTAATACTGCAGGAGCTGTTATTAATTGTAATCAAGGAAAGGTGAACTTTAATGTTAATGAAAAGGAACATATTGTCTATTTCCCCAAGAAGTTTGAAAGGACTTATGGTTTGAATTCAATTGAACATGTTGAGGGCATTCAAGTTGGAGAAATATATTGTCCCATACCAAGAGAAAAATTTGAAACTATTATGATTGGGACCATTGCTATCAAGGTTGAGGTAACATAATCATTAGTGGAATACAAAGTTTTTTCTCATATGAAATTGTTTTGGTAACAAGACCTGATCAACCTTGTTAACAAAAGGATTTCATTGAACAAAACAGTGTTTTCACCGTGATTATCTCCGTTTACTTTTATTCTATCCATTTTAGTTTTTGCTTTCGTTTAGTTTTCTTTGTTGTCAGTTACTTGCATGTTAGAGTGTCTTAGAACTTCTGTAGTTCTAGCCTTGTTTTGTCATTGCATCATTTCCAAAAAGTCTGTCTGTCAGAAAATCATTCATTTATGCCTGAAAATTGCCCAAAAATAAAGTGTCTCGAAAAATTCCAGAAAATTCATGTTAAATTTTTACGTGAAAAAAGGGGCAGAGGAGTGCGTAGAAGGTACCAGGGGGACCCACCAGGCAGGCACACCACCTGGTGGCACGGCCTGCCCTGGGTGGCGCCATGCCATGGTGTGGGCCATCCCCGGCCCTCCACTCACTCTCTCACTTGCCACTTCTTCTCTCTCCCGAGCAAACTCCAGTTCAGTGCTCAAAATTGCGTTCTTGCTGTGCTTGCTCTCGATTTTTTCGATCTCCTTGCTCAGCCCATCTTTGTTGCTGAAATTTGGAGGATTTGTTCTCTGGTATGTGCCTCCTCCCCTTGTCCAAGTAGATTTGTGTTTAGTGGATTATATCTTGAGTATTTTGCTACTGTAGGTGACAAGTTATGAGAGCTTGTAAGCTGTTTGATGCTTAGAGATATAGTTTTAATGCACTTTTAGGCCTCTTACAAGTCCCTATGAGTAGTACCCTTCATTATATTCACTTTGCAATCACTTGTTTAATAGGTATTTAAATTTCAGAATATCAAGCATGAACAACCATACCTTTGGAGAGATATTTGAGAGGGATGCACCTAGGAGGTCGAGGCCCTCAAGATCAGCCTCTTAGTTTAGGCCATCATACAACGAAGATCTCATTGCAACTCGTATTGGTAATGAAGTGGATGATGGGGATGCTCACCCATCTAGTTTTCCTTGTTTTACTTTCTTCCAAGCTGCAGGGATTCTTGATGATTTCTTGCTACTGATTCAGAGGGTTGGTTTGACTTCATATATGCAAGACGAGAGTGAGCAATACGCTATGCTCACCAAAACATTTGTTGAGAGCTTCGTGTTTACTAACATGCCCTATCAGTCAACTGTCTCTTTCCAAATTTATAACCTGCCCTTCACCATGTCATTGGAAAGATTTTGCAGCGTTGTAGGTGTAAGCATGACAGGGACCATGAAGAAGATTCAAGGGCGACCTACTGATTTGCTGGAACTTTACCGAGGGGTGACCAATGATGATGACCGCGTGGCGCAGCGTGGAAAGATAAGCAACATCCAACTCCCTGCTCTTAGATACTTTGCATATTATCTTGCTACGAGCTTTCTTGGTAGGGAGAATACGAGTAATATCTCCAACTACCATTTAGCCTTCCTTGTTGTTGCGCTTAACAATAACACTCGGTACAACCTTGGCTCGCTTATTTCTCGCCGCCTAGCTGCTAGGGGGGCTATCTATGGGGGCATCGTTGCCTCACGTATGGTCAATGCATTAGGGCTTTCAGCGGACTCCAATGATACTATATTAGCGCCACAAAGGCTTGACCTTGTTGCTATGAAAATGCATCACTTTGTCACTGCTGATTCTGATTTGGACAGTCTAGTATATAGGATGTTGTTTACTGACAGGGATGAGAGGGAGATCCATTTGCCACAGTCTTCTTTGTTTAGTGTTCACAGGAGACCGTGGTCGCGCTCTAAGGGGGAGGTGGACGAGCAGCTCCGCTTGCTGGGTTTCCACGAGCAGCATCAGGAGGATGTGCCCTCCTACGATTACTCCACGCACTATGGAGGGATGTACTCGAGCTCGCACCAGGACGAGGGTACCTCCTCGTCATACCATGGTGATACTTCATCCTGGCCAGCTTGGGATTGATACCCACTTAGGACAAAAGCCTAAGCTTGGGGGGAGGTACGCCGACATCGCACTCATCTCCTTATCATGTTGCGTCGGTACTTTGTGTATTCATGTTTTGTTCTCTTTTCAGTTTTCATTCTTTCTTTGCTATTGTAAAACACAAAAAGACCAAAAATATTTCTGTTGTTTCTTCTGGTTTGCTTCTTCTTCTTTTTGCCTTGGTTTGCTTTTCCCCTTTTGCTTTGTTTGAACTATTCAAAAAACCCAAAAAGATTTTGCTTTGCTTGTTTTTCCTTTTTGGTTCTTGCTTTAAAAATCGAAAACACCAAAAATATTTGCTGTTCTTCTTTGGCTTTGTGAGTTTGTTGCAGGGTTCAGCAGTCCTCAATGGATATTGGTTTCATATTATTATTCAAGCCACACAAGTGAAGAGCAATAATGAGGATTAATGACAACATGAGGTGTGGTAAGAGGCTAGTAACGAACTCTATGTGTTTTCATATTTGTACATATACTCATCATTGTGGGCATGCTTAGTCTGTTCATGTAGGGTGTATGTTATTCATGGATGCTTAGTAGATCTTGCTTTCATATGATTAGTTCCAGCTAGCTAATAGTTTGTAGCATGTCGTATGAATGTTTCCTTGCATTACTCTATTCATAACTTGGTATGACACCGTGGTATCCTCCTCTGAATGTTTCATTTGAATTGACTTGGCACATGCTCACGCATGCATATAACTGAAATAATTAGTTAAGTCTCGACGAATTATTTTGCCTTGAGGATCTTGAATCACTTTCATGCCATGATTTGTCATGTTTTGTTGCAAGCATGATTATGACAGCTATTGCTCTCTCGTTTGTCGCTCCCTTACTATTGCTAGCCTTCACTTTCACTAAGTATGTTTTACTCATGTTTCCAACTCCCTCAAACCAAATATTGCCAAAGTGTCCACCATACCTACCTATTAGCATCATTTGCTACTTCCGTGCATATTCAATATGCCTTGTTTTCTTCCGAATAAAATGTTTGCTTGTTATGAGAAAGTTAGTTAGTAAAGCTCTCACGAACTTGATGTAACACTTTATTTCCTGCACTTAATAAACCTGAACCATTGTGACTGTCCATGAAAGTTATATGCTTGCAAATTATAAGCTGGGGATTAGCAGAACCGTGCTGTCACAGGGAACGCTTTCGACACTTGTAAATATATACCCAGTTGATACCATGCTCTTTTGTTTGCGGATGTCATCGGTGTGAAATAAAAGGGGAGCTTGTAAGTCCATGGAGTTATGTATGTGTGTTAGAGAAACGCATGGGCCGCCGGTCTAATCCATGCCGTCATGGTGGAAACCTGCAGCGTAACCATAATGATATCTATGAAGCATTATTCTTATAAAAAAGAGAGATATCTATTGAGAAAAAGAAAAAAGAGGTATATGAAAAGAGGAAAGAGAGAAAAAAGCACCATTTTCCCATGGTAAATAAGAAGATTGCTGAGATACTCATTGTCTGCTTGCCTTGTCATTTTGATATGGGGATTCTTCTGTATCATCGGGCAAGGGGTACCCCGTTGGCGGTTCTCTATGATACGCACGTATTTACGTTGACAAGAACTTACCGTTAACTAAAGTTGAGTAGCATGAGGAGCGGCCCTCATACACAAGGGACATGGGATTTCCAGTTTATAGTCTGTCAAGCATATAACTCAGATTGGACCTCACTTTCACCTTAACCATATTAAAGATGCTTATGATAGGGGCAATGAGAGCTCAAAGCTAATGAGTACCATACTTTCAGCATTTGGAAGCCTTTCAAACTATTCAAAACCTTTTTCATTCCCTTGTTGAGTCTGCACATATTCTATGAGCACCTTCTTGAGAGCATAGTTGTCATTCTTAGTGTAATGTGCTTATCTCAAAACTTGATTATTTGTGTTATGACTTTGATGCTTGTATCTTTGATATCTTTACTTCTAGTCTTCACCTGAACTTTAGAGGTGCCTTGGAATTCACAATCAAAGGCAAGCGAGATACCACTCTATCATACCTTGTTATGAGCATTGTAATGTTGCTTATGTTTATGCTTCATGCTACTTATTATTTTTGAGTTGGAATCTCCTCATAGCTTGCAATGACTATTAAGTAAACTTAGTTGCATACTCTTTATTATGAATTGCCTGAGTAGTTGACCATATGCTGAGAATATATACATCTTATGAAGCTAATGTGTTCGTGAAAGTTTCTTTTATCGCACTCAGTTTTCAACTGAATTGCTTGAGGACAAGTAATAAGCTAAGCTTGGGGGGAGTTGATACGTCCAAAACGTATCTACTTTCCCGAACACTTTTGCTATTGTTTCTCCTCTGAACTTGTGTGATTTGGATGCAACTAACACGGACTGACGCTGTTTTTAGCAGAATTGCCTTGGTGTCTAGTTTTTGTGCAGAAAATCAACTATCAGGAAAAATCCCGGAAAATATGCCAAAAATCCTATTTCACCAGAAGACTCCCGGAGCCTGAATATGAGACGGAGGAGGGCTGGGCCCAGGCCACACCACCTGTCCGCGCGGGCTAGCCCAGGCCGTGCCAGGGGTGGTCTGGCCGCCCCAAACACCCCCTCGGTCTCCCTCCTCGCCTATACGATGCCTTCTAACCTAAAAACCTAGGGGGGTTCAACGTTTTTCCAGAAGGAGTTCTGCTCCGCCGCCACCACCAGATTCCACGAAACAGCACCAGAAACTCCGTTCCGGCACCCTGCCGGGACGGGGAATTGGAGGAGATCATCGCCATCATTATCACCATTGCTTCTCCATCGAGCATCCAAGTTTCCCCATCTATGAGTGAGTAATCCCCCGCTATAGGCTATGGGGATGGTAGGGATTGGATGAGATCATTCATGTAATGGCATCAGATTGTTAGGGCATGGTGCCTAGTATCTTTTATTTGTGCTTTATGACTTTGTTGCGACTTGTTATGCTTAATGATTGTCACTAGGGCCCGAGTGCCATGATTTCATATCTGGACATGTTATTTATTCATTATGATAGTATTGTTTATGGTCTTATCTACAAGTTGTATACACACGTTGTTGTCCGGAACCAAAGGCCCCAAAGTGACAGAAATCGGGATAACCGGAGGGAATAGCTTTGATGTGAGGATCACATGTTTTCACGGAGTGTTAATGCATTGATCCGGTGCTCTATTAAAAGGAGCACCTTAATTGCCAGTAGTTCCCTTGAGGCCCCTCCGTAAACGGGCTAGCAGGACAAAAGATGTTGTGCAAGTTCTCATTGCGAGCATGTATGACTATATATGGAACACATGACTATGATTATCTAGTACTTGGATGCTTTATCTTATTTACCTGCAATTGCCCTATGTTCTGATTGCCATGTGAATTGTCTTGTCCATGCAACGCCCGTCCATCCATAATTTTTGATGTTCCATGCTTGGTTTTATCTACTTTCTTATGTTTTGTTCCAACTTTGGAGTACTATCTGTACATTTTCTGGAACTAACCTATTAACAAGATGCCACAGTGCCAGCTGCCTGTTTTCTGCTATTTTTGGTTTCAGGAAGTCAGAAAATGAATATTATCGGAATTGGACGGGACAAAAGCCAAAGTCAATATTTCACCGGGGGGAACACGGAGCCAGAAGACGAGACGGAGAGGGGCCAGGGGCCAGCCACACCATAGGGTGGCGCGGGTCCCCCTTGGCCGCGCCACCAGGTGGTGTGGGCCCCTCCAACCTCCACCAACCTTGCCCCTTCGCCTATATATTCCTCCTTATGCAAAAACCCTAAATCATCAAGCCTCCAGCCACAAAAAGTTCCGCAGCACCGCCTCCACCGAAGGGGAGATTCGGGGGACAGAAAGTCTCTGTTCCGACACCCTGTCGGGATGGGGAAGTGCCCCCGGAGCCATCTCCATCGATCTCCACCACCATCTCCATCACCATTGACGATTCCCATGATGAGGAGGGAGTAGTTCTCTCTCGAGGCTAAGGGTTCTACCGGTAGCTATGTGTTCATCTCTCTCTCTGTGCATGATCATATTGTGATCATGAGCTTTGTAATCAAGTAGATCTACCTTGCTACTCAAGTGCTTTAATAGATCTCTGCTCTCCCCATGTGTGTGAAGTTGAAAGTGTGCACACCATGGTGGCACTTAGGCTAGAGATTACAAATACTTGTTATGAGTTATATTTGGATTTGGATGTCTTTATGAAATTGTGGTGTTTGTTGGAACCATCTAGTACTCAAGGTGACAGTGTGGGGTTATCTAGATGGGAAAGATGAACTTTGAGGTGTGTTGTTATAGCCCTACCAACGATTAGAGTGTCCAACCAGAGAGTAGTTCAGCGTAGTATCATAAAGAAGAATATATTTATATGAGAGTGTTCACTAGTGAAAGTATGATCCCTATGCCTTGTTTCTAAGCATTGAAACACCATTTGCAATTAGATCTGTTACATGTTTGCTTGCTTCCATCTTTATTTCAGTTTGCCTTTAGTCTTTTCCACACCATCAAGCTATTTTCTATCACCGTTACCACTTATAATTATCTATACCACTTGTATTTCACTATCTCTTTGCCGAACTAGTGCACCTATACACCTGACAATTGTATTAGGTGTGTTGGGGACACAAGAGACTTCTTGTATCTTGATTGCAGAGTTGCTTGAGAGGGAATACCTTTGACCACTTCCTCCCTGAGTTCGATAAACCTTGGGTGATCCACTTAAGGGAAAACTTGTTGCTGTTCTACAAACCTCTGCACTTGGAGGCCCAACAACTGTCTACAAGAATAGAAGTGCGTAGACATCAGCCTACCGCACTCGAATCCTACTGTTACTGATGTTGTTACTACTGCTGCTACTTTATTATTCCTACTACAAAACTATTGCTACTGATAAACTGCTGTGAGCAAGATTGTTTCCAGGTGCAGCTGAATTGACAACTCAGTTGTTAAGGCTTATAAATATTCTTTGCCTCCCCTTGTGTCGAATCAATAAATTGGGTTTTACTTCCATCGAAAATACTGCGATACACCCCCTATACTTGTGGGTCATCAATACCACTCTATCATACCTTGTTATGAGCATTGCAATGTTTCTTATGTTTATGTTTCATGCTACTTATTATTTTTGAGTTGGAATCTCCTCATAGCTTGCAATGACTATTAAGTAAACTTAGTTGCATACTCTTTATTATGAATTGCCTGAGTAGTTGACCATATGCTGAGAATATATACATCTTATGAAGCTAATGTGTTCGTGAAAGTTTCTTTTATCGCACTCAGTTTTCAACTGAATTGCTTGAGGACAAGTAATAAGCTAAGCTTGGGGGGAGTTGATACGTTCAAAACGTATCTACTTTCTCGAACACTTTTGCTATTGTTTCTCCTCTAAACTTTTGTGATTTGGATACAACTAACACGGACTGACGCAATTTTTAGCAGAATTACCTTGGTGTCTAGTTTTTGTGCAGAAAATCAACTATCAGGAAAAATCCCGAAAATATGCCAAAAATCCTATTTCGCCAGAAGACTCACAGAGCCAAAAGACGAGACGGACGAGGGCCACGAGGGGCCCACACCACCTGGCCACGCGGGTCGGTCCAGGCCGCGCCTTGGGGTGGTGTGGCCGCCTCGGTCACCCCCTCGGCCTCCCTCTTCGCTTATAAGTTTCCCCTTGACCTAAAAACCAAGGGGGGTTCGACGTTATTCCAGAAAGAGTTCCGTTGCACCACCACCACCAGATTCTGTGAAACGGAACCAGAAACTCCGCTCTGACACTCTGCCAGGACGGGGAATTGGAGGAGATCATCGCCATCATCATCACCATCGCTTCTCCATCGACCATCCATGTTTCCCCCATCTATGAGTGAGTAATCCCCCGTTGTAGGCTCTGGGGATGGTAGGGATTGGATGAGATCGTTCATGTAATGGCATCAGATTGTTAGGGCATGGTGCCTAGTATCTATTATTAGTGCTTTTTGACTTTGTTGCAACTTGTTATGCTTAATGCTTGTCACTAGGGCCTGAGTGCCATGATTTTAGATTTGAACATGTTATTGATTCATTATGATAGTATTGTTTATGGTCTTACCTACAAGTTGTATACACATATTATTGTCCGTAACCAAAGGCCCTGAAGTGACAGCTATCGGGATAACCGGAGGGGATGGCTTTGATGTGAGGATCACGTGTGTTCACGGAGTGTTAATGCTTTGCTCCAATGCTCTATTAAAAGGAGCACCTTATTTGCGAGGCCCCGCTGCAAACGGGCTGGCAGGACAAAAGATGATGTGCAAGTTCTCATTGCGAGCACGTATGACTATATATGGAACACATGCCTATGATTATTTAGTACCTGGATGCTTTATCTTATTTATCTGCAAATGCCCTATGTCTTGATTGCCATATGAACTGTCTTGTCCATGCAATGCCCGTCCATCGATCCCTATGCCCACCGCGCTTTAATCCTACTGTTTACTGCAATTGTTACTACTGTCTTTACTTTTACTACTACTATTACTTTGCTATTGCTACTACAAAACTGTTGCTACTGATAAAATGTTGTGAGTAAGATTGTTTCCAGTGCAACTGAATTGAAAACTTAGTTATTAAGGCTTATAAATATTCTTTGGCTCCCCTTGTGTCGAATCAATAAATTGGGTTTCACTTCCCTCGAAAATACTGCGATAAACCCCCTATACTTGTGGGTCACCAGAGCTCCATTTAGATCTTTCATGTTGAATCTCTTGAGCATATCTTGAGTATATTTGGCTTGGTTGAAGTATGTTCCTCCTCTTACTTGCTTGATCTCAAAACCAAGAAATACTCTCAATTCCCCCATCATAGACATCCGGAACCTATTAGTCATAAGCTTTGAGAATTCATCATTAAAATCTTTGTTAGATGAGCCAAAGATAATGATATTTGGCTTACAAAAAGCTCCCCATTGACCTTCTTAGTAAAAAGAGTGGGATCGATTTTCCCAACCTCAAACCCACGGTCTAACAACTCTCTAAGGTGCTCATATATACCACATGTGTCAACACCCGGATTTTTAAGTCCAGATGCCTGTTATGTCGTACATCGCAATCCCATGATTACCATTTTTACGAGCCATAATAGAATTGGTACCACAGAACATCATCCATTACAAACCATAATAGTCTTACAAATAGTTGATCTCATGATCAAGTCTTAATACACATCAAAGTAGCAGAAATAAACGTAGTAGACTCCATCTTCATATTCACAGGCAATGGTGACGATGGGAGATGATCCTAGTTATCATAGACCTCCTGATGTCCATCCTCCGGGTAGTCCTCTTCATAGTCTGGCCATGGGAATAGCCAGGGAAAAAGCCATGAGTACTCTTTAAGTACTCACAAAATATCACTAACACAAGTAAGGTAATACTAGTAGGAATCATAAGCTCTAGTCTTGTTTGCAACAAGCCAATTTTATTTCATAAGTACTTAATAGTAAAGCCTATTTTAGTTCTCTAGGTTACTCAAGTGGAAACCTAGTTTTCATGTCCACAACCTTATTGTGGTCAAGTCAAAGTCATAGTTCAAGTCACAAGTCATTTTAAAAACATCTGACAACAGAACAGTATGGCCACTCCAATTGTCCATAACCGCGGACACAACTATTCGAATAGTTTGACACTCTGTAGAGGTGGTACACTTTTACCACAAAATTCGATACATCCGTTAGGGATAACCCTGAATCATCATACTTGGTATGCGGATAATCAATCCTACCCTTTCAATTACACACCCTAGTATATGCACCTCCCCTATGAGCTTGGCCTTCCAGCCATGGCCAACTGCCATCCCGGGAACTGCATAGGTGGACATTCATATTCACGAGGTAGCCTCAGCTCAGCCTCTTTCCATGAGGGAACCCATACTAAGACATATAAACTTCTAGTTAAGCCCTACCCAACTCAGGTATTGTGGTTGTACTGTAAAATTGGAATGATATCGCATCCGAACCCAACTATCAGTTTTTATCAAAGTCGAGGCACATGCCTCATTCTGTATCATCTCCAAGTCATTGTGTTTCACAAAACATGTCAAAACCTTTCAATAGAATGACTCATCATTCCAAGGTTGTCATAATAATTTTCTCCAAGTGTCCCATCTAAAGTGATCAAGTTTAGTTTAGCACTAGCCACTATTAATGAGAGTATCACTATTGAGGGGTGCTAATTAAGTATAACTACCCAAGACTAGTTCTATGATCTTGATGGAATCCATCCTATTTTCCACTAATCACCATTAATTAACTAGATAAGAAACTTTGATAAAGGTAAAAGAATAAAGCTTGCAAGTAAAACTTGGGATTTGTATAATGAAGATTACATAACCAAGCATGCCTAGTGCATCTTGCATAGGTTATCTTGCATGGATGGCTTGCATAGTTAAGCTTGCCTTAGTTGGTGCAGTTGTTTAAGTTTTCTTCTTCGTAGTACTCCTCCTCTTCGTACCCCGGGTTGTACTAGCGTCTATAAATAAATACGAGGTACACAATCACCAAACAATACTTAACTACTTCTATTTAGCACACAATGGCTCACACTAGATGATCTAGCATCATCTCAATCATCCCATGAAATATGGACATATTCTTATCTATCTTATTTTGGAAAAGTAATTTCTACTCATTGAAAAATACTTAAGATTTAATATCCTCCAATTAGAATATGGGATCATGTTGACACATGTCATCACCACATATTCCAATACTTGGTAAAGTGATTTAAAGAGGTTGGCGTATATTGCAAAGTTTAATATTGCTATTTAATAATATTAAAGTGACTAGAAATGCCTATATATCATTCTTTTATTCTTGCCTATATAGCATTCTTTTATTCCTAGTCCATGATTACTACCTATAAATCTACATCTTTCTATATATTCAGATAGAGCATGGAAAATGTGACTTTTGAGAGTTGGAATCAACTCAAAAGCATTTATGCTTGATTTTAGAAAAATGTTTGAAGTTGGAAAAGGCTCTGTCTTGTTATTTTAACTATAGGTGATCTATAATTTGAAATGTTGAATCCAACGGGAGTGTGTAGGTATTTTCACTACCTTTCTAACAAAATCAGAATCATGCAATTTGGTGCAGTAAATCTCTTTGAATTCAATTTTGAAATCACTGATAGAATAGGATTTTTAATTAAATGGAAAATCTCTATTTGAATTTCTGGGCTAAGCGGGAATGAACATGGGCCGGCCCAGCTACGCGGCGCGCGCACAGCGGGCTGCTCTCAGGATGGTCCCACATGTCAGTGGTAGTGTCTAAGCGAAACGGTATCAGCTAATCTCGGCTGCGCGATTAGAAAGCGATCAACGGCTCTGGTTCATCGTCTCTGTCATAGTGGGCACGTGCGATTCTAAACCTAATTCGATGGCGGGGGTCGCTGGGGGCTTACCAGGGCTCCAGCTAGGTCCGGCGAAGGGGGCGAACGAGCTGGTAGACGATAGCGAGTCGAATGGTGGTCGCGGCGGCTCCTAGGGAGGCTCCAATCAACAACTCCTTTCCTTCACTGCAGCAGCATGCTCCGGTGAAATTCCGGTGAGGTGGTGTTCGCCTTGTTCCGGGGAATGGTCAGGGGTGTTTCTGAGTGAGAGGGGAGTCGAATGGTGTGCCTTTGGAGGCTAGGGAGGGTCCTATTTATACACCGGCGAGAGGAGCAGCGCGGCATGGCTCGGGCTCGTCGGCGACGTTGCTACAGGGTGCTATAGGCATGACGGAGGGCATAGGTCGACGCGGTGGTTGATGCGCTCGACTTTCAACGTAGAGCTTGTTGGGAACCCCAAAAGGAAGGTATGATGAGCACAGCAGTAAGTTTTCCCTCAGTTATGAAACCAAGGTTTAATCGAACCAGTAGGAGCAAGGAAACACCCCAAAGGTGTTGCTAGCTGAGCTTTGGCAGGGCGCACTACCGGTGCTAGTAGCAACGTGGAGACCTGCACAACACAACCACAGAACTTTGTCCCCAACTTGCGATGAGGTTGTCAATCTCACCGTGTTTTGCGGAAAACAAAGGATTAAACGTATCGAATAGAAAGAAGTAAAAGTTTTCAGAAAGTAAACACAAAGCAGAAACAGTTTATAGATTGTATGTAAAGAAAAAGGATCGGGATCCATAGTTCACTAGAGGTGGCTCTCCTTAAGATAGATAAAATGTTGGGTGAACAAATTACAGCGGGGCAATTGACAAACACCGAGAAAGCAATACATGCATATACTAATCATCTTGACTCCTCTGAGACTTGATTGGGCATTACAACATAATACATAGACCGCCATCCAACTACATCTATGACTAATAATCCACCTTCAGGTTATCATCCGAACCCCCTCCAGTATTAAGTTGCAAGCAATAGATTATTGCTTTACAAACTGCGTGTAAAGTAAACAATATGATTGTTCTATGAACAAAGGATTGTTGTTTTCTCCCTAGTAGCAACAGCACATCTAGTACCTTAGAGATTTCTATCACTTCCCTAGATTACTAGAAGCATGAACCCACTATCGAGCATAAATAATAACTCTTGGAGTTGCTAGCATCTACTTGGCCAAGATAGCTACTAACAACGGAAAGCATGCAAGATCTCAAATAACAAAGATATGATAAAATCAATAATCAATCTAAAATAGCATCTCAATATCCATCGGATCCCCGCAAACACAACATGTATGGATTACAAATAGATGATCTTGATCATGAACGGAGCTCACAAGATCTAAACATGAAAGCACAAAGGAGGAGAAACCAGCCATCTAGGTACTACATGGATCCGTAGTCCAAGGATGAACTACTCACGCATCACACCGGAGGCTTGCATGGTGATGAAGAAGGCCTCCAGGGTGAATTCCCCTCTCCGACAGGGTGCCAGGAAGAGCTTCAGATCCCTCCCGATCTAGGGATGGAGATGACGGCAGCTACAGACTCTTTCGTGGATTTTTGATCAGGTACTTAGGGTTTCGTCTCGAGGGCATCTTATAGTCGGAAGGGAGGCCGAGGGGGTGCCAGGGGTGGCCTCACCACCCCCTGGCGCGGGCCAGGCTAGGCCACGCGGCCAGGTGGTGTGGTGGCCCCCTGGTCCTTCTCCGTCTCGTATTGTGGCACTTGATCACTTCTGGAAAAATAGGCACTTTGGCTTTTGTCCCGTCCAATTCCGAGAATATTCATTTTCTGACTTTCCTGGAACCAAAAACAGTAGAAAATAGGCAGCTGGCACTGTGGCTCTTGTTAATAGGTTAGTCCAAGAAATCATATGAAAAGTACTCCAAAGTTGGAACAAAACACAAGAAAGTGGATAAAACCAAGCATGGAACATCAAAAATTATAGATACATTTGCAATGTATCAGTGGTCTGCAACTATCGTCATGCACATAGTGGCGCGTGAGGTGAAGTCTTAATCGGTCGGGAAATGTCCGTGCTCTATGCAGGTACCACGGTGTTCGTCATCACGTATGGTGGTCACGGGGCGCGCATCGGCGAATGGCCATGTCTGGGAGGTCGCTGGTGATGCGGCGAGTGCAGTTATGCATGGAGAGAGCGAGGCGCGGCGTGGCTGCACAGGAATGGCTTGGCGCTATGGCGTGCGCTTGGCATGGCAACTAATTTTTTGTGTTTTTTGAATAACAAAACAAGCAAACAAAGCAAAAGAAACTAAGCAAAACAAAAACAACAAAGTAAAGAGATTGGTTATGAGGGAATCCCCTTGTGAAGATGTCCTTGACTTCCCGGCAATGGCGCCAGAAAAGATCTTGATGCGCTCGACTTTCAATGAAGAGCTCGTTGGGAACCCCAAGAGGAAGGTATGATGAGCACAGCAGTAAGTTTTCCCTCAGTTATGAAACCAAGGTTTAATCGAACCAGTAGGAGCAAGGAAACACCCCAAAGGTGTTGCTAGCTGAGCTTTGGCAGGGCGCACTACCGGTGCTAGTAGCAACGTGGAGACCTGCACAACACAACCACAGAACTTTGTCCCCAACTTGCGATGAGGTTGTCAATCTCACCGTGTTTTGCGGAAAACCAAGGATTAAATGTATCGAATAGAAAGAAGTAAAAGTTTTCAGAAAGTAAACACAAAGCAGAAACAGTTTATAGATTGTATGTAAAGAAAAAGGATCGGGATTCATATGAAAAGTACTCCAAAGTTATCATCCGAACCCCCTCCAGTATTAAGTTGCAAGCAATAGATTATTGCTTTACAAACTGCGTGTAAAGTAAACAATATGATTGTTCTATGAACAAAGGATTGTTGTTTTCTCCCTAGTAGCAACAGCACATCTAGTACCTTAGAGATTTCTATCACTTCCCTAGATTACTAGAAGCATGAACCCACTATCGAGCATAAATAATAACTCTTGGAGTTGCTAGCATCTACTTGGCCAAGATAGCTACTAACAACGGAAAGCATGCAAGATCTCAAATAACAAAGATATGATAAAATCAATAATCAATCTAAAATAGCATCTCAATATCCATCGGATCCCCGCAAACACAACATGTATGGATTACAAATAGATGATCTTGATCATGAACGGAGCTCACAAGATCTAAACATGAAAGCACAAAGGAGGAGAAACCAGCCATCTAGGTACTACATGGATCCGTAGTCCAAGGATGAACTACTCACGCATCACACCGGAGGCTTGCATGGTGATGAAGAAGGCCTCCAGGGTGAATTCCCCTCTCCGACAGGGTGCCGGGAAGAGCTTCAGATCCCTCCCGATCTAGGGATGGAGATGACGGCAGCTACAGACTCTTTCGTGGATTTTTGATCAGGTACTTAGGGTTTCGTCTCGAGGGCATCTTATAGTCGGAAGGGAGGCCGAGGGGGTGCCAGGGGTGGCCTCACCACCCCCTGGCGCGGGCCAGGCTAGGCCACGCGGCCAGGTGGTGTGGTGGCCCCCTGGTCCTTCTCCGTCTCGTATTGTGGCACTTGATCACTTCTGGAAAAATAGGCACTTTGGCTTTTGTCCCGTCCAATTCCGAGAATATTCATTTTCTGACTTTCCTGGAACCAAAAACAGTAGAAAACAGGCAGTTGGCACTGTGGCTCTTGTTAATAGGTTAGTCCAAGAAATCATATGAAAAGTACTCCAAAGTTGGAACAAAACACAAGAAAGTGGATAAAACCAAGCATGGAACATCAAAAATTATAGATACATTTGCAATGTATCAACATCCCCAAGCTTAACTCCTGCTCGTCCTCGAGTAGGTAAGTGATAAAAAGAAAGAATAATTTTTGAGGTGACATGCACCATCAAAGACTTGATCAAAGTATTTGAAAAACATTCAAAGCTGGGATCATAGTACTTCAATCATAACATGAAAGACAAAGTTCTAGCAATAAGCAAAGAAACTATGATGCAACATGAAAAGGCACAAACAAAAGATTCATGAATAACAATGCTTTGCAAGACGTTTGTTTGTTTTACATAAAGAAAACATAGCATAATAGTATTCAGCTTGTCCCTCAATAGAGTAGCAAATATAAATGCATAGGACACCTTCAAAGTTCATAAGAGTGACTAGATACAATAGTTTAAAACAAGCAATAACAAGTTATGCATCAATCAACTAGTCTTCACGATGAGGAACACGATGACCGGGTCAGCGTCGACCTGTTCCATGATCCTTCGTCGCAGGAGGCGGCCGATGCTACCGAGACTCAAGGAGTTGGGTTGAAGGACGTTGCTCTGGGCCTTGGTGCCGACAATGTTGGGATCCTTGATACTGCGCTTGGAGTCGTCGACACGGCTACGGGTGATGGGCCGCTGGAGGATGCCACGGGCCTTCTTGCCCGCCTGGAGATCGCTGCGTCGCAGGATGCCTCCCTGGGGACTGAAGCCTGGCACGAGACATGCACGCCGCCTCTCGTGGTGCTTGACGACATCGGAATTGCGCTCTCGCCACGCCAGGCCGCTACCTCCACTGACCAGACTCTCTCTGTTGGCTGCGAGGCGCCCAGCGACAGCATCGGGCTTCCCCAGGGTGCGGAAGATGGGGCCACTTCTCTACAGCAGTTCCTAGACAGTGTGGTGGTGTCTGCCCCGCCACCGATCATCTCCACCCCACCGCCTCGGAAGAATAAGAAGAAGGCCATGGTGCAGATGGGTTCGCCAAGGAGGAGCGGCCGCATCACAATAAAGAAAAAGGCGAAACAAGTGAGCGATGGAGCTATAGCTACGCAGGAGCTCATCGCCCGTGTCTGCGACATCATCGGACCAGCGGACTCCTTTGACGACGACTCGCGTGCTGCGTACCAGCACATGTTCCAGTGTGCGACGCTGGCAATGGCTGCCATCCACGCAATGGAGGCTCTGGTTAAGAAAGTCCAGAAGCTCAAGAAGAAGAAAGGTGCGGCCAAGATCAAGGCATCTACCGTGAACAGTGTTGCCAATGTGTAGAAGCCATCAGTGTATCAGCTCGCCGGCGTCCCTGCGTAGGAGCCACGCGCAACCAGAACTTACCTGAAGTTTTCCATTTCAGCGCATCATCCATATCGCCTACCTTGTCAGACCGAAGCACCGTGTATCTCTACTTTATGCATCCTCGACATTGTCATCTCTTGAATTCCTGAAACTAGTTCAAGATTTTTCTACACCACGTGTCAAAGTGTTTGATTAATGTCGCAAAAGCATGTCAACCTCCTGAAATGGAACCCGAGAGGTCTGAATAGCTTCTCCCGCCGTGACGCCGTCCGTGACGTTGCTAGGGACACTCACGCCTCCATTGTTTGCCTGCAAGAAACCAAGCTCGACATGGTCGACAACATAATCATCACCGGCATGCTTGGGCCGAACTACACAGATAATTTCGCTCACCTTCCGGCCACGGGCACTAGGGGTGGCATCATCGTTGCAGCCTCAAAAGCTTTCTTCACTCTCTCAGCCCCCCACACTACTGATTCCACGCTAACGGTGACGATCACGATGCTTGAAGAGAGGACAAGCTGGACACTTACTTGCGTTTATGGCCCTCAAGGGAACCATGAGAAGCTTGCCTTTATTCAGGAGCTACGGGAGCTAAAGCCTTTCGTCCAGAATGAGTGGCTCCTGGTGGGAGACTTCAACCTAATAACAAAGGCATCCGACAAAAACAACCTCAACATCAATCGCGACCTCATCCGCAAATTTCGGGAGGCTCGTGACTTCCTGCAGTTAAAAGACATGCGCATGATTGGAAGACGCTTCACCTGGTCAAATGCCCAAGATGACCCTGTCCTCACTAAGATCGACCACGTCTTCTTCTCGGATGAGTGGGACATGCTTTTCGGATGCACATCTTCAGGCGATCACCTCGGCATGTTCGGATCACGCCCCACTGCTACTCAAAGGGCACGTCCCTAACAGCCAAAGGCCTTCCTTCAAGTTCGAAGAGTTCTGGCTGAGAATGAACGGATTCAAAGAAACAGTCTCTGAAGTCTGGAATAAAGATGTCATCGACTTGGACCCCATTCGCAAAATTCACACCAAGCTTTCCCGCACCGCCAAGGCCCTTAAGAAGTGGCAACGTGAATGCGTCGGAGATCTAAGAAAGCAAATTGCCACTGCCAAGGAGATCATTTGGAGGATTGACCTTGCAGAAGAGTCCAGGCCCCTGTCGGATGAAGAGAGAGAGCTACGTCGACGCCTAAAGTCCTCCTATGTGGGACTCCTCGCCATCCAGAAAATCAAACTACGACAAATATCGAGACTAACCTGGATTCGTTTAGGAGATGCCAACACAAAAATCTTTCATGCAAGGGCTAATGGACGAAGAAGAAAGGTCTACATCCAGTCCCTCATCACGGCCTCGGGTACGGCAATCACGAATAAAGATAAAGAAGAGGTTTTACTCCAGCACTTCAATAAGCAGCTCGGCTCCCTGACCCCAAGGCAGGCTAGCCTAAATTGGGATGGACTAGGCTACGCACCGCATGACCTCTCTGATTTGGATGCCCCTTTTAGCCACCAGGAGATTAAAGAGGCGGTTTTCTCCCTGCCTTCGATCAAAGCTCCGGGTTCCGATGGTTTCATTGGAGCATTCTTCAAATCTTGCTGGGGCATTATAAAGCCCGATGTCATTAACGCCATCATCCATATGTCCAAGCTCCGCACCAACTGCGTCCATCTAATCAATTCGGCAAACATCATTCTCATCCCCAAGAAACCCGACGCTTCATCGGTGGGCGACTATAGACCCATCAGCCTTATTCATAGTCTGTCCAAGATTTTCTCCAAGCTCCTCGCTAACCGGCTGGCTCCGATTTTACCTGACATCGTCTCCAAGTGACAAAGTGCTTTCGTGAAGAAAAGGAGTATTCATGACAACTTCATGCACGTGCAAAACCTCATCAAAGAGCTTCATTCGTCGAAGACCCCGAGTCTCTTTCTGAAGCTGGACATCTCAAAAGCTTTCGACTCTGTGGGATGGGCCTATCTAATTGAGGTGCTAACTGCCATCGGTTTTGGCCCAATGTGGAGGGACTAGGTCTGCCTGTCCCTAGCCTCGGCATCTTCGAGAGTTCTCCTTAACGGCGACCCGAGAATGGATTTTTGTCATCACAGGGGGCTCAGACAAAGAGACCCACTCTCTCCCATGCTCTTTATTATGGCCATTGACCCTCTTCAGCGCATTCTGGCACATGCTACTCTGACTGGAATTCTAAGGCCTATTCGCTCCCGCATGAACATATGCCGAATATCAATGTATGCTGACGATGCCGGAATCTTCGTCAGCCCGATCAAAGAGGAGTTGATCGCCATCAAAGCCATTCTGGACAGTTTTGGAAAGGCTAGTGGCCTCGTGACCAATATGGAAAAAACAGAAATCTTCCCGGTGCAATGTGGACAAATCAACCTCGACGATGTGCTCACTGCCTTCCCTGCAAAGCTTGCAAGTTTTCCTGGAAAGTACTTAGGACTACCTATCCACTACCGTCGACTTTGCAAAGTTGACTTCCAGCCTCTCTTCGATAAGATTGCTGGAAAGCTTCCTGGTTGGTACGGGAAAAACATTGCGCGCCCTGGAACAGTCGCTCTAGCTAAATCGGTGCTGATGGCCACTGTGATTTATCACTCCACCGCCATCCCTCTTACGAATTGGGCTCGCAAGCAGATAAACAAGATTGTCAGGAACTTCGCCTGGGCCGGTGACGAAGGAGAGCATGCCGCGCAGGGGAAAGCACTTGTCAACTGGATGACGGCTTGCAGGCCGAAAGCTTTGGGAGGCCTTGGATTGCCGGACCTTGCTCGCACCGGAAGGGCACTGAGACTGCGATGGCCTTGGTTACAATGGACCGACCCAACGCGCACCTGGGTTGGATCGAGACTTCCCTGCAGCACGGCCGACATGGACCTTTTCCGGACCTGCACGGAAATAACAATTGGGAATGGTGAAACCGCCTCCTTCTGGCACGACAACTGGAGTGGCCTTGGGCCGCTAAAGCAGTGGGCACCTGACCTTTTCAGCATCGCCACTAGGAAAAGAAGATCTGTTTCAAAAGAGTTCACCCATGGAAACTGGATCCGCTCGGTTGCCAGCCTTCATACCCCTATCCAGCTATCCCAATACTTGGAGGTTTGGGACGTCATCCAGGACACTCAGCTTGACCCCCTGCAACCGGACATCATCAGATGGACCTTAACTGCCGATGGAGCATACACCGCCAGCTCAGCCTACCACGCCCAATTCAATGGATGCTTTTCCAAATTTAAAGCTCAAAAAATCTGGTCGGCACATGCCGAACCAAAATGCAAACTTTTCTCCTGGCTGGCCCTCCACGAAAAGCTGCTCACTGCGGATATGCTGGCAATCAGAGGATGGCCTAATGATCCAACCTGCCAGCTCTGCGGCTCGGCACCGGAAACTGCCACCCACCTTTGCAAAGACTGTCCCTTCACTACAGCGGCATGGAACACATCGCAACTGTGGGACAACGATACTACAGGAAGCGATGGACAATCTTTCCCCTCCATTTCTGATTGGTGGGACGACTTGATCAAAGGAAAGGTGACTTCTGAGCAAAACAGGCTCAGCGGACGTTTTCTATACGTGATGTGGAACGCTTGGAAAGAACGCAATAGACAAATCTTCACGGGTCAGCGCATGACATACATTGAGGTCGCCTCAATCGGTAGAGACGACATTCTTCAAAGAGCGAGCGCTTATGCCGTGCATGGGCCGGCTATCCCAGCCGAGCCAGATTAACTGGTTTTTTTAGGTTTTCGGGTGGTTTTCTTGGGCATGTTTACACCTTAAACCAAACATGCTTTTCTGTACCATGAACGTTTAATTCCCCCTTCTAATAGAAAAGGCAGAGCTCCTGCCAGTTGCACCAAAAAAATCAACTAGTCTTGGGACAATGCACATAGAACTAAGAATGGCCACTATGCTCTCAAAGTAGGTGCATAAAGATAGAAGGTGGAGACTCAATATAATGGTGGAAGAAAGGCCTTTTGTAAAAGGAAGTAGGGATTCAAGTCTCATAAAGAGCTTCCAAAAATTATGGTACTTGCAGCTTTCAGCTCTCATTGCCCCTATCATAAGAATCTTGAAGTGATTAAGGTTAAAGTGAACAAACTATGGTGTACATGCTTGACGAAGTATAAGTTAGAAATCTCATGTCCCTTGTATACGAGGGTCGCTCCTCATGCTACTCAAGTTTAGTCACCGGTAAGTTCTTGTCATCGTAAGTACATGTGTATCATAGAGAACCGCCAACGGGGTACCCCTTGCCCGATGATATGGAAGAATCCCCATATCAAAATGACAAGGCAAGCAGACAACGAGCATCTCAGCATTCTTATTATTTACCATGGGAATATGGTGCTTTTTTCTCTCTTTCCTCTTTCCATAGTATCTCTTTTTTTTCTCTCTTTTTTTCTCAATATAGGACTCTTTTTTTTATAAGAAGAATGCTTCATAGACAGCTCATTATGGTTACCTTGCAGGTTTCCACCATGTCAGCATGGATTAGACCAGCGGCCCAGGCGTTTCTCTAACACATATACATAACTCCATGGACTTACAAGCTCCCCTTTCATTTCACACCGACAACATCCATATACAAAAGAGCATGATATCAACTAGGTACAAGTACCAAGTGCAATGTTGAAAGTGTTCCCCATGAAAGCATTGTTCTGCTAATTCCCGACAAATAAGTGCAAGCATATACAACATAGAAGACACAATGGTTCAATTTTATTAAGGGCAAGTAAAGTAAAGTGTGCCATCAAGTTCGTGAGAGCTTTAATCACTAGTTTTATCATAACAAGTGAAAGGTAAACAAAAGCATGAATATACTTGGAATAGCATAAGATAGTAGATAGGTATGGTGTACTCTTTGGAATAACTTGGTTTAGGGAGTTGGATGCATGAGTGGAACTCATACTTTGTTGTGGAGGCTAGCAAAAGACTGGGAGCGACAAACTAAGAGAGCAATAATGGCCATAATCATGCAGAGCGACAAAACATCATTGATCAAAGCATAAAGTGATACTACAAGTTGAAAACTAAAGGATCATAAAGGCTATGGTGACTTGAGATAGTCATAACATGGTGTGAGCATGCGCCAAGTCAACCCAAATAAAGCATCAAAGGAGAATACCACTATACTATGCTTTAATATGCTAAAACAACGCATGATTCATCCAAGGCACATTAAGCAATCTCAATTGTTTATAACAAGTCGTTCTACAGCAAAGAATACTAAGCATAAAGCCAAAACAATATCAAGCATGGCATGACAAAGCATACGCCACAGTCAAAACGAGCTCTTTTTACCACATAAGCATGAACTTTCCTACTCTTTTCCAAACCAAACTATTTGCAAACCAAAGTATGAAAGAGGGGGTCCAACCAATTTATTAAGAAAACTAAGCAAACCAAAGCAAACAAAAAACCAAAACAAAAACGAAAAAGAAGACGCTCCAAGAAAAACACAATTGTGCATGAAACAATAAAAATGAAGCGTTTGGAAGAAACTTGGGATTTTTATTGATGAAGAAGGGGCATCCCCAAGCTTTGACGCTTGTACTTCTTGGATATTTCTTGGGGTGACACGTGTGGCATCCCCAAGCTTGATCTTTAGTCCATCCTTCATCTCATTACTCATTCCTTCCATACACCTGAAATTTTTCCTTCATACAAAACTTCACACAATCTCATTAGCAACATTAGTGCACTTAAGATAAATAAGTCTCAAGGTTCAGTTCTAACACCAAATAAACTTCCATTAGAACACAAGCTACTGTATCACTTCCCTCAAAAAGCTCAATTCCCCAAAAGAACTCAAGAAGGAACTAACAAGAAGCAAATGCAGAAAATGGCAGAAATCTGTCAAAACAGACCAGCAGGTAAAGACGAATTTTTTAGAAGACCTTCTGTTGCTCAAATCAAAAAGTGTTGAACTAACGAAAGTTAGATAACAACCTGAGGCAGAAGCAAAAACAATTACTGCTCAATCCGACATACAGAGCTCTCTCACAAATTTTTACGGTAAAGCACAGAAATCTGTTTCGGGACAGCAACTTTCCCGATCATTACTTCACTCTCATTAGAGGTTACTCTTGGCATAAAAAGCAAATAAAAAGGATAAGGAGAGGTTATTACAGAGGTAATAACTTCCGAGACTCATCTAAAACTCTTGGGTTATCTCCCAACAAGTACTTTTCTTTAACGCCTTTAAGTTAGGCATAAGAAGCAAAGAAAGAATCAAGTGTTCTCAAATGAAGAAACATTAAGATCAAATTTTGTTTTCATAGGAGAAGCAAAAGAAATCTTTTCTCTCTTTTTAGGGAAGTGTTCTATACCTTTCTTGAGTGGGAGTTGATATTTAATGGTGCCTTCTTTCATATCAATGATGGCACCAACAGTTCTAAGAAAAGGTCTTCCCAAAGTAATAGGACAAGAAGCATTGTATTCAACATCCAAAACATAGAAATCAACGGGGACATAGGAATCGTGAACCATAATAAGAACATCATTAACACTCCCCATGAGTTTCTTTTTAGCATTAGCATCAAGTGGGACATTCAAATAACAATCTTCAAGAGGAGGCAAATCAAGCTTATCATAAATCCTTCTAGGCATAATAGAAACACTACTATCAAGATCACACAAAGCTTTGAAATCAAAGTCATTCACTTTCATATTAATGATGGGTTCCCAACCATCTTCTTGTTTTATAGGAATAGAAGCTTTATGTTTCATCTTTTCTTCTTTAATCTTTATGAGAGCATCCGTAATGTGTTTTGTAAAAGTCATGTTCATAGCACTAGCATTGGGACTTTTAGAAAGCTTCTGTAGGAACTTAATAACTTCAGAGATATTGCAACCATCAAGATCAAAATCAACTTTATCATCTAAAGTAGTAGAACTATTACTAGCCTCAACACTAGTGGTGGTAATAGTAGAAACACTAATGTTTCTAGCAATTTCATCTTCTCTTTCCCACTTAGCATGTAATTCAGCTAAGAGTCTAACATTTTCATCAATTCTTACTTGTATAGCATTAGTGGATGCAAACGGATTCTCATTAGTTTCAGGTTTAGCAGCCATTTTATTCAAAGTAGATTGAGCTTCAGCCAAAGATGTTATATTTCTTTCAGCATTAGAGAGTTTTTCCTCAATAGTTTTATTGAAAGCAGTTTGTTTACTAATAAACTCTTTAAGCATAACTTCAAGTTCATAGGGAGCACTCTTATTATTGTTGTAAGAATTTCCATAAGCATTACCATAAGCATTGTTGCCAAAGTTGTTATTTCTGATGAAGTTCACATCAACTTGCTCTTCTTGAGCAACCAAAGAGGCTAAAGGAACATTATTTGGATCAATATGGGCTTTCCCATTAACAAGCATAGACATAATAATATCAATCTTATCACTCAAGGAGGAGGTTTCCTCAACAGAATTTACCTTCTTACCTTGTGGAGCTCTCTCAGTATGCTATTCAGAATAATTAACCATCATATTGTCCAGAAGTTTTGTTGCAGCACCCAAAGTGATGGTCATAAAGGTACCTCCAGCAGCTGAATCCAATAAGTTCCTTGAAGAATAGTTCAATCCTGCATAAAAAGTTTGGATGATCATCCAAGCAGTCAGTCCATGAGTGGGACAATTTTTTATCAAAGATTTCATTCTTTCCCAAGCTTGAGCAACATGCTCATATCAAGTTGTTTAAACTTCATTATTTCACTTCTCATGGATATAATCTTAGCAGGAGGATAGTATTTTCCAATAAAAGCATCTTTGCGCTTAGTCCAAGAATCAATAATATTCCTAGTTAAGGAATTCAACCATTCTTTAGCTTTTCCTCTCAAAGAGAAAGGAAACAATTTTAGCTTAATATTATCACCATCTATATCCCTATGCTTTTGCATCTCACAAAGTTCAACAAAGTTATTTAGATGGGAAGCAGCATCTTCATTACCAATACCAGAAAATTGCTCTCTCATAACAAGATTGAGTAAAGCAGGTTTTATCTCAAAGAAAGTATTTTCAGCCACAGGTGGAGCAATAGGTGTGCTCATAAAATCATTGTTGTTGGTGCTAGTGAAGTCGCACAACTTAGTGTTTTCAGGAGTAGTCATTTTTTGGGTTTTCAAATAAGAAAGCAGACTTGTAAAACTAATTTTTTGTGTTTTTTGAATAACAAAACAAGCAAACAAAGCAAAAGAAACTAAGCAAAACAAAAACAACAAAGTAAAGAGATTGGTTATGAGGGAATCCCCTTGTGAAGATGTCCTTGACTTCCCGGCAATGGCGCCAGAAAAGATCTTGATGCGCTCGACTTTCAATGAAGAGCTCGTTGGGAACCCCAAGAGGAAGGTATGATGAGCACAGCAGTAAGTTTTCCCTCAGTTATGAAACCAAGGTTTAATCGAACCAGTAGGAGCAAGGAAACACCCCAAAGGTGTTGCTAGCTGAGCTTTGGCAGGGCGCACTACCGGTGCTAGTAGCAACGTGGAGACCTGCACAACACAACCACAGAACTTTGTCCCCAACTTGCGATGAGGTTGTCAATCTCACCGTGTTTTGCGGAAAACCAAGGATTAAATGTATCGAATAGAAAGAAGTAAAAGTTTTCAGAAAGTAAACACAAAGCAGAAACAGTTTATAGATTGTATGTAAAGAAAAAGGATCGGGATCCATAGTTCACTAGAGGTGGCTCTCCTTAAGATAGATAAAATGTTGGGTGAACAAATTACAGCGGGGCAATTGACAAACACCGAGAAAGCAATACATGCATATACTAATCATCTTGACTCCTCTGAGACTTGATTGGGCATTACAACATAATACATAGACCGCCATCCAACTACATCTATGACTAATAATCCACCTTCAGGTTATCATCCGAACCCCCTCCAGTATTAAGTTGCAAGCAATAGATTATTGCTTTACAAACTGCGTGTAAAGTAAACAATATGATTGTTCTATGAACAAAGGATTGTTGTTTTCTCCCTAGTAGCAACAGCACATCTAGTACCTTAGAGATTTCTATCACTTCCCTAGATTACTAGAAGCATGAACCCACTATCGAGCATAAATAATAACTCTTGGAGTTGCTAGCATCTACTTGGCCAAGATAGCTACTAACAACGGAAAGCATGCAAGATCTCAAATAACAAAGATATGATAAAATCAATAATCAATCTAAAATAGCATCTCAATATCCATCGGATCCCCGCAAACACAACATGTATGGATTACAAATAGATGATCTTGATCATGAACGGAGCTCACAAGATCTAAACATGAAAGCACAAAGGAGGAGAAACCAGCCATCTAGGTACTACATGGATCCGTAGTCCAAGGATGAACTACTCACGCATCACACCGGAGGCTTGCATGGTGATGAAGAAGGCCTCCAGGGTGAATTCCCCTCTCCGACAGGGTGCCGGGAAGAGCTTCAGATCCCTCCCGATCTAGGGATGGAGATGACGGCAGCTACAGACTCTTTCGTGGATTTTTGATCAGGTACTTAGGGTTTCGTCTCGAGGGCATCTTATAGTCGGAAGGGAGGCCGAGGGGGTGCCAGGGGTGGCCTCACCACCCCCTGGCGCGGGCCAGGCTAGGCCACGCGGCCAGGTGGTGTGGTGGCCCCCTGGTCCTTCTCCGTCTCGTATTGTGGCACTTGATCACTTCTGGAAAAATAGGCACTTTGGCTTTTGTCCCGTCCAATTCCGAGAATATTCATTTTCTGACTTTCCTGGAACCAAAAACAGTAGAAAATAGGCAGCTGGCACTGTGGCTCTTGTTAATAGGTTAGTCCAAGAAATCATATGAAAAGTACTCCAAAGTTGGAACAAAACACAAGAAAGTGGATAAAACCAAGCATGGAACATCAAAAATTATAGATACATTTGCAATGTATCAGTGGTCTGCAACTATCGTCATGCACATAGTGGCGCGTGAGGTGAAGTCTTAATCGGTCGGGAAATGTCCGTGCTCTATGCAGGTACCACGGTGTTCGTCATCACGTATGGTGGTCACGGGGCGCGCATCGGCGAATGGCCATGTCTGGGAGGTCGCTGGTGATGCGGCGAGTGCAGTTATGCATGGAGAGAGCGAGGCGCGGCGTGGCTGCACAGGAATGGCTTGGCGCTATGGCGTGCGCTTGGCATGGCAACGAGTTAAATGGGCGCAACAATGCTGGCTTCTCCACTGCTTGTCTTTGGTCAAGGCATGGACAGAGGGGTGCGGTGAGGTCATGACTTCTCCTCGTGGTCGTGGTAGAGGGCGGCGCGACGTGTGGAGTCGTGTCCATGCTCTACCGGCATGGCACGCTCGGGTACGGCTAGCACTGGTGCAATTGGCGAGTGAGAGAGGCCAACTCGCACGGGCTGGTACTGGGGATGATCATGGGTGAGTAGTGGACCTGTGTGGAGTACAAAGATGAACACTAGATTGATCACAATAGTAAATAGTTGGTAGATCTCTACTCTTCCTGCTAAGTGTTTGATTAAATGGCCGCATGAATGAAATATTTAAATTTTCAAATTATGTTTGGTGGGTGTGTTGGTTAGATGGTTGAGTGTCTCTGGTTGTTAGGGTTTGTCAAGTGGAGATGGTTTGATTGGTTTTTGAAAAATGGCCATCTAGATACATACACTTGATTCAATTTTGAAATGTTTCTCAAATGGATTTGAAATTGGTTTATGTAAGTTTGTAAAGTTTACTTGTGTTCATTTTCACTTGGTCTAGCGGGGGGGGCTAGAGATTCCCAAAGTGGGCTAGTGGTTAACTTTTGCAAAAATGACCATTAGGTCATATGCTTCATATATTGATTTTCTTTTGATTTTTTTTGTTTGGTTTTGACCTAGATGATATTATTTTGATCTTTAAACTATTTCTTCACATATATAACAATCAAACATGGCATATCAAGCATTCATGCATTAAGAACAAACACACACATGCATTCATAAGGGTTTAAGATTGAAAGTTTTTGTTAATCCTAATCTTGGGTGATTAGAATTGATAATCTTATTTAATATTTTTGAGATGTTACAATGTGTGTGGGGCTTGTTTGAGCCCATAGAGTGCCTTATCAAGTTTGTAGACGTGGTTTGGGAAGTTAGGATCCTCAAATCCTGAGGGTTGCTTTACATATACCAACTCATGCAATGGAC
Organism: Avena eriantha; assembly: GCA_910589775.1. Classification (NCBI taxonomy): domain Eukaryota; kingdom Viridiplantae; phylum Streptophyta; class Magnoliopsida; order Poales; family Poaceae; genus Avena; species Avena eriantha. The sequence continues at coordinate 22,293,181 of OU342744.1, read as the reverse complement.
CATTAAGAAATGCACTTTCTACATCCATTTGTTGTAATTTAAAGTTATGATTTACCGCATAAGCAAGAAGGATACGGATGGACTCAAGGCGAGCCACGGGTGCATATGTCTCTCCATAATCAATGCCTTCAATTTGAGAGAACCCTTGTGCAACCAATCTTGCCTTGTTCCTCACAACAATTCCATGCTCATCTTGCTTGTTCTTGAATATCCACTTGGTGCCTATAACATTTCGGCAATATTTTGGCTTTTCAACTAACTTCCATACTTTGTTTCTCTCAAAGTTGTTGAGCTCTTTGTGCATTGCTTCCAACCAATCCAAATCTTCACGAGTTTCCCATACTTTATTTGGTTCCACCATGGAAATGTGTGCTTGGTGTTCACCAAAACTCTTCAATTGAGCTCTAGTGTACATCCCTCTCCTTAGACCCCCCACCACATTCTCTAGATCGTGGTCCCTTAATTCCAACATTCTATCCACTCTAGCTTGGCGATGAGTTTCGATCTCCTTGTTGTTTCTTGTGGGGATATCTTCATCATTTTGGTCCTCGTCTTGACCATTAACTTGACCTTGATCATCATCGGAATCATTCTCTTCATCAAGAGGCAAAGATTGACCTTGGTCTTGATCAGGCACACTTCTAGACAGGCGTTGAGCTGATCTTATGGAAGATTGTACAGATCTTCCTTGTGTAATAGACTTAGCAGCACTGAACATTCTGGAAAATGGAGACTCAAGCTCCTCCTGGCTAGAGGTTTCTCCTTGATCAACCTGTTGAAGGTCCACAACTTGTCTTTGGCTTGGGTCATTGTCCTTCTCGATAGGAGCTTGTTGATGTTGTGAAGATGAGGGCTCCACTTGAGTAGAGAGTAGTTCTTCTTGATCCACCATAAGGGGTTCCTCAACTGGGCGGATGAATCCCGCACCCATTCTTCCTATGGCATCCTGAGGCATTTCATCATCTACATCACAGACATCAACACGCCCCCCTTGGGGACCATCATATTCTTCAAAAACCACACTACAAGATTCTATGCGAGTTCCAGAGAGCTTGTCATAGATTCTATAAGTGTGGGATTCGAGACCATAACCAACAAAAATACCCTCTAATGCTTTGGAATCAATTTTGGACAAACGAACACCCTTTATGCGATAGAAACACTTACAACTGAACACCCGAAAGTATGAAACATTGGGCTTGTTACCGGTAAGAATTTCATATGGAGTATTGATCAATTCTTTGCGGAGGTAGAGCCGGTTTGATGCATGGCATGCGGTGGAGATTGCTTCGACCCAACAATTGTATGGAGATTTAAACTCCGCCAACATGGTCCTTGCCATATCAATAAGAGTCTGGTTCTTCCTCTCAGCTACACCATTTTGTTGAGGGGTATATGCAGCGGAATATTGGTGTTTTATCCCCTCATCACTAAGAAATCCTTTCAAGGTGTAGTTCTTGAACTCGGTGTCGTTGTCACTCCTTATTATCAACACAGGGACATTGTGTTAACGTTGAGCCATGTTGATGAAGTCAATGAAGTTTTCATGGGTCTCACTTTTCAACTTGAAGAAATATACCCATGTGTATCTTGAGTAGTCATCAACAATCACCAAACAATATTTCTTCCCACCAAGACTTGCATCAGATGGAGGACCAAAGAGATCCACATGAAGGAGCTCCAAGATCCTCTTGGACTTGATGTAGTTCTTCGGCTTGTGGGGAGAATCATGCAAATTTCCTTCAACACAAGCCCTGCACACACGATCTTTGGCAAAACAAACATTTTCTTTTAGTCCAACAATATGGCCATCCTTGTGGAGACTTTGCAAAGTTCTCATGTTGACATGGGCTAGACGGCGATGCCATAACCAACCCACATCGGCCTTTTTGAATAAGCACATCGCACTTGTAGTGGTTTCCCCCGAAAAGTCCACCACATACAAGTCATTTTCGATGTACCCAACGAAAGTGACCTTTAGAGACTTGCTCCACATGATGACCACAATATCATTATCAATAAAGACGGCAAATCCCATCTTTCCAAGAGCACGGACTTAAAGTAAATTATAGCCAAGGGTCTCAACAAGCATGACGTCCATGAGAGTAATATCGTGGGAAACCACAACCTTGCCGAAACCAATTACCTTAGACTTTGACTTGTAGGCATATGTCACGGATATTTTATCAACATTTGGTCTCAACTCCTTGACACTAGATGCGCTTCTAGTCATATGACTTGTGCATCCACTATCAAGCACCCATTTTGACCCTCCGGAAGCATAGGTCTACAAAATATCAAACTAGTTTTTAGGTACCCATTTTTCAATGGGTCCTCTTTTGTTAGCAACAAGGGTCTTCGGAACACAAATAGACCAAGCAATATAACCATCAAATGGGCCAATATATTGTGCATACACACCACCATAATAATCACGCATTAAAACATAGTAAGGGTTAGCAATTCCCGCAAAGTCATCATGAGACATAGTTTTTCCACTTGTGGTCTTACTACCCACAATAGCCTTGTCTTTTTCTTGTGCGGGCTTGGCCTTCTTCTTCTTGTTGTTCTAATTCTTGGCTTTGGAGACAAAGCCAATGCCCCCTTTCTCACCATTTGGCCTCTGCTTACTCAAGAGGTCATCAATTGGCTTGTTTCCTTTGGGAAAGGTGGCCTTAGCTAGCTCCCCCTTCAACCTTGCATTTTCTTGAAGTATATTTGTACAACTAGAAGGAATGAAAGTACTAGGTGAAGAAATATTGGTCAATTGAGTTTGAAGATTTTCACGAGACTTTGTGAGTAACAAGAGTTCACTCTCCAAGGCCTTGTGAGCCTTGTCAAGCATCCTAAAGTCCTCGGCAAGTTTTTCATGAACAACACCAAACTCAATCTTGTCCTTTTTAGCCTTTTTATATTTAGTAATAGCATGGTCAAGTTCCTTGATGAGTTTATTAATAATTAGGTCATTTTCTTCATCAAGCCCTTCAAGTTTAGTTTCAAGGGACATCCTAGTCTCTTGTTATTCTTCTAGAGCATTATTTAGAGCTTCTACCTCAATCACGTGCTCTCTTCCTAATTTACATCTCTCATCTAGAAGCTCTTGTGTGTGAGAAAGTTGATTTAAGAGGTCCACAAAATGTTTCTTGTGCTCCCCTTGTAAGTTAGTCATAACACATCAGAAGCAACTAATTCCTTTTTTACCTCAAGAGATATCTCATCATCAACCAAGGAGGTAGGGTGTGACGATGATAATACCTTCGTTCCTCTTGCCATAAGTCAAGTGACGTTCTTGTTGGAGATATTCTCATTTGGAGAGTCGAAGAGGGAGAAGGTAGGTGTAGAAGTAGTGGCAAGAGAAGCCACACCACTTGACGTTTCCTCTTCATCATCTTCATCATCATCATTGTCCGAGGAGAATTCTTCATGTGTTATCAAGACAATTTCACCCGACTTCTTGTTGGTGGGATTCTTCTTGATGAAAGGTTTCTTGAAAGGAGCTTTGGAGGTTTTCTTCAACACAAGTTTACCCCCATGATCTTCTCTTTTCTCATAGGGACAACCGGCAACAAAGTGATAGAGGTCACCATAATTGAAGCAAGTTCTCAATTTAGACCCATTGTCTCTTCTCCCATTGGGGTTGCTTCTTCGTTGCATCTCCATCTTGGCTTTGGCGGGGTCTTTCCAAAAGTTTCTTGCATAGAAGGCCATGTATTCACCATGAGCAACCTTGACATCTTCGGGGTGGCTCATTGAAAGTGCATCATCACTTCCTTCTTCTTCATCATACTCCACAACCTTGGCCTTCAAGGAAAGATTGACACCACAACTCATTCCAATAGCACAAGCACGGGCGTCTTTGGCGTTCTTGGCAGCAACCTTGAATGCGGCCATCTCTTGCATAACTTCATTGGAGGTCATGAGATGGTAGTTGTGTCTTCCTTGGAGACTCTTCAAGTCAATGGGCTCGCAGGGCATGAGTGCACTCACATACTTCCTCTTGATCCAAGCATCATCAATGTGAGAGGCACCAACATTCTTGAAGGCGGTGGCTGTAGATTTGAGTCTTCGATACATGTCTTCATGATCCTCACCATCCTTCATAAAGAAACCTTCAGCCTCATTACTTAAGGCATCATACCTATTTCTTCTCATACTCTCATTGCCAACAAACAATTCAATGAGAGCATCCCAAGATTCCTTGGTGGTATTGTAGTGCTCAATGTGGGGAAAATCCTTTGGTCCCACTCCAAGTTGGATCATGTGTAAGGCTGTCGCATTGAGTTGGCTATTGACCACTTCTCTTCTAGTCAAGTTGGTTGGATCCCCAATTTTGAGTCCTTAAATAATGTTCCACAATTCAGTGCAAGAGCTGCGCACATGAGATTCCATTAAAACTTGCCATTGAGAAAAAGTATGTGCAGCTAACTTAGGTGGGTCACCTCTATTATTTATAGTGTATGAGGGATTGGAGGGTCGGGAGAGTACCATCCAGGAACCGCATGGTGCTCTTCCTTCCCATCACCCTTTTTGGTGGTGGAGTCAGTGGAATTATGTCCATCCCCCACCACTTCACCTATTGGCTTAGTCAGAGCATTTTCCTTAGGGTTAGGTGGTGATTCCTCTTGAGAGGGAGGTGGTGAGGCCGAATTTTCCATAACAAGTCGCTCAACAAGTTGACGCAATTGTTGGATTTTGTTGCCCAAGGTAGAGCTCAAGCTTTATTCCAAATTCTTGAGATCTACCATGGTCACCGAGTTGCTAGCCTCACCCTCTCCCTCATCTCCTCGGATGCCCATAGTCTCTTAGGCGGTTAAGCCCGAATAAAGAGTCGAGGCTCTGATACAAATTGAAAGGATCATATGGGAACCTGGAGGGGGGTGAATAGGTGTTACTTCAAATTTTACTATTTTTCAAATTAGGGTTTGACACAAAAGGTAAATTCTCTAGATTATGCAACTATGGTGAATTTACCTATATGTCAATCTAGCACAAACACTAAGCGAGAACAAGATAAGTAAAGTGCAGTAAAGGATAGAAGTAACCAAAGTGGAGCACACGGAGACACAAGGGTTTGTTTCCCGTAGTTCCTTCCTTTTGAGGAGAAGTACATCTACGTTTGGAGAGGGGGTGGTTTCAAACCACCAATGCCATGAGAGGCCTCCCTTGTTCTTCAATAAACCTCACCCCAACGGGTTCGATTCACCTCTTCCACTATATCGGCAACCTTCGAGGTGGAAGTCGGCACCTTTACAACAAGTTCAAGGCACACATCCACAACCTAATTGGAGGCTCCCGAATACAAGCAAGATGTCAAACAATCAAAGACAAGCTTGTAAGAACCAAATCATAAGCTAGGGTTTCCAAAGAAACACTAGAGCAAGGGGTCCTCAAGTGAATGAGGGGGAAATGAAGATCTCTCTTGGTGAAGCTATAAATCAAGGCATCCTCCTTCGATTCTCCAAAGATCAATGACTTTGGATGGTTGAGTGAAGAGATCATGAGGATTTGGTGGCTCAAATGGTGATGTTGTTCTTGAACTCGTCGAGCAGCTCCCAAGGTAGAAGAAGGGGCCTTTATATAGGGCCCCTGGAATTAGAGTCGTTGGGAGCTACTTACCTCGAACAGTCCGGCAAAAAGTACCTGGACAGTCCAGCCCAACCGGACACTCCGAGGGACAACCACCAGACACTCCAGTCTGACAGAGTTTCCGGCTAGAGTCCGGCAAGTGTCCGGGTGCTGTCCGATGTGGCATACTGATTGTCCGCACCGGGTGAAGAAAATCTTGCGAGTCCTCAGGGCCGGATAGTCCAGCAGAAACTTGCCGGATTGTCCGATGGGGCTGGACACTCCGGCGCAGATCAGCCGGACAGTCCGGCAGGACTTTGTCTCTACACGGATTTGATCCTGGGGAGCCCTTTTTCCTTAGGTACAATTTACACTAATGTAGCTGATATCTCCTGAAACATTTAACAACAGATTAAACCTATCCAAGTGTTGTCAACAAACATCAAACCAATATGAAGGGCATAAATGCCCTTTCAATATCATATCGCATAAACTGTTTGCATTTTATATGAATTGATTATGCATCTTATTTTTCTTTATTAGACTACAGTGGTACCATTATAAGATGATCCCTCGACTTAATTTCAATATGCGTGTTCACCTTTTAGTGTGCACCACCAAGAAAGCTCGTTGTTATGAAGGAGGCCATGATGATCGGGTGCTAGACATCTCAGCGTTTACACACGGTGGGTGTAAGCCATGTATGCACCGTGAATACACTAAAGGTTAACATTGGTGAGCCTAGCATGTACAGACATGGCCTCGGAACACAGATGACTAAAAGGTTAAGCATGAGTTACATGGGGACGTGATTGATATGTTAATATCTACCCTGGCAGTTGTATCAAAAGCCGTGATGATCGGGGATGATACGGTATAAATGGATCGTGTAATCACTGAACGAACATTGGGAGATGTTTGTTTGAGTGACAGTTCTTGTATTAAACTCATATTATGAACTAAACAATCTAGGTGAATTTGTATAATTGTTGTAGTTGGCATCCGTTATGGACTACCTTGGTTGTAATTGATATAATAGAACTATAGTATTCTAGATACTTACTCTACGGACTAGTAATGTATTGTTTAAGTGTCAAATTAGAGATAAAAGTACTAAAGCATACTTTCAAGTAAACCTCACTTACTCCATAAGGTTTAATACTGTATTAATCCTAAAGTATAGATTATGAAGTTAATGTCTAAAATATCATACTTGCCTCCACGATACCTGATATAAGAAAGAAAGTTCTTTGTATCAAGATTATCTGGAAGATTCAGAAATCATCTTGTGTAAAAGATATTTTGATATCTGAAATACTATTTGATTGCAACATGACAAAGTATAATTCAGTTGGAAACATATTCTCATATTGGACGAGCATCTACAAATGATGGTGACGTTGGGCGTACCCATCACCCAGTAGCTTCGGAACTAAAGTTATACAAGTTCGTCTTGATGAACTATATAGTTCATTCATGAAAGTTGTCATGATAGGATGAATATGAGGTATAGGTAAAATGTTTAATATACTAAAATATCACTAATAAATGAATCAGAAGAACATGAATCATGTGATGATTGTGATCCACTTCAAAGTGTGAGTGTAAGGGTATAGTGTTTGACTAACACACTTGAACCAAGTACCATGTGATTGGTGCCACTGTTGATAAATGGGCGATTCTTTTGAAAGAGAGAAAAACATTGAAAGAGAATCTATAAATGTAATTGACAGAAATTAATTGTCCAGCTCAGGTATTTTCCAAATGAAATCATGTGATAACCTCAATAATTTGTTTACCAAGTCCTTACCAAGTTCGTTGTTTCATAAATATGTACTCCCTCCGTCCTGAAAAGAGGATGTCACAAATTTGTCAAAATTTAAGTATAGATATATTCAAATTTAGACAAATCTAAGACATCCTTTTTAGGATGGAGGGAGTACATGAAATTGATACAAGGAGACTAAATTCAGTGGAAGAAATCTTTAAGTTATGTCCCGTTGAAGATCATAAGATCTTCGGTATTGTATTCTTTTCTTTTGTCAGTTTTTTCTAATTGTTTCTCATTTAAGGTTTTTAATAGGGCAATATCAGTACAAGTATGAACCACATATGTCATTTCCTTCTTATTTTCCCACTAGTTTTTCGGAAGGAGTTTTTCATGACATACTGAATATTTCTTTTCATTTTTTCCACATGATTTTTGGAGGAGGTTATCCCCTTGATGGTCGGTCGCAAGAACAAGTAAGGATTCTTCACCTTATATAAAGTCTGAAATCATCGATAGCATAAGACATTTTGTTGGAATCATTCTTCAATTATGAAAACCCAAGGTCGGGGACGCCGGTAGCAGAAATGTATCTCGTACTGTATTTTGCACGCAGCAGGACAACTCTGACTTTGACTTGTCGACGTCATCAGCTAGTCACTCTCGCAAGCATGCATTTCTGTTCCTGTGTCCCGTCCATCCGGTGGGGTGGGCCCCCAACCTTTTGTGCCGACCAAACAAATCCGTCGGCAACGTTGGCCACGCCATGGCCGCTACACCTTGCTTGTAAACCAATCCACCCATCATCACTAGATAGCGGTACAAGTCACCGATCGATTTCTCCCATTATGAGCATAGTCACAATCCGCATGAGCTGGGAGAGTGGCAAAATTACTGACAAGATCTTAATATTTACATCGCTGCAAACGTGTGAGAACTGAAGTTGAAGAAACATGTGAAGCAATTCGAACAGAAGCTCGAGTAACGCAGATTGATCTATTACTAGCTGCTTCTAAGTCGATTAATTCCATGCACGTACGTACGTCCGTGCCTTACACAATCCGTCAAATTAAGCAAAGTAGCCATGAGCGCCGTTGTTAGCTGTGTGCGCCCCGGGCATCTGCGCCGCCTGCAAGCTCTGCAGGAGCATCCTGTCCTCCAGCGCGCCGAGCCCGCCGTGCGCGAACACGCCACCGTGGCCGCCGGCGAGAGATTGCTGCATGCCGTAGTCGAACGCCGCGCCGGCGTACTGCTGCCGCTGGTGGTCGAAGGACACGGACGCCGCCGCGGGCTGCATCAGCGGCTGGTGGTGGAAGCCGTAGTCGGGGACGCCGAAGTTGATGACCGGGCCGGCGGGGGGCGCGGGGATGCCGGTGAACTGCTGCACCATGGCGCGGAAGTTGGCGGCGTCGGTGTTGAGCATCGTGACGGGCGCGCGGCGCGACGCGCGGGCGCGCTTCCTCGCCGCGGAAGGCTTCCCCGCCACCCGCGGGCCCAGGATCCCGGTCCCGGCAGCTGCGCTCGTGGGGCTACCGTCGCCGGACCCAGCCGACGCCGGGCTCGTCGGCGTCGCGGCGTTGGCTGCGGAGGCGAGGACCGCCGCGCCGCCGTGTCCGTCCATGGCGGCGCCCAGGGACAGGCCCGGGCTGGGCGCGTAGTGGTAGAGGTCGTCGGACCAGTCGGCCAGGCTCGACCCTGTGTCACTCATCGCCATAGCAGTGGGTTTGTCGGTCGGAGACTCGATCGGAGAAGAGTGGTTGGTTGCGGACGGTGTTGGAGGAAGAGCTATCGAGTCCGGCGGCGAGGCGGGCGATTTATAGCGACCAGGCCATGGGTCAAACGGGGGACGAAGGCCTGTCTTGACGGTTAGATCAGCGAGGGGGCGAGATGGACGGTGGAGGTTGGCTGACGTGTCGCTCTCCCGAAGGTGGCTGGCTGACCAGCCCCGTGACGCTTTTCCACCTTCCGGGAAGCGTCGTTGATCCGTCCCTGCCTGCCACGTCGGTATCGTGGCGGGCCCGCCAACGGCCAACCGGCGGCACGCACGTTCCGCTCCACGTGCACATGCGGTTAGTGGAACAAGCTGCGGGGCCACTTCGCCGGAGCTCCGTTCGGCCGTGGTCCACCGGCACGCCGGAGGTCACTCACGTCGAAGCATGCACGGTGATCGATCCAACTTCGTTTCGGATCTACTGCTTCGCCGGGAAAGAGGAAGGAAGCTTCGACTCAAGCTGGGAAAGCGCACAGCATGCGCCTTGCAAGCGGATGGAGACGGCCGGGGAATCCGTTTTGTGTGGAGAGAAGAACCCACCCGAGTTTCTGCACGTGATCCATTTAATCTGTCTGGATAGATAGATTTCACCTCGATCACTCGGATCACTGTCAGTAGTATCCACCTGCTGGGAGAGAGATAGATTGTCTTCACATTCCATTCAGCTGTTCAGGTGAAGGAGGGTTCAGATATCTTCAGAAACAGAAGCATATCAGCAGAAGGATCAACCGATCATGTAAAAATTCGTCTGTTGTAATTTCTTTTTCATCACTTGAAAAAAAAAAGATAAATCACTAGAAATCACTCATATCTGGGGAATTCCCATATCTGGAGATAGTACCAATGAGGCAATTAATGGATGCCTCTAAACTAGGGACATGCATGCTCGACCACTACGTAATTGTTTGCCTCAACGAGCACGTCTCCTTTGCTTGACCCAACAACAAGTCAAATACAAATAACAAATCAACCTACCAACGTAGCTGCATCCGTGGTGTCCACAACATTACGTCCATCACAATCTCAAAAAAAAAAAAATTTACGTCCATCTCGACTTGGTTAACTGTACCTACTACTACTAGCTCGTATAAATATCTCGTCCTTCAAAAGTAAAACGTGCATTAAATCAACAACATGTATGCCGGAAGTCAACAGCAGCACCATGATGCCCTTTTTAAAAGAAATCAAATCTGTATTTCTAGATGTAAAAGAACTGCGGAAAAATATACAAGTACGTTTAAATTTTAGGGTATGGAAAAGAAGACAAATTTTGGCAAAAACAAGAATTTTTAATTCCTATATACAGTCACAATTTTTTCCTAAGCCCAAAATAGAATGCCATTTTTTACGGAAACTTCGAAGAAACACACACCATATGTTTTTATGGCTTGCTTGCACAAACCAAAACCCGCGAGCTAGCAGCGGCTAGGGTCGCCATCTGTGTCTCGCCGCCGTCGTCTACAACCCAAAATTGAGGGTCCCCGTCTCCTCCGTTTGTCCTCCGGCAGCCGAAGGGGGTGGAGACCCCGGACCTACGCTCATCGCGGTAGAAGGGTCTCTAAAGTTAGAGTTTGGTCAAGGCATCAACGCTATGGTGGCTATTACAGCGTTGCGCAAGACAAGGATAAGGTATACCCGTCTCCTCTTCCACCTCGTCGTCGATGATCTCACCGGTGGCGCTGAGGAGGGCGGGGATTTGTCTGTCCGCTGCTTCTATGGATTGGTCGTGTCCATTCTACGTTTGTTATAGGTATGATGTTTGATGATTCAATTCAAGGGTTAAACGACGACGACTTCGGCTCTGGAGCGCTGTTCCTAAGTGGCACGTGCACAAAGACTTTCTAACTGTCATCAACAACGATAGACCGGCTCCGGTAAGGGAGCGGTGACAACGGCGTGTTGGCGGCTCGCTGTGGTGGCAGCAGTGGTCGTTAGGTGGTCCAAATAACTCAATGTAATTTTATTATGTTTGATGTGAGTTGTACATCTTTGTGAACTCATGGAATAAATAGAAATCTTTCTGAAAAAAAATGTTTTTATGATTTATAATATTGAAACTCAAAATTTCAGATTCGACTTTTTCAAATCCGGACGCAACGGTGGCCGAGTGCTGGAAATCCGTGCTCAATGTCTGCACATATCTATTGCAGTAGGAAACATCAGCAATATCTCATCCACAGGGAACAGATTGGACATGATACCGAAGCAGCTCGAACTGACTGACTGACGAGACGTGTCAACAAATCTGCACAATGCTGATGCATGACTTATCATATTCAGTGGACGAGTCCAACGGCCCCAGTTAGCGAAATTCTGAATTTTATGTTTGCTAGCTAGTAACTAATTAAAGCTGGCTAACGAAACGCTCCCACTGATCTTCAAATTACCTTTCCAAAACGAACAAATGGATTTATTATGGATGCCTCCATCGATCTTCTGGAACGACAGAAAATCTTCCCGGACGGAAGATACATGCACGCATGATGTTGATTCTTTCACCCGATTCGTTCGGTTTTTCCAGGTAAACAAAGTGGCGACCATGTGCCCGGGATTAAGCCACGTCTAGAACAAGTCAAGCGTAGCAGAGGCCAGGGGGGGGGGGGGGGGGGGGGGGGGGGGGGCTCTGTGACGTGTGTGGTGACGATTAGCTAGGAGTACCACACGACTGACTCAAGCCATTCACAGGTTTTGGGGACTGCGCAACGTCTCCATAGTCTCTCTGCTGTTAACTCTGCCTCACCGAACTGTTTTAGTACTAGTTCAATAAGTGTAGTCTGATTCATGGAGTGAAGCGGTTAAGGATAAACCTCGGTTAGATAATTGGGCAGAGGGGGCAGCCTACGTACCAGCACGGAATCTGATCTTCGACGGCTAGTTTAGTTAGTCGGGATTCTTGGGAAAGAATGGGCGAATTGGTCAAGCTCAAGCCGCATGCCCAACTACCGCTCTCTTCGTAGATATATTTTTTGAACCAGAGTACAGCAAGTAGGGATATATTCCCACTGCATATTTTTATATTTTCAAATAAAAGAGTGTATTTTTATGTGGGGAAAATAAAAGAGTGTTTTACACAACCCTAGCTAGAGATATTTTTTTTACTACTATCTAAAAAGAATATCAACGTTCCGTCATTTGTACTACGTCATTTCTTTGGTCGAGCTTCGTCGCGTCCTAACAAGGCATAGACGCGATCCCCATTTCTTCATTAGTCTCCATTAACTCCCGGGCGAAAATATACGGAAAGAATACCTCTCCCCGCTATCATCGAGCCTGTGCACCTCCACAGCAGCCCTCGACCCACCTCCAGGCCACCGACAGCGTATGGCGTACTGCCTGCCTCGATCCGGAGGTGCACCACCGACGCTGCATAGCTTCTGGGTCGAAGACGATGACGGATGGCAAAGCTCTCACATGTGCTGCCCATGCCTACCACTACCCTCTCACGCTGTTTCTGGGTCGATGACGATGTCGGTGCGAAGTCGTTATCACTACCAACGCCAAATCCAAGCCCTGATTTGACTAATCCCAGCGCTGCCACAGATTCCCTATGCTCTAGCATCGATGGCGGGTTCCTCGTCGATAAATCTTCAACCATATGCGCACGCCTAGCCAGCTCGCTCGAGATGGGCACTAAGGAGGTTAACGCGTGCCTTTAGGCGGTCGCTGGGGCTGAAGCTTCTCTAGGTTAAGGATGCGGAGGTGGCGTCCATCTTGAATGAGGTCTCAAGCTCGTGCCGCCGCCGTTCTAATTTAAAAATTGAAAATGGTTCTATGTTTTAAAAAGAAAGAAAAAAACGAAAACCTAGAGAAAAATTGGACCGGAAAAATAACATGAAAAGAACATGAAAAACTGGAGAAAACCATGCACACCAGGCCAGAAGCTTCTAGAAACTTTCTAAAACCAAAAAAACCGAACCAGTTGGGCTGCCCAGTAACGATTTCAACGCTGGGACGCGTCGCGCCCGTAGCTGACGCTATGGTCGTTGTATAGGGTTTGTCGCGTGACGTTCGTGCCGCTTGAGGCTGCATAGTTCGAGGATGAAGACACCGAATGAGATCCAGCTACCAGCCAGAGCAGACCGGAGGAAAAGGGAACAGTGCCAGACTCTGCTTTGACCCTACCAAGGAAATGAGGGTGGGAGGTCTTCTCTTCTTGTTGGGTCGGGCCCTAAGAGCATGACTAACAGCCCCAGCCCCGTAAATAGGCCAAACCTGTATTTCTCCGGCGAGTATACGGGCTCTGATCCGCGTGAGCGAGCTAACAGAGCCCGTATAGGACCCAGCCTGTTAACAAAATTCACACCCTCCTGCGGCCCGTGTCAACCCTACTACTACCGGTCGAGGCAGCCGACACGGGTCAGAACCCGTATCCCTCCGCCGCATCTAAACCCTAGTCTCACATCGTCGTCGCTCACAGCCCTCTCCTCCGGTGAGCGATTCACACGGCTCCGGTGCCAGATCGATCCTGTTGACGAGCAAATGTCCACACTGCGCCATGGATGCGGCCTGGGGGTGGCCGTAGCAGCGGGGGAGGTAACCCCTTGCGATCTTTGAGAACCCAAAGCGTGAAAGTTGGCGACGGGCCGATTGTTTTCTCGTTTTGTGACCTTGCAACTGGCAGAGCTGAGGTAGTGGGACGCAGCGGAAGCTTCGAGTCATAGGCTACGGCAAATGCTCTTGTAAACCCTAGTATTTTTTTTCCGTAACGAACACAATTGTTTTTTTGGAAACGTAAGAGCATCTCCACTAGATTCGCAGAAGGCCGTTCCTAGGCCTTTCATCCGGACGACGAAAAAAAGTCCAATCATGTTCTCAAGACGCTGTTTTGTTCTGGATTTGGCCAAAGTTTTATCCGGCGATACCAGGCCAAACTCAGGGAGCTGGGAACCGCCTGGGAGCCGAACGCAGAGGAAACGCCGAAAAAAACATGCACGCCTGTGGCCCCGTCGTGTCAGTGAGTGTAGACAAGTCATCATCATCCTCCAACCTCGGCTCCCGTGATGGACCGCCGGGAAATAATGCCCGTCTCGTCGGCCACGCGTCGCCATAATGGCTCGCCGGCTCGACTTCCCGTCGTTTCCTTTTTCCCACCTTCGCCACTACACCCCTCCCGCCTTCGCTGCCCATTTCGGCTATAAAAACCGCCCCCTCGCCGGCTCACAGCGCACACTCTCCACCTCCCCCATTCCCCACGAACTACACCTCCGGCGAGAAAAAACTTCGGCGATGGCGGAGAGGTACCCAGGCGACCCCGCGGTGGCGAACGGCTTCGACCGGCGTACGTTGCAGCCGTGAGAGGCCCGCATGCTACACGACGTCGCCTATATGGCGCTGCCGGACTTTGGTGCATGCCCGGCTGGAAGCTCAGCGCCGTCGGCATGCCGGTGCCGCCGATGCCCAAGGACGACGAGATGGTGGAGGAGATCCAGGCCGCCATCACGGCGATGCCAGATCCGGAGCTCGCCGAAGACCCTGGTAACTGATGGCCCAAATATATCGAGCTCGTTGGGGAACCCCAAGAGGAAGGTATGATGAGCACATCAACAATTTTTCCCTCAGTAAGAAACCAAGGTTATCAATCCAGTAGGAGCAAGGAAACACCCCAAAGGTATAGCTAGCTGAACGTTGGCAGGGCGCACTACCGGTGCCAACAGCAACGTGGAGACCTGCACAACACAACCACATAACTTTGCCCCCAATTTGGGATGAGTGCAGAGGTTTGTAGAACAGTTGTTGGCCCTACACACTTCTATTCTTGTAGACAGTTGTTGGGCCTCCAAGTACAGAGGTTTGTAGAACAGCAGTAAGTTTTCCCTTAAGTGGATCACCCAAGGTTTATCGAACTTAGGGAGGAAGTGGTCAAAGGTATCCCCTCTCAAGCAACCCTGCAATCAAGATACGAGAAGTCTCTTGTGTCCCCAACACACCCAATACACTTGTCAGGTGTATAGGTGCACTAGTTCGGCAAAGAGATAGTGAAATACAAGTGGTATAGATAATTATAAGTGGTAACGGTGATAGAAAATAACTTGACGGCGTGGAAAATACTAAAGCAAAACTGAAATAAAGATGGAAGCAAGCAAACATGTAACAGATCTAGTTGCAAACGGTGTATCAATGCTTAGAAACAAGGCCTAGGGATCATACTTTCACTAGTGAACACTCTCTCATAAATATCTTCTCTTCATGATACTACTCTTAACTACTCTCAGGTTGAACACTCTAATCGATGGTAGGGCTATAACAGCACACCTCAAAGTAAGCCTTTCCCATCTAGCAAACCCCACACTGTCACCTTGAGCACTAGATGAGTCCAACAAACACCACAATTTCATAAGGACATCCAACTCCAAATATAACTCATAACAAGTATTTGTAATCTCTAACCTAAGTGCCACCATGGTGAGCACGCTGTCACTTTCACACACATGGGGAGAGCAGAGATCTATTAAAGCACTTGAGTAGCAAGGTAGATCTACTTGATTACAAAGCTCATGATCACAATATGATCATGCATAGAGAGAGATGAACACATAGCTACCGGTAGAACCCTTAGCCTCGAGAGAGAACTACTCCCTCCTCATCATGGGAATCAGCAATGGTGATGGAGATGCGGGTGGAGATCGATGGAGATGGCTCCGGGGGCACTTCCCCGTCCCGGTAGGGTGCCGGAACAGAGACTTTCTGTCCCCCGAATCTCCCCTTCGGTGGCGGCGGCGCTGCGGAACTTTTCGTGGCTAGAGGCTTGACTATTTAGGGTTTCTGCCTCAGGAGGAATATATAGGCGAAAGGGCAAGGTCGGTGGAGGCCAGAGGGGCCCACACCACCTGGTGGCGCAGCCAAGGGGGACCCACGCCACCCTATGGTGTGGCTGGCCCCTGGCCCCTCTCCGTCTCGTCTTCTGGCTCCGTGTTCCCCCCCCGGTGAAATACTGACTTTGGCTTTTGTCCCGTCCAATTCCGAGAATATTCATTTTCTGACTTCCTAAAACCAAAAACAGCAGAAAACAGGCAACTGGCACTGTGGCATCTTGTTAATAGGTTAGTCCAAGAAATCATATGAAAAGTACTCCAAAGTGTGGACAAAACATAAGAAAGTAGATAAAACCAAGCATGGAACATCAAAAATTATAGATACATTTGCAATGTATCAATGAACTACTCACGCATCACACCGGAGGCTTGCATGATGATGAAGAAGGCCTCCAGGGTGAATTAACCTCTCCGGCAGGGTGCCAGGAAGAGCTTCAGATCCCTCCCGATCTAGGGATGGAGATGATGGCGGCTATAGACTCTTTCGTGGATTTTTGATCAGGTACTTAGGGTTTTGGTCCCGAGGGCAATATATAGACGGAAGGAGAGGCCGAGCGGGTGCTGGGGTCGGCCAGACCACCCCCTGGCGTGGGTCAGGCCTGGCCGCGCGGCCAGGTGGTGTGGCCGGCCCCCAGCCTTTCCCCGTCTCATATTCTGGCTTCAGATGTCTTCCAGAAAATAGGCACTTTGGCTTTTGTCCCGTCCAATTCCGAGAATATTCATTTTCTGACTTTCCTGGAACCAAAAACAGCAGAAAACAGGCAGCTAGCACTGTGGCTCTTGTTAATAGGTTAGTCCAAGAAATCATATGAAAAGTACTCTAAAGTGTGGACAAAACAAAAGAAAGTAGATAAAACCAAGCATGGAACATCAAAAATTATAGATACATTTGCAATGTATCAACATCCCCAAGCTTAACTCCCGCTCGTCCTCGAGTAGGTAAGTGATAAAAAGAAAGAATAATTTTGAGGTGACATGCACCATCATAAACTTGATCAAAGTATTTGTAAAACATTCAAGGCTGGGATCATAGTACTTCAATCATAACATGAAAGACAAAGTTCTAGCAATAAGACAAAGAAACTATGATGCAACATGAAAAGGCACAAACAAAAGATTCATGAATAACAATGATTTGCAAGACGTTTGTTTGTTTCACATAAATAAAACATAGCATAATAGTATTCAGCTTGTCCCTCATAGAGTAGCAAATATAAATGCATAGGACACCTTCAAAGTTCATAAGAGTGACTAGATACAAATAGTTTAAAACAAGCAATATCAAGTTATGCATAAATCAACTAGTCTTGGGACAATGCACATAGAACTAAGAATGGCCACTATGCTCTCAAAGTAGGTGCATAAAGGTAGAAGGTGGAGACTCAATATAATGGTGTAAGAAAGGCCTTCATAGAAGGAAGTAGAGATTCAAGTTTCATAAAGAGCTTCCAAAAATTATGGTACTTATAGCTTTCAGCTCACATTACCCTATCATAAGCATCTTGAAGTGATTAAGGTTAAAGTGAATAAACTATGGTGTACATGATTGACGAAGTATAAGTTAGAAATCTCATGTCCCTTGAATACGAGGGCCGCTCCTCATGCTACTCAAGTTTAGTCACCGGTAAGGTCTTGTCATCGTAAGTACATGTGTATCATAGAGAACCGCCAACGAGGTACCCCTTGCCCAATGATACGGAAGAATCCCCATATCAAAATGACAAGGCAAGCAGACAACGAGCATCTCAACAATCTTCTTATTTACCATGGGAATATGGTGCTTTTTCTCTCTTTCCTCTTTTCATAATCTCTTTTTTTTTCTCAATATAGGACTCCTTTTTTAAAATAAGAATGCTTCATAGACAGCTCATTATGGTTACGCTGCAGGTTTCCACCATGTCAGCATGGATTAGATCAGCGGCCCAGGTGTTTCTATAACACATATATATAACTCCATGGACTTATAAGCTCCCCTTTCATTTCACACCGACGACATCCATAGACAAAACAACATGATTTCAACTAGGTACAAAGTACCCGTGCAATGTGGAAAGCGTTCCCCATGATAGCATGGCTCTGCTAATTCCCAACAAATAAGTGCAAGCATACACAACATAGACGACACAGTGGTTCAAGTTTATTAAGGGCAAGAAAAGTAAAGTGTGCCATCAAGTTCGTGAGAGCTTTAATCACTAGTTTTCTCATAACAAGTTTAATTTGGAAGGTAAACAAAAACATGAATATACTTGGAATAGCATAAGCTAGTAGGTAGGTATGGTGGACTCTTTGGAATAACTTGGTTTAGGGAGTTGGATGCATGAGTGGAACTCAGGAAGGGAATATGCCCGAGAGGCAATAATAAAGTGGTTATTATCTTATTCCATGTTTATGATAAATGTTTATTTTGCATGCTATAATTGTATTAATTGGAAACGATTAATACATGTGTGTTTAATAAACAAAATACAAAGTTCCTAGTAATGCCTCTCATATAAACTAGCTCATTGATTAACAAGATGATCAAGGTTTCCTGATCATGGACATTGGATGTTGTTAATAACGAGGTCACAACATTGGTGGAATGATGTGATGAACATTCATCCGAGGTATAGCATTACGATCAAAGTCATTATGTTTATATTGCTATAACATCATACGAAGTAATCTTAGTCCTTAGACCATGAGATCATGTTAATTGCTAACACCGGAAGAGTATCTTGATAACATCAAACGTCACACCGTAACAGGGTGACTATAAAGGTGGGTTCAGTGCTACGAAGGTGTTATGTTGAGGCTCATGGATCAAGAGTGGGATTTGTCCATCCCGATGATGGATAGATATACTCCGGGCCTTCTCGGTGATATCACATTAAGATAGCTTGCAAGCAAGTGATGAGATTACTAGAATGTTATATCACGGGAACAAGAAAAGAGTGCATGTCGGTAACGAGATCAAACTAGGTATTTGGATGCTAATGATCGAATCTCGGACATGTAATATATCGCGAGACAAAGGGATTTAGTTACTAGCGTTAAAAGGTTCTCACGATCACAGAAGTCATCGTTGAATGTGTAGTAGTCAGTATGGATCTCCAGGTCCCGCTTCTGATTATTGATCTGAGAGGGGTCTCGATCATGTCTGCATTATTCGCGAACCATAGGGTGACACACTTAAGGGATACCGACACCATTTGGAGCAAATATGTTTTAGATAAAGATTTAAGAAAGCGCTGGAATTATTTCAATAGACACCGAAACTGTTTTGGGTGAAATTGCTGAAATTGGTTCTACATGTAATATTGAAATGTTGCAGGGGGTTTTATGTGAATGTTTGTTAATTAAAGTAATTAACAAAATTCTGAATAAAATTAATAAAAGAGTTTTATTAAATGAGAGAGCATTAAATTTGGAGAAATTTAATGTATTTAAAGTGATGACTTTAAAAGAGAATGTGAAGGGGCAAATTTATGTGGAGGGAGTTACCACCACATGAATGAGGAGGTGAGGGGTCACCCCTTGGGCGCCGGCCATGGGGAGGGGCACTCCCCTCCTCCTATAGAAGGCCCCCCTCACACCCCTTCTTCCGCACACCTCCTCATGAAGGATCTCTCTCCCCCTCTAGTATTATTGCCCCATGGTCTCGGATTAGCGAGATACATGTTCCTGGTGGCTTTATCTGGAAAGGATTTGCTGCTTCCGCTGCTTTGATGGAGCGAGGGACGGAGGTTGTCGGGGGTACCGGACGTGTGTGCGATCACGGATGCACCGCTGCTTTGTGGTGCTGGACTTGGTGGTGCTGGACTTGCTGGAGCTAGATCTGATGGACGTGCTGGAGCCGGACCTGCTGGATTTCATCACGATCTTGAGACCGGCAAGTGTACGACTACATCATCCATGAGTTCCAACTTGTTAACAAAGCTTTGTTGTCTTCGAGGGTAAGTTCTCTATGGATGTATATCCACCCGTTGCTTGTATCTAGTAGATAGATCTTAGTGTATAGTTCCCATCGTAGGAATTTTTTTGTTTTCTATGCTACGAACCCAACAGTGGTATCAGAGCCTGATCTATGCGTAGGTGCTTTGCACGGGTAGTACACATATGTTTATATGTGGGCGATGATGATCATGTTATTTCATCTTCTATCTATTTTGGATATTGGTGGCATAGTGGGATGAAGCGGCCCGGACCAACCTTACATGTCATCGCACATGAGACCGGTTCCACAACTGACATGCAACTAGTTCTGCATAAGTGGCTGGCGGGTGTCTGTCTCTCCTACTATAGTCAGTATCTGATTTACAACGAGTTGCTAATAACTTGGTTATCCTCGTTGTGGTTCCATGTTCGTAGGTAAGAACGGTTCTATCTCCGATATCCCTAAGCCACGTAAAACTTGCAATGGATAAATTAGAGGCGTCAAGTTTAGATTGTTGCTGGGCTAGTGTCTTGATATGGTATTGTTGTAAGTAGATGTATGATAGATACTCTTACAACACACTTAACGTGTAAGTTCCATAGACCTTGGCCTTACACACAAAGGAATGATAGAGATCATACCATGATGCATATGATAGAGATCAAATGCATGGACCATATCATCTCACTTTACACATTAGATGTTTGCATCTTATATTGCTAGTTTGGCGTTTTAGTAGCATTTTAAGATGATCCCTCATTTATATATCAAGATAAAATGTGTTCTTCCTTAAGTATGCACCGTTTTGTGGATCGTGTTTCGAGACATCGCGGGATGATCGGGTGTACTCGACTCTACGCTTTCATATAACGGGTGTAAGACAGTTTTACACACGCGAATACTAAGGTTCTTACTTGGCGAGCCTAGCATGTACAGACATGGCCTCGGAACACGGACCGAAAGGATAAGCATGAGTCATATAGTTGATATGATGCCCATATTGATGCTCGCCTTTGAAGCTACACCGACTCACGTGATGATCGGACTTGGTGTAGTGGGTTTGGTTCATGTAATCACCAAAAAGGCACGAGGGATGTCGTTTTTGAGTAGGAGTTCATTTCTAATTTGGATTAGTCGAACTCAATTTGTCATAAACTAAATCGAAGTGAATTTGCATAATTTGTTGTAGTCATTGGCGTCTGTTCACTACCTTATACTTAGTTTTAATTGAGATAATAGAACTATAGAATTCTGGATATTTACTTTACGAACTAGTATCGTATTGTTTTGAATTTAAAGTTTAGAAGTCCTATTGCAAACTTTCAGCAAACTCTATTTACTCCATGAAGTTTAATAAGTAGTATTAAATCAAGGGTAAGAATTCCAATGTTAGTATCTAAAGTATCATGTTTGCCTCCATGATTTTTGATATTCAAAAGTTGTTTTAATATCAAGATTATCTAGGAGCTCAAAAATTGTTTCAGAAACCATCATGTGTGGAAGATATTGTGATATCTGAAACAATGTTTTTGGTTGCATTATGATAGAGTATAATTTAGCAAAATACATGTTCTCATATTGTATGAGAATTTGTGAAGGGTGGAGATGCTAGGCATCTGAATCTCCCAAAAGGTTTCGGGAACTAAAATTATACTCGTCATTCTTCCTTATAGGCTATAGTAGCTTGATCATGAAAGTTGTCATGATAAGGATGAATAGAAGATGTAATTAAAATGTTTACTACACTAAAAGATTACTAAAGAATGGATTTTTGAAAGAATGCCAAACATTTGATGATGGTGATCCACTTCAAAGTGCAAGTCCAAAGGTATTAGTATTTGACTATACACGCTTTGTACTATGTGTCATGTGAATGACACCACTATTGATGTTGATAGATTCTTTTAAAAGAAAAAGGAATTGTTGAAAGAGAATCTATAAAATATTTGGCAGAAATGAAAAGGTTGGAGATGTCCAACTTAGGTATATAGAAGATATACATGTTATGGCTGTATTCCTTGCTTGTTAAACAATGTGGTTCTGAGGTATTGGATACCGAATTGGTTGGTATGAAGTGTCATACAGGATAACGCAATTCATGAACTGCAATGGCCTAAGTAACTAGCAAGAGAATAAGTGATGATGTTCATCGAAAACAAATAAAGTGTTATTGTGTTTTTTCGTTGTCATCAAACCTAGCCTTCAAGATTTGTTTTAATAATTGTTATTTTGTTCCGGTATTATGAGAACAATGGTTGTTCAAATAATTACCATATTCCATAAAGTATGGATGAACTTTTACAAGTCTGGTGGGAGAAATCACATCCATAAACACTATTGCTAAAATGTCGCAAGACAAATGATTGAAAGATCACTTATGAAGTGACATCGCTGTTTAAATTATATTAGAAAGAAAACATGAAGAAAATCCATGTTGTTCGATTTTTGGAGTCTGATTTTGATCAATTGACGCTTGTGAGACTTTCCTCGAGATAATTGAAACTCCGTTCATATGCCAAAGAGGAACGGATGACTAACTTATTGGTTATTATACATATTGATGTATATAGTCCATTATATGTAGCCATATGCGATGGATCTTTTTTGCTTCATATGCTTTCTCCAAAAATTTGAGTGAATATATCTATATATTTACTTAATAAGGAATAAGTATGAAAAATTTGAAAATTGTTCAAAGACTTTCAAGATGAAGTGAAAAATCATTGTAACAAGAAAATAAAATAGTTGATGATTTGATCATAAAGGAAGATATTTGAGTTACATGTTTAGCAAAACACTTAAGATTTGAGGAAATTGTTCCATGATTTGTGTTTCCCGATAAACCATACGAGTTTGGCATATTCGAGAGATGAAATCAAACCATGTTTGACATGGTAAGATTGAAGGTGTCATTTATAAAACTGCCATTATGTTTTAAGGATTGAAGCTTTAGAGACTACCGCTTTTACACTAAAAAGAGCACCATCGTGATTGATACATTGCAAATGTATCTATAATTTTTGATGTTCCATGCTTGGTTTTATCTACTTTCTTATGTTTTGTCCACACTTTGGAGTACTTTTCATATGATTTATTGGACTAACCTATTAACAAGATGCCACAGTGCTAGTTGCCTGTTTTCTGCTATTTTTGGTCCCAGGAAAGTCAGAAAATGAATATTCTCATAATTGGACGAGACAAAAGCCAAAGTTCCTATTTTAACGGAAGACTCACGGAGCCAGAATACGAGAGGAGGAGGGCCAGGGCCTGGCCACACCCCCCAGGCGCGGGTACCCCCAGTCCACGCCAGGGCATGGTGTGGGCCCCTTGGCTGGCCACCGACCTTGCCTCCTTCGCCTATATATGCCTCCCGATGCAAAAACCCTAAATCGTCAAGCCTCCAGCCACGAAAAGTTCCGCAGCGCCGCCGCCACCAAAGGGGAGATTTGGGGGGCAGAAAGTCTCTGTTCCGGCACCCTTCCGGGACGGGGAAGTGCCCCCGGAGCCATCTCCATCGACCTCCACCACCATCTCCATCACCATTGCTGATTCCCATGATGAAGAGGGAGTAGTTCTCTCTCGAGGCTAAGGGTTCTACCGGTAGCTATGTGTTCATCTCTCTCTCTATGCATGATCATATTGTGATCATGAGCTTTGTAATCAAGTAGATCTACCTTGCTACTCAAGTGCTTTATTAGATCTCTGCTCTCCCCATGTGTGTGAAAGTGACAGCGTGCTCACCATGGTGGCACTTAGGCTAGAGATTACAAATACTTGTTATGAGTTATATTTGGAGTTGGATGTTTCTATGAAATTGTGGTGTTTGTTGGAACCATCTAGTGCTTAAGGTGACAGTGTGGGGTTCTCTAGATGGGAAAGGCTTACTTTGAGGTGTGCTGTTATAGCCCTACCATCGATTAGAGTGTCCAACCGGAGAGTAGTTAAGAGTAGTATCATGAAGATAATATATTTATATGAGTGTTCACTAGTGAAAGTATGATCCCTAGGCCTTGTTTCTAAGCATTGATACACCATTTTCTACTAGATCTGTTACATGTTTGCTTGCTTCCATCTTTATTTCAGTTTGCCATTAGTCTCTTCCACACCATCAAGCTATTTTCTAGCACTATTATCTTATATCCATACCACTTGTATTTCACTATCTCTTCGCCGAACTAGTGCACCTATACACCTGACAAGTGTATTGGGTGTGTTGGGGACACAAGAGACTTCTTGTATCTTGATTGCATGATTGCTTAAGAGGGAATACCTTTGACCACTTCCTCCCTGAGTTCGATAAACCTTGGGTGATCCACTTAAGGGAAAACTTGCTGCTGTTCTACAAACCTCTGCACTTGGAGGCCCAACAACTGTCTACAAGAATAGAAGTGCGTAGACATCAAGCTATTTTCTGGTGTCGTTGCCGGGGAGGTAAGGTAAAAGGTATTCTCACCGGAGGATTAAATAAGAAGAACCTCCCACGGCAAACGCCTATTTTCTGGCGCCATTGCCGGGGAGGTAAGGTAAAAGCTACTCACATCCTCCGGTGTGAGTGCTCGAAGTTATTTCTTTTAGATTCTGCAATTTTGTCTTTTTGTTTCTTGTTTTCACTAGTTAGGCTTAATGGAAAACAACAACAAAATTAGAGAGCTTTATAGTATTTATCTTGAGTTAGGACATGAAGTGTTTGAAGAGAAAATTAAAAAACCTCTGGAACTTTATTTGCATGCTAATAGCAATGTTGTTAGTATTGCTAATGCTATGGAAAGTCTAAGCTTGGGGAAGCTAGTCTTTATGAAAATGATCTTTTTAGTTCCCCAGCTTTGGAAGATAGCTAATCTATTGCTTATGATGATACCAAACCTCCAATATATGATGATTACAATGATGAATATGATATTTTCAGTCCACCTACTATTGAGGATGAAATTAATTATGAGTACAATATGGCTCCTATATTTGATGATCATGGTGATGAGAATAATAATAATAGCTATTTTGTTGAATTTACTCCCACTACAATTAATAAGAATGACTATACTTATGTGGAGAGTAATAATTATTATATGCATGTGGCTCATGATAAAAATGTTTTATGTGATAGTTATATTGTTAATTTTATTCATGATGCTACTGAAAGTTATTATGAGAGAGGTAAACATGGTTTTATGCATCTCAATAATATTAAGTTTCCCCTCTTTATGTTGAAAGTCTTGAAGTTGCACTTGTTTTGCTTTACTATGCTTATTGCTTTATGCTTTCATGACTTGTTTCTTTACAAGATTCCTATGCATAGGAAGTGGGTTAGACTTAAATGTGTTTTGAATTTGCTTCTTGATGCTCTTTTTTACTTCAATTCATAATTCTTATGTGAGCATCTTCTCAAACTATCATGCCTAACTTAAAGGCGTTAAAGAAAAGTACTTATTGGGAGATAACCCAAAAGTTTTAGATGACTCTTGGAAGTTATTACTTTAGTAATAACCACTCATTATCCTTTTTATTTGCTTTTTGTGCCAAGAGTAACCTCTAATGAGAGAGAAGTAATGCTTGGGAAAGTTGCTGTCTCGAAATAGATTTCTGTGCTTCACCGTAAAAATTCATGTAAAATCTCTGTACGTCCTTTTGAGGCGTGCATTTTTGTGCTTCTGCCCCAGGTTGTTATCTAACTTCCGTTAGTTCAACACTTTTTGATTTGAGCAACAGAAGGTCTTCGAAAAAATTCGTCTTTACCTGCTGGTCTGTTTTGACAGATTTCTGCCATTATTTGCATTTGCTTCTTGTTGGTTCCTTTTTTAGTTCTTTTGGGGAATTGAGATTTTTGAGGGAAGTGCTAAAATAGCTAGTGTTTTAATGGAAGTTTTATTGGTTTTGTAACTGAACCTAAAAGACCTATTATCTTGAGTACACTAATGTTTCTAATAAAGATTGTGTGAAGTTCTGTATGAATAAAAAATTTCAGGTGTATGGAAGGAATGAGCAATGAGATGAAGACTGGACTAAAGCTCAAGCCTGGGATGCCACGTGTGTCACCCCAATAAATATCCAAGAAGTACAAGCGTCAAAGCTTGGGGATGCGCAAGGCATCCCCCTCTTCATTAATAAAAATCTCAGGATTCTTCCAAACACTTCATTTTTATTGTTTCATGCACAGTTGTGTTGTTCTTGGAGCGTCTTCCTTTTCGTTTTTGTTTTGGTTTTTCGTTTACTTGGTTTTCTTAGTTTGCTGAATAAATTGGTTGGACCCCCTCTTTCATACATTGGTTTTCAAATAGTTTGATTTGGATTGGAAAAGAGTAGGAAAGCTGATGCTGAAGTGGTAAAGAGAGCTTGTTTTTGACTGTGGCCTATGGTTTGTCATGCCATGCTTGATATTGCTTTGGCTTTATGCTTAGTATTCTTTTCTGTAGCATGACTTGTTATAAACAATTGAGTTTGCTTAATGTGCCTTGGATGAATCATGCGTTGTTTTAGCATATTAAAGCATATTATAGTGGTATTCTCCTTTGATGCTTTATTTGGGTTGACTTGGCGCATGCTCACTCCATGTTATGACTATCTCAAGTCACCATAAGCCTTTATGATCCTTTAGTTTTCAACTTGTAGTATCACTTTATGCTTTGATCAATGATGTTTTGTCGCTCTGCATGATTATGGCCATTATTGATCTCTTAGTTTGTCGCTCCCAGTCTTTTGCTAGCCTCCACAACCAAGTATGAGTTCCACTCATGCATCCAACTCCCTAAACCAAGTTATTCCAAAGAGTCCACCATACCTACCTACTAGCTTATGCTATTCCAAGTATATTCATGCTTTTGTTTACCTTCCAAATTAAACTTGTTATGAGAAAACTAGTGATTAAAGCTCTCACGAACTTGATGGCACACTTTACTTTTCTTGCCCTTAATGAACTTGAACCATTGTGTCGTCTATGTTGTATATGCTTGCACTTATTTGTTGGGAATTAGCAGAACCATGTTGTCATGGGTACCAAGTTGATATCATGCTTTTTTGTCTATGGATGCCATCGGTGTGAAATGAAAGGGGAGCTTGTAAGTCCATGGAGTTATGTATATGTGTTAGAGAAACGCCTGGGCCGCTGGTCTAATCCATGCTGACATGGTGGAAACCTGCAGCGTAACCATAATGAGCTGTCTATGAAGCATTCTTCTTATAAAAAGGAGTCCTATATTGAGAAAAAAAATATAAAAAAAGAGATTATGAAAAGAGGAAAGAGAGAAAAAAGCACCATATTCCCATGGTAAATAAGAAGATTGCTGAGATGCTTGTTGTCTGCTTGCCTTGTCATTTTGATATGGGGATTCTTCCGTATCATCGGGCAAGGGGAACCGCGTTTGCGATTCTCTATGATACACATGTACTTACGATGACAAGAACTTACCGGTAACTAAACTTGAGTAGCATGAGGAGCGACCCTCGTATTTAAGGGACATGAGATTTCTAACTTATACTTCGTCAAGCATGTACACCATAGTTTGTTCACTTTAACCTTAATCACTTCAAGATGCTTATGATAGGGGCAATGAGAGCTGAAAGCTATTAAGTACCATAATTTTTGGAAGCTCTGTATGAAACTTGAATCTCTGCTTCCTTCTATGAAGGCCTTTCTTCCACTTATATATTGAGTCTCCACCTTCTATCTTTATGCACCTACTTTGAGAGCATAGTGGCCATTCTTAGTTCTATGTGCATTGTCCCAAAACTTGTTGATTGATGCATACCTTGATATTGCTTGTTTTAAACTATTTGTATCTAGTCACTCCTATGAACTTTGAAGGTGTCCTATGAACTTTGAAGGTGTCCTATGCATTTATATTTGCTACTCTATGAGGGACAAGCGGAATACTAATATGCTATGTTTTCTTTATGTGAAATAAACAAACGTCTTGCAAAGCATTGTTATTCATGAATCTTTTGGTTGTGCCTTTTCATGTTGCAACATAGTTTCTTTGTCTTATTGCTAGAACTTTGTCTTTCATGTTATGATTGAAGTACTATGATCCCAGCTTTGAATGTTTTACAAATACTTTGATCAAGTTTATGATGGTGCATGTCACCTCAAAAATTATTCTTTCTTTTTATCACTTACCTACTCGAGGACGAGCAGGAGTTAAGCTTGGGGATGTTGATACATTGCAAATGTATCTATAATTTTTGATGTTCCATGCTTGGTTTTATCTACTTTCTTATGTTTTGTCCACACTTTGGAGTACTTTTCATATGATTTCTTGGACTAACCTATTAACAAGATGCCACAGTGCCAGTTGCCTGTTTTCTACTGTTTTTGGTCCCAAGAAAGTCAGAAAATGAATATTCTCAGAATTGGACGGGACAAAAGCCAAAGTTCCTATTTTACCGGAAGACTCACGGAGCCAGAATACGAGACGGGGGAGGGCCAGGGCCTGGCCACACCCCCAGGCACGGGTACCCCCAGGCCGCGCCAGGGTATGGTGTGTTCCCCTGGATGGCCACCGACCTTGCCTCCTTCGCCTATATATGCCTCCCGATGCAAAAACCCTAAATCGTCAAGCCTCCAGCCACGAAAAGTTCCGCAGCGCCGCCGCCATCGAAGGGGAGATTTGGGGGGCAGAAAGTCTCTGTTCCGGCACCCTTCCGGGACGGGGAAGTGCCCCCGGAGCCATCTCCATCGACCTCCACCACCATCTCCATCACCATTGCTGATTCCCATGATGAAGAGGGAGTAGTTCTCTCTCGAGGCTAAGGGTTCTACCGGTAGCTATGTGTTCATCTCTCTCTCTATGCATGATCATATTGTGATCATGAGCTTTGTAATCAAGTAGATCTACCTTGCTACTCAAGTGCTTTATTAGATCTCTGCTCTCCCCATGTGTGTGAAAGTGACAGCGTGCTCACCATGGTGGCACTTAGGCTAGAGATTACAAATACTTGTTATGATTTATATTTGGAGTTGGATGTTTCTATGAAATTGTGGTGTTTGTTGGAACCATCTAGTGCTTAAGGTGACAGTGTGGGGTTCTCTAGATGGGAAAGGCTTACTTTGAGGTGTGCTGTTATAGCCCTACCATCGATTAGAGTGTCCAACCGGAGAGTAGTTAAGAGTAGTATCATGAAGATAATATATTTATATGAGAGTGTTCACTAGTGAAAGTATGATCCCTAGGCCTTGTTTCTAAGCATTGATACACCATTTTCTACTAGATCTGTTACATGTTTGATTGCTTGAGAGGGAATACCTTTGACCACTTCCTCCCTGAGTTCGATAAACCTTGGGTGATCCACTTAAGGGAAAACTTGTTATTGTTCTACAAACCTCTGCACTTGGAGGCCCAACAACTTTCTACAAGAATAGAAGTGCGTAGACATCAGTGATCCGTTGAAATGACACCATATAAGTTATGGTTTGGGATAAAACCTGAATTGTCTTTTCTTAAATTTTGGTATGCTATGCATAAGTAAAATACCAAAGTCGGATAAGCACGTCTTTGTAGGTTATCCCAAAGAATTAATTGGGAATTTCTCCATAACACTGCGGACAAAAGAGTTTGTTACTTGGAACGTCAAGTTTCTTGAGAAGGAATTTTTCGCGAAAAGTTAAGTGGGAGGACAATAGAACTTTGAGAAGGTTGTTGAACCTTAGCTATATGTTCTAAGTAGCGCTGCGTCGGAAAGTGTCCCGGTGGCGGCACAATGCTCATGGCTCCCGTTATTACAAAAGGTGTGATCTTGGAGATTAGAGTTCTTATTGAACCATGTGGGTCGGTAAGAATCAAATAGTAAGATTTGAAACAGAAGTCGTTATTGTTTTAACAATGATGAACCGACTGCATGCAAAGAAGCGATGATGGGCCCTGACTCCATAAAATGACTAAGAAGTCATATAATCCATGATCGTATCCATACACGAGGAATCAAGTTTTTGAACTTAGAAGACCCTCCGGAAAGGCATGAAGCCTATCGGTCGTGTTTGGATCTATAAAGAAATAGACATGGATGTTTAACATCTATGAAATACTCGACATGTCGAAAATAAGTTTACGGCAATGTTCAAGGAGTTGACTATGACAAGATTTGATCTGTCATAGCGATATTTAGTCTTGACGGTTTAAAGTAGCAACCACTACATATAATTTGGTATATGGTAGTTGAATAAACAAAACAAGGTTCTTCTAATAGAATGGTTACCTAGGACATGTACATGACACGGTCCAGAGGGTTTTTGTGAATTCAATGGGTGCTAAAAAGGGCATGCAAACTTCAATAGTTGAAGTGAGCATAGAGGAGTTGGAATCTTCACCATGATGAAACTGTTAAAAGAGTTTAAATTCATCGGAAATGATGAAGATGCTTGCATTTGCAAGAAATTAAGTGGGAGCACTGAGACATATTTCTAATACATTATGTAGAGAACATATTGTTGATTGGAAATGATGTATCTTGTATTGACACCAGTTAAGAATTTCATTAAAATAAGATTTCGATGAAAGACTTGGGCAAAACCGGAATATTTGGCATCAATATCTATATGGATAGATTGAGGCGCTAATATGGTTGTGCCAGACATACATATATGAGATATTGAAAGGTTTCAATATGTAAACAACAAGAAAGGTTCTTGTTGCATGGAAAGGATTGTATCAAGATTCAAGTGTTTTAACACTTGTTGAGTAAAATCACATGAAAATTTTGATCGATTATACCGTGATATGTATATATCTAGAATGTCCTATGTTATATATGTTATGAGCACATACCAGAATGATTCATAAGATGATCATTGGACAATAGTATAGATATTCTTATGAGCTTTGGAAGAACTAAGAATATATCATGTATAAGTGGCAAATAGCTAAAGGTAGTTCATTTAAAGTGTTACATTGATACTAGTTTTGCCACAAGATACACATTAAAATTTATCTCAATTTAGACTATGGGTAGCACAATAGAATGGAAAGGATGTTCCATGATGGATTTGGATAAGTTCCAAAGTTGAAACATTGTGACGGATACTACAACAAAAAGGCTAAGTATATGACTGTTATAATAGCAGCAAAGGAGGGGATTTGTGTTAAGTAGTTTGTTATCAAACTAGGTGTGGTTCAAAGTGGGCTAATACTATGAACATATATTGTATGACAATAATATCAACATATTTTAACCCGAACGAACTAAAGGTCTCACCAAAGGACCAAATTTATGCAATGCCATCTCATTTGAGAAAGAGTGATGCGTAGAGACGCAAAGACATGCAAATACACACGGACCTGAAACTGTCAGATCCGGAGATTATGTTAACCACTAGCAATCGCATATATGCAACACCAGAAAGCCATAGGTGTTCAATACGCAAAGTTTTTCAAACTAGATTATTGACTCTAGTGCAAGTGGGAGACTGAAGGGAATATGCCCGAGAGGCAATAATAAAGTGGTTATTATCTTATTCCATGTTTATGATAAATGTTTATTTTGCATGCTATAATTGTATTAATTGGAAACGTTAATACATGTGTGTTTAATAAACAAAATACAAAGTTCCTAGTAATGCCTCTCATATAAACTAGCTCGTTGATTAACAAGATGATCAAGGTTTCCTGATCATGGACATTAGATGTTGTTAATAACGAGGTCACAACATTGGTGGAATGATGTGATGAACATTCATCCGAAGTATAGCATTACGATCAAAGTCATTATTTTTTTATTGCTATAACATCATACGAAGTAATCTTAGTCCTTAGACCATGAGATCATGTTAATTGCTAACACCGGAAGAGTATCTTGATAACATCAAACGTCACACCGTAATAGGGTGACTATAAAGGTGGGTTCAGTGCTACGAAGGTGTTATGTTGAGGCTCATGGATCAAGAGTGGGATTTGTCCATCCCGATGACGGATAGATATACTCTGGGCCCTCTCGGTGATATCACATTAAGATAGCTTGCAAGCAAGTGATGACATCACTAGAATGTTATATCACGGGAACGAGAAAAGAGTGCATGTCGGTAACGAGATCAAACTAGGTATTTGGATGCCAATGATCGAATCTCGGACATGTAATATATCGTGAGACAAAGAGATTTAGTTACTAGCATTAAAAGGTTCTCACGATCACAGAAGTCATCGTTGAATGTGTAGGAGTCAGTATGGATCTCCAGGTCCCGCTTATGATTATTGATCTGAGAGGGATCTCGATCATATCTGAATTATTCGCGAACCGTAGGGTGACACACTTAAGGGATACCGACACCATTTGGAGCAAAGATGTTTCAGATAAAGATTTAAGAAAGCGCTGGAATTATTTCAATAGACACCGAAACTGTTTCGGGTGAAATTGCTGAAATTGGTTCTGCATGTAATATTGAAATGTTGCGGGGGTTTTATGTGAATGTTTGTTAATTAAAGTAATTAACAAAATTCTGAATAAAATTAATAAAAGAGTTTTATTAAATGAGAAAGCATTAAATTTGGAGAAATTTAATGCATTTAAAGTGGGGACTTTAAAAGAGAATGTGAAGGGGAAAATTTATGTGGAGGGAGTTACCACCACATGAATGAGGAGGTGAGGGGTCACCCCTTGGGCGCCGGACATGGGGAGGGGCACCCCCTCCTCCTATAAAAGGCCCCCCTCACACCCCTTCTTCCTCACACCTCCTCGTGAAGGATCTATCTCCCCCTCTAGTATTATTCCCCCATGGTCTCGGATTAGCGAGATACATGTTCCCGGTGGCTTTATCTGGAAAGGAGTTGCTGCTTCCGCTGCTTTGCTAGAGTGAGGGACGGAGGTTGTCGGGGTACCGGACGTGTGTGCGGTCACGGATGCACCGCTTCTTTGCGGTGCTGGACTTGGTGGTGATGGACTTGCTGGAGCTGGATCTGATGGACGTGCTGGAGCCGGACCTGCTGGACTTCATCATGATCTTGAGATCGGCAAGTATACGACTACATCATCCACGGGTTCCAACTCGTTAACAAAGCTTTGTTGTCTTCGAGGGTAAGTTCTCTATGGATGTATATCCACTCGTTGCTTGTATCTAGTAGATAGATCTTGGCGTATAGTTCCCATCGTAGGAAATTTTTTGTTTTCTATGCTGCGAACCCAACAACTCATACTTGGTTGTGGAGGCTAGCAAAAGACTGGGAGCGACAAACTAAGAGAGCAATAATGGCCATAATCATGTAGAGCAACAAACCATCATTGATCAAAGCATAAAGTGATACTACAAGTTGAAAACTAAAGGATCATAAAGGCTTATGGTGACTTGAGATAGTCATAACATGGTGTGAGCATGCGCCAAGTCAACCCAACTGAAACATCAAAGGAGAATACCACTATACTATGCTTTAATATACTAAAACAACACATGATTCATCCAAGGCACATTAAGCAATCTGAATTGTTTATAAAAAGTCATGCTACAGCAAAGAATACTAAGCATAAAGCAAAAACAATATCAAGCATGGCATGACAAAGCATATGCAACAGTCAAAAACAAGCTCTTTTTACCACCTAAACATGAGCTTTCCTACTCTTTTCCAAACCAAACCAAACTATTTGAAAGCCAATGTATGAAAGAGGGGGTCCAACCAATTTATTCAGCAAACTAATCAAACAAAGCAAACGAAAAACCAAAACTAAAGCGAAAAAGAAGACGCTCCAAGAACAACACAAATGTGCATGAAACAATAAAAATGAAGCGTTTGAAAGAAACCTGGATTTTTTATTGATGAAGAAGGGGATGCCTTGGGCATCCCCAAGCTTTGACGCTTCTACTTCTTGGATATTTCTTGGGGTGACACGCCTGGCATCCCCAAGCTTGAGCTTTAGTCCATCCTTCATCTCATTGCTCATTCCTTCGATACACCTGAAATTTTTCCTTCATATAAAACTTCACACAATCTTTATTAGCAACATTAGTGCACTCAAGATAATAGGTCTTAAGGTTCAGTTATAACACCAATAAACTTCCATTAGAACACTAGATACTGAAGCATTTCCCTCAAAAATCTCAATTCCCCAAAAGAACTCAAAAAGGAACCAACAAGAAGCAAATGCAGAAAATGGCAGAAATCTGTCAAAACAGACAAGCAGGTAAAGAAGAATTTTTTTGAAGACCTTCTGCTGCTCAAATAAAAAAGTGTTAAACTAACCAAAGTTAGATAACAACCTGGGGCAGAAGCACAAAAATTCACGCCGCAAAAGTACGTTCAGAGATTTTACATGAATTTTTACGATGAAGCACAGAAATCTGTTTCGGGACAGCAACTTTCCCAATCATTACTTCTCTCTCAATAGAGGTTACTCTTGGCACGAAAAGCAAATAAAAAGGATAAGAAGCGTTTATTACTGAGGTAATAACTTCCAAGACTCATCTAAAACTTTTGGGTTATCTCCCAATAAGTACTTTTTTTAACGCCCTTAAGTTAGGCATAAGAAGCAAAAAAACAAATCAAGTGTTCTCAAATGAAGAAGCATTAAGACCTAATTTTGTTTTCATAGGAGAGGCAAAAGAAATCTTATTTCTCTTCTTAGGGAAGTGTTCTATATCTTTCTTGAGTGGGAGTTGATATTTAATGGTGTCTTCTTTCATATCAATAATGGCACCAACAGTTCTAAGAAAAAGTCTTCCCAATGTAATAGGACAAGAAGCATTGCATTCTGTTGGGTCCGCAGCACAGAAAACAAAAAAATTCCTACGGTGTGAACTACACGCCAAGATCTATCTACTAGGTACAAAGCAACGGGTGGACATACATCCAACGAGAATTTACCCTCGAAGACAACAAGTTTTGTTAATGAGTAGGAACTCGTGGTTGATGTAGTCGTACACTTGCCGATCTCAAGATCGTGAGGAAGTCCGAGCGCCGCAACTCTGCAGCGCATCCGCACTCGCACACACGTTCAAGCCACTGGACAGCCTCCACGTCCTCGCTCCAGCGATCCAGCGGAAGCAGCAACTCCTTCTAGACGAAATGCCACCAGGAACATGTATCTCGCTAATCCGAGACCATGGGGGAATATTTCTAGAGGGCTAGAGAGATCCTTCACAAGGAGATGTCTGGATGAAGGAGGGAATGGGTGGCCTTTTATAGGAGGAGGGGGGTGCCCCTCCTCTCCATGGCCGGCGCATGGGGGGGTGACCCCTCACCTCCCCCATTCATGTGGTGGTAACCCCTCCACATTAAAATGCCTCTTCACATTCCCTTTTAAAGTCTCCACTTTAAATGCATTAAAATTCTCCAAGTTTAATGCTCTCTCATTTAATAAAACTCTTTTATTAAATTTATTCAGAATTTTGTTAATTACTTTAATTAACAAACATTCACATATAGCCCCTTGCAATATTTCAATATCACATGCAGAACCACTTTCTGCAATTTCACCCGAAACAATTTCCGGTTTCTATTGAAACAATTCTTGTGCTTTGCAATTCTTTCGTCTCAAACATATGTGCTCCAAAATGGTGTCCGGTAACTCTTAAGTGTGTCACCCTACGGTTCGCGAATAATGCAGACATGATCGAGACCCTTCTCCGATCAATAATCAGCAGTGGGACCTTAAGATCTGTACCCACTCCTACACATTCAACGATGACTTCTGTGATCGTGAGAACCTTTAACGCTTGTAACTAAATTCCTTTGTTTCGCGATATATTACATGTCCGAGATTCGATCATCGGTATCTCCATACCTAGTTTGATCTCGTTACCGACATGCACTCTTTTCTCGTTCCCGTGATATAACATTCTAGTGATCACATCACTTGCTTGCAAGCTATCTCAATGTGATATCACCGAGAGGGCCCAGAGTATATCTATCCGTCATCGGGATTGACAAATTCCACTCTTGATCAATGAGCCTCAACATAACACCTTCGTAGTACTGAACCCATCTTTATAGTCACCCTGTTACGGTGTGGCGTTTGATGTTATCAAGATACTCTTCAGGTGTTAGCAATTAACATGATCTCATGGTCTAAGGATAAAGATTACTTCGTATGATGTTATAGCAATATAAACATAATGACTTGATCGTAATGCTATACTTCGGATGAATGTTCATCACATCATTCCACCAATGGTGTGACCTTGTTATTAACAACATCCAATGTCCATGATCAGGAAACCTTGATCATCTTGTTAATCAACAAGCTAGTCTATAAGAGAGGCATAACTAGGAACCCTTTTTGTTTATTAAACACACATGTATTGATGTTTCCGATCAATACAATTCTAGCATGCAAAATAAACATCTATCATATATAAGGAATACATAATAACAACTTTATTATTGCCTCTCAGGGCATATTTCCTTCAGTCTCCCACTTGCACTAGAGACAATAATCTAGTTCACATAGTGATAAATCTAACAACCATGGAGTTCTGGTGTTGATCATGTTTTGCCCTAGGGAGAGATTTAGTCAACGGATCTGCTACATTTAGGTCTGTGTGTACTTTACAAATCTTTATATCTCCATCCTTGACATGCTCGCGGATGGAGTGAAACCGGCGCTTAATATGCTTGGAATTCTTGTGAGACCTCGGTTCCTTTGCGTTGGCTATGGCTCCATTGTTGTCACAATAGATCACCATTGGGTCCAATGCACTAGGAAGCACACCTAGTTCCGTAATGAACTCTTTCATCCAAACCGCTTCCTGCGCCGCTTCTGAAGCAGCAACATATTCCGCCTTCATCGTTGATCCAGCCACCATAGGTTGTTTGGAACTCCTCCAACTAACTGATGCTCCGTTCAAGAGAAATACGTATCCGGATTGAGACTTAGAGTCATCCGGATCGGTGTCAAAGCTAGCATCAACATAACACTTAGCGACTAGCTCTTCTTCACCTCCGTATATAAGAAACATATCCCTAGTTCTTCTCAAGTACTTGAGGATGTTCTTTACCGCTATCTAGTGTTCTGAACCTGGATCAGATTGGTACCTACTAGTCAAACTAATAGCATGTGCCACATCCAGTCTTGTACATAGCATGGCATACATAATAGAGCCTATGGACGAGGCATAGGGGATCTTATCCATCATCTCTCTTTCTTCCGCCGTAGCCGGCTTTGAGTCTTACTCAATGTCTTGCCTTGCAACATAGGTAAGAACCCCTTCTTACTTTCGTCCATATTAAACTTCTTTAATATCTTATCAAGGTATGTACTCTGCGATAGCCCAATTAGGCGCCTTGATCTATCTCTATACATTTTAATGCCTAATATATATGACGCTTCACCAAGGTCTTTCATCGAAAATTTGCTGTTTAGATAACTTTTAACACTGTTTAAAAGATCTATATCATTTCCAATCAATAATATGTCATCTACATATAATATCAGAAATGCCACATTGATCCCACTCACTTTCTTGTAAATACAAGCCTCTCCATAAGTTTGGACAAATCCAAACTCTTTGATCACCTCATCAAAGCGGAGATTCCAACTCCGGGATGCTTGCTTCAGTCCATAGATGGATCGCTGAAGTTTGCATACCTTATTAGCATCCTTAGGATTGACAAAACCCTTAGGTTGTATCATATACAACTCTTCTTCAATATTACCATTGAGGAACACAGTTTTGACATCCATCTGCCATATTTCATAATCGAAATATGCATCAATTGCTAACATAATCCTAACTGACTTAAGCATTGCTACGGGAGAGAATGTCTCATCGTAGTCAACTCCTTGAATTTGTCGAAACCCCTTTGCGACAAGTCGAGCCTTATAGATGGTCACATTACCATCAGCATCAGTTTTTCTTTTGAAAATCCATTTATTCTCAACGGCCTTTCGATTGTGAGGTAAGTCCACCAAGGTCCAAACTTGGTTCTCGTACACGGATTCCATCTTGGATTTCATGGATTCTAGCCATTTGTTGGAATCCGGGCTCATCATCGCTTCTTCAATCGTCGCAGGGTCATCCATTTCATCAACCATGAAATTCACAACAGGATTGCCGTACAGTTCAGGAGCTGCACGTGTCCTGCTTGACCTGCGAGGTTCGGTAGTTTCCTCTTTCGGAGTTTCATGATCGATATCATTAGCTCTCTCTTCATTAGGTGAAGTCAACTCCGAAACAACTTTCGGTGCTGCGCCACTCGCCATTTCATGAAGAGAAGGTTCAATAACCTCTTCGAGTTCTACGTTCCGACTACTCACACCTTTCGTGAGAAACTCCTTCTCAAGAAAGGATCCATTCTTGGCAACAAAAACCTTGCCCTCAGATCTGTGATAGAAGGTATACCCAATCGTTTCCTTAGGGTATCCTATGAAGACGCATTTTCCACTTTGGGTTCGAGTTTATCCGGTTGAAGTTTCTTCACATAAACATCGCATCCCCAAACTTTAAGAAATGACAACTTAGGTTTGTTTCCAAACCATAATTCGTACGGTGTCGTTTCAACGGATTTAGATGGTGCCCGATTTAAAGTGAATGCCGCTATTTCCAGTGCATAACCCCAAAATGACAGTGGCAAGTCAGTCAGAGACATCATAGATCGAACCATATCCAATAAGGTACGATTACGACGTTCCGACACACCATTACGTTGTGGTGTTCCGGCAGGCGTGAGTTGTGAAACTATTCCACACTCTTTCATGTGTGTGCTAAACTCGTAACTTAGATACTCTCCTCCAGGGTCAGACCGTAGAAATTTGATCTTTCTATTACGATGATTTTCTACTTCATTCTGAAATTCCTTGAACTTTTCAAAAGATTCAGACTTGTGTTTCATCAAATAGATATACCCGTATCTACTCAAATCATCCGTGAAAGTAACAAAATAACGATATCCACCTCGCGCCGACACACTCATTGGTCCACACACATCAGTATGTATGATTTCCAATAGATCTGTCGCCCGTTCCATTGAACCGGAAAACAACGTTCTAGTCATCTTGCCCATAAGGCATGGCTCACATGTATCAAATGATTCAAAATCAAGTGATTCCAAAAGTCCATCAGAATGGAGTTTCTTCATGCGTTTAACACCAATATGACCTAGACGGCAGTGCCACATATATGCAGATATATCATCATCAAGTTTAATCTTTTTAGCATTTACATTATGAATGTGCGTAATATTACTATCGAGATCCATCCGAAATAAACCATTCAACATAGGTGCATGACCATAAAAGATATTATCCATATAAATCGAACAACCATTGTTTTCAGATTTAAACGAATAACCACTTTGCATCAAACATGATCCGGATACAATGTTCATGCTAAGTGCAGGCACCAAATAACAATTATTTAGGTTTATGACTAATCCCGATGGCATATGGAGAGGCAGCGTTCCGACGGCGATCACATCAACTCTTGATCCATTGCCGACCCGCATTGTGACCTCATCCCTTGCTAGTTGTCGCTTGTTCCACAGCCCCTGAATCAAGTTACATATATTAGCAACTGGTCCCATATCAAATACCCAGGTTCTACTGCGAGTACTAGTCAAGTACACATCAATAACATGTATATCACATATACCTTTGTTTGCCTTGCCGGACTTCTTGTCCGCCAAATACTTGGGGCAGTTGCGCTTCCAATGGCCAGTCCACTTGCAATAGTAGCACTCGGTATCGGACTTAGGGCCAGCCCGGGGTTTCTTTTCAGGCGTGGCAACAGATTTGCCACCCTTCTTTCCCTTGTGCTTGCCTTTCTTGTCCTTCTTGAAACCGGTGGTCCTATTGATCATCAACACTTGATGTTCTTTCCTAATCTCCACTTCTGCAGTCTTAAGCATTGACAGAAGCTCGGGAAGAGTCTTCTTCATGCCCTGCATATTATAGTTCATCACGAAGCTCTTGTAGCTAGGTGGCAGAGATTGGAGAACACGATGTATGCCTAAGTC
Source organism: Avena eriantha (assembly GCA_910589775.1). Classification (NCBI taxonomy): domain Eukaryota; kingdom Viridiplantae; phylum Streptophyta; class Magnoliopsida; order Poales; family Poaceae; genus Avena; species Avena eriantha. Next base: position 22,253,490 of record OU342744.1, on the reverse strand, counting down.
AATGGGAATCGTTATTCCCAAGGACACAAGTTTATCGGTGTACCCAGACATTTTGAGTACGTGCTCACTAACGGAGCTGTTTTCCTCCATTTTGCAGCTAAAGAACTTTTTAGTAGCATTATAACTCTCTACGGCAGCATAGGTATCGAAAATCATTTTCAATTCTCCCATGGTATCAAAGGCGTTGCCATTTTCGAAACGCTTTCGAAGTTCTGGCTCTAGCCCATATAGTATGTCGCAATGAACTAAGTTGTGGTCCTCCTGCCGAGTCACATAGACATTCTTTTCCTCGTCAGGGGCATCAGGAGCTAGTGGGGGGGCCTAGCGGCGCATCTAGCACATATTGATTTTGTGCAGCAATGAGGAGAATCCTCAAATTCATAGCCCAGTTGGTGAAGTTGCTACCATTCGCAGCAAGTTTCTCTTTCTCCATGAACACATTGAAATTAGCAGGTGGTGCCATCTACAACATAATTTGTAAAGTTTATTTAGACTAAGTTTATGATAGATTCAGTTCAACTAATCCAAATTACTAATGAACTCCCATTCAAAAACGACATCCCTCGTGCGTTTTTGGTGATTACATGAACCAAATCCACTACACCAAGTCCGATCATCATGTGAGTCGGTGTAGCTTCAAAGGCGATCATCTATTGGGCATCATATCAACCATATGACTCATGCTTAACCTTTCAGTCCGTGTTCCGAGTCCATGTCTGTACATGCTAGGCTCCCAAGTAAGAACGTTAGTACTCGCGTGTGTAAAACTGTCTTACCCCCGTTGTATGAAAGCGTAGAGTCGAGTACACCCGATCATCACGTGATGTCTCGAAACATGATCCATAGAACGGTGCATACTTAAGGAAGAACACATTTTATCTTGATATCTAAATGAGGGATCATCTTGCAATGCTACCAAAAGCGCCAAACTAGTAGTATAAGATGCTAACATCTAATGTGTAAAGTGAGATGATATGGTCCATGCATTTGATCTCTATCATTTGCATCGTGGTATGATCTCTATCATTCCTTTGTGTGTAAGGCCAAGGTCTATGGAACTTACACGTTGAATGTGTTGTAAGAGTATCTATCATACATCTACTTACAACAATATCATATCAATACACTAGCCCAGCAACGATCTAAACTAGACGCCTCTAATTTATCAATTGCAAGTTTTACGTGCCTTAGGGCTTTCGGAGATAGAACTGTTCTCACCTACGAACATAGAAGCTTCATCCCACTATGCCACCAATATCCAAAATACATAGAAGATTCAATAACATGATCATCATCGCCCACATATAAACATATGTGTACTACCCGTGCAAAGCACCTACGCATAGATCAGGCTCTGATACCACTGTTGGGTCCACAGCATAGAAAACAAAAAATTTCCTACGGTGTGAACTACACGCCAAGATCTATCTACTAGGTACAAAGCAACGGGTGGACATACATCCAACGAGAACTTACCCTCGAAGACAACGAGTTTTGTTAACGAGTAGGAACTCGTGGTTGATGTAGTCGTACACTTGCCGATCTCAAGATCGTGAGGAAGTCCGAGCGCCGAAACTCAGTAGCGCATCCGCACTCGCACACACGTTCAAGCTACCGGACAACCACCACCTCCTCGCTCCAGCGATCCAGCGGAAGCAGCAACTCCTTCCAAACGAAATGCCACCGGAACATGTATCTCGCTAATCCGAGACCATGGGAGAATAATTCTAGAGGGGGAGAGAGATCCTTCACAAGGAGGTGTGTGGATGAAGGAGGGAATGGGTGGCCTTTTATAGGAGGAGGGGGGTACCCCTCCTCCCCATGGCCAGCGCATGGGGGGTGACCCCTTGCCTCCCCCATTCATGTGGTGGTAACCCCTCCACATTAAAATGCCTCTTCACATTCCCTTTTAAAGTCTCCACTTTAAATGCATTAAAATTTCCAAGTTTAATGCTGTCTCGTTTAATAAAATTATTTTATTAAATTTATTCAGAATTTTGTTAATTACTTTAATTAACAAACATTCACATATAGCCCCTTGCAATATTTCAATATCACATGCAGAACCACTTTCTGCAATTTCACCCGAAACAATTTCCGGTTTCTATTGAAACAATTCCTGCGCTTTGCAATTCTTTCGTCTGAAACATATGTGCTCCAAAATGGTGTCCGGTAACTCTTAAGTGTGTCACCCTATGGTTCGCGAATAATGCAGACATGATCGAGACCCTTCTCCGATCAATAATCAGCAGTGGGACCTTAAGATCCGTACCCACTCCTACACATTCAACGATGACTTCTGTGATCATGAGAACCTTTAACGCTTGTAACTAAATCCCTTTGTTTCGCGATATATTACATGTCTGAGATTTGATCATCGGTATCTCCATACCTAGTTTGATCTCGTTACCGACATGCACTCTTTTCTTGTTCCCGTGATATAACATTCTAGTGATCACATCACTTGCTTGCAAGCTATCTCAATGTGATATCACTGAGAGGGCCTAGAGTATATCTATCCATCATCGGGATTGACAAATTCCACTCTTGATCCATGAGCCTCAACATAACACCTTCGTAGTACTGAACCCATCTTTATAGTCACCCTGTTACGGTGTGACGTTTGATGTTATCAAGATACTCTTCAGGTGTTAGCAATTAACATGATCTCATGGTCTAAGGATAAAGATTACTTCGTATGATGTTATAGAAATATAAACATAATGACTTAATCGTAATGCTATACTTCGGATGAATGTTCATCACATCATTCCACCAATGGTGTGACCTTGTTATTAACAACATCCAATGTCCATGATCAGGAAACCTTGATCATCTTGTTAATCAACAAGCTAGTCTATAAGAGAGGCATAACTAGGAACCCTTTTTGTTTATTAAACACACATGTATTGATGTTTACGATCAATACAATTCTAGCATGCAAAATAAACATCTATCATATATAAGGAATACATAATAACAACTTTATTATTGCCTCTTAGGGCATATTTCCTTCACATTCAACATCCAAAACATAGAAATCAATGGGGACATAGGCATTGTTAACCATAATAAGAACATCATTAATACTCCCCATGAGTTTACTTTTAGCATTATCATTTAGTGGGACATTCAAATAACAATCCTCAAGTGGAGGCAAATCAAGCATATCATAAATCCTTCTAGGCATAGTAGAAACACTACTATCAAGATCACATAAAGCTTTGAAATCAAAGTCATTCACTTTCATATTAATGATGGGTTTCCAACCATCTTCTTGTTTTATAGGAATAGAAGCTTTATGTTTCATCTTTTCTTCTTTAATCTTTATGAGAGCATCGGTAATGTCTTTTGTAAAGGCCATGTTCATCGCACTAGCATTAGGACTTTTAGCAAGCTTTTGTAGGAACTTAATAACTTCAGAGATATTGCAACCATCAAGATCAAAATCAAAATTATCATCTAAAGTAGTAGAACTATTACTATCCTCAACACTAGTGGTGGTGATGTAGAAACACTAATGTTTCTAGCAATTTCATCTTCTCTTTCCCACTTAGCATGAAACTCAGCTAATAGTCTAACATTTTCATCAATTCTTACTTGTATAGCATTAGTAGCTGCAAAGGGATTATCATTAGTTTAAGATTTAGCAGCCATTTTATTAATCAATGAAGATTGAGCTTCAAACAAATATGATATATTCCTTTCAGCATTAGAGAGTTTCAATTGTAAACTAGGAATTTCCCTATTTCGACTTTCAAGTTGATGGCTAATGTTCTTCAATATGGTATATTGTTCCTCCATAGTTTTAGTAAATAGTTTATTTTGCTCATATTGCATTTGCATGAAGTTTTTAGTGGCTCTTTCAACTTCTAAAATTCTTCCTTCACTAGGAAATCCAGTTTTACCATTATAACCATAAGTATTATTAGGAGGGTAGGGCCTATAATTGTTATTACCAAAAGCATTATTGCCAAAATTGTTATTTCTTATGAAGTTCACATCAACTTGCTCTTCTTGAGCAACCAAAGAAGCTAAAGGAACATTATTTGGATCAATATGGGCTCTCCCATTCACAAGAATAGACATAATAACATCAATCTTATCACTCAAGGAGGATGTTTCCTCAACAGAATATACCTTCTTACCTAGTGGAGCTCTTTCAGTATGCCATTCAGAGTAATTAACCATCATATTATCAAGAACCTTTGTTGCAGCACCCAAAGTAATGGTCATAAAGGTACCTCTAGCAGCAGAATCCAATAGGTTCCTTGAAGAATAGTTCAATCCTGCATAAAAAGTTTGGATGATCATCCAAGCAGTCAGTCCATGAGTGGGACAATTCTTTACCAAAGATTTCATTCTTTCCCAAGCTTGAGCAACATCTTCATTATCAGATTGTTTAAACTTCATTATTTCACTTCTCATAGATATAATCTTAGCAGGAGGATAATATTTTCCAATGAAAGCATCTTTGCATTTAGTCCAAGAATCAATACTATTCCTAGTTAAGGAATTCAACCACTCTTTAGCTTTTCCTCTCAAGGAGAAAGGAAACAATTTAAGCTTAATAATATCACCATCTATATCCCTATGCTTTTGCATCTCACAAATTTCAACAAAGTTATTTAGATGGGCAGCAGCATCTTCATTACCAATAGAAGAAAATTGTTCTCTCATAACAAGATTAAGTAAAACAGGTTTTATCTCAAAGAAAGTAGCTTCGGGAACATGTGGAGCAATAGGTGTGCTCATAAAATCATCGTTGTTGGTGCTAGTGAAGTCACACAACTTAGTGTTTTCAAGAGTAGTCATTTTTGTGTGTTTTTGATAAATAAAGCAAACTTGTAAAACTATTTTTGTGTGTTTTTGATAAAGAAACAAGAAAACAAAGCAAAAAGAAACTAAGCAAAACAAAAATAACAAAGTAAAGAGATTGGTTATGAGGGACTCCACTTGTGAAGATGTCCTTGACTCTCCGGCAACGGTGCCAAATTTTTTTTTTGATGGCCCAAATATATCGGGCTCGTTGGGGAACCCCGAGAGGAAGGTATGATGAGCACAGCAGCAAGTTTTCCCTCAGTAAGAAACCAAGGTTATCAATCTAGTAGGAGCAAGGAAACACCCCAAAGGTGTAGCTAGATGAACGTTGGCAGGGCACACTACCGGTGCCAGCAGCAACGTGGAGACCTGCACAACACAACCATAGAACTTTGCCCCCTACTTGCGATGAGATTGTCAATCTTACCGGTTTTGCTGAAAACAAAGGATTAAACGTATCGAATAAAATGAAGTAATAGTTTGCAGAAAGTAAACACAAAGCTATAAACAGTTTGTAGATTGTATGTAAAAGAAAGGAACGGGGTCCATAGTTCACTAGAGGTGGCTCTCCTTAAGATAGATAACATGCTGGGTGAACAAATTACAGTGGGGCAATTGACAAACATCGAGAAAACAATACATGCATATACTAATCATTTTGACTCCTTTGAGACTTGATTGGGCATTACAACATTATACATAGACTGCCATCCAACTGCATCTATGACTAATAATCCACCTTGAGGTTATCATCCGAACCCCCTCCAGTATTAAGTTGCAAGCAACAGATTATTGCTTTACGAATTACGTGTAATGTAAACAATACGATTGTTCTATGAACAAAGGATTGTTGTTTTATCCCTAGTAGCGACAGCACATCTAGTACCTTAGAGATTTATGTCACTTCCCCAGATTATCAGAGGCATGAACCCACTATCGAGTATAAATACTAACTCTTGGAGTTGCTAGCATCTATTTGGCCAAGATAGCTACTAACAACGGAAAGCATGCAAGATCACAAATAACAAAGACATGATAGAATCAATAATCAATCCGAAATAGCATCTCAATATCCATCGGATCCCCGCAAACACAACATGCAGAATTACAAATAGATGATCTTGATCATGAACGGAGCTCACAAGATCTAGACATGAAAGCACAAAGGAGGAGAACCAGTCATCTAGCTACTACATGGACCCGTAGTCCAGAGATGAACTTCTCACGCATCACACCGGAGGCTTGCATGATGATGAAGAAGGCCTTCAGGGTGAATTCCCCTCTCCGGCAGGGTGCCGGGAAGAGCTTCCAATCCCTCCCGATCTAGGGATGGAGATGACGGCGGCTATAGACTCTTTCGTGGATTTTTGATCGGGTACTTAGGGTTTTGTTCCCGTGGGCAATATATAGGCGGAAGGAGAGGCCGAGGGGGTGTTGGGGTCGGCCAGACCACCCCCTGGCGCGGGCCAGGCCTGGCCACGTGGCTAGGTGGTGTGGCCGGTCCTCAGCCCTTCTCCGTCTCGTATTCTGGCTTCAGATGTCTTCCGGAAAAATAGGCACTTTGGCTTTTGTCCCGTCCAATTCTGAGAATTTTCATTTTCTGACTTTCCTCGAACCAAAAACAGCAGAAAACAGGCAGCTGGCACTATGGCTCTTGTTAATAGGTTAGTCCAAGAAATCATATGAAAAGTACTCCAAAGTGTGGACAAAACACAAGAAAGTAGATAAAACCAAGCATGGAACATCAAAAATTATAGATACATTTGCAATGTATCAGTAACCTCGTGTACTGGGAGCAGTTCTTCACCGAGCGGAGGGCCCAGGAGCTCCCCGCCCATGAAGGCCCGCTCGGCACGCCGCCAAAGCGCAACAACGCGGTGGGCGCCGTCGCTGGTGGAGCGCGTCGAGACAGACACTCAACGTCGTCCTGGAGCACATCCATGCCAGCAACCGCCCGAGGCTGGGCTTTCCGCGCTCGCTAGTCCCCACGGTGAGGGCGAGGCACGCCCCTCCGGCGAACTGGCTGCCCAGGAGCATGGACAGCCGGAGTTCATCCGGCTCGGCCACCGCCGCCTCGGCCTCGCGCTCATCCGCGCTGGCCTCGCGTTCGTTGCCATGCACCGTGAAATAGGAGGCCTCGCCGCCGAGGACGAGGTCGCGAGGGATCGTCATCAACGAGCCCCACGCGTCGTCACCGCCGACCGAACGCCTTCGCCTGCGCCAGCCGACGCCGGAGCCGTCGGAATGGGTGTTCCTCGTCGACGAGGACGCCTTCGCCATGAGGATGACGATTGAGCAGTCTCTGCGGGACGTCCCGCCGATGCCGGAGACAGACGCCCTCGCCTGGTCTCGCGCTGACTGGGAGCAGGAGGAGGCCGCCCTAATTTGGCGCCCGCAGGAGGAGGCCGAGCGCGCGGCCTCCAGTAGGCCTCGCCGCCGGCGCACCTATCAGGGCGCGTCGCTCATCGTCCTCGACGACAACGACGAAGCCGGCCGTAGTCCTAGCCATGGCGGTGTGGTGACCCCGGCCAGGGCAGCTCGCGCCCCCCGCAGCCGTCGAGCGACGACGACGATGACGGCAAGGCCGACCCAGATAACACGGTGTTCTACCGCAACTTCGGCATCTGAGCGGCGGCGGCATCGGCATCGGCGTTGGCATCAGCACCGACATCGGCGTATTAGATTCCTTTACTGTTTTCTGTATTTTTAGCCTAATTTGGCCAAAATTCGGTTATACGTCCGAATTTGGCCAACTATGTACGAACTCGACGTTGTTTAATTAAAATCGCTATATTCACCAAGATTTATCAAATTTTGGCCAAACGTGAGAACTTGGCCTCGGACAGCGAGTGGGAAAAAGATTATTCTCAGACCAAAAGTTACATCCATCAGACGCTAAATAGTGCCAGATTTCGGCATGGGAACACCCAATGAGTGAAAATGCTCTAAGCAAAACCTTGCCCATCTCCTTAATTAAGGACATTTTATTACACGAAGACCAAAAAGGGTAAACTAAAAAAACAAAAAACAGAACGCAGAACTCTCGTGGCATTGTGTGTCTCGGATGTTTTGCCCTGGGGATCGTCCAGTTGGCGGCCTCAATTTTGAGCTTGTTGATGGTAGTGGTCGGCATGGAGCTCACGTTCGGTTGTTGCCTTGGTTCCAAATAAGACAAGTGCGGTGCGTGACTGAGAACCAACCTGTGGTTGGATGGTTAGAAGAGCAGCGGTACCTCCAGCACACCAGATTTCAAATCTCATGCTTTGGTGTCTCATAAAGGTTGAATATTTTTTTAGTGGGAGGCGACGTTCTCATCGATAGCGAGGCGTCCGCGGTGACTTCGTCAATCTCAGGACACGCTGGCTTAGTCTCTCAGAAATGCTCATAGGGGTAGGATGTACGTGCGTGTGTTCATAGGGTTGAGTGTATATACCGCATTGTGAGCGTCTGGCGTTTGTACTGTGTTTCTTTAAAAAAAAAAAGTGTGGTGTGTGGCCATTGCTTCTTCTCGTAGCAAAAGCGTTGAGGACGAAGAACGAACAATCTTTGACAGAGCACAAAGCCTGGTTAGAACTTGTCTTCCAGTTTCCGGCAGGTGCCATGGGCCTCCAGGCCAGTGTCAAGTTACACGGGCGTTCAGGCAAGTGAAATAATAAAGGCGGCAACTAAAAACAAACGGCGGGTAAAGATGCGTGTGATCGGGGAGTTGAGCTGGTCTGACGCACTTGCTCCAGCGAACAGGAAAAAACGAAATTCAGAAAAGAATACTACTATAGAATCAGTCACTATACATGATAGTAGTATATAATAATCCTCACCGTGACTAGTCTTATCTGCAGCTGCTAGTGCAAACGAAGCTGCGAACATAACAGTATTGTCCATTGTGTGAGTGACAGTGTGTGCTACCACCATTCAGCAGCCTCGGCCCTCGATCGAGTGGTGAATGAGACGGTGGATGGAGGGAGGGACCAACGGTCAAAAGGGGTGGCAAATGCATTTTGAATCGGAGCCTGAGCGCACAGCTCACCTGGGGTGCTGTCTCCCTTTCCCCTGCAAGAAAGGAAGATCCGAGAGGAGAGGCAGCAGCAGCGATCCGTGTGGGGGCGCAATCGCCATTGCGAGCCCATTGGACCACCTCCGCCTGTCTCCTTCCTTGTCTCTGTTAGCAATAATCACTGTATGCGTGTATACGGAGTCGTATCTAAGTAGGTTTTGTGTAGCCGATTAAGGTAAGAATTAGGAGTCCTAATTCTACTAGGCTAGATACAACAGAACTACTATATATACATGTACGTAGCCCCTGTAATCAATCGTGAGACAGAAATAATTGTGAAAGAAAAACACGCACGAGATGTGCGTGTAGCAATCAATCTGTTTCTCCGCGTGTATGAATTGTGTTGCTGCTAGCTAAATCAATCGATCAAGGCTAGCTTGCTTCGCTGTTGTGTTGTACGTGCGGTACGTGCGTGTCTCGTCGGAACTTCGTCGTTGGCGTCGTCGGAAAGTACTCGGCGGCCGGGGCTGTGCTAACAATTGGTATCAGAGCCCGTGAAGGATCTCCTCGTAACGGGAGGTCACAACGACGATGGATGTGGGCGAGTATTCCGGTGCGGCTAAAGGATTTACTGCGCAGGTGATGACGCAGTACCCGCGGTACAACCGCGACAACTACACGATGTGGGCGACCCAGATGGAGTGGGCGCTAGAGTCCAACGATCTATGGGAGGCTGTCGATCCCGGCGGCGACGAGTTCAAGAAGGGCGCGTCGAAGTACCGCAAGGACCGACAGACAATCACGGCCATCGGCTCGGTGATGCCGGCGGACGTGATGCAGCACCTGATCTCGAAGAAATCTGCAAAGGAGACGTGGGAGGCGCTCAAGACGCTAAATCTTGGGCACGAGCGTGTCCGTGAGGCAACCCTACAAACCTTGCAGAAGAAGTACGAGAATTTGGAGATGGGAGGAGACGAGACGCTGGACGCGTTTGCCTCGAGGGTAGCCACTTTGGTCAATGGGATTCGCGCGCTCGGCGAGAAGCTCGAAGAGATCTCAGTCGTTCGGCGTTTCCTTCGCGCGGCGCCGCCGCGTTACTTGTCCGTTGTGTCGGTGATCGAGCAGTGCGTTGATCTCAAGACTCTCACGACAGATGATCTGGTTGGACGATTGAAGGCTCATGACGAGCGGATGAAGATCACCTACGGTGATGCGGTACCGGAAGAGCACGTGATGCTTACCCTTGCCCAATGGCAGGCGGTGGTCGCCAAAGAAAAGGGCGATCAATGATCCGGAAGCAGGAGTGATAAAGAAGCTTCTCGCCCAGCGAAAAAGTATATCGCAGGGGAGGACAAGGACGACGCTCCGCCGTGGAGGAAGTTTGACATTAAGAAAGTAAGATGTCATAACTGCGGCGAGCTCGGTCACTTCAAGAAGGATTGCAAGAAACCGCTGAAGGAGAGGGCTCTCATCGCCCAGGAAGGAGATGATGGACCGATGATGCTGATGCTCGAAGTAACTGAGCTAAAGGATGAGGAGGATCCTCCATCACCGGCTACGGAGATTGTGGCGCAAGTGGATCACGATCTACCGTGTGTGGATCACAAGGAACGGAGTGCCCCGTTACCATGTGAAGCCACGTTTGAGGCAAGTGAAGCCTCGGGACTAGTTCATGGTGATCTATGTGTTGGAATTTCACCCGCAACTCCGTCCGGCAATAAGTTCTTCATGCTTGTGGTGGATGATCATAGTAAATACATGTGGATTGTGTTGCTGAAAAGTAAGGATCAAGCTCAACAAGCATTCGAGAAGATCAAGAAAGCCGAAGAGTTCAAGGTGGAGGCGAAGATAAGAGCCCTACGCATTGATCAAGGGGGTGAGCTGCATCAAACTGTGTTGACCATGGCACGAAGCATGATGAAGAGTAAAGGCTTGCCAGGAAAATTCTGGGGTGAGGCAGTCAATACGGTTGTGTATTTGCTGAACATGGAGCCAACTGAGAGTGGCGTTGGTATAACACCGTACGAAGCATGGTACGGATGGAAACCCTCGGTTGATCTTCTTCGCACTTTTGGAAGTGTGGCGCATGTCAAGACGGAGTCCGACCATAAGAGTAAATTGGCGGAGCAGAGGACTCCAATGATTATGACGGGCTATGAAAGCTCAAAGGAATACCGCTTGTGCAATCCTTATACCAATAAGGTGGTTGCCAGGAGCGACGTAATCTTTGAGGAAGGCGAGTCATGGAATTGGGGCTCCAACGAACTGGGATATCCAACTTTTCATGTCACGTGGGATCTTGAGTATGAAGAAAATATGGATCAACCAAGCTTATCCTTGTCAGCAAGTTCGGTCCCAGAAGACGTTGAAGGCCTAGGGGGTGCTCCGGGCGTGGACGCCAGGCCAGAAGTACTAGGGATTCTCCCAGAAGAAAAAGAGTCTGGAGAAAAGGCTAGTTCGTGGCCAGAAGAAATGGAGGGAGCAGCTCCATATGGACCAAGTGGTGTTACGTATAGCTCATCATGTGCTAGTACAGGAGGTGAGGATCCACATGAAGAGCTTGGGGCAAAGGAGTGCCCAGAAGTGCAAGGGCCATGTAACGTGGTGGTGAGTCAAATTGGCTCACAAATAGGCATGCAGGATACGCTGCATGTAGAGCCGTTGACTCCAGGAGCTCTATGTGGAGGCACACAAGGTTCAAAAACTGAAGAAATAAGTGTGTTGTCGGACACAGAAGAGTATGTCGTATCGCCTTCTAGTGTGCTGGAGCCGAGCCGACTACGACCGACGCGAGCACGCATGAAGCGTGTGTTGGACTACTATCCCAAAAAGGGACTTCAGACAGTCAGTAATCCGGTGAAGATGAAGCACAAGAAGCAATGCCTATTCATCAAGGAACCGGTGAAGACCGATGACGCGGATAAGGAGGACTGTTGGCGTCACGCGGAAGACAAGCCAACAAAAGCAAAGTCGGTGACCTGGAAGCTACCTGGAACGGCGAAAGCAATGCCAAGGATAACATCGACAAGAAGCAGTTGGCGCATTTGGGACCCAGGTGGATGTAAAAAGGTGCACATAGTGCTTAGGGGGTGATTGTTAGCAATAATCACTGTATGCGTGTATACGGAGTCGTATCCAAGTAGGTTTTGTGTAGCCGATTAAGGTAAGAATTAGGAGTCCTAATTCTACTAGGCTAGATACAACAAAACTGCTATATATACATGTACGTAGCCCCTGTAATCAATCGTGAGACAGAAATAATTGTGAAAGAATGTGCGTGTAGCAATCAATCTGTTTCTCCGCGTGTATGAATTGTGTTGCTGCTAGCTAAATCAATCGATCAAGGCTAGCTTGCTTCGCTGTTGTGTTGTACGTGCGGTACGTGCGTGTCTCGCCGAAACTTCGTCGTTGGCGTCGTCGGAAAGTACTCGGCGGCCGGGGCTATGCTAACAGTCTCGCCATTATTTCGGCCTCTAGCTAGCCAGCTCCATCCATGACATGATTTTGTACATTATGAATTCAATGTTGCATTGTTAATCTCCACGAATTTGGCAAAACAGCCGGAGAACAAGAGCTAGTTGCCTGTATCTGTATATCTTGCTGTGCTGTGGACTTGAGGCTTGCTGCCTAGCTACTCATGCAGCATATATACGCATCCACGGTCAAGGAGGCACGATGGATTATTGCGGCAGAACTCCACTCCAAATTGGCAGGGTTGGGCGTGGCAGGGGAGACATGGCCGCGCTTCAGAAACCACCACCACCCACGATCCAACACGGGGGGTCGGTCAGCGATTCATCACTCATCAATCACTCACTCACTCCATCGGTCCTCTCCCGCCATTATTTTGTTGTTCACCACCACACACACACAGACGATCGATGCAGCAGCAGTACAGCCGTGGTCCTCTACACGACCGATGCATGAAACAAAGACAGCAGCAGTTCTATCTCTGCCAACCGGAAAAGAAGAAAGGGAGGGAGGTGCGGTTGAATCCCCAACAGTTATCGTGGCCGTACTATTGTCTTTCGGCAGCTGCTGGCCGCTGCAAGCCTGTGATGCTGAAGCTGTCCGGTTTTGCAGGTCAAGTTGCTACAAGATCATTATTATGATCAAGTTGAACCTAAACCCTCACTAACCACGTATAGATCACACAGACACAGCTAGCGTCCTGACTCCAGCCTAGGGACCTGTGCTTGAAACTAGAACATTGTTAATGACACGGAGTACTATATTACTATGTATCAGTTCAGAAGCATGCTGATGGTTCAGGTGCGCCCCGGCCAGTTTATTACGTCTCGAGAGATTCATGCAATCACCATCCAAGTTATCTTACTACTAGATGATTCTAACTAATTTGCAGGCATGTACAACGGTGGAACTGTGTAGGACACTATTTCTGCAGAGGTTCTTTTTGAAGCCTTTGGACAGTGTCAGAATCCATTTCTACAGAGCTTGTGTTTAAAGCATGAATGATCGCGGTGCCAGCGTGCATGTGCTGCCCGGCCCTTCACGATGCTGCAGGTTTTGCTAGGCTGCACGTGGTAAAGCTGAGATGCTCCCGATCGATACCGTCCACCGGGCGGAGGTGCAGGACATGCCGAGTGTGGTGCTAGCTACTGCTTGTGATGGATAGATTCTGCAGGTTTCAGGACAGTAGCACGTCAATCATTAGACAGAGGAAAGACGGTGGCGCTCTTCGTGTAAAAAAGGTTCCTGCTGCCGGGTGTTGGTCTGCTCGTTACGGCTGCCCGTCCAAGATTGGCAAGAACCAGGAGACGATCTCCAAGCAGTGATCGATGCTTTTTCTTCTGCACGTCAAGATCAACATATATATATTTAGCTACAAAAGCATGCGTCGCTTGTTATACTAGTGAAAGATCATCTGGCATCCATCTTCCTGATGAAAATCAGGCCCACACGTGGGATAGTGAATGAGTCCACCGTTTCTGTGTATTAGTCAATCGTAGTGACCTGTCTCCATATTCTTCGTCTGTATAACTAGACCTAATATGTAGCACCATATCACCAACTGACTGGATGCTTGTCGTCGTCGCTCGCTCCTACTCACTCGCCAGATGCCACGTGATGCCATGGACGCGATGTCGTGCTACCCAGCCCTATTGTTTGCCGGTTTCTACCTTTGTTAATCCTGCCGCAATTCTGGTGATAGGCGTGCTATGCCATCGAGTATACGAATCAATCTTCCTCACTCAGATTGAAGGTACCAAATCATTAGTTTTTTATTGATAGATTATATAACCTGTAGTATAATTGATTAATTTACAGAAAAAATATTTCTTTGATGTTTTCTTGGTGACGATGACTTACCGCATAATAATTTCTATACTGGAAAAAAATACTAGGAAGGTCACCTGAAATGGAATTATCAAGCTTATACTCGTAGAGACAAAGTTGATCTAATATATACTTATATTCTGTTTTGTATTGTTTAAGATTTAGTGCTACATATTAATAGCAGTTCTATGCAGAGCTTTGATATATTGTTATGGGTTTTGTCCAAACAGTTCTTCCAACACAAAATGACACGTAGTTGTAGCCTTCGTGAGAAAAAATTCTTATGCATGATCATCAATATCTTCGCCCCTCTCAATGTTAAATCCTGGCTCCGCCCCTGGTTGGGCCGCAAAGGTACTCACGTTTCTCGCAGGGTAAGATCGACGTACGGTGTTGAAGTCCACGCGCCTCTAGAGGGGTTAGAAGACCCAGCTGCGCTGCTAACCTGACCTGGTGGTGGTAGCACTCCATGAGGCTGACAAAGATAGGGACGAGAGTGGGTCACCTTGCCGCAACCCTCTTCTGTTTGGGATAGTGCCCCCGGGTCTCCCGTTGAGGAGCACCCTTGTTGTAACCGTTGAGAATAGGGTACGAATTATGACCATCCAGCGCACCCTGAAGCCCAACTTTGTCATTACCTCGAGCATAAAAGCCCAGTTCACGGTGTCGAACGCCTTTGTAATGTCGAGCTTGAGCATCATTGCCTCGGTCTTGGCCGAGTGCAACCTCTTCGTGGTGCCTTGCACCATCTGAAAGTTATCTTGGAGACACCGTCCACGAATGAAGGCGCTTTGGTGCGCGCCTACCAGTTGATCCATGGCTGGGGCAAGCCTAGTGGCGAGTACCTTCGCTATTAGTTTGGCCGCATTGTGGATGAGGCTGATCGGCCGGAAGTCGTTGACCTCCAGCGCCTTTGCATGTTTGGGCAACAAGGTGATGAGGGCAAGATTGATCTCTCGGAACCCACGACAGTTGCCTTGCCAGAGGGCATCGAACACTGCCATCACATCCTTTTTTACAAGTTCACAAGATGTTTATCACGCGTGTATTATAAATCATTATTTACATCCCGGTATTATTTTTAGATTTTTTGAATCTTTAAATTTTAATCTTTTTTAAAAATAAATATAAAGTCCACCATGGTGGACGAGCACCAAAACTACTCATGCAGCAGGTCAAGGAGGCACGATGGATTATTGCGGCAGAACTCCACTCCAAATTGGCAGGGGAGACATGGCCGCCCTCCAGAAACCACCACCACCCACGGTCCAACACGGGGGGTCGGTCGGCGATTCATCATTCATCAATCAGTCACTCACTCACTCCGTCGGTCTCGCCCGCCATATTTCTTTGGTCACCACCACCGCACACACGGACGATTGATGCAGCAGCCGTGGTCCTCTCCACGACCGATGCATGCAGCGAAAAAACCAGCAGTTCTATCTCTGCCAACCAGTAAAAAAGAAAGGGAGGGAGCTAGGCGCGGTTGAATCCCCAGCAGTTATCATCGTGGCTGTAGTATTTATTGTCTTTCATCAGCTGCGTGCACGTACTGGCTACTGCAAGCCTGTGTGCCGGGTTTTGCGGGTCAAGTTGCTACAAGATCATTAAGCCCTTCCTGACGCCATTAACCATTCCAGGCCGAAATTCGGTGCTATCAGCGCCGGATGGATGAAACTTTCAGCATGGAAATCGTCGAATTCCTGCTCACGTTCCTAGGTATGGTGGGGGTTCCTAGACAGGCTTATTTTCGGCAAATTAGGCGATATTTCACCCAATTCGGATCAAATTCACCCAGTTCGGAATAATATGAATAGAAATCAGTGTTCTGCAAAAAATTAAACACAACATAGTTCGGCATAGTTTGCCATAGAATGAAAAACAACATAGTTCAACCAGATCATGTTCGGTATAGTTTCTATGTGTTGCCCTTGCGCATCCATATGTGCTCGACTAGATCATCCTGCAGCTGCTGATGAATTGCCGGGTCACGGATCTACTGACGCATGGCGATGAAGGCAGCTCATGATGCCCGCACCTGGTGATCAGGCTCTGCAAGAGGACCTTATCTGTAGTATGACTCCTCCTAGTCGACCAAATCCACTGGATGCTTCCGCTCATCCTCAATGATCATGTTGTGCAAGGTCACACAATAGTTTATTAGTTTCTACATCTGTTTTTCGACCCGGTCATATAGCAGGGAACAAAACAACTGCAAATCTTTGTTGGAGCACACCAAATTCCCGCTTGATACGTTGCAAACGTATCCATAATTTTTGATGTTCCATGCTTGGTTTTATCTACTTTCTTATGTTTTATCCACACTTTGGAGTACTTTTCATATGATTTCTTGGACTAATCTATTAACAAGAGTCATAGTGCCAGCTGCCTGTTTTCTACTATTTTTGGTTCTAGGAAAGTCAGAAAATGAATATTCTCGGAATTGGACGGGACAAAAGCTAAAGTCAGTTTTTCACCGAGTAACACCAGGAGCCAGAATACAAGACGGGGAGTGGCTGGGGCCTGGCCACACCACCTGGCCGCACGGGCTGGCCCTGGCCGCACCAGGGGGTGGTCTGGCCGCCCCAGACACCCCTCGGTCTCCCTATTCACCTATAAGTTGCCTTCTGACCTAAAAAGTCAGGGAGGGGTTCAACGTTTTTCCAGAAGGACTTCCGCTCCGCCACCACCACCAGATTCCACGAAACAGCACCAGAAACTCCGTTTTGACACACTGCCGGGATGGGGTATTGGAGGAGATCATCGTCATCATCATCACCATCGCTTCTCCATCGACCATCCATGTGTCCCCATCTATGAATGAGTAATCATCCGCTGTAGGCTATGGAGATGGTAGGGATTGGATGAGATCGTTCATGTAATGGCATCAGATTGTTAGGGCATGGTGCCTAGTATCTTCTAATAGTTATTTTTGACTTTGTTGCAACTTGTTATGCTTAATGCTTGTCACTAGGGCCCGAGTGCCATGATTTCAAATCTGAACATGTTATTGATTCATTATGATAGTATTGTTTTTAGTCTTACCTGCAAGTTGTTTACACACGTTGTTGTCCGGAACCAATGGTCCCGAAGTAACAGAAATCGGGATAACCGGAGGGAATGGTTTTGATGTGAGGATCACATGTGTTCACAGAGTGTTAATGCTTTGCTCCGGTGCTTTATTAAAAGTAGCACCTTAATTGCCAGTAGTTCCCTTGAGGCCCCGCTGCAAACGGGCTGGCAGGACAAAAGATGTTGTGCAAGTTCTCATTGTGAGCACATATGACTATATGTGGAACACATGCCTAGGATTATCTAGTACTGTATGCTTTATCTTATTTATCTGTAATTGCCCTATGTTCTGATTGCTATGTGAATTGTCTTGTCCATGCAATGCCCGTCCATCTATCCCTATGCCTACCGCGCTCGAATCCTATTGTTTACTGCTATATTACTACTGTTCTACTTTTACTATTGCTATTGCTCTGCTGTTACTTTACTATTGCTACTACAAAACTGTTGCTACTGATAAACTGTTGTGAGCAAGATTGTTTCCAGGTGCAGCTGAATTGACAACTCAGTTGTTAAGGCTTATAAATATTTTTGGCTCCCCTTGTGTCGAATCAATAAATTGGGTTTCACTTCCCTCAAAAATACAGCGATACACCCCCTATACTTGTGGGTCATCAAGACTATTTTCTGGCGCCGTTGCCGGGAAGCATAGCTTTATTTATCAAGTCCACTTGGAATCACTATTGTTCAAGCTTAGTTTATTTCCGTCCTTGTTTGCTTGTTTCTTTATAAAAAATACAAAAAATTAGTTCCTACTCTAGTTGTTATTTTCGTTGGTCTGTTATTGTCTTACTTTATCATGCTTTCTATCAATGGTTGTTTTCTTTGAAACTGAATCGTATTGGCAAGGTGGGTTCACGGAAGATTAAAAATATTATTATAAGAAACACCGTTTGTCACAAAAAGGGAAACACTTATGGAAACAAATTGAATAATTATATACTATTGCTAGAAACGTGTGCTCTACTTATAATGTTACTTATTGCTTTGATAAATCTTGTTGCTGTAAGAGGTATAAACACCTCCCTTTTCAATGTGAGTATAATGATAATGTGTACCATATCTTCTTATGTTAAAGAAAATTATGACTTTTATGATGTGGAACAAATTGAATAATTTATTGCTTGGAAGGGTGCATTTGAACTTGCTAGTTTGCTTGAAAATATTGATGATTCACCTTATAAATATGAGGTTTATGATATACTTAAATTTTTCTTTGATAATTACAAGAAAGAAAATGGCTATATTCTTGAATATATTAATAGATGCTTTCCACAAATGGAAGAGACTAATGCCTTGGAGGATCCAATGGAAGAATGAATTGATGAACCTGAAAGCTCATTAGATAAAAAAGAGGAGGAGAGTGATGAAAAAAAAGAGGAAGAATGGATTAGCTACCCATGCCTACCTTCTAATGGAACAGGATCCTCTAACTTAGCCTACCCTAACTTTGTGTCACTGACAAGTGGGACCCACCACGTCTAGGTCCACCTATTAGTGACACAAAGTCAGGAAAAGTAAGGATTGCAAAGTCAAAGGATCCGGCTCCCCTTCTAATGAGAGTAACTCTTTATCCCTTATATTATTTGATTGTCCCCCACGCTTACCAAAGGAGGATGAATGTTATGCTCATGTTACCTATGATAATCCTTTATTTGTGCTTAACTCGATTTGCATGGTACTAAAGAGTTTTGCTTAGAAAATGTTTATGATAAAGCTCTAGACGATGGTCCTATATTGAATGATCAGCCATCTTGTTACATAATTGTTAAAAGTGGGATTGAAGGTTTTAATCCCACCATTTTTGACCTTCATAAAAATTATTTTTTTGTAGAACATGAAAAACATGCTTTATGTGATAGTTATATTGTTGAATTTATTCATGAGGTTACTGAAAATTATTATGAGAGAGGAAAATATGGTTGTAGAAATTTTCATGGTATTGACACACCTCTCTATGTGCTAAAAGTTTTGAAGTTACTCTTGTTTTATCTTCATGTGCCTGTCACTTTGTTCTTTGCGAATTTATTTGTATATAAGATTCCTATGCGTAGGAAGTGGGTTAGACTTAAATGTGTTTTGAATTTGCTTCTTAATGCTCTCTTTTACTTCAATTCATATTTCTTATGTGAGCATCCTCTCAAACTGGCATGCCTAACTTAAAGGCGTTAAAGAAAAGTACTTATTGGGAGATAACCCAAAAGTTTTAGATGAGTATTGGAAGTTATTACTTCAGTAATAACCACTTCTTATCCTTTTTATTTGCTTTTTGTGCCAAGAGTAACCTCTAATGAGAGAGAAGTAATGGTTGAAAAAGTTGCTGTCCCGAAACAGATTTCTGTGCTTCACCGTAAAAATTCGTGTAAAATATCTGTACGTCCTTTTGAGGCGTGAATTTTTTTGCTTTTGCCTCAGGTTATTATCTAACTTTAGTTAGTTCAACACTTTTCGATTTGAGCAACAGAAGGTCTTCAAAAAAAATCGTCTTTACCTGCTGGTCTGTTTTGACAGATTTCTGCCATTATTTGCATTTGCTTCTTGTTGGTTCCTTTTTGAGTTCTTTTGGGGAATTGAGCTTTTTGAGGAAAGTGCTACAGTAGCTTGTGTTTTAATGGAAGTTTTATTGGTGTTGGAACTGAACGTAAAGACTTATTATCTTGAGTGCACTAATGTTGCTAATAAAGATTGTGTGAAGTTTTGTATGAAGAAAAATTTTCAGGTGTATGGAAGGAATGAGTAATGAGATGAAGGACGGACTAAAGCTCAAGCTTGAGGATGCCACGCGTATCACCCCAAGAAATATCCAAGAAGTACAAGCGTCAAAGCTTGGGGATGCCCAAGGCATCCCCTTCTTCATCAATAAAAATTCCAGGTTTCTTCCAAACGCTTCATTTTTATTGTTTCATGCAAAGTTGTGTTGTTCTTGAAGCGTATTTTTTTGTTTGATTTGTTTGCTTAGTTTTCTGAATAAATTGGTTGGACCCCCTCTTTCATACATTGGTTTTCAAATAGTTTGGTTTGGTTTGGAAAAGAGTAGGAAAATTCATGCTTAAGTGGTAAAGATAGCTTGTTTTTTACTGTGGCCTATGCTTTGTCATGCCATGCTTGATATTGCTTTGGCTTTATGCTTAATATTATTTGTTGTAGCATGACTTGTTATAAACAATTGAAATTGCTTAATGTGCCTTGGATGAATCATGCGTTGTTTTAGCATATTAAAGCATAATATTGTGGTATTCTACTTTGATGCTTTATTTGGGTTGACTTGGCACATGCTGACACCATGTTATGACTATCCCAAGTCAGCATAAGCCTTTATGATCTTTTAGTTTTCAACTTATAGTATCACTTTATGCTTTGATCAGTGATGTTTTGTCGCTCTGCTTGATTATGGTATTATTGCTCTCTTAGTTTGTCGCTCCCAATCTTTTGCTAGCCTCCGCAACCAAGTATGAGTTCCACTCATGCATCCAACTCCTTAAACCAAGTTATTCCAAAGAGTCCACCATACCTACCTACTAGCATATGCTATTGCAAGTATATTCATGTTTTTATCTACCTTTCGAATTAAACTTGTTATGAGAAAACTAGTGATTAAACCTCTCACGAACTTGATGGCACACTTTACTTTTCTTGACCTTAATAAACTTGAACCATTGTGTCGTCTATGTTATATATGCTTGCACTTATTTGTTGGGGATTAGCAGAACCATGTTGTCATGGGGAACGCTTTCAACATTGCACGGATACTTTGTACCTAGTTGATATCATGCTCTTTTCTCTATGGATGTCGTCGGTGTGAAATGAAAGGGGAGCTTGTAAGTCCATGGAGTTATATATATGTGTTAGAGAAACGCCTAGGCCGCTAGTCTAATCCATGCTGACATGGTGGAAACCTGCAGCGTAACCATAATGAGCTGTCTATGAAGCATTCTTCTTATATAAAAAGAGTCCTATATTGAGAAAAAAGAGAAAAAAAAAGAAAAGAGATTATGAAAAGATGAAAGAGAGAAAAAAACACCATATTCCCATGGTAAATAAGAAGATTGCTGAGATGCTCGTTGTCTGCTTGCCTTGTCATTTTGATATGGGGATTCTTCTGTATCATCAGGCAAGGGGTACCCCGTTGGTGGTTCTCTATGATACACATGTACTTACGATGACAAGAACTTACTGGTGACTTAACTTGAGTAGCATGAGGAGCGACCCTCGTAGTCAAGGGACATGAGATTTCTAACTTATACTTCGTCAAGGTGTCCTATGCATTTATGTTCGCTACTCTATGAGGGACAGGCCGAATGCCACTATGCTATGTTATCTTTATGTGAAACAAACAAACGTCTTGCAAAGCATTGTTATTCATGAATCTTTTGTTTGTACCCTTTCATGTTGCAACATAGTTGCTTGGTCTTATTGTTAGAACTTTGTCTTTCATGTTATGATTGAAGTATTATGATCTCAGCTTTCAATATTTTACAAATACTTTGATCAAGTTTATGATGGTGCATGTCACCTTAAAATTATTCTTTCTTTTTATCACTTACCTACTCGAGGACGAGCAGGAGTTAAGCTTGGGGATGTTGATACGTTGCAAACGTATCCATAATTTTTGATGTCCCATGGTTGGTTTTATCTACTTTCTTGTGCTTTATCCACACTTTGGAGTACTTTTCATATGATTTCTTGGACTAACCTATTAACAAGAGTCATAGTGCCAGTTGCCTGTTTTCTGCTATTTTTGATTCCAGGAAAGTCAGAAAAATGAATATTCTCGGAATTGGACGGGACAAAGCCAAAATCAGTTTTTTACCGAGGGACACGAGGAGCCAGAATACGAGACAGAGAGGGGCTGGGGCCTGGCCACACCACCTGGCCGCGCGGGCTAGGCCTGGCCGCGCCAGGGGGTGGTCTGGCCGCCCTAGACACCCCCTCGGTCTCCCTCTTCACCTATAAGTTGCCTTCTGACCTAAAAACTCAGGGGGGTTCGACGTTTTTCCAAAAGGAGTTCCGCTCCGCTGCCACCACTAGATTCCATGAAACAGCACTAGAAACTCCGTTCTGGCACCCTACCAGGATGGGGAATTGGAGGAGATCATCGCCATCATCATCACCATCGCTTCTCCATCGACCATCCATGTTTCCCCCATCTATGTGTGAGTAATCCCCCGCTGTAGGCTATGGGGATGGTAGGGATTGGATGAAATCGTTCATGTAATGGCATCAGATTGTTAGGGCATGGTGCCTAGTATCTTCTATTAGTGCTTTTTGACTTGGTGCAACTTGTTATGCTTAATGCTTGTCACTAGGGCCCGAGTGCCATGATTTCAGATCTGAACATGTTACTGATTCATTATGATAGTATTGTTTTTGGTCTTACCTGCAAGTTGTTTACACACGTTGTTGTTCGGAACCAATGACCTCGAAGTGACAGAAATCGGGATAACCGGAGGGAATGGCTTTGATGTGAGGATCACATGTGTTCATGGAGTGTTAATGCTTTGCTCCGGTGCTTTATTAAAAAGCACATTAATTGCCAGTAGTTCCCTTGAGGCCCCGCTACAAACGGGCTGGCAGGACAAAAGATGTTGTGCAAGTTCTCATTGTGAGCACGTATGACTATATATGGAACACATGCCTAGGATTATCTAGTACTTGGATGCTTTATCTTATTTATCTGTAATTGCCCTATGTTCTGATTGCTATGTGAATTGTCTTGTCCATGCAACGCCCGTCCATCTATCCCTATGCCTACCGCGCTCGAATCCTATTGTTTACTGCTATATTACTACTGTTTTACTTTTACTATTGCTATTACTCTGCTGTTACTTTACTATTGCTACTACAAAACTGTTGCTACTGATAAACTGTTGTGAGCAAGATTGTTTCCAGGTGCAGCTGAATTGACAACTCAGTTGTTAAGGCTTATAAACATTTTTTGGCTCCCCTTGTGTCGAATCAATAAATTGGGTTTCACTTCCCTGAAAAATACTGCGATACACCCCCTATACTTGTGGGTCATCACCGCTCCACGTCCTTGCCGCAAGCTTCATATTCCTTGGCAAACTGAGCATGCTTGGGGAGCATGGGGCTTGAGATATTCTTCACAAATGTTGGCCATCTTGGATAGATGCCATCTGCAATATAGTATCCCTTGTTGTAGTGATGCTCGTTGATCGCAAAGGTCACCGGGGGAGCATGTCCCTCAACAAGCTTGGGGAAGACAACAGAGGTCTGGAGGACATTGATTGCGTTGTTCGATCCTGCCATGCCAAACAAGGGGTGCTAAATTCAGAGATCATGTCTAGCAACTACCTTGAGTATCACAGTGCAACCTCCTTTATGGCCTTTGTACATTTCTTGTCAAGCAAATTGATAGTTCTTCTAGTGCCAATGCATGCAGCCGATGTTTCCAAGCATCCCGGAAAATCCTTTACTTTCATTGACTGTGAGGATCCAACCAGTGTCTTCAGCAGTAGGTGATCTCAAGTATTGTGGCTCAAACACTACAATTATTACCCTGCAAAAACTGTATAAACAATCGATGGCGGTGGACACGGCCATGCAGAGATAGTCGTCAGCACTGTCACCCGGAGATCCGTATGTAAGCAAACTCATCGCCACCGTGCACTTCTACAGTGAGTAAAACCCTACCATGCCGGTGCAGTCTCTTCCATATGAAGTAGGGGTCGTACTCCCGGATGACATGCACGATCTAGAGTAAGAGTTTTCGGCTCATCCTGAAACGGCGTCGAAACACGAGATCTTCGTGCAGCAGGTCGTCGGCGTACAACATGTAGTGGCCCTCCAGCCGCTGCTTTGCTTTGCCCTTCCGGCGACCCTTCGTCGAGCCGCCATGCTTTGGTGCTGAAGTCTGCTTGTACAGCCTAGCCAGGGAGCCGAGGATCCGCATATGCTCTTCATTTTCGGCGGCTGCGACGATCTCTTCCTCCGATAGCAGGGTGAACATGTCCTCGTCGTTGGAGTCCATGGCGGAACAGGCAAAACGCCGAGCACTTTGCGGGCGAGGTGGCTGCGAGTATGGAACGTAGTTGAGTTGCCGACGAAGGCGCGAGAAGGCGAAACGAGGCCAAAAGTGAGGGGAAAGGATGTGGCGGCAGCGGTGGACCTTTTTATTGGCGTAGATTTGGCTAGGCGGGGCGAGACAACGTCAGTGGCGACATGGCGGCGAGGGGATAGCTGTGAGAAGTCTCTATCTCACGGGAGACTGAATCGCCGTGGGGAATAGGATGTCTCGCTAACAAGATTGGCCCACCAGCTTTTCCTTTTATCCGGCGTTTCCAGGCGACACCCAGCGCCGCGAGATCGTCCTAGTAACACCGGACGGAAATTGAGCCAAATATGGATGAATTCGGCGTCCGACGAACGCGGCTGATGAAAACTCGACATCCGGATAAGAAAAACGTGAGCCGCCCTTACGAGAATGCTAGTGGAGATGCTATTAGTAAAGACTCCGAGTATCTCCGAAAGCAAACTCGACACCCGTAGTATTAGTTTCAGAAGCTTGCTGATGGTTCAGGTTATCTCCGTGCGACCCGGCCAGTTTATATGTCTGGAGAGTTTCATGCAGTGACCATCCAGACCAGGCTACATCATTCTACGTACAGTAAGTCAGTAAATAATTTCCAGGCTTGTACAACGATAGAACCATATATGACACTATTTGTACAGAGCTTGTGTTGAAAGCCTTTGGACTCTGTCAGAATCCATTTCTACAGAGCTTGTGTTTAAAGCATCGCGGTGCCAGCGCGCATGTGTGCCCCTGCCCGGACCTTCACTATGCATGCTGCATGTGGTAAAGCTGAGATGCCCCTGCCCGGACTCGGACGACGAGACCGTCCAACGGAGGCGCAGGACGACGGTCAGAATGCATGTCGGGTGTGCTACTGCTTGGGAGTTGGGATATTTCAGGACGACAGCGCTTGCGATTTCGCAACGCGTCAATCATTAGACAGAGGAAAGCCGGTGCTGAGGTTCCCGCTGCCGGGTTGGTCGTTACGGCTGTCCGTCCATGATTGGCAAGAACCAGGAGGGGATGTCGAAGCAGTGATGATGCGTGTTTGATGCTTTTCTTCTTCACGTTAAGATCAACATAGATTTAGCTACAAAAGTAGGTGTCGCTTGTTAGTATAGAATAGAATTCTCCTCGAAACTGTCTTTCGTCCCGGCTATACTAATACAGTAACCATCCGATACAACAAACAAACCATTATTGGGACAAACGGCAGAAAACACGTCAAAAAAAAAGAGAATAGAAAAATAGTGTCAACATTGGTAGCTCGACCAAATCGAAGATGACTAGCAACCGTTGCGCCCTCTGATGTATTCCTACCACATTACTAGCACTCTGAAGCGTCGCGTACCAAGCAACACCTCCAAAAAAGAAAACGACGAAGACGATACTGCTGCCCGAACTGGTCATAGGGTTTCCTCCGATACGCTCGGGAGGTGGGGAAGAGGTGAACCTGACGCCCTTCAGGAAGGACGATGATACCCGCAGACGTCGCTGCGCCAGTGCCAAGACAACATGGATTTCTCTTGACCCCAAAAACCATACTCCCAGACAATCTGTAGCACTCCAGCAATCTTGCCACCCACCAATACACGCCACCACGATCTTACAATCATCATCGCCGTCTCACCATGACCCAGGTTGCGAGACCAGTAAGACTGAAAAGAAGGAACTCCGACAAGGAGCGGCAATACAGTAGCATGCAGGAGGGAACAACCTCCACCGCCGTAAACGGTAGACGACCATATGCAGCAGCAGGGATACACCAGGCCCTTACCGGCCCGACCGAGCCCAAATTGGGCATGTAAACCCCCTCCGCCACACTGCAACATGCACACCACTATATCAGCCACTCCCGACACCAGTCCCCGCTCTTCCATCCATCAGGGGCGCCGCCACCACGTTGAGGTGGCCCGCCCAGGCCCAGATCTAGGCTGCGCAGGTGCTGTCGGTCGTGCTCCGACGACTACCCAACCGCACTCAACTAACACGGCACCCCATCACCAAGTAGCATCATATCGCCACCACGGCCACCCGACCAAGACGGACTGCCTAGCTGAGGCTCACCTGCTCTAGCTGGCGAATGTCACGCCATCATGTTGTCGTCCCCCACGTAGTCCACCTTTCGAGGCCACCGCCCCGGCATCCGATATCTTGCACCCATGATAAAGCTGACACCACCTTCACATGGCTGACAGAACAAAGGAGCGAGAACATCGAGCAGGACATACCCGCAAGCCGACACCGTAGCCCCTGAGACGGGGCTGTCAGACGGTCACTGGATCTAGGGTTGGTAAGCCCGGATCCAGTACATCCACCATGCCATGGCCAAGGGGAGGGCCCCTGATCTTGTCGAGAGCCACTGAAATCGTGCAAACAGGAGGGCTATCCAGCCCGAATCAGGCTAAAATGAGCCCGGATCTGGGCTAGGACAGGGGCCATGCCTCCGCCGGCCAGCACTGCGTGCTGCCATCCAAGCCTCGTGCCGTCCTTGCCCCCGGGTCTCCACGGCCGGCCAATGCCGTCTCCGTTGTGTCCTACCGAGTCGCCTGTCAAGATTGCCACGAGCGCCAACAAGAGTCACCACTGCCAGCACGAATGCCCAGAATGACAGCGCCGCCCGCCCGCCGCCTCCACCCCGCGTCAGTAACCGCCGAGCTCTGCAGAAGAGCACCACCACATTGGAGAGCCGCGCCGTGCTAGCTTACCAACAGGTGGGGAGAGGAGGACCCGCCGTCGCCGGCACCGTGTGGGCTTTGCCCGACAACATATGTCAACGGCAGCAGGGAAGGAAGAGGGAGGAGGGGCAAGGGAGGATAGGGGTTCGCCTCGTTTTCTTAGTATAGACTACCACGAGTATCTAGTGCAGCTCGTTTTTAGACCACGTGATCCCTGCAATCTGACAGCCATGTTCCTAATGGAAATCAGGCCCACACGTGTGATAGCGAGGCAGCAGTGCAACAATGCAATAAAACGGATGGCCTCGGTCAGTCACGCAACCACGAATAATGCTACACTTAGCCTAGTTACGGTGAGAGTATCATAACTAGTATTATAGATGTTATATTAGCAAAAATCAGATGTGACAAATAATTAACGAAGACAAAAATGTTTAGAGTATTGTAGGTAGATACTGTATCATATCACGTAAAACTAGAAATCCTAATACATGTAAATCTTGTATACAATTTTACATTAAGATTCTACAGATCATTAAACATAGTCCTAATACGATACTACCACGTGATACCATGTACTATAGATATAGTATCATCCACTAGTATCAATACTAATATTATGATACTTCTACTGTGACCAGCCTAATAGTATGATACTCCCACTATGACCAGACTTACGGGAGAAAACTTATGGAGTCGCACTTACGGAATGATGTGGAGACACGGGGTTGGTGCAGTTTTTTATTTTATTTCTATGTTTTCATGACCATGATTCAAACCACCAATTAACACGTCAGTCCGCAGCTGGTGTCCGTAAAACATCTTTCCGTAAGTGCAAGATTTCCGCACAATGACTGTACGAGCTGGCCAGTTTTTCCAAACTAACCTGTAGAATTCCGGCAAAAAGAAAAGAAAACTACGCAATAGGACGCCCAAGGGCGGGCCGGGTTTGCGCGAATGTGAGAGAATACAACGTGGTTCAATGTTGGCGTGGGCTCGACCAGAGC
The DNA here is from genome assembly GCA_910589775.1 of Avena eriantha. NCBI lineage: Eukaryota > Viridiplantae > Streptophyta > Magnoliopsida > Poales > Poaceae > Avena > Avena eriantha. The sequence goes on along the minus strand of OU342744.1, from coordinate 22,225,590 downwards.
AAAGGTGGCAGACGTTGTTGGGCCACAAAGGTACACGCCTTTCTCTCAGGGAAAGAATAGTGTGGAGGGCAGGCCATAGTGTCTGAGGGGAAAATCATTGTTTGTGCGTGATGATGTAACCACCGGCTTGTTTTCCAGCGCGTTGCGGCACCGCGGGGATTGTCAAAGGATTGGCTCGACCTCGACGACATATAGCCAGTTATCCAGGGGACCATGCATGTACATGCGTGGTTCACCCTTCCGGCATCCATCCAACCATCAGCCACAGCTAGCTCTGGCCTCGTCATTGGCACGACCACGGTCAAACGCCGGTTCCCTTGCCCCCACATGCGCCGCTCGCCACGGCTGCCATGGCAGGCAGCGCGCACGCACGAGCGATTGTGCCTCCTTGTTTACCTCGCCAAAACACTGGCAGGCCGAATTTCCGGGACCATCATCCTCTCAACTCCCTGTTCGCGGTCAGTACACGGTGTCCTGCCACAACACAGATCAGACCGGTCCTAAGGTTCCCCCGGCACACGGAGTACGGGATTTTCACGACGCCCCTCTCTAAGAAGAAACGGCGCCACTCGAAGGCGGCATCGTGTCTGGGTCAGACGAGCTGACAGGGATTTCTCCCGAACCCTGTCCACAATAAACCCTGGCGCAATGGAGCACCACCACCCAGCTTCATCTCCCACCAGCACACCACCGCGATCTAGAATTCACCATCCTAGTCTCTTTGTGCGGCCTGTACGACGGAGGCACATGACATTGGCGGGACAAGGAATGGCAGCCTTGCAGTCGTGCAGGAGGAACACCTCCACCACCGAGAGACAGTCATCGACCGGGCGAAGTAGCGGGGGCATACCAGGCTTAGTGGCGCTGCCGAGCCTAGACGGGCCCGTAATGCCCCAGCCGCCATGCTGCAATAGGGCAAGCCCGCACCTTTGTCGTTCCCGGACCTAGAGTAGTCGCCGCCACCACCACCAGACAGCCCCGCAGGTGTAGTGCCCCGGCTTGCCCGAGCCCATCTGAGGCCCGAGACGCCTAGATCTGAGTCGGGGAGGAAGCTAGCGACCAGTGCTGCTGCCATGGAGGTTCGCCGCGTCCAGCTACCACCCGGCAGTGGCGGCTTCAGAGCTACACTGCCGCCATGGGAGAGAAGGGCCGCCGCCGCTGACGTCGCCTGGTGACCTCTGCAGGTGGCGGCGACGAGGGAGGAGGGGAGGGCCCACGCGTGTGATAGCGAGGCACCATTGCTCAGCCGGTCACGCAACAACTGTATGCGCTGGCCAGACAGTTGTTCCAAATTAATTGGTAGGATTCCGGCAAAAAGAAAAGAAAATTACGCGGTAGAAATACTGAATCCGTAGGGCCTGGTTTTGCTTGCGCGAACGTGAGAGAGTAAAAACGTGTTGCGATGTTGGGCGTGGGCTGGAGCCGAACAAAGGTGGCCAGGCTCGTGGCAGACGTTGTTGGGCCACAAAGGTACTCGCCTTTAGCTCGCAAAAGTAATGGTTCGTGCGTGGTCCACCTTTCCCGCGCGCGTCCATCCAACCATCAGCCCCCAGCTTAGCTCTGCCCTCGCCATTGGCACGACCACGGTCAAACGCCGGTTCCCTCGCCCCCACGCGCGCCGACTCGCCGCGGCTGCCATGGCAGGCAGCGCCCACGCACGAGCCCCACTGTGCCCGTAACAACGGTGGCGATTGTTGCCAGTGTCTCCTACAGCAATTCTAAACAACATATGCTGGATTTAAGAAAAAAAGCAGCCTCCATCCAGAATTCACAATTCACAATTCCCAGCGCGCGGTGGAACGTACGCGTGCGAATTACACCTGATGACCTGAATCACGTACGGTTAGGCCGCTCGTAAGATTTCACGCCTTCTGTACGCGCAGCAAATCCCCCATCATTCCAGGACGAACACCGCGAGGCGTGGGCGATCACGTGGAGTGGAGGGAAAAGACTGACGTCCTGCAGATCGCCGGCCTGCTTGCCCCTGCCCTGCATGCATGCTTCCTAGACGGCCGATGCGCCTGCCTCCGACGTGACAAGTCATAGAGACGGCCACTCGGCCAGCACCTCGTCAAAAGACGGCCGCCGCACGATCGACGACGCCCTTCTCCACGTCCGTCCATCTCTAGCAGTGCCGGCACTGTGCGCGTCTCGGTCACGGCACTGTGTCAATAACTAACTCGGCGGGCCCGTGACAGGACTTGACATGCGTCGCCGATCGATCGAGTAGTGCGCGACCGGATCAGTTGCGGCAGAGGCCATGTCCATGGAGACTGTTCGCCATGCCATGCCTAGCAAGCCGATGTCCTGGCCGCGCGCTACGCAGCAGCAGGAGTAGACCACATCTTTTCCGGCCTCCTACCTTTCTCTCATCGATCGGCGTGCATGCAGCAGCGGCTGATGGGCCGCATGAGCCTACACATGCGTGATGGATGTGTGACGGTGCGCGCGCGCGCAGAGATCGCACCATGGACGGACGAGTCTCGTCAATCCGTGGCTAGTCGACTGTATCGCTATATAACCTTGAGTCGTTGTTTCTTCAAAGTTATCCTTGACTAGCTTTCGCAGCCATCTACTACTATTCTTGTTTTTTACTTTTACCGCATGCATCGTTTTCTCTGTCCTGGGATAAAATATGTCATTGTTGTTGGAGGCCCTTGGCACTTGGTCAAAATAACACACCAGCGACATGCATGTTCGATAAAAATACACTCTCGTCCTTGTCAATATGTCATGCATGTCCATCTATGTACATTGTATTATAAGCATTCCATCATGCATTGCATGGTTTGAGATTATAAACAAGTTCTATAGAAAACAAGGGTTTTTTTCGACTTAGCGGAGCATAGCTAAAAAATGCAGGGCTGTGCGGTCTTTTCTCTAGAAAAACAAAGATGATCCAACTGAAGCAACCGGCGGCTAGGACAGATAAATTGCAGAGAGATGTACATGGAGGATGTTTGCAATTTGGACCATGTATGCATGTTTCCCACAAGGCCGCATGTTGTTACATGCACATACAGGAGTAGGATTGCAATGCATGGCTCATATTTCATAGGACAGGACGGCATGACAAAGAGCATATGGAGGGCCATGTCCAGTTATCCCCATACCATAACAGAACCCCGTTCTTGCATCCATCTGCACGTGCTAGCGTACAACTACAACTGCACTCCCCTCTTCTCTCGGACAAACAAAACAAAGGAGCACCACGGTCCATGCATGGTGGCTTTTGTTTTGCCCATACCATTGCATGCTCCGTGTCTCTGGCCAGTTCTTCCTCTGATCTCCATGGCTAGGCCCAGAGCGGCCACCTAGCTAGCTAGCAAGGTGCATATGGATCGGCAGCTAGCAGCTGGAACAGGCAGGCTCCCCGGTCACCCTCATGCGTGTCATGTCAGGTTCGCGCGGAGCATGGCCGGCCGGTCACGCGGTGTTAGATTTGCGACAAGTAAATAACGAAGAACGAAAATAAAATCACAGCAAAGGAACACAGATTTAACGTGAAAAACCCTCTCCAACAAAGAGAGGGGGAAAACCACGGGCGCCAGCCAGCGAAACTTCACTATAACGGAGAGTGTTTACACAACGCCAGGGATTTCACAGATGCAACTTATCCCAGCCGGCGGCTTACAAGAAGTATATATAGCGGTGGTAACTAGGTCATCAACGATCCGTACCAAGCCTCCGCATCGGCCCAAGCCTCCGGCGACGGGCCTCGCTCCGCTACGTCAGAAGTTGGCCTCTACTTTGTAGAATTTGGATCAACATATAACAAACTCCACCTTGAGACAAATTCCTTCTTGTAGCATCAACAGTAATCATCTCCCTGAACAAACAAAGAAAACACTTTCGGCGCCAATAGCCACTTGGGCTAAGCAGTTATACCAACTAAGCTTGAGCATAGCTCAAACTTAGCAACAGGAACAGGCTTTGTCATCATATCAGCAGGATTATCATGAGTGCTTATCTTGCATACCTTCAGTGTACCTTGTGCAACAACATTACGAACATAATGGTACTTGATATCAATGTGCTTTGTTCTCTCATGGAACATCTGATCCTTAGTAAGGTAAATAGCACTTTGACTGTCACAGAACAGGTTAATGCAAGAATCATCCTGACAAAGCTCAGCATACAAATCTTTCAACCAAACAGACTCTTTGCAAGCTTCAGCAATAGCCATATATTCTGCTTCGGTTGTAGATAAAGCAACAACTGGTTGCAGCGTTGCCTTCCAACTCACGGCACATCCACCTACCGTGAACACATAACCTGTGAGGGACCTCCTCTTATCCAAATCGGCAGCAAAATCTGAATCCACATAGCCTGCGAGTCCCTCACCAGTCTTGCCAAATTTCAAGCAAGCGTTGGATGTGCCATGAAGGTACCTGAAAATCCACTGAACAACTTTCCAATGTTCTTTACCAGGATTAGCCATGTAACGACTCACCAAACTCATAGCATATGATAAATCAGGGCGAGAACAAACCATGGCATACATCAAGGAACCAACAGCACTAGAATAAGGAACTCGAGACATGTACTCAATATCTTCATCAGAACTAGGACATTGCAATGCTGACAATTTAAAGTGAGGAGCAACATGAGTACTAACTGACTTTGCATCATGCATATTAAAACGTTGAAGAACTTTCTCAACGTAACTTTGCTGACTAAGAAACAACAACCTAGATTTTCTGTCCCGTTTAATTTCCATACCTAGGATTTTCTTAGCAGCACCAAGATCTTTCATCTCAAATTCACTACTTAGGTGTGCCTTCAAAGTAGTGATTTCTTTCATGCTCTTGGCAGCAATTAACATATCATCAACATATAACAGCAAGTAAATAGGTGACCCATTAACAAACTTTATATAAACACAGCTATCAAACTGAGATCTCTTAAAACCTTGTGAGATCATAAATGAATCAAACCTTTTATACCACTATCTTGGAGATTGCTTCAAACCATAAAGCGATCTCTTCAATTTGCACACAAAATCCTCTTTTCCAGGAACTATGAACCCTTCAGGTTGGTCCATGTAAATCTCCTCCTCCAGTTCACCATGCAGAAAAGCAGTCTTTACATCTAGCTGCTCAAGCTCAAGATCATGCATAGCAACAATACCAAAGAAAGGACGAATAGAGCTATGTTTCACAACCGGAGAGAAAACATCATTATAGTCAATACCTGGAATCTGGCTAAAACCTTTTGCTACTAACCTTGCCTTAAACCTTGGAGGCTCATTAGGAGACAAACCTTCCTTTCTCTTGTATATCCACTTACAGCGGACAGCCTTCTTCTGTTTAGGCAAGCGCACAACTTCCCATGTGCCATTCTTATCAAGCGATTGCATCTCTTCTTGCATAGCAGAAACCCACTTCTCGCGGTCAACGGATGCAATAGCCTCATTGTATGTAGCAGGTTCAGTATCATGCTCCACCTGTTCAGCACAACTCAAAGCATAATGAGCAAGATTACACTCTTCAATTAAACGACGAGGTGGAACTATGTTACGCCTCGGTCTATCAGCAGCAATAGATTCTTGTGGCTGCTGCAAAACAGTAGGTGAGTGCTGAACAACATCATCATCAATATTTTCCTCATGAGTATCATCAACAACAACATTATTATCAACAGTTTTCTGCAGGTGCTCCACCTGCACACGAACTCCCTCCTCTCCAATAGCACCAGGAGAGGGATCTGATGGCAAGCTGTCATGATACATAACAGATTCATTGAAAACAACATTCCTACTCAACAAAATCCTTTTAGTTTCAGGATTCCATAGTTTATATGCCTTGACTCCTGAACCATAACCAAGGAATATGCACTTAACAGCTCTAGGCTCTAACTTTCCATTATCAACGTGAGCATAAGCTGTGCAACCAAAAACTCTCAACTGTGAATAATCAGCAGGCGAACCTGACCATACCTCAATGGGAGTTTTCTTCTCAAGTGGAATAGAAGGTGACCTGTTGATGAGGTAGCACGCTGTGTTGGCTGCTTCAGCCCAGAAACGTCTATGCATACCTGCATTGGACAACATACAACGAGCCCTCGAGATGATGGTTCTGTTCATGCGCTCAGCCACGTCATTCTGCTGAGGAGTGTAAGGGATGGTGTGGTGCCTGATCATACCATCGTTACTGCAAAACTCCTCAAACTCATTAGAACAGAATTCCATACCATTATCAGTACGTAGTACCTTTACCTTCTTTTCAGTTTGCTTTTCTACCATAACTTTGCACTTCTTAAAAGCATCAAAAACATCAGATTTGTGTTTTAGAAAATATGGCCACACTTTTCTTGAGTAGTCATGAATAATAGTAAGCATGTAATTAGCACCACCAATAGAAGTCTTACGGGAAGGTCCCCATACATCAGCATGCACATAATCTAATATGCCTTTGGTGGTATGAACGGAAGCATTGAATTTAACTCTTTTATGCTTACCAAAAACACAGTGCTCACAGAACTGAAACTTACCCAAGTTGCAACCATCAATTAGCTCTCTCTTAACCAATTCTGCCATGCCATGTTCGCTCATATGCCCAAGATGCATATGCCACAGATTTGTTTTACCACAATTATCAGAATCATTAACAGTAACAGCAGCAGCAATACCAGGCAAAGTGCTACCTCTAAGAACATATAACTTAGCAGAATTCATATCACCTATCATGTGAATAAGAGAGCCTTTCGATACCTTTAACAACCTACGCCCACCGGCGTACTTGTATCCATCAACGTCCATGGTACTCAGGGAGATCAGATTTCTGGCCATGCTTGGTATGTGCTTCACCTCATTCAACGTACGCGTCACGCCATCATGTGTCTTGATCTTAACAGATCCAACTCCAACAATATGGCATAGGTTGTCGTTCCCCACACGTACAAAATCTCCAGTCTGCACAGACTCATATGAACTGAACCAATCTTTGTTATAGCAAATATGAAACGAACATGCAGTATCAAGAATCCATTCATCATCACGAGATGCACAAGCAGCAAAAACGGCTAAACATTCACCGTCAGAACTATCACCAGAAACAACAGCAGCCTTACCATTACCTTGATCCTTATCTTTCGGTTGGTAAGTACCGTTCCTTTTCTCCTTATTCTACAGCTTCCAACAATCATCAATAACATGATTAGATTTCTTACAATACCTGCAGAACTTGTCCTTTCCCTTGGACTTCGAACGACTTCTGCCGTCTTTGCTCTTATCTCGGTTGCCATAGTTGTTAAATCTCTGATCGGTCCTGCCACGAATCTGTAGAGCTTCAGCCTTGGAAGACGCCCCATCTTCCTGCACCATAGATTTCATCTTTTCCCTCTGTTTGAGGGCATCTTGCACTTCATCAAGGGTTATCTTATCACGGCTCAACAACATTGTATCACGAAAGTGAGTATAAGAACTAGGCAACGAGCATAAGAGTAATAGAGCTAGATCCTCATCATCATATTTTACTTCCATAGATTGCAAATCAGAAATAATCTCTCTGAAAAGAGATAAGTGATTCATTACCGATCCACCTTCTTGCAATCTATGCGAGAACAACTTCATCTTCACATTCATCTTACTGGTTAGATCCTTTGACATGCAGATCGATTCCAGTTTCCCCCAAAGGGCAGCAGCAGATTTCTCTTTCAAGACTTCCTGCAAAATATTATTGGATAGATGAAGTTGAATCATAGACAAAGCCTTACGGTCCTTCCGCTTCTCTTCGTCAGACCAGCTCTTAGCATCCTTTTCCCCGAATCCATCCAGCGCATCATCCAGATCTGAAGTTTGGGCGAGAATCGCCCGCATCTTCACCTGCCACAAGCAGAATCTTGTGGGGTAGTCCAGCTGCGGTAGATCGAACTTCAATGACGACATGTCGCAAACCCTAGATTAGAACCTGGGGCTCTGATACCACTTGTTAGATTTGTGACAAGTAAATAACGAAGAACGAAAACAAAATCACAGCAAGGGGACACAGATTTAACGTGGAAAACCCTCTCCAACAAAGAGAGGGGAAAAACCACGGGCGCCAGCCAACGAAACTTCACTATAACGGAGAGTGTTTACACAACGCCGGGGATTTCACAGATGCAACTTATCCTAGCCGGCGGCTTACAAGAAGTATATATAGCGGTGGTAACCTAGGTCATCAACGATCCGTACCGCGGGGGGCCTCGCTCCGCTACGTCAGAAGTTGGCCTCTACTTTGTAGAATTTGGATCAACATATAACACGCGGCAGCAGCTAGCGCCACAGATGCATCAGGGAAAAGGTCTGAGCAGCGCCATGCTGCAGCTCCGTCTCTTCGATCGGCTGGTGTCAGTTCGTTAGAGTTGCAGAGAGATCCGTCAGGATATGTGGATGTGGTATCTAGCATGCAGCAACAGTCTCTAGATGCCAAGTTCAGGTTTCTGCCACACGGGAAAATGGACAAAATAACCCCTAAAAAACAAATGAACTCTGGCCGAAAGTATTTCACACCCACTAACCATTTTTGTAGCGCCCAATAGTTAGGCGCTCTACAGTATAGCGCCTATGCCATAGGCGCTATGGCCCCTGCCAGCGTGGCGGCCGCCTGGCCCGCCCTGGCCCCACCCGGCCGAGTAGTGCCTAGGCGTTGAGCATGGGCCGTGCAGCGCCTAGGCGCTATGCCCCAATGGGTAGCGCCTTTCAGATAGGCGCTACGCATTGAGACATAGAGCCACGCGCGCGGCCCCCCTCCCCACCCCGACCCACTCCCTCCCCAGCCGCCAGGAACAGAGGAAGAACAGCCAGGCGGCAGCCCTCTCTCCTCCCCCCTCAAATCCCTCAGATTGGAGGCTTCACTTGGTGGATTTCGACCCTCCCTGGCTGCTAGAGGTACCCTCCCTCTATTCCCTCCGTTTTGACCGATTGAAATCTTTCATTTTGGTGGGATTTGAGTTGAAACCCTAGAAATTTGATTTATGAGGAAATGTTTGGAAATTTGTTGGGTTCATTGGCCAATGTTGGGTAGAATGGTGTCTAAGAAGCATTTAGTTAGGTTTAGGGTTCTTGGATTGTTAGAGTTTGGTTTATTGGAATGTTATGGCTATGGTTAGGGTTAGGGTTAGGGTTTGCTCATGTAAGGGATGGTGTTCTTGTTAGATAAATTGTTTGATAATGTGACTACTATATTTTTATTCATCTTGCCATGGGTAGTTAATGATCATATTCTCTTATGTGTTAGGTATGGCAAGAATTGTTCATGTTCATCATGTGGACAAGGATGCATTTTTGAAAGGCAATATAGAACCGGACCCGAATGAGCTAGAAATGGTGTTTGAACGTAGTCCAACCTACACTGAGGTCTTGAAGCAAGTTAGGATAGAATTGAAATGGATGGACCCAAGTGATATTGTTGAGTTGGAGGGAAGACATAATGTGAGTTTGGGAATGCATGTCCGTTGGAAGACCATGCGTATCTCTTTCGATGTCCGTTGGGTTGCATATAAGGAGGTGGTTGCGGAATCACTAGACAAGGCTCTTGAGCTATTTGCCACCAAGAAGGTTGATAGTTTGTTGCCTTTGGACTTGAACCGTTGTGCCTCCCCATTGGATTCTAGGAGTCCCCCACCCTTTAACCAAGAGGTATTGAGTGACCCTCCTTTAACCCAAACATTGAGCTCGATTTCGAAGTACCAAGATGAAGTATGGGAAGAGAACAATGATGATTATGGGAAAGATGAGAATGAGGTTGAGCTTCATGACAACAATGTTGGAGATTTGGAAAAATATATTACGCAAGAGAACATGGACCGTGACATCCCCTATGCTCGAGGGTATGCATCAGACTCGGATGATGATGGTCCCGAAGTAAAAGTTGACGAGGAGGGGTTCACGGCTACAGAGGCCGAAATCCACGATACCGTATTGGGGCGGGACAATCGAGTATCTTTATTTCGTGATGTTAGTCTCGCGGATGAAGCCACGATTCATGGAGGCAAGGGCGTAGTGCTTGGACCAAGGACAAGTTCTTACCAAGATGGTAATGAAGAGAATAATGGGATTACTCGTGGAACGAGATTCAAGACCTTGCTAGAATTTAAGAAATGGATAAAGGCCTTCTCGGTTAAGCATCATCGTCCTTACACGGTGGTGCACTCGAACTTGAAGAAGCGCTACACGGTTAAATGTGAGCAGGATAGGTGTCCTTGGATTGTGCGTGCAAGACCATTCAATGGAGGTCCCGATTGGCACATATCTAGTAGTGTATCAACTCACATGTGCTGAGGCCCAAAGGTGGATGGCAAGGATGTGAAGCACGGACACCGACAACTCACCTCCGAGTTTATTGCTTATAGGATTTCCAATGATGTCAAGCAATTTCCAATAATGCGCATCAAGATGGTCATGGAGCTTGTGAAAGCCGTCTTTCACTACGAGGTGAAGTACGGCAAGGCATGGAAGGCGAAGCAAGCCGCATTCAAGATGTTGTACGGTGATTGGGAGGAATCTTATAACCGGATCCCTAGGTTGTTGTTAGCGATGGCCAATGCTAACCCGGGCATGATTCATATCACTGAACCTTATGGGAACAAGACAAGGATAATGAACGGAAAAACCGTTCGAGTATTTGGACGTGCATTTTGGGGTTTCGAGCAATGTGTTCGGGCTTTTGAACATTGTAGGCAATCTCATCGAATACGCACGGTTCTTCTAATATTTCCTCCTCGTAAGACGACAGGCAAATGGAGACACGAGTATTTTCAAGAAACCACTAAAGGTAGTCGTTCGTGACATACTTCCTATGATGGTGATCCCACTTCTTGATCTTTCTCTGCCTTTTCCCGTCCAACCTGTAGGACACCAAAGAAATTTATTACTACAACCAAATAGAAGATGAAGATGCAATTGAGGAAAAGGGTTCTGATGCTAACTTACCTATGAAGCTCCTTGTCGGTGTCCTTATATGCGAGAGGGTGAGCTTGGAACAACCCGAACTACCTCATCACACGGTGTGGAAGATGGTACTCAACTGCCCAATTGAAATTAATGGACAACACATGAGCCAAAGATTCTTTTCCTCCAAACACTTCGGGTTAAGATCAAACCCGGGAGCAACACCAAAATCGTCCCCATAACCATAAGGCTCACACTCCACCTGCAACATATCACAAGCACATGTTTCTTGTAGATTTCGACTAGTGGGTAAAACACTCTAGGAAGTGATGTAAAGACACAAATTTACCTGCTTGGGCATAAGCGCATCAAACTCGTTCGTGTACTTCATGTACATGGCATCAACATCGCTAGTCATCTCCGACATGACGTCCCACTTGTAAGCCCAAGTGGCTGAGCGTAGAGGGTGTCTCCCAAACTCCGGCCAAGGTTGGTAGCCCACCTCTTTCAGGCGACCTACTGGTAAACGTTCCCAGCTCCATACTGAGAGGAGAACCATAGCCCAACTTTTCCGGCGTTGGCGCTTGACCTACAACAAGCATCATCCTGAAGGTAATATGCCCGAGAGGCAATAATAAAGTGGTTATTATCTTATTCCATGTTTATGATAAATGTTTATTTTGCATGCTATAATTGTATTAATTGGAAATGTTAATACATGTGCATTTAATAAACAAAATACAAAGTTCCTAGTAATGCCTCTCATATAAACTAGCTCGTTGATTAACAAGATGATCAAGGTTTCCTAATCATGGACATTGGATGTTGTTAATGACGAGGTCACAACATTGGTGGAATGATGTGATGAACATTCATCCGAAGTATAGCATTACGATCAAAGTCATTATGCATATTGCTATAACATCATACGAAGTAATCTTAGTCCTTAGACTATGAGATCATGTTAATCAGAAACACCGAAAGAGTATCTTGATAACATCAAACGTCACACCGTAACATGGTGACTATAAAGGTGGGCTCAGTGCTACGAATGTGTTATGTTGAGGCTCATGGATCAAGAGTGGGATTTGTCCATCCCTATGACAGATAGATATACTCTAGGCCCTCTTGGTGATATCACATTGAAATAGCTTGCAAGCAAGTGATGTGATCACTAGAATGTTATATCACGGGAACGAGAAAAGAGTGCATGTCGGTAACGAGATCAAACTAGGTATTTGGATGCCGATGATCGAATCTCGGACATGTAATATATCACGAGAAAAAGGGATTTAGTTACAACGTTAAAGGTTCACACGATCAGAAGAGTCATTGTTGAATATGTGGGAGTCAGTACGGATCTCCAGGTCCCGCTGCTGATTATTGATCGGAGAGGGGTTTCGATCATGTCTGCATTATTCGCGAACTGTAGGGTGACACACTTAAGGGATACCGACACCATTTAGGAGCAAATATGTTTCAGATAAAGATTAAGAAAGCGCTGGAATCATTTCAATGGAAACCAGAATTGTTTCGGGTGAAATTGTAGAAACTGGTTCTGCATGTGATATTGAAATGTTGCCGGGGGTTTTATGTGAATGTTTGTTAATTAATGTAATTGAAAAAATTCTGAATAAAATAAATAAAATAGTTTTATTTAATGAGAGCTTGCATTAAATTTGGTGGAAATTTAATGCATGTGAGTGGAAGTGCGAGTGGAGGCATATTTATGTGAGTGGGGCATCCACCACATGAATGATGGAAGAGGTGGGGGCACCACCATGGCTGCCATGCCATGGCCCTTGGTTGCCCCCCTCTTCCCTATAAAAGGCCCCCCTCTCCTCCTCACAACACACACCTGCTCGTGAAGGATCTCTCTCCCCTTCTAGTTATTCCCCATGGTCTCGGATTAGCGAGATACATGTTCTCAACGGCTTTATCTGGAAAGGAGTTGCTGCTTCCGCTGCTTTGCTAGAGTGCGGGATGGAGGTTGTCGGGGTACCGGACGTCTGTGCGATCATGGATGCACCGCTGCTTTGCGGTGCTGGACTTGGTGGTGCTGGACTTGCTGGAGCTGGATCTGATGGACGTGCTGGAGCCAGACCTGCTAGACCTCATCACGATCTTGAGATCGGCAAGTGTATGACTACATCATCCACGATTTCCACGAGTTCCATTTCGTTAACAAAGCTTTGTTGTCTTCGAGGGTAAGTTCTCTATGGATGTATATCCACCCGTTGCTTGTATCTAGTAGCTAGATCTTGGCATATAGTTCCCATCATAGGAATTTTTTTGTTTTCTATGCTGCGAACCCAACAGTGGTATCAGATCCTGATCTATGCGTAGGTGCTTTGCACGGGTAGTACACATATGTTTATATGTGGGCGATGATGATCATGTTATTGTATCTTTCATGTATTTTGGATATTGGTGGCATAGTGGGATAAGTGGCCCGGACCAACCTTACATGTCATCGCACATGAGACCGGTTCCACGACTAACATGCAACTAGTTTTGCATAAGTGGCTGGCAGGTGTCTGTCTCTCCTACTATAGTCAATATATGATTTACAACGAGTTGCTAATAACTTAGTTATCATCGCTGTGGTTCCATGTTCATAGGTAAGACCGGTTCTATCTCCGAAAGCCCTAATCCACGTAAAACTTGCAATGGATAAATTAGAGGCGTCTAGTTTAGATCGTTGCTGGGCTAGTGAGATGATATGGTAATGTTGTAAGTAGATGTATGATATATACTCTTACAACACACTTAACGTGTAAGTTCCATAGACCTTGGCCTTGCACACAAAGGAATGATAGAGATCATACCACGATGCACATGATGGTGATCAAATGCATCGACCATATCATTCCACTTTACACATTTGATGTTCACATCTTATATTGCTAGTTTGACGCTTTTAGTAGCATTGTAAGATGATCCCTCATTTAAATATCAAGATAAAATATGTTCTTCCTTAAGTATGCACCGTTCTATGGATCGTGTTTCGAGACATCACGTGATGATCGGTGTACTCGACTCTATGCTTTCATACAACGGGTGTAAGACAGTTTTACACACGCGAATACTAAGGTTCTTACTTGGCGAGCCTACCATGTACATACATGGTCTCGGAACACGGACCGAAAGGTTAAGCATGAGTCATATAGTTGATGTGATTCCCATATTGATGCTTGCCTTTGAAGCTACACCGACTCACGTGATGATCAGACTTGGTGTAGTGGATTTGGTTCATGTAATCATCAAAAAGGCACGAGGGATTTCGTTTTTGAGTGGGAGTTCATTTCTAATTTGGATTAGTCGAACTCAATTTGTCATAAACTAAATTGAAGTGAATTTTCATAATTTGTTGTATTCATTGACATTTGTTCACTACCTTATGCTTAGTTTTAATTGAGATAATAGAACTATAGAATTCTGGATATTTACTTTACGAACTGGTATCGTATTGTTTTGAATGTCAATTTAAAGTTTAGAAGACCTATTGCAAACTTTCAGCAAACTCTATTTACTCCATGAAGTTTAATAGGCAGTATTAAATCAAGAGTAAGAATTCCAATGTTAGTATCTAAAGTATCATGTTTGCCTCCATGATTATTGATATTCAAAAGTTTTTTTAATATCAAGATTATCTAGGAGCTGAAAAATTGTTTCAGAAACCATCATGTGTGGAAGATATTGTGATATCTGAAACAATGTTTTTGGTTGCATTATGATAGAGTATAATTTAGCAAAACACATATTCTCCTATTGTATGAGAATTTGTGAAGGATGGAGATGCTAGGCATCCGGATCTCCCAAAAGTTTTTGGGAACTAACATTATACTCGCGATTCTTCCTTATAGGCTATAGTAGCTTGATCATGAAAGTTGTCATGATAAGGATGAATAGAAGATGTAAGTAAAATGTTTACAACACTAAAAGATTACTAAAGAATGGATTTTTTGAAAGAACACCAAACATTTGATGATGGTGATCCACTTCAAAGTGCAAGTCCAAAGGTATTAGTATTTGACTATATATACTTTGTACTATGTGTCATGTGAATGACACTACTATTGATGTTGATAGATTCTTTTAAAAGAAAAGGAATTGTTGAAAGAGAATCTATAAATATTTGGCAGAAAAGAAAATGTTGGAGATGTCCAACTTAGGTATATAGAAGATATACATGTTATGGCTGTATTCCTTGCTTGTTAAACAATGTGGTTCTGAGGTATTGGAAACTGGTATTGGATACCAAATTGGTTGGTGTGAAGTGTCATACAGAACAACACAATTCATGAACTGCAACAGCCTAAGTAACTGGCAAGAGAATAAGTGATGATGTTCATCAAAAACAAATAAAGTGTTATTGTGTTTTCATTGTCGTCAAACCTAGCCTTCAAGATTTGTTTTAATAATTGTTATTTTGTTCCGGTATTACGAGAACCATGGTTGTTCAAATAATTAGCGTATTCCATAAAGGATGGATGAAATTTTACAAATCTAGTTGGAGAAATCACATCCATAAACATTATTGGTAAAATGTTGCAAGACAAATGATTGGAAGATCACTTATGAAGTGACATCGCTGTTTGAATTATACTGGAAAGTAAACATGAAGAAACTCCATGTTGATGGATTTTTGGAGTCTTTTGATTTTGATCAATTGACGCTTGTGAATCTTTCCTCGAGATAATTGAAACTCCGTCCATAGGCCAAAGAGAAACGGATGACTAACTTATTGGATATTATGCATGTTGATGTATATAGTCCATTATGTGTAGCCATATGCGATGGATCTTTTTGCTTCATATGCTTTCTCCAGAAATTTGAGTGAATATATCTATATATATTTACTTAATAAGGAAGAAGTATAAAACATTTGAAAATTGTTCAAAGACTTTCAAGATGAAGTGAAAAATCATTGTAACAAGAAAATAAAAGAGTTTATGATTTGATCATAAAGGAAGATATTTGAGTTACAGGTTTAGCAAAACATCTAAGATTTCAGGAAATGTTCCATGAATTTGCATTTCCCGATAAACCACATGAGTATGGTATGTTTGAGATATCAAATCAAACCTTGTTTGACATGGTAAGATCAAAGGTGTCATTTATAAAACTGCCATTATCTTTTAAGGATTAAAGCTTTAGAGACTACCGCTTTTACACTGAAAAGAGCACCATCATGATCCGTTGAAATGACACCATATGAGTTATAGTTTGGGATAAAACCCGAATTGTCCTTTCTTAAATTTTGGTATACTATGCATAAGTAAAATGTTTACAACCGAACTCGAATAAGCACGTCTTTGTAGGTTATCCCAACGAATTTGTTGGGAATTCCTCCACAACACCGAGGACAAAAGAGTTTGTCGCTTAGAACGTCAAGTTTCTTGAGAAGGAATTTTTCGTGAAAAGTTAAGTGGGAGGATAATAGAACTTTGATAAGGTTGTTGAACCTTAGCTATATGTGCTAAGTAGCGCTACGTCGGAAAGTGTCCTGGTGGCGGTGTAACTACCTCGGACCCTACGCTCTAAGTTCAAGCCTGGATGAAACGGAAGTGGTTAAAATAGTACAGCGGGGGCCAGGGGACCGCCCACGTGTAGACCCGTCGGCCGTCCTAACCACTTCCAAGACATCGGGACAAGAGCGAGCGGCGTAGGCAACAGGCGAAGAGATCAAATACATACACAAGTGAGTATGTATGCAAGCTACCAAACAACAGCTCTCAGAGCCATTCTATCTAAAATAAATAGAAATATTGCAACGCCATACGGCAAGATCCAAATATCCTAGATAGAGATAATAGTTTAGGATAACTCCTCATACATCAAACATCATCTGAGATAATAGTTTAGGAATCTCTACACCGAGTGATCGTTGCCAACATCATCTGTCTCCTCCACCCAGTATCCATCTTGTAAATACACCTGTTCATCTGAATCAAACAATTTATCGTGTGAGACCCTAGGGGTACTCAGCAAGTCTTTATGCCTCTAAAGGGGACATAACCTGGGGTGACGCAATTGCAGCAAAAGATAATAACTAACAAGTCTAAAGATACTCGCTAACCATCCGCCTAACCAATGATAGACGGATGTCCGTTAATTAGTAACAACAGTTATAACAGTATAATTAATAGATCCATCCTCCTTCTCGCTTACCAACGAGAAAGCGGACGAACAACCCATCCATTGGCAGTTTTATTAACCATTCCATGAGTATTGCACTATTTACTAGTCAGGTACTTAGTCAAAATAAAAGTGGTACTTTAGTTATACTTGTCTATGATCGAGAAACTGTGCTCCAAGTTGTCCATAACCGCGGACACGGCTTTCAGAAAGATTTACCCTGCAGGGGTGCACAAATAGCAACACACACTCGTTCAACCTCGGAAAAACCAAATCAAAACCCAACGAGGCATTCACGACAAAGCAATCACAGGATTCAGAAATATTTCAGGGGGCCACCCCATTAAGCTACCCGCAACAAAGTTGGACGGCTCTGAGACGGACCCAAGGTTTGCACCAATGGCTGTAAACGACTGGGAACCCGAAATTTTGACTGGGCTTGTCGATACCGTGAAAACACTCCGCACTTCTAAACAGTACAGGTGCTCCTCGCACAATCTTAAATAAAACAGTAAAGCATGGCATAAGTATAGGATAGTAACAAAGCCCCAAACTACTTTGTGGCCCCAAGAAATAGAAATGAATCAAGCTCTGGCTCAGGGGGGTCCACGGCCTCCCGGATGTGGACAGTGCGAATAGTCAAGGAACAAGAATCAAGTACTCGGGGTCCTATGGGACACAAGTGAGCGTAAAAACCAAATAGCAGATATTGCTCACCGGTGCCTCTTTCATTAGTTATCCCATTACTACTCAGGTTAAGTTGTTTAGGTACCTCGTTATCCATCAGACACTCACATACCCTACACATGCTGTTCTACGACTCGCATGGCTCAAACAACTCCTGTCGTAATGGCTCATGGGATGGAGGAACAAGCTTCGGTGGGGTTTAAAAGTAAAGGCTATGTAGTACTTGGGATTCAATTTAATGCAATCGCGACTCAATGATGCAAGAATAAGATAGAGGCAATAGGTACTATATGTATGCAAGCATGTGGTAGTGCTTTCCTGGCAGCTCAGTTGAAGCGAGAGACGGATCTGGGTAGTACTCCTGGGATTCCTGATATTTCCCTTGCTCGGCGTCTATTCGAAGAAGAACCAAACAAACAAGGGCCAACATAAATAAAGTGCACAAGCATATGAATTAAAATGCGACAAGCAAACAAGCATGCCATGATGAATGATGCACAATTTACATGGCAATAAAGTACAATGGCATGGGTGAGGTGTGGGGTGCAAGAATAAAACATTTTATTAAGTTTTAGTCATGTTTTGCCCTCAAGACACTTGCTATCCACTTAATATTTATATGATGCATGCTGCAATTCATAACATGGAATGCATAGTTAGAACGGGCTCGTCGCGCTGATCGATTTAGACATATTATTTGTCAAATTTGGAGTTGTAGAATTAAAGTTATTAATTAATTAAGAAAAGGCATTTTTATTGCGACTAAACAATTGCGAAAATTTTAAAGTGCTCAAATAATATTTTGAAAGGCATATTTGAAATCCTCACATTTTTCTGATTCCAAAAACATATATTGTTTGTATTATTTGGAATTACAAATTAAAAGTTATTTAAAACAGAATTTAAATTCAATTTAAACATTTTCTGCAAACATTTTTATAAAACAGAAAACAACTGGGTCTTGTCGCACATAGAGGCAGCTAGCCACATCGGCTGACATGTGGCCCAGCGCTGAGCTGGCGGGACCCACGCGTAGCCCAAACTTTTCCCACCGCATCGAAAGCTAGCCTCGGGGACTGACGGGTGGGGTCCCCGCGCGTGCGCACCCACACGCGGGCGCGCCAGCCAGGGCGTGCCACGCGGCAAATCTGAGGGAGCGCGGGTGGAACGGCGGAAAAATCGAGGTGCCTTTTCGTAAAACGGCATCAGCCGATGACATGTGGGGCCTGGGGAGCGCGGGTTGAGCCAGCAAAAAGGTGGGGGGGTTATCTGAAGAAGTACCACGCGGTACTGTTTTTCTTCCTAGGTATTGTCTGACGAAACTGACGGACGGCGCGACGCAGCGGGGGCTCGAACTCGTGACCTCGCGCGTGCGCATGGCGGCGGTGACCACTGGGCTAGCTGGGGTTTGATGCTGGGTTTCTACTGCGCGGCTAGGAGTAACTCCCGCGGCGCACAACGAGCAGAAGCGCGCGCACGCCGGTGCACAGAGGCCGCTCGACGAAAAGTCCAGCGAGTACAGAAAACGAAGAGGGCCGAGAGGTTGTCCGGGGGGTAGGGTGGCTCACCGCGAGGCTGAATGGTGGTGGAACGGGCCGGGGAGCGACGGATCGGCGACGTAGCAGGCGCCAGCGAGCTAGGGTTTTGTCTCGGGCGACGTCGGCGTGCCGCGGGGGTGGCCTTCTCCTCTTCGGTGCCGTGTACAGGAGCGATGCAGGGGTGGTCCTTGGTCTTCCTCGACGGCCCACGCACCACGCCCGCCTCCGCGCTGCTGAGGTGGAGAACGACGCCGATGGCGGTCGCCGGAGATGGAAGGGAGAGGGTGGCGGTAGGTGGGGGAAGAAGAGGGGGATGGCAGTGCCCTGGTAGATCTGGGGGAGTCACGCGGCAGGGGAGGGATAGATAGGGACAGAGGGAGGGGTGCCGTGGGCTTGGTGGAGAAAAAGTGGAGGTGGCTCGGCCACCTTTCTTTCTCTCCTCCTCTCGATCACGTGCACGGTAGGTTAGGAAGGCAGGGAGGCTGCAGCTGGGGACAGGGCGCGGCAGGGAGGTGGCCTGGCTCGGGTGGACCTTGTGGCAGAGAGAGATAGA
Organism: Avena eriantha; assembly: GCA_910589775.1. Classification (NCBI taxonomy): domain Eukaryota; kingdom Viridiplantae; phylum Streptophyta; class Magnoliopsida; order Poales; family Poaceae; genus Avena; species Avena eriantha. Next base: position 22,205,798 of record OU342744.1, on the reverse strand, counting down.
GAGAGAGAAAGGAGGGGGAGGCTCGGATAGGGTTAGGGTTGGAGGTTAGCTCGGGTTAGGTTAGAGTTTTAGAGGTACATGGCTCGGCATGGGGTGTAGTCAGGTGGTGGTGGCCAGGTTAGGGAGGGAGGGAAGGCTCGGCATGGAGCCTAGCTAGGAGGAAAAGGGGTAGGTTAGGGTTTGGGTTTGGGTTAGTTAGAGAGAGAGAGAAAGGGAGACTCACATGAGGACACACATGCATGTGTAGAGGTGGGCATGAGTAGATATGGGGTAAGGGGAAAGTAGGTAAAGTTTTTAGTTTAGGAGGTTTATTCATATTGTATCACAAGCTCTCAAAAAGTTCCAAAATCCAAACTCTCTCATAAGCACTAGAAGAAGAAGACTATGTTGGAAAAGGATAGGTTGCAAGGGATGTGGAGGTTTTGGAGGGGAGATAGGATGAGTTTTAGAGGGTGGTTCCAAATTAAAAGAAGAGAGGGGAAGAAAATAAGTTGGAACATGGGTAAAATACCCATGCCCTACTCAAGGCCAAAATAGAACCAAAGAAAATAGAAAGAAAAGGTGACCTTGCATGGCCCATGCATAATCAATAAATGCCATGTTTAATCTTGTGAAAACAAAGATAGAGCCCCATGACATTTATTCACATGCATCCCACAATATGGAATTAAGGCCAAGTCAAAAGAAAATAAGGTGGATGTTCCATGTGGAGTAGATGGCATATGCTCATATTTGAATATAATTGGGACATGCTAGTGTGTATATTCCACTAGGTGTTTAATATCCTCAACAATATTCCAACATGAGCAACTATCCCAAAACAATCCATATGGAAGCTAGAAAAAGGGGTACCACTCATAATGCATGCAAAGGTCGCTCCACATATCAATAATGTGAAAACAACATGATGCTAGTGTGAGAGCATGTGGAAATAGAAGTGGACCCATCCCAACCCACATGAGCTAGATTTAATGCCAAAGGAAAAATGTAAAAGCTCATGGATAATTAGGATGGTGGAACTATAAGGTGGTGACAAGGAAAAGGTGTTGGAGTTGAATAAAAGATATACCCCCAACTCAACTTGGGCATTAAACAATTTATCAAGAAGCAAATACAATATATCAAGAGCCAAATACAATTACTAATGCATATGAGATAAGAACCAAATGAAAAGGTTTTATATGATGCTCAAATGCAAGGTGGCATGATGACATGAGCATGATATAATTATGATGCAACAATTATATGTAGAAAGTAGCAATTTATATTACTAGACCATGTAGCATTACATATGTTAGACTGATGGGATGCTATAGGCGGCCACAATGCTCATGGCTCCCGTGATTACAAAAGGTGTGATCTTGGAGATTAGAGTTCTTATTGAACCATGTGGGTCGGTAAGAATCAAATAGTAAGATTTGAAACAGAAGTCGTTATTGTTTTAACAATGATGAACCGACTGCATGCAAATAAGCGATGATGGGCTCTGACTCCAGAAAATGACTAAGAAGTCATATAATCCGTGATAGTATCCATACACGAGGAATCAATTTTTTGAACTTAGAAGACCCTCCAGAAAGGCATGAAGCCTATCGGTCGTGTTTGGATCTATAAAGAAATAGACATGGATGTTTAACATCTATGAAATAGTCGACATGTCGGAAAGAAGTTTACGGCAATGTTCAAGGAGTTGACTATGACAAGATTTGATCTGTCATAGCGATATTTAGTCTTGACGGTTTAATGTAGCAACCACTACATATAATTTGGTATATGGTAGTTGAATAAACAAAACAAGGTTCTTCTAATAGAATGGTTACCTAGGACATGTACATGACACGGTCCAGAGGGTTTTTGTTAATTCAATGGGTGCTAAAAAGGGCATGCAAACTTTAATAGTTGAAGTGAGCATAGAGGAGTTGGAATCTTCACCATGATGAAACTGTTAAAAGAGTTTAAATTCATCGGAAATGATGAAGATGCTTGCATTTGCAAGAAATTAAGTGGGAGCGCTGAGACATATTTCTAATACATTATGTAGAGAACATATTGTTGATTGGAAATGATGTATCTTGTATTGACACAAGTTAAGAATTTCATTAAAATAAGATTTCGATGAAAGACTTGGGCAAAACCGGAATATTTGGCATCAATATCTATATGGATAGATTGAGGCGCTAATATGGTTGTGCCAGACATACATATATGACATATTGAAAGGTTTCAATATGGAAACAACAAGAAAGGTTATTGCTGCATGGAAAGGATTGTATCAAGATTCAAGTGTTTCAACACTTGGTGAGTAAAATCACATGAAGATTTTGATCGATTATACCGTGATATGTATATATCCAGAATGTCCTATGCTCTAAATGTTATGAGCACATACCAGAATGATTCATAAGATGATCATTGGACAATAGTATAGATATTCTTATGAGCTTTGGAAGAACTAAGAATATATCATGTATAAGTGGCAAATAGCTAAAGGTAGTTCATTTAAAGTGTTACATTGATACTAGTTTTGCCACAAGATACACATTAAAATTTATCTCAATTTAGACTATGGGTAGCACAATGTAATGGAAAGGATGTTCCATGATGGATTTGGATAAGTTCCAAAGTTGAAACATTGTGACGGATACTACAACAAAAAGGCTAAGTATATGACTGCTATAATAGCAGCAAAGGAGGGGATTTGTGTTAAGTAGTTTGTTATCAAACTAGGTGTGGTTCAAAGTGGGCTAATACTATGAACATATATTGTATGAAAATAATATCAACATATTTTAACCCGAACGAACTAAAGGTCTCACCAAAGGACCAAATTTATGCAATGCCATCTCATTTGAGAATGAGTGATGCGTAGAGACGCAAAGACATGCAAATACACACGGACCTGAAACTGTCAGATCCGGAGATTATGTTAACCACTAGCAATCGCGTATATACAACCCCAAAAAGCCACAGGTGTTCAATACGCAAAGTTTTTCAAACTGGATTATTGACTCTAGTGCAAGTGGGAGACTGAAGGGAATATGCCCGAGAGGCAATAATAAAGTGGTTATTATCTTATTCCATGTTTATGATAAATGTTTATTTTGCATGCTATAATTCTATTAATTGGAAACGTTAATACATGTGTGTTTAATAAACAAAATACAAAGTTCCTAGTAATGCCTCTCATATAAACTAGCTCGTTGATTAACAAGATGATCAAGGTTTCCTGATCATGGACATTGGATGTTGTTAATAACGAGGTCACAACATTGGTGGAATGATGTGATGAACATTCATCCGAAGTATAGCATTACGATCAAAGTCATTATGTTTATATTGCTATAACATCATACGGAGTAATCTTAGTCCTTAGACCATGAGATCATGTTAATCACTAACACCGGAAGAGTATCTTGATAACATCAAACGTCACACCGTAACAGGGTGACTATAAAGGTGGGTTCAGTGCTACAAAGGTGTTATGTTGAGGCTCATGGATTAAGAGTGGGATTTGTCCATCCCGATGACGGATATATATATATATATATACTCTGGGCCCTCTCGGTGATATCACATTGAAATAGCTTGCAAGCAAGTGATGTGATCACTAGAATGTTATATCACAGGAACGAGAAAAGAGTGCATGTCGGTAACGAGATCAAACTAGGTATTTGGATGTCGATGATAGAATCTCGGACATATAATATATCACGAGACAGAGGGATTTAGTTACGACGTTAAAGGTTCACACGATCACAAGAGTCATCATTGAATATGTGGGAGTCAGTACGGATCTCCGGGTCCTGCTGCTGATTATTGATCGGAGAGGGGTCTCGATCATGTCTGCATTATTCGCGAACCATAGGGAGACACACTTAAGGGATACCGACACCATTTAGGAGCAAATATGTTTCAGATAAAGATTAAGAAAGCGCTGGAATCATTTCGATGGAAACCAGAATTGTTTCGGGTGAAATTACAGAAACTGGTTCTGCATGTGATATTGAAATGTTGCAGGGGGTTTTATGTGAATGTTTGTTAATTAATGTAATTGACAAAATTCTGAATAAAATAAATAAAATAGTTTTATTTAATGAGAGCTTGCATTAAATTTGGTGGAAATTTAATGCATGTGAGTGGAAGTGTGAGTGGAGGCATATTTATGTGAGTGGAGCATCCACCGCATGAATGATGGAAGAGGTGGGGGCACCACCATGGCTGCCACGCCATGGCCCTTGGTTGCCCACCTCTTCCCTATAAAAGCCCCCCTCTCCTCCTCACAACACACTCCTCCTCGTGAAGGATCTCTCTTCCCCTCTAGTTATTCCCCATGGTCTCGGATTAGCGAGATACATGTTTCCGATGGCTTTATCTGGAAAGGAGTTGCTGCTTCTGCTGCTTTGTTGGAGCGAGGGATGAAGGTTGTCTGGGTACCGGACATGTGTGCGATCACGGATGCATCGCTGCTTTGCGGTGCTGGACTTGGTGGTGCTGGACTTGGTGGTGTTGGACTTGCTGGAGCTGGATCTGATGGACATGCTGGAGCCGGACCTGCTGGACTTCATCACGCTCTTGAGATTGGCAAGTGTACGACTACATCATCCACGAGTTCCATCTCGTTAAAAAAGCTTTGTTGTCTTCAAGGGTAAGTTCTCTATGGATGTATATCCACCCGTTGCTTGTATCTAGTAGATAGATCATGGCGTATAGTTCCCATCGTAGAACTTTTTTTTTTCTATGTTGCAAACCCAACACATCCAACTGTAAGTAAAGTAAAAATGTCAGCATATGATACGTGTGGATTAAAAGTGTACAAAAGACGACGGCGTGAACAAGTGATTACCTGCCGGTACAAGTAGGCAAGAGCCGCCGAACCCCAGCTAATGTTACTATCAAAGTGTGTTAGAGCCTTCAGCCACATCCACTGAGCGGTCCTACCTCCGCTGTCAGCAAACAAAGTCCTGGAGAGGACATACCACACGTACACACGAGCATGTGTCTCGATCACCTCAACCTCGGCTGGCTCCGGGCAGTGCGCAAAGTTTGCCACAATCCACACGTATGTCGCGCCTGCTGGGACTCTATCTTTACTCTTATCTTCAAGTTCTACAAAAGCCCTCCCAATAAGTAGCGCCATCTCATTGCGCCACCCGTCAGAATCTGTGTCCATACACATAGGGTTCCCCACGATAAGAAGCCCAAAGATCATGGAAACATCCTGAAGGGTGGGGGTGATCTCGCCAGTCCGGAGGTGGAAAGTGTGCGTCTCCGGCCTCCACCGGTCTACAAGTGCGGTGACGGCAGCCGCATTGAGGTTCGGTGTCGACCGGGTCACAAGCATGATAAAAGGGAGGAGGCCTAGCTGATGGATGTACGGACTGTACCGCTCGTCGTATGACATCTCACTCGAGAACGTGCCATGAGAGGGAATCTTCAGGGGACCTAGCTTCTGCATACATATAAGTCAAAATATTATGCTTCTTTACGAGTCCAACACAATTGAATCAATAGAAAAATTAAGACAAACAAGTCCAACATGATTTAATTACCATATGCTTCTCTGCCATTAAGTATGCACGGTGTTTTTTATCATAGTAATCATCAAGTAGCCACACCATCCTACAAATATATTCCAAATATCAAATCCATATACAACCATCATCGGAGGCCATTGTTTTAGTTTCTACAAGTAACTACAAAGGATATGGGAGCATATTATTGGAACATTTATACAAATCCATATACAACCATCATATACAAATCAAATCAACAACACATTGTCATTCCCCAACAAATACAACTAGCATACAACTACCAAGTAACCAAAAACCATGAACAAATCAGCCTAAACATGAATCCATCTAGAGACTAGGGTTCCAAGCAAATAAGACTAAAATGTGCAAGATTTTTTGGATGAAAAAGAGGGGATCGGAGGAGAATACCTTGAGGGAGAGATTGGGGAGCAAATCCCCCACAAAATACTTCAGATCTGTCGGTTTTTAGGGTGGGATTTGAGAGGGAGGGAAGAGAGGAACGCTTCTGTTCCTCTGTCCCTGGCGGCTGGGAGAGACTGGGTCGGGGTGGGGAGGGGGGCCGCGCGGCTGGGGCTAAGTCTCAATGTGTAGTGCCTATCTGAAAGGCGCTACACATTGGGGCATAGCGCCTAGGCGCTGCACGTCCCAGGCTCAACGCCCAAGCGCTACTCGGCCGGGTGGGGCCAGGGCGGGCCAGGCGGCCGCCACGCTGGCAGGAGCCATAGCGCCTATGGCATAGGCGCTATACTGTAGCTGTTGGACGCTACAAAAAGGGTTAGTGGATGTGAAATACTTTCGGCCAGAGTTCATTTTGCGAATTTGTTTTTTAGGGGTTATTTTTGTCCATTTTCCCGTGCCACACCTCCATGCCTGCCTGCTAGACAGCTACTAGGGCCATGCAGCCCATGCTTGAATCGTGATCACAACATCCTCTCCAAGTTTATTAAGTATTTGCCCATCTTTGCTAAGCAATATACTAATCACATCACCCGACACAAAATTCTCCTGATTGTTGGGACCCCAAACATCGCACAATAGACAATACTCTCACTCACCTGTCTAAACCCATAAATTGTTATTTCTAAGACGGACGAATTTTTATGTTGGACTATAGCTGCACAAAATATTTGTATGCTAAGAACATATCTAACCGAAACATCAAATCATAAATGATAAAAGCCTCCCTATTGATTATCTAAAAGGTGACAGCCCAACTAGGAACCCCTATATTTAGATGATCAAAAACAATATAGCTTCATTTTCAAACCTCCATCTCATACAACAAACTATATCATGGCATATGATCAAACATTCAAATGACTTAAATTCAACAAGTAACAAATATTCGAATACAACAAATTCAAACATGCATACAGATCATCCAAAAGGGACCACATAGACCAAGTCTTTTGAGCCAAAGGGACAACATAGCATGTTTATGTTGTGGACATAACCACCACCTCGGCCACCACCTCAAACACTATCTTGACCACCACCACCACAAAGTTTGTCCAAGATCTTGGCACAAGAGTGTTCCCAATAAGACCTAGTCTTATCATCCAATGTGCTTGAGGTCCATGATGGTTTCGTGTCAATCGTTTTATCAAGCGACACATACATCCAAGCATGACACAAAGCAACAACTTCCTCCTCATTGTAGTTTTTCGTCCTTTTATTCTTGATGTCTGCAAATGAGGCTTGTGGTACCATCTCCACCTCGGCCACCTCCTCCTCTTCATCATCGTCCACCTCGCCCACCTATTCCTCGGCCACCTCTTCCTCGATATGATCATAGTTGAGCAAGGCCCAGGTCTATATTTTGCGGGGCCCTAGGGCGAAGTAGACAACATGGGCCCCTAAGGCATATGACTATTCATTGACCTCGTGAATCGACATATGATCTAATTATAATTTTGTTAGGGTTCATATTATTGCCTTTAATTATCGTTATTGACATCAACACTACTTGTCGACAGAAAATACTTATTCAAAGCAACTTTTGTGATTCAAAAAGTCGATTCTCTCATTTTCTTTATTCATTTTTGCATAGATGGACTGGACTTATGTTTCGGTATTGTAATACCTAAAATTGTGAGGAAATTAAATACATTACACATTAAGGTGGAATCATAATCTAACATGGAACATGCCAAATGCTTTCCTGATTAGCGAGTCAAAGGGAGAAGGATTGCAAGCCAACAGATCACGATCCATGGATGGCCGTACGTACCAGGGGCAGGGGTGAGCAGGGCAGGGCGATGCGCAAATGAAATTGCCCTGACTCAACCGATCAATCCTAAAACCGTAATTGGCAACCTTAGTGTTAGAGTATACGTGTACGGTTAGGTAATCTAGGATAGAGATAGATCTCGTGTCTTGTCTTGCACTCCAAGATGATCCATATACGTCTATATATACTCGTCTATAAGGCTCAATAATACATCCAATATTCCGCCAATCTCTCTCTATCCTTCTACATGGTATCAGCCTAACCACGATTCTCCTACCCTAGCTACCGCCCCTCCTCCCAGGCGCCGCTGGCTCCCCCGCCCCCAAACCCTAGCGCCGTCGTCCCCATAGCACCGCGCTAGCCGCCGCACACACTTCCGCGCCGCGTCGTCCCCGGGGAGGTCGATCTCCATATTCTCCATCGGGGGCCGCGCAACCCGTACGCAGGGTTTGCGCGCCGATCCGTGATCGGCTGTCCTGTAAGTCCTTTTTTCCCGATCTCTTGATCAGTTTTGTTTTTTGGTTTACCGATCTTAGATCGGATTGAGTAGCCCACCGCCGTCGTCATCGCCGCGCCTCTACTCCGACCATCGGCACCGAGGATCTACATCGCGCCTGCCTCCTCCGTTGTTGCGCCTGTCTCGGCAGGCTGTCGCGGCCTCAGGGCGGGCTGCCGCGCACCACAAATGGCTTCTACGCCTTCCATTGGAAGGCTGCCGCGGCCCCCCCTCGGATCGTCTTCGTCGTCATCGTCCGGAACTTCACCGACAACGCCGCCATCGACTCCGATCTACGCGTCTTCCACGCCATGGCGCATACGCTGCACCATCGGTCTGATCAACCGATCTCGCGCTTGTCTACGCCAGACACGTCCCAGAGCACGCGCCTACCACCGATCGAGCTACGGGTTGTCGTTGTGTCGCCCTGTCGGGCCGCAGCGCCGTCGCCTTTGGTCCACGCTACCGGCTTCCAGCGCGCCTTCCTTGGCGTGTACGTCGCTGGTGGTCTCCCAGCCGCTGCACCGACTTATGCCCTACAGCTATGCCGCCCCCTCCGGTCACCCCTCGGATCGTAGCGTGGCTACACGCAGTCTAGTTCGCCGTCCTCGTGCATCAATGGCCTCGTCTTTCACCGCGCCATCTCCTACGACGCGGATCGCCGCCGTCTGCACATGGTCTTCGTCACGTCGCCGGGTCTTTCTCGCCTACTTCGAGCACCGCCGCCGCGCTTCACAAGATAACCTGCAGGGCGCTCTCTCGCCGTCGCAGGTCCTGCCGAGTACCCCATCACCACTCTAGGCATCCAGCATGACTAACCCAGGTCGCCGCTGGTTTCGCCGCCTTCTATGTCTTCGTCCACTACAACTTCGCCGCCAGCATCGTCGCCTTATCCCCGACTAGACCACCTGCTACTCTACTCCTACAACCGCGAACAGCGCCAGCATCTCTCCCTTTGCTGCTCTGTGTGTCGTAACCGCTTTGGAGGCTTCCTCTGCTAGTGTTTCTGACATGGCGGCAAGTTCATGATGGTCTCTGCCCCCGCACGCTAGGTACTGGCAACCCCGGGAGTGCCTTCGTCCCCGACGCGTTCCCAAGTTTGGCAAGCTCGGATCGGCGCCTCGTCTTCATCGGCTTTGACTTCTTCTTCGGCGTCGACCCTTCTACGACTGCCTCGACCGCGTCACCGATGATTTCTTCTTTGCATACTAGGTTTTTGCAAAACCGGAGTGTGCGTTCGTCCCCGACGTGCGCCTAGTTCTGGCAAAACTATGGCCGCACCTCGTCCTCGACGGCTCGGACTGCATCGGCTTCGAAAACAACACCCTTGACGACTGCCTCGACGCGTCTCCGTCATCCTCCTCGTGCACTATGCGCATGCGGCTTCACGTGCGGCTACCTCGACATAGGCATCCCCAACCACGACATCGGCCACGGCGACCCTTCACACGGCTACCTCGACCATGGCACCACCTCACGCTCTTGGCTCCCTCGACATCGGCACAAGGGCTACCACCTCGCTTGAGCATCACCTGCTTCCTCTACAGTCCAAGCAACTGTTACGTGACACCGTCCACGATGTTCCCGCTACGACTGCGGGGTGATGTCAGCCTACTGGATGCTACTTTGGTTTATCTCCAGTCTGACCATCCGCGACATTCTAGTTGTTCACGACGCTACCGCTATGACTGCGGGGGGACGTTAGAGTATACATGTACGGTTAGGTAATCTAGGATAGAGATAAATCTCGTGTCTTGTCTTGCACTCCAAGATGATCCCTGTACGCCTATATATACTCGCCCATGAGGCTCAATAATACATCCAACATATTCCGCCAATCTCTCTCTCTATCCTTCTACACTTAGGGCAATCTCTAGGTGGCCGAAGCAGTCAAGCGGACTAGAGGAACATAGGAAGAGGAAACCAATCAATCGTTTTGGGCTATCTACAAGCGATGAGGGAGTTGAACGGACTAGAAGCACATACATCAGGGCCTTTTGCACCTATTTTTTTGCCTTTGCCAGCCGAAGAAGCTTGCCAACCCGTGCCAACACGCTTCGGTGGCGGCCGTGGAGGAGAAGGCGGCACCACAGACACTAGGGCAGCGTCAAAGGGACGCCAGAGCACCAAACCCACGGAAGGGTCCAAACCCTAGGCATCAGGGTGGTGACAGCATGACCAGTAGAAAGCGCGAGAGGTGAATCAAACTGGATAGAGAGGCACAACATCATTGTTCGTGTCGCTCAACACCTCAACATCGGTCGAGACAGCCGGGAGTAGCCGGGATTGAGCGTTGCGGTGACGGCGTCATCAGTTCGTCACGGGGGTGAATGCGTCACAAGAGGAAAGAAGAGGAAGGAGTAGAGGGTACTAGGCCGGATGAGACCAGCCTAGTACAACTTTGGGGTTTGACCAACCCTATTGCGCTAGGTCAGGCCGGGCTAGCCCAATGGGCCAGGTCCAAGTTTTAAAAGAAGAGCTATTATAAATACTTAATTACAAATATACCCTGGAATTAAATGAGCTCAAGAAAAATAAATGAAAATCCTAAAAATACAAATAAAATATCTATGAGTTCATAAAAATGTGAACTACTCATTAAAAATAAAGAATTGTATTTTTGGATCATGAAATATAGATTAAATATTTCTATAACTTAATTGTTTATGGATTTTTATAAAAATAAAGAAAATACATAAAATTGAATAAAATTCACTTTTATGATCCTAAATGGATATACTATTTGGGAAAACAAATACTAACTTGTATTCTAAATAAATAAATAAATAAGTTTAAAACAAAACATTTATTCCTTAAACGAATTTTAAGGAAATATTAAAAAGAGTTAAAATTAAATAAAATTAAACTCTTATAATATTAATGGTTATCATAAAAATATTAAACTTAGTATTTGTATGACCTCATGAGTTTTCATTGATTAAATTTCTTTTATTGAATAAAAGTAATTTAAAACCTTTATAAGGTGGGTAAAAACACAAAGAAGGAAAATAATAAATTATTGCATGACATTACTAGGCATAGCATATTGCTTCTTTAAATATTGTCCTTACCGGACGATAATGGTGTTTTGTAGAAACATGAGTTCAGGATCGAGTGGAAGTATCTGACTTCACTACCTTGCAGTCACAAGGCATGTTCATCACTTTCTCATGTCCTTTGAAGAGTCTTTATGAAAGTATTTGAAAATTGTGTGTTATCACCTATATCCTAAAAGAGAGAGAAAAACAGTATTTTCCCAATTAAAATGAAATGTTGTTATCATCCTAAGTGGTGATAAATACTAAGAATGGCAAAGGAATCTAGGATTCCAATCGACAAACGATTAGGACTTAATAACCCATGACATCAGTGATTCTAGCGCCATATATTACGCGTTAACCATAAGATTTGGAATGAGATGGAGAAGTTAGGTGGATCTTCTTCCTTTCGCATGGACAGATGACTTAATCATGAGGCTGTGGATTTCTCGTTGAGAATCTAGCACATGGGTGGGACCCCTTAGTTTTCCGTGATTTTGATGTCTAGACTATCTATGAGCGGCTGTCGGAGATATAGTTAGTCCTTTAGGGAGCTTACCAGGGGCACAATTGTCTCATAGAGGCTTCAGGGGCCTACCGGAGTTATAGCTTGTCCGAAAGGGGCTTAACATAGGCGTGGAATGTCCTGGGGGGTCGTGTCTTCACGCGGGGGTTGCGGAGAAGGGCAGTGATTAGCTTGGGTCGACTTCTAGTCCCCACATCAAGGAATTGTGGACGGGAAAGAACGCCCAGTTGTGTAACAAGGATTTGGTCTCTTATGGGTGAAGCAACGCACCTCTATAGAGTGTAAAAAAGTGTGACATGTTACTCCCTCTTCCGGAAAGGAGCTACGAACGCGGTAGGAAAGGAAGTCCATGAAGTTCTAGTCAACCTGTGAAGGCTGATGGGCATAGTTTTTTATATTAAAATTAATCTTTTGAAGAAATGATTACGAAAACTATATAGTGCCAAGGACTTATAGTCTGAGGTGGTATATAGAGCATCAAACTTTCCACCTTGCATATAATGAACTTGCTAGGTAACGTTGTTACTCATTCTTTCCTTTGATCCCTTGCTTAGACTCTTAGGAGCCAGAGGATACCCCTATGTATGATACCGAAGGCTAGGAGGACATCTACTACGAGGAACCAGATATGTCCGGTGGAGTTGAAGGGGTGGACTACGAGATACACTACGGAGCTGATGGCAACAAGTTAGAGTAGTTGCCAATAGTTATTAGTCTTAAGCTGAGCCGAACAACATGAACCTTATACAATAAGTTGTTAAGCTCAAGTTGTGTTATGTCATTTGAATCTTTCATTCTTCCGCTGGAAACACATTAAGTAAGAAGTGTATGGTTTGTAAGTCCGAACCACCTAAAGTACTGATCTTTTGGTATTGTAATAATAATGTGTGTATGTTTGTAATTTGGACTCGCAATATTTATATTGTACCACTCTGAGAGATGTAATATTTATGGAATAGTGTTCCGTGAATGTTATGTCAACGACTATAGTATACTAGTGGTATGCTGGGTCAGGCTGGGGCACAGGCGAGGGGCGACGAGGGCGCACGTGGAGCAGGCGCAGCCGGCGAGATGATGAGAGGGGGACGTCATCATCGAGGAACTTGTACGTGGTAGCGGAGGGTGGCTGCAGAGAAGCAAAAGGGAAAGTAGACTCATCAAAAACAACATGTCGAGAAATGATGATGCGATGAGTAATGAGATCCATGCTACGATAACCTCTATGGTGAGAAGAATACCCAAGAAAGATGTAAGCACTAGAGCGTGGTGCGAGTTTGTGAGGCATAGTGCAAGCGGCGTTGGGATAGTAAAGGCAGCGAATAACACGAAGAGCGGAATAATTGGGATGAGTGTTATTAAGAGCAAAATATGGACATGGAGCGCTAATGGTTTTGGTAGGTAGGCGATTAAGGACGTGACTAGCGTGGTGGAGCACTTGTACCCAAAAACGAGGCGGTAAGCTAGCTTGGAATAAGAGAGAACGCACGATGTCATTGACTGTACGTATAATACGATCTGCTTTACTGTTCTGTTGGGAGGTGTATGGACACGAAAAACGAACGTGTATGCTGTGCTCGGCAGCGAGGGGGTGGAGTTTGGCGTTGTCGAACTCACGACCATTATTACACTGTATGAATGCAAGAGAGAAGTTATACTATGTATCGGCGAACACGCGAAAAGAGACGAGCGTGGCGTAAGTGTCGGACTTTTGGCGTAGAGAAACAGTCCATAAGAAATTAGTGAAATCATCAAGAATCACTATGAAATATTTGTTGCCGGAAATACTCAAGATTGGTGATATCCAAAAATCACAATGTATTAATTCAATAGGGTGAGTAGTCCTAGTGGTAGAGGAACAAAATGACAAACGTACAAGACGTCCAAGCTGACATGCATAACAAAGAGTACTATGATTTATTTGTTTAACACAAGGTAAAAAATGCTTTGAAAGACAACGATAAACGTCATGAACGGGGTGACCGAGGCAACGATGTCAAATATCATGGGAGGTGGTGGTCGTGGTGAGAGCGCGGGGCACTGGACGCTGGAAGGAGTAAAACATACTCAAGATTGTTGATGTCCAAAGATCACAATGTATTAATTTAAAAGGGCGAGTAGTCCTAGTGGTAGATGAAGAAAATGGCAAACATACATGACTTCCAATTTTACATGCATGACAAAGAGTACTATGATTTATTTGTTCAACACAAGGTAAAGACATATGCTGCAAAATATGACAATAAGCGTCATGACCAGGGTGACTGAGACGACGATGCCAAACGTCATGGGAGGTGGTGATCGTGGTGAGAGCATGGGGCGCCGGATGCTGGAAGGAGTAAAACTCCCCGGTCTGAGTCAGAGACCGGGGCACCGACCTTAGCCAGGGCATCAGCCGTCGCCTTTCAGAGGCGGAGGTACTCTGAGACGGCCGATCCTTTGTTTGACGCTGCGGAATTTATCGGCGAGGTAAACCTCGCGGGTCTTCTTATTGTCATTGAAGAGGCCGTGGATAGTCATCCAGACCGCGTATGCGGTGGCAGCGAGGGCTTCAGTGGAGGTCGCGGTGGGCATGACGAGGTCGACGATGTCCATGGCAATCGAGCCATAGAGCCAACGGAGGACCGTGGCATCGAGCCGAAGCCACGTGGCGTCGGTTGGAGGCGTTGCGGTGGTGAGGTGATCCTCGAGGGAGTAGGTGATGACGGCGATGGTGAAGAAGGTGCGCCACTTGGGGAAGATGTTGGACTTGAAGTCGAGGACGACCGGGACGAGGGACTGGATGCTCTGGATGGCGGTGGCCTGCGCCCAAAGGTGAGCGTTGGGGTAGGGCACGGCCGGCTCGAACGGTGCCATTGGTTGAGAAGGAGGGAGGAGGGGGGCGCCGGCGGCTAGGGTTGGATGATAGGGAGAGCCGTAAGCGGTTTGAGGATGTTTAGGCTGATACCATGTGAGAAAGATAGACTAGAAGAATTGACCACACTTGGACATTTTTTCATTGCATGTATATATAGACAGGTAACAATTTCAACCATAAATGGAAGATTTCAAATATTACTCTCCACGATCAGAGAATTGTGATGTTATGTCACGTAGTGTGACATAACTGAGCTGCTAGTGCAATAACTGTCTAAGAGTGATCTCCAGCTGCTTGTGCAAACGAAGCTGTGAACATAACAGTATTGTCTATTGTGCTACCACCGTTCAGCAGCCTAGGTCGAGTGGTGAATGAGACGGTGGATGGAGGAAGGGACCAACGGTCAAAAGGATGGGAAATGCATTTTGAATCGGAGCCTGAGCGCACAGCTCATCTGGGGCGCTGTCTCCCTTTCCCCTGCAAGAAAGAGGCAGCAGCAATCGCCATTGCGAGCCCTTTGGACCACCTCCGCCTGTCTCCCTTGCCCTCGCCATTATTTGGGCCAGCTCCAGCTACAACATGATTTTACACATCATGAATTCAATGTTGCATTGTTAATCTCCACGAATCTGGCACACGGCCGGAGAACAAGAGGTAGTACTGTTATGTATGTTTCCCTTGTCAGGCATGGAATTGCCATGTAGAGTAAGGAAAGTTACATTTTTTTCGATCAGGGACGATTTATTACTTAGAGTATAAGTATTACACCCGGCCTTTACATAGGATGCACACAGCCGACAATACACTAGTGGAAAATGGGCCTTTAGTCCCGGTTTACCAGCCGGGACTACGAAGGCGGGACTAAAGGTCACCCCCTTTAGTCCTGGTTCTGCCACAAACCGGGACTAACGGTCCTCACGAGACTGCGTTGAGCGAGCGGGACTTTTATAACCGGGACTAAAGACTTATTTTTTTCAAAAAAAAAATCCATTTTTTTTTTTCAATTTTTTCTTGAACTTTTGAATTATCTGACTCTTTAATCTCTCATTTTTAACACTAACTATACTTAATCTTAATTCAAATTACACTTATGATCAAACTTCCCGGTCGGTCACCCATCCTACCACTACTCCACCTCCAGCACGCTTAACTTCCTCATTCCATCTCTCCCACCTCGCGCGAAGGACCATTATACCTTGTTGTCAAGCCTAGTGTATCAATCCTATTAACTCATATCAATATGTCAACCGTCTTTATTTTTTGAAATTACGAACAACTATTTAAGTAAACAATAATAAATAAGTAATAATAATATTTTATTCATATGAAAACAAAAAACTAATTAAATTAATATTTTATTCATTTTTTGCGGTTTATTCATTTAATATGACATAAATAATATCTTCAAATTTGTAAATCGAAATTTGACAAATAATATATCCATTATTATCAAAAAATGTGAGGAATTCAAATATGACATACAAAATTACTAATTTTTTAAAAAATTTGAAATAATTTTTATTTCTTTTCGAATTTTAAAAATCTAAAAGAATCCAAAACGGCCTAAAGCTGTTGAAATCGAAGAGGAAATTGTTTTCTGCACGTTTTGATAGGTTGTACGTTTTTTCTGACATCGTATGTAAAAGTTATGGCCATTTAGAAAAAAATTTGTCCATTTTCTTTAGTCCCGGTTGGTAATACGAACCGGGATTAAAGGGGTGGCGGCAGTATGTACAACCGGGACTAAAGGTCCCGTTTGACCCGGGACTAAAGGTTGTTCCGTTTAAACCGGGACTAATGTGAGCATTATTCCCGGGTCCAACCATAACCAGGACTAATGTTTTAAACTGGGATGGACGAAAGCCTCGTTTTCTACTAGTGACAGTCCATAGTCCAAGTAGGCAGAAAAATAAAATATACATATCATAATGAGAAATTGTAAAATGCCTAGGATTCTGGAGGCAGCTCTATCCGCAGATTATGTTGCCACCCATGTCGGGTAAAAAACCCCGTGACGTGTCCTCCAGCCTCGTGCACACCTCCGTAAAAAGCTCGCGTTGATCCACACGATATAGCACTGACCAAGACAAAAGGGTGCCAGTGCATCAAGAACAATTTGTATTATTAAACACTTTATCATTTCTACATAGCCATAGCGACCATATAATGACAATCGCTCCAACCCGAAAAAGTAACTTATATTTGTTATCTATACCATGTAACTAATTCCAAAAATATTGACAATACTACGCGGTGGAGACAACTCTGAAGTTGTTTGGGTAATTGACCATATAGACCTAGCGATATTGCATTGGAAAAATAGGTGCTTGATTCTCTCATTATGCTGACAAACTGCGCACCTAGGATCCCCATGCCAATTATGTCTAATAAGGTTATCTTCGGTAAGGATGACTCCTCGACGAAGATACCAAGATATTTTTTGTTTTTAAGGTATATTCATGTTCGAAACCATCCTATTATCTAATAAAGGTACGACTGGCTGGCATAAAACATTGTATAAGAAACTAACAGAGAAGAATCTATTCTCATTTAAGTTCCAACGGAATTCATCAGGTCCGGTTGACAGTTGAACATCTGCTAAACGATGTAGCAGCATGATCCAAGAGTCAAGTCTAGCACCAATCAAATTCCTCCTAAAATCCACATTAGGGGGAAACGATTCCAATATGGTGGCAATCATTTTCTCCTTATAACAGACTATAGAATACAATGCCGTATATTGTTCATGAAGTGTAGTAGTACCAAGCCACTTATCCTCCCAAAACCGTATCTGAGATCCTACCTTAATAGAAAATGTGCTAAAGTGGAAGATATCTTTCTTCGATGCCATCAGGCCGGTAAAAGTGAGAGTCCCCAGGTTTCTAAGGAAAGTTACCTGTATCTATATATCTTGTCGTTGTGGCTTGCTGACTGCCAAGCTACTCATGCAGCATATGCAAACACGGTCAAGCTGACTGCCAAGCTACTCATGCAGCATATGCATCCACGGTCAAGGAGGCACGCTGGATTATTGCGGCGGAACTCCACTCCAAATTGGCACGGTTGGGCGTTGCAGGGGTGACATGGCCTCGCTCCATAAACCACCACCACCCACGGTCTAACACGAGGGGTCGATCGGCGATCCATCACTCATCAATCAATCATTCACTCACTCCGTCAGTAGTCTCTCCCGCCATTATTTCCTTGCTCACCTCCACACTAATCACTGGTCCTCTCCTTTCCACGACCGATGCATGCAACAAAAACAGCAGCAATTCTATCTCTCCCAACAGTCACAAGTGGAAAACGGACCTTTGGTCCAGGGGTATTAGTCCTGGTTTTGCTACAAACCGGAACAATGCCCCGGTCTCAACGGCTCGATCTGGCCGCAGGGGGCGGCACACACAAGTCCCAGTTCGAACGGACACTTTAGTTCCTGTCCATGTAACAAACCTGGACTAAAGGGTTTCAGGCAGGCTGGGTCAGGCACCAGACCCTTTAGTCCTGGTTTGTTATGCGAACCGGGACTAAAGGTTACCCTTTAGTCCTGGTTCTAGAAACAAACCGGGACTAAAGGCCTGGCTATATCTTCTTCCCCCACCTGCCCGAGCCACCATTTCAAGCTGGTGTCTCCTCTCTCTTTCTTCCTTCAACAAGCTCGAGTTCATGCCCAATTTTTTCTCAAGATTTGTCAACATTTTTTGGTGCCCCATCTATCCAAAGGTTCTAAAAGGTGAGCAACTTCATCCTTTCAACTCCCACTGCTATATTAGCTCATTTCATGCTCTGTCTTGTAGATGGATTTGTGGATTTAGTTTTGTAGTAATTTTTGCAATGATAAAATGAGATCTATGTTTAGATTCTATCTATCTTGTATTAATGTAATGAACTCCAAGGTAAATATCATTTTCAATATGTGGATTCTATCTATATCTTGTTTTGGCGCATAGTCTCAAAATTTGATTCATAGAAGCACACAAATGCATGAGTTCATCATTCTAACTAGCTGGGCAAAATACCCTTCTTCGTCTTCTACCTGCCTTCAACAAACTGAAAAAATTGTAAAAAAATAGGATTAATTCATAAAAGCTTGATAAGAAGACATCACAATACATCTTCGAGAAGCTCCTCTATGGAGAGCTCCTCGAAGATGTCTGAGGATAGGATCCTAAGACATCTTCGAGAAGCTCCGCCATAGTGGTGTCCCTCTCACACTGTCTTGGAGTTAATAACTTCTCGAGCTATAGATTAATACGCCGGGTAACTAAAACAAATCACATATTAGGGAGTGCCTCTGTGGCGAGCTCCTCGAAGATGTCTGAGGACGGGATCCTAAGACATCTTCGAGAAGCTCCACCGTAGTGGTGTCCCTGCTCTCACACACCATCTTTCAGTTCTTCACAGGAATCCATACATATTTATAGATTAAGCAACACAACATAGTGTCGGACACTAAAGACATAATGTCGACACTCACCCATGGCATAGTGCTGCCACCCACCCAAAATTGTGTCGTCATTTACTGGCTTAGTGCTGCCCACTCAGGACATAGTGTCGACATGTTGTCGCCACATCCATGTTTAGTCCCGGTTGGGGCCTCCAACCGGGAATAAAGGATCATCATATCTTTAGTCCCGGTTGTTTGCTTTAATTTTGTTTTTAGACTAGTACTAATTTTATCATCATGATTCTGTTTGATGTACTTAATTATATAATGCAGATGAGTCGGAAATAGATGTACACTGACTGACTCTCTAGCTAGTTCATTAAAGGCGTGCATTCTTTTCTCCTTATGGCCGAGGAAAACAAGCGGAATGGTTTTATGTCTTGTCCATGTGGTGTCTGTCTGAATCATAAGGAATACTCTTCCTCAAGAGTCCTTCATAGCCACCTGTTTCGGTCCGGTTTCATGACCGGCTATAATTGTTGGACCAAGCACGAAGAAAGAGGGGTTATGATGGAAGACAACAAAGAAGAACAGAATGATAACCACTACCCTAATATGTCCCCTGAATACGATGGTACTACAATGGAAGACAATGATGAAGAAGAAGATGAAGAATGGGCATCAGATCTGCCCGATGATGATCTTAGTCGGGCCATTGCTGATGCAAAGGAAGAATGCGTAACTGAAAGGGAGCGGTCGAATTTCAAGCAGATGTTAGAGGGTCACAACAAATTGTTATACCCAAATTGTGAAGATGGGCACAAAAAGCTGGGTAGCACACTGGAATTGCTGCAATTGAAGGCAGAGAACGGTGTGACTGATAAAGGATTTGAAAAGTTGCTGAAAATAATGAAGAAGTTGCTTCCAAAGGATAACAAACTGCCCGCCAGTACCTACAAAGAAAAGAAGGTTGTCTGCCATCTAGGATTAGAGGTGCAGAAGATAGATGCATGCATTAATGACTGCATCCTCTACCGCGGTAAGGAGTACGAGAATATAGATGCATGCCCAGTATGCACTGCATTGCGGTATAAGATAAGACGAAATGACCCTGGTGATGTTGAGGGCGAGCGCCGAATGAAGAGGGTTCCTGCAAAGGTGATGTGGTATGCTCCTATAATACCATGGTTGAAACGTTTGTTCAGGAA
The DNA here is from genome assembly GCA_910589775.1 of Avena eriantha. NCBI lineage: Eukaryota > Viridiplantae > Streptophyta > Magnoliopsida > Poales > Poaceae > Avena > Avena eriantha. Next base: position 22,185,525 of record OU342744.1, on the reverse strand, counting down.
CAAAGAGCATGCCAAGTTGTTGCGATGGCACATGGAAGACCGTAAGAAAGATGAGATGTTGAGACAACCCGTTGATGGGTCACAGTGGAAAAAATCGAGAGAGAGTTCCCGAACTTTGCAGGTGGCGCGAGGAACTTATGGTTTGGTCTAAGTACAGATGGCATAAATCCTTTTGGGGAGCAGAGCTGCAGTCATAGCACCTGGCCCGTGACTCTGTGTATCTATAACCTTCCTCCTTGGTTGTGCATGAAGCGGAAGTTCATTATGATGTCAGTGCTCATCCAAGGCCCGAAGCAACCCGGCAACAACATTGATGTGTACCTAAGGCCATTACTTTAAGAAATCTTACAGTTGTGGCACGGACAAGGTGTACGTGTGTGGGATGAGCACAAGCAGGAGGAATTTGACCTACGAGCATTGTTGTTAATAACAATCAATGATTGGCCTGCTCTTAGTAACATTTCAGGACATACAAAGAAGGGATACAATGCATGCACACACTGTTTAGTCCAAATAAATCATAAACTTTATACAAAAAGGAGTGTCAAAAGCATAAATTCAACCCAACTGTTACAGCGGTATGGAGTGGTGATGGTGGTGTTGGTGGAGATGATGATGATGATGATCCCGATGAAGTCCAGCTTGATGGTGGTGTTGATGGCTGATGGCCCAAAATATATCGAGCTCGTTGGGGAACCCCAAGAGGAAGGTATGATGAGCACAGCAGCAAGTTTTCCCTTAGTTATGAAAGCAAGGTTATCGAATCAGTAGGAGCAAGGAAACACCTCCAAGGTGTTGTTACCAACTTGGAATCCTACACAACACAACCACGACGCTTTGCCCCCAACTTACAGTGAGGTTGTCAATCTCACTGGTTTTGCTGAAAATAAAGGATTAAACATATTGTGTGGAAGGAAGTAAAAGCTTGCAGAAAGTAAACAGAAAACAGTAAACAGTGGTAGATTGATGGTAAACGAAAGGACCGGGGTCCATAGTTCACTGGTGGTGGTTCTCCTTAAGATAGATGACATGTGGGTGAACAAATTACATCAGGGCCATTGACAAACATGGAGAAAGCATACATGCATATACTAATCATCTTGACTCCTATGAGATTTGATTGGGCATTACAACACTATACATATACCGTAATCCAACTGCATCTATGACTAATTATCCACCTTCAGGTTATCATCTGAACCCCCTCAAGTATTAAGTTGCAAGCAACAGATAATTGCATTACGCAATGCGTGTAAAGTAAACAATACGATTGTTCTATGAACAAAGGATTGTTGTTTTCTCCCTAGTAGCAACAACACATCTAGTACCTTAGAGATTTCTGTCACTTCCCAGATTACTAGAGGCATGAACCCACTATCGAGCATAAATACTCCCTCTTGGAGTTGCTAGCATCTACTTGCCCAAGATATCTACTAACAACGGAGAGCATGCAAGATCACAAATAACAAAGACATGATAAAATCAATAATCAATCTGAAATAGCATCTCAATATCCGTTGGTTCCCTGCAAGCACAATATATAGGATTACAAATAGATGGTCTTGATCATGAACGGAGATAACAATATCTAAACATGGTAGCACGAAGGAGAAGAACCAACCATCTAGCTACTACATGGACCCGTAGTCCAAGGATGAACTACTCACGCATCACACCGGAGGTTTGCATGGTGATGAAGAAGGCCTCCAGGGTGAATTCTCCCCTCCGGCAGGTATTCTGGCTCCGTGTCCCCCTCGGTGAAAAACTGACTTTGGCTTTTGTCCCGTCCAATTCCGAGATTATTCATTTTCTGACTTTCCTAGAACCAAAAACAGCAGAAAACAGGCAACTGGCACTGTGGCATCTTGTTAATAGGTTAGTCCAAGAAAGTGTATAAAAATTACTCCAAAGTGTGGACAAAACATAATAAAGTAGATAAAAACCAAGCATGGAACATCAAAAATTATGGATACGTTTGCAACGTATCAATGGTGACGATCTGCCCTCTCCGGGAAGGAATTTCCCCGGTAGATTTCTGCCTTCCGGGGAGCTCTTTCTCTCTTTGTAGTTTTCCACCCCGTAGAGGCGGCACAATCTTTCTGTGGTCGCTCCCCGAGTCTTAGGGTTTCGGGAGGATTATATACGCCAAAGAGTAGAGCCAGAGGTGGTCTAGGGTGGCCACACCACCTGGTGGCGTGGCCTAGGGTGGCCCGCACCAGGGGGTGGTGTGGGCCCCCTGTGGCCCATCTCCGCTCCCCCTTCTGGCTTCCTTCGTCTTCTGGAAAAATAGGATTTTCCATATATTTTCCAAGATTTCCTGATCTTCGTGAATTTCGCCTCCAAACAGTGCCTTTTCCATCAGAATCGTGACTTCAACGGTCCATCCTGTTGGAAATATGCCCTAGAGACAAATAGTTATAAGGACTATTATCATATTTCGTATAGTTTATGATTAAATTTTATATCATGCTATAACTGTATTGAGTGGAAACATCAATACACGTGTGATATAGAAACAACAAGGGGTTCCTAGTGAAACTCTAGTCACTGGTTCATTGGTCAATAGATGATCATGTTTCCTGATCATGTGGCATTTATGCCAGTTGGAAATGGAGTCAACTCATTCTGAGAATGAGATGATGAACCAATACCCAACCTAAACATCGTGACCCGATCATGTCACAAAGTTCAAGTTACGATGATTAGAAATGGATCCTCGTAGACTATTCCTTAGACCGTGAGGATATATCAATCACTGTCTCCCGAGAGTGCTTAGATAGCATCAAGCGCCACCTTGTAATACAGTGGTTATAAAGGTGTGTTCAGGTACTCGGAGGAAATCATAGAGGAAATATATGTCAAGAGCGGGATTTGTCCGTCCATGTGACGGAAAGATACTCAAGGGCCCACTCGGAGAGGTTATATCCAATAGCTGCGCAGCATGTGATTTGATTATAGGGATATCACTTGTCAGAACGAGTCAAGTAGCATTTTCAGTAACGAGATTGAACACGACATGGTGATGTCATTGATCAGATCTCAGGCAATGCAAGTATCAAGAGACAAAGGGAATAAGATACGACTGTCCCGGTTAAAACGACGAAAGATCTTCGTGGAACGCACAGGGGTCACATGGCCATCCAGGTACCTCTGTCGATCATTGGTGTGGGAGTGTCCCGACCATGTCTAGAATGTTCCCGAACCGTGGGGTATCACGCTTAAGGGCTTGATGATGCTTAGAGAGTGTTTATAGGATCGGTAGAATCGCCGAAGAATAGTAGAGAGAAAACTGGAAGGGTTTCGGTAAGTCCGGAGGATGTCCGAAGTAGAGGTGGAAGTGTTCCATAACCATGGAGGTTGAATAATATGTGAATGAATGTTAAATATTGATTTAATCATTTATTCATAATTCTTTAATAAAGAGAAAATCAATTTAAAAGGTCAAAATGCTTAATGGGCCAATTCCTGGAGGAGAGAGGGCCCATTAGGCAAAGGAGAAAGGGAGAAGGGGCAAGGAGGTTGGCCATCTGGGCCAACCCCCCCCCCCTCGTGCGGGTCCCACTAGGCCTGGCCGGCGGCCTCCCCTCCCCCTCCTCTCCTTTAGTCCCACCCCGGGATTCTGAGGGAGGTAGTACCTCCCCTCCCCCTATATATAGTGGGGGTATTTGGCCAGATAAATACACCCAATAATCAATAAAGGTCTTCTCACTTTTGGGGGGACCTCCAATTGATATTTCTCTCTGTCCCTCTCTCTCGTGACCATGATCCCAAGTTCGGACTGCACGAACGAGAGACATCTTCACCGCGGAGCACCGTCACGCAGCGGGATTCGGATCCAGGAGCTCGACTTTCGCAACTACTGCTGGATCAGGGAAGCGGGAGTCAACGTCAGGCATCGGACATGTGTAACTCCCCACGAGGTGTCGCACTTGAGGCACTCAAGTCGTTGAAGCCAAAGGAGCGCAAGGACTTCATCACAACCTTGAGGTCGGCTTCGGCTCGTCTACATCAACCACGCTCTCTTGAGTGTTGACAACGCTTTTCGGTCTTCAAGGATAAGTTCGCAAAAAGCCCCTACCGTTACTGTATTACTAATAGATAGGTCCTGGCAGCTTCAGGGGTTTAGGGGCGTAGGGTAAAAATTATTGTTTTCATACGCGGAACCCCTACACATCCTCCAAAGTCATCAACCATGCAAAAACAGATGAAATAACATAAGTATCATCTCTTAATATGAAATATATCAATGAATAACAGTAAATTATGATATAGAATAGTGATGCAAAATAGACGTATCAGGGGGTATAAATACCCTCTTCTCCACCCCCGGGTGCAGAGACAAACCAGAGCAGCGTTTTCTTCCCCGAAGTCGAATCGCTGCCACACCCGCGCCTGTGGAGGAGCCTTGCTACCGCACCCATGGAGGAGCAGCACTACCGCGCCCATGGAGGAGTCTGCGCCGCCGTGCCCATGGATCCCACCATGCTGTTTGTCTGCACCGCTGCCGCACCGTCTGTCCGCTGTGCTGCCACGCTTTCCACCGCGCCATCCGTTTTCCGCGTCATGCCGTCCGCCATCCCTTGGAGGTGAGCTCTCTCGAAGATACACTTAGCCTCATTGTTAGGTTAATTAGGGACTTAGCCTCATTGTTTAGGTTAATTAGGGATTTAATTAGTTTAGGTGAGCTCTCTCGAAGATACACTTAGCCTCATTGTTTAGGTTAATTAGGGATTTAGTTGAGGTTAATTAGGGACTTAGCCTAATTGTGTAGGTTAATTAGGGATTTAGTTTAGGTGAGCTCTCTCGAAGATACGCTTAGCTTCATTGTTTAAGTTAATTAGTGTTAGGTTAATTAGGGATTTAGTTTAGTGCCGCCCCTGCTGGTGAGAGGTCTCTCGGTCTAATTAGGGTTAGTTAGGGTTTAGTTTAGGTTTAGGGGTTAGTTAGGGTTTAGGGTTTAGCTTAGTTTATTAGTTTAGTTTAGGTTTAGGTAACTGAAATGACTTGTTCAGGGCTCGCTAGTGGCGGCAGAGCAGGAACCTATGTTCGGTTTAGGGTTAGTGTTAGAGCAATTACTTAGTGGTTTAGGTTATGGGTTTAATTTAGTGTTTAGGGTCGGGGATTAGGTTATTTTTTAGTTTAAGGGTTTAATTTAGTGTTTATGTTTTATGATTGTTTATGTTATGATTTAGTTATGCCACGTCCTCGTCGTCCACATGGGTCTATCTAGAGAGTATTCTCTGCATGGGTCTATGACCTCGTCGACCAAAAATCCAGCCAATTCCTCTTGGATTGCTAGTAGGCGGTCCTGTGGTAGGAGCTTTTCCCGCATCGCATCTAACTATACAAAAGGAGATCATATGAATTAGACTCAACACAACTTATTGTAATAAAAATAAAGGGTGAATATATAGTTTACTTACTCTAATAGTTTCCAAGGGCTTCTCAGTAGTGATCCGAATGAACTCACAAACATAGAATCCACATAGATTATCCCCCCGTGGCTGCCTTGCGCACTTTACAAGAATAGATTTCAATCAAATAATAACTCTAGCATGATAAATGTACAGAAACTAGAATTAAAGAGATGCGCGGACCTAGCTCGTACTACTTACCGGGATCTGTTTGAAACTCAGCTGCTCCCTCCATTGATCGCAGACCTTGTCCTTGAACCGTGTCCAAACACTACCCGACAAAGAAAATGAATGAATGACTTAATAACTACTTGATATCTCAGAAAATGAACGAAAGAAACCGATATAGTGCGATAATGGTTGAAATTACTCCCGGAGCATATCGATCATGATGCGGAACGCTTCCATGTCTTTTTGTAATGAGTCCATGATTTGAACTCTTCCCAAGTCAACAGAAATGTTAGAAGAATCCGGTTGTAGCTATGCAAGGTTTACATACGTCAGTAACTCATCATTTACACTAAACATCGAGTAAACAAAAGTTAATATGTACAAGACAATAACACTCTCACCCGTAGTGGTAAGGAAATAGTATTTCCTTACAGAAATGTTGCTTCATGAAAAACCAGAGCAAGTTATGCTCAGTCTCCACTGGCTTATCCTTTAGTATAGCTCCATTAACTCGATGTGGGTCAACGAAACCCAAATCCATGGATAGGCTTTTTTACATTCGAGAATTTTCATTCTGCATTATTATAGCATACAGAAGAATATAGTGAGTATACTTACCGGCAATGAATTGAACAAGCTGAGCTAAAGACTTAATTACATAAATAAAGTAATCACTTACAGACAATAGCAACTAAGGATAGATTTGTCGAGTTCCCTTAGATTGAATAATTGAAAGAGTTCTATAAATTCAATAGGGACCTTGTCTTCAGTGAAGTAATGCTCTTTTCAAACTTTCGCTATGAGCCAATGTCGCTCTTTTTGTGCTTATTCCATGTACCATACATGCAATTGTCGTATTTTTGTTAGCATATCCCGGAGCCTCTCAGAACTGACCAGAGGCTCCCCGTGAACATATCAGTGTGCTACATCAGCCCTGGTGATATCAATGTCGTGAATAATGTCATGAATAGACATATTACATTGCTCGGCCAATATCTTAGCCGTTTCCATATGCAAAGGTTCGGGTAACACCTGGAGCGGGGGGGGGGGGGGTCGATTGTTTTGCTTGTTTCCCCAACTGGGGAATGTCTTTTTTGATGCTTTTGCTACCACTTGATAGTTTTGCTTCTTCCCCTGCTAGGGAAATGTGATTATCTATGACGCACATTCAATGACGATTTAGTAAAAAAACGTCATGTTTTATGAAAAAACGTCACAATTTGGATGAATCCCTGACATTTTTTGCTGAATCGTCATAGAATGAGCGTCATATACAATCACATTTGTTGTAGTGTCCTTTGTGATGCTTCCTCTACCACTTGATCTCTTCTGTTTCAGTATCTTCTGAAGATAGCGTGTGTAATTATCTGGTGCATTTAACTAAGCTTGGGATGGCTGCTTCAGTAATCTCCTAAAGTGCTCCTTGGTTTCCGGTTTTACTTGGACCTCTGGCTCAGGTTTTTTATTTTTACAATGGGCATCCACTTCGGCACGTACGACCGTATCGGTCTCCTCATCATTCAGGTCGTAAGACCTCTTGGGAGGAACCGGCGGTACTCTTGGGAGGGGCGACAATTGTATCTTTCGACGTCGGTTATCCCTCAACGGAGCGGTGTTATTCTTCCACTTTTGGCCATTAGTGGGTGGAGGCGGCTGCGTAGATTGAGATGGACTCGTGCTAAGGTCATTATCAAGGAGTGGTGGACTTTTACTGGGAGGAGGCGGTGGCCTTGGAGGTGATGGATTATTTCTCGGTGGAGAATCTGGCCTTGGTGCCGAGCCTGGAAACTTGATGTATTCCTTTTTCCAAAGAATGAAGCCACTCGTGACTTCTCCCAGTGTCGTCTCCTCTTCACCTCCAGGGATGTCAAGCTGTAGTGACTGACACATTGGTTGAACTTCATCCAAACTGACACGAGCATAGCCAGCTGGAATCAGATTGCAATGGTAGGTCGCTCCCGGTGCAGAAGGTAAAGAAAAGCAGACCGCCACCTTCATGGATATGTTCTTAAGTTCTAGATGCAGCTCACAACTAGTCTTCTCCTTAATTGCAGGGTTCACATCCATCGTTGCATCATTAGCGTGGCACTCCGTGGAAGCCACGCTACTTTTCCATTGAGATGGGCAGACCGTACTCTCTAGTGCAGGATCTTGCTGTTGGAGTCCTCTAAGTTCATTAAGCTCCTCCCGATGTTGCTGCAACATGGCTTCAACCCTCGTGAACAGCTATGCATCTTCCTCTTGTCGCTTCTTTGTTTTTCTCCATCAGCTTCTGTAGGTGTCAAAGTCCTCGGGAAACCCGATAGCCCATGGACAAGAAGGTCCGAAGCCTCGTGTTCATCCAACCTTTTCAGGATTCCTAAGGGCCTTTGTCAGCTCATCGTTCTCTCTATCTGGAACAAACTTTCCCTCTTGAACCTCTTTTATCACTTTAATAAGATCATCCTTGGGGCCAACAACTTCTTTTTTGCAACAATCTCGCCTATTTCTAGGTCATACGATGCCCCATGCCCAAGTAACCAATTTCTTGACCTCAAGGGCCATCAAGACATAGATGGAGTGACCCCTTTAGCCGCCAGGTCGGCCTCAGCTTTGTCCCACTTAGGCATGGCACTCTTGTAGCCACCTGTGTCCATATGATGGTGATATTCTTTTTGGCTGCATTTAGCTTATTCTTTTCTAACATTGCCAGACCTGGTTCCGAGGTCTTGTATTGCACAAATGCGGCCCAGTTATCACGCTGCTTCTCTAGTGGGCCAGTGAATTTAGGAGTTTTTTTCTTCTTCACATAGTCGTGGTACAATCTTTTCTTCCAGTCTTTGAATAGTGTGCCCATCTTCTTAAGAGCCCACTCTTTCAACCTCATTTGTTGTGTGAGCTCATCAGTCTCCAAGACTGGTATGGTCAAATGTGTCATGAGAGTATTCCACATCGCTTGTTTCGCTCTATTATTGACAAAACTAGCCCCAATTGGATCCCTTTTCTTTCCTGGCGAATTCCACTCTCACGTGGTGATCGGGATGGTGTCTCTAGTAATCACTCCGCATTGATGTACAAATGCATCGATGGACTGTATGGGCTCCAATGATTGACCCAGCTTAGAGACTAAGTCAATGCTAAAACGGACATCAGCGGGCAACTTTTGGGTCAGGCCTCTTTTTCTTGTAGAAGATTGGCCCGGGACAGAGGTCTAAGAGAAGAAACATTCGTTAATATATATATACGAATCAATTAACGCATCTATACTAGTGATCGATCGATCGGTAGAGGCTTTATATACCTCGCCGACCTTTTTTATTAAGGTGTCTCCAGCATCATCTCCACTATGGTCTCCCCCATCGTCTCCACCATAGTCTCCACCATGGTCTTCATCATGGTCTCCCCCATCGTCTCCACTATCATTTCCTCCAGACAAATTATGATATTGGGAGCCATCATCGTACTAAGAACCTCTAGTACCCTCATCTATCATGTTCAAAAGCTCCTCTTCATTCTGTCTACTGTCCATAGCTTAACTAATACAGAAAAAGGTAATACAATTTTGCATTAAGTAAAAGATTATTACAATTGCGACGACTCGGAGATAGAAAAAAGATTACGTACTAATAATGAAACAATTTTGCATTAAGATAAAGTACAATAATATAAGATAAAGTACAATAATACATCTCGCTCATATCAAACTAGCGACGTCGACTGTCGGGTCCTATGCCACGGGAGTTGTACACCCAGAGAATAGGAACCATCACCAGAGAATAGCTCACCGGGTGAGATCCGTGAAGAACCTACCAGTGCTAGCCCAGCGAAGCCCAGGCTCGGACATCCCCGGACCTGACGGAGTCCAGTACTCCATCATTGCTACCGAGTGGACGACGAGGATGCGGCATAACTAAATAATAACAATAAACAATCATAAAACATAAACACTAAATCATAAAACCTCAGCACATTACACATATCTCTGAAATCTGTCAATGACAGAAACTAAATCCCTAAACACTAACTAAAGTAGTCTTCGGCCCTTCGTTCGACGACAAGGTCTTCTCATCGTCAATGTATCTCTACCATGTACTATTTGCTACTATAAATATATCATGGTATTGATTGTCAAAAAAACTAAGTCACTAAGTATTGCCCTAATAACACTAACCCTAAACCTAACACTAACTAAACTAATTCTAATTAACTAAGTATTCTAACTAACCCTAACTAGCTAACTAAGTAATTGCCCTAACACTAACTAACCCCTAAACCTACCACTAATTAAACTAATAAACCTAATTAACTAATTAAACTAATAAACCTATAATTTATAATCTAAACTAATTATATTGACAGCTCACCTGTAGGGGCGGTGGAGGGCACGGCGTGGGGGGACGGACGGCGCGGTTGGTGGCGAGCTCCTCCTCGGTGGGCGGCGGTCCGAGCTCCTCCTTGACGCGGCGGGATGAATGACACGAGCGGCGACGTGCTCCTCCACGGGCGTGGGAAGCATCGAGAGGCGGTATGGACTGCGTGGGCGGCAGTGCAAGCTCCTCCTTGGCGCGGCAGGATGGACGGTGCGGGCAACGGCGTGCTCCTCCACGGGCGCGGGCGGTGGCGGTTCATCGGGAAGAAGATGAAGATGGGTTGCTATGGGTCGTATCTGGAACCGGGGTGGAGGGGCGGGTAGACACCTTTAGCCCCGGTTTGTGATACAAACTGGGACTAAAGGGTAACCTTTTGTCCCGGTTTGTATTACAAACCAGGTCTAAAGGGGTTTTTGGCGCCAGAATGAAAACTGGTGTATAGTTTTCAGAAAACTATGTATTATATATCAAAAATTTCAGAAAAAGAAGATCTATAATTTAAATCTATTATCATACTCTATTATACAACTTAAATGAAGTTATTTATTGTCTAACAAGTATTATATTTAGTGTACATGTTGGAAAATATAGTTTATTACTTAAAAAACAGAAAAATACATATAATATACTAAACTATTCACAAAAAATAATATACACATTAGAAATATAATATTTCATACTAAAACTAGTAACTGGGACTAAAATATATTTTGGGAGCCTTTAGTCCCGGTTGGAGCCACTAACCGGGACTAAAGATATTCCCTGCCACATTTTTAGAGCCGTCGAGATATGCTTTCCCGCTTCCCGCCATGTTTTCCCGCCATTTCCCCTGCTTCCTGCCATGTTTTCCCGCCATTTCCCCCGCTTCCCCCCATGTTTTCCCGCCATATCCCTCTATATCTAGGCCGATCGCCATGTCCATCCACACCTTCTCTCTCACAACAATGAACACCGCTTACTGGGCCTTTCTGATGCTTGAGGAGACCGAGGCGCTATGCGCCTCCAGCTACCCATGCCCATCGGGGTACCTACTGCCCGCCAGCTGGATGCTGAGCACTAGAGGGGTTCATGTTCCTCCTATGCCCCAAGGTTCGGCCCACCAGGTGGCCATCACGAACCACTTTACGTCGAGCTCACGCCGGAGCAGAGGATGGATCCCCATTGGGATCCCGACAACCTCGACACCCGGAATGCCTTCTTCGCAAACCAGCAGGAAAGGGAGCTCACCAGGTACGGGGGTGATGGCCCGCTCCTAGTGAACCGCAATGAGGCCGGTCGCCGCCTGTGGTGGGCGAACCAGACTATCACCGGCGTGATGCGCTACATCGCCATGGGACACCATCCTCGCCTGAGGTACCCACACTTTCACCAGCCGCAGAGCCACAAGAATGATGGCGGCGGTGAAGGCTGAGGGCGTACCGATGTCTTCATCCGGGAGCCCCCTCCCTCGCTCTTCATGAATCCAAGGCCGGCGTAGAAAGTTCCCCCTCCCACGTTCCCCCGTGCACAAGCCAGGGAAGGGATGAGGATCCAGCCGCGTGCTATGAGCGACGACGATGACGATGACGATTTCGAAGACGACCCTCAAGCTGTGTACTACAGGACTAGACATGATTATGACTATTTTTTTGTTTTAATTTTAATAAATGTCTTTGGTGTTGGCCACAGCAAGTTGCAATACTACCTATTGAGATCGAGACAGTTCATATCCATATACATATAAGCAGATCATTAAAAATAAAGGTTTAATATTGTACATCACCAACATCCACACATCTCTATTGTTAGGGCTTTCTTCTAATCTGTAACCATGGAGCGTCTTTCTTACTTAATGGGATGCTTGGGTCATCCTTCACTGTGAAGAGTGGAATTTCATGAAACTTATCATAATCTTATGACATGTCTGTCTTATCCTCCACCCCCACGATGTTTCTTTTCCCTGAAAGAACTATGTGGCCCTTTGGCTCATCGTATGCTGTTTTATTTTGCTTATTTTTCCTTTTTCTCAGTTTGGTAGACATGTCCTTCACATAAAAAACCTGAGCCGCATCATTGGCTAGGACGAATGGTTCAACAATATAGGCAAGGTTGTTGAGATCCACTATTGTCATTTTGTATTTCTTGTCTACCTCAACCCCACCTCCTGTCAGCTTGACCCATTCGCACTGAAACAAAGGGACCTTAAAATAAGGTCCATAGTCAAGTTCCCATATCTCCTCTATGTAACCATAATATGTATCAAATCGGACACCACTGTTTTGGTTGGTGCTCTTTTTATCTTGGGTGATAGTGTAAAATGTATTCCCATTTATCTCGTACCCTTGGAAAGTCAATATAGTCGAAGATGGTGACCTAGACGATAAGTGCAACTGCTCTCCAACAGTGATGTCATTCATGAGATGTGTCTGCAACCAACCGCCGAAAGTTTTCATGTGTTCATTTCTAATCCAGGAACCAGGCTTCCCCGGGTTGTTGGAGTGTATAATATTCTTGTGTTCCTCGATATACGGAGCCACCAAGGTGGAACTTTGTAGAACTGTGTAGTGTGCTTTAGTGAGAGAATGTCCGTCCATACATATCCTTGCTTTCTTTCCTAGCATGCCTTTTCCACTCAGGCTACCCTCATGCCGTGATTCAGGAACACCGATGGGCTTAAGTTCAGGAATAAAGTCAACACAAAACTCAATGACCTCCTCTTTGAGATGCTTCCTTCTGGCCTAGCATGGTTATGAACATATTTCTTTAAGACTCCCATGAACCTCTCAAAGGGGAACATAGTGTGTAGAAATACAAGACCGAGAATGTTAATCTCTTTGACTAGGTGAACTAGGAGGCGTGTCATAATATTGAAGAAGGATGGTGGGAACACCAACTCGAAGCTGACAAGACATTGGACCACATCTTCCTGTAACCTTGGTAGACTATCTAGATTGATTACCTTCTGAGAAATTGCATTGAGAAACACACATAGCTTCACAATGGGTACTCGAACATTTTCCGGCAGGAGTCCCCTCAATGCAATCGGAAGAAGTTGTGTCATAAGCACGTGGCAGTCATGCGACTTTAGGTTTTGAAATTTTTCTCAGACATATTTATTATTCCCTTTATGTTTGATGAGAAGCCATACGGGACCTTGATACTGTAAAGGACTTCAAAAAAGATTTCCTTCTCTTCTTTGGTAAGAGTGTAGCTAGGAGTACCTTCAAACAGCTCTAGATGCATGCCGTCTCGGTCTTTCATACGTTGTAGGTCCTGCCGTGCTTCCGGTGTATCTTTATTCTTCCCATACACGCCTAAGAAGCCTAGCAGCGTCACGCAAAGATTTTTCATCAGGTGCATCACGTCAATTGCAGAGCGGGCCTCTAGGACTTTCTAATAGGGTTGCTCCCAAAATATAGATTTCTTTTTCCACATGGGTGTGTGTCCGACATCGTCCTTCGGAACATATTGTCTACCAGGACCCTTTCCAAAGATTACTTTGAAATCCTTCACCATATCAAATACATCATCAGCAGTACAGCGGATAGGCTTACACCGGCTGTCCACCCCACCATTGAAATGCTTACCTTTCTTTCTTAGGGTGTGCGTGGGCGGAATAAAACAACGATTCCCCGGGTACACATTCTTCTTACATTTATCCAAATATATCCTTTCAGTCTCACCTAAATAGTGTGTGCATGCATTGTATCCCTTGTTTGTCTGTCCTGAAATTTTACTAAGAGCAGGCCAATCATTGATTATTATGAACAACAATGCTCGTAGGTCAAATTCCTCCTATTTGTGCTCATCCCACACACGTAAACCTTGTCTGTGCCACAACTATAAGAGTTCTTCAACTAATGGCCTTAGGTACACATCAATGTCGTTGCCGGGTTGCTTTGAGCCTTGGATGAGCACTGGCATCATAATGAACTTTCGCTTCATGCACAACCAAGGAGGAAGGTTATAGATACACAGAGTCACAAGCCAGGTGCTATGACTACAACTCTGCTCCCCCAAAGGATTCATGGCATCTGTACTTAGACCAAACCATAAGTTCCTCGCGTCACCTGCAAAGTCCGGGAACTCTCACTCCATTTTCTCCACTATGACCCATTAGCGGGGTGTCTCAAGATCTAGTCTTTCTTACGGTCTTCCATGTGCCATCGCAACAACTTGGCAAGCTCTTTGTTCCTGAACAAACATTTCAACCGTGGTATTATAGGAGCATACCACATCACCTTGGCAGGAACCCTCTTCATGCGGCACTCGCTTTCAATATCACCAGGATCATCTCATCTTATCTTATACCGCAATGCAGTGCATACTAGGCATGCAACCAAATTCTCGTACTCCTCACCACGGTAGAGGATGCAGTCATTAATGCATGCATGTATCTTCTACACCTCTAATCCTAGAGGGCAAACAACCTTCTTTGCTTCGTAGGTACTGGCGGGCAGTTTGTTATCCTTTGGAAGCAACTCCTTCATTATTTTCAGCAACTTTTCAAATCCTTTGTCAGTCACACCGTTCTCTGCCATCCATTGCAGCAATTCCAGTGTGCTACCCAAATTTTTGTGCCCATCTTCACAATTTGGGTACAACAATTTGTTGTGATCCTCTAACATATGTTTGAACTTCAACCTCTCCCTTTTAGTTACGCATTCTTCCTTTCCATCAGCAATGGCCCGACTAAGATCATTATTGGGTAGATCTGTTGCCCGTTCTTCATCTTCTTCTTCATCATTGTCTTCCATTGTAGTACCATCATATTCATGGGACATAGTAGGGTAGTCATTATCATTCTCTTCTTCTTCGTTGTCTTCCATCATAACCCCTCTTTCTCCATGCTTGGTCAACCAATTATAGCCGGTCATGAAACCGGACCGAAACAGGTGGCTGTGAAGGACTCTTGAGGAGGAGTATTCCTTATGATTCCGATAGACACCACATGGACAAGAAATAAAACCATTCCGCTTGTTTGCCTCAGCCACAAGGAGAACAGAATGCATGCCTTTAATGAACTCACTAGAGAGTCGGTCAGCGTATATCCATTGCTGACTCATCTAAATTATATAATTAAGTACATCAAACAGAATCATGATGATAAAATTAGTACTGGTCTAAAAAACAAAATTAAAGCAAACAATCGGGACTAAAGATATGATGAACCTTTAGTCCCGGTTGGAGGCACCAACCGGGACTAAACGTGGATGTGGCGACAACATGTCGACACTATGTCCTGAGTGGGCAGCACTAAGCCAATAAATAACGACACTATTTTGGGTGGGTGGCAGCACTATACCAGGGGTGAGTGTGAACATTATGTCTTTAGTGTCCGACAGTATGTTGTGCTGCTTAATCTATAAATAGATATGCATTCTTGTGAATAACTGCAAGATGGTGTGCGAGAGCAGGGACACCACTACGGCGGAGCTTCTCGAAGATGTCTTAGGATCCCACCCTCAGACATCTTTAAGGAGCTTGCCATAGAGGCACTCCCTAATATGTGAATTGTTTTAGTTACCAGCATACTAATCTATAGCTATAGAAGTTATTATCTCCAAGATGGTGCGGGAGGGACACCACTACGGGAGAGCTTCTCAAAGATGTCTTAGGATCTTATCCTTAGACATCTTCAAGGAGCAAGCCATAGAGGAGCTTCTCGAAGATGTACTGTGATGTCTTTTTATCAAGATTTTATGAATTAACCATATTTTTGTTACAATTTTTTCAGTTTGCTAAAAGCAGGTAGAAGACGAAGAAGGGTATTTTGCCCAGCTGGGGGTCATTACAAGAATCTGGACGATCCATGACGTTTTTTTATGACACGACCTAAAAATGTCGTGGATTTCTGACGTTCTAGAACGTTTCATCACAACAAGCTCCAAGCCCTTCCATCCCAATTATCCATGACGTTCCTTGTTTTCGTCGTGGCAAATTCGTCACAGATTTCGTCCCAAGCCCTGAAGCCGAGTTTGCCATTTTGTCTAGTGCAAAATTCGTCGTGGATTTCATCATGGCACATGTTCGACTGTTTTTTTTCATCGGCCGTCTCATCCATGCTTCAACCACACATGTCAGCTCGGTGTCAACGGTAGTGTATCTGACGGCAGTGCTAGTTTGATGCTGTTTCGTGACGTTTTTGGCCGGCCCTAGTTGTCAGTGCGTTTGATACAAATTAAATAACAGAAAAACAGTCCGTGCAGGTACACGGAATCGAACCGTCAACCAATCTTTTGTCGAACTAACTTGCAACCGATGCACCTGTCCATTGGTTTTGTGCTGATCTACAACAAAGTAAATATTGAGAGGCAAATTCCTGGCGCCGTCACTTTGCATGTCCATCTATGTACATTACATTAAGCATATGCATAGTTTGAGATTAAACAAGTTCTATAAAATAGGTTTTTTTTGCGAAATCCCATCGATCTATTAGAAATCGTCAACAGTAGTATAAAGAGGCCAAAATAATGAAAATTACAAATAGGTCATTGGACCACCTAGCGACGACTACAGCCACTAGCGCCATCCGAAGGCGCGCCTCTGTCCTCGCCCCTACATCATCTGAGCCGGGCAAAGCTTGTCATAGTAGACCTTGTTATAGTAGACAGACGGGAAGTTGTCATGCTAAGACCACAAAGGACTAGCGCACCAGAGCAGAAGCCATCGCCAAAGATGACAACCGTAGATCAGAAGAGACTGACCTGAAATCATACCAACAAACACAAAAATGGATTGAATCCCAGGAGATCCGCTGGACAAACGACTCCATGCGCCCTCCAGCGACGCTAGATGCATCAGCAGAGCGAGGATAGAGCGGGGAGAATCTTATTCTGACTTCAGAACGTGTCGCCTCAGCATCCCGATGAAGACACAAAAAAGTAGGCTAAACAAAAAATAAAAAACCCTCCTGCCGACGAGAGGCCATGGTCTGCCACGCCTCCAAGGCCCTAGGGCCACGGAACGCGGAGTGGACCGGCGATGTCGCCGGCGAGGGGACGAAACTCTAGATGGGTTTTAGCTAGTTCCTCACGGTCGCCTACAGCGGCTACGTACTGCTTCGTACGGGGATAATGCTTTTGTTTAGGTGTATAGTAGGTATTTTTTTTTGACTTAAGGAGCATAGCTACAAAAAATAAAGATGGGCTGCATGATCTTTTCTCTAAAGTATATTTCTGCATGTGTCGTACAGATGCCCCAACTGAAACAATTGGCGGCAACGACAGACAAACTTTCGTGAAAGAGGTGATCATGGGTGATAGGGAATTGTGCAATTTGAACCATGTATGCTTATTTCCCATAAGGCCATCTCCACCGGGGCGACCTAAACGTGTCATCGAAACGGTCCGTTTCTGTCCGCTTGGGTCCGCATGCGGTCTCTTTTGGGTCGCGGTCCGGTCTATCAGCTGGCCAACCGCGCTCAGCGGCACTATCTCCACGCCTCGCAAGTGACTTTCTTCTTTTTGCATATTTGAATATAAAGTACATAGAGAAATATATATTTTGACAAGCAAATAAGCTATATTAGGTAGTCTAATTAAAATAGTCCTTACATATGAATAGTTCACACTCACATGGTTCAATGAAAATTAACCAAACGTCAGTCAAAATTACAATAAACAAATAAAGTATTAACCGTTTAGGTTTCCCGCACGAGCCCATATATGCTCAACCAAATCTACTTGAAGCGGCCAGGGGTGTGCCTGTGACGCAAATTTTCATGCACTTGCATGAATTCTTCCAAGACGTACACCTGGATCTGGCTCAACCAATTGACCCTGAAAATCCCAGCCTTATTTCAAGATGTTGTCGTCACGCTCATTCTCGACGATCATATTGTGCATGATCACACAAGCAGTCATCATATCTCACATCCTCTCCGTGCTCCAGGTTCTAGCAGTGTATCGAATAATAGCCCATCTTGATTGAAGCACACCAAATGCTCGCTCCGCATCGTTTCTAGCGGCCTCTTACTCTTTCCAAATCTCTTGCATTTCTCATCTTCAGGGTTGCAGATTGTATTCACAAAGATGGTCCAGAATGGATAGATACCATCAGCTAGATAGTATGCCAATCATATGCATTGCCATTGATCTCATAGAAAACTTGTGGGGCATTGCCTCTGCTAGCCTAGCAAACACCGGAGATCTCTGCAGCACATTCATGTCATTGCTTGATCCAGCCATGCCAAAAAAGAAGTGCCAAATACAGAGATCATGTGATGCAACAGCCTCAAGTATGGCGGTAAAACCCTCCGCATACTCTTTGAATTGCCCTTGCCAACCAAAAGAACAGTTTTTTCACTACCAATGCGTGCATGCAAATCCTTGCCTCTAGATGAAACATCCAGATTGAAGGTCCTGATGATTCTATGACGACTTTGGCACTGCCACAACGAGCTGATACACGAAAAGGAACCACCCCCATTAGATGTCTCAAAACGCTCCTTAATTAGCTATGTGGAAACTCTGCTAACTTTTAAACAGTGTCCGCAGGCTAACATCGTTAAGGGTAAGCATGTCGTAGATCTACATGCTGGACCTAAATATGGAAAACATCGTGTTGATATGAAGGAAATTACAGACTGGTATCCTCCAGAACAAGCAGGCATGGTGAAGCTCAACGTGGATGGCAGTTTCATGCAAGATAGTGGAGCTGTAGGAACTGGTATGATATTGCGTAATCACCTAGGTGAGGTGCTATTTACTGCATGCAGATCCTTGCCACAATGTTTGTCGGTGCTGGAAGCTGAATTAGCTGCATGTGAAGAAGGACTCAAGCTGACACTTAATTGGTCCGTGGAGCCAATCATATTAGAGATGGACTGCGCGGTCGCAGTGTCGATGATACAAACGAAGGCTAAAGACAGTTCCATGCTCGTACATCAGGTATTGGGTATAAAAGAATGTCTAGGAGAAAGGGAGATTCGGATCAAGAAAAATGATAGGAGTCAAAATGAGGCCAGTCATATCATGACAAGTTAGGGAGAAGTTTGAATAGGACCTAGTTTTGGATCCGTAATTGTCCAGCTGAGGTCCTAACTTGTGTCAAGAATGATTGTAAACATGTCATAACTTAATGAAATTATTTCATGCACAAAAAAATGCATGCAGTCGATGCTGCCAAGCATCCCAGGAAACCTCCTACTCTCGTTGATGGACAGAAGGCGGGCAGTGTCTTCGGTGTTTGGCTCTCTCAGATATACTTTGCCAAACACCGCTACAACTGCGCTGCAGAATTAGTATATGGCCTCATGGCATGTGGACTCGCTCATGCACATGTAGTCATCAAGCACATCACCGAGCACTCCATATGCAAACTACCGAATGGCAGCAAAACATTTCTGGTGAGAGGAGAAGCCAATCTTACCGGTACAATCGTACTTGGCCTCGAAGTAGTCGTCGTACTCCCTCACCCTATCGAGTATGTCCAAGAACAGGTTCCTAGACATCCGATAGCGGCGACGGAATGCCTTCTCTTTGAAAATCGGATTAGTTGGGTGGAAGTAGTCCTTGTAAAGGCGTATGTGCTCCTCTTCCCGGTCGCGCTCATGGTTGGCTTTTCGCCGCTTCGCCGAGCCACCTCTACACGGTGGGAGGAGGTAGTGGTCGTGCACCATCTGTGCAGCTGCAAGCAGAATCTCGATCTCACCGTCGAACTCCTTCTCGGACGTTGAGTCGATGAAATTCTTGTAGAAGAACTCGATTGCCCTTCCACTTCTACCCATATGTCCAGTACACGGCCGTCAATGACTATGCCAACTCCCATAGCTGACCAGACAATCAAGAAAGGAGCGGCGAACGCACATAGCTGACCGAACATGTTGTGCGCGTCCAATCGATAGGCGGAGGCCGGGGCGGCGGGATGGCCCGCGGCGCGTCCGGTCAACCCCGGCAACGCGCGTGGCCTGCGGTGCAGCTGCTCGATATCGTGGGGCCGACGACGGCAGAGGGCAGTGGCGGCGGCGACGGTTGCGCGCGCTCTGGCCGCGGGATATGGAGGGCGAGGGTTTGGGGGAGGAGTGTCTTCTGTGCCACTGGCTAGAGAGCCCGAGCGAACAAGTGGGAGGATCCGCGAGGACAAGCGCGCTGTCTGGGCCGCCCCAGCATTGTCCAAATTAAATGCACGGATGGGTTGGTCCGCGCGCGTTTGTCCGGATGGGTCGCACCGCTGGACCGCCATGCAGCGGTCCACCCGTCCGTTCGGATTAGTTCGGACGCGCTCGGGCGGGTTGGGTCACCCCGGTGAAAATGCCCTGAGGCCGCATGTTATTACGTGCACATACAGGAGTAGGATTGCAATGCATGGCTTATATTTCATAGGACAAGGCGGCGTGACAAAGAGCATATGGAGGGCCCTGTCCACTTATCCCCATACCATAACAGAACCCCGTTATTGCATCCATCTGCCCTCCCCCTCTCTCGGACAAACAAAACAAACGAGTACCACGATCCATGGCGTCCATGATGGCTTTTGTTTTGTCCATGCCATGCAGTTCTTCCTCTGATCTAGGCCCAGAGTGACCACCTAGCTAGCTAGCCAGGTGCATACGGATCGGCAGCTAGCAGCTGGAACAGGTAGGCTCCCCGGTCACCCTCACCTCATGCGTGTCATGTCAGGTTCGAGCGCAGCATGGCCGGCCGATCGCCGCGGGAGCAGCTAGCGCCGCAGATGCATCAGGAAAAGGTCTGAGCAGCGCCATGCTGCAGCTCGGTCTCTTCGATCGGCTGGTGTCAGTTCGTTAGAGTTGCGAGCGAGATCCGTCAGGATATGTCATATGTGGATGTGGTATCTAGCATGCTGCAACAGTCTCTAGATGCCAAGTTCAGGTTTGTGCCACACCTCCCTGCCTGCCTACTATACAGTTACTAGGGGCATGCTTGAATCGTGATCATATCCTCTCCAACTTTATTATTACTACCTCTGTTCCATAATATACGTCTTTTCAGAAAACTATTTTAGCTTACTTTCGATTAATATTTTAAAAATGAAAACACTCAATTAATTTAAAAATAGCAACTGATTTAAAAAATTAAAGTCGTACATGAACACTAAAATTATGAAACATTTGGCTTACTTTCGATCAATATTTTTTTAGTGTGCTTTGCATGATATCTTAACTAGTTTTTTGTAAAAACTAAAATATAGATGAGAACATAAGAAGTCGAGGTATGGTTTTTACATAGGGAACTAAGTAGGTATTAAAAAAAGATAATACATACATAGCAGGAGGTAACAGAAATATATTTTTTGTCAAATAGTAATGTGAAAGGGAGCTTTAGTACAAATTTGAATTGATGTTGAATAAATTTCTTTGAGTAGTACGAACTTTAATGTGAATACTGAGCAAGACATCATTTCTGAAGAAATGTAAAATTATGTTTCATCATGGTTTAGAAACATGAGGAAAACATAAGGTCACACATTTTACGTGGCTTTGTGCTTAAGAAGAATCGTTCATCCTACAAACTTCAAACTACAACAGTGATAAGCAAATTATTAACAACCTGTTGTAAATCAGATTTTAACTATAGTAGGAAAGACAAAAATCCGCTAGCCATTTATACAATACGGTTTGCATGTCAAGCTTGGAACAAGTCTCATGTGTGAGGGCATTTAAAGTTCGGAATTCCTTCACGTACGACTAAATACCTACGAATTTGGTACGACAAGACCGTGGACCACGTGGATGTTTCACCTGGTGTGCAATCAAAGGCCCTGTTTCTGAATCGTACATAAATCGGACAAAGTTTGTCGTACGTGTAGCAGCTCTCTTTAAAGTTAGTCCAGGCCGTTTCATCCCACTATGTCACTAAGATCCAATATACACAAAAAGTTGCAATAACATGATCATCAAGGCCCACAACCGTATGTGTTCTACTCGTACAAAATATCTAAGCATAGATATGGCTCTCATACCACCGAAGGATTCACAACATAGAAAATAAAAAAAATTCTATGATAAGAATGCCAAAAGCGCCAAGATCTAATCTAGTGGATGCTAGTAACGAGTATGAGGGTATGCAGAATAACTTACCCTCGAAGACCGAAAAGCCTTAATGGAACTGATTTGGTTGGTGATGCAGTCGATCTCAAGATCGTGTTGAGAACGCCGAAACCCAGCAGCATATCCGTCCTCGGTCACACGTCCAGCTCGCGCCAACCTTCACGCCTCCACTCCAGCAGAGCAGTGGAGGAGTAGATAAATCTTACTCCAAGAAATCAACAAAACATGTACTTCGTTAATCCGAAATCATAGGGGAAATGCTCGAAGGGGAAGAGAACCTTCACGAGAAGGTGGTTCCAATGGAGAGGAGGAGGAGGAGGCCTCCTTTTATAGGAGAGAAGAGAGCATCCCAAGGGGACATGACGCCGGCCATGGGAGGGTGCCCCCACCTCTCTCCATTCATGTGGTGGACTCTCCACTCACATAATGTTCACTTCCACTCACATGCATTTATTGCTCATTAGTATAAATACATTTTTCTCTTTAAATAAAACTCTTTTATTTATTTTATTCAGAATTTTGTAATCACTTTAATTAAAAAACATTCACGCAAAACCCCTTGCATTGTTTCAATCTTATAACTAAAACCATTTTCAGCGATTTGATCCGAAACAATTTCAGCTCTAACAATTTTATTCTTGGATATGTTTTATCTACCACTTAGTGTCGGAGAATGTTAAGTGTGTCACCCTACGGCTCGCGAATAATGCAGACATGATAGAGACACGTCTCCTATCAACAATCAAAAGCGGGACATGGAGATCCGTATTGACTCATGCACATTCAACGATGAATCTTGTGATCGTGTGAACCATCAACGCCATATCCAATTCCTTTTGTCTCGTGATACTTTACTTGTCCGAGATCCGATCACAGGTATCAACCATACCCTAGTTCGATCTTGTTCCCGACAAGTACTCTTTACTCGTTCTATGATACAACATCCCTGTGACCTAGTCATGTGCTTGCAAGCGATGTTGATGTGATATCACCGACAGGGTCCATAGTATATCTCTCCTTCATTAGGATGGAAAAATCTTACTCTTGATCCATGAGCCTCTACATAACACTTTCGGAATATCTGAACCCACCTTTATAGTCACCTTGTTACAGTGCGAAGTTTGATGTTATCAAGGCATTCTTCTGGTGTTAGTGATTGACGTGATCTCATGGTCTAAGGACTAGTAATACTTCGTGTGTGTTTGATGTAGCAATGTAAACTTAATGACTAGATCGTATTGCTAAATCTACTTTGGGTATATGTTCATCATATCATTCTTCTAATGATATGATCATGTTATTAACAACATCCAATGTTCATGATCAGGAAACCTTGATCATCTGTTAATCAACGAGCTAGTCAATGGCGGATCGAGAATATTGACACAGGGTGGTCCAGCTTCAATTTTATTAACACAATTAAAACAAGGCCAAAACACTAGCATAGAATTTAACTACTTCCTTCGAATTAAAATAGATGTACCAGATTTGTCAAAAATTGGATGAATCTAGACACTACATAAGTATAACACCATGATGTTACAACATGTACTAAGTCTCAGTAAAGTTTGAATTTTGCATAAAGATATGCCTACTTACATTTAAAAGATCAAGAAGACTATTTTTATGTGGTTTACGTCTTGTCATGGTCATGAAAGTCTCAATTATATCGTCTCCATCCACTGCATGCTGGCCTTCTCCAATCTCTAGGACCGCACCGAAATGACGGGAGCAGTGGTAAGTCGTGCCGGCATCAGCTCCCTACTCTAGGCCATTGGCCTAGGGTTAGGCAAGCGGGGAACGGGGAATACAGTCTGAGAGCCTGGGGGAGTGTCGGAGGCTTGACTGCTGGAGGAAGGAGCAATAGGGACGAGGTGCACCAACTGCCAGGAGTCAGGGAGGCGGGGCCACAGCGAGGCACCGAGCTCGGGCGACGAGCGGTGGTGTCGTTGGTCTATATCGAACGGGAACTGACAACTGAACAAATCAAGAGACCAACTCATATTGTTCCTAGGATCGACTCGGTGCTCGCATCCTATGAAAATATGCCTTTTTCCATATATTTTTCTGGTAGGTATATGGGCTAGACCAAAATTCCAGGGTAGTCCAGACACCACCCTGGCCACCCTCTGGATCCGTCTATGGAGCTAGTATATATGGGAGGCATTACTAGGAACTTTAGTTTGTTTATTAACCACACATGTATTAAAGTTTCCTATTAATACAATTCTAGCATGAGAAATAAACATCAATCATAAACTTCGAATAAGACATTGGTAGAGATTGCACAAAAACAAGGTACTACACAACATATACTGGCTAGGTTAATCAAGAAAACAAAAAATAAAAGCTCCCACATCGCGGCTTTTTTTGAAGTAACCACATATTTCATTAAACCAAAAGTTTACAGAGATTACACGTATGATCACCATGTGAGAAAAACACGCTCGCCCCCACAAATATCTACTAAACGACAACACTTTATGAAGAAAAGGACATGTGGAGATGACCCGGACGATGTGTCAAATGGAGCTTCAGATCAAATAATCTGCTCCCTCCATATCACATCAAATATCGCAAATTTGTTAAAATTTAAATGTATCTATATACTAAATAGTTTCTAGATTTATCCAAATTTAGACAAAATTTTAACATCTACTTTGAGACGGATGGAGCAGTTAAGAGCAGCTCCACTCGTTGGTCCTTCCCATGCCAAAATACGACGCTATTTGACGCCAGATGGCTGAAACTTTTGGCCTGCGAACGACCGGTTTCTCGCTCGTGTTCCCAATAAAACTCAGAAATCGGCGATATATTTGAAAGTTCTTCTTATCGCCCCAAAAACCAGCAGAACTTTGACAGACTCTTGCCCAAATACGCAGTTCGGTGATCACAAGCAAGCAGCCTACGTTCGGCTTTCAAATTATTAAAAAATGGATCACTCATCCACTGGGATCAGCCCCTCCGTTGTAGTAGTTGCCGACGCCTCGGCCGTAGCAGTTGTGGCAGAGCTCGGTGATGGGTTGGAAAATGTGTGGAGGCAGAGCTCGACGACACACTGGTGGCAGAGAGTGTTGGAAACATGGCTCGGTGTGGGTGTCGGCGTGCCTATGGCTGGGGGATCCTCGTCTAGAATGGCTTTGTGGCGTGCCGTGTACCATGCCTTGACCTGGGGGCTCATCGTTGATGTGCCCTCGCCACCCATGAGAAAAGATAGGTCCTTGTTCCTCTTCTTCACGATGAAGTTGGGCTTGAGCAGGTCGATCTTGATGCCTTGGTTCTGCACCAGCTGGGTCCGCCTTTCTTCGGACTTCTCCTCCATTTTTCCCTCATGGGCCTTGCAAATTCTTGATCGATGCATGATGTCATTCGGTTGGCGGACCCATAGCTTTCAGCACCTTGGCCTTTTTCTGGCCGAGCTCTGTCCGGCCTTGGCGATAGCTGGGGGTGGCGCTCCAGAGTTGTGGACGCCGCCCTTGGCCTTGGTGAGTTTCAAGCGAGTGTCCAACCACTTCAGGCACTTCTCGATCCTGTGGAACACATGGTGGAACCTAAACTCGCTCTTGGTGTCGTCACGGTACATGCTGAGATCACGGGCTCACTGCAAAGCGAAGTGACAATCGCAAACATGGCATGAACTTGGAGATGGGTTGGCAAATTGCTTTAACTTGCTATCCATGTTGGCGCCTCTTACTAGGCGATGGTTGAATTCCTCTTGGATCCCATGCCATTTGCTACACGCTTGTTGCACAACCCCTAATGGTTCGTCATGGCCTTCTCGTTGTGATCCATGTGGACCTTATTGAACTATGGATCCATTAGGTTGCGCTCATCGAATGCAATCTTGATACGCCTCCAATAGTTCTTCGAGTTTTGATTCATGCCAGTGATCGTGTCGAGGCTCACCCACTTCCATGCTTCGGTGAGGCACTCGTCTTCATGGACGGTCCACTTGGTGCATGGCTCGGCCATTGGTTCCGTCTTTGTCTTCCTCTTCCTCTTTCCCTTGCCCTTGATCATCGTCGAGGTTTCATCTTCGGCTTCTTCTTCCTCTTCCCCTTGCGTCTGGTCATCACCGGCTTCTTCATATACTTGTTATCGGCGTGATCCTGCGATTGAAGGTTGTTCTTGACATTGGTCCGGGACTGTTGTTGTGTGAAGAACAAGCCCGCTGCGGCGGTAGGGCCGGAAGTGATCATCTCGGCCATGTAGGAGTCACCCGACATTCTGCCGAACATGTTGTGTGTGTCCATGTCACCAAGCTGGATGGAGGAGCCGACACCCTTGTTTTGCGTGAAAGTCACGGTACCACGATGCAGTGTTGGCGACCCGGCGTACGAGGGAGATCCGCCGTAGGGCACATTGATGTCAACGTTGAAGCCGGGTAGACCACAAGGTGTAGGAAAGTGGGGAAAGACCACGTTGGGGTTTAATCTGCCCAGATAGTAGTTGTCGAACTTGGTGGACACCGAGAACCTTGGGTGCGGCATCGTCTAGATCTCCTGGAACATCGCCGGTGAGCACGGCAAGAAACTCACCGGAGATCCGACGGTGACCTAGCTTCCCCACAGTAGGCCGTACTGCCCCGCGTGGAAAGGCGGATGGCCCCTGACTGATCGAGTAGCCGCTATATTGCGCTCGGACGCCTCTTTCGCCTACATGAGCGCCTGCACCTATGCCTCGCTGCCGGTGACCCGCTTCTCTTTGCCCGCTCCCTCTAGCCCTTTGTTTCAGTTTTCCTTCACCAAGGCTGCGTCGGTCTAGCCGCCCGGCTTTGGCTGCGGCGCTCTCGACTTTCTCTGCTTTGGCTGCGCAGGATCGTCGGTGGTGGTGCGAGGATTGGTGAATTTCTTGGTGGCATGGCGGGCGGAGCTCGGGGATTTGGCAGGAGCTATGGCCGATGGGTGGGGAATGGGGAGGAAATGGAGGGAAAGGAGAAAAAAGAGGAAACTTAGCCTTCGGTTGCTGACAACTCTGGCCCAATCGCTTTTTCGCTTAATCCAGCGTTCCCAAGCGACACCTAGCATGTTGGGATCGGTCTGAGAACACCGGATGAAAGTTGGACCAAATCCAGCGAAAAACGGATGCAGAGAACGCGAGTGGGCGAATTTTTGCCATTCAGGTGAAAAAAGAGGTCCTAAGAGGCCCTTCTGAAAATGACATCTAGATTGATACGAAGTGAGTACGTCTTATTTGCAGAATAGAGGAACTCATAGTCATAGGCGCCCAGCACTCACACAACACAAAGGCGTGTCTTGCCAAAGAAACGAACCCACTGATAGATCTATCTACACGCTTTCTTCCCTCTCCCCTCTCCTCACTCCTTGAGAGTCCTCTCTGAGCAGCCGGGTCGCCCCACCGTCCTCTCCGCCGGTGTAGCCGGCTGGAGCTGGATATGGGGTGGCGCCGGAGGTAGTTGTAGGTTTTCTTCTTGTAGGTGCTGGCATTTTGCCGTAGTTTGGCGACATGCCGGGGATTGGGGGCGAGAATTTCTGGTCGGGATCTTGTTCTGGCGAGTGTTGTTGTTGTTCTTCTTGGTCCTCTAGTGGTCGGTGGCGGTGAAGGACGAGGCGTCCACCCGCAGCTCCGCAAAGAATAAAGGCCTCTCTAGGAATCAAGATCTGCATCTGGAGCTTCAAGCCATGGCAACCTTCCTGGCCGACCGAGGAGGCAGGGGGATTAGCGATGTGGAGAGTGGCAGGGTGCTGCCTCTTCTCTCTTGGTCGGCCGTGGCGGCGAGAGAGAGAGGAGTGGTGGCGGTCGAACTCAGGCTTCAAGGGTTTGGTCTTGGTGCTGTAACTACAGGTTTCTTGCGACGCTGAAAGTGTTGTCTCCCCTGGACGGCCTTGGTGGCGAGGTTGGGAGGCTCGATGTCGACATCGAGTGCGGAGGCGCTTCTGCTGTGGATCTACTCTTGGCCGGCCGTGGTGGCGAGGGGGAGTGGTCGTGGAGTCAGGTCTTCGCGGCATCGACAAGATCCTAGAGCTCGTATGTTCCGGAGCTCCGACGCGGTTCCGGCGGTCCTCGCGCTCCGTCCTATGGGTGGACAGCGGGGCGGGTGGTCCAATCAAGCGTCTCTGGCCTCGGTCTGCATCGACGCCATCCTGCTCCTCCCTCTTCACTCGTCCTGCCATGGTGGCGAGGATTGAGGGGGGAGGCTATTCGGCGCGGAAGTGCGGCGGAGGCCATCTGAAGCTGCGTTCGATTGCTCTCCTTCGCAGTGGTCCAGAGATAGTAGGGCTACTAGGTTGCTGCCTGTTCTGGCTGAATGGCGGCCATGGGATTCAACCTCCATTGGAGGCCCTGCTCTGAAGCGAGGCGCTAGAGCTTGACAGCTCGTATTTGGCAAGTGGTTCGTCCCTGCCGAATGCGAGATGGCCGGCGGTGTCGCTTCCTCTCCGGTCCATGGGGCATCACGGGCAAGAGACCCCTTTGACCTCGTCGTCGGCTGGAGGTCGCCGGAGTTTGGTGGTGGAGGCGCTCTAGGACTCGATTGCTTTTTATTTCTTAGTCCTAGGGTGCTTTTTGCTTTTCGGAGGCCCTTTTCTGTTTTTTTAGCCTGGCTGGGATGCTTCATGTAAAAGACCTTTGTATGCATGTACCTGGCACGTGGTACTTTAAGCAGCTTCCGGGATCTTCTTGACCCATTTGCCGTTAAAAAAAAGCGCCCAGGTAGCTCCAGTTCCCGACCGTGGCACTGTCACCGACACGGGTCAGTGCCACACACCCGCCCACCCCTGGAAGCTGTTTCCCCAAGGATTGGCAACGGGGTGCGTGTCTCCCGTTCAAGGGACAGTAGCCGCGGTGGCCGGGAGGGAGGTCGATGCTCTCGGGAGGGGCGACATGGGCGGAACCCTAAGCCGCCGCTGCCCCCGACTTCTCCTCCCGCTCCTCCTCCGCTGCCACCGGAGGACGCCGACGGGCTAAGCCTGGCCGGCCGACGGTGGCGGCGGGGCTGCTTCCTCGCGTGGTGGCCTCTCTCCCGTAGGAAGCCCCTTGGGCGCTCGATGGTTGTCGCCCTGGCGGCAATCTGATGGCGGCGGGGTCTGGAAGCCAGGGCGGCGGCCTCGGGATTTGATGGCGGTTCTCCCTCGACGGATGGTGGCGGGGGTTGCATCTGCTGGCAGAGGCTCGGTCCTAGGATTTCTCTCACGCCAAGACGAAGATCTGTCTTCAGCCTGTTTCCATAGATCTGGTGGCAGTGTCGTGTTCCGGAAGGCTCCGCCGGCGAACTCCCATGGGCGATTCATGCCTGGAGATTGCTGGAACGGATGAGATTCGGTCGCGTGCAACCGTTGTTTTTCTGATCGTTTGGTTTCAAAGGGAGCGAGGCGAAGCTCTGCAGTCTGTTGACATCATGGAATATGTTTTTAGTTCCATGGTGAAGTCAGTGTGCGGAGAATGTCATGGAAGCCAAGATTGGTGGACTAGCTATGGTGGCTCGAGTACTGGTGGCGATGAGAAATTGGCTTGGTGATTCGTGAATTGTAGCAGCGGCATCGAAAAGTGAGGGCGGCAGCACAGGAGGAGTTCACAGTCTTACCTTGCAGGGTGAAAATCCAAGGTCTGGCCTTAATTGGTTGTGCCTGCCAATGACCTTGTTGAAGGCATTGTTTTGTGAGCGAGAACTTTCTCCTGGGTGAAAACCTATGATCTTTGATCGGACGATGACGGTGCTTGTGCTCTGTTTCCTTCTTGAAGGCATCGCTATTGGAGACGTTGGACTTCTGGTGTTGTTCTGGTGGGGTTAGTGTCGCTGCTACTAAGGATCTAATCACTGTAGCAGGACTTTTCTTTTTTGTAATTCTTTTTTTTTTTCTGGTGTGTGCATCCGTATTGCCAATAGGGTATGCGTTGTTGCAGAGGCTGGGTGTAATTGGTATCCGTGTAATATTAATATATGCTTTTTTAAAAAAAAAGTACACGCGCACGCAAAAAAAGGCTACAGTTACGTACACGCGCTGCCCGTCTCCTTCCCTGATAGCATGGTCGCATGGACCACCTACGCCTTTTGGCTTCTTCCGGCGATCACCAGGCGGCGGGCCCGGCGTCGTACGGACTATAAGGAGGGCTGCGCGCCTGCGCCTCACGTGATGTCGGCACTCGTCACACAAAGTGGGCACAGTCAGCTCCGTCGTGCTGTGTACGCGCACCTGTCACGGCCCAACACACGTTCCATCATGGGCTAGGCCCATTATATTTGAGTTCGTTCGATTCAGGTACAAGATGTGCACTGCTTAATATACATATTCAAAGTGACGACTTGACCAAAAATGATGAAAAACTATGTTGTTGTAAACACAGGCAATTGTTCATTTTACACAAGTAAAAAAACCACGAAAAGTCTAGAAACTCCTGGTATAAAAGCGAGATATGTCGTGGCCATTATTGTTAAATATGATCTGAATCCTATGTACATGTTGTACTACTACACATAGAGTCCTAACTGCCTACGGCGTGCCAACCCTGCTGGACGGAGCACATCTACAACTTCGTTTCGTGTCCACCAAGACAAGAGATTTGCTTGCCCCTATATAAAGTTCCAGGTAGTCATAGAATAGACTGAGGTAATTTCACCATATTGATAGCACGTAGAGGGTTTGTCCTCTCGTGTACTGTAATACTTCTTCTAATTATAGTAATACACCTTCGTGCGTTCCGTGGTTTTTTCCCATTAGGGTTTTTCACGTAAAAATATGTGTTCTTATTTTTCGTTTGATCTATTTTTGTTGCGTGATTGTGTAACAAGTGTATCAGAGCACCCGTTTTCAACATCTGTTGCCTGATAGATTTTCCGCTGCAACATCGTACAACCTCTTCTTCATTCGATCAGCAGCCGCAGTCTCGCGGCATCATGCAGCTTCACCTAGATCGAAGAAGCTTGAGATCGGATCTATACAAGACTATGACACGGAAGTTTCATATGGCGGTGTTGGTGCGCCGTGTTTGACGATGATTAGGCCTGATCGTTTCTGCTGCCGAGTCTGTTGCCCAATATGGAAATTTATTCGGCATGTTCCACCCTAGATCGATTCAAGTTGTGCGGGCGTTTAAGTACCGATTGGTTTGAAGCCATGCTGGCACGCACGTGAAGCATCACGACTCATGCACCTATGTTCGATGATTTGCCGCTAAGATGATCATCGTTTTTATAGTTTCCATTTCAAGGTGGAGTTTGTTGAAACAGATCCAAGTTGTACTATAGTTTGGGTTCAACGTAAGACGGTTTTACTTGCGGCGTTCTATGACGACTTGTTCGTTCACTGGGTTACCTTATTTGAAGGCTGGAATTTTAAATAAATTTTATGATTGTTCATATTATTCAATGCAATTTACGTGGGAGATATTATGGATGCAAATTCAAGGTGTTATATTGCTGTAATTACATGAAGAACACAATATAGAAATTTAAACAAATTATGGAGAGGGTGATTATTAAGCCTCTTGGTAGCTGGCATATACTATTTGCTCTCTAGAGTTTTGCTGTTATGCATGTGAAGATTTTTCTTTGATATTCAACTTCGTGATGAGGATCAGTTTGGTGTGTAAGAAGGAGATTAGTTTTCTGTTAGATACTACAACATTTAGTACATTTATTTTCAGTGCAATTTAGTTGTCTTTTCTCTATCAAGAGAGGTCTATTGCAGAGTTGAAGATCTGTTGCATGTTGAGAAGGTTCCTTCGTCCGACAGTTGTTCTACAGAAACAAATTTTGACCATGTCATTGATTTTTCATTAACCTATAAGTCGGCAGTTTTTGGTGTATGTGATGTTCTTCGTACCAAGTGCTCTTCCATGAGTATTTTTTTTGCCGAGGTTTGTGCTCTCTCGTTTGTAGCACGTTCAGATTCCATTATATGAGTTCTTCACAATGTTTTGTGCACCAAGATGTTGCACTACGAGCTATGCACTCACTCAAGCACCACATGATATATTATAACTTATGTCAGTTGATGATTGAGCAGTTTCTATTTTGGAGGTTAGTTACGTAGACTCAGACTTTTATTGGGTTTTATGGGAGTCCCAATTTTGTTTGTCTACTTTATTGGCAGCTATGTTGTTTTTCGGACGATCTAGTGTTTGATTTGCTCAATGTGATTTCATGAGAAGTTTATTTATTTTATGGACGTTTCGAGGCACAAGGTTTACCTGTGATAACTTTAATTGAGAAGTTAAATGCTCTATGAATTGTAAGGGTTTTCGGCTCAAAGTGGAGATTGTTGAATATGATCCAAATCCTACGTACCTATTATGCTACACATGGAGTTCTAACTGACTACGGCGTACAACCGTGCTAGATGTAGCATATCTACAACTTTGTTTCGTGTCCATCAAGACAAGAGAGTTTTTTGCCCCTACATAAAGTTTCAGGTAGTCATAGAATAGATTGAGAGAGTTTCACCATATTGATAGCACGTAGAAGTTTTGTCCTGTCGTGTATTATAATACTTCTCCCAATTATAGTGATACGTCCTCGTGCATTCCGTTTTTTTTCCGTTAGGGTTTCCATGTAAAAATATGTATTCTAGTTCTTCGTTTGATTTATTTTTGCTGCGCGATTGTGTAACAATTATAAGGGCCTCCTTTTTTTTGCAAAATTCCACCGATCTATTAATACAAACGAGCCCAAAACTAGGATTCAAAAAAAGTGGAGTGATATAATTGTTCGATTGCAATGCTTTCAATCTTGGATTTTTCAATACAAAACAAGAGTATTAAATGGCATTTGGTTAAACTTTATCAGTATTATTATTTACACTATATGAAAAAACAAGTAGGAACCTTCCAAATTTGTTGATTTTAGTTGTATTTTACACATGAGCAAAGGACGGAAGAACATTCCAAGAAAAATGTAATAGATCAAAAAAAATCCATAGTCTAAAAATTTGCTAAAGTACCTCGCTAAACCGTTGAAGCAAACAAACACCAAACTGTGACACCGCACTGTTTGTTTGGTGGCCCTTCCACACACACATGCCGCATCGGGTTACTAGGGTACTAGAGCAATTGGCTACTTGCTTAAGACTCTGGTTTACTGCATTGTGCTCCTCGTCATACATAAAATAAGTGCCACTTGGATAAAATATGATGGTCATCACGGTATATCTATCTAAGGTAACCATGTTTCACATTCTAATGTGCCTATATAGGAAATAGTCGGCAAAATGCACACCGGGCCCCCTATCCCCAGGAATTTTACTAGGGTGCAAGAAAGGCAAGAACGCAAGATTTGGGCCTTTATATCTTTGGACAATTTTCCTCTTGACATCCAACTCATTCAGGGAATTTCATGAAATATCCATGTACTATGTGATTTTGATCATCTCGGTATATATGTATAACATCCATTGAAATAAATACGGCTGTAATATTGAGTTCATGCGCATGCCCTAGAACGACACGATCTAGTACAACATTTTGATATTGAGCATCTAATCTAATCACTGTATGCATAACATTCATGGAAAGAAACACGCGGCGGGTACTATCGACTTCCATTGCATGCCCGAGGACGTCACAGACTCACAATCTGCATTGTCCATGAACCGATGGGTAACTCTTGGCCTTCAACCACCTCATGTGACGCAATTCCGGCCAGGTGCATTGCTCCTAGGAACTAGTACAACTAAGTAGCATCTCCGTTCAAAAAAAAAAAAACTAAGTAGCATCGTGCATGCATTGCACTGCACACACACAACACCGGCAAGCAGGTAGCTGTAGCAAGCAGCACATGATGAGAGCGGAGCCGGCGACCGATCGATCGACGTCCCCCTCGCGCGCGTCACATGGCCGCCGGCGCCACCCGTAATAATTCCGATCCTCCCGCACGTAAACGTGTACTGTACGTGGAGCCACGGCCATTGAATCGACGCAGCGGCCGGGCAGGGGAAGTTTCTATTTTGACTCGCGACGATATATCTGACTCTGAATCGGGTTAAAAGCCACACAGGCCACATGTAAGCCCGAAATGGTCGCCCCTAGCGCCCGCCTAGGCTCGCCGGGAAACAGGCTCCAAGACAAGGCGCCATAAAACCCCTCCTCCGTCGTATGCATTGCACTTATTGGCCGTCGATCACTCACATGCGTCGTCCTCGTGCTCGATCCATGGACCGATCAAACAGGTGCAAATGTTACACGTAGGAGTAGTACTCGTAGTAGCTAGCATGTGACGGAACCTGGTCCAGCTGGGGTTCTCGTTGTGGCAGCAACTCTGCGTTCTCCGTCAGGTGCTTTGGGTGCTTGGTCACGGTTTCTGAAATGTTTGTGGTCACTCACGCTCACACCGGCCGGACAGTGTCACGTACGGGCTCGATTGGCACCGGTGGGGGGTGGACGGGCTAATCATTGGGGGAGATCCAGGAGCGTCGTAGGTCAGGTGCGTGATGCCGTCGCCAACTCGTTTCTTTTCCTCCGGGTCGGGACGGGGCGCGCAATCATGGTGGATGGATCCACGCCCGTACGTGGTACGCAAGTACTTGTGGGGCTCCGTTTTGGCTACAGTGCGCCACGATCAAGCTGCTAAGGTGGTCGATCATATTGTTGTGTCTTGTCGTATTGTGGGTTCTGTGCGTTGGTTTGTAAGATGGAGGGGGCAAACCCAGTCACGCTACACCTACGGACTGTAATTTTTACGGAACAGACTTACCTGCTCATGTGGAATCACCTCCGGCGCTTGATAAGGTGGCCGAGGGTCAGACAGCCTCGTGGAGAAGATTTGGGCCCGGCCGATTGGACGTCTGTCCGCACTCCGCGTCTTCGCCCGCACGATGATTAAAGCACTCCTAGGTTAGGACCGCCAATAACTGTTGACTGTGCCGTTTTCAGCGAGCCACCCGCGTCGCGGCGAAAATGGGTAATGCGGTGTTCCTACGGCTAAATCCATCGGAGATGGCAGGAGGACGCCCGAGCTCGCGCGC
Organism: Avena eriantha; assembly: GCA_910589775.1. NCBI lineage: Eukaryota > Viridiplantae > Streptophyta > Magnoliopsida > Poales > Poaceae > Avena > Avena eriantha. The sequence goes on along the minus strand of OU342744.1, from coordinate 22,150,685 downwards.
TCCAGGGAAATTGCAGCGGGAAATGATGGAATTCGTCCCGCCGAAATTTCGCTCACCGCCAGCCAAAAATTCTACCCATATTTAGCTTTACACCTCTTCCACCACCGAAATCAAATCCCCGATTTTCCACTTCCGAGCCCCTCCTCTCTCTCCTCTGATTTCCGTGGCCATGGCGGGATCTTAGACCTTGACCGCGGTAACGGAGGCCGACCTTGGCATGCCTGAATCCCTTTCCTCCCCGACTTGTGTGCTAGATCCAGTTCCTCTTGTTGTAAGTATCCCCAACCCTCGATCCTGCATATATATCTGATGATGTTGCAAGATGAATGGATCTGCATTCATAGGTCATGTAATTCATGGTGGTTTACAAGTCATCCCGCCATCTCCTTCGAGCACGGTGATGGATCCAAAATTAGCCATCCTCCATTGCGTTTAAACATTGTTTTTGGTCAAGCAATTGACAAGAAACTCTCAATCCTTGCTACTAATGACTAATAGTTGCAAAGATATGCAAAACCTTTCTTTGAATTGTGTTGTGCAGGAAAATTACGGTTTTTAATGCGAAATCAGGAGTTATAATGAAGGTTTTTGAGGAAGTCTACACGACCAAGTAATTGGGAAGCCATTTCCAGGCGTCAGCACGCTTAACGACCGCTGGTACGGGCAAAGCCCCCCCATACCAGGTAGTGTTGGCTTCGTCTGGTCAAACCCTATGACTTTCGTGAAGACGTCTATATATTTTGAGACTCCAGCCACCGGCCAAAGAACCGTCATTCTCAGATTAGTACATCACAACACCACCAAAGGAGATCCATGCCATTGTTTATCACTTCCATCATCCATCCCCTCCACTAGCCACATTGCTTTGTACTTTAGATCTTCTTGTGATTTGGCGACCATTCGAAGAATATTTGATTTCAATCTAAGTATTTGTATGATGTTTTCTATCTCCGATCTATTTATTATGAGTGAATAGTCCTCACGGGCTGCGGGTTGGGGAGAAACCTCACAACGATTATTTGCATCTAATTCATGGGAGTATTGTATTTTGTTTGCAATTGAGATTTGTATCTTTTTGTTTCTTTATCTCTTATCTCGATCTATGGACTTGCAGGTACCCAAGATCTCATAGATTAATAAAATTTTGAGGTGAGATACTTGGTTAGCGGCGATCTCATAGGAACACCAGTGATAGAAAGGATAGTACGGTCTTCGCTTAGAGACTCATTTGGGATCACAACAACATCACCACTTAAAGCTTTGATCTGTGTTTTACACTTAATAATTCTTTGTAGCTCGTTGCTTCGTTGTAAATCAGACGGTCCAGATTCTCTGGATGTTTGATGTTTAAGGATGACATACGATCACCAACTCTTTTTTAATAGTAAAGAAAAGGAATTATGAATCTTATTATTCGATTAAAATACACATTTAAGAATATTTATTTTAAAATTGAAGATACATACTCGAATTAAAACCAAATAGTACAAAAAATTAGGATTAACATATTTGTTTCTCATCTCATTTTTCGCACAAGTACTACCTCTGCATGCATATCTGCTAGACGTGCTTAGTCTGATGTATGCGTTTAAGTTTGCTTGTGCCTCTGCGATGTCCATTTTGTTAATTGAGCTCTGCCAAAAACTGCTTAGTATTCCATAAAACACAACAAAGTCTAAAGCTTTTTTGCCCCGTTACAAAATAATAATAATTGTCTTTCGCATTTGAAATGAAAATTGTTATTAAACCAACAGGAAATGTCTTTGGCACATGGGCAATAGTGCTCCTCTTTTTCTATAAAAAAAAAACTTGTAAGTTTTGGTCTCCAAAAATTCTAAAAAATAATATATAGTTAGATACATATATTCGAGTGTACAGTGAGAAGGAAGCACGGTGTCCATGTGCATCAAAAAACCTTTTAAATCAAGCCAACCAATATATATTGGCGCCTACTACGTCTTAAAAAACCTTTTAACAGGGAATGTCGGTATATTATTATACTGTATCGAAAACATTGAGCGCGCGTGCTATATAATCCCTCTGTTTTAAAATATAAGATGTTTTAGCCTTGTAAATGGGATGTATCTAAATCTCTTTTAGTGTGTAGGTTTATCTAGACAGACTTAGAGTGAATCTACACACTAAAAGAGTCTAGATACACTTTTTTTTCAAAAAGCTAAAACATTTTATATTTTGAAAGGGGGAGTAGTATCGAATTGCAGGAGCTCTGCTTGGGTGGATCGACGGATGGTAGAAGGGCACACAGCTGTAAAATAATGTAGGCGTGCGTGGGCTAGAAGCCGGCTACCACGCCCCTAGGGTGTACTAGGACCAGAGGTCGCTACAGTCCAAGAAACCGGGAAATTGCAACAACAACAAAAAGGTCCGAAATTAATGGGACAAGGTCAGAAAAACGGCCACATAAAACAAGAAGTGGAAAAGCAGCAACGGTACTACAACAAGTGCTGGCACGAGCGAGGAGGAACTTCATCCACGGCCACCGCCCACGACCCGACGAAGAACCGGCCAATTCCCCCGCTGCAAAGAAGCTGTGAAGCTCGAAATTACTACCAGCGCCTCAGCGAGAGCTACCGGAAAACCCAGCTGAAAACACATCGATCGGTAGCGATTTGCACATGGACCCTTTCTTTGTGGAGGCACGGGATTGCTAATCTTTGCGGTTGGGTTGGTGTTGCCTAGCAGGCTAGAGTTGGAAACACCGCATGCCGAATTGCCTGATCAGCACCCGGGGTTAAATTCTTACTAGATCGAGACGAAATCGTGTCAGCTTTGCCGAACCCGGACAGGCGAATTTCAGGAAGGGGGAAAATTCAAAGTTGGATAGGGGCAATTGCCATTCATTCAATCGGGCTTGGCGCGTGGTTGGTCGCTCCTTTTTCCTCGGAGAATAGACACGAGCACCATCACATCACCCTCCAAAACGAGCTAGTACCAACAGGGCAGCAGCTACCAGCGCTGCAACTACCAATTTAACGCGGCCAAATTCCTCGGATTTTACCAGCACGCACGTACCACGTGCTCCGATCATCTGATATGGACATCATCATCATCATCATTATCATCATACCAGTACAGTCTCCTAATTACAGTACACTGGTAATCCCTTCCTCTCCGACGAAGAACCCTATCCACTAAGGAGAAGCCCCTCGACAATCTTATCTGAGGGAGCAAATATCGCATAAACCCCGGAATGGTTGGGATATTGCGATCCGGGTCCCCGACAGTCGGACCGTGACGCCCAGGTGGTTCCTTTGACCGGGCGAGCCCGTATGTCCCCTTGACGCCATGAGCCACACAGGATGGATCCAGTCGATCGAGCCCCCCCTGCCACTCTCTCTATATATAGACGCCATCGACTGCTCACTCCGCACCATTAACACCCATCGTCCCTGCGCTAGTACATACTACAAATCCAACACCACTTTCGTCTGTATACACGTACATACAGCTTCACTCCCATCCAAGCCAGCCAGCGAGAGGGGGAATTGGCGAGAAGGAGGAGGAGGGGAGAACTGGAGGGCGAGGGAGGAAGGAGAGCGAGGTCGATCGATGGGGATGAGGCCGGGATGGCTGGGGGGCCTGGTGGAGGAGAGCTTCTTCGTGGCGTGCGAGGCGCACGAGAGCCGCAAGAAGAACGAGAAGAACATCTTCTGCCTCGCCTGCTGCACCAGCGTCTGCCCGCACTGCGCCAACGCCGCCCACCGCCACCACCCGCTGCTCCAGGTAACACGCGCGGCCACCTCTCGCCGCTCGTCCTCCGATCCTCCTCCTCAGCTCCCCCAAATCGGCATGCACCACTACCTGAATTACCGCAAGAACACTAGTAGCAAATTCTTGCTGGGTGCTCCTCGGTCCTGCCTGACTATTTCTTCTTAATTTTGCTGTAGCTCCCCTCTAGCAGTAGTAATGGTAGTATATTCTTTGTTCCATACACACAATTAATCATTGTGTCATTGTGTGCATGCCCTCTTTTGTTTCTGCTGTTCTTGGTACTACTCCTAGTACGCTCGTTTATTACTAGTTTAGAAACTGCAGTTAATTCTCGCCGGTATTTTCCTCGTGTGGAGCATGCCCTTGTGTGCTTGTTGTTGGTATGGCTCCCTGTCTCCTTAGATTCAGGTAATTCTACCAACCCATGGAAGGAAAAGGCTTGCACCTACTTGGCCTAATCGGGATAATTAGCCTTTTGGGTTTGGCTAATTTTCCGACGGAAACTACAACTGGCAAGCTAAACTATATGCGAGGTTCTTGTGCAATGACCTTACATTACACTTGAGCTACTCCTCGGATCCTAGCTTGCTACTAGTCGCAGCGAACCCGTGCTTATCTAGCTAGCTAAACCCAGTTTAGAGGCTACTCTCAGGGGGGACAGACATTAACTAAGCAGATATCACATGCTAATTAAGTACTGTACTAGTGGTAGTACAGATGATTTGGTTGGGCCTGATTGCGGCGTGTACGAGTTCCCAAGTGGTGCGTTCGGACCCCTGTGCTCGTCTTTCGGCTTCCGCTTGTCGTTTCTGCAGGGCCTTGGTTCGTTGTGCTCTGTGCCGTGTCCCCCTTGTAGCGGTTTAATAATTAACTCGAAACCCTCCCCCGGTTACTGTGTCCAAGTTTTAGTACCTCTTAATTTGTTGCCCATTTGCCCTTCTCCGTGTACGTACGAGGCATTCGAGTTTGGCTCGTCACCGGTGGTGGCATGTGATCTCTCGTTCCATCGTAGACTAGACTAGCAGGAACTCGTACTAGTAAAAAAAATGAATTGCTCACAGTTTCTTCTTCACCATGGGTTGGCAGTGGCAGCACCCCCGAAACAAGCATAGTCTTATAATTAAGTGGTGGCGCCTCCGTGAATTCCAACCACGGCTGGCTGCAATTGCCACTGCATGCGGAGCCGCGCCACCCATTCCTGACCTGTGTCTGGCCAATCGCCCACCCACGTCTGCAAAAAGTTACTACTGCGAACCCACAGCAGCTACCACCACTCCCTATCGCTCTCTCCGTAGGCTAGGCGCAGCGAGAAATAGTGGAGAGATAGCCTGTGTGCTCTGGCCCTGCATTTTTAACGGTGGTAATAGTGGTTCCACAGTTCCGGTTGTCTCGTCACTTCCCCCGTTAACTTGGCTACTCGGCTAATTCCATCATCACAAATCGCCCTACAAATGGGGCGCTGGGTTATCCGGATTGTTTTGCCATGCATAGCGAAGCAAACACCATCCCCCCATCCCCTGCTCTGCCGCGAAGAAACACACCGGCCGGTTGGTGAGAAAATGGCTCGATGGCCATCCACTCGACCACGCATCGTTTGTTTGTAGCCGTGGTAGTGGCCAGGCAGCAGCATGCATCGCAGCGGCGCAGCGATAGGCAGCTGCTGAGCCACCGCAGGGTAGTCGTCGGGTAGAAGAGGCCAGAAGTTTTTACTACTAGTACTAGTACCATATGTGTGCATGGTAAAAGAGCCTGCCCTGTTGCCAAACAAAGGCCTCGATCGATACTGTTCGTTCCCCGACGTGGCTTCTGTGTCTAGTGCGTAGGAGTACGTACGTACGTTATCTTCCTGGGTGGGTGCGCGCTACCGTCCAAACGCATGGCTCTGCCCAAGCCATTCCTTGGGACGTCGCTGTTCACGAGTAGCTGCTCCTTGTTTCAGGCGGCCACAGTACCCGTAGCCGCGAACATTTGTTTCTACCCTTGCTCGAGCACCGTGGTAATTCTGCTTTTTTACGCCTCTGCCCTCTGCTGCTCGTCGTCATATGGATTTTCTTTTTGCCATTTGCATGCTGGGCTACGCTGCACGATGGGAATGCACCTAGTACGCCCATGCTGGTCTCCCACCATGGGGATGACGACGAGCCCCCGGTCAAACGCCAGCAATTATTACTGCTGACTCACCCCCACGGCCCTTCTTGCTAGTAGCATATCCACACCGGAAGGGTGGGAGGGACGGTGCATTATTACTACCTCAGCACATGCCCGATTCACCAATCACCTTCAACCGATGATTATACTACTCCACGGTGTATTGTACTAAAACTCTACGTCCATGCTAGGAGTACGATTGTACAGTACGTTCTTTTCTCGTGGTAGCCACGTAGTACTACGTACGTACGTAAGTAGTAGTAAAAGGGAGAACATGTATTTTGTGCAGGTGCGCAGGTACGTGTACAACGACGTGGTGCGCCTGGACGATCTGGATAAGCTCATCGACTGCTCCTTTGTCCAGGTGAATGAATCACACAAGTTCTGATACAGAGTAGTAATACTATTCCCACTTAATTCTCATGAAAGTTGCCTGGCTGCCGGCTAATCTACTTTGTTTCGCGTGCATCTGCAGCCCTACACGATCAACAGCGCCAAGGTGATCTTTCTCAAGCCGCGGCCTCAGTCCAGGCCATTCAAGGGATCCGGCAACATCTGCCTCACCTGTGACAGGATCCTCCAGGAGCCCTTCCACTTCTGCTGCCTCTCTTGCAAGGTAGTACGCTGTACACTAGCTACATCTCCAGTACCACTACCACAATACATACATGCATCCACCATGTGTCGCTCGGACAGTACACGTCGCTCTCGATTTGCAAATCTGTATTGCTAAGAGTGACGATGGGTCCGTGCATTGATGCATGCAGGTGGATCATGTGATGATGCAGGGAGGCGACCTGTCCAACATCCTCTACATGTCCGGCGAGCCGGACCTCGCCTGCTTCCCGCGGTTCGAGAACCTCCACGTCGGCAGCTCGTCGGCGGACCTCTTCGACTACGACGTCGGGCAGATCACCCCGAACTCGATCCTCGAGGACCCGACGACGCGCCACTACGCGGCAAGTGTCAGCGGCGGGTCGAGCACCGGCAGCGCCAGCCGCCATGCTCGTCGTGCCAGCGTCGGCGGCGACGTGGCAGCAGCTACTACCGCCGCCAACGTCCCGAGGAAGAAGAAATCGGGAGGGTTCTTCCCTCAGATCGTCATGTCTCTCAACAACAGGAGGAAGGGCGCGCCCCACCGATCACCCTTCGCCTGAGCGTGCATGCGTCATGCATGCATGGTTCGCTTAGTAGTACAGATGGAACCGCCCCCTCTATATACATATGTTTATGTCAACTATGTTGTTCATTACCACTAGGCACTAGTGCTACTGTAGAGTACCTTAATTCTGAGCCTATGATTAGCATTGTAGAGAGAGGAAGAGAGGGTTGTTGGTGGATGAGAGAAAGATGGCCTTTCCTCCTAGGGGCAGTGCCTTGAAGTGACTTGAGAGAGAGAGAGAGAGAGAAGAAGCTAGCTAGCTTGCTTTGCAACTCCTTCCTGTTACAGACTAGGTAGTAGGCAGAGGCTTTGCGAGTCCCTTCATGGAGGGTCCCGAAAGGTTTCGCGCTGGCTACCAATTTTGTACTTGATGTAACGGGGGCTTAACAGTTGCACATGCAGATCACACTTCCATGACTATATATATTGTCCCCACATACTATGTGTAACAAACAGTAATATCATGATCGTGTTTGTGAATTGTAATGTGTTCGCATACATATCTTCTCTCTCGGTACCTAGTGAGCAATGTAGATCTTTTCACTCGTTATAAATATATATACTTACTCCGTTCGCGTAGATTTGTCTACATATATATGTATCTATATGTATTTTAGTTTGTTCATACATGTGTATTTAGACAAATATATGACACTTATATCTGAACGGAGGAAGTAGTTATCAGATGTGGTGCTGTCTGTCGATGATTGTACTTGCAAGTACGTCTACCGTTCATGCATGTGTAGTAGTACCCCTGAGACATTGATGCATGTAAAGGCAGAGGTATAGTACTGGTTGCATGCTTTCATATAGTATGGGTGCACTATCGCGCGTCTACATATCCATGCAAACTTTCCTGTTTGTGCGTGGTTTTGACCGGCAGGCCAGAGAGCTTCCACTCCAGGGCCCAATCGTGTTAAGCTCAAGGAAAAGATGCCACCCTGGAAGCGTCTGCTGTTTGATCGGTCCAATGTTAGCCAGAGTGACTTGTCGATCGATCGACGATACGATCGCCGTCGTCATCGCGTGCGTGACTACTCTACGTACAGTACAGTACACTGGGAAGCACCTCCGAGGCGAGGCTGCAAGTTCGCCAGCTGTTCTATGACCTTTTTAAGTGGCCGAAAGCTAGTAGCAGTGTTTGTTTGGGGACTAGAGAAGTGTCGGTTTCCTCTCGCTCGCTTCTGGGTCGCGCTCCGTGCCCTAGATCGATCCTCTCTCTCTCTCTTCTCCATACCGGAGCATGGAGAAACCCACAAAGTAAAAATAAATCAGACCGGCCGTCTCTCACAAAGAACCTCCATGGTATGGCCACGTACCAAAATTCACTGTCAGGAGTCACGTCTGGCCTTGAACTCATAATTTACCGGTGAAAACTGGAAGCCACTGGTGGTGAACTGGTGATGTACCGGTGATAGATGCTAGTATCGTCTCAATCTTGTCTGCAGACGCGATACGTACGAGCTAGCGTCAACTAGCTGGCATGGACATGCAGCCAGCTCGTGGCCCGACGATGCAAGAACGGTGTGAGTTGTGACAAGTTGGTGTTCACCACGTGAAGATAGGTATAGAGATAAGCCGCATCAAATCGTTTCGTTGTACTCGCCGTACGGAAATCAGTAACTTGAATTACCGAGATTCGCATATATCTAAATGTGATTTAATGGTTACATATATGTGAACCATGATAAATTTAAATCACTTGCTTTCGGACGAAGAATATTTTTTCATCTTAGCAACCAAGGTAGTAGTAATAACTATCAGCCGAGACCTTTCCAAACCGTAGGAAATGATTGCCTCTAAGAGGTTCTAATGCATTAGGAAAAGAGAAAGGTCGCGCAGAAGCTAATACAGAAGCAATCTCTGGCTCTCTACTTTCAGATTACTAGGCCACAGAAAGATGTTCTGTCAAAGATGATCAAACGTCATCAGGTAAGTCAACTTAGAGCAAAGAGAAAGCGACAACGGTATAGAATAGTCCATTTATAGCGAATGGTAAAGAGGATTCCTCTGCAATCATCAATTCTAGAAATCCACACAAATAGGAAATGATATTTTATCTGTATCAACTGGATCTTGTTGCATAACAAACATTCATAAACCATTTTTCAAAGTACGTGCACGAATAGGCCTTGTGATCAGCTCCAAACGGTGAGAAAAGGTCTTGCCCTTAATACGGCTTGAGGATGGCTATCTTCTTCTTCTGGGTTAGCCAGCTCTGTAGCACACTTCACACGAGTAGTTGAACTTTGTCACAAAATCTAGTACTTCCTATGTTCGGAAATGAGTGACTTCAATTTTTCTACATAATTTTCTCGTCCGCATCTAACGAAATCGAGGGACCCTAAACACCCAAACCACCAACACCCCTGTCATTCCTCTGCCGTTGTCAGAGGGGGCGTTGGGCAAGGCCTGGCATGTACCAGCATCAATGGAGCCTCCCCTCGCTTCCTCGCCCGATAGTGCCTGCCCGGTACGGTGCCTTACAACTTGGATGTGGTGTGGCCGCCGACATCGCTACATCGATTTGTTCTGCAGCAGCACAACAAACAACATGAGGACCTTCTCCGGGTAGATCGACATTGTTTGGTGTGGAGGCAGCTTCCTTCTCCGGGTGTGCCCTACTTTTCCCTACTAGGAGCAGAGCTCCTAGTAGGGCAAAGTAGGGCAGCCACCCTACCTTGATTTTTGGCAAAAGAGTAATATATTAGTCATTTGTCCATGTAAATATGATATACAATAGTTTCGGGTCATTTATGAGGAGAAAAGGTTGAAAACGAGCATAAATGGGCTATTTTGTTGTTGCTTTGGTTGACTTGGGCATGGTGTGAAGGGAATATGCCTGAGAGGCAATGGTATAAAGTGGTTAATATCTTATTCCATGTTTAGCATAAATGCTTATTTCTCATGCTATAATTGTGTTAATTGGAAGTGTTAATACATATGTGTTTAATAAACAAATAAAGGATTCCTAGTTATGTCTCTCATATAAACTAGCTCTTTAATTAAGAAGATGATTAAGGTTTCCTGATTATGAACATTAGATGTTATTAATAATAAGGTCACAACATTGGTGGAATGATGTGATGAACATTCACCCAAAGTATAGTAATACGATCAAAGTCATTATGTTTACATTGCTATAACATCACGTGAAGTAGGTTTAGTCCTTAGACCCCATGAGATCATGTCAATCACTAACACCGGAAGAGTAACTTGATAACGACAAACATCACACTGTAACAGGGTGACAATAAAAGTTGATTCAGATTATCCAAAAGTGTTATGTAGACGCTCATGGATCAAGAGTGGGACTTGTCCATCCTGATGACGTAGAGATATACTCAGAGCCATCTTCGTGATATCACATTGACACAGCTTGCAAGCATGTAATTGGGTCACATAGAATATTTTATATCACGGGAACGAGAAAAGAGTACTGTCAGTAACGAGATCAAACTAGGTATGGGGATACCGATGATCGAATCTTGAACATATAATATATCACGAGACAAAGGGATTTAGTTACGACGTCAAAGGTTCTCACGATCACTAGAGTCATTGTTGAATGTGTGGGAGTTAGTATGGATCTCTAGGTCCTGCTGCTGATTATTAATCAGAGAGGGGTCTCGATCATGTAGGTATTATTCAGAACCGTAGGGTGACACACTTACGTTATACCGACACCAAATGGAGCAGATATAATACGAGAGGGAGGATTTAAAAGCGCTGGGATTATTTCGATGGACACCAGAATTGTTTCGGGTCAAATTGCTAAAAATGTTTTCAGATGTGATATCGAAGTATTGTAAGGGGTTTTATGCAGATGTTTTTTAATTAAAGTAATTAACAAAATTATGAATAAAATAAATAAAATAGTTTTGTTAAATGAGAGACGGCATTATTTTTAGTGAAAATTAATGCATGTGAAAAAATATTTTTAGGCTTTGACGAGGAACGGCGCCACCGCCCACTGCCACCGGCGGGCGGCCGCTCTACTTCTTAGGGACTGGCGGACTGGCCGGATTGCTTCCTGCTGAACATGACGGTGGCCAACCATCATCCAGATAGAATGTTTTTTAGCAAAAACTTGGATATAGGGATGGAAAAAAAAGAAGCGATCAACATTAGTAAAGGGGTAGGTACAATTTCTAGACTTTTTTGTGAATAGTTAATATTATATGAGGGTTCGAATTTGTAAATTGTGATCTAGATATTTGGCTAAATACTCAAGTCTTTTAATTTTGTGGATTGCAGGTTTAGAAAGATACTTTGTGCCACTTGCTAGTGGTAATAGCTCTACACCAAGCACCGGTGAACCTAATGAAAATACAAATGTTATGGCTCATCAAGAGGAAGATCAAGAAGTGGAAGGAGGTATATTAAATTCTATGGACACCGATACGGAACAAGTGGAAGATCTAGTTGAACCGGTAGTGAAAGAGAATGTTGAAGCTGAAGGTATAACTGATTTCATAGATTACATAAAACCTGATCTAGGACATCGTCTTACCGAGATTTATCATGAGGATTTCTCTAATTATGAGCATGAGCATATGGAAGAGGTCCTTGAGCTATTCATTATTCATATGAAGATAATCGAAGATTTCAAAGTTTGTGTTGATATTGCAAGTCTAGCTAAAAAGATGGTTGAACTTGATAGGAACATTATTTTTCCTACAGTCTACTGCCTTATTGAGTTGGCAATACTTTTTCCCGTGGCGGCGACATCCATTGGAAGGGCCTTCGTAGCTATGAAGATTATCAAGACCGAGTTGCAAAACTAGATGTTCGATGGTTGGCTTAATGATTTAATGTTGTGCTACATCGAGTGGGGTATATTACAAAGTCTAGATCTTGGTGATATAAAAACGATTTTCAAAAGGAAGGTATAGCTTTGCCATTACCCGGGACTTTTAGACCGTACATTTATACGTTCTACTTATATTTAAGTATATTGCTATTACAATTGCACTAAGTGATTATATAATATTACATTGTGTCGAGGAAATCTTGATTTGCTGCATCAATTTGTAATGCTTTAGAGTTCACCCAACCTTAATTTTTCATACTTCACTACTCCGCGGGTTGGAGCGCGTGGTGGAGCCGAGGATGGCGGTGTCCTCGAGCGTCGTTGCAGCGAAGCTCTAGCCACCTGCCTAGATTTTCCGAGGTGAAACCCTAGATCTGGGGTATCCCAGATCGGGCGATGGTGGAAGTTTTGGTGTCGTTCTTCCTCTTGAGGAAATCATTTTGGAGCACGAGATGTCTGGATGAGTCTGCTGTTGGAGCAGTGTTTCATCTAACATGTCAACATCGGCGGGGCTCGGCAGCATGGAACACCGGGGTCTTAGCGGCGAGCATGTGTTGATGGATGTGCGTAGGGCGGAGGCACTGTCTGGCGTCGTGGCGGTGTCGACTACAGTCTTGGCAAGGTCAATGCCTGAATCTCTATCATGAAGGTGGGTCGGTGGAAGATGATGGTAGCAAAGTCTGGAGCACGTGCGATGGTGCATGTTGAGGGTGAGCTAGACCGGTTTATGCAGCCGCCTCGCCATTGAGTCATTTGGTGAAGCCTCCGGTCTTGTGATGACGTGCGTAGGTGTGAGGTCAGGACGCTGGCCCCACATGGCCACCTCTTCGTCAAGGTTGTATGTGTTACGAACATTGTTGTTAGTGAGGTGGCTTTGGATTTATCTCTATATTCTCTTTCTAAGGCTTTGTTTAATAATAAATAAAGATGGTCGTGCGGATCATTTTAATACAGAGGCCGAGTGTATATAGCCTAAATTTTGAAGAAAAAATGTATTCCTCCGAACCAAATTAATAGTCTCGTAAATTTAAATATATCTAGTAATGTTTTAGTGCTACATACATCCGAATCTACCTAAAGAGTTCATTAATTTGGATTGAAGAGTATGCGAATCTTGACAAATCTAAATCAATTTTTTTTGTTTTGGAAAGGAGAATATATTAATATCACGATCATACCAATTACACTCAGCCTCTGCAACAACGTATTACCCTATTGGCATTACGGATGCACACAGCTAAAAAAGAAGAAGAATTACAAAAAAGAAAAGTCCCGCTGCAGCGATAAGATCCTTAGTAGCAGAGATACTAACCCCACCAGAACAACACCAGAAGTCCAACATCTCCAATAGCGACGCCTTCAAGAAAGAAACATAGCGCAAGCACCGTCGTCGTCGATCAAAGATCATAGGTTTTCACCCTAGAGAAAGTTCCCGCTCACAAAACAATACCTTCAACAAGGTTATTGCTAGACACAACCAATTAAGGCCAGACTTGGATTTTCACCCTGCAAGGTAAGGCTGTGAACTCCTCCCGTGCTGCCGCCCGCACCTTCCTATGTCGCTGCTACAATTCACGAATCACCAAGCCAATTCCTCATCGCCACCAGGACTCGACGCACCATAGCTAGTCGAGAAATCTTGGCTTCCATGACATTCTCCGCACACTGACTTCACCATGGAACTAAAGACATGTTCCACGATGGCAACAGACTGTAGAGCTTCGTCTCGCTCCCTCTGAAACCAAACAGTCATAAAAACACCGGTTGCGCGCGACCGAATCCCATCCGTTCCAGCAATCTCCAGGCATGAATCACCCATGGGAGTTCGCCGACGGAGCCTTCCGGAACACGACACTGCCACCAGATCAATAAAACAGGCTGAAGGTAGATCTTCGTCTTGGCGTGAGAGAAACCCTAGGACTGCGCCCCTAGCAGCAGATGCGACCCGCACCGCCATCCGCTGAGGGAGAACCTCCATCAAAGCCCGAGGCCACCGCCCCGGCTTCCAGACCCTGCCGCCATCAGATCGCCGTCGGGGCGACAACCTTCGAGGGCCCAAGGGAGAGGTGGGAGGAGGAGTCGGGGGTGACGGCTGCTGAGGATTCCGCCTGTGTCGCGTCCCCCGAGAGGCAGCGCGTGCGTCAAATCTAAATCACTTATTTCGAGACAGAGATAGAAATATATCATGGCATCATGCATGAGAGGTACAGTTGGTGTGTAGGTTTGTACGAATTTTCCGTAGATGGTCTTGGGATTTGGAAGGAATTTATACTGCTTACAGAACACGTCCTTCCTCTCACTGGACGCGGCTTGCCTGTTGCCGCTTGGTGGGACGATCGGTGCGACCTACCGCGTGGAGTCCATCGAGCGGCCCTCCCTCCCGCACCCCTCCCAGCTCCTCCATTCCGTTTCACTCTCACTTGGTCATTCTACGTGCCCGTTCCGGAAAGTTGCACTGATCTTCCCGAATTCCTATACCTTTCCCATAAAACAAACCGAGATGGATTACTATGTCGGAGCCGCTATACCTGTCCCATAAAGCAGAGTGGAAATTGCACGCAGCATTCGGAGCCGCGGGTTATGTCGGCCGCCGGGCCAAAGCCGAAACAAACGGCGGCGCTGCCGGCTGCGGATGTAAAATTAATCTGGCCCTTCGCCGGCCCTTCGGGTGTGGCGGTGCCGCTCGTAGCTGCAGCTGTTGCTAGACAAAGACACGTTGGAACGAAACCTCGTTTGCAAATTATCTACTCCCTGGTTCTGGTTTGGAGATATCGTTGGAGTAGTATAGCTTTTCCCTGTGTTGGAGATCTTGCTGTTCCCATCACACGTCGTGTCACGCCGCCTAATCTGGCTTTAACTCGTTGCGTTTTGTGTAGTCTTTGTTCAGTGTTGAACATGATGTGTTAGCATGCACATGCATATGACACATTGTATACTCAATCGATGTGGATTAATTAGCTGATCTGACTGATGCTCCATTTGACACATCGGCCGGGTCATCCTCCATGCGTCCTTTTCTTGATAAAGCGTTGCCGTTTGGTAGATCGTTGTGGGGGCGACCGATACCGATAGGCTAGCTATTGAGGGACAGTGCGCTAACATAGGTAGATATGATCAGCAGGAAATTAACTGAAGTTACATGTTCTTTTCGGGTCAACGGGACAAAAGCGCAGCCAGGAAATAGTACCCTAAACAAACATCTTATCGATGGGACTTTTTAGTTCCCATGATTAGCAAATGGGACCCAAGAAAAATTGGAGCTCAAGTTTTGCGACTGTGGAACTAACACACGTTAATTCCTCATACATGAAGTGCCTATATTGTGCCATTCATTTCAGTTACGTACCGCCGGCAGTACCGTGAATATCTGCTGACCTGAGAAACAGCAGTTTTTTTTTTTGTGTGGAAATTTCATGGCTTTTATTCAATAACTAGTATGGTAGCCCTCGCATTTGCGAGGGTATCGATGTGTCAAAAAACAATCGAGAAATAAATCTTTTGTTTTACATGTATATTTCTTAAGGATTTTTTTTTGAAGCAACCATAAATATTAAATACCCTTTTACACTTGTAGAATGAATTAAAAAATATTATTAATTAAATTACTTTTTTCGGCCTAATGTTTGATGTTATTATTACATTTAGCTTATCAAAAATTTATTTGGTCCTAGTATTTTGCCTATCAACAACCATATACTCCCTCTGTCCAGAAATAACCGACTTGAGTTTGTCTATATATGAATGTATCTATACAAAATGTGTCTAGATACATTCGAAATTAGATAAACCTAAGTCAGTTATTTCTGAACGGATGAAGTATTTATTTTGTATGTGGTGCATACGGTAATTCATGAAATTAAATATATACTTCAAGGTCAGATTTAGGCTTTGTTTGTAATTTTTATTATGAGGTTAAGTAAAATTGTATTTACCAATTTTAGATCGATTTAGAGTCAAGAAAACTGGTATGTTGATGTCCAATTAGGAAATTATGCCCGATGACACCAGATATTTGTCAGATGATGTTATGTGCGGTTATGAAGATATAGAATTTCATGATTGATTATTATAATGCCTAACATATCTACAAGCTTATGATCAAGAACTATCGGTTCTGATACAATCTCTATTTTTTTATTTCATCATGTGTGCTTCAATATGATAATTTTGGTTCCTAGAATACATATAAGGATGTTGGTAAATAGGGAAAACAACCGTTTCAAGCTTCCAGTTGTTGTCCCTTTTATGATTTATCGTCCACAAACTCACGATTTTCATCCATGGATGATATATCTTGAAGACTAATGATTTGTTTAAGCACAACTAAAATTTAACGTTTCAAAAATTAATAAAACAATGACAACCTTTCTTAACATATACATTCATTCTACAATATTTTCATTAAATATGAGCATATTTCTTGATTTTCTGTTTTTGGCATGTTTATAATAAGGTTAAAAATTAAATCTTGGAGATGGTGTTTATCTATAAATTGTGGAATATTTTATAATGATCAATGTATTTCAAATATTTCATAATCATGGAGGTACATGAGGTAATATATTGATTAGGAAAATATATCTATGTCGACTCAAGATTCAATTAGAATCAATTAGACTCTTACCTTATCGAGTTAGGATGGATTACCTAGTGAATGTTGAATATCTCATTGTGTTCCTTCATTGCTTCCATGCTGAAAATCTTATTACACGACAAAAGTATTAGAGGAGTTATACCGACCTTATCATCTTGAAAGTTTTGGGGTGCATGAATCAAACTTTAACTGATACAAATTCTCGAACACATTGAGAATGCTTATTTCCTTATACTCCATATAGGAATAAGTGTACTTCTGGACTTTGTCTTACGTTGAACTTATTTAAATTTAACCAGATTTATAGAAAATAGTAGCATGGTATTTTGAACCTACATTTAACGCGGGTCTAATGACACTAATTTGGTGTCATGAATGCTGCTATTATACCAATAAATTTTGGACAACTTTTAATTTATTGACTTATGACAAAGGCTAGAAATACACTTATTGGTGGCTGAAAGGAGTTTGTCATGTAGCCGGATTGATCCTAGCCAATCTGCAGTGGTGTTTCTTTTTATGTAGCCAATCTTAATATTATTGATATACGTAAATTGGTGGCTGAAAGGAGTTTGTCATGTAGCCGGATTGATCCTAGCCAATCTGCAGTGGTGTTTCTTTTTATGTAGCCAATCTTAATATTATTGATATACGTAAAATACTTGGATGTAGTTAGCAAAATATGCACACGTAGTTTATCTTTGACCTTCACGTGCCAGATTTGGTCGTTATTAATTTACAACGGATGCGGTTGGTCTTGGCAGCCTTTCTCCTACGTATTTTATACTGTATACTATTAATTGATGTCTAGCCTTTCTCTAAGGATATGTTTTTTACGTGTATCAATTTGACACGTCACAAAGCTGACCCGGGTCTCATGTTGCACCATTCTATCGGTCGTTTCTCTTTTGGAAGATGCCCTGGTCGTTGGTTGCGCATAGAACGTTGGTCCGATGCAAAAAAAAAAAGTTGGTCCGTTTATATTTGATACCCATACGTGTCAACCTAAATTAAAAAGTTACGTAACTATTAACCATTCATTAAATCCTAACCATAAATTTTAGATCTAACCATCACAGTAATTTTGATAATGTAGATTAATCGTAGTGCCTCGAAAAACAGCTTATATTGCTTTTAGTATATAATAGAAGATAGGAGCGCCTGCGCTATCAGCCTGGCAGCTAATAGTCAGGAAACTCAGAACACATTCCGTTCCATCAATAAAAAAGTTCTTTAGACTTATAATCCCAAACAGAGTTAGTACCTTCATAGTGGAAAATAACATAGGTGTGGTATCATGCAAAGCCTTATTTATTGCAATGTAGACTCATTTTGTCTTGAAATGTGTGATGTTATGGTAAGAGCAAGGACAATAGTATAGCTAGCTGCTGGCTATAAGCCAAGTGCCATGTCATCTATAGTCAACTTAGAGCCAGCATGTACAATAATGGGCTACAAAAATATACTACTTTAACACTACATGACCCACCTTTCACTCTCTCAAAGTGCCTAGGAGCACGTGCTAGAGCTGACTCTTGCATAAAGCCTTTCAGGCCTTTCACAATGGGAGTTTCTTAGTGCTGTATCCTAGGTACTTGGCCAATGTGGCACTATAGTTAATGAGGAAATAGACTGAGGTTGTATCTTAGCTAAGAAACACCTCTTGCACAAAGCCATAGGCAAAAAAACTTTGTTAGTCCAATCATATGCATGCATGTCTTCTAAATCATTAAATATAGAGACACATCTTAAGAAACAATACATTGGAGAGGTTGTCTCTTAGCTATTTCTTTCTCCTATGATGACGTGCTAAGAGACACTCTATTGTGAAAGGCCTCACAATGGGTGACTATTAGCGGTGTATCCTAGGCACTTTGCCTATGTGACACTATAGTTAATGAGGAAAGAGAGTGAGGTTGTATCTTAGCTAAGAAACACCTCTTGCACAAAACCATAGGCAAAAAAACATGGTTAGGCCAATCAAATGTATTCATCTAAAACATTAAATGTAGAGACACCACTTAGAGCAAGTACAATAAGGTCCAGTCAGCAGACTATAGGATTTAAAATAATATATTTGTGTTTAGTTGGATGAGCGAGAAGAGGAGTGGGTGCTTAGTTAAGAGCCAGCTGCAGCACGTGCTCCTAGGCACTATGTGAGAGTGAAAAGTGGGTCATACATTAATAAAGTAATATTTTTAACTCTAACTATTGTATATGTTGGCTATTAGATTGACTCTAGATGACATGGACATGGCTTATAGCCAACAACAGGCTCTACTATTGCCCTTGCTCTTAAGAAACTATGCATTGGTGAAGTTGTATCTTAATCATTTATTTTTCCTAGGATGACGTGCTAAGATACACCCCATTGTGAAAGGCCTAAGAGCCCACTCTTCTTCTCTCTCCTCTTCTCTCTCTTCCAACTAGGCAAGAAAATAGTATTTTAATCCTTATAGCCAGCTGACTAGGACTTATTGTACTTGCTCTAACATAGCGAGTTACCACAAGCCTCTCATCATTTAATTGCATGCCATGTCATCTAAATGCTTAGTTGGCAATACAAGTAGGACTATGTTACTACCCAAGTTACTCCCACTATGACTAGCCTAAAGGAGAGTGAAAATTGCACGCAGCATTTGGAGCCGCGGGTTATGCCGGCCGCCGGGCGAAAGCCAAAACGAACGCTGGTGCTGCCGGCTGCTGATGTAAAATTAATCTGCCCCTTCGTCGGCCCTTCGGGTGTGGTGGTGCCGCTGGTAGCTGCAGATGTTGCTAGACAAAAACGCATTGGAACCGAACCTCATTTGCAAATTAGCTACTCCCTACACTACTTCCGACATTATCCCCTCACCCCTTCCTCTACTACAGTTCCACACGCCGCCGCCGAGTGCTCCGGGCAAATCCGGAGCCGACCTCGCCGGCGTCGCCGGTAGAGGGAGGCGGAGGAGAGGCGCCGGATCCCCCTTGTATATATTAGGTGTAGGGTGTGGCTTGGTGCCGGTCCTTGGCTTCTTACTGCGAGGTCTTCGGCGTGCTCTCTGGGCCAGGGGCGCCGATGGCAGGATCTCCTCCACCTTTCCTTCCAGGCGGCGCCTTGGCTCCTTCGTCGTCTAGCCCGATGGAGGAAGGTCTGGTGAGCCTCTTAATAAGGTCCTTCCTGGGGGATGCTATACTGCTCGGAGGGCCTCCTCTTCGTCGGTCGACCGTGGCGGCGGGGGAAGATCTGGAGGCTCTGCCCGACAGTTAGTTTGTCTCCTTTCTTTGGGTACCGTCTTTCAGTAGCAGCGAAAAGATCATGTCCTTCCTCTGGCCGACTGTGGTGGCGGGGAGAGGCGAACGGAGCTTGGCGGGAGGCTGCAAGGCGGTGCGCCTCCGATTTACTCCACGACGCGTGTGAGCAGCGGCGGGAGGTCGCCTGGCTCCCCCCTTCTTCACGCTTCAGTGGTTGGAGTTTGCTGTGGGGGTGGGCTTTGGCGTCTCGAGAATAAATTTGGGGTTCATTGTGCAGCGTTGACGACGACTCGTTTTTCGCCCTTCTCTCGGCCTGCCGTGGTGGCGAGGGATAGAAGGGGGAAGCGGGAAGCTAAAGACGATGCTCAGCTTGCTGCTATCGCAAGGTCAATCGCAGTGGTCACATGGTGGCGTGGATGCTGCTAGGCCGCTGCCCTTTCTGGTCGAATGGCGACCTAGGGATTCAACCTCCATCGGAGGCCCTTTCTCGAAGTATCGCGCCGGAGCTTGACATCTCGTCCTAGACAAGTGGTTTGTCCCCGTCGATGACAAGATGGCCGGTGTCTTTGCTTCCTCTCCGGTTAGTGAAGCGTCACGAGCAAGAGTCTTCCTTGATCTCGCCGATCCCGTCGGCTAGAGGTCGCCGGAGAATGGCGGCGGCCACACCCAGGCACTTGTTTGCATCTTATCTTCTAGTCCTAAGGTGTTTTCTGTTTTTTGGAGGCCCTTATCTATTTTGTCTAGTTCTGCTAGAGTGCTTCGTGCTAGAGGCCTCCTTGTATTTTGTACCCGCCACGTGTGATTTATTGCAGCATCTGGGGTCTTCTAGACCCATTTACCGTTTAAAAAAAAGCTACTCCCTGGTTTGGAGATATTGTTGGAGTAGTATAGCTTTTCCCTGTGTTGGAGATCTTGCCGCCTAATCTGGCTTTAACTCGTTGCGTTTTGTGTAGTCTCTGTTCAGTGTTGAACATGATGTATTAGCATGCACATGCATGACACATGGCATACTTCGATCATGTGGATTAACTAGCTGATTTGATCTGATGCTCCATGACACATCGGCCGGGTCATCCTCCATGCGTCCTTTTCTTGATAAAGTGTTGCCGTTCAGTAGATCTTCGTGGGGACAACCGTAAGTTAGCTATTGAGGGATAGTGACATAGCTAGCAGAAGATTAATTAAAGTGACATGCATGTTCTTTTCACGTCAACTAGACAAAAGCATAACGAGGAAATAGTTCCCTAAACAAACATCTTATCGATGGGACCCAAAGAAATTAAAGCTGAAGTTTTGCGACTGTGGAACTATCCCACGTTAATTCCTTAGGAATGAAGTGGCTATATTGTGCAACTAATTTCAGTTACGCACCGGCAGTACTGTTTCACGAGCTTCAGCTGTTTCCAAGTCAAAAAAAAAAGGGTACTGTTTCACGAGCTTCAACTGAAATGGTTTAACATTAGTTATCGTCCAAATCAAGCTAGTCACTGGTACTCTGAATCTCTGCTGACCTGCGAAATAGCAGTTGGACCATATAGAGACGAGAGTGCTTCTGTGTCCGTACGCTGTATTTTGTCGTGGGGCCGTACACTCTTATCTATGGCTGTCCAGAACCTGTTGTTGTGTGTAGCCCATGTGCCGTGTCATTGCTGGCCCACCGATAACGCGATGAGTTTCAGAAGAAGAGCACAAAGAAAACAAGAATGGACGGTCACGGGGAATTCGGACACTAGCACAAACACTACCTTTATGAGGACAAAAGAGTATCTCTAACCAAACGACACAAATTTATAGAGGACTAAACGGCGGACCAAAAGCTGGACAAAAATTTAAGTCCTCTAAACGGGACATGAATTCAGCGACTCCAATCTCGGTCGCACTTGCTTGAGACTCGGGCATTTCATCGATCATCTCGCAGGCGGCGAATCGGCAACAAGCTGTGACAAGGTGTAACCTCGGCAATGTCCATAGTTATGGACTTAGGATTTCATGAAAAAGAAAATGTTTGGAATTTCGTCGGTTGGTCAGATAAACAAGGGAGTTGAAGTCGTCTGATTGCTTATGGACAATATGGTTACATATTGCTCAAGGTTTTTGGTACCTCCCCGTTGGTTTCTCTTGGACTTTATATAATAAGCTGGGTCTCAAAAACGTATACGGATAGGTTACAAATTATAATTACAACACTAATACAATATCGGTTTCTATTCCTTTCTTGATCGTGAAGAAGCTTTTTTATTCATCGGATGCTTTCTGGACCTTCTTTTATTACTTATGGACTTCGTGAGCCGCAAACCTTTATGCAACCGGGATAGCTAATCGTAGGAATCCGATTAGTCATACTCATGTCAGTAACCCTCGAGATTCTATCCAAGTCGTAGATTCAGACGAATCTTAAAGACAATTTATGTTGTTTAGCCAAAGATTTCTTAAATAAATAATTCTAAAATGCTTTATTTGGTTGTCGTAGGGATCCAGTATAATAGGTCTGATGCATCCGACAGATTGAGAATCAGTTAATTGCTCTTGGGTAAAAACATCGTGAACCTACATCAAATTCAAGTCCCCGGGTCTGAACTCGGTATTTGCTAGTGTAATTCAGTTCGAGCCGTTGAGGTCTTATCGAATACTGAATTCCAGTAGTATTATTTTGGATACCCAACGCGTCTGTCGGAATTTTTTATCGTATCATGGATACGGATAATTTACTGGTAGGGCGCATTCATGTGCGGTTACCAGGCCACACATGACGAATCTTGGTGTCTTATCTTCATGTAGTGGATACAGGAGAACCAGGAACGGGGAGCTCCCCCTTTTTCGCCCGAGTCTTTGATCTTAAACTTAAGAATGCTAGTTTCGTGGCGGACGCAGTTTGAGAATTTATCGATTTTTTGTCGACTGCCTTGTTTGGCTGTTGGAATTGATGAAGTTATCAGCTATATCGGGTAACATATAGGCTCTCCCGATGGGAGTAACCGACAGAGGATACAAATATGTAATACTCATAGGTTTATAATTTTTGACTCCGTTTGGAGTTTTCTGTTTTATCGGGTACGCTTTAAACGCATGAGGATAATATTTCTTCGGGTCCTACTTGACTCTGTTTGTAGAGTGTTTGTCTATCGGGTGCACGACAGCGCTCCCGATGGGAGTAGTCCCTGAGGCTATGTTCGGATGCTTGTATCGGGATATAGGCTCAAAGTTTATGTTTGATCTTCTTACACAATTCTCTTATTGTCTGCCACCTTTATATTTAAGATTGAAGACGAAGGTACATGGTTCGACTTAATTGCCTGGCCGTTGGCCTTATTGGAAATAAAGTATGAAGTCTCGTGACTAAGAAGCCTGGTCGTAGGCCTTATTCAATGTAAATTTTATAAAATAAAATTCTAAGTGTAGAAATATCGCAGCTGCGCAACGTTCCATGGATTGGAGTACTTAACTCCTATTTTATTATCTTGGAGCCGATATGCCTCTCCATAGATTACTTCTGTGATGATATAAGGATCTTCCCATGCTGATTCCAACTTTTGGTGACCTTCTTGCTTGAGGCGAAGGACCTAGGACGCAGTCAACGACTGTGATAGTTGCGTAAATTCTGCTGATATATGGGTTCTCTTTGTAAACCAGCATCTCGAGCTTCGTCGAGTGCATCGCCATCATCTTCAAGTGCTTCTCTGGATGCTTCTTCATCATATTCAACGACTCGGGAGGACTTATGAGTTACTTCGACTAGAAGGACAGCCTCCGTGCCATGGACCAGAAAGAAAGGTGTTTCTTGCGTTGCATTGTTTGGGGTGGTAGGTAGGGTATATAGGACGGAGGGTAACTGATCTACCCAACCTCCTTTAGCTCTGTTTGGTGGTGCAGTAATGTTTACTTGATACCATTGGTTACGAGCAATGTTCAGGATATCACTTATCGGTAATTTATCGGCCAACTGAAAATTGGTGATTTATCAGCGTATCGGCTGATTTATCGGGCGATAAATCAGAAAATCGAACGATATATCAGAAAATCTGCATATAGGCCACCCCGAGTAGCGATTAATCGCGTGATTAATCGGCATATCGGCCGATTTTTCGAATAGTGGTTACAAGAATATTGGCCTTTTCCACCTGACCGTTGGTTTGCGGGTGGAAAACTGAAGCATAGCTTACTTTTATACCCATCTCTTTGCAATATTCTTTGAACTCACTGGAGGTAAAATTAGTCCCGTTGTCGGTGATGATGTTGTTTGGCACCCCAAATCTAAACACTATTGAGTTGGTGAAGTTCACGGACGAAGTTCCATCTTGGCTGGTGACGGACATTGCTTCAATCCATATTGTAAATTTGTCGAATGCTATTAGCAGGAAGATGTGTCCCCCGCGATGAAGATTTGTGGAGTTTACCCACCATGTCAAGTCCCCATTGGGCAAAATGGCCAAGCAAGAGGTATGGGATCTAGTCCCCATTGCTTGAGACTCGGGCATTTCATCGATCACCTCACAGGCGGCGAATCGGGGACGAGCTACGAAGGACATGGTGGCAGAGGGAGAAGGCATGGCCGTTGAGGACACCGACGATGGCTTGGCGTTGCATGTAGGCATCGAGGTTGATGCCGTCTGTTGGGTTCGCAGCATAGTAAACAAAAAATTTCCTACGATGAGAACTATACGCCAAGATCTATCTACTAGATACAAGCAACGGGTGGATATACATCCATAGAGAACTTACCCTCGAATACGACAAAGCTTTGTTAACGAGTTGGAACTCGTGGATGATGTAGTCGTACGCTTGCCAATCTCAAGATCGTGTGGAAGTCCTAGCGCCGCAAATCAGCAGCGCATCCGTCCTCGCACACACGTTCAGGCCACCGAACAACCTCCACCTCCTCGCTCTAGCGAACCAGCGGAAGCAGCAACTCCTTCCAGACGCAATGCCACCGGAAACATGTATCTCGCTAATCCGAGACCATGGGGGAATATATCTAGAGGGGAAGAGAGACCCTTCACGAGGAGGTGTGCTTTGTGAGAGAGGAGAGGAGGGCCTATTATAGGAGAGGGGGGGCTCCTCCCCTCCCATGGCCGGCGCCCATGGAGGGGGGTGCCCCCACCTCTTCCTCATTCATGTGGTGGAAGCTCTACTCACATCAATTTAGCCTCCACCCAAAGTTTCACTCACATGCATTAAATTTCGATTAAATTTCCACCAAATTTAATGCAACTCTCATTTAATAAAACTCTTTTATTTATTTTATTCAGAATTTTGTTAATTACTTTAATTAACAAACATTCACATAAAACACCTTGTAACATTTCAATATCACATGCAGAACCAGTTTCTGCAATTTTACCCGAAACAATTTTGGTTTCCATCGAAATAATTCCAGCGCTTTGCAATTCTTTCGTCTCAAACATATGTGCTACAAAATGGTGTTTGGCAACCCTTAAGTGTGTCACCCTACGGTTCGCGAATAATGCAGACATGATTGAGACTCCTCTCAAATCAATAATCAGAAGCGGGACCTGCAGATCCATACTGACTCCTGCGCGTTCAACGATGACTTCTGTGATCGTGAGAACCTTTAACGCTAATAACTTAATCCCTTTATGTCATGATATATTACATGTCCGAGATTCGATCATCGGTATCCAAATACCTAGTTTGATCTCGTTACCGACATGCACTCTTTTCTCGTTCCCGTGATATAACATTCTAGTGATCACATCACTTGCTTGCAAGCTATCTTAATGTGATATCACCGAGAGGGCCTAGAGTATATCTATCCATCATCGGGATTGACAAATTCCACTCTTGATCCATGAGCCTCAACATAACATCTTCGGAGTATCTGAACCCACCTTTATAGTCACCCTTTTACGGTGTGATGTTTGATGTTATCAAGTTACTCTTCTGATGTCAGCAATTAACATGATCTCATGGTCTAAGGATAAAGATTACTTCATATGATGTTATAGAAATATAAACATAATGACTTTGATCATAATGCTATACTTCGGATGAGTGTTGATCACATCATTTCACAAATGTTGTGACCTCGTTATTAACAACATCCAATATCCATGATCAGGAAACTTTGATCATCTTGTCAATCAATGAGCTAGTCTATAAGAGAGGCTTAACTAGGAACCTTTTATTTGTTTATTAAACACACGTGTATTGACGTTTCCTATCAATACAATTATAGCATGCAAAATAAACATCTATCATATACAAGGAATACATAATAACAACTTTATTATTGCCTCTCAGGGCATATTTCCTTCACAGTCGTGGGCCGTGGCCATCTTGTTCTTCTTCTTAGGCATTGACTGTGAGTGGGCTTGAATCGGTGCCTTGGGTTGTGGCCATCTTGTTCTTCTTCTTCGGCATCGACTGTGAATGGGCTTGCATTGCTGTTGTTGGCTTTTGCGATCGTGGGATGCTCAACACCGATGCAAGGGGCGATTTGCCCTTCGTCGTCGACTTTCCGGTGCCCTTGGTGGTCACTACCACCGCACGCACCATGCCGGTATTTCCCTACCGCTTCCGCGGCTTCAGAGACTTTAGGAGAGTCGAATTGGGCGGCGACGCGTCAGCGGAAAACTCCAACGGGCATGCGGGATTGAGTTTCTGTGCTATTTCGGCCGGGGAGGGGAGAACGGTGGCGCTGTCGACGAGTGGTGGAGGATTTGGGAGGGAGGGTCGGCCGCTCGGTGGGAGACTGAAATTATTGTCTTCGAGGTGGGTGGGAGAAAAAATGAGAGAGGGGCATCGACTTTTAGGGGGCGATCTCTCATTTTTAGTCCTCTAATTGTTTTTGCGAGTTCAACTAGAGGCTCTTACTACTTCGGTTAAGGCATCTCCACCGGGCCGACCCAACCCGTTCGAGCGCGTTCGAACTCGTCCGCGTGGACGCGCGGGACGTGCGCGGCACCCAACGGCACGACCCAACCGGACAAATGCGTGTGGACCGACACATCCGTGCACCAAATGTGGGAAACTGTTGCGTCGGCCCGGACGCGCGCAGACAGGAGGCGTGTCCTGCCTGTTGGTGCCTCTAGCCCACCCGTCAGCCACCACGACATTGATTCACACACGCGAATCGACACCGGTTCGGACGGAACTGCGGTAGCAATTTAGATTCGCTGGCAGAAGGCTGACCGACGGCAGCCTATGCCATCAATGGTGACGAGACGACACACTGACTGACTGGACGCCATGCTCTCCACCGCCGCTGCAGGCGCCGCCCGACGCCTGGCCTCCTGACTGCCTTCAATGTCGTCTCTTTGGCCTCCACGTCGGCATCCGATGCCGGGCCTTTTTAACTGGCCGCCCGGGGCCATTTTCTCCCACACCACACTATTCTCTCCTCCTTCTCCTTTCCGTTCTCCACTACCTGTAGCTAGCCATGGCCGGCGGCGAAGGATCAATGGGAGGGCGTGCCGACCGTGGACGTCGAGGGAGGCGTGGAGGACGCGGCCAAATCAGCATGCCACCACACTCTCTCTCAACGCCGTTGTCGCCCGACGATCTCGACCCATGCATCCAGTTCGCCGTGGCCATCTACTTCGGCATGGCGAGTGACAGGCTGCTCCCACCCTGCAGATTCGTGACCCTGGTTGGTGACGCACCGCCCCCGCTTGTCATCATGCGGGCAAACGGTTTCAGGACCACCAAGTACACGATCGATCTGCAGTTCGGCCACCTCGGCCAGTTGTACCTCGGCAATGGATGGGAGTGCTTTGCCCGCGCGCACCAGATCGAAGCGGGCACATCCTCGTCTTCAAGTACGACGGCGAAAGAAGGCTCGGCGTCAGCGTCTTCGATGATAGCATGTGCCGGAGATGGTACCACTTGACCTCTTCCTCCGACTCCGACGAGTAGGCTAGGACATTCACGCGCCATGTACTTCGACAGGAAGACGCGTCCCGCCACCTCCATCGTGAAAGGCTCACCGGTGGTCACGTGACAGTTGTAGAAAGGGCTACGCGGCCCAGGGCGCATCGTGTAAATCTGCGAGCGCCCCGGAATCGGAGGCGGCGACACGTCTGGTAACTCCGGCGGGTTCGGCCACCACGAGGGCAACGGGCGCTCGGGCACCTCTTCTCTACCGGTGTCGGGTTGCCACGGAGCTCGTCGGGACGACGATGACGGCCAGGCATGATGGTTTTGTGCTTAGGGTGGCGCGGGTTTGGTCAAACATATCTCGGCGCCCTCCCTTTTGATGGCGACGCCTGGACGTGGCGGGAAACGCCTAGAACTCGCGGGAAGCGGTGGCCGGAAAGAAAGGCGGGAGACGGCATGGCAGTGGGAAAACACTGGAAATACGCTAGCGTTGGTGATGGCCAAGCGCGGAGAGATGGATCGCACCGCTAGACGCGGTCGGTCGGACAGGCCGGACCCCGACCCAAAAGCCACCATGGACCGATCCAATCGGACAGAAATGGACTGTTTGGGTCGGCCGGATGGGTCGGCCCGGTGGAGATGCCCTTAGAGATGCTCTGAGTTCATAAAATTTTAGTTGGTTATTTTTCTTGATAATGTGTTGCCGTTTAGTAGATCTTTGTGGACGGTTGCATGCGGAATTTTTATTTTTATCTTTTTTGCACACTTGAAAAAAGTTATAGACAATAGTAAAAACCAATACCTTCTCCGATCCAATTGTAAAAAAAAAACCTTCTCCGATCCAAATTAATGTTTTCAGATTTGCCTAAATTTTAATATATATAGACATGTTTTAGTGCTAGATACATCTGAATCTAACAAATCAAACAATATTAATTTGGATTGGAGGGATTATCTAATTTGGTCACAGTTGGTTAAAAATAGTGAGGTGGGTCGGAGCAATGACCACGTTGCAGTGTGCGTTTTATTGGCATTCCCTGCAATGTCTTTTGGCATATGCAATACCAATTTCGTGATGGCTTTGCTTATTTCTCGAAAAGAAAGCATGTGGAAAGAAGTATCATCATGTATTTATGCAAGTCGAGATACGAGGATTCGTCAGGATTTTGGAGGAGGCCAGTGATTTATACGAGAGTTGTCACGAACCTGGTCCCACACGTATGTGAACGAGCAGTTTAGCTTTTAATTTTCCATCTTATTTAATTTCCTAGCTAGGATACGTTGTGTTCCACATTTAGAAACATATTGTCTATAGTGCTCCAAAAAATTGCGCATGGACAATAGTGCATTTTAGTGTCGATGTAAGAGTTATACATTCTTTTAATCATACACGGTCGGTGGGGCATTTGACCCGCATTCATTCTCTCGCCGTTGTTCGGAGGCCGGAGTTGCCCGGCCCTCGCTAGGGCTGGCCATCGGAGCATCGCGCCCACGCCCTGTTCGGCCATTTCCGAACAAGAGGTTGGTACGTTTGGCCACTTTATTTTGTTAACATGTTTGCGACAGCGTAGGTAATTTTTATTTTGACTATGGCCTATTAGTTATGTAGATCACCATGGATTGTGGGCACGAGTTCTTTTACAAGAATTTCGTCGATACATCTGACGACTCATCCGATGATGATACCAAGATAATAGTGGCCATAACCGCAGTCATCGAGCAGCTCGAAGAAGCTGCGCCCCCACAGCACACGGGCTCTTTGAAGGCCTGGGCGGCTGTGTTGGATCTGGATAGGGAGGCCGGCCACATCCGACTGTACAACGACTACTTCCACCGCACCAATGCCTTATACAATCACTAGTAGAAAATGTACCTTTAGTCCCGGTTTGGGACGGCTTCTAGTCCCGCTTGCTCATCCGGGATTGCGAAATCGGGACTAGAGCCCACTCCCTTTAGTCCTGGTTGTATTACGAACCGGAGCTAAAGGCACTCTACGTGGCCGCGTCGAGAGCGGGGGATGGAGGACCTTTAGTCTCGGTTCATGACACGAACCGAGCTAAAGGAGCTCTACCCCTGCAACGTTTTGGGGGATTCGGTTGCCGCGGCAGCAGGTTATGTCGCGACAGAGTGGGGGATTCGGCTACCGCGGCAGCAGGATCTGCTGCGGCAGCGTTTCAGGGCGAATTTCTGCCGCGGCAGGAGGATCCGTAGAGGAGGGAGAGGTTTTGGCGTAAGTGACTTGCCGAGAGATGATATATACAATTTTGATAACGAGCATATATATATATCTATTTAATTACATGGAGATCACTAAACTACGTGGAGCGGGAATAGTGCTCTCCATCTTTATCTATGACCTCGTCAAGCAAAAATCCCACCAATTCCACTTGAATTGCTTGTAGGCGGTCCTTTGGTAGGATCTTCTCCCGCATATAGTGGATCCTTTTATTTATGTGCCGCTCACTGACTGACTCCCTTATAAACTCATAAATATAGTATCCACATAAATTAGTCGCCGATGGCTGCTTCGGACACTTTACGAGAAATAAAATTCAATTAAATAATAATAAAGCATGATAATGGTATTGAAACTAAAATTAAGAGATTCACGAACCTAGCTAGTACTACTTACCTTCAGCCGATTAAAACGCAGCTCCTTTTCCTATTGACCCCTTTCGGTCTTGATAAATTGTTTCTAAACCCTGCCCGACAAAGAAAATGAATAAATAAGTTATTAATTACTTGATATCAGAAAATGAATAAAGGGCCCGGTATAGTGTGATAATGATTGAACTTACTTCTGGAGCATTGTAATCAGTCTCTTGTACTTATTAGGGTCTTTATATAATGAGTCCATGATATCAACTTTTCTAGTGTCAACTTGAATGATTAGTAGAATCCAGTAGAAGCTGCACACGTTTATAGATGCAGTCATGCATAACTCATCAATTAGAGTTAACATCGAGTAAACAAAATACAATGTGCACAAGACTGTAACACTCACTCGAAGTCCTAAGGAAATAGTATTTGCTTTTTGAAATGTTATCTCTTTAAAAATAATAGCAAGTTAGCCTCTATGTCCTTGGAAAGCCATTCTATGTATGAAAGTTAACGACATATGGATCAACGAACCCAACGTCAAAGATTTCCCATTTTTTACATTTGAGAATCTTCATTCTGCATAATAGCGGTCAAAAGAATATGCTGAGGATAATTACACGCAATGAACGAGCTGAGCTAAATACTTAATTACAAAAATAAATTAATCACTTATAGACAATAGCAACTTAAGAGAGATTTGTCGAGGGTGAACTGAAAAAATTCTTCAAGATCAATAGATATCTGGTCTTCATGGAAGTAATGCTCGTCTCTAACTGCCACCATGAGCCTTTCTCGATCTTTGTCCTTTGCGCCTTTCAAATACCAGTCATGCAATCTTCACATTTATGTTGTTAGATGCCGGAGCTGCTCAGGACTAACCAGATGATTCCCGCGGACATATTTTGGTCCTACACCAGCCTTGGGGATATCTACGCTGCTTAGCATTTCTTCAAAAGTCATACCACATTGCCTAGCTAAGTGATTAGCTTCTTCCATATCTATTTGTTGTTTGGGAAACACCTTGAGCGGGGGGATCGGTTGTACTTCCTGTTCTCTGAGATGGGGAATTGTTTTCCCATCCGCTTCTTTTGGTTATATGTCTTCACAATACAACGGTTATAGTCATTTGGCCTATTGAACACACATTGCGGTGGTTGCGGAAGAAAATCCTTAAAGTGCTTCTTGACTGTCGGATCTATTGGCTCCTTTGGCTCGGCCATTTTAGTGCTAACTGACATCTCACATCGGCATCCATGACCGCGCCGGTTTCCGCATCAGTCATTTAGTAAGGAAACTTGGGAGGAGCCGTGCTGACTCGTGTATTAAAGAGCTTGTTGGGGAACCCCAAGAGGAAGGTATGATGATCACAACAGTAAGTTTTCTCTCAGTTATGAAACCAAGGTTTACTCGAACCAGTAGGAGCAAGGAAACACCTCCAAGGTGTTGCTAGCTAGACTTTGGCAGGGCACACTACCGGCGCCAGCAGCAACGTGGAAACCTGCACAACACAACCACATAACTCTGTCCCCAACTTACAGTGAGGTTGTCAATCTCACCAGTTTTGCTGAAAACAAAGGATTAAATGTATTGTGTGGAAGAAAGTAATATTTTGCAGAAAGTAAACAGAAAACAGTAAACAGTTGTAGATTGATGGTAAAAGAAAGGACCGGGGTCCATAGTTCACTAGTGGTGGCTCTCCTTAAGATAGATGACATGTTGGGTGAAAAAATTACAGCGAGGCAATTGACAAACATCGAGAAAGCAATACATGCATATACTAATCATCTTGACTCCTTTGAGATTTGATTGGGAATTACAACATTATACATAGACCGTAATCCAACTGCATCTATGACTAATAATCCACCTTCAGGTTATCATCCGAACCCCCTCCAGTATTAAGTTGCAAGCAACAGATAATTGCATTATGCATTGCGTGTAAAGTAGACAATACGATTGTTCTATGAACAAAGGATTGCTGTTTTCTCCCTAGTAGCAAAAGCACATCTAGTACCTTAGAGATTTCTGTCACTTCCATAGATTACTAGAGACATGAACCCACTATCGAGCATAAATACTAACTCTTGGAGTTGCTAGCATCTACTTGGCCAAGATAGCTACTAACAACGGAAAACATGCAAGATCACAAATAACAAAGACATGATAGAATCAATAATCAATCTGAAATAGCATCTCAATATCCATTGGATCCCCGCAAACACAGCATGTAGAATTACAAATAGATGATCTTGATCATGAACGGAGCTCACAAGATCTAAACATGATAGAACAAAGGAGGAGAACCAGCCATCTAGCTACTACATGGACCCGTAGTTCAAGGATGAACTACTCACGCATCACACCGGAGGCTTGCATGGTGATGAAGAAGGCCTCCAGGGTGAATTCTCCTCTCCGGCAGGGTCCGGGAAGAGCTTTTGACATGGGTATACCCTGCAGGTACTCGAGTTTTGTATATACGGTCCAAATACGGTGGAGGACCACGGCGTTGCCACGACCTAATGAAGACTTCGAGTGGCCTACGGACTATCGATAACTTGCGAAACAAGGAGTCTAAAGATAGAAAGTTTTAAGGGCAAACCCTAAACTGTAACCGACTCGACCTGCTACCTGAGACCTAGCCTATCTATATAAAGGCTAGGAGGGGCGGCGAGGAGGACATACACAACCCTAGTTTCCACAACCCTCGCCAAATTGCATCTGCGCACCATTGTAATCTTCGATTCCTTCGTTAATTCCAAGAGCAGACAAGCAGGAGTAGGGACCTCTACGAGGCCTGAACCTGGGTAAACCTTGCGTCCCTATGTGCTTGTTTGCTAGCCGATTGATGCTTCCAGCGCTCCCTCCTTCTCGAAAACCCAAGTCCATAACAATGGGCATTGATGAGTTAAACCCTCGTCGATTAGCGTCGTTTGTGGGAATTGGGAGTGCTGATGTTGCGGATTTTTCGGCCCCATTAACCGTGATCTACAACTCCGCAATAGCGGAGATTCGCTAGCTCTTCGGCGCGTTCGACTTCACCGTCCACACGCCGGCCACTCGCCCAACTTTCGAGTCCGTGGGCGACGGAATCAGCCTAGCGATAGGGAGCTTCCGCTTCCAAGTTGGTCAGATTGGCACGCTTCGCATGCCTGACCATCCTACGGCATCCACGATTGCTCCCGCATCGTGATTCCCGCCAATAATCGGCACCCTCAGCGAGCTCAACACCTCAGCAACAGCTGAGAGCACGGACAGCGACAGCAGTCACGAATCCAATCTAGGTGGCTTAGCAACGGAAGATGGAGTCTATGGCTCCAGATCTGAGAGCTGCGGGAGCAACAGCTTCGCCCAACCACTTCATGTGCGCCGTCATCAATACTGGCGACTCCATGATACATTGCAAATGTATCTATAATTTTTGATGCTCAATGCTTGGTTTTATCCACTTTCTTGTGTTTTTGTCCACACTTTGGAGTACTTTTCATATTATTTCTTGGAGTAACCTATGCCACAGTGCCAGCTGCCTGTTTTCTGCTGTTTTTGGTTCTAGGAAAGTCAGAAAATGAATAATCTCGGAATTGGACGGGACAAAAGCCAAAGTGCCTATTTTTCCAGAAGACTCGCGGAGCCAGAATACGAGAAGGAGGAGGGCCAGGGCCTGGCCACACCACCCCCAGGCGCGGGCTGGGCTTGGCCGCGCCAGGGCATGGTGTGGTGGCCCCAGGAACCCCCTTGGTCTCCCTCTTCGCCTATAAGAAGCCTTCTGACCTAAAAACTTCGGGGGGTTCGACGCTTT
Organism: Avena eriantha; assembly: GCA_910589775.1. Taxonomy (NCBI): domain Eukaryota; kingdom Viridiplantae; phylum Streptophyta; class Magnoliopsida; order Poales; family Poaceae; genus Avena; species Avena eriantha. The sequence goes on along the minus strand of OU342744.1, from coordinate 22,116,772 downwards.
TCTAGAAGAAGTTCCGTAGCACCGCCACCACTGAAGGGGAGATTCGGGGGACAGAAAGTCTCTGTTCCGGCACCCTGCCGGGCCGGGGAAGTGCCCCCGGAGCCATCTCCATCGATCTTCAACATCATCTCCATCGACCATCCATGTTTCCCCCATCTATGAGTGAGTAATCCCCCGATGTAGGCTATGGAGATGGTAGGGATTGGATGAGATTGTTCATGTAATGGCATCAGATTGTTAGGGCATGGTGCCTAGTATATTTTATTAGTGCTTTATGACTTTGTTGCAACTTGTTGTGCTTAATGCTTGTCACTAGGGCCCGGGTGCCATGATTTCAGATCTGAACTTATTATTGATTCATTATGATAGTATTGTTCTTGGTCTTATCTACAAGTTGTATACACACGTTGTTGTCCTGAACCTATGGTCCCGAAGTGACAGAAATCAGGATAACCGGAAGGGAAAGGCTTTGATGTGAGGATCACATGTGTTCACGAAGTGTTAATGCTTTGCTCCGGTGCTCTATTAAAAGGAGCACCTTAATTGCCAGTAGTTCTCTAGAGGCCCCGCTGCAAACGGGATGGTAGGACAAAAGATGTTGAGCAAGTTCTCATTGCGAGCACGTATGACTATATATGGAACACATGCCTAGGATTGTCTAGTACTTGGGTGCTTTATCTTATTTATCTGCAATTGCCCTATGTTCTGTTTGCTATGTGAATTTTCTTGTCCATGCAACGCCCGTCCATCCATCCCTATGCCTACCACACTCGAATCCCACTGTTTACTGCTTTCGTTACTACTGTCTTTGCTTTGCTACTGCTGTTACTTTGCTATTCCTACTACAAAACTGTTGCTACTGATAAACTGCTGTGAGCAAGATTGTTTCCAGGTGCAGCTGAATTGACAACTCAGTTGTTAAGGCTGATAAATATTCTTTGGCTCCCCTTGTGTCGAATCAATAAATTGGGTTTCACTTCCCTCGAAAATACTGCGATACACCCCCTATACTTGTGGGTCATCAAGACTATTTTCTGGCACCGTTGCCGGGGAGCATAGCTTTATTTATCAAGTTCACTTGGAATCACTATTGTTCAAGCTAAGTTTATCTTTCTCCTTGTTTCTTTATTAAAAAATACAAAAAAATTAGTTCCTACTCTAGTTGTTATTTTCGTTGGTCTGTTATTGTCTTGCTTTATCATACTTGTTGGCAATGGTTGGTTTCTTTGAAACTGAAGCTTATTGGCAAGGTGGGTTCACGGAAGATCAAAAATATTATTATAAGGAACACCGCTTGTCACAAAAAGGGAAACACTTTTGGGAACAAATTGATAGATTGTATATCATTGCTAGGAACGTGTGCTCTACCTATAATGTTACTTATTGTTGTGATGAGTCTTGTTGCGGAAAGAGGTATAAACACCTCCCATTTCAATGTGAGTATAGTGATAATGATACGATGAACACCTCCCTTTGGCCAAGAGATTGTTTCCTTTTCTCCCTTGTCTTCCTTGCCACTTGTGGATTCCTTTATTTTATTGGTATTCCCTTGTGTTTTATTTAATGTAGGTAGTAGTGATGATCTCTTTTGTGTGCATTTTGCATTCAAAAGCAAAATTCAATATAATGCACCATTCATGGGGGAGCTCTCCTATATTCTCTAGAACACTCCTTTTATGCTTCTTGTGTTGATCCACATAGTGTTTCTTGTGCTTGGATGCTTGACCTTTTCTCTTGGTACTTTGTGCCATCATGAGAAGTGTATAGAGTTTGGTTTTTGTGTTAGAACCTTGCTCTATTTGGGAGTTGGATTTGTCTCATTCTTTGTTACTTGTTTTGGTCTTTTAGAATGAGATAAATCCTTGAGCATTGTGTGTTTTGTGCATCTTTTGTTCTTTGGCTTTTGCCTTGTTCATTTGTTGAATTTGTGTCCTTCCAGGTGTTGATTTTGCTCTTTGATACAATTTGGACACCGTTTGTCGTGTCACACTCTTGTGTGCTACTTCTTGGTTTACTTGGTGTTTTAGTTCAAATTGTATCTCATTTTTGGTTATTGAGAGTCGTGTGCATGCATATTTACTACATGTTTATATTATGGCTTGCTTGATCTCTTGATCCAATATATAGGGGAAACTCCACCAAATCCTATTGGCTAAGATGTGCATGAAATTCAATTTCATATCAATATGCACATATTTATGTGGAGGGTCCCCTATGTATTGTAGTTGGACTAACTACTTTGGACCCAATTTGTTTGGGAACATAGTGTACTTAATTGTGTTTTAGGTACATTGGAGATATATTGGATGCTTGTCTTATCCATTAGGTAGAAGTGGTGCCTACATGTCATTTGGAGGCAAGCTAGGATGATCAACACATTCTTATCCTCTACATCCTACCAATTATATCTCGGTAACAAGTATCTCTCTCATGCATACATATCTTGTTTCCAACCTTTTGTAGGTTGCTCGTTGGCATGCATTTGTGTGTTCGTTATGTTGTGGTTCTTTGTTTGTCTTGTTCGAGTGCTCTCTATTACAAATGTGAGTATGTTGAGAGGAGTGCATATAATGGGGACTATACAAAATCATGATCATGATTCACTTATCCCAAATATGTCAATCTAGCAATTTTATTGCATATCTTTTCCTCATTCACTCTCATGAGCAATAGTGAGTATTTTGCATAGTTATTTTATATTTGTGATACTTGTTGCCTTTCTCCATATATTCCAACTATTCCCCTTTCGCTTGGAAATAGTTGTAATATATGTAGTGTGTTGGTGTTTTGAAGTTCATTGATGTACAATAAGATATAATTGAGCCTTTGGCCATGCTTTCAAGCAAAAATCTTATTGGTATATTCTATGACTTCTTTTGTTGTTCATGTGCTTTCTTGTGTATCTATTTTGTGTGTGCATGTTTCTTTGTGGACATATGTCTTTGTGATATTTTCCACCTAGAAACTTATACACACAAGAGAATATAAAATCTTTGGTTGTTTTGGTTGTTTTTGTTTTCCTTGGAGACCACCTTTTACTTATTGTTGATTCTTCGGTGGCTTCCAAATTTATTTTTGTATGAGTGCTTGTCCCTTTTGTTTGCATCTCCGAGCACTCATAATTTGATCTCTCTTGCCGTGTATTGTTAAATGAGTTAGTAGGAGTGAGGATTCCATGATTGTGCGCTTTGTTTCCAAATACAATTATTATAATTGGTGCATAATCCTTGGGGAGCTTCTTTAATTCACTTAAGAATGCTAATTTGCCTTTCTCTTTGTTTGTGGTTTAAATGTCTATGGGGGAGTGAGGATTCCATACTTGTGCATGATTTATTCAATTCAATGATTCTAATTTGTGCACAAAGATTGGGGAGCTTCCCTATTACATCTAAACACTCATTTGTTCGTATATTTTTGTCTTGTGTTGTTTTGGTATCAATTGATGTTGTCAATTGGTATTTTTGGATCTTTTGATTGCTTGCTTCATTTGTTGAAGCTTCTTTCATTTCCTCTTATTTTTTGGCAATCTTTGGGTCCTCAATATAGTCTTACTTCCTCCCAAGGATCCATCATTGGATATGTGCATATGCACACCTTTGGAGGAATTCTCATATTGGCCATCTAGAACTTTTCACCCATTTTGGCAATCGATGCCAATGGGGGAGAAGTTTTAGAGGGTTTAAGGGAAGTTGGTTTATGCTTTTGAGTTGGTTGTTAAGCATTAGCCTTGCATGCTCTTGCATCTTTGTTGTTGCTTTGCATGCTTAATATATAGAGGAAACTCAACCACCGATAATGGTTGGCAATCTATGCAATGAAATTCAAGTTCATCACACATGCATAGATTGTGGGGGAGTTTGCTCTATATATTGTGGTTTTACCAACATCACATGCTTGTGTAGTATTTGATGTTGGGGCAACCATTTTGTTCGTTAAATTCCATATTTAAACCCTCTCTAGGGGATTGTCATCAATTACCAAAATGGGGGAGATTGAAAGGGCATGTATGCCCCCATGTGTGGTTTTGGTAATTAACGACAATCCCTATGGATTAATGTGCAAATTGAGTTTCACTTGTAGGTTTGTCCATTAGCATCGCTTGGACCATGTGTTGGTTTCAAGGATGAAAAATAAGAAGCATCGTCCAAGGGCTTTGTGCCTATTGGAATCAAGTAGAAGAAGAAGATCAAGTATGTCTTGAAGAAGAAGAAGAAGATGGAGTTCCTCATGGCTATCTTCAAGACATCGTCAAGAATTGTTGTGCAAGCTAAAGAGAATGATGAAGACAAGTTCGAAGAAGATGCTTCCCCATGGTGTATGGGGGAGCATGTCCCAAGACTTCATCAAGCAAGTGCGAACAAGTGCAATCAAGAAAGGTGTTCCATCTTGAAGGTGACAAGATCGTCTACATCAAGCTCAAGTGGTATGCTCAAGACAAAGGTATGGTCTTGATAGGGTTTCCTTTTTACCGGTCTCTTGTAGTGTTCTTGTAGTGTTGGAAGACCGGGTTTAGGATAGATAACCGTACTATCAAGAGGGGCTCTCGAGTGGGTGACTCGTTCATATCTTTCGGTGAGAGCTCAAACCTTTGCATACATAGCATCATCTTTCTCGTTTGTTGTTTGGTTCTTGTCCATGTGAGGATCTAGAGCTTGTGGTTATCTTCATTACATGCTCTAGTTCATCAAAAACGGATTTCCCATGCATATCTCATTGCGTTTTTGATCTTGCGGGTTTTCTGGCTCCACACCTTGGGAGGTATCTCACATATATATTCATGGTATTTTCTACCTTGGTGATATCCAATATTTCATGGTATTTTTGTTGGATTCTACATGTCGTTATGTTTCCAACAAAATTGGTTTCATCTCGTTTGGAGTTCGGATGCAAAAGTTATGGCATTTCTGGTTCTGAAGTTTCTCTGACCGGAAGTACCGGCCAAACGCCGGAAGTACCGCTCGGGCAGAAATGCCGCCGGTAGTACCGGTGTTAATACCGGCCCAACTTCCGGTGAACCCATTTTTGGTTCAGTATGCTCTCTGCCTGGTTTGTGCTATTTGACGGAACTTCGGTCGGAATCTTGGGCGGTTGTACTGGCCCATGCGGTAGTACCGGTGACCCACCGGTAGTACCGGCCGGCCTCGTTTTTGTGTTCGTTTGCACCGTGTTTTTTGGACCGTTGGCTGAGTGCCACCGGTAGTACCGGCCACCCACCGGTACTACCGGTCGTGCGCGATTCTGTGGGTAACGGGCAGATCGGAGAGCCCTTTAAAAGGAGCTCCCCTTTCCCCTTCGGCCCTAACAAGCTCTTTCTTGGTTTTTTGGCTTTCTCTCTCCTCCATTGTTGACCTTTAAGAGCTTGCTCTCTCCCCTTCCCCCCTCCTATGATTCTTGCATCTTTTTGAGGGATTTGAGAGAGGAGATGTAGATCTACAAGCCCCACCAAGCAAAATCCCTTCTTTGTGAAGGAATCCTTGGGATCTAGATCTTGGAGAGTTTTGTGTTCTCCTCTTGTTTTCTTCCTCCCTTATTCCCCCAATAGCTTTTGTAGCTTTGGTGGAATTTGAGAGAGAAGGACTTGCCTCTTGCATTTGGTGCATAGGTTTGAGTTCTCCTCGAAGATTCGGCGAATTCAAGCCCTTGGGCTTGTTTCTCTTGGGTTCTTGGAACCCTAGACGGTTTTGTGGAGTTGTGGTGTGTTCTTGGGGCTCCAATTGAGTTGTGGAGGTTCCCCAAGCTCGTTGGCCTTTTGTGGCATTGTGGAGCCTTTGTGGCGTTTCTTGGGAGCCCTCCAATTGAGTTGTGGAGATTGCCCCAAGCCTTGTACAGGTTCGGTGACCGCCCTCAAGTGTCCCATAGTGGAACGTGAGTAGGCCTTTGTGGCGAGCTCACGGGAGAATAGGGTGAGCCTTTTGTGGCGTCGGTGGGTTGCGTGCCTTCGCATCTTGGGGTGAGGCCTTGTGTGGCGTTGGGTGAGCATCGTGCCACCACACCTCAAGGTGAGCTATTTGGGGCGTTCGAAGTTCATTGCACCCCCGCACCTCTCCAACGGAGACGTAGCTTCTTTGGAAGTGAACTTCGGGAAACAAATCATCGTCTCCGCGTCCATCGGTTATCTCTCAACCGAGCCCTTTACTTATGCAATTTACATTGTGATAGCCTTCGTGCTTGAAGTACTATATCTTGCTATCACCTTGTTGCTCTTCTTGCTTAGCATAGGTTGTTGGTGCACTTAGTGAAACTAGTGGATATAGGTTTTGGCTTGATAAATTAAACGTTAAGTTTTATTCCGCATTTATTAGAGCCTAAACCATAATAGTTTTAAAACGCCTATTCACCCCCCTCTAGGCAACGTCCATTTCCCTTTCATACCATATCTTCCTATGCTAAAGGAATTTATGACTTTTATGATGCGGAACAAATTGAAGAATTTATTGCTTGGAAGGGTGCTTTTGAACTTGCTAGTTTGCTTGAAAATATTGATGATTCACCTTACAAATATGAGGTGTATGGTATACTTAAATTTTGCTTTGATAATTACAAGGATGAAAATGGCTATATTCTTGAATATTTTAATAGATGCTTTCCACAAATGGAAGAGACTAATGCCTTGCAGGATCCTATGGAAGAAGAAATTGATAAACCTAAAATCTCATTAGATGAAAAAGAGCAAGAGAGTGATGAACAAAAGGAGGAATAATGGATTAGCTACCCATGCCTACCTTCTAATGAGAGTAACTCTTTATCCCTTACATTATTTGATTGTTCCCCTTGCTTACTAAAGGAGAATGAATGTTATGTCCCTGAGGTTTCTCTTGAAAATGTTTATAATAAAGCTCTAGTGCTTGTATATCATCAAGAGCATGCTTTATGTGATAGTTATATTGTAGAGTTTATTCATGAGACTACTGAAAATTATTATGAGAGAGTAAAATATGGTTGTAGAAGTTTTCATGGCATTGAAACACCTCTCTATGTGCTGAAAGTTTTGAAGTTACTCTTGTTTTATCTTCCTATGCCTGTCACTTTGTTATTTGCTTACACGATTCCTATGCATAGGAAGTGGGTTAGACTTAAATGTGTTTTGAATTTGCTCCTTGATGCTCTCTTTTACTTCAACTCATATTCCTTATGAGAGCATCCTCTCAAACTTTTATGCCTAAAGATGATAATATGTCTATTATTCTTGGGAGACCTTTTCTTAAATACTGCAGGAGCTGTTATTAATTATAATCAAGGGAAGGTGACCTTCAATGTTAATGACAAGGAACACATTGTCTATTTCCTCAAGAAGATTGAAAGGATTTATGGTTTGAATTCGATTGAACATGTTGAGGGCATTCAAGTTGGAGAAATATATTGTCCCATACCAAGAGATTTTTTTTTGAAACTATTATGATTGGGACCATTGCTATCAAGGTTGAGGTAACATAATCATTAGTGGAATACAAAGTTTTGTCTCATATGAAATTTTTTTGGTACCAAGACATGATCAACCTTGTTAACAAAAGGATTTCATTGAACAAAACAATGTTTTCACCGTGATTATTTCTGTTTACTTCTATTCTATCCATTCTAGTTTTTGCTTATGCCTAACTTAAAGGCATTAAAGAAAAGTACTTATTGGGAGATAACCCAAAAGTTTTAGATGAGTCTTGTAAGTTATTACCTCTGTAATAACCGCTCCTTAGCCTTTTTATTTGCTTTTTGTGCCAAGAGTAACCTCTAATGAGAATGAAGTGATGATTGGGAAAGTTGCTGTCCCGAAACAAATTTCTGTGCTTCACCGTAAAAATTCGTGAGAGAGCTCTGTATGTCGGGTTGAGCTGTATTTTTATGTTCTTCTGTCCCAGGTTGTTATCTAACTTTCTTTAGGTCAACACTTTTTGATTTGAGCAACAGAAGGTCTTCGAAAAAATTCGTCTTTACCTGCTGGTCTGTTTTGACTGATTTCTGCCATTTTCTGCATTTGCTTCTTGTAGGTTCCTTTTTGAGTTCTTTTGGGGAATTGAGATTTTAGAGGGAAGTACTACAGTAGCTAGTGTTCTAATGGAAGTTTATTTGGTGTTAGAACTGAATCTTAAGACTTATTTATCTTAAATGCACTAATGTTGCTAATGAGATTGTGTGAAGTTTTGTATGAAGGAAAAATTTCAGGTGTATGGAAGGAATGAGTAATGAGATGAAGGATGGACTAAAGCTCAAGCTTGGGGATGCCATGTGTGTCACCCCAAGAAATATCCAAGAAGTACAAGCGTCAAAGCTTGGGGATGCCCAAGGCATCCCCTTCTTCATCAATAAAAATCCCAGGTTTCTTCCAAACACTTCATTTTTATTGTTTCATGCACAGTTGTGTTGTTCTTGGAGCGTCTTCTTTTTCGTTTTTCGTTTTGGTTTTTCGTTTTCTTAGTTTGCTTAGTTTTCTGAATAAATTGGTTGGACCCCCTCTTTCATATGTTGGTTTGCAAATAGTTTGGTTGGGTTTGGAAAAGAGTAGGAAAGTTCATACTTAAGTGGTAAAGAGAGCTTGATTTTGACTGTGGCCTATGCTTTGTCTGATGGGTTCGTAGCATGGAAAACAAAAATTTCTACCGCAAGAACGAACAAAACCCAGATCTAATCTAGATAAAAGCCAAGATCTAATCTATTAGACATGAGCAACGAGATAGATAGGAACTAACCCTCATAGATCTGAAAGCGTTAACGAGATTAGATCTCGTGGTTGATGTAGTCGATCACTTGCCGATCTCAAGATCGTGTGGACGATCCTTCCGGCGTCGCGTTCCGGCAGCGCTTCCGCAGTCGGTCAAGTGGACGATCCTTCCGGCGCCGCGTTTCGGCAGCGCTTCCGCAGTCGGTCACACGTGCGGAGTCGAAGCAGACCTTCCTCTCCCTGTTCCAGCGAGCAGCGGAGGTAGTAGATCTTCTCCACGGAATCCCAGTAGCACGACGGCGTGGTGGTGGTGGTGGAGTAGAGAATTCTGCAGGGCTTCGCCTATGCCTGTGCAGAAGAAAGGTGGAGGAGAGAGGCGGCAGAGATTGGGGTTATGGGAGCAAGGGAGGAGGGGGCGCCCCTGCCCTTCTATTTAAGGGGGAGAGGGCGCCTTGGGGAGGGGGAGTCCTACAAGGACTCCCCTCCTCTAGGCCGGCGGATTGGGGAGTGGGGGGAGGAGTCCTCCTCCCCCACGACTCCTAGTCTTGACCCACCAGGGTTCCTTGATCCCTATCTTGATTTTCAAGCAAACTCCAAGATATCTTCTAGAACCTTCCGGAACATTCCGAAACCTTCTAGAATCCTCATACAAACACTCCGGAACATTTCCTAACTCAGAAAATGATTCCTATATATGAATCTTATTCTCCGGACCATTCTGGATCTCCTCGTGATGTCCCGAATCCAATCCGAGACTCCGAACAACATTCAGTCTCCAACACATATTCCATATCTACTTAAAACAACTTCGAACCTTAAGTGTGTCACCCTACGGTTCGTGAATATGTAGACATGATAGAGACACATATCTAATCAATAACCATCAGCGGGACCTGGAGATCCATAATGGCTCCCACATACTCAACGATGACTTCGCGATCGATTGAACCACTTACATACGAAACTAATTCCGTTTGTCTCGCGATACTATACTTATCCGAGGTTTGATCGTCGGTATCTCCATACCTAGTTCTACCTCGTTACTGATAAGTACTCTTTACTCGTTCCGTGATATGTCATCCCTTGTGACCTAGTCACATGCTTGCAAGCTAACTAGATGACATTCCACCGAGAGGGCCTAGAGCATATCTATCCGTCATATGGATGGACACATCCCAATCTTTGTTCATACGCTTCAACACATATTTTCAGAATACCCAATGACACTTTTATAACCACCCAGTTACGAAGCGGCGTTTGATGTCATCAAAGTATCCATCCGGTGATGGTGATTAACATAACCTCATGGTCGAAGGAATAGGTTACTATGTATTTGAAAGCTTACAGCAATACGAACTTAATGACTTGATCTTATGCTACGCTTACTATGGGTGTGTGTCCATCATATCATTCTCCTAATCACATAACCTTGTTATTAATCACATCCTAATGTCCATGATCAGAAAACCATGATCATCAATTAATCAACAAGCTAGTTCAACAAGAGGCTTACTAGGGACTCTCTTATGTTTACAAAACACACTAGTATTAGTGTTTCCTAATAATACAATTATAGCATGGGATGTAAACATTCATCATAAACACGAAGATATAATAATAACCACTTTTATTATTGCCTCTTGGGCATATCTCCAACAGTGTCATGCCATTGTTTTGGCTTTATGCTTAGTATTCTTTGCTGTAGCATGACTTGTTATAAACAATTGAGATTGCTTAATGTGCCTTGGATGAATCATGCGTTGTTTTCGCATATTAAAGCATAGTATAGTGGTATTCTCCTTTGATGCTTTATTTGGGTTGACTTCGCACATGTTCACACCATGTTATGACTATCCCAACTCACCATAAGCCTTTATGATCCTTTATTTTTCAACTTGTACTATCACTTTATGCTTTGATCAATGATGTTTTGTCGCTCTGCATGATTATGGCCATTATTGCTCTCTCGTTTGTCGCTCCCTTACTATTGCTAGCCTTCACTTCCACTGAGTGTTTTACTCAAGTTTCCAACTCCCTAAACCAAATATTTCCAAAGTGTCCACCATACCTACCTATTAGCATCATTTGCTATTTCCGTGCATATTCATTATGCCTTGTTTTCTTCCGAATAAAATGTTTGCTTCTTATGAGAAAGTTAGTTGGTAAAGCTCTCACGAACTTGATGGCACACTTTATTTTCTTGCACTTAATAAACCTGAACCATTGCGTCCTTCTTTGTTGCGTATATGCTTGCGCTTTATAAGTTGAAGTTAGCAGAACCATGTATCATGGGGAATGCTTTCAACATTGCACTGGTACCTTGTACCTCGTTGATATCATGTTCTTTTGCTTATGGATCCCGACGGTGTGAAATAAAAGTGGAACTTGTAAGATCATGGAGTTTATATGTGTGTTAGAGAAACGCCTGGCCGCTAGCCTAAGCCATGCCTAATCATGGTGGAAACTTGCAGCATAACTATAGTGAGCATTCTATGAAGCATCCTCAATAAAAACCTATGCAAATAGCAAATAATAAGATTGCTGAGATGCTCACTGTCTGCTTGCCTTGTGATTTTGATTATGGGATAGCTCTTGTGTCATGTGCAAGGGGTACCCCGTTGGCGGTTCTCAATGATATGCATGTATTTAGAATGACAAGAGCTTGCTCGTGACTGAAGTTGAGTAGCATGAGGATCGGTCTTAGTAAGTAAGGGGCATGAGACTTCGATTTATAACTTGTCAAGCATATCCTCTTAGTTGTGTCACTTTCACCTTAACCACATTAAAGATGCTTATGATAGGGGCAATGAGAGCTCAAAGCTAATGAGTACCATACTTTCAAAATTTGGAAGCCTTTCAAACTATTCAAAACCTTTTCATTTCCTTGTTGAGTCTCCACACATTCTATGAGCACTTTGAGAGCATAGTGGACATTCTTAGTTCTATGTGCATTGTCCCAAGACTTGTTGATTGATGCATACCTTGATATTGCTTATTTTAAACTATTTGTATCTAGTCACTCTTGTAAACTTTGAAGGTGTCCTATGCATTTATGTTTGCTACTCTTTGAGGGACAAGCTGAATGCCACTTTGCTATGTTTTCTTTATGTGAAACAAACAAACATCTTACAAAGCATTGTTATTCATGAATCTTTTGTTTGTGCCTTTTCATGTTGCATCATAGTTTCTTTGTCTTATTGCTAGAACTTTGTCTTTCATGTTATGATTGAAGTACTATGATCCCAGCTTTGAGTGTTTTACAAATACTTTGATCAAGTCTTTGATGGTGCATGTCACCTCAAAAAAAATTCTTTCTTTTTATCACTTACCTACTCGAGGACGAGCAGGAGTTAACCTTGGGGATGTTGATACATTGCAGATGTATCTATAATTTTTGATGCTCCATGCTTGGTTTTATCCACTTTCTTGTGTTTTGTCCACACTTTGGAGTACTTTTCATATGATTTCTTGGACTAACCTATTAACAAGAGCCACAGTGTCAGCTGCCTGTTTTCTGCTGTTTTTGGTTCTAGGAAAGTCAGAAAATGAATAATCTCGGAATTGGATGGGACTAAAGCCAAAGTGCCTATTTTTCGAGAAGACTCACGGAGCCAGAATACGAGACGGATGAGGGCCAGGGCCTGGCCACACCACCCCCAGGCGCGGGCTAGGCTTGGCCGCACCAGGGCATGGTGTGGTGGCCCCAGGCACCCCCTCGGTCTCCCTCTTCGCCTATAAGAAGCCTTCTGACCTAAAAACTTCGGGGGGTTTGACGTTTTTCCAGAAGAAGTTACGTAGCGTCGCCACCACCGAAGGGGAGATTCGGGGGACAGAAAGTCTCTGTTCCGGCACCCTGCCGGGACGGGGAAGTGCCCCCGGAGCCATCTCCATCGATCTTCACCAGCATCTCCATCGACCATCCATGTTTCCCCCATCTATGAGTGAGTAATCCCCCGCTGTAGGCTATGGGGATGGTAGGGATTGGATGAGATCGTTCATGTAATGGCATCAGATTGTTAGGGCATGGTGCCTAGTATCTTTTATTAGTGCTTTATGACTTTGTTGCAACTTGTTATGCTCAATGCTTGTCACTAGGGCCCGAGTGCCATGATTTTAGATCTGAACTTATTATTGATTCATTATGATAGTATTGTTCTTGGTCTTATCTACAAGTTGTATACACACATTGTTGTCCGGAACCTATGGCTCCGAAGTGACAGAAATCGGGATAACCGGAAGGGAAAGGCTTTGATGTGAGGATCACATGTGTTCACGGAGTGTTAATGCTTTGCTTCGGTGCTCTATTAAAAGGAGCACCTTAATTTCCAGTAGTTCCCTAGAGGCCCCGCTGCAAACGGGCTGGCAGGACAAAAGATGTTTTGCAAGTTCTCATTGTGAGCACATATGACTATATATGGAACACATGCCTTGGATTGTCTAGTACTTGGGTGCTTTATCTTCTTTATCTGCAATTGCCCTATGTTCTGTTTGCTATGTGAATTGTCTTGTCCATGCAACGCCCGTCCATCCATCCCTATGCCTACCACACTCGAATCCCACTATTTACTGCTTTCGTTACTACTGTCTTTGCTTTGCTACTGCTGTTACTTTGCTATTCCTACTACAAAACTGTTGCTACTGATAAACTGCTGTGAGCAAGATTGTTTCTAGGTGTAGCTGAATTGACAACTCAGTTGTTAAGGCTGATAAATATTCTTTGGCTCCCCTTGTGTCGAATCAATAAATTGGGTTTCACTTCCCTCGAAAATACTGCGATACACCCCCTATACTTGTGGGTCATCACTCCACCGCTAATCGTGAAAACGGTGGCAATAGTTCTGACCCACCTAACGGTGGCATACCCAACGACGGGCCTCCCAACGGCGGCCCCACCAATAGTGGCAACGACGCACCCGTCAATAGTAGAGGGGCAGTCGAACCCCCAACCATGGTGAACAAGTACACTGGCGAACGTGTCGTGATCAAGCTCAACGACCTCGAGTGGGCTCGCCGCCGAGACGCCCTGCGAGGCAATCCTCTGCCCCCAGGCACACCGCAAGAACTGCTGATGGGCTATCATTGGCTGCTGAAGGAGGAGTACAGACGCTAGCTACAAACAATCGCGCAACTCGAAGCGCGTGAAAAGGCGGCAGACGAGTCGAGCCTTCGAAGAGCCGGGCTCTCCTCTCATGGAGGATCCTCCTCCAAAGGCAACGAGTACGTGGCCAACAAGAGACGATCTCGAATGGCCGATCTCACCGAGCAGGAGCGCATAGAAGCTGCAAAAGTCCTCGACTTAAGCTCTATGACAATTGACACTCGAGGCAATGTGGTCCCAAAGACGCCGCAAGCAGCAGTGACAACGGCCACCATGTACCTGCTCAACAACCAGCCGCCAGCAAGAGACCCCCAAGCTGCCATGCACCGATCTACGATCGCAGGCTTGGGATTAATCGAGGCCGCTCTCGACAAAGAGCCAACGTCGGAGCCAAAGAAAAACAAGGCTCTGGCAAAACGCTATTTCTCAGCCTCGTCCTGCGACGACAGTCACGATCTGTCTCGACGTCGCCGTTCACGGCGACACGACCACGCCTACGACGCTCATGATGACATCACGTAGCGCAAAATCGACAAGTCAAGGGCACGACGTGCCCGATCGACTGATTCAAAGGATGAAGACATGGAGCTCTGCGGCGCCCGATGCTTCAGCAGAGCCATCAGGAAGAAGCGAATGCCCAAGGGGTTCAAACTCCCCTCGGAAAACCCAAAATTTGATGGCCTACAGGACCTGAAAATCTGGTTAGAAGACCACATCTCCTCCGTCAGGCTCCATCGTGGGAGTCGAAGCACGGCCATGCAGTGCCTACAGCTGCAGCTACAGGGCGTTGCCCGAGCAAGGCTAAATAACCTCCCGCGCGGATCCATTCGCAGTTGGGATGAGCTGGTCTACAGCTTTGTGCGCAACTTCAAGGGCACCTACAAAAGGCCCGCATCAATCGAAGAGCTGAGATGCTGCCAGCAAAGGTCAGGCGAATCACTACACTCGTACATCTAGAAATGGTCCATCATCAAGAACTCCGCAGAAAATATCTCGGAGGAACGGGCAATCGACACATTCAACGGCGGCGTTTGCTGCATAGAGCTCAGGGAGGAGCTGGGTCGCTCGAAGCCCAAAACCATTGACCACCTAATGGAAATCGCAAATCGGTGGGCAGATGGAGAGGACTCGGTGAAAAATCACGTCCACTCCGACGATGAAGCAGAGGTCGAGCGCCAACGCGACCGCCAAAGCAAACGTCGAATGCACATCTATGATGACCGTGACGACATCAACATGGTCGCAGCCGGCTACGCTGACAGGCACGACAACAACCGCAATAGCGGCTATCGCAGCGGTGGACACCGCGACTCCGGGAAAACCACGCAAGTATGGTAACGCCGCACTCGCGAAGAGGCACCCGCGACAACAATCGAGGACAAACTGTCCGGGCCGTGCAACATGCACTTCTACATCGACAAGCACGACGGTAAGAAGAAATCCAGCCACCTCCTGAAGGACTGCCGCGAGTTCCTCAAACTCCACGAGGGTCTGGCACGGATGAATCGCGAGGCCATCAATAGGGGCTATGGAGTCGCCCCAGGCACTGTAGCACATGCAGCTCCTCCTCCACCAACTGGAGGGCCACCACCCGCGGCCGCACCGATCCACGATCAAGGCGGCGAGCCATACCCACGGGCTATGGGAAACATGATGATCCAAAAGGGACGCCCCTCGAATCGGGTGCAGAAGGCCATCACTCGCCAAGTAAATTTGGCAACAAACTAACCACCATCCACTACCGAGTATCTCAATGGAAGCGACTCCTGCATCACCTTCGACAAGCGCGACCACCCGCGTCAAGTACCCCGCCCAGTCCATTGTCCCCTCGTACTCGAGGCGCAGATTAGAGGCTTCGACATGAGTCGCGTCTTCATGGATGGTGGAAGTGGCATTAACCTCATGTTCACGAGTACCTTGCGAGCAATGAGGATCCCTCTGACCTGCCTAGAGGTCTCGGACATGACATTCCACGACATCGTCCCAGGCAAGGGCATATATCCCCTTGGCAAAATCAACCTCGACATTATCTTCGGCACGCAGAAAAACTTTCGACGTGGACGCACCGACTTCGAAGTCGTCGACTGGCCTTCACAGTACCACTGCATCCTCGGACGTGTCGCGTTCGCTAGGTTCATGGCAGTGCCACACTACGCCTACCTGCAGATGAAAATGCCAGGCCCCAATGACGTCATCTTGATCAACGGGAGCTTCGAGAGGTCCGGCAGTTGTGACAGGGAATTCAATAGAATTTCCCAGTCCTTCGGCATGCAAGAAGAACTCGCAAGATTAAAGGAGTCAACAGAAAATAGTCTGCCTCCCTTGAGCCGGCCAAGTTCACCCGACCTATCCTTCGACTCGTCGGTGCATACGAAGAAAGTTCAAGCCCACCAATCGGACCCGGCCAAGACGGCCCTCATTGCCAACAACTTGAGTCCCGCATAGGAACTCGCGCTCGTCGAATTCCTCCGTGAGCACCGGGAAATCTTTGCTTCGTGTCCAGCGGACATGAGATGACCCACAAGTATAGGGGGTGTATCGCAGTATTTTCGAGGGAAGTGAAACCCAATTTATTGATTCGACACAAGGGGAGCCAAAGAATATTTATAAGCCTTAACAACTGAGTTGTCAATTCAGCTGCACCTGGAAACAATCTTGCTCACAACAATTTATCAGTAGCAACAGTTTTGTAATATGAGTAGTAAAGCAAACCTAGTAGTAAAGCAAAGACAACAGTAACAATAGTAATAAATAGTGGGATTCGAGTGCGGTAGGCATAGGGATGGAAGGACGGGTGTTGCATGGACAAGACAATTCACATAGCAATCAGAACATAGGGCAATTGCAGATAAATAAGATAAAGCATCCAAGTACTAGATAATCCTAGGCATGTGTTCCATATATAGTCATACGTGCTCATAATGAGAACTTGCACAACATCTTTTGTCATGCCAGTCCGTTTGCAGCGGGGCCTCTAGGGAACTACTGGCAATTAAGGTGCTCCTTTTAATAGAGCACCGGAGCAAAGCATTAACACTCCGTAAACACATGTGATCCTCACATAAGAGCCATTCCCTTCCGGTTATCCCGATTTCTGTCACTTCAGGGCCATTGGTTCCGGACAACAACATGTGTATACAACTTGCAGATAAGACCATAAACAATACTATCATAATGAATCAATAACATGTTCAGATCTGAAATCATGGCACTCGGGCCCTAGTGACAAGCATTATGCACAACAAGTCGCAACAAAGTCATAAAGCACTAATAAAAGATACTAGACACCATGCCCTAACAACCTGATGCCATTACATGAACGATCTCATCCAATCCCTACCATCCCCATAGCCTACAGCGGGAGATTACTCAGGGAAAACATGGATGGTCGATGGAGAAGCGATGGTGATGATGATGGCGATGATCTCCTCCAATTCCCCGTCTCGGCAGGGTGCCAGAATGGAGTTTCTGGTGCTGTTTCTTGGAATCTGGTGGTGGCGGCGGAGCGGAACTCCTTCTAGAAAAAAGTCGAACCCCCTGGAGTTTTTAGGTCAGAAGGCTTCTTATAGGCGAAGAGGGAGACCGAGGGGGTGCCTGGGGCCACCACACCATGCCCTGGTGCGGCTAGGCCCATCCCGCGCCTGGGGGGTGTGGCTAGCCCCTGGCCCTCCTCCGTCTCGTATTCTGGCTCCTGGAGTCTTCTGGAGAAATAGGCACTTTGGCTTTTGTCCCGTCCAATTCCGAGAATATTCATTTTCTGACTTTCCTGGAACCAAAAACAGCAGAAAACAGGAAGTTGGCACTGTGGCTCTTGTTAATAGGTTAGTCCAAGAAATCATATGAAAAGTACTCCAAAGTGTGGACAAAACACAAGAAGTGGATAAAACCAAGCATGGAACATCAAAAATTATAGATACATTTGCAATGTATCAACATCCCCAAGCTTAACTCCTGCTCGTCCTCGAGTAGGTAAGTGATAAAAAGAAAGAATAATTTTTGAGGTGACATGCACCATCAAAGACTTGATCAAAGTATTCATAAAACATTCAAAGTGGGATCATAGTACTTCAATCATAATATGAAAGACAAAATTCTAGCAATAAGACATAGCAACTATGTTGCAACATGAAAAGGCACAAACCAAAGATTCATGAATAACAATGCTTTGCAAGACGTTTGTTTGTTTCACATAAAGAAAACATAGCATAATAGTATTCAGCTTGTCCCTCAATAGAGTAGCAAATATAAATGCATAGGACACCTTCAAAGTTCATAAGAGTGACTAGATACAAATAGTTTAAAACAAGCAATAAAAAGGTATGCATCAGTCAAAAAGTCTTGGGACAATGCACATAGAACTAAGAATGGCCACTATGCTCTCAAGAAAGTGCTCATAGAATGTGTGGAGACTCAACAAGGAAATGAAAAGGTTTTGAATAATTTGAAAGGCTTCCAAATGCTGAAAGTATGGTACTCATTAGCTTTGAGCTCTCATTGCCCCTATCATAAGCATATTTAAATGGTTAAGGTTAAAGTGACAAAACTAAGAGGATATGCTTGACAAGTTATAAATCGAAGTCTCATGCCCCTTACTTACGAAGGCCGATCCTCATGCTACTCAACTTCAGTCACGAGTAAGCTTTTGTCATTGAAGTATATACGTATCATAGAGAACCGCCAATGGGGTACCCCTTGCACATGATACAGGAGCTATCCCATAATCAAAAATGATAAGGCAAGCAGACAATGAGCATCTCAGCGATCTTTTTATTTACTATGTACATAGATTTTTATTGAGGATGCTTCATAGAATGCTCATTATGGTTTGCTACAAGTTTCTACCATGATTAGGCATGGCTTAGGCTAGCGGCCCAGGCGTTTCTCTAACATACATACAAACTCCATGATCTTACAAGTTCCACTTTTATTTCACACCACCGGGATCCATAAGCAAAAGATCATGATATCAACGAGGTACTAAGTACAAATGTAATGTTGAAAGTGTTCCCCATGATACATGGTTCTGCTAACTTCAACTTATAAAGCACAAGCATATACGCAATAAAGAAGGACGCAATGGTTCAGGTTTATTAAATGCAAGGAAATAAAGTGTGCCATCAAGTTCGTGAGAGCTTTACTAACTAACTTTCTCATAACAAGCAAACATTTTATTCGGAAGAAAACAAGGCATATTGAATATGCGCGGAAGTAGCAAATGATGCTAATAGGTAGGTATGGTGGACGCTTTGGCAATATTTGGTTTTGGGGAGTTGGAAACATGAGTAAAATACTCAGTGGAAGTGAAGGCTAGCAATAGTAAGGAAGCGACAAACGAGAGAGCAATAATGGCCATAATCATGCAGAGCGACAAAACATCATTGATCAAAGCATAAAGTGATACTACAAGTTGAAAACTAAAGGATCATAAAGGCTTATGGTGACTTGGGATAGTCATAACATAGTGTGAGCATGTGCCAAGTCAACCCAAATAAAGCATCAATGGAGAATACCACTATATTATGCTTTAATATGCTAAAACAACGCATGATTCATCCAAGGCACATTAAGCAATCTCAATTGTTTATAACAAGTCATGCTACAACAAAGAATACTAAGCATAAAGCCAAAACAATATCAAGCATGGCATGACAAAGCATAGGCCACAGTCAAAAACATGCTCTCTTAACCACTTAAGCATGAGCTTTCCTACTCTTTTCCAAACCAAACCAAACCAAACTATTTGAACACCAATGCATGAAAGAGGAGGTCCAACCAATTTATTCAGAAAACTAAGAAAACAAAGCAAACGAAAAACCAAAACGAAAACGAAAAAGAAGTCGCTCCAAGAACAACACAATTGTGCATGAAACAATAAAAAATAAAGTGTTTGGAAGAAACCTTGGATTTTTATTGATGAAGAAGGGGATGTCTTGGGCATCCCCAAGCTTTGACGCTTGTACTTCTTGGATATTTCTTGGGGTGACACGCGTGGCATCCCCAAGCTTGAGCTTTAGTCCATATTTCATCTCATTACTCATTCCTTCCATACACCTGAAATTTTTCCTTCATACAAAACTTCACACAATCTTTATTAGCAACATTACTGCACTCAAGCTAATAGGTCTTAAGGTTTAGTTATAACACCAAATAAACTTCCATTAGAACACTAGCTACTGTAGCACTTCTCTCAAAAATCTCAATTCCCCAAAAGAACTCAAAAAAGGAACCAACAAGAAGCAAATGCAAATAATGGCAGAAATCTATCAAAACAGACCAGCAGGTATAGACGATTTTTTTCAAAGACCTTCTATTGCTCAAATCGAAAAGTGTTGAGCTAACGAAATTTAGATAACAACCTGGGCCAGAAGCACAAAAATTCACGGCTCAAAAAGACCTTCAGAAATTTTACACGGTTTTTTATGGTGAAGCATAGAAATCTGTTTCGGGACAGCAACTTTCCCAATCATTACTTCTCTCTCATTAGAGGTTACTCTTGGCACAAAAAGCAAATAAAAAGGATAAGAAGCGGTTATTACTGAAGTAATAACTTCCAAAACTCTTCTAAAACTTTTGGGTTATCTCCTAATAAGTACTTTTCTTAACGTCTTTAAGTTAGGCATAAGCAAAAACTAAAATGCATAGAATAGAAGTAAGCGGAGATAATCATGGTGAAAACATTGTTTTGTTCAATGAAATCCTTTTGTTAACAAGGTTGATCATGTCTTGTTACCAAAACAATTTCATATTAGACAAAACTTTGTATTCCACTAATTATTATGTTACCTCAACCTTGATAGCAATGGTCCCAATCATAATAGTTTCAAATTTTTCTCTTGGTTTGGGACAATATATTTCTCCAACTTGAATTCCCTCAACATGTTCAATTGAATTCAAACCATAAGTCCTTTCAATCTTCTTGGGGAAATAAACAGTATGTTCCTTGTCATTGACATTGAAGTCACCTTCCTTGATTACAATTGATAATAGCTCCTGCAGTATTAAGAAAAGGTCTCCCAAGAATAATAGACATATTATCATCTTCAGGCATAAAAGTTTGAGAGGATGCTCACATAAGAAATATGAATTGAAGTAAAAGAGAGCATCAAGAAGCAAATTCAAAACACATTTAAGTCGAACCCACTTCCTATGCATAGGAATCTTGTATGCAAATAAATTCACAAAGAACAAAGTGACAGGCATAGGAAGATAAAACAAGAGTAACTTCAAAACTTTCAGCACATAGAGAGGTGTTTCAATGCCATGAAAACTTCTAAAACCATATTTTCCTCTCTCATAATAATTTTCAGTAGTCTCATGAATAAACTCTACAATATAACTATCACATAAAGCATGCTCTTGATGATATACAAGCACTAGAGCTTTATTATAAACATTTTCAAGAGAAACCTCAGGGACATAACATTCATTCTCCTTTAGTAAGCAAGGGGAACAATCAAATAATGTAAGGGATAAAGAGTTACTCTCATTAGAAGGTAGGCATGGGTAGCTAATCCATTATTCCTCCTTTTGTTCATCACTCTCTTGCTCTTTTTCATCTAATGAGATTTTAGGTTTATCAATTTCTTCTTCCATAGGATCCTGCAAGGCATTAGTCTCTTCCATTTGTGGAAAGCATCTATTAAAATATTCAAGAATATAGCCATTTTCATCCTTGTAATTATCAAAGCAAAATTTAAGTATACCATACACCTCATATTTGTAAGGTGAATCATCAATATTTTCAAGCAAACTAGCAAGTTCAAAAGCACCCTTCCAAGCAATAAATTCTTCAATTTGTTCCGCATCATAAAAGTCATAAATTCCTTTAGCATAGGAAGATATGGTATCATTATCATTATACTCACATTGAAAAGGGAGGTGTTTATACTTCTTTCTGCAACAAGATTCATCACAGCAATAAGTTACATTATAAGTAGAGCACACGTTTCTAGCAATGGTATACAATCTATCAATTTGAGTGTTTCCCTTTTTGTGACAAGTGGTGTTCCTTATAATAATATTTTTGATCTTCCGTGAACCCACCTTGCCAATAAGCTTCAGTTTCAAAGAAACCAACCATTGACAATAACAGACCAACGAAAATAACAACTAGAGTAGGAACTACTTTTTTGTATTTTTGATAAAGAAACAGGCAAACAAGGAGAAAATAAACTTAGCTTGAACAATAGTGATTCCAAGTGGACTTGACAAATAAAGCTATGCTCCCCGACAACAGCGCCAGAAAATAGTCTTGATGACCCACAAGTATAAGGGGTGTATCGCAGTATTTTCAAGGGAAGTGAAACCCAATTTATTGATTCGACACAAGGGGAGCCAAAGAATATTTATAAGCCTTAAAAACTGAGTTGTCAATTCAGTTGCACCTGGAAACAATCTTGCTCACAGCAATTTATCAGTAGCAACAGTTTTGTAATATGAGTAGTAAAGCAACAACTGTAGTAAAGAAAGACAACAGTAACAATAGCAGTCAACAGTGGGATTCGAGTGTGGTAGGCATAGGGATGGAAGGACGGGCGTTGCATGGACAAGACAATTCACATAGCAATCAGAACATAGGGCAATTGCAGATAAATAAGATAAAGCATCCAAGTACTAGATAATCCTAGGCATGTGTTCCATATATAGTCATACGTGCTCGCAGTAAGAACTTGCACAACATCTTTTGTCCTGCCAGCCCGTTTGCAGCGGGGCCTCTAGGGAACTACTGGCAATTAAGGTGCTCCTTTTAATAGAGCATCGGAGCAAAGCATTAACACTCCGTGAACACATGTGATCCTCACATCAAAGCCATTCCCTTCCGGTTATCCCGATTTTTGTCACTTCGGGGCCATTGGTTTCGGACAACAACGTGTGTATACAACTTGCAGATAAGACCATAAACAATACTATCATAATGAATCAATAACATGTTCAGATCTGAAATCATGGCACTTGGGCCCTAGTGACAAGCATTAAGCATAACAAGTCGCACCATAGTCATAAAGCACTAATAGAAGATACTAGGCACCATGCCCTAACAATCTGATGCCATTACATGAATGATCTAATCCAATCCCTACCATCCCCATAGCCTATAGCGGGGGATTACTCACTCATAGATGGGGGAAACATGGATGGTCGATGGAGAAGCGATGGTGATGACGATGGCGATGATCTCCTCCAATTCCCCGTCCATGCAGGGTGCCAGAACAGAGTTTCTGGTGCTGTTTCGTGGAATCTGGTGGTGGCGGCGGAGTGGAACTCCTTCTGAAAAACGTGGAACCCCTCGGAGTTTTTAGGTCAGAAGGCTTCTTATAGGTGAAGAGGGAGACCGAGGGGGTGCCTGGGGCCACCACACCATGCCCTGGCGCGGCCAGGCCCAGCCCGCGCCTGGGAGGGTGTGGCCAGCCCTTGGCCCTCCTCCGTCTCGTATTCTGGCTCCTGGAGTCTTCTAGAAAAATAGGCACTTTGGCTTTTGTCCCGTCCAATTCCGAGAATATTCATTTTTTGACTTTCCTAGAATCAAAAACAGCAGAAAACATGCAGCTGGAACTGTGGCTCTTATTAATAGGTTAGTCCAAGAAATCATATGAAAAGTACTCCAAAGTGTGGATAAAACACAAGAAAGTGGATAAAACCAAGCATGGAACATCAAAAATTATAGATACATTTGCAATGTATCAACATGCCAGGAGTTCCTAGGGAATTCTCCGAGCACGCACTCAATGTCAACCCAGACGCAGGGCCAGTCAAACAAACAATTCGGCGACTGTCTAAGCCAAGAGCAAAAGTGGTCGGAATGGAGATCAACAGACTCCTCGACGCCAAATTCATACGCGAGATCAAGGAAAGCACTTGGCTCGCCAATACGGTGCTAGTACCAAAAAGGACATGGATATCCTACGGATGTGCGTGGATTTTACCTCTCTAAATAAGCACTGCCCAAAGGATCACTTCCCGCTGCCGCGCATCGACCAGATCATCGACTCCACCGTGGGATGTGAGCGCCTCTACTTCCTCGACACCTACACAGGCTATAATCAGATTCGAATGAAGGAGGAAGATCAAGATAAAAGGGAGTTTACAATGCCTTTCGGTGTGTTCTGCTACAACACAATGCCCCTCGGGCTAAAAAACGCAGAAGCAACCTATCAGCGGTGCATGCAGGCTTGCCTCAAGAACCAACTTGGTCGCAACATCCAAGTCTATGTCGATGACATCATAATCAAGACCAAAGAGGAAGCCTCACTAATTGATGATTTACGCGAAACCTTCGCCAACCTCGACCGCTAACGGATCAAGCTCAATCTGGACAAATGCACCTTCGGCATACCATCTAGAAAACTACACGGGTATCTCATCTCCGCGAGGGGGATCGAGGCGAACCCGAAGAAAATAAAAGCCATACTGGCCATGGAAAAGCCGAAACATGTAAGAGGTGTCCAGCAACTAGCTGGGTGAATTGCAGCGCTCAGTCGATTCATCAGTCGAATGGGCGAAAAGGCACTGCCCTTCTACCAACTTCTCTGCAAAGCTGACAAGTTCGAGTGGACCAATGAGGCACAGGAAGCATTCGAAAACCTCAAGCATCTACTGTCCACCTCACCAGTACTGGAGACCTCACGCGAGAGGGAATCACTGTTGCTATACATCTCCGCTACCAACCAGGTGGTCAGCATGGTGCTCGTGGTGGAACGAGCCGAGGAAAACAAGGTCCACGGGGTACAACGCCATGTCTACTACATCAGCGAGGTACTCACACCAACAAAGCAACGGTACCCGCACTATCAGAAGCTGGCATATGGAGTCTTCATGACAGCCAGGCGACTGCGCCACTACTTCCAGGAACACCCAATCGTGGTGGTCAATGACGCCCCGCTTGGGCATATCCTCAACAACCCCGACGCCACTGGACGAGTCGCGCTTTGGCGAATCGAACTATCTCCACGAGACATTACATATGAAAAGCGTGACGCAATCAAGTCGCAAGTTCTCCCTGAAAAACTAGATATGTCTTACCTCTGGACAATGCACTTCGACGGATCCAAGCGAAAGGACGGAGCCGGCGCAGGTGTCATACTGAAATCGCCCCATGGAGACAAGCTAAAATATATTCCGTGAATGCAGTTCACCGCCTCCAACAATGAAGCTGAATACAAGGCCCTGTTGCACGAGATGCGGATGGCAAAAGCCTGCGGCGTCAAGAGGCTCATAATCTACGGCGACTCCAAGCTGGTCATCAACCATACAATGCACGAGTGCGACGCACGGAACGACAATGTGATCGCCTACCGCGACCTCTACGACACACTCGAAGGGGACTTCGACGTCTGCGAGCTACGGCACATAGGCCGCGAAAGTAATGAAGAGGCAGACGCACTCGCCAACATTGGCTCCACCTGTGGCCCTATACCACCTGGGGTATTTGTCGAGCGTATCTGCGAATGCTCCATCAAGCCAAAGGCCACGGATAAGAAAACAAGCGCAACAACGGACTTGGGGGCTATGCCACCCAATGAGCCAATGGCACTCGACAACCCGGAGCTCGACACAGGACTCGAAGTACCCATGGTGATCATGATGATCGAACCCTCTTGGAGTCAACCCTACATCACATACCTTCTCAGCAAGAGGCTTTCGGATGACCCGAACGATGCGCGACAAATTGCACGATGATCCAAGGCATTCACCGTCATCAACGGCGAACTATACAAGCGCAACATCACAGGAGTACTACAACGATGCGTCTCCAACGCTGATGGAAGAGAAGTTCTCCTCGACATCCATGAGGGAACTTGCGGTCACCACGTCGACAGTCGCACCCTCGTCGCCAAAGCTCTGCGAGCTGGATTCTACTGGCCCACAGCCATGCGTGACGCCAAGGACATCGTCCAAAAATGCAACGCTTGCCAGCGATTCGTGGATAAACCACATGCACTTGGTGCGGAGCTCCGGCCAATACCATTGGCCTGGCCCTGCGCGCAATGGGGACTCAACATGGTCGACAAGCTCCCAAAGTCCTCGCGCGGAGGTTACGTCTACCTCTTGGTCGTAGTCGACAAATTCACCAAGTGGATAGAGGCCATGACGGTGACCAACCAGTCAGGAGCCAGCGCAGTCAAGTTCTTCGAGTCCATTTTCTATCGCTTCGGAGTGCCACACAACATCATCACGGACAATGGAACGAACTTCACCTCTAAGGAGTTCCAGGGTTTCTGCGAAAACCTGGGAATCAACGTAAGCTATGGCTTAGTAGCTCATCCGCAGACCAACGGTGAAGTCGAAAAGGACAACGGGCTTGTCTGCGGCGGAATCAAGAAGTGACTCCTCCGGCCACTTGAACAAGCCATAGGATGCTGGCCAGACGAACTGCAATTGGTACTCTGGAGCCTACGCACAACCCCAAATAGTGCCACGGGGTACACCCCATTCTTCATGGTGCATGGTGCTGAAGAGGTGCTACCCGCAGAGGTACGATACAAAGCACCGCGAGTGGTCGCTTACAGCAAGCATGAGTCAACTCTTGCACTTGAAGACTCCGTCGACCTCCTTGATGAGGCACGGGAAATTGCAGTAGAAAGATCGACGATCTACCAGCAGAACCTGCGCAATTACCACAGCAGAAGGCTACGCCCCAGGTCCTTCGTCGAAGGAGACCTGGTCCTGCGACTGAAACAGCTAGGGCACCTTAAGCTCGAGTCCCCCTGGGAGGGACCATACGTGATTACAGAAGTAATCCCAGGTGGCACCTATCGCCTCAAAGATTTCGAGACAGGAGTCGCATACTCCAACCCCTAGAACATCGCGCATTTGCGGCGCTTCTACCCTTAGTCGTTTTCCTTTCTTTACATCGCAAATAAGGCTTTTCAGCCAGGCAACTTAGCCATACATTGTACCTCGCACTATTCTACGAATAAATAAAGCTAAGTGCCCCAACCTCTGCGTTTTTCTGTTATTTTTTCACCATGTATATACTCGGGGGATGCGCCACCCTTTACACATACTGTTCTACGAACCAATCGCGATATCCTAAGTAGCTGATGCTCTAATCGAACCCTTGACAAACACCAACCCAGCTGCAACGCACCTGACAGGTTGGCAAGGTGCTGAGATAAACACAAGTCAGGCTAATGAAAAGGAATCGCATACTGCAACGCACTCACAAAAACAAACGAGCCCACAAGCTCCTTTCATATCAATATTAATCAATTATATACAACATACATACGAACTTTACAACACTGGTATACATATGTGCATCATACAAACTAAACTACTGCTGCAACAAAAGAACGTTTGTCTGCTCCTCGAAGAAGTCGACAATTTCCTCCGCTGGGCGATCCACCGTCTGATAATGAGGAACCATGTTCCACGTCGAACCTGCTGGTGGCGCCGGCGGTCCAGCAGCAGTCGCTGCAACATCTACATCAGGCCTATGCAGTCGCACTAGTGATAGAGCGGCCTTGGCGCCAGCCACCAACTGTTGCCGCACACACTCGCGGATTCCACTCAAATCTTGAAATTTAGCCAGAAGGGCCAGCAGGCTCGAAGGAACGATGTCCAGCGGGAACATTGTTTGATAAATGTTCCTCAAACACGATTGTGATTTCTTCAGAAAATGAAGCACCCGTGAGGTATGATCCTACAGGGTTGCCAGTGCGATTGCACGATCATGATCCACCCAGAAGTATCCACTCGCTTGAAGCTGCTCTTAGGTCATGTCATTCTTGCGAATGGCGATTCTGTCCTTCTCATCCTGCGGATGATGCGCTGTGACAACTATACCAAGCAAAGGCAAAGTATGAAGACAACGAACTACCGCGAGTGGCTACAAGAAAAGATAAGGAAGCAGAAAGCTAACACTTGAATTGGTCGCCCAGCTGCGTCACCTCCCCTAGCAGATATTGCTCTCGGGCAGTGGCCTTCTCCGCCCTCGACTTCCATACATCCGCGTTACCACGGAGGACGGGCAGTTTGCGCTCCAGCTGCTTAACGCGGTCACACAGTCGCGAAAGCAGAGACAACTCATCCACCCTTGAGCGCGACTGCGCTAAGGCATCATCAGTGGATGGCAGAGTCCGAGGCTCACTCGAAGGACCACTCGATGTGCCCTATCACAAGCCAAGCAAGAGATAATAAGAAGACCAAGCAAATACATGGATAAAAGCTCAAAAGCATTCAAGCATAACAAAGTATCAACAGATACACCCGCCAACGGCATGTTCTAAATAAAAGGGTTCAAACTATCAACTATTACAAATATGACTACTGAGGAGCAACTGGCTTCTTTGACTTGGATTTTGGCTTCGAGGGCTTCATCGAGTCAGTGGCACTATCAGACGCCATAGACTTCACGCCGGCCCCTGATGCCGCAGCCTTCGCCGCTTTCTTGGCTCGTTGTAGCTCCTCAGAGTACTTCACGACTGTGTTGATGAGCTGCGGCCCGTACTTGCCACAGGCAGTTGCAAAAGGAGCAAAAACTACCCATTGACCATCCGCGCTGACACGCATCGCTTTGGAGACCGCGGCAAGATCCACCTCGACTCCATGGGCTTGAACCATCGCGAGTGACATAGAAGCACCAGCCGCACGAAGCGAGTTCTTGAAGCCTGCATGAATGCCTCTAGCAAGGGAGTCCACCAGATCGTCTATGTTTTCAATCAGTTCAGCTTTGGGCACCAGCTCCTCATGGAGGCGACTGAGTACACCTTTGGCTTTGGTCAACATCCGTTGGCTGGAAGCACTGCGATCTTCAACTGCCGCAATGGCGCTTGCCAAGGCATCATCATGGCGAATCGCCTGGGCGTCGAAGCTCAGACCGCCGGCATCTACACAGAGCAAAGCATCGGCAAAAAGGTCATGACAATAACAAAGTCGAAAGAAAGGACATGATGGAAATACAGACGAAGGAATACCTGAAAGAGACTTGGCAATCGAGAAGAGCTGTTCTTCGAACAACTTCTCCCTCATAGCGATGGAGGCGCGTAAATCCTCTTCGCGTTTCCGCGACTCGTCGAGCACGGTGACTGCCTCATCGCGACCCTTCACCGCCGCGGCAAGCGTCTTTTCGAGGGAAGCGGATTCGCGAAGAAGCGCATTATGCTCAGCTTCAAAACAAACAAAGATAGATCGTCAGTCGAGTATATCACAATGACGAAGAAGAAGAAGCAAAAAACACTCGCTTTCAACCACGCGATGGCGATTGTCCAGCATTGCATGCTGGCGACCCATGGCAAGCACTTGCTCTGCCAGGCGAGTAGCTTTCTTCACAATAAGCTGCAACAGGAGAAACAACACAAGGATCAGCAGATAACATGGATAATTAATTCGACTACAAGAAAAAAGCAACATCACACATATGTGATCCTCCAATGACTCCGAAGTCGATTGCCGCGCAGTCGTCTGGACAACCATCTGGTGATCCACATCGTGTGGAGAACTTGATGAATTATACTTCCTTGGCCTTGGGGTCCACGACTCCGGATTGTTTCAAAAATTGGACGTCGCCAGAAGATGACGACACCGGTTGAGTATGGAATAAAACCACCGTCAGGAAAATGCAACTCCAAAAACAAGGAAACAAGAGAAGAGATGTGTACTTACCAATCAAAATTGTCAAAATCAAAGGTTTGACCCTCCGACTCCGACGACGACTCCTTCGGCAGCCGCATCTTCTTGCGGGAAGATGGCGCCACAGCACTCACAGGAACGGCAGGTATCGGCGACTCCGCACCAATAGCTGGGCCTTCCAGAGTCGGAGGAGACGACACGTCCGAATCTTTGCTGCGCGAATGCTTGCGAGTGTCCGGACCACTGGACTCGGGGGCTTCCTCCTACTCTTAAAATGGGACGGTCGACTCTGACTCGTCCTCCTCATCTACTTCGCGAGGAGTAACCCCCTCAGGAAGAGGGGGCAAACTGGGAGACACGTTCCAATCCTGCATATAGAAAACAAGTCAGCGCAAGTCAAGAAAAAGAAGCATTTGACAAAAATAAAACTACTTCGTAGCACAATAATACCTCAGGAGGAGGGTTCAAAGCATCAAAAGGAGGCACAACTGGCTCACTGGGGAGTACATCCTTGACGGTGTACTTGGTCAGCAGCCGCACCCTCTTATCTGCTTCACTCGTGGTATGCCATCGGCAGATACGCGAGTGACATCGTCCGCGCCAGCCCACTGGAACATGGGGTGGACTCTGGCCTGCAGGGACTGGACGCGACGGCGCAACCACGTGCGAATGAGGGTGCAACCTCCCTCTTCTTTACCCATGCGACTCTCCAGGTCCCAGACGCGCTCGTACAACACATCTGTCTCCTTGGCCTCGCCGGGCATCACCACGTTCTTCCAGGAGCGCCTCCTCCTGCACCGCGCTGCGGGATCGAAAGGCGCGAGTCCGAAGTGGTCTCCGTCGGCCTTCTAGTCGCGGATATAGAACCACTTGTCCCTCCACCCTTGGATGGACGCCATGAGCTTGATGTCAAAATATGCGACAGAGGAATCAACGTGGATACCGCAGCCTCCTACATCGTAGACTACGGAGCCAGACGCCGACTGGCACTTCAGCTTGAAGAGACGCTTGAAGAGACCAAAGTGCGGCTCGATTCCGTGCCAGCACTCGCAAAGCGTAATGTAGCAAGCAGGATGGAGTTGGGGGACAGCTGGTGCAGCTAGAGCCCGTAGAAACAAAGAAGGCCCCTAAAGAAAGGATGCAGGGCAGAGAAAGACCACAAATGATGAACGCTAGGAACATCACCCGGAAACCAGCAGGAGGGCAAGGGGTTACCTCACCACCTGGGACTCGCGAGTCACCGACCTTGGAAGATAGAACTCTGCCTTGACGCAGGAGACGGAGCTCGGACGACTTGATGATGGACGCGTGCTACGCGCTATTGGCGACGCGAGTGCCCGTGCCCTTCTTCTTCCCGACGACAGCGGCACTGGTGCCTGCAGCGGTGGTGCCGCCCTTCTTCTTGGCAGTAGCAATGGCGGTGGCGGACTCAACGGCAGCACCTCCCTTCTTCTTCCCCATATTGCAGTGGCGATGAGAGCGAAGAAAATAACTCGGGAAAACCCGGAGTTGGTCCAGCGCCGTGAACAAAACGAACTCTCGGAGGCACAGAGCAGCAACAATGGAGATGGAGGCACAAAGTAGAGAAGGAACATATGAGAAATTACTGCAGCGGCATTGCTACTTAACCCCCTGGAAGATGTAATCCAACGGCCAGCAGAAACCCTATCAGACGTGTGGCGCACATCGCGATCGACACATGGAGGACCTGAAGCACGAACCATCCCCCACTACCCCCATTACATGCGGAAATCAAGGAGGCACAGTTAAAACAAAAGATTACGCACGCCCGGTCAAGTAAGGGTCAGAAAATGGGACCCACCGCTCATCACGTCCTATCAAAGCCGCTCACGCGGGCAACTGAGGTCATCACATCATCAGCACTGATGTCGTCAAGTTTCGCAACAGAAGGTTTCGACTACTTTAGTCCTTGCTCGAGTCTTCGACTCCACCAAGCACTCGGGGGCTACTCCCATAGTGAGCGCTGGTCGCGCACCCTACGATTATTTTTCTTTTTGCAGGAATATGGACATTCAAAGCATACCCAACCACTCGAATCCACGATTTGACTATGGACATGGGTTACTCCCATAGGGAGCGCCAGAAATAAATTCGAAAGAAACAAGCAAACAAAAGACGATAACAGTCGCAAAAGTTCTTTAGTCCCTGCCTAAGTCTTCGACTCAACCAGGCACTCGGGGGCTACTCCCATAGGAGCGCTGGTCGCGCACCCTATGATTATTTGTACATCTCACTATCTGTTAATAACATCCACACTCGAAGTCTATGGCGACATCGCCTCATATTTTTCCCTACAAAGAGACTATGTCTCCTGGGTCACCCGAATCATCTTTGCGATGACCGAAAATTCGGATGTCTCACTTGCAGCGTGAAGATAAGACCTGAATAAGGCCTGCCAACACATTTGTTGTGCACTACCATAAATTTATCCGTGCCTATAGGTGCGATGAACATGCCTTGACGGACGCGTCGAGTGCTCACACCCATATACTGGAATTCGACTCCTGTAAGACCTCCGCGGCTTGAGTCGAATTACACCAGCACTTTTCCGAATTCGAGTCCCGGGACTCGAGTTTGAGTAGATTGCGTTGTTTTGCCCTAAGGTAGTTAACTGATACCGATACATCGGTTAAATCAGGTATGCCCATCAACGATCCCTATGACACAAACAGAGCACTCGGAAAAATACTCAGTCATGCACTCGAAAGGCTTCATAAAGTCCCCAGTCGAATCTGGGATTCCTCTGGACACTCGGGGGCTACTCACATGGGTATACCCTGCAGGTACTCGAGTTTTGTATGTACGGTCCAAATACGGTGTAGGCCCACGGCGTTGCCACGTCCCAATGAAGACTTCGAGTGGCCTACGGACTATCGATAACTTGCAAAACAAGAAGGTGTCTAAAGATAGAAAGTTTGAAGGGCAAACCCTAAACTGTAACCGACTCGACCTGCTACCTGAGACCTAGCCTATCTATATAAAGGCTAGGAGGGGGCGGCAAGGAGGACACACGCAACCCTAGTTTCCACAACCCTTGCCAGATTACATATGTGCACCATTGTAATCTTCGATTCCTTCGTTAATTCCAAGAGCAGACAAGCAGGAATAGGGACCTCTACCAGGCTTGAACCTGGGTAAACCTTGCGTCCCTGTGTGATTGTTTGCTAGCCGATTCATGCTTCCAACGCTCCCTCCTTCTCCAAAACCCAAGTCCATAATAATGGCCATTGATGAGTTAAACCCTCATTAGCTTCAGATCCCTCCCAATCTAGGGATGGAGATGACGACGACTACAGACTCTTTTGTGGACTTTTTGATCGGGTACTTAGGGATTCTATATCGGAGGCATCTTATAGGCGAAAGGGGAGGCCGAGGGGGTGCCTAGGGCGGCCAGACCACCCCCTGACGAGGGCCAGGCTTGGCCGCGCAACCAGGTGGTGTGGTAGCCCCCTGGCCCCTCTCCGTCTCGTATTCTGGCTCCGTGTCCCCCTCGGTGAAAAACTAACTTTGGCTTTTGTCCCATCCAATTCTGAGAGTATTCATTTTCTGACTTTCTTGGAACCAAAATACAGCAAAAAATAGGGAGCTGGCACTGTGGCTCTTGTTAATAGGTTAGTCCAAGAAAGTGTATAAAAATTACTCCAAAGTGTGGACAAAACATAAGAAAGTAGATAAAACCAAGCATGGAACATCAAACATTATGGATAGGTTAGCAACGTATCAACATCCCCAAGCTAAACTCCTGCTCGTCCTCGAGTAGGTAAGTGATAAAAAGAAAGAATAATTTTTCAGGTGACATGCACCATCATAAACTTGATCAAAGTATTTGTAAAACATTCATAGCTGGGATCATAGTACTTCAACATAGCATGAAAGATAAAGTTCTAACAATAAGGCAAAGCAACTATGTTGCAACATGAAAAGGCATAAACAAAAGATTCATGAATAACAATGCTTTGCAAGACATTTGTTTATTTCACATAAAGAAAACATAGCATAGTGGCATTCAGCTTGTTCCTCATAGAGTAGCAAATTATAAATGCATAGGACACCTTCAAAGTTTATAAGAGTGACTAGATACAAATAGTTTAAGAACAAGCAATATCAACATTATGCATCAATCAACAAGTCTTGGGACAATGCACATAGAACTAAGAATGGCCACTATGCTCTCAAAGTAGATGCATAAAGATAGAAGGTGGAGACTCAACATAAAATTAAAAGAAAGGCCTTTATAGAAGGAAGTAGGGATTCAAGTTTCATAAAGAGCTTCCAAAAATTATGGTACTTATTAGCTTTCAGCTCTCATTGCCCCTATCATAAGCATCTTGAAGTGATTAAGGTTAAAGTGAACAAACTATGGAGTATATGTTTGACGAAGTAATAAGTTGGAAATCTCATGTCCCTTGAATACGAGGGCCGCTCCTCATGCTACTCAAGTTTAGCTACCGGTAAGTTCTTGTCATTGTAAGTACATGTGTATCATAGAGAACCGCCAACGGGGTACCCCTTGCCCGATGATATGGAAGAATCCCCATATCAAAATGACAAGGCAAGCACACAACGAGCATCTCAGCAATCTTCTTATTTACCATGGGAAAATGGTGCTTTTTTATCTCTTTCCTCTTTTCTCATATCTCCTTTTTTTTCTTTTGCTCTTTTTTCTCAATATCTGACTCTTTTTTATAAGAAGATTGCTTCATAGACAGCTCATTATGGTTATGCTGCAGGTTTCCACCATGACAGCATGGATTAGACCAGCGGACCAGGCATTTCTCTGACACACATACATAACTCCATGTACTTACAAGCTCCCCTTTCATTTCACACCGACGACATCCATAGACAAAAGAGCATGATATCAACTAGGTACAAAGTACAAATGCAATGTTGAAAGGGTTCCCCATGACAGCATGGTTCTGCTAATCCCCAACATATAACTGCAAGCATATGCAACATAGACGACACAATGGTTCAAGTTTATTAAGGGCAAGAAAAGTAAAGTGTGCCATCAAGTTCGTGAGAGCTTTAATCACTAGTTTTCTCATAACAAGTTTAATTTGGAAGGTAGATAAAAATATGAATATACTTGGAATAGAAAATGCTAATAGGTAGGTATGGTGGACTCTTTGGAATAACTTGGTTTAAGGAATTGGATGCATGAGTGGAACTCATACTTGGTTATGGAGGCTAGCAAAAGACTGGGAGCGACCAACTAAGAGAGCAATAATGGCCATAATCATGCAAAGTGACAAAAAATCATTAATAAAAGCATAAAGTGATATTACAAGTTGAAAACTAAAGGATAATAAAGGCTATGGTGACTTGGGATAGTCATAACATGTTGTAAGCATGCGCCAAGTCAACCCAAATAAAGCATCAAAGGATAAAATCACAATACTATGCTTTAATATGCTAAAACAACGCATGATTCTTCAAAGGCACATTACGCAATCTCAATTGTTTATAACATGTCATGCTATAGCAAATATCACTAAGCATAAAGCCAAAACAATATCAAGCATGGCATGACAAAGCATAGGCCATAGTCAAAAACAAGCTCTCTTTTACCACTTAAGCATGAACTTTTCCTACTCTTTTCCAATCCAAACCAAACTATTTCAAAACCAATGCATGAAAGAGGAAGTCCAACCAATTTATTCAACAAACTAAGAAGCCAAGCAAACAAAAACCAAAAACAAAAATGAAAAATAAGACGCTCCAAGAACAACACAACTGTGCATGAAACAATAAAAATGAAGTGTTTGGAAGAAACCTGGGATTTTTATTGATGCTTGGGCATCCCCAAGCTTTGACGCTTGTACCTCTTGAATATTTCTTTGGGTGACACGGGGTGGCATCCCCAAGCTTGAGATTTAGTCCATTCTTCATCTCATTACATCATTCTCTCCATACACCTGAAATTTTTCCTTCATACAAAACTTCACACAATATTTATTAGCAACATTAGTGCACTCAAGATAATAAGTCTTTAGGTTCAGTTTCAACACCAATAAAACTTCCATTAAAACACAAGCTGCTGTAGCACTTCCCTCAAAAAGCTAAATTGCCCAAAAGAACTCAAAAAGGAACCAACAAGAAGCAAATGCAAATAATGGCAGAAATCTGTCAAAACAGACGAGCAGGTAAAAACCAATTTTTTTAAAGACCTTCTGTTGCTCAAATCAAAAAGTGTTGAACTAACAAAAGTTAGATAACAACCTGGGGCATCAGCCCAAAAATTCACGCCTCAAATAATACGTACAGAGATTTTACACGAATTTTTACAGTAAAGCACATAAATCTGTTTCGGGACAGAAACTTACCCACTCATTACTTCTCTCACATTAGAGGTTACTCTTGGAACAAAAAGCAAATAAAAAGGATAAGGAGCGGTTGAGAAGACTCATCTAAAACTTTTGGATTATCTCCCTTAAGTACTTTTCTTTAACGCCTGTAAGTTAGGCATGATAGTTTGAGAAGATGCTCACATAGGAAATATGAGTTGAAGTAAAAGATATCATCAAGAAGCAAATTCAAAACACATTTAAGTCTAACCCACTCCCTATGCATAGGAATCTTGTATGCAAATAAATTCACAAAGAACAAAGTGACATACATAGGAAGATAAATCAAGAGTAACTTCAAAACTTTCAGCACATAGAGAGGTGTTTCCATACCATGAAAACTTCTACACCCATAATTTTCTCTCTCATAATAATTTTCAGTACCCTCATGAATAAACTCAACAATATAACTATCACATAAAGCATGCTTTTCATGATCTACAAACACATAATTTTTATCAAGCTCAAAAATAGTGGGATTAAAACCTTCAAACCCACGTTTAACAATTTTATAACAAGATTACTGATCAATCTCATTTTCAATCGTAGTACAATTAATATTATCAACCAATATAGGACCATCATCTAGAGCTTTATTATAAACATTTTCAAAAGAATCTACAGGAACATGACATTCATCCTCCTTTGGTAAGCATGGGGGACAATCAAATAATGTAAGGGGTAAAGAGTTACTCTCATTAGAAGGTAGGGATGGGTAGATCCATTCTTCCTCCTCTTGATCATACTCTCCTCCTCTTTTTTATCTAATGAGCTTCCAGTTTCAGCAATTTCTTTTTCCATAGGCTTTTGCAAGGCATTAGTCTCTTCCATTGGTGGAGAGCATCTATTAAGATATTCAAGAATATAGCCATTTGCTACCTTGTAATTATCAAAGCAAAATTTAAGTATATCATAAACCTCATATTTATAAGGTCAATCATCAGTATTTTCAAGCAAACTAGCAAGTTCAAATGCACCCTTCCAAGCAATAAATTCTTCAATTTGTTCCACATCATAAAAGTCATAATTCCCTTTAACATAAGAAGATATGGTAACATTATCATTATACTCACATTGAAAAGGGAGGTGTTTATACCTCCTACAGCAACAAGATTTATCAAAGCAATAAGTAACATTATAAGTAGAGCACATGTTTATAGCAATGGTATACAATTTATCAATTTGTTCCCATAAGTGTTTCCCTTTTTCTGATAAGCGGTGTTCTTTATAATAATATTTTTGTTCTTCCGTGACCCC
This sequence comes from Avena eriantha, assembly GCA_910589775.1. NCBI lineage: Eukaryota > Viridiplantae > Streptophyta > Magnoliopsida > Poales > Poaceae > Avena > Avena eriantha. Next base: position 22,079,826 of record OU342744.1, on the reverse strand, counting down.
ACCTTGCCAATAAGATTTAGTTTCAAAGAAACCAACCATTGATAGAAAGCATAATAAAGCAAGACAATAACAGACCAATGAAAATAACAACTATAGTAGGAACTAAATTTTTTTTTGTATTTTTTATAAAGAAACAAGCAAACAAAGCAGAAATAAACTAAGCAAAACAAAAACAACAAAGTAAAGAGATTAGTTATGAGGGACTCCCCTTGTGAAGATGTCCTTGACTCCCCGGCAACGGCGCGAGAAAATATACTTTGATGGCGTGTTATTGACGTGGGAGCTTCTTCTTCTTTATTCCCCGACAACGGCACCAGAAAATATAATTGCTAACTCGTGTATTAACGAGCTCGTTGGGGAACCCCAAGAGGAAGGTATGATGAGCACAGCAGTAAGTTTTCCCTCAGTTATGAAACCAAGGTTTAATCGAACCAGTAGGAGCAAGGAAACACCTCCAAGGTATTGCTAGCTGGACTTTGGCAGGGCGTACTACCGGCGCCAGTAGCAACGTGGAAACTTGCACAACACAACCACAGAACTTTGTCCCCAACTTACAGTGAGGTTGTCAATCTCACTGGTTTTGCTGATAACAAAGGATTAAATGTATTGTGTGGAAGAAAGTAATAGTTTGCAGAAAGTAAATAGAAAGCAGTAAATAGTTGTAGATTGATGGTAAAAGAAAGGACCGGGGTCCATAGTTCGCTAGTGGTGGCTCTCCTTAAGATAGATGACATGTTGGGTGAACAAATTACAGCGGGGCAATTGACAAACATCGAGAAAGCAATACATGCATATACTAATCATCTTGACTCCTTTGAGATTTGATTGGGCATTACAACATTATACATAGACCGTAATCCAACTTCATCTATGACTAATAATCCACCTTCAGGTTATCATCCGAACCCCCTCCAGTATTAAGTTGCAAGCAACAGATAATTGCATTATGCATTGCGTGTAAAGTAAACAATATGATTGTTCTATGACAAAAGGATTGTTGTTTTCTCCCTAGTAGCAACAACACATCTAGTACCTTAGAGATTTCTGTCACTTCCCCAGATTACTAGAGGCATGAACCCACTATCGAGCATAAATACTAAATCTTGGATTTGCTAGCATCTACTTGGCCAAGATAGCTACTAACAACGGAAAGCATGCAAGATCACAAATAACAAAGACATAATAGAATAAATAATCAATCTGAAATAGCATCTCAATATCCATCGGATCCCCGCAAACACAACATGTAGAATTACAAATAGATGATCTTGATCATGAACGGAGCTCACAAGATCTAAACATGATAGCACAAAGGAGGAGAACCATCCATATAGCTACTACATGGACCCATAGTCCAAGGATGAACTACTCACGCATCACACCGGAGGCTTGCATGGTGATGCAGAAGGCCTCCAGGGTGAATTCTCCTCTTTGGCAGGGTGCCGGGAAGAGCTTCAGATCCCTCCCAATCTAGCGATGGAGATGACGGCGACTACAGACTCTTACGTGGAATTTTTGATCAGGTACTTAGGGTTTCTATATCGGAGGCATCTTATAGGCGAAAGGGGAGGCTGAGGGGGTGCCTAGGGCAGCCAGACCACCCCTAGTGCGGGCCAGGCTTGGTCGCGTGGCCAGGTGGTGTGGCGCCCCCTGGCCCCTCTCCGTCTTGTATTCTGGCTCTGTGTCCCCCTCGGTGAAAAACTGACTTTGGCTTTTGTCCCAGTCAATTTCGAGAATATTCATTTTCTGACTTTCCTAGAACCAAAAACAGCAGAAAACAGGCAGCTGGCACTGTGGCTCCAAGAAAGTGTATAAAAAGTACTCCAAAGTGTGGACAAAACATAAGAAAGTAGATAAAAGCAAGCATGGAACATCAAAAATTATGGATACGTTAGCAACGTATCAAGCCGCCTTGACTTTCTTCGTTGTTGTACCTTTCTTCCAAGTAGTCGACGGAGCGGTGGTACTCTTCCACGTTTGCCCCTGGGAGTTAGTGGGTAGAGTCGGCTAAGGCGCCAGAGATAGAGATGGACTCGCGATGGGTTGGTCCCTCTCTTGGAGGGGTGGACTTGGAGGAGGTGGATTTCTACTCGGAGGAGACGGTGGCCTTGGAGGTGGTGGATTACTAATCAGAAGAGATGGTGGCCTTGGCACCGAGCCTAGAAATACGATGTGTTTCCTGTTCCATAGAAGGAAGCCACTCATGACTTCTCCTAGTGTCTTCTCCCCTTCACCTCCAGGGATTTCAAGCTCTAGTGACTGAAATCCCGTTTGAACTTCATCCACACTGAAACGAGCATAGCCAGCTGAAATCTGACGGCTATGGTAGGTCGCTCCAGGTGCAGAAGGTAAAGCCAAGTCGACCGCAACCTTCATGAATATATTCTTCAGTGAAAGATGTAGCTCACAATTTGTATTCTCCTTGACTTCATCCACGGGGTAGCGATACATCGATGCACCATCTATCATCAGTGCACCATCCATCATCGTTGCATCCGTGGAAGCCACGCTGCTTTTCCGCTGATATGGGCAGGTACTATCGAATGCAGGATCTTGTTGTCGGCCCAGTCCTCTAATTTTGTCGATCTACTCCTACTGCCGCTCCAATCTAGCTTCCAATTTCTCGTTCTTTCTTTCTATCTATGCTAACCGGTCTGCCTCCTCCTCATGCTGCCGCTTTCTTACTCCCGATCGGCTTATATAAGTGTCAATGTACTCGGGAAACCCAGTCCTCCATGGAAAATAAGGTCCAAGGCCCCGTGTTTGTCCATGGTGTTCACCACTCCCGAGGGCCTTTGTCAGCTCGTCGTTCTCTCTCTCGGGATGGAACTTTCCCTCTTGAACCTATTTCATCACTTTAAGAAGTTCTTTGTGGGTTCAACAATTTCTTTCTTTTCAATAATGTCCCATGTTTGTGGGTCATACGATGCTGCATGCCCAATTATAAAATTTCTTGATCTCAAGGGCCAATCATGTGTAGCTGGAGTGATCCCTTTAGCAATTAGATCGGCCTCGGTTTGATCCCACTTAGGCATGGCACTCTTGTAGCCACATGTCCCCATATGATGGTGATATTTCTTGTACGCACTATGTCATGGGTTAGTGGCGGCACTATGCCTTGAGTGGTGACACTATTCGGTGGGTGACAACACTATGCCGTGAGTGGCCATACTATTCGGTGGGTGGCGATGCTATTTCACCGTCAGTGGTAGCACTATGATTTCGGGGTGGCATCACAAATGTTGTGGCACTTAATCTATAAATAGTCAAGATGCATCCTTGTGAAGTTATAAACTACAAGATGGTGCAAGAGGGACACTACTACGGCGGAGCTTCTCGAAGATGTCTTAGGATCCCGCCCTTAGACATCTTTGAGAAGCTCGCCGTACATGCACTCCCATATATGTGAAATTTGTTAGCTCCCGGGCGTATTGATCTAGCTAGAGAAGTTATAAACTGCAAGATGTTGCGAGAGGGACACCACTATAGTGGAGCTTCTCGAAGATGTCCTAGGATCCCGTCCTCAGACATCTTCGAGGATATCGCCATAGATGCACTCCCATATATGTGAAATTTGTTAACTCTCGGCGTATTGATCTAATGAGAAAGATTACATTTTTTGCTAGTGTGTCTTCTTATGAAGGGTTCTTGAATTAACCCTATTTTTTTTACATTTTTGTGATTATTATTCTTTAGTATGATGTTATTTGTTTATATCCATCCGGGATTTTAAGATGCAGTAGTTACAAATCTCTCTATTTATAGAGCATGAAATGAGCTAAACTAGCAATGACAGATGAAAGGATGGAGTTGCTAACCTATTAGAACCCTTCCATAGATGGGTGCCACCAAATCTTGATAAATCGTGTGAAAAAATGGGGATGAACTCGAGCTCGGGGAGGAGTGGCCAAATCTATATATATATATATATATATATATATATATAGTATATATATATATTACACAACATCATGAATACAGAAGTGACCAAATTAATACAATTTCATCACATTAAAACCAAAGTAAAGTAGTGACCAAATGTTATTATTGCAAAAATTACTCCTAACCATTGCACAACATCATGAATAGAGAAGTGACCAAATTAATACAATTTCATCACATTAAAACCAAAGTAAAGTAGTGACCAAATGTTATTATTGCAAAAATTACTCCTAAACTAAACTCACAAATCCCTACTTCTAGAGCATGAAATGAGCTAAACTAGCAATGAAAGATGAAAGGATGCAGTTGCTAACCTTTGAGAACCCTTGTATAGATGGGGCACCACCAAATCTTGACAAATCTAGTAAAAATAGGGATGAACTCGAGCTAAGGGACAAAACAGAGAGGAGAAAGCAGCTTAAAATGTAGTATGGCTCAGGGCAGGGAGGAAGATGATATAGGAAGGACATTAGTCTCGGTTGGTTTTTTCTCCAACCGGAACTAATGGTCCATCTTTAGTCTCGGTTGGAGACACCAACCGGGACTAAAGATCCCATTTGAACCGGGACTAGAGGTAGTCGTACCCTGCAGCGGTTTCTAGCCGTTGGAAACAGTACATTAGTCTCGGTCTAAAACACAACCGGGACTAATGCTCCGGACGAAAGGCCTGTTTTCTGCTAGTGACTCTGTCTCAGTTCCGGAGGTGGTTCCGGATGAGGAGGCATGTTTTCATGAGGATTATTTAGGGAGGCGGTTCCGGATGAGGAGGCATGTTTTCATGAGGATTATTTAGCGAGTCAAGGTTGCAGACGATTATTTCAAGTTGAAGAAATATGCCACCGGTAAGCTTGGCTTTACTTCATACACAAAATTCACCTCAGCGATTAGGATGCTTGCCTACGGAGTTATTCGGTGATCTTGTTGATGACTACATGCACGTGAGCGATTCAAAGCCCTTGACTCCATGTATTTGTGAAAACAATCCGTGAACCAGGTGACTAGGCGGAACTTAGGTCAGCTAAAGAACAAGATGATGTCGGAAGGACGTGGAGCGAGTATTTGACGTGCTGCAAGCTCGTTGGGCCATTGTTCGGTTCCCGCAAAACATGGATCAAGAAGAGGATGGACGAGGTGATGACTGCTTGCGTGATCATACACAACATGCTTGTAGAGGACAAGCGCGATAACATGCTTCATGATCAAGACTAAGAGCTCTGTGGGGATTTGGTTGAACCTCATCCAGGACTAGGGAAGTTCCAAGAATTCCTGCATACTCAACATGAAATTAGTGACCGAAAAACCCAGAATGCACACCAAGAAGATCTCGTCAACCACATGTGGACGTATCTAGACCACCAGTAGTTTTATTGTTGGTGTGTTGAACTTTTCAATTAGTAGAACTATTTGTATGTGTTATTTATATGGAAAATTGCGTGTGTAGCTGAATTGTATTATTCATATGGACAATTGCATGATTAATATGTATAACTCTGAAATAATGGCTCCATGCGGTCTGTTTGAGACCAAAAACTGTGAAAAATGGCCCCTGTGGTCAAGCGCCCACATCTGCGGCAGACTTAGCAGGAGTAGCTGAATTTGGCGGGAGAAATGTTCTCGAAAATACTTTCCTGTTCGGCACACACGCAGATAAGGAAGGACACCAGTGCCTCGGCCCGCTCTAAATAAACAAATTCGGACACATTGGTGTCGGAAATGTGCCGCCGTTGGGTATGCTCTAATGCCACAAGAGTAGCCTGTTGTGTTTTTGTTGTTTTCTTGGCGTAGTTTGGCCAAGATTGGTTGTGTAATAAGGCTCCTTTTTCTTCTCTATAAGTGAAAATGATAATTTTTTTTGCCTTGTTTTAAAAATAATAATATTTGGACCCGTGAGAGTACTGTCCATTGCGTATATCTTCGATGTGTGAGCTCGCAGGAATCAGGAGAAATTCTGTCCCAGGTGCAATGATTAGTATATTGCTTAGCAAAGATTGAGAACAAGGACCCGTTGGAGTAATAAACTTGGAGAGGATGCGATCACGATTGAAGCATGGCCCTAGTAGCTGTCTAGCAGGCAGGCATGGAGGTGTGCCACAAACCTGAACTTGGCATCTAGAGACTGTTGCTGCATGCTAGATACCGCATCCACATATCCTGACGGATCTCGCCGCAACTCTAACGAACTGACACCAGCCGATCGAAGAGACCGATCTGCAGCATGGCGCTGCTCAGACCTTTTCCTGATGCATCTGTGGCGGGAGCTAGCTGCTCCCGCGGCGACGGCCGGCCATGCTGCGCGCGAACCTGACATGACACGCATGAGGGTGACCGGGGAGCCTGCCTGTTCCAGCTGCCAGCTGCCGATCCATATGCACCTTGCTAGCTAGCTAGGTGGCCGCTATGGGCCTAGCCATCGAGATCAGAGGAAGAACTGGCCAGAGACACGGAGCATCCAATGGTATGGGCAAAACAAAAGCCACCATGCATGGATCGTGGTGCTCCTTTGTTTTGTTTGTCCGAGAGAAGAGGGGAGTGCAGTTGTAGTTGTACGCTAGCGCGTGCAGATGGATGCAATAACGGGGTTCTGTTATGGTATGGGGATAACTGGACATGGCCCTCCATATGCTCTTTGTCATGCCGTCCTGTCCTATGAAATATGAGCCATGCATTCCAATCCTACTCCTGTATGTGCATGTAACAACATGCGGCGGCCTTGTGGGAAACATGCATACATGGTCCAAATTGCAAATATCCCTGTCATCCATGTACATCTCTCTGCTATTTATCTGTCCTAGCCGCCGGTTGCTTCAGTTCGATCACCTTTGTTTTTCTAGAGAAAAGACCGCACAGCCCTGCATTTTTTAGCTATGCTCCTTAAGTCGAAAAAAAAACCTCTTTTCTATAGAACTTGTTTATAATCTCAAACCATGTGATACATGATGGAATACTTAGAGCAAGCACATCGTGAGCCGTTACTAGACATGACTAAATAATTTACTAGACTCACGTCTAAGAAATAAAATCTGCTCCACCGTTTAGACCAGAGAGGGGACCCCTCATCTGAGTAGAAAGAAATAATAAAGAAACCTACACGCTAACCGTCTTCCATTTGATTCCCTTAGACATGGCTCTTGTAATAGACCCAGGGTCCAGAAAATCCTCTCCAGTGTTTAGACCTAGGTCTAACAAGAAAAAGATTCTTTTATTGATTATGTGGCTTATTCGAAGCGCCCTAAAAACTTTCAGCCGCGCCGCCTCCTGACCTAGCCACTGTAGCACCCCAATTGTCTAACAATTGTAATGCTACTTGTCCTAGTAAGATAATGGCTACTTCATATATATTATTGTTGCATCATAATTATATCATGCTCATGTCATCATGCAACCTTGCATTTGAGCATCATATAAAACTCTTTTTCTTGTGGTTTTTCTCTCACATGCATTAATAATTGTATTTGCCTCTTGATATTGTATTTGGCTTTTGATATATTGCTTAATGCCCAAGTTGAGTTGGGGGCATATCTTTTGTTTCCATTCCACCACCTTTCTCTTCCACCACTTTATAATCCCACCATCCCATTAACTATGAGCTTGTAATTCTTTTTCTTTTGACATTATATCCTAGCTCATGTGGTTTGGGGTGGATCAATCTTCCAAATTCTTTACTTGGCTTATTTACCACTTCTTGGAAATGCATCAGATAAAGGCCATCATATTTTTTTTTTCACATAATAAATCAATATTATTTTTGCATGTGCCATGCACTAGTCCTCACTACCTCCCTCTCTTTTGGTTTTCTTTGGTTTTGTTAGTTCCTATCTTTGTGGAAAACATCTCCTACCACTCCACCATTCTCATATCCTCTCCCACATTCTTTCCTTTAAATTCATGTTCTACATGCATGATCATTTGAGCCTTTCTTTTTCCACCCATTTCCTTTCTTCCTCTTTCTTTCTAGTTTTCTCTTCCACATTAGCTTATGCAAGTTCAAGCACTAAGGTTCTTCTTGATATGATCTCTAAAACCAAATTAAATTCAAAATATCTAAAACCACCAACCTAGCTATTTACTCTCTCTCTCTCTAATTCTACTAAACACTCACCTACTCCCAACTCTCTCTTGCTCTCCCTCTCTCTCTAACCTGCTGAGCACCACCTGGCCACCCTCCCCCTGGCCCACACCCAGCCACCCCAAACCCTAACCCTAGACATGCCCATCTACCTAGCCCGAGCTAGCCTCTCTCTTCTCTCTTTCTTTCTCCACCGCCAGGCTAGTCCCACCCTGTCCTCTCTCGTCCTTAGCCCCACCTGTAGCCTCCCCTGCAGCCCCAGGACGAGCCCAAGCCAGCCGGCCGATCACGTGCTCGAGGAGAGAGGAGGAAAAGGTGGCACGAGGCCACCTTATCTCTGCCGTGCCCCAGCTGCTCTCCTCCCTCTCTGTCCCTTCTTTTCCTCCCTCACCACGTCTCTGGCCTCGCCTAGATCTGGCCCGAGTCGCCCCTCCCCTCCCCCTTCTTCCTCCCCGACGATAGCCACCTGCCGCCGTTCGCCGCCAGCACCCACCCCGCCCCGACGAACCAGCCGAGCAGCGCGACCGTGAAGTGGCGGAGAAGATCGAGCACGCCCCCTGCGACGACCTATGCCCGCCGACGTGGACGGAGAAGCTCCCCAGCAACCCCGCGCCTCGCCGCTCTCCGAAACCCTAGCCCGCCGGTGCGTCTGCGTCCTCGCCGCTCCAGAGCCTCCCCGACCGATCCAACACCGCCAGGCAAACCGCGGTGAGCCCCTCCCTCTCCCGGACAACCTCCTCTTCTTCGTCGTGGTCTAGCCTCGCCGTGCGTTTCGTCGAGCAGCCTCCGCGCGCCAGAGCTCGCCAGCATCTGCCGCTCTCCCGCGCCACGCAAGCCCTATCTAGCCCGCGCCCACCTCCCAGTCAGCTCCCCTAGCCCTACCGCACCGGCTCGCACCCTCAGCGCGCTCCCCCGCGTCCCCGGATCGATCCCCCGCCCCGCGCCGTGCGCCAGACTCGTGTCAGACGCGCGAAGACGATAAACAGTACCGGGCCTGTTGTCTTTTTCTAAAAAGCCCCCCACCTTTTTGATTCCTGCAGCCCGCGCTCCTAACGACCCCACATGTCAGCCGCGCTAGCCCTTTTGCAGAAAAACCCCTCGGCTTTTCCGGCCGCAACCCGCGCTCCAGCCCCCAGCCCCACCTGTCAGCCCCTGTTTTGCTCACCGCTGACACGCGGGCCTGCGCCAGTTGGCCCACCCCGCAGCCTCAGTGGCTAGGCGAGCCCGCGGTGACAAAAGTTTTCCCGCGCGAGGTCCAGTCAGCGCAAAGGCCCACCCGTTAGTGACTGTGGCTAGAATTTCCTGCGGTGTAAAAAGTATTTCCCTGAGTCTGTTTTTATTCAAATCTTTTCCAAATTTATTTAAATTCAAATTCTTTTCAGATTCAAATAATTTTTAAAATACAAATCCAAATAATACATGTAATATATGTTTTGGAATCAGAAAAATGTGAGGAATTCAAATATGCCCTTCAAAATATGTTTTGAACACTTTAAATTTCGAGATGATTAAAATTACAAGAAAATGCCCTTTTCCTTATTTAATTAATAACTTTTGTTTTATAACTCCAAATTTGACAAATAATATGTCTAAATCGATCAGCGCGACGAGCCCGTTCTATTTATGCAATCCTTGTTCTGAATTGAAGCATGCATCATGTTGTCATTTAAAATCTGAACCGTTTATGACAATAAAACTTGGGCAAATAAATGATAAAGTGCTTTATTTCTTGTATCCCCACCTCACCTTTGTCATGCTACTTAAATGCCATGTAAATTGTGCATCATGCATCATGGCATGCTTGTTTGTTTGTCGCATTTTAATCCATATGCTTGTGCACTTTATTTATGTTGGCCCTTGTTTGTTTGGTTCTTCTTCGAATAGACGCCCTGCAGGAGAATTACTAGGAATCACAGGAGTATTACCCAGATCCATCTCTCGCTTCAACTGAGCTGCCAGGCAAGCACTACCACATGCTTGCATACATACAGTACCTATTGCCTCTATCTTATTCTTGCATCATTGAGTCGCGATTGCATTGAAGTGAATCCCAAGTACTGCATAGCCTTTACTTTTAAACCACACCAAGCCTGTTCCGGTCCCATGAGCCATTACTACAGGAGTTGTTTGAGCCATGCGAGTCGTAGAAAAGCATGAGTAGGGTATGTGAGTGTCTGATGGATAACGAGGTACCTAAACAACATAACCTGAGTAGTAATGGGATAACTAATGAAAGAGGCACCGGTGAGCAATATCGGCTATTTGGTTTTTCATGCTCACTTGTGTCCCGTAGGACCCCGAGTACTTGATTCCTGTTCCTTGACTATTCGCACTATCCAGATCCGGGAGGCCTTATGGACCCCCCTGAGCCAGAGCTTGATTCATTCTTATTTCTTGGGGCCACAATTAGTTTGGGGCTTTATTACTATTCTATACTTATGCCATGTTATTGCTTTATCTAAGATTGTGCCAGGAGCACCTGTACTGTTTTGGATCGTGACATGTTTTCGCTGTATCGACAAGCCCAGTCACATTTTCGGGTTCCCAGTCGTTTACCGCCGTCCACACAAACCTTGGGTCCGTCTCGGAGCCGGCCAACTTCGTTGCGGGTAGCTTAATGTGGTGGCCCCCTGAAATGTTTCTGAATCCTGTGATTGCTTTGTCGTGAATGCCTCGTTGGGTTTTGATTTGGTTTTTCCGAGGTTGATCGAGTGTGTGTTGCTATTCGTGCACCCCTGCAGGGTAAATCTTTCTGAAAGCCGTGTCCACGGTTATGGACGACTTGGAGCACAGTTTCTCGATCATAGACAAGTATAACTAAAGCACCGCTTTTAAATTGACTAAGTACTTGACTAGTAAATAGTGCAACACTCATGGAATGGTTAATAAAACTGCCAACGGATGATGGGGGTTGTTCGTCCGCTTCCTCGTTGGTAAGCGAGGAGGAGGATGGATCTGTTAATTATACTGTTATCACTGTTGTTCTTAATTCACGGACTTTCGTCTATCATTGGTTAGGCGGAACGTTAGCGAGTCTCTATAGAATTGTTAGGTATTATCTTTTGCTGCAATTGCGTCACCCCAGGTTGTGTCCCCTTTAGTGGCATAAAGACTTGCTGAGTACCCCTAGGGTCTCACACGATAAATTGTTTGATTCAGATGAACAGGTGTACCCGCAAGATGGATACTGGGTGGAAGAGACAGATGATGTTGGCAACGATCATTCGGTGTAGAGATTCCGGGAACGGGGATCCGTGTGATCTGTGGGCGGGATGTGTTTATTTATGGGGCATCTTATGCCAATTTTCTTCTTATCCGTACTCGGATCTTGTCTTCCGCTTCCGCCTGATACTCTGATGTGTGATGTATGAGGAGCTATCCTAAATTATTATATCTATCTAGAACATTTGGATCTTGCCGTATGGCGTTGCAATATTTCTATTTCTTTTAGATGGAATGGCTCTGAGGACTGTTGTATGTGGCTTGCATACATACTCATTTGTGTATGTAGTTGATACCTTCGCCTGCCGATTACGCCGCTCGTTCTTGTCCTGTTGTTCGAAAGTGGTTAGGACGGCCGCAAGGTCTACCGTGAGTGGCCCTGGGCCCCACCGTACTATTTTAACCACTTTCGTTCATCCAGGCATTACCTAAGAGCTTAATTCACCGAGGTAGTTACAGCCACCGCCTCTCCTCTGTCTCCCCCATAGGAGGGGTGGGAAACCCGATCTATGGGTGGAGTTTTCAGTAAAATTAGTGTTTCGAGAGATTAGATTTGGTTTTGATAGTCATCTTTTTGGCCTCTACGTCAATGAAGATCACATCGTCTATAGTAAGTTATCTCCGGCGTTTCGTCCGATGACGAGATCTTCTTCCCGGCGTCAATGACAGTGTTTTAAGATTACAGTTCTATAGGTACGGTCTTTCAGATCTTACTTCGTCAAGTCGATTTTGGAGTTTGGTTGCCGCGAGGATTATCCTCGCAATATTTGTCCCGGCTGCTACCCTCGACAATGGTGGTTCGTAATACCGGTTCGCCAACGACGTCGACCAGGCTCTTCGGTTACTTTGGACTGAAATACTAGTGTTCGTACTCTTGCCGATGTTGATTGATTACTCTAATGGTTGTGCGCGTGCACGCAGCCTTGGCACTGCGGCTCAAATTAAAATTATGGGAGAACCCTCGTTGATATTCACAGGTTGTGCTTTGGGTATGTGTTAGTTCTTGACTGCCTTCGGAAAAGTCCAAGATGGTGTCTTGGAGAAGAAAGAGTTTGAAGATCTTAGTCTTTTAGTAGTTCTTTTAGATTTTATTTTGTAATTGTTGGAGACAGCCTATGTATCTCTACCATGTAGTATATGTTTCTATATGAATATATTGTGGTATTGATTGTCAAAAAAAGAAAAAGATCTCTTAGAGACCCCAAATTTCTAACGGGCACGTGGTACATTAGATGGACATGTATCGTCAATACGCATGACATGATGACAAGGAGAGTGTATTTTTATCGAACAATGCATGTAGCTGGTGTGTTATTTTGACCAAGTGCCAAGGGCCTCCAACAATAATAACATATTTTATCCTTGGACAGAGAAAGCGATGCATGCGGTAAAAGTAAAAAACAAGAATAGATGGCTGCAAAAGATAGTCAATGATAACTTTGAAGAAAACAACTAGTCAAGGTTATCTAGCGATACAGTCGACTAGCCACGGATTGACGAGACTCGTCCGTCCCTGGTGCGATCTCTGCGCGCGCGCGCACCGTCACACATCCATCACGCATGTGTAGGCTCATGTGGCCCATCAGCCGCTGCTGCATGCATGCATGGCGATCGATGAGAGAAGGTAGGAGGAGGAGAAGATGTGTTGTCTACTCCTGCTGCTACGTAGCGGCCAGGCATCGCGCTCGGCTAGCTAGGCATGGCATGGCGAACAGTCTGCATGGACATGGTCTCTGCCGCAACTGCTCCGTTCGCGCACTATTCGATCGATCGGCGACGCATGTCAAGTCTTGTCACGGCCCCGCCGAGTTAGTTAGTTATTGTCACAGTGCCGTGGCAGTACGAAACGTGGATCCTGACCGAGACACGCGCAGTGCCGGCACTACTAGAGAGAGATGGATGGACGTGGAGAAGGGCGTCGTCGATCGTGCGGCGGCGCTGGCTGCCATGGCAGCCGTGGCGAGCGGCGCGCGTGGGGGCGAGGGAACCGGCGTTTGACCGTGGTCGTGCCAATGGCGAGGGCAGAGCTAAGCTGGGGGCTGATGCTTGGATGGATGCGGGCAAGGTGGACCACGCACCAACCATTACTACGAGCTCGTCGTGTTGCGCCGTACGTATGTACATGGTCCCGTGGATAACTGGATATATGTCGTCGACGTCGAGCCAAATCCTTGACACTCCGGCAGTGCCGCAACGCGCAGTGTTATCACAACCGAAGAGAACAGGCCGCTGATTACCAAAAAATTACATATTCTTGAAAGATAGACCCACCTCCATGCATAATGGCTAAAAAAAGGTACTATGAGACCATACTATGGATGCACGAGTATACTATGGACGCGTTTGGTAGGGTGTTTTCTATCAGGGAAGGCCCCGTGGAGCAGAAGTTGGTCCGATTGTTTGCCTGCCCGGTCTTCTAGTTGTGGCACGCAAAAAATCTTAAAGCACCCCCAGGTCAAGCTCGCTGGGAACTGCCGATTCGGCCGTTTCCAGCGAGCCTCCCTCGTCTTGCGCTCCTGCGGTACGAAAGCGAAGATTCCATGCACGAGCTCGCCCGCACAGGGAGATGGCGGGACAACGCGTGTGCCGCCGCGAAAATGGAAATTTGAGGTGGGAAGGATTTGGTTACCTCCCATCGGAACTCTTCCTCTATTTGGAATCTCCATTTTCCACATCGAGATCCATTCCATGCTCGCTTCTCACCGGTCAGCTCCCTCATATCCGATCACCGGTGGCGGCAACGACATCAGTGCCACCGCCAAAGTTGCCATGCCCAGCTAGAATGACGGCGAGTCCTCGGAACAATCCTATATTGGGGTAAGCTCAGTTTCCCCCATGTTGTTCATTATGATTAGGTTTAGTCGTAGATTTGAGGATTTTCGATTTGGCGTCAGTTGAACTGGTTGTTGTTTCGATATCTTGTCTCTTAGGACCTCGTCGACATGCACTATGCTCCTGACCGCACCGAAGAGCCCACATTCACCGGCATTGCAGTAGATTGTCCCCATGTGTGCCACCTCCACAAGTTTCCGCCCGTGAATTGTGTTGCGTTCAAAGGAACCAACACTGGGCGCCGATTTTGGCTCTGCCGAGTGCAGAATGGAAGTTCCCTTGTAGTGAATTTTCATGTACTAGAGCTGATCCACACATTGTGAGCATGATATTTTGAATTGTAGGAAGCCACAAACTTTGGATTTGTGGGCTGGTTGGATGGTGAGTGGCTACAAAAAAATGTGTTTGTCAAATTGTGGGGACTATATGATGACAATAATAACACCAGAATCTGACGAGAAGATTCAAAATACAAAGTTGCTGCAGGAGCTAGCAGAGGAGAAGAGCAAGATCGACAAGTACTCAACTCTCTTAATTGATGTGAAGAGATTCGTGCATGAATTGAGGAAAGATTATGGAGGATAACTTGTCCAGGATGTAGGAGCCAGAAAAAGAAGAGACCATCGTGTTGAAGAAGGAAGTGGAGATGTTTAAATAGTTCAGAAATCACAAGCGGGCATCATGAAGGCAAAGCAGCAACAATGGAGTAATGAAAAAGTTGTTCACATAGAAGAAAAGAAGAAATTTGAGCACACGCTGTTTGATCTGTTCAATGCTGCTGATACTAACAAAGTCAAGTTGAAGAGGTTCAAACAAATATGCAAGGAGTGATGTGTTATTAGTGTCATATCCTCTAGGTCTAGTTTGATGTCGGTGGTCATTGACACCATGATCCCCTTTTGGTACCGATCTTTCTTTCCGTGATCATTATAACCATACGTAGCCTACTGCAGGGAATCAACACCATTGTGTTGCATCATGTAAGCTAAAAGGAGTGTCACCCAGCCTACCAAACATAAGCGGTAATTGCCCACCCGTGCAGCCAAGTGAAAAGCAGATAACCAAACAAAATGGACAACACGGACGTGTACCCAAAAACAGTTCTGACCTCATTTCCCGTGGACATGCCCCTAGGGCCTAGCCGGCACTGAGCCCAAATTGACTGCTAGCAAAGGCCCCTATATTTTCACCCGTCTTTGCGTGTGTGTAAAACAGACGAGGTGACGTATAATCTTTTCTCTGTGATGAGATGGCACTATTGACTGGCCCTACACGCTAATCTTTCACTGCGAGAAACGCGAGTACCTTTGTGGGCCAACAACGTCTGCCACGAGTCTGGTCGAGCCCATGCCAACATTGAACCACGTTGTATTCTGGCACATTCGTCCTCGAATATAAGGCATCTAAAGATTAGTCTAAAAATTAGTTAAAAGTCAACTACTCAAAAAATAAACATTTACAACAATGTATCAATATCAATAGATTTACCAGATTCATCATAAAGCATATTTTATTATTGTGTCCATTCAATATTGTATATGTAGATATTGTTTTCTAAATATTTGATCAAAGTTAGTAGAATTTGACTTTGCCTAGTCTTTAGGTGTCTTAGAACATCTCTAACCTAAAACTTTAGAGGAGCAAATTTGCTACTCTAACGACCGAAAACACACCTAACTGAAAACCCAAAAGCCTTTAGAGGGGCAAATATAGGATTTCAGCCCCTAAAATTTCCACCCCTCTCCTATATTTGCTCGCCCGCGCGGCCGATGAGAAAAAATCCCCCCAACCGCCTTTCTTCTTCCCACCGCCTCTCCTTCCACCCAAACTCGCCGGAGATGGCCGGATCCAGCCGTCGGTCGCCGCCGCCTATCCGCAGCGCCTTTCGGGGCCACGGCGCGTCTTGTGGCCATAGATCGGAGGCTCGCGATATCCCACCACCGCTGGCACCACACGACCAGTACCACGGCATGCGGCAAAGGCAGTGGGGGACCTGGGTGGTAGAGATCACCGACCAGAACACCGCCCAACGCCACTGGCTGGGCACCTCGAGGCCGAGGTTGCCAGCGAGCGGTACATGGCCGAGCTCAGTCGGCAAAATCCCGACCGCGTCGCTACGGAGGCCGCACTCTACGAGGAGTACGCCGCACGTCGCGGCCTCGCCTCTTCCTCCTCGGCAGCAGGGCCTTCTTCCTCCTCGACGGCGGTTGCGTCTTCCTCGGCGCATGAAGTCATCGACCTCGGCGATAGCGACACCGACTCCAGCGACAGCTTCGACGCATGGCTCGACAGCCTCAACAAGTAGGTGGTCACCGATGCCGGCCAGCGACGCTCGGCGGCGTAGCTAGGGTTTCTGTGACGTCCACCGACGTCGTCGGCGACCATCCTAGTGTTAGAATCTATGTATGAACTATGCAATGTGTGTATGAACTAAGTGTTTTAGTTTAATTTTGATGTGTTTTTGTTTTATTGCAATGTGTCTGTTGAAATTACTAGTAGAAGATTGAAATATAGAGTGCAAATTAAGAGGATCGATTCTGGTGGCCGAAGTTTAGAGGAGCAAAAAATTTCTCCTTGATGAACAGTGCGCCGAAATCAGCTCTAACGTTTAGTGGATCGGTTAGAGATGCTCTTATATTTTGGGATGGAGGGGGTAATTTTCTTTTCCTTTTGCCGGAATTCTATAGTTTAATTTGGAAAAACTGGCCAGCACGTAGTTGCGTGACTGGCTGACTTGAGCCGTCCATTTTATTGCATTGTTGCACTGCTGCCTCGCTATCACAGGTGTAGGGATTTAAATAAGAGTAAATTCCACTTTTTACTCTCTAGTTTGACAATTTTTTTACAACAATTACCCTATTTACGAAAAAATCTCTCCATTTATCCCATTTAGTGGAACATGTGCCACTTTTTACCCTACTTAAACTTAATTCCCTTTCTATTAAGTGGTATCTTGTCGTCATGCCTATGCGCCTAACCACATTTCAGGCATTGTTATGGTTTGTTTATTTCCGTGCAATCATCCTGCGGCCCCTCCTATTCCTCGCTGGCTGTTGCGCCGCCGCCGAGTGCACATCGACCTCTCGCGGTGGTGGCCTGGCATGTGTACGGGCAGTCATCATTCAACATTTTACAGTTTCTCCTAGGTTCTCTTGGATCGATCGATTGGCTAAAACATGCAGGGTGTGTTCGGTTCTGGAATTTGGTGGAACGGAACCGGTCCGTTCTGCACCTAGCGTCCGTTCGTGTGTGCGGTTGGAAGAAAGGAACGGAACCAGGTAGTCCCTCGGAACGGAATATTCCTCTAATATGCGGAACGAGGTCATCCGGCCGAATCGGCCGGATCGCGCGGAACGGCTCGCTGATTCGCGAACTAAACACAGCTAAGGTGATTAGCTGAGTTGATTAGCACAGCGACGGCAAGCACAGCGACGGCGGCGGCCGGCAAGCTCGGCCCTCCGCGCATCCGGGCGACGGTTGGCGGCGGCCGACAAGCTCGGCCCTCCGCGCATCTAGGCGACGGCCGCCGGCGGCGCGGGCAAGCTCGGCGGCGGGCATCCGGGCGGCGGCGACGCGAGGAGATGGGCGGTGACGCTAGCAGACGGGCGGCGGCGACGCGGGCAAGCTCGACGTCGAGCAAGCAGGCGGGCAGCAGCGCTGTCCGCGCATCCGGCCGGCGGCGGCGCGGGCAAGGTCGGCGGCGAGCAAGCAGGCGGGCGGCGACGCGAGCAGACAGGCGACAATGGCTTAGGTTAATTACAAGGTTTCTGTGATTTGGTACTTTTAGCAAAGATTTTAAGACAAAAAAAATATTTGCTACCGCTAATTACAATTGTTAAATTTAAGCTCAGATTATTAGAATTTTAAGCATCATTATTGCTATTTCGTTTCGGTTCCAATTCTTTCAACCGAACAGAATATAGGACCATTCCGTTCCTCGTTCTTTTCCTAACCGAACACGGGGTCGGAACCGTCCCGTGCCCTCGGAACGGACTCACTCCATTCCATTCTCTCTCGTTCTGGAACCGAACACACCCGCAATGGAGCTAGCGCGTGCAGTCCTTGTACGTGCTACTACTTCCTCCGTTTCAAATTATTTCGCGCGCACGCTTATCTAGGTGGGCTAGTATTTTCTTATTTTTATCCAAACAAAATTTAAGATTTTTTGAATACGTAATACATATTTTATATTATCTATTTTAAAAATTGTAGGATTTTTTATAAAAAATAAGGGAGTACTAGTCCACCTATATAAACGTGACGACGAAGCAATTTAAAACAGAGGAAGTACTGGCGGAAGAATTACAATTGTCTTCGTGTGTGAAGTAGAACAACTTAGCATAGCTAACTAGCTAACCAGTCGTAAGACGCACGCGTTCCGGCGGTTGTCAACAAAATCGATGGCGAAGAAGACGATCGTCGCACTTTTTTTTTTAATCGATGGACAGGAGCACCATATTAGTGTGGTGGTGAGGCTACTGGCGGGGGAGGTTATCAATAAGAGACATCGGCACAATCCTAGTGGGAGAGGAAACAATGAAGACGTCGTGCGAAGTACCTAGGCGACTGGCGAGAGGGAGCATATACTATAGGTGGTGTAATAAAGTTAAATGGGGTAAAAACTGGTACACGATGGGGTCAAGGTGGGAATCTATATTAAATGGGGTAATTCTTGTAAAAAAATATCAAACTATAGAATAAAAGGTGGAATTTACTCTTTAAATCAGGAACATGGCTGTCAGATTGCAGGGATCATGTGGGCTAAAAACGGTATGCACTAGACATTGGTGGTAGTCGATACTGAGAAAACATACCCTTCACCTTTGTCGCTCCCCGCGAGCGATGGAGATGAACCCTATCCTCCCGCTGTCCCTTCCCCTCCCCTCCTTCTCCCCTGCTGCTGTCGCCGGACATCGTCAGGAAAAGCCCGCGCTTATGGCGGCGGCGGGTCCTCCTATGTGGTGGTGCTCTTCTGCGGAGCTCAGTGGTTGCTGGCACGGGCTGGCCAGCGCGCCGTGGCTAGGCGGCTATCGCAGGTGGAGGCGGTGGGCGGGTGACACACTGGTCCATCATTCTGAGCATTCGCGCTAGCGGCGGTGAATCTTGTTGGCGCTTGTGGCAATCTTGACCGACGACTCGGTAGGACGTGACGGAGACGGTACTGGCCGGCGGTGGAGACCCGGGGGCAGGGACAACGCGAGGTCTGGACGAAAGCAGGTGGTGCTGGCTAGCGGTGGCGTGGCCCCTATCCTAGCCCAGATCCGAGCCCATTTTAGCCTAATTCGGGCTGGATGGCCTAATGCTCGCATGGTTTCAGTGGCTCTCGACAAGATCAGGGCCCTCCGCTCGGACATGGCATGGTGGGGGTACTGGATCCGGGCTTGCCAACCCTACATCCGATGACCGTTTGACAACCCCGTCTCAGGGGCTATGGAGTCGGCTTGTGGGTGTGTCCTGCTCCCTGTTCTCGCTCCTTCATTCTATTAGCCGCGTGAAGGTGGTGCCTGCTTTTGTCATGGTTGCAAGATATCGGATGTCGGGCGGCGGCCTCGGTAGGTGGAGTGCGCGGGCGACGGCGGCACGATGGCATGACACTCGGTGGCCATAGCAGGTGGGCCTCATCTAGGCTACGGTCCGGCTTGACCGGGTGGCCAGTGGCGATGGGATGCTACTTGGCGGTGGGGTGTCATGTTAGTCGAGTGCGGTTGGCTGGTTGTCATAGCACGACTGACAGCTCCTGCGCAGCCTAGATCTAGGCCTAGGCGGGCCGCCTCAATGTATTGGCGGCACCCCTGGTGGATGGGAGAGTGGGGGCTGGTGCCGGGAGTGGCGGATACGGTGGCGTTCCTATTGCAGTGTGGCGGAGGGGCTTTATAGGCCCAATTTGGGCTCGGTCGAGGCGGTAAGGGTCTGGTGTGTCCTTGCTGCTGCATCTGGTCGTGTACCGCTGATGGCGATGGAGGTTGTTCCCTCCCACGTGCTACTGTATTGACGCTCCTTGCTGGAGTTCCTTCTTCTCGGTCTTACTGGCCTCGCAACGTGGTTCACAGTGAGACGACAATGGTGATTGTAAGACCGTGGTGGCATGTGTTGGTGGGTGGCAAGATTGTTGGAGTGCTACGGATCATCTGGGTGTGGTTTTTTGGGGTCAGGAGAAGTCCATGTCATCTTGACACCGACACGGTGGTGCTTGCGGGTGTTGTCGTCCTTCCTAAAGGGCGCCAGGTTTACCTCTTCCCCACCTCCCGAGCGTACCGGGGGAAACCCTAGAACCAGTTCGGACAACAATGTCGTCATCGTCGCTTTTCTTTTTAGAGGTGTTGCTTGGTACGCGACGCTTAAGAGTGCTCGGAATATGGTGGAAATACTACAAAGGGCTATTGGTTGCGAGTCATCTCCGTTTTCGTCGAGCTACCAATATTAGCATTGTTTTTTCTCTTTTTTCTTCTTCTTGTTTTTAGGCGTGTTTTGTGCCGTTTGCCTCCAATAATAGTCTATTTACTGTATCGGATGATTGCTATATTAACATAGCCGGGATCAAAAGACCGTTTGGAGGAGAAGTCTATACTAACGAGCGACGCCTACTTTTGTAGCTAAATCTATGTTGATCTAAACGTGCAGAAGAAAAGCATCAAACACGCATCATCACTGCGTCGACATCCCCTCGTTCTTTGCCAATCTTGGACGGGCAGCCGTAACAACCTTTTCGCACGAAGAGCACCGTTTTTCCCCTGTCTAATGATTGACGCGTTGCGAAATCGCAAAGCCCTGTCGTCCTGAAACCTGCGGAATCTATCTATCTATCACAAGCAGTAGCTAGCACCACACACCCGACATGTATTCTGACCGTCGTCCTGCGCCTCCCTCCGGTGGACAGTCTCGCCGTCCGAGTCCGACCCCGCTTTTTACCGGTGTGGATCGGGAGCATCTCAGCTTTACCACGTGCAGCATAGTGAAGGTCCGGGCAACACATGCGCGCTGACACCGCGATGCTTTAAACACAAGCTCTGTAGAAATGGATTCTGACAGAGTCCAAAGGCTCTGTACAAATAGTGTCATATAAGTATGGTTCTATCGTTGTACAAGCCTGGAAATTAGTTACTGTACGTAGAATGATGTAGCCTGGTCTGGATTGTCACTGCATGAAACTCTCCGGACATATAACCTGAACCATCAGCAAGCTTCTGAAACTAATGCTCTGAGTCCTTATTAAGGTTCTAATTTCAAACACAGGAGACTGTGTAATCTATTCGTGGTTAGTGACGTCAGGAAGGGCTTAATGATCTTGTAGCAACTTGACCCGCAAAACCCGGCACACAGGCTTGCATGCAGTGGCCAGTACAGTACGTGGACGCAGCTGGTGAAAGACAATAGCTAGTACGGCCACGATAACTGTTGGCAGAGATAGAACTGCTGCTGTTTTTGTTGCATGCATCGGTCGTGGAGAGGACCACGGCTGCACGGCTGCTGCATCGATCGCCGCGCCGGGTGATCAGTGCGAAGGAAATAATGGCGGGAGAGACCGACAGAGTGAGCGAGTGATTGATTGATTGGTGAGCGATGAATCGCCGACCGACCCGCATTCTTGAACCGTGGGTGGTGGTGGTTTCTGGAGCGCGGCCATGTCTCCCCTGCCAATTTGGAGTGGAGGTCTGCCACAATAATCCATCGTGCCTCCTTGACCGTGGATGCATATGCTGCATGAGTAGCTAGGCAGTCAGCAAGCCACAACGGCAAGATGTATAGATACAGGTAACTTTCCTATACTCTACTGTACATGGCAATTTCCATGCTAGACAAGGGAAACATACATACCAGTACAGTACTAACTAGCTCTTGTTCTCCGGTCGTGTGCCAAATTCGTGGAGACTAACAATGCAACATTGAATTCATGATGTATAAAATCATATGTTGTAGCTGGAGCTGGCCCAAATAATGGTGAGGGCAAGGGAGACAGCAGGCGGAGGTGGTCCAATGGGCTCGCAATGGCGATCACTAGCTGCTGCCTCTCCTCTCCCGGTCTTTCTTGCAGGGGTAAAGGAGACAGCGCCCCAGATGAGCTGTGCGCGCTCAGGCTCCGATTCTAAATGCATTTCCCATCCTTTTTGACCCTTGCTGGTCCCTTCTTCCTCCATCCACCGTCTCATTCACCAATCACCACTCGACCGAGCAAGCTGAACGGTGGTAGTACAACTCGCTGTCACGTCACTGACACAATGGATTATACTGTTATGTTCACAGCTTCGTTTGCACTAGCAGCTGGGGATGAAGCGCCTTCTAGACCACGAGCGTCTCAGACTCTCTCGGTTTGTGCATTGTTAATGCGTTTGTATCCTTATGAAAGAAAATGAATGCTTAACTCCCAATTACGTGCAACCCGCCCTTTGTTTTTAACGTGCAACCCGCCCTTTGTAATTGAGTAATACAAAAGTACTTTATCTTCCTAATGACCAATGCCATATCATAATCACATGCCCTTCTGTAAAATAAAGTTACACGCCTCTACTTTATCTATTGCAAGTTTTACGTGGTTGTTTAGGCTTTCGCAATAGAACCGTTTCTAAACTACGAATTCCAACCACAACACAGATCCGACAGTTGTCTCTATTACACCCTTTTTCGGGCCCTCCGTTGTAAATGCTATATCAACTATTAAATGAGAGACAGACATCCGCTAGCCACTTATACGGTACAAGACGTATGTTGAGCGTGGAACCAGTCTCGTGTACGAATACGCGTAAGGTCGGTCCGGGCCGCTTCATCAAACAATAACGCGATATAAACAAGTACACGTTAGAGGGTAACAACTAAGGGATCAATGCACGCATAATACTTGTGCGTACTGGTCGTACAACACTCCTACGCATAGATTGGCTGCATAGATTGGCTCTGATACCACTGAAGGGGATCCGCAGCAGAAAACAAAAAATTTCCTACGTTAGAACCAAAAACTGCCTATGCGGTAACAACCGAAGCGTAGAGAATACATACCCATGTAGACCGTACGCGATTAACGTTCCGCGGGGAACGTGGTTGAAGTAGTCGTACTCGTAGCCGATCTCAAGGTCGCGAAGCTCCTCGCAGGTCACCCCTTGCTCCTTCTTTATCTTCATCGTGCAGCAGCTCTGGGTCACGACATTTAAGCGCCTCGTGTCTTCATACATATCCGGTGCACGATGAGACCTCCGCCTCCCCGATCCCGCCAGGAGTGCGGAAGTTGATATCCGGCTAGGGATCCCTACAGCGCAACGACGTACTATAGGTGTGCCTCGATCGCACAACACAGACTTGGGGCCATGGTCACAAGGACTAGAGAGAGAGGGAAGGAGGAAGTCAATCAAAGGACTTCTCTAAATATTGGTGTGTTCTAATCCCACTCATGAACACCCCTTTATATAGGGAGAGGGGATACGCCCTCCCCTTTGGGTTTCCCATGTGGTACTAAACAAGGGAGAGGGGGGAGGCGCATGGGCCCTTAGGGCTTCATGGGCCAGCCGGCCAGGGATGGGCCCCACCCTGCGCACAACCCTAGGCTGGCCGGGTAGGCCCCCTTGAGGCGCCTGGGCCTTGGCCCTTTGGCCCTTGGCCCTTCCCTCCTTCGGTTTTCCCTCATAGGCCTTTATTCACTAGGAAGTTTGGCCCATTAGTAGAATAACCCTTTAAATTAGATTTTAATATTATATTTAATATTAATTATATTAATTAATATGTAAATACATATTACAAAATCCTTCTTGACCCGAAACACCTTTCGGTTCCCTTTCGATTTCCTCCGAACGACTTCGGATCTTTTCTAGAATGATTTCGGTCCTTTATTCTTTCTCCGAACAACTTCGGATCTTTCTACGGAACATTTCTAGCTTTCTCTTTCTCTACTGTGATTCTCTCTTACGAATGATCGCTCTAATCGTATCCTTAAGTGTATCCTTTCACGGCTTGGGAATGCTCTAGACATGATCTAAATCACTGATCAACAGAGGGACCAGGGATATCCATGTGACCCCTATACATTCCTGATGACAATGTCGTTTGAACCGCTAAATGTAGCATCCTTGTCCTTTTGTTTCTCAATACGACTTGTCCGAGATCCGATCATTGGTATCACATACCTTATTCAATCTCGTTCACAGCAAGTTACGTTTTCTTGTTACTGTGATATTACATCCCTGTGATCGAGTCACATGTTGCAACATTTATGGATGTAATCTCACCAAGACGGCCGTATGTATCTTTACCCGTCATGTGGGTGAACAAATCCCGGTCTAGCAGTCACATGTCATCTACTGTTCCTTCGAAATACCCAACGTACACCTTTATGGCCACCGTATTACCAGATGACGTTTGATACAGTCTAAGCAGCCTCGGGAAACAGTGAGTAATATGAGCGCACGGTCTAAGGAAAAGAAGTCTAGGTATAGTTGTTGCAACAATGAACTTATATGACTTGATCGCGTTGCAATGCTTCGAGGAATGTCCATCACATCATTCTCCAATGATATGACCCCGTTGTCAATTGGTATAAATGTCCATGATCTTAAAACCCAGATCATCCTCATGACCAACGAACTAGTATGAATAGAGGCTACTAGGGACTTGATTGTTTCATACCACACCTGCTCCAATGTTTCTACTTGGCACAGTTATATGATAATATGAAACTATTATAATCTAATTGAGATATGACAATAAAAACCTATTTATTATTTGTCTCTAGGACATATCTCCTTCAGTACTACCACGAGCTTCCCGAGCTCGTCCACGCGCCTGATCTACGCCTGTGATGCCGCCGAGGAGGCCGTGGCCCTCGCGGAGGCCATCGCCGCGTCCGAGGTGCTGGTGGCTGAGATGATACTCCGCGACGCTGAGGAGGTCGTGGCAGCCATGGCGGCCATCCACGCTCGTGAAGCCGTGGAGCACGCGGCCAAGCACCGTCGCCTACACTAGAGCCGCCGGAGGCGGAGGGGAATAGCGCGGACAAGCGCTACGGCAAGAGCTCCGTGACGCCGGAGCTCCGGCGATCTCCAACGGGTAGTTAGGGGTAGTTTAAGGGTAGATTAGGGATAGATTATTTTGCTAATTTATGTAAATTATGCAAGAATCTGCAAAGTATCGCACTAATCGATCGAGAAATCTTCATGTGTTTCTTAATTTTTAAAATACGGATTGAGTTTAGGAATTTTGCTTTGCGCGGATGATTTCGCACGCGATAAACTGGAGTGTAGTGGCCTGTACTCTCGCGAAATACGGGTTTGCAGAGTACAGGCCTGCTAGTCTTGCTCTACCTAGGCTCTCTGCTCTGTCAAAGATTGTTGCTTCTCCGTCCTCAAGTCTTATGGTACGAGAAGAAGAGTAATGGCCACACACCACACTTGTCTTGGGAAACTTGGAACCCAGGCAACAACCGAGTATCTCGGAACGTGAGCTCCATGCCGACTCCTACCATCAACAAGGTCAAAATTGAGGCCGCCGATTGGACAATCCCCAGGGCAAAACTTCTGAAACACACCATGCCATGCGAATTCTGCGTTCTGTTTTTTTCTTCTTTTTGTAGTTTATCCTCTTTGGCTTTCGTTTGCAATAAAATGTCCTTAATTAAGGAGATGGGCAAGGTTTTGCTTACGTTTCCCCCCAAAAAAACAAGGATCGAGCTGACTGTCGGAGGATGCATGCGTTCCAGCCTCCGATTCCCATGGCTGACACGTGTCTATTTTCTCCCAACAATCCGCTTTTGCTTCTTTGTAGTAAAAAACTTCACGTTTTTACTATGTGTAGCAAAAAAATATAAATAAAAAAGATAAGAGAAAATACCAAGTTTGCCGGCGATCTCGTTGGGATCCTCATAGAAAAAAAACATGTTAATGTAGCAAAATCACTAGACGCTTCTAGCAAAACCATTTCACCGGAGACCTCGTCAGAAATCACGTAGAAGAAAACTCTTCTAAAGATGCAATTTCACAAAATGTTTTTAGCAATTTTTTTTGCTATTGTAGCAAAACCGACCTCGCTCGTCGGAGACCTCATCGGAGACCTTGGAGCAAAAAAATATTTTATTGTAGCAAAACCGACCTAACCAGAGACTCTCGTCGGAGACTTCGTAGCAAAACCATTGTACTAATGTAGCAACATAATGTAACGATTGTAGCAAAAAAAAGTTTGTAGTACGATGCAAATCCACAGATATCATATGGTGCAAATACAACAGTTGATTGTAGCATAAAAACATGTTAATATAGCAAAATCACTGGACGCTTCTAGGAAAAAAGTTCACCGGACACCTCTCCGAAAATCACGTTGCAAAAAAACTCTTCTAACGATGCAATTTCACAAAATGTTTTGAGACAAAAAATTGTGCTATTGTAGCAAAACCAACCTCGCTCATCGGAGACCTCACCAGAGATCTTGGAGAAAAAAACATGTTTTATTCTAGCAAAATCGACCTGACCAGAGACTCTTGTCAGTGACTTCATAGCAAAGCCATTGTACTAATTTAGCAACATCATGTAACGATTGTAGCAAAGAAGTTCGTAGTACGATGCAAATTCACAGATATCATACGGTGCAAATACAACAGTTGATTGTAGCAAAAAAAATCTTCACATCATGCAAAACCAAAAGACCAATTTTAGCACAAAAATCTTCCATATAGTGCAAATCGCAAAAACCGTGCTGGCAACGCAGCAGCAACTCCCGTGGAATAACGGGCACGCCAGCCATCATCCTTGCGGCCTCCTCGTGCACTGCCGGCGGAGGTCAATGAAGTGGAGCCCATGGCCGGCGGAAGTTTCCCCCACGGCGCATGCAACAGCTTTCTTGCTGCGGGTTGTGGCGTGGCAACAGCTTCGTTGGTCGGGCGCGCGGTCATCGGCGAGGGGAATCAGACGGGAGACGCATGGCAGCAGCTTCGTCGGCCGGGCGGGCGGTCAACGGCGAGGAGAATCATACGGGGAGACACACAACATCAGCTTCGTCGGTCGGGCAGACGGTCATCAGCGAGGGAAATCAGATACGAAGACGCACGGCAACAGCGCCAACTTCCCCTTTGTCGCCACGTGCTTGGACGGCGGCGCCATGGCGGCGTGAGCAGGATAGGTGGTGTGGTTCCTCGAGGAAGACGGGCATGCAAAAGAATCTCAATCCAAGGAGGAGATCCATGAAGAGAGGAAAGAGAGGGAGAGGGAGGGGAGGAGGCGGCAGCACGGAGTGGGGCGGCAGGATTTCAAGGGAATATGCCCGAGAGGCAATAATAAAGTGGTTATTATCTTATTCCTTATTTATAATAAATGTTTATTTTGCATGCTATAATTGTATTAATTTGAAAACGTTAATACATGTGTGTTTAATAAACATAAAGAAAGTTCCTAGTTATGCCTCTCTTATAAACTAGCTCGTTGATTAACAAGATGATCAAGGTTCCCTGATCATGGACATTGGATGTCGTTAATAACGAGGTCACAACATTGGTGGAATGATGTGATGAACATTCATCCGAAGTATAGCATTACGATCAGAGTCATTATGTTTATATTGCTATAACATCATACGAAGTAATCTTAGTCCTTAGACCATGAGATCATGTTAATTGCTAACACCAGAAGACTATCTTGATAACATCAAACGTCACGTCGTAACAGGGTGACTATAAAGGTGGGTTCAGTGCTACGAAGGTGTTATGTTGAGGCTCATGGATCAAGAGTGGGATTTGTCCATCCCGATGACGGATAGATTTACTCTAGGCCCTCTCGGTGATATCATATTAAGATAGCTTGCAAGTAAGTGATGTGATCACTAGAATGTTATATCACGGGAACGAGAAAAGAACTTTGTCTAAGTATGTACTTTGTGAAAGCGCTATTAGGCGTCTTGATCTATCTCTATAAATCTTGATGCCTAGAATATATGCCGCTTCGCCAAGATCCTTCATTGAAAAACTATTATTCAAATAGGTTTTGATGCTATTAAGAAGTTCTATATCATTCCCAATCAACAATATGTCATCTACATATAGTACTAGGAATGCTACAGAGCTCCCACTCACTTTCTTGTAAATACAAGCTTCTCCATAAGTTTGTATAAACCCAAAGTTTTTGATTATTTTATCAAAACGTTGATTCCAACTTCGGGATGCTTGCTTCAGTCCATAAATGGAGCGCTGAAGTTTGCATACCTTGTTAGCATCTTTAGGATCGACAAAACCCTTGGGTTGTACCATATACAACTCTTCCTCAATGTCACCATTAAGGAACGTCGTTTTGACATCCATCTGCCAAATCTCATAATCGAAATGTGCAGCAATTGCTAACAAAATCCTTACCGACTTTAGCTTCGCTACTGGTGAGAATGTCTCATCATAGTCAACTCCTTGAATTTGTCGGAACCCTTTCGCGACAAGTCGAGCTTTATAGACGGTAATATTACCATCAGCATCTGTTTTTCTCTTGAAAATCCATTTGTTCTCGACAGCCTTACGGCCATCCGGTAAGTCCACCAAAGTCCACACTTGGTTTTCGTACATGGATCCCATTTCGGATTTCATGGCTTCGAGCCATTTGTCGGAATCTAGGCTCACCATTGCTTCTTCATACGTCGCAGGGTCATCAGTGTTGTCTACCAACATGACGTTCAAGGCAGAGTCATACCAATCAGGAGTGGTACGAACCCTCGTTGACCTGCGAGGTTCAGCAGTAACTTCGTTTGAAGTTTCATGATCATTATCATTAGCTTCCTCTCCAATTGGTGCAGGCGGCACAAAAACATCTTCCGGTGCTGCGCTACTCTCAAATTCGAGAGAAGGTTCAATAACCTCATCGAGTTCTACTTTCCTTCCAGTCACTTCCTTCGAGAGAAACTCCTTCTCAAGAAAGGATCCATTCTTGGCAACAAAAACTTTGCCTTCGGATCTATGATAGAAGGTATACCCAATAGTCTCTTTAGGGTATCCTATGAAGACGCATTTCTCTGCTTTGGGTTCTAGCTTATCAGGTTGTAACTTCTTTACATATGCTTCGCAACCCCAAACTTTAAGGAACGACAACTTAGGTTTCTTACCAAACCACAATTCGTACGGTGTCGTTTCAACGGATTTAGATGGTGCCCTATTTAAAGTGAATGCGGCTGTCTCTAATGCATAGCCCCAAAATGATAACGGTAAATCTGTAAGAGACATCATAGATCGGACCATATCTAAGAGAGTTCGATTACGACGTTCGGACACACCATTACACTGTGGTGTTCCCGGCGGTGTCAACTGTGAAAGAATTCCACATTTCTTTAAATGCATGCCAAACTCATAACTCAGATATTTACCTCCGCGGTCAGAACGCAGAAACTTAATCTTCTTGTTACGATGATTTTCCACTTCACTTTGAAACTCCTTAAACTTCTCGAAAGTTTCCGATTTATGTTTCATAAAGTAGACATACCCATATCTACTTAAGTCATCCATGAAAGTGAGAACATAACGATATCCACCACGCGATGCTACACTCATTGGACCGCACACATCGGTATGTATTATTTCCAATAAGTCTGTAGCTCGCTCCATTGTACCAGAGAATGGAGTCTTAGTCATTTTTCCCATTAGACATGCTTCGCATCTTTCAAGTGATTCAAAATCAAGTGATTCAAGAAGTCCATCTGAATGGAGTTTCTTCATACGCTTCACTCCAATGTGACCAAGACGACGCCACATGTATGTAGAATTATCATTAAATTTTATTTGTTTAGCATCTATGTTCTGAACATGTGTATCACTACTACCGAGATTCAATAAGAATAAACCATTCATCTCAGGTGCATTACCATAAAAGATATTACTCATATAAATCGAACAACCTTTATTCTCGGACTTAAAAGAGTAACCGTCTCGCAGTAAACAAGATCCAGATATAATGTTCATGCTTAACGCAGGCACCAAATAACAATTATTTAAATTTAAAACTAATCCCGAAGGTAGATGTAGAGGGAGCGTGCCGACGGCGATCACATCAACCTTGGAGCCATTTCCAACGCGCATCGTCACCTCGTCTCTCGCCAGTCTTCGTTTATTCCGTAGCTCCTGTTTCGAGTTACAAATATGAGCAACCGAACCAGATCAAATATCCAGGCACTACTACGATTACTAGTAAGATACACATCAATAACATATATATCAAATATACCTTTCTTCTTGATGTTGCCGTTCTTCAGATCCGCTAGGTACTTGGGGCAGTTACGCTTTCAGTGACCAGCACCCTTGCAGTAGAAGCACTCAGTTTCAGGCTTGGGACCAGCCTTGGGCTTCTTTGCAGGTGCGGCAGCTTTCTTGCCATCTTCTTGAAGTTGCCCTTGTTCTTAGGCTTGCCCCGTCTCTTGAAATTGGTGGTCTTATTGACCATCAACACTTGGTGCTCCTTCTTGATCTTCACTTCAGCAGTTTTCAGCATGGACGATAGTTCAGGCAACGTCTTGTTCATGCAGTGCATGTTGTAGTTCATCACAAAGTTCTTATAACTCGGTGGCAGTGATTGGAGGAGATGGTGAATCCCCAATTCATTAGGAATCGATATCCCCAATTCTTGGAGCTTGTTTGCGTACCCAGACATGGTGAGCACGTGCTCGCTAACGGAGCTTCCCTCTTCCATCTTACAGTTAAAAAACTTTTCGGAGGCCTCATAGCTCTCGATGGCCGCGCGAGTCTCAAAAATTAGCCTGAGCTCCTTAATGATCTTGAACGGGTCGTGGTGCTCAAAACGCTTCTGGAGCTCCGCTTCTAAACCGTACAGGATGGCACACTAAACTGTGGAGTAATGATTTTTCCGAGTGGCGTAAACATTCTTTACGTCATCGGTAGCATCATCTGCAGGTGGGTCACCTAGCGGTGCTTCGAGCACATAGGTCAACTGACCAGCCCTGAGGACGATCTTTAGTCCACGGAACCAGTCCGTGAAATTGCTTCCATTGTTCTTAAGCTTTTCTTTCTCTAGGAACGCATTGAAATTGATGGAGGGGGTCGCCATAATCTACAACAAATTTGCAAGTAGTTTAGACTAAGTTTATGATCAATTGAGTTCAAATTTAATACTTAAGTTAACTAGGTGAACTCCCACTCAAAACAACATCCCTCACATTGTCTTAGTGATTACACGAACCAAGTCCACTACACCAAGTCCGATCTTCACGAGAGAAGATGTAGTTTCATCGGCGAACAATCTTCATGTTCATCATATCATTTATATGACTCATGCTCTACCTTTCGGTATTCCATGTTCCGAGACCATGTCTGTACATGCTAGGCTCGTCAAGATAACCTTAGTTTCCGCATGTGCAAATCTGGCTTGCACCCGTTGTATGCACACGTAGAATCTATCACATCCGATCATCACGAGATGCTTCGAAACGACGAGTCTTAGCAACGGTGCCAACTAAGGGTGAACACTTTATTACTTGATATTTAGTGAGAGGGATCATCTTATAATGCTACCGTCGCGATCTAAGCAATACAAGATGCATAAAGGATTAACATCACAGGCAATTCATAATTAGTGTGATATGATATGACCCTTTCTTCTTGCGCCTTTGATCTCCATCTCTAAAGCACGAACATGATCTCCATCATCACCAGCATTGCGTCAAGATCAGTGGCGCCGCTTCATGGTTGCCCATCATCACTAGAACCTATTACAACTACTTGGAATAAAGCAATTACAAGATGAATAGACACGCAGGTCTTAACATAATTAAAGACAACCATTAGCCTCCTGCCGGTTGCCATATTACAACAAGGATCATTGCATACATCAAATATAATCACAATCACATGATGGCCATATCATATCACAAAACCCCTGCAAAAACAAGTTAGACGCCTCTAATTTTCTTTGCATGTTTTACGTGGCTTGGGGCTTTCAAACAATAACGGATCTTACCTACGAAACTGAACCACAACGTGATACAAGTGCTATCGAGTGTAAAGTGTAAATTGGATCTATACTATGGTGGGAGAGACAGACACCCGCAAAGCCACTTATGCAAAGCAAGTTACACGTCAAGCGTGGAGCAAGTATCATGTGCGATGACATGTAAGGTTAGCCCGAGCCGCTTCATCCCACCATGCCGCAAGATGCAAAGTACACAAAGCAAAAGACGGCACGAGCACCA
Source organism: Avena eriantha (assembly GCA_910589775.1). NCBI lineage: Eukaryota > Viridiplantae > Streptophyta > Magnoliopsida > Poales > Poaceae > Avena > Avena eriantha. Next base: position 22,047,629 of record OU342744.1, on the reverse strand, counting down.
ACGCCCACAACACCATTGTAATCTACTTGTGCAACATATCTATGCATAGATACGGCTCTGATACCACTGATGGGTTCGTAGCATGGAAAACAAAAAAATTCTACCGCAAGAACGAACAAAACCCAGATCTAATCTAGATAAAAGCCAAGATCTAATCTATTAGACATGTGCAACGAGATAGATATGTACTAACCCTCGTAGATCCGAAAGCGTTACGAGATTAGATCTCGTGGTTGATGTAGTCGATCACTTGCCGATCTCAAGATCGTGTGGACGATCCTTCCGGCGCCGCGTTCCGGCAGCGCTTCCGCAGTCGGTCACACGTACGGAGTCGAAGCAGACCTTCCTCTCCTCGTTCCAGCGAGCAGTGGAGGTAGTAGATCTTCTCCACGGAATCCCAGCAGCACGACGGCGTGGTGGTGGTGGTGGAGTAGAGAATTCTGCAGGGCTTCGCCTATGCCTGTGCAGAAGAAAGGAGGAGGAGAGAGGCGGCGGAGATTTGGAGTTGTGGAGGAGGGCTTGGAGGTGGCGCCCCCACCCCTCTATTTAAAGGGGGGAGGCGCCATGGGAGGGGGAGTCCTAGTAGGACTCCCCTCCCTCCTATGGCCGGCGGATTGGGGAGGGGGAGGAGTCCTCCTCCCCCACGACTCCTTGTCTTGCCCCACCAGGACTCCTTGATCCCTTTCTTGGTTTTCAAGCAAACTCCAAGAAATCTTCCAGAACCTTCCGGAACATTCCGAAACCTTCTAGAATCCTCATACAAACACTCCGAAACATTTCCTAACTCAGAAAATGATCCCCAATATATGAATCTTATTCTCCGGACAATTCCGGATCTCCTCGTGATGTCCTGGATCCAATCCGAGACTCCGAACATCATTCGGTCTCCAACGCTCATTCCATATCTACTTAAAACAACTTCGAACCTTAAGTGTGTCACCCTACGGTTCGTGAATATGTAGACATGACAGAGACACATATCCTATCAATAACCATCAGCGGGACCTGGAGATCCATAATGGCTCCCACATACTCAACGATGACTTCGTGATCGATTGAACCATTTACATACGAAACCAATTCCCTTTGTCACGCGATACTATACTTATCCGAGGTTTGATCGTCAGCATCTCCATACCTAGTTCTACCTCGTTACTGGTAAGTACTCTTTACTCGTTCCATGATATGTCATCCCTTGTGACCCAGTCACATGCTTGCAAGCTAACTAGACGACATTCCACCGAAAGGGCCTAGAGCATATCTATCCGTCATATGGATGGACAAATCCCAATCTTGGTCCATGCGCTTCAACACATACTTTCAGAATACCCAATGACACCTTTATGACCACCCAGTTACGAAGCGGTGTTTGATGTCATGAAAGTACCCATCCGGTGATGGTGATTAACACAACCTCATGGTCGAAGGATTAGGTTACTATGCATTTAAAAGCTTATAGCAATACGAACTTAATGACTTGATCTTATGCTACGCTTACTATGGGTGTGTGTCCATCACATCATTCTCCTAATGATATAGCCTTGTTATTAATCACATCCTAATGTCCATGATCAGGAAACCATGATCATCAATCAATCAACAAGCTAGTTCAACAAGAGGCTTATTAGGGACTCTTATATGTTTACAAAACACACATGTATTAGTGTTTCCTAATAATACAATTATAGCATGGGATGTAAACATTCATCATAAACACAAAGATATAATAATAACCACTTTTATTATTGCCTCTTGGGCATATCTCCAACAGTATTGCCAACTAAGCATCTAGATGACATGGCATGCAATTAAATACTAAGAGAGAGCCTTGTGGTAACTAGCTATGTTACCATAACATCACACATTTGAAAACAAAATGAGTCTACATTGCAATAAATAAGGCTTTGCATGCTACCACACCTATGTTATTTTCTATTATGGAGGTAGTAACTTAGACTAGTAACATATGCATGTTACTTATACCTGGGCGTTTTTTGGGCTGGGTCAGGCCGCAAAAAGCCCGCCCGCACATTTCCTAGGCCCGAGCCTGGCCCGACCCGGCTGTCGAGCCTAAAATCGCTGCACAAAAATCACCGGGCCATCGGGCTGTCGGGCCGACCCTTCCCTATTTCCTCGTTTCTCCAGGCTCGAGCTCGGCCCGAGTACTGCACGGGCCTCAAAACTGTTGCCCAGGCGGCCCGCGGGCCGGTCTTTTTTTCGGGCCGGGCTGGGTTGGGCCGCGCGGCCGGGCTGCCCATGCCCAGCTATAATGTTACTACTCGGTGTTTAGTTCGGGAACAAAGTGGAATGGAATGTCATGGTTCCATTTCACTGGAATGGGTTGGTTCCGTTCTTGTGTTTGGTTAGGACACAAATGTGTAATGGAATGGTTCCATCCTATGTTCGGTTGGGCCAAAAAAGTGGAATGAAATGGTTCTGTTCTATGTTTGGGTGCATTTAGCAAAAAAGATGGCAAGAGAATAGAGAGAGCGATAACATTTGGGTGGCTTTAGCATAGAGGAACGGGGAGATTCCACCAATTTGGTGGAATAAGTGCATTCTGGATCTAGAGGGAATATTCTCTTTTAAGAAACCACCTCGTTCCATTCCATTTCTCAACTGAACACTATAACGACTCTCAGGTGTGGAACCATTCCATTCCATTCCACTTCGTGACATCACGAAGTGGAATGGAATGTCATAGTTCCATTCCAGTTGAATGGAATGGTTCTACCCGCATGTTTGGTTGGGACAAAAACATAGAATGGAATGGTTAGATTTTGTGTTTGGTTGAGGAATTGGAATGGGTGGAATTGGTTTCATCTCACCTCTTTCAAAGAAATGGTGAGTTAACCTCCCACATGTGCATTGGCAATATGGTTTTTGTCACGGGCTCCAAACTTTGGCTCAAAATCGGGCAAACAAATGTGTGCTCTTGTGACCGTGGTGATTAACGAGGCAATTACCATTTTTTCCCGAGTAAGCGGGTGATTTGCCGTGACAGTTATGACCGGTTCCACCACGTTCCACCGATTTGGTGGAATGAGTGTATTCAGCATCTAAGGGCTATATTCTCTTTTCGGGAACCACTTCATTCCATTCCTTCTGTCAAACCAAACGTCGGGAAGGGCTCTAGGTACGGAACGGTTCCATTCCATTCCACCCGTCCCATTACCAAACACACCCTAAGTTACTCTCCACTATGACCAGCCTTATATATTGCGCCATCTTTGAGGTCCTAATAATTAGTAGAATGTGCCGGGCGCTGTGATTAGTATATTGCTTAGCAATGGTGGGCAAATACTTGATGAACTTTGAGAGCTTGTGGTCACGATTCAAAAAGCATGCCCCTAGTAGCTTTCTAGCTGGCAGGCATGGAGGCATGGAACTTGGCATCTAGAGACTGTTGCTGCATGCTACCACATCCACATATCCTGACGGATCTCGTCGCAAGTCTAACGTAACAGAATATGCGGCAGAATTAATTAGGTGGGTTGCACAGCTTAACTTGCCGGCATGTATCTCCTCATATATATATGGCCAAGTTACAATACAAGTTACAGTCGGTTAGGCATATGTACAGGACCTAACTCGTATATACAATGAGTACGTATTATATCACCCTCCCTCAATCTCAACCGGCGACAGAAGATTGAGATTGCGTCTACAATGCTCCTACAAGGGCAACGGGAGTGGCTTGATAAAGATATCGGCAACTTGATCTTTAGAAGAGATGAAAAGAATCTGAAGTTGCTTTTGAGCAACACGCGCACGGACAAAGTGAAAGTCCACCTCAATATGCTTTGTCCTCGCATGAAATATTGGGTTTGAAGATAGGTATGTTGCCCCAATGTTGTCACACCATAACACCGGGGGTTGCGCTTGTGAAACTCCAAGCTCCTGTAACAAAGACTGAACTCAGACAAGCTCTGCTGTAGCATTAGCAAAGGGCCTTATATTCAGACTCAGTACTCGACCTGAACACTGTAGACTGCTTACCAACTGATACCAGCCGATCGAAGAGACGGAGCTGCAGCATGGCGCTGCTCAGGCCTTTTTCCTGATGCATCTGTGGCGCTAGCTGCTCCCGCGGCGACCGGCCGGCCATGCTTCGCGCGAACCTGACATGACACGCATGAGGGTGACAAGGGAGCCTGCTTGTTCCAGCTGCTAGCTACCGATCTACGCAGCTCTGCGCCTGGCGATCGAGATCAGAGGAAGAACTGGCCGGAGGCACGTGGTACGGAATGGTATGGACAAAAGAAAAGCCATCATGGACGCCATGGATCGTGGTGCTCCTTTGTTTTGTTTGTCCGGGAGAGAGGAGGGGGAGGGCGTGCAGATGGATGCAATAACGGGGGTTCTGTCATGGTATGGGAATAACTGGACATGGCCCTCCATATGCTCTTTGTCATGCCGCCCTGTCCTATGAAATATGAGCCATGCACGCACTGCAATCCTACTCCTGTGTCTGTGCATGTAACAACATGCGGCCTTGTGGGAAACATGCATACATGGTCCAAATTGCAAACATCCACGTACATCTCTCTGCAATTTATATGTCCTAGCCGCCGGTTGTTTAAGTTGGACCATCTTTGTGACACATACACAAATATATGGACAGAGGCATGATGAAATGATGAAATGCTTACATAGAGATGGACATGCATGTCATGGAGATGGATTTTCATCGGACAAGACATGCACATAGCTACTACTACTAGTGTGTTATTTTGACCAAGGGTGAAGGTTATCGAGGAAAAACATATTATTTTATCAATTGACAGAGTAGACAATGCACGCTGGCGGTAAAAGTTAAAAAAAACAAGTACTCCCTCCGTTTCAAAATATAAGATGTTTTAGGTTTGTGAACAAAATGTATTTAGACTTGTTTTAGTGTGTAGATTCACTACAACCTGAGTCAACCTAGATACTAGTAATAGAAGTCTAGATGCATTTGTTTCACAAAAGTAAAACATCTATATTTCGAAGGAGGGAGTAGTATATCAACGGCTATAAAAGCTAGTCAAGGATAACTTTCACCCTTGGTCAAAGATAAGAGACAGTAGATCAGTGAGGGATTGACGAGACTCGTCCATGGTGCGATCTCTGCGCGCACACACACCCTTTGGTTCACCGTCAACATCGAGTCCATGTGTATGCTCATGTGGCCCACCAGCCGCTGCTGTTGCATGCATGCGGATCGATCGATCGATTGGTCGGCGCGGATGAGAGAAGGAAGGACGAAACGATCTGGTCTACATACTCGTGGCGCCACCCGTCGTAGTGTAGCGGCCAGGCATCGATCGGCTAGCTGGGCTAGGTAGGTAAGTACGTGGCTACAATGGCGCTGTATGGCATGGCCTCTGCCGCTGCTGCTCCGGTCGCGCACTGTTGGATCGGCGACGCATGTCAAGCATTGTCGCGGCCCCGCCGAGTTGGTTATTGACGTATGTAGTTCGGCCGTGGCCTGCTACCGTCCTTCGGACGTTAGCTACACACAGTGCCGTGGCAGTATGAAACGTGGAGCCTGACCGACAAGCGCACAGTGTTGGCACGGCTGGACGTGGAAAAGGGCGTCGTCCCGCGGCCGTCTCTGGACGAGGCGCTGGCCTGCCGGGCTATGATTTGTCACGTTGGAGGTAGGCGCATCGGGCGTCTAGGTACAGAGACCAGGACAACGCACTCACTTCGACCGTAACGGGATGACCGAGAAGGCTTTCACGTGGGAGGTAATGGACCGCGTCTTTCTGTCGGAGCACCGGCGACGTGTAGCGCTCGCAGACGTGTGGGATGAGCTCCAGGAATTGGTGCGGGCCCATCCCAACGACGCTTACCTGTGTGTCAGCCTCGCCCAAGCTGAAGAGGAGTTGTATGCACAGAAAGCGAACCACCACTCTTTGAAGAAGAATTGGATATTGTCGACCCACCGACGTCGTCGCTACCAGCGCAATGCATAGTTAGATTGTTGTTCTAGATTGGGGTTTGCTTGTAAAATATTTCTAGACTTAAGATGTAAATTTGTCATTGCAAATAGCCGATGCTCACATTGCAAATTTGATTCCAAAGACGATACACGGTGATAACATAGCCTAGTCTAGTGCTAAGCCTACTCGTCGGAGTCGAAGTCGGAGTGGTAGTAGCGACGACACATGGTGTCGTTGAAGACGCTCACGATGAGCATGACTTCGCCGTCGTACTTGAAGACGATGAAGTGGCCGACTTCGATTTGACCGAAGCGACGACGTTGATGTGTGGTGGCAAGAGCACAGGCGTCGGGCGGCGCCGTCAGCGGCGCGGCCAGCCTTTGGAGTAGTCTACCTCTCTCCATAGATTGCAAGTGGAAGAAGACCCTTGGGTCGCTGCCAAGCGGGCCCTCGGCCCCCACGGGAGGACACTGGACGACACGCCCACTATCCTAGTCGATGCAACGATGCCCAAATTTGGTGCACGAATGGATCTAGCCGGACGCGTCGGTCCGGATAGATCGTGCCGCCGAAGAGTCTGCGTGGACGCGTTCTGATGGTTTGGGTCGTGTGACCTGGAGATGGCCTAATCGTGATTCAGGTGTAATTTGCACGGGTTCCACCGCTTTGGCCGCTGGGAATTGTGAACTGTAGATGCAGTCTGTTTTTTCCCAAAATCCAGCATGTTTACCTTGTCTCTTAATCTGTTGTAGAGCGGCCCTGCCTGTAGCCCTGCAACGGAGACCATGGCAGTAATCGGAACCGTTGGCTCGCTCGCTGTTACGGCCACAGACCACAACGGGTCTAAATGAGCGCCAAATATCTCTGGTCTGCGTCGTAACAGGACACGGCCGTCGTACTGGCCGTGAGCAGGGAGGGAGTTGAAGTTGAGGATCATGTCATGGTCCCGGAAGTTTGGCCTGCATGCTGGCGACGCTGCTAGGGCATGTAATTTTGCCTCCGATCGAGATCGTGCGCGCGTGGGGGCAGGGGAACCGGCGTTTGACCGTGGTCGTGCCAATGGCGAAGCCAGAGCTGGCTGGGGCTGACGATGGTCTGGATGGATGCTCTCGTCGCGTCGCGTTGCGCCGTACATACATCATGGTCCCGTGGATATATAACTGGTCCAACTGGATGTACGTCGTCGAGGTCGAGAAAATCCTTTGCCGCTCCTTCCCGGCAGCGTCGCAACGCGCAGTGTTATCACGAGCGAAGAAAACAAGCCGGTGGCCGGTGGGTGATTACATCTCCACGCATCCAGACACGCACGAGACGAGGCATACTATATTTTCATACTACCTCGCTCTGCGTGTGTTGTGTGAAACGGAGCCGGTGAAAAGCAGATATAATTGTCGTTAATTTCAGCACGAGCATGCACTGTGTTCTGTCTGTCTGTCTCTGTGCGACTGTGATGAGACGACACTATTTTTGCCTGGCCCTGCGCGGCTAATCTTACCCTGCATAATACTACCACAATTCGGCATCAATTACGACTCAGTACCAACATTCGTAAGTTTCTCATTTCAGTACCAAAATTGGGACAACCGGTTGCAAATCACACTAATTTTCATCTAATAGCATCTTAACTGAGTTTCTGACGGGTCGGACCCGTCTAACAGCGCTGACTAGTCAACAAAATTGCCACGTCGGCATGTTAGACTTTTCTCATCTCTCTCGTGTCAAATTCCACCTCCTACAGGCCGCCGGTGAGTTGAGCCGCCGCCACATCCACCTACTGAGCATCTGGACCGGGTGAGCACATCATGATGACGCTCCTGGTACTTACTTGCCCCAGCAGTTCCCTCTCCCTTTCTCTTCTCTAGGCCCTCCTCCATGTGCCATGTTCGTCGAAACCCTCGCCATGGCTGCCCCCGGATAGCCCTGCTGCTCTAGAGCTCCCTCCAGCCTCCCACCCCCGCATCATGTCCGCCTCGACGTCATCTTCCTCTGAGCCGAAGGAATTGAACCAGGGGAGTCCAGAAGGGCCACCTTGATCTCTTTCTTCCCCTACTCTAGCCAAAGCTCGCCGACAAATATCTGCTCTCCTCTGACCTTACACGCCTTCCCTGGTGCTATTATCGCGATTAGGGTAAGATGATGATCATCCCAGACCTCCTCCTTCTCTCCCCATGCCCCGCCCTGTTCTACCGGCGTGCACCACCGTGCTCCACTGTGGATATGGTCACCGACATCGCGGCTGGCCATGGGGACGCGCGGAGGGAGCTGACACCGGCGTAGATGGAGACGGGGTTGCCGTTATCGAAGTCGCGCCGCGTTAATTCCCTGGTTCGTCCATGGGAATGAGGAGGAACGGAGAGAAGAGAAAGAAGTGAAGAAGAAAAGAGGAGGTTGACCCCCACGTGGCAAATTTGTTGACCAGTCAGCTCTGTTAGACGGGTCCTACCTGTCAGGAACTCTTTAAGATGCTATTAGATGAAAATTAGTGAGATTTGCAATGGGCTGCCCCAATTTTGGTACTAAACTGGGAAAATTAGAATGTTCATAGTGACTCGTAACTGATGCCTGAATTGTGGTAATATTATGCAATTTACTCCGTTCTAAGAGCATGATAGGCACTTCAAATCAATATAAAGCTACACTTTAATATCCTTTCGCCTGGAGACATGAATTTGCACGATTTTTCAAGCTCCTGGCTTCTGGTTTTGCGTCCATGCCAAATACTACTGTTAAGAGGGCTAGGATTTATTTCCTACTGCCTATGAATAAGAGTCACGTTGTGGGTGTCCTCTAATAATGTGTAATTTTTTTCTTTTTGCTGGAATTCTAATGGTTAATTGGAAAATTACCAACACATACAGATGTCGCGTGACTGACTGACCGGAGCCGTCCGTTTTATTGCATTGTTGCAGTAGGGCTCATTCACTATCCCACGTGTGGGCCTGATTTTCATCAGGAAGATGGATGCCAGATGATCTTTCACTAGTATAACAAGCGACGCATATGCTTTAATAGCTAAATATATGTTGATCTTGACGTGCAGAAGAAAAGCATCACTGCTTGGAGATCGTCTCCTGGTTCTTGCCAATCTTGGACGGACAGCCGTAACGACCAGACCAAGCCGGCAGCAGGAACCTTTTTACACCAAGAACACCACCGTCTTTCCTCTGTCTAATGATTAACGTGCTACTGTCCTGAAACCTGCAGAATCTATCTATCACAAGCAGTAGCTATAGCACCACACGCATCTCAGCTTTACCACGTGCAGCCTAGCAAAACCTGCAGCATCGTGAAGGGCCGGGCAGCACATGCACGCTGGCACCGCGATCATTCATGCTTTAAACACAAGCTCTGTAGAAATGGATTCTGACACTGTCCAAAGGCTTCAAAAAGAACCTCTGCAGAAATAGTGTCCTACACAGTTCCACCGTTGTACATGCCTGCAAATTAGTTAGAATCATCTAGTAGTAAGATAACTTGGATGGTGATTGCATGAATCTCTCGAGACGTAATAAACTGGCCGGGGCGCACCTGAACCATCAGCATGCTTCTGAACTGATACATAGTAATATAGTACTCCGTGTCATTAACAATGTTCTAGTTTCAAGCACAGGTCCCTAGGCTGGAGTCAGGACGCTAGCTGTGTCTGTGTGATCTATACGTGGTTAGTGAGGGTTTAGGTTCAACTTGATCATAATAATGATCTTGTAGCAACTTGACCTGCAAAACCGGACAGCTTCAGCATCACAGGCTTGCAGCGGCCAGCAGCTGCCGAAAGACAATAGTACGGCCACGATAACTGTTGGGGATTCAACCGCACCTCCCTCCCTTTCTTCTTTTCCGGTTGGCAGAGATAGAACTGCTGCTGTCTTTGTTTCATGCATCGGTCGTGTAGAGGACCACGGCTGTACTGCTGCTGCATCGATCGTCTGTGTGTGTGTGGTGGTGAACAACAAAATAATGGCGGGAGAGGACCGATGGAGTGAGTGAGTGATTGATGAGTGATGAATCGCTGACCGACCCCCCGTGTTGGATCGTGGGTGGTGGTGGTTTCTGAAGCGCGGCCATGTCTCCCCTGCCACGCCCAACCCTGCCAATTTGGAGTGGAGTTCTGCCGCAATAATCCATCGTGCCTCCTTGACCGTGGATGCGTATATATGCTGCATGAGTAGCTAGGCAGCAAGCAAGCCACAACGGCAAGATATACAGATACAGGTGACTTTTCTGTACTCTGCATGGCGGCGACTCACGACAGAAAGAATAAATACGAGATCGATATTGATCGTTCGAATCAATGTCTGGTCATGTAAACAAGATATGGACCGTTGCAGTCACATAGCGGGGGTGAAACGATCCTAACTAATCTAGGAGCAATCATGGGACTGGGAGAACATGAGCTTTAGCCTAGCTAGTGTCACTGCATGATTAAAGAAAAATCAAGTACGTTAAAAATATTATAGAAGCCCTGCTTGTCAAATTTTAGATGGGTACGCGTGTATGGGTTCTACAATCCCATACCCGTACCCTCTCTACCCAATGCGTACGATAGTTTTCCATTTACATATCCATAGGTAAATTTTTGTCCCATACACGTACTCCTAGTGGGCTTTTACGAGACGAGTATGTGGGTAATGGGCGTCATTGCCATCCCTAGCGCAGACGCCTCGTCCCTGGCTCTGGCCCTCTGCACAATTGCCCCTAGCTCCTCCAATGCCTCCCTATCCTCATGAAAGACCTGGCGGCTGAGCTCCTCCCGCATCACGGTTTGGTGTGAGAGCTTCATGGTTTCCGTGTGGACGGCCTCGTCCAACGCACGGATAGAGGCCCGGTCTGTCCCATACCTAAACTGTGATCATAGAATCGAGTTTTTTATTAAAAAACTTATATTAATTCACATGTTGTTCTCCAAATTCATATTAATTCACATGGTGCTCTCCAAGTTTTATATCCGATTATCTTGGTAGCACATTATATACAAAACATGTATATGCCTGGTTCGTCTCCGTTGTAGTACATGGCAGCATAGATAGTTAGATACTAGTATCCTCCCAATCTACTCGTCGGTTCTCCTCTACGAATTAATCAGCGCCTCCATAATTTCACCAGCACCTCCTGGTAGATCCTTCACTACCTCCAGGGCATAGCCTCGTGCTCTCACCCCACACACACTCTCTCTTTATGCGGTCTGATTCTCTTGCTCTCGGTAAATCGACGTTGTGCTTTGCCATTGAGGTAGAGGTCGTCTATTTATTGGTGGAGATGATAAAAAAATTGGCCGACATTCTGTCGTAAGCCAAAGGATCACCTTCTACTGACCGGTCACCATGCAGCAGTTCCACGCAGGTGCACTACAAGAATCTGAACGATATGTGACCTTTTTTTCCGCGACGAACTAAAATTTGTCACGATTTCATACCAGATCCACGACGTTTTGGAAAAAAATGTCACGACCCGTCAGAGCCCTGAAAAGCCCATATATCTATGACAAAACAAACAATTCGTGACAGAAGACGTTATGGATTTCGTCTTGCGGCCCTTTGGCTCATTTATCCGTGACATTTCTATTAATTTGTCATGATCTGAGTGTCGTGGGGTCAATATTCTGAATCTGGGCAGGCCCATTGTGACCGTGTTCTTTGTTTTTTTAGAAGTCCATCGAGCGCGCGAGGAGAACCGGGAAAACCAAACGCTGCGCAAGGGGATGCGAATTTTTCATTAAGTCTTGTACTACTGCGTAGCGCCAGGGTGATACTAAAATTTTGCTCTCCTTCCCTTCAGTGAGATAAAACCCTAAACGGCTGCCACCGCTCCCCAAGATTCTCATTGCCTTTCCTCGTTCCATCGACCGTCGTCGCTCCCCTAGATCCACCGTACAGCGCCTCCATACCTTCCTCCTCCACACTGCATCCTCCCATTCCACTGTGCACCTCGCCACACAGCCTCGCATCGACGGGATCCGCAACATCGAGCCATACTTCAGGGTCCCTGTCCCCTCCTAAGCTGGCGCGGATGCAAGCATAGAAGGAACCATCACGGCCGTAGCCCATTCCAACGATGACGCGTCCTCCTCTGTGTCTTATCGTGGATCTGGATGTTGGGGCCTCCGCATCCCACCTTGTGGTGGTCTTCGATGCCGAAAGCAGGGACTCCATCTCCGTCAACGAGCTCGCGCGCATCCTCCACGAGGATCGTCGGAGATGTCGGACAGCGAGGACCACCAATTCGAGTCCAAAGCCGACTCCGGCGCGTCCAAGACCTACCCACAACAAGCCGACGCTATCTGTAAGGGCGCTATCTTCTCTTCCAGTAAGTCTGCGGTCGATTGTTTTCTCTTATATTCGTATTGTTGATCGAAACTTCTAAGAACCTACTGCAATGATCTTTATGTTTCTAGTAGTTCGTAGATCCGCAAGTCTTAAGTTATTTTACCTTGATTTCTTAGGTTCGAGGTTTGTGGATTAGGATCTTTACCTAGGTATATCCATCTCTGTGTTTCTGTAAATCTTTACTTGTCAAGATTCGGCTCGGTTATAGATCTTTACCTAGGTATACCTTGATGTCTATTTTACAGGGAATAACTTGCATGTTTAATTATCAAGCTGTCATAGTCCACTGATATATGCTATTTAATCAGATCTACGAGCATTCTCCATGATGTACCTTCATATGCTTTCCCTTCTGTTTAATTGGGGTATGTAGCTACCTTCTTTATGTAGTTGAATTTGCTATGCTTCATTGCAACGGTACTTTGCTCCTCTCTTATTTACTATAGTGACAGTATTTGTTTTTTTGCTAGCTCTTGTGTTTTAGAATGATTCTCAATGAAGCACGAGGTAACTTTGCTTAATTCATCACTGGTTACTTGTAGACATCACTAGAATTATTTGTTTGTTTAGCATGAGTAATAATTAGCATCACACAGGTTTTCCTGTGTTGAGTGTTTGCGCGTGCTGTATCTTGTGCACATGGTGTTCCTTATGCATCTCAAAACATTATCGACGTATAACTTGATTAAAAAAAATGCTTGGGTGCATTTTTGGAGAATAATTTAAAATTCTAAGAATGCTCTCCTTTAGTTTGCTCAAAATTTATTTCACTTCTCAGGTTAGTCCTTAGTTTCTTAGCAACTCACAAAATATACGATTTCTGAAGACCTCATTTCTTTGAGTTATGTTGTGCTACCATGTTTCTTCTTTAATTTTGAGGCCAGGCTATCATGTTACCTATTTTATTCTAAGACCTTCTATCTTGTAATCTTCCTATTTTAGTTTTGAGAAATCTATGTTTTATTTTTAATAGGTTTGTGGATTTCTTCTCAACTTCTCAACAAATCTATTTTACAACGTCAACATGCCTCCATGGTATGCACCGTTTGCACCTCCTCTGCTTATGTTCAAGTCTATTTCATTCATGCACTGCTGCTATGATTTTTTTGCCTTGCTCCTTGGGCCAACGCGTTCATTGGGTTCTTAGCCTAGCTAGTCCATGATTTACTTGTTGATATGGACTTTTACACTCGTGGCCTTGATTTAGTTGTTGTCCTTAGCTTTGATGTAGCCCAACTTATTTGTTGATACCTTACTTGGCCTACATTTGTTGATACGCTGGTTGCTCATTTTTCACATGTGTCAATCAGCTTATTGTTGATACTGACGGGCTTGGCCTACATTTGTTGATGTAGCCCATCTTATTTTTTTAGATAATGTAATGTCTTATTTAAGCTGGAATGTTGTTACCTGCTCTTCATGCATGCTAAATATTGTTGATTGCTAATTGTTACTACCTAAGCTTTTGAACCCATTCTTTGTATTGTAGTGATAGAAGGAAGATGGATTAATGCATTGTTTATGATCTTATGTGTTGGAGTGTGTCTGTGCTTGAACCACCTCGGGTTCCGGAGCACCAGTGAGGGGTGCAGTTTTGACGGTGCCGACACTTATTCCTCCACATAGCTGTGATGTTTGTCTCTGGTGCAAACTTCTGGAGGCTAGAGCAGCACTAGATCCCATGTCAAAGATCTTGGTATGCTTGATTTGTGTTCATTCCTATTTGGTTAGGATGCCATCTTGACGGTGGCCACTAGGATCATAAATTGGTGCCTCATGGTTAGTGCTTGACTGCCCCTTCTTGCTCTTAGGTGATGCAAGAGTACATGCCATCTCAAGAGTATCTATATTATACTAGAAACTATACTCAAATCATTGTAGTGGATTAGTGTTAAGCTGACTTCCTGGGACATCTTGATTTCGATCAAGAATAGATGGACACACACATGATAAGATGTTACTCTTATGCTCTAGTTGTTGCACCTTATTTTGCTCTACCTTCACGCTCAGTTCATGCTAGCCTGCACTGATTGGAGGTCGGCTTGTTGTTTCTTTGTAATGTGTATGTCCTATTGTCCGCTGTGTTGTGGACCTAGCATTTAGACATGTAAGAACAACTTTACAATTAACTCTTGGTTTACTATGCTTATTAGGACCTGGCATGGCATCCGGTCCTGTAGAAATAATGTGGCTGGCTTTCTTTCTTTGTCAAATATAATTTTTATAATTTTGTTGCTAGACGTATAAAAATGTACTTCTATTCCTAGCTGAAAGGTTATAATCACACGGGGTTGCTTTGAAGGAATCTTGTTGTTGTGCATGAGTATTTATAAGGCATGAGGAATCATTTTTGGGAGTAGTTATGCGAAAGAGATGTTGATTAGTGCTTTATGCTAACAAAGTTTGCATATATGGTAGACCGAGGAACGCCTTATGTAGGAAGGCAGTGGCGGAGCCAGGGAAAATTAGGAACCTGGGCGGGTCGTAAGCTAAATAAAAAAGGCGCCTGGTATTTTGATATATATTGCAAATATAAGTGCGAGAACTAAACAAGCGTATAACATGATAGTTTGAAATAACCTAATACATAATTGGATGTGAAAAAAACTCGCTCACTAGAAAATGGTAGTCATAAACATAATTCGAGATGTGCCCTAACGCACCCAAGATCCTGCAAGATTAAAACAAAGTGTAAGAATTACTAACACAAAGAGTTATGTAGACTTATTCATATGAGAAAGCATGTCACATACTATTAAAATACTAATGACACCATGGCAAGACCCCCTTCTTGAAGGCATGAAAACGTCGAGTAATAACAACATCATCAAGTGATTTGAATATCTCCCGCTCGGTGTAAGATATCATCAACTGATTGAACCAATCATCATTTATCTTGTTGCGCAATTTAGACTTGATAATTTTTATTGCCGAAAAAGCTCTCTCAATAGATGGCCGTTGACACCGGCAATAACAAAGCCAACTCTATGAGCTTGGAAACCAATGGAAATACCAAGTGCTTCTCTGTTTCAACCATTTTTGTCGCCAAACTTTCAACATCTTTGCAAGCCAAAAAGGAAACATGATGTCTAAAATGAAGAACATAAGTCTCAAGTTGATCCCTCGATATTGCACGATCACCATTAGAGAAAACCGCACTATAAATTTCAGCAAGGCGAGAGAGCTTCTCAACATCAAACTTGGAGAAAGAATTCTTGGGATCAAGACATGAGAAACAACCAAGTACCTCCTGATTTGAGTCACAGAAGCGGTGATTCATCTCAACACATATATTGTCAATAACAACATAGAAAATTTCAGCCCGATAATAATGAAGATTAGTGATGGTCCTTCCCTCTAGCCTTGATAAACCTCGAACTGGTATTTCATCATCTGTATTTGGCACTAGAATACCTTTGCAACTGCAGAGTTGTTGGACCTCTCCAAAAAGACCATCCCAACCATCATCTCTCATGGCAGCCAATCTGAATTTGACATCATTAACTAATTCCATGGCCTGCACAATATTTATATCTTTCTTTTGTAGAAGTCGTGAAAGCTCATTTGTAATACCAAGTGACTTTAACATAAGATTCAAAACAAGAACAAATGCAAAACACTGCATCTTTTCCGCATTACTCGGATTGCACCCATGGGCATCTACCGTGCTAAGAAATTTTATCACCATGGCCCACGTTTCCTCCAAACGAAGCAAAATTTTATGATGTGATCCGAATCTAGTATCTCCAGGTCTAGCAAGGCTAGTTGGTTGATTCAAGCCTCGTCATGTAGGTACTTCACCTCTCTCAAGGCTACCAAATTTCTTTGTGACTTTCTTCCATCAATACTTCCATTTTTTGTAAGAGGAACTTGTTGTTGTCACAATCAAGGATACATAATAAAAAAGGTCATGAATATATGAGCAAGATGAAGTAGCAACGGCAACAACAACCAATTGCAAATGATGGGCAAATCAATGAACATAGAAAGCATAAGGGTTCTCATCAAGATTTTTTCTTTGCAAGCCATTAAATTCACCTCTCATGTTTTAAGCTCCATCGTAACCTTGCCATCTTAGCCTTGAAATTGATAAGTTGTGGTTGTCAAGAATCTTAAAAAGAGCCAACTTTAGTGCCTCGGATGTAGTATCTTTTACATGATATAGACCTTGGATGTAGTATCTTTTACTTGATATAGACGAATAAATCGTTCCACAACCTTCCCTTCATTGCTCACATACCTAGCAAAAAAATAGAGGATGATTAAATAAAGAACAATTTCAAGCAGAATGGGAAATAAACAAATGAAACAAAAATACAACTACTAACCTCCACATTACCGCCATTTGTTCTTTGACAGATATGTCTCTTGACTCGTCGATAAGCACAATCATGGAGAACTTTTTATTGACAAGCTCTCCCGTAATCACTTATGTGACTTCTTCCGCACAACACTTTGTAAGTTCCTTTTGTATGTCATCGGAAGTCATTTGACATTTTTCCCACCGCGATCAAAAGCATTTCTCACTTCTTCATTGCTATTCTTGTACCAATCTATCATTTCTAGAAAATTCCCCTTGTTTAGTGAACTAGAAGATTCATCATGTCCACGAAATGACAAACCTTGGGCTATGAGATATCTTGAATACTCTAGAGAAGAAGTCAAACATATTTTATACAATTCTTTTGATTCCTCGGTTGCACAAGCCAACTTATTTTCTACACTCCGTCTTTGATTTTCGAATGCATCACAATGCCTAACACAATTGTTGTGGCCACTATCCAAACCACCAACATGGTCAGTTAAGGCTCTATATGCATGGTTCCAGTCCCTAAAACCTATCTTAGTGAATATTTCGAAAGCAAAGTGTTTAGCCCTTCTAGGTTGCTTAAGAAGGAAACAATAGAAATAAAACGCTGCATCCATGGACTCACTATATTCTATCCAATTATACCTTAAGTACCATGATTGATAAAATGCTCTTGAATCTGTACGAGGAAATTTCGATATTGGTTGGGTTGGACCCTTCAATATGTATGCCCTTTCTAACTTGGTCTTGAACTTTTGGAGCATATTCAGCAACTCGTTTCCTAAAAGCGGGATCACATAAAATTTAAAATTTCAGCAGGATCAAAATCATTATTGTTGGTCGCATGAACCGGTGGCTCTTGTTCTTCTAGTTGTGCAACATTAGAATTTGCAGCACTTCCTTTAGGGACCAAATACCTCCTCATATCTGATTTTAATAGTAACCAAATGTTACAATTTAATGATTTGGAAGTATAACTAAATAACAATGCTCATGTTAGATATAAATCCTAAGACTGATCGAAAACTACGGGCAAAGAAATTATACTTTTAGATAGTGAAATCGTTTACTTCAATCCTCTCGGAAATTTGGAATTTCAAAGACTGATCGGAAACTTCAGTGCAAAGCGAGAAACATTGTTAATAACCCAAAGTTCAGTACCAAATTTTGTACGAATACACAAAAATCAATCAGACGAACCAATGAAAAGAGATGTTTCCTATGCTCGGCAGCCTCGCTGTCTTCCGTCATAAGGAGCAGCCGCAGTATCTGGCGAGGCATCCCGTTTACCTCTCTTAACTGCAATGCGGCCGGCTGACCGTAGTACGTATTCTCTAATCTGAGTTGCTGGCGGCGGTTGTTGAACCCTGATCTAATCGATCGGTGTTGGGCGTCGTCTGTCGTTCTCTGCTGCGTGGCGTGCAGCCCAAAAACTCACTGGAAAATTTTACTAGTTGGGCTGCTTGACCGAGAGGCATAAAGTGGGGCCAGTTATGATTTTCCTGGGCAAAACAGGTCGAGAACAACTGAAAACTTCTCTACATGATATATACGCATTACGGACGCTGGCGACGGAGCCCGGGCAGCTGCCCTAGGTCGTCGGGTACTGCCTTCGCCCATATAGGAAGGCGTATGTTGACAAAGACGAGCAGCTCCAAGTGTCCCACGTGTGGCGTCTCCAAAGTACTACACACGTTCGGTGTAGACGGCGTCTCCCGGGTTCCAATCCAGCCGAGTAGTGGAAGAAGAAAGATGGCGGACCGAAGATACACGACGTTAGTGTGAAGGTGGAGAATTCAAAACCCCCAAGGTCCTCTCCAATATTACGGAGAAATCCTCAAAGGAAATGAGAGAGAGAAGAGAGAACGGAATGGTTTCCAAGGGGAGAGGGTGACTCCTATATATAGTAGGAAGGAAGGGGAACCACCCAAGGGGCAGGCGGCGTGGGACGAAATCCCACAGCCGCCAACCACCAAGGGGGATCCGATGTCCCTAGGTGGGCCCCACGTGGGGAGCCTACTAGGTCTAGGCCGGCTAGCCCTCCTCCCTTAGGCGCCTTGCCCCTTTGGGCCTCCCCTCTGGGTGAGACCCATTAGCAATGGGCTGCCTATTAAGATGAAATTAAAATATATTTTTTAATATTAATTCAACTAATTAATATAAAATACATATATTACTATATTTCTTTACTCTGGAACTCCTTCCGGACCCCTCCAATCAACATCGGGTGTTACATGGAACTATTTTGGTTTCTCTCTCTCATTTATACCGCGGTGACGTATCAATCTCTATGCGTCCCCACCCTTAAGCATGACACCATTTGGTTCGGAAACACTCCGGACATGATCAAGACTTCTCCCGTATCAATGATCATTAGCGGTACCTGGATACCTATGATGACCCCCGTGCATTTCACGAATCTCATCGCTTGAACCTTTAACGCCGCGTCCTATTCCCTTTGCCACTTGATACCTAGTTCATCCGAGATTTGATCTTGGTATCTACATACCTTTGTTCGATCCCGTTATCGATAAACTTGTGTACTCGTTCCCATGCCAATGCATTCCGTGATCCAGTCACATGCTTGCAAGCTTCATTAATGCAACGTCACCGAGATGGACACGTGTATCTATCCGTTACTTGGATTGGCAAATCCTGGTCTTGATATGTACTCCTCTACGCGTTCCTTTAGGAAAACTGAGTGGCAACTTTTTTATCATCCTTTTAGGGCTTGATACTTGATACCATCTAAGCTCCATCCAAAACGATGATTTGTATTATCTCACAGTCTAAGGATCAGGTTGCGAGGTTTTCTTTGTTATCATTAATGATGAACATTCGTAACTAGAACTCATTATGATATAACTATTGGGTGTTTGTTTATCATATTATTCAACCAATGATATGAACTTATTGTCAATTGACATAAATGCCTATGATCACGAAACCCTAGATCATCCTCATGATCAATGAGCTAGTTTGCTAGAGGTAAATATATCCACATGTGTATTAACGTTTCATATTAACACCGTTATATCATAGTATGAAACGTATTATGAACAGAAACGAGATATATCAAATAAAATACTTTATTATTTGCCTCTAGGGCATATATCCTTCACTAATTTATGATGAAAATCTGAATATATAGCTAGTTCTGTTGAAAGCCAAAAACATCTAGGCCATGTGCATGTCTCTATCTCATTAGGATTTATTTAACTTGTAAGTCCGCCTGATACTATATATCATTGATGGAGTAGTTATCTCGCATACTGGAGTCAAGGGACCTGTATGTTGAGAACCAAGGCACCGTTATTTTTCCTTAGAGTACTATATTTCAAATTTGCATGACATGCACACGTGTAGCAATATCAACACGACCACGCATACTAGAATTCTATAATTTATTTGTTTTATTTTTTGTATATTGGTGTAACATCGTGAAAATAAAACTTTTTCAAAGTATCTATCTATCTATCTATACTATAAAACTCTAGAGGTAGGTTCGTCGTGAGTCCAATTTTCCGTTCGAATTTTTTCCTTCGGATTCTACCCCTGTAGTTTGGAGTAACTAACCCGCCACTGCCATGCCTAAGTTGTACCGATTCTGTTCTTATTTTTTTTTCGCGCTCATCAATTGCCCCAACCCACATAGGAGACGGGTCAACGCCGGCGAAATCCTCCACCTAGCCTCCCTGACCCGCAGAGGCGGTAGGATAACGCCGACCTAATCCTCCACACGCGGTAGCCGAGCAAGCAAGCGAGATTGCGCGCTGCCGCTAGGGGCGTGGTGCGTGGTCCCATCACATCCCCTTGATACATTGCAAATGTATCTATAATTTTTTATGTTACATGCTTGGTTTTATCCACTTTCTTGTGTTTTGTACCAACTTTGGAGTACTTTTCATATGATTTCTTGGACTAACCTATTAACAAGAGCCACAGTGCCAGCTGCCTGTTTTCTGCTGTTTTTGGTTCTAGAAAAGCCAGAAAATAAATATTCTCGGAATTGGACGGGACAAAAGCCAAAGTGCCTATTTTCCGGAAGGGATCAAGTGCCAGAATACGAGACAGAGAAGGGCCAGGGAGCCACCACACCACCTGGCCGCACGGCCAGGCCTGGCCCGCGCCAGGGGCTGGTGTGGCCGCTCTCGGCACCCCCTCGGCCTCTCCTTCCGCCTATAAGTTGCCCTCGGGACGAAAACCCTAAGGACCCGATCAAAAATCCACGAAGAGTCTGTAGCCGCCGTCATCTCCATCCCAAGATCGGGAGGGATCTGAAGCTCTTCCCGGTACCCTGCCGGAGAGGGGAATTCACCCTGGAGGCCTTCTTCATCACCATGCAAGCCTCCGGTGTGATGCATGAGTAGTTCATCCTTGGACTACGGATCCATGTAGTAGCTAGATGGCTGGTTTCTCCTCCTTTGTGCTTTCATGTTTAGATCTTGTGAGCTCCGTTTATGATCAAGATCATCTATTTGTAATTCATACATGTTGTGTTTGCGGGGATCCGATGGATATTGAGATGCTATTTCAGATTGATTATTGATTCTATCATGTCTTTGTTATTTGAGATCTTGCATGCTTTCCGTTGTTAGTAGCTATCTTGGCCAAGTAGATGCTAGCAACTCCAAGAGTTAGTATTTATGCTCGATAGTGGGTTCATGCCTCTGGTAATCTGGGGAAGTGACAGAAATCTCTAAGGTACTAGATGTGCTGTTGCTACTAGGGAGAAAACAACAATCCTTTGTTCATAGAACAATCATATTGTTTACTTTACACGCAGTTCGTAAAGCAATAATCTGTTGCTTGCAACTTAATACTGGAGGGGGTTCGGATGATAACCTGAAGGTGGATTATTAGTCATAGATGCAGTTGGATGGTGGTCTATGTATTATGTTGTAATGCCCAATCAAGTCTCAGAGGAGTCAAGATGATTAGTATATGCATGTATTTCTTTCTCGGTGTTTGTCAATTACCCCGCTGTAATTTGTTCACCCAGCATGTTATCTATCTAAGGAGAGCCACCTCTAGTGAACTATGGATCCGGTCCTTTTACTTTACATACAATCTACAATCTTTTACTACTTTGTGTTTACTTTCTGCAAGCTTTTACTTCTTTCCATTCGATACGTTTAATCCTTTGTTTTCCGCAAAACACGGTGAGATTGACAACCTCATCGCAAGTTGGTGACAAAGTTTTGTGGTTGTGTTATGCAGGTCTCCATGTTGCTACTAGCACCGGTAGTGCGCCCTGCCAAAGCTCAGCTAGTAACACCTTTGGGGTGTTTCTTTGCTCCTACTGGTTCGATTAAACCTTGGTTTCATAACTGAGGGAAAACTTACTGCTGTGCTCATCATACCTTCCTCTTGGGGTTCCCAACGAGCTCTACATCAACTACGAGTCAGCAAGATTTTTTCTGGTGCCGTTGCTAGGGAGTCAAGGACATCTTCACAAGGGGAGTCCCTCATAACCAATTTCTTTACTTTGTTGTTTTTTGTTTTGCTTAGTTTCTTTTTGCTTTGTTTGCTTGTTTTGTTCTTCAAAAAACACACAAAAATTAGTTTTGCAAGTTTGCTTTCTTATTTGAAAAACACAAAAAAAAATTAGTTCCTTTCTTAAGTTGCCTTTATGACTAGCTCTGCTCCAGTCACTATTTCATTATGGATAGCTCACTCAGTTTCCTATTTGGGAACAGTATTTTCACTGCTAAGGTAATAGATGAACCACCGCCTGCTAGAACCTCCATGGAAGAAGAAATTGTTGAACCTGAAAGCTCATTAGATGAAAAAGAGGAGGAGAGTGATGGACAAAAGGAGGAAGAATGAATCTACCCATGTCTACCTTCTAATGAGATTAACTCTTTATCCTTTACATTATTTGATTGTCCCCCATGCTTATCAAAGGAGGGTGAATGTTATGTTCCCGAGGATTATTTTGAAAATGTTTATAATAAAGCTCTAGTGCTTGTAGATCATTAAAAGCATGCCTTATGTGATAGTTATATTGTTGAGTTTATTCATGAGGCTACTGAAAATTATTATGAGAGAGGAAAATATGGTTGTAGAAGTTTTTATGGTAATGAAACACCTCTCTATGTGCTGAAAGTTTTGAAGTTACTTTTGTTTTATCTTCCTATGCCTGTCACTTTGTTCTTTGTGCATTTATTTGCATACAAGATTCCTATGCATAGGAAGTGGGTTAGACTTAAATATGTTTTGAATTTGCTTCTTGATGCTCTCTTTTACTTCAATTCATATTTCCTATGAGAGCATCTTCTCCAATTTTCATGCCTAACTTAAAGGCGTTAAAGAAAAGTACTTGTTGAGAGATAACCGAAGAGTTTTAGATGAGTCTTGGAAGTTATTACCTCTGTAATAACCTCTCCTTATCCTTTTTATTTGCTTTTTGTGCCAAGAGTAACCTCTAATGAGAGAGAAGTAATGATTGGGAAAGTTGCTGTCCCAAAACAGATTTTTATGCTCCACCGTAAATATTCCTGAGAGAGCTCTGTACGTCGGATTGAGCTGTAATTTTTTGTGCTTCTGACCCAGGTTGTTAACTAACTTGCGTTAGTTCAACAAGTTTTGATTTGAGCAACATAAGGTCTTCAAAAAAATTCGTCTTTACCTGCTGGTCTGTTTTGACGGATTTCTGCCATTTTCTGCATTTGCTTCTTGTTAGTTCCTTCTTGAGTTCCTTTGGGGAATTGAGCTTTTGAGGGAAGTGCTACAGTAGCTAGTGTTCTAATGAAATTTTATTTGGTGTTAGAACTGAACTTTGAGACTTATTTATCTTAATTGCACTAATGTTGCTAATGAGATTGTGTGAAGTTTGTATGAAGGAAAATTTTCAGATGTATGAAAGGAATGAGTAATGAAATGAAGGATGGACTAAAGCTCAAGTTTGGGGATGCCACGCGTGTCACCCCAAGAAATATCCAAGAAGTACAAGCGTCAAAGCTTGGGGATGCCCAAGGCATCCCCTTCTTCATCAATAAAAATCCCAGGTTTCTTCCAAACGCTTCATTTTTATTGTTTCATGCATAGTTGTGTTTTTCTTGGAGCGTCTTCTTTTTAATTTTTGTTTTGGTTTTTAGTTTGCTTGGTTTGCTTAGTGTTCTGAATAAATTGGTTGGACCCCCTCTTTCACACTTTGGTTTCCAAATAGTTTGGTTTGGTTTGGAAAAGAGTAGGAAAGTTCATGCTTATGTGGTAAAAAGAGCTTGTTTTTGACTGTGGCCTATGCTTTGTCATGCCATGCTTGATATTGTTCTGGCTTTATGCTTAGTATTCTTTTCTGTAGCATTACTTGTTATAAACAATTGAGATTGCTTAATGTGCCTTGGATGAATCATGCGTTGTTTTAGCATATTAAAGCATACTATAGTGGTATTCTCCTTTGATGCTTTATTTGGGTTGACTTGGCACATGCTCACACCATGTTATGACTATCTCAAGTCACCATAGCCTTTATGATCCTTTAGTTTTCAACTTGTAGTATCACTTTATGCTTTGATCAATGATGTCTTGTCGCTCTGCATGATTATGGCCATTATTGCTCTCTTAGTTTGTCGCTCCCAGTCTTTTGCTAGCCTCCACCACAAAGTATGAGTTCCACTCATGCATCCAACTCCCTAAACCAAGTTATTCCAAAGATTCCACCATAGCTACCTACTAGCTTATACTATTCCAAGTAAATTCATGCTTTTGTTTACCTTTCACTTGTTATGAGAAAACTAGTGATTAAAGCTCTCACGAACTTGATGGCACACTTTAATTTATTGCCTCTAATAAACTTGAACCATTGGGTCCTTCTTTTTTGTGTATATGCTTGCGCTTTATAAGTTGAAATTTGCAGAACCATGTTTCATGGGGAACGCTTTCAACATCGCACTTGTACTTTGTACTCCGTCGATATCATGTTCTTTTGCTTACGGATCCCGGCGGTGTGAAATAAATGTGGAACTTGTAAGATCATGGAGTTTGTATATGTGTTAGAGAAACGCCTGGGCCGCTATCGTAAGCCATGCCTAATCATGGTGGAAACTTGCAGCATCACCATAATGAGCACTCTATGAAGCATCCTCAATAAAAACCTATGCAAATAGCAAATAAAAAGATCGCTGAGATGCTCATTGCCTGCTTGCCTTGTCATTTTGATTATGGGAAAGCTCCTGTATCATGTGCAAGGGGTACCCCGTTGGCGGTTGTTAATGATACACATGTACTTACATGACAAGAGCTTACTCGTGACTGAAGTTGAGTAGCATGAGGATCGGTCTTCGTAAGTAAGGGGCATGAGATTTCGGTTTATAACTTGTCAATCATATCCTCTTAGTTGTGTCACTTTAACCTTAACCACTTCAAGATGCTTATGATAGGGGCAATGAGAGCTTAAAGCTATAAGTACCATAATTTTTGGAAGCTCTTTATGAGACTTGAATCCCTGCTTCCTTCTATGAAGGCTTTTCTTCCACCATTATATTGAGTCTCCACCTTCTATCTTTATGCATCTACTTTGAGAGCATAGTGGCCATTCTTAGTTCTATGTGCATTGTCCCAAGACTAGTTGATTGATGCATAACTTGATATTGCTTGTTTTAAACTATTGTCCCTAGATCGGGGGGATCTGAAGCTCTTTCCGGCACCCTGCCGGAGAGGGGAATTCACCCTGGAGGCCTTCTTCATCACCATGCAAGCCTCCGGTGTGATGCGTGAGTAGTTCATCCTTGGACTATGGATCCATGTAGTAGCTAGATGGCTGGTTTCTCCTCCTTTGTGCTTTCATGTTTAGATCTTGTGAGCTCCGTTCATGATCAAGATCATCTATTTGTAATTCATACATGTTGTGTTTGCGGGGATCCGATGGATATTGAGATGCTATTTCAGATTGATTATTGATTCTATCATGTCTTTGTTATTTGAGATCTTGCATGCTTTCCGTTGTTAGTAGCTATCTTGGCCAAGTAGATGCTAGCAACTCCAAGAGTTAGTATTTATGCTCGATAGTGGGTTCATGCCTCTGGTAATCTGGGGAAGTGACAGAAATCTCTAAGGTACTAGATGTGCTGTTGCTACTAGGGAGAAAACAACAATCCTTTGTTCATAGAACAATCGTATTGTTTACTTTACACGCAGTTCGTAAAGCAATAATCTGTTGCTTGCAACTTAATACTGGAGGGGGTTCGGATGATAACCTGAAGGTGGATTATTAGTCATAGATGTAGTTGGATGGTGGTCTATGTATTATAATGTAATGCCCAATCAAGTCTCAGAGGAGTCAAGATGATTAGTATATGCATGTATTGCTTTCCCGGTGTTTGTCAATTGCCCCGCTGTAATTTGTTCACCCAGCATGTTATCTATCTAAGGAGAGCCACCTCTAGTGAACTATGGATCCGGTCCTTTTACTTTACATACAATCTACAATCTTTTACTACTTTGTGTTTACTTTCTGCAAGCTTTTACTTCTTTCCATTCGATACGTTTAATCCTTTGTTTTCCGCAAAACACGGTGAGATTGATAACCTCATCGCAAGTTGGGGACAAAGTTTTGTGGTTGTGTTATGCAGGTCTCCACGTTGCTACTAGCACCGGTAGTGCGCCCTGCCAAAGCTCAGCTAGTAACACCTTTGGGGTGTTTCCTTGCTCCTACTAGTTCGAGTAAAGCTTGGTTTCATAACTGAGGGAAAACTTACTGCTGTGCTCATCATACCTTCCTCTTGGGGTTCCCAACGAGCTCTACATCAACTACGAGTCAGCAAGATTTTTTCTGGTGCCGTTGCCAGGGAGTCAAGGACATCTTCACAAGGGGAGTCCCTCATAACCAATCTCTTTACTTTGTTGTTTTTTGTTTTGCTTAGTTTCTTTTTGCTTTGTTTGCTTGTTTTGTTCTTCAAAAAACACACAAAAATTAGTTTTGCAAGTTTGCTTTCTTATTTGAAAAACACAAAAAAAAATTAGTTCCTTTCTTAAGTTGCCTTTATGACTAGCTCTGCTCCAGTCACTATTTCATTATGGATAGCTCACTCAGTTTCCTATTTGGGAACAGTATTTTCACTGCTAAGGTAATAGATGAACCACCGCCTGCTAGAACCTTCATGGAAGAAGAAATTGTTGAACCTGAAAGCTCATTAGATGAAAAAGAGGAGGAGAGTGATGGAAAAAAAGGAGGAAGAATGAATCTACCCATGTCTACCTTCTAATGAGAGTAACTCTTTATCCTTTACATTATTTGATTGTCCCCCATGCTTATCAAAGGAGGGTGAATGTTATGTTCCCGAGGATTATTTTGAAAATGTTTATAATAAAGCTCTAGTGCTTGTAGATCATTAAAAGCATGCCTTATGTGATAGTTATATTGTTGAGTTTATTCATGAGGCTACTGAAAATTATTATGAGAGAGGAAAATATGGTTGTAGAAGTTTTTATGGTAATGAAACACCTCTCTATGTGCTGAAAGTTTTGAAGTTACTTTTGTTTTATCTTCCTATGCCTGTCACTTTGTTCTTTGTGCATTTATTTGCATACAAGATTCCTATGCATAGGAAGTGGTTTAGACTTAAATATGTTTTGAATTTGCTTCTTGATGCTCTCTTTTACTTCAATTCATATTTCCTATGAGAGCATCTTCTCCAATTTTCATGCCTAACTTAAAGGCGTTAAAGAAAAGTACTTGTTGAGAGATAACCGAAGAGTTTTAGATGAGTCTTGGAAGTTATTACCTCTGTAATAACCTCTCCTTATCCTTTTTATTTGCTTTTTGTGCCAAGAGTAACCTCTAATGAGAGAGAAGTAATGATTGGGAAAGTTGCTGTCCCAAAACAGATTTCTGTGCTTCACCGTAAATATTCCTGAGATAGCTCTGTACGTCGGATTGAGCTGTAATTTTTTGTGCTTCTGACCCAGGTTGTTAACTAACTTTCGTTAGTTCAACACGTTTTGATTTGAGCAACATAAGGTCTTCGAAAGAATTCGTCTTTACCTGCTGGTCTGTTTTGACAGATTTCTGCCATTTTCTGCATTTGCTTCTTGTTAGTTCCTTCTTGAGTTTCTTTGGGGAATTGAGCTTTTTGAGGGAAGTGCTACAGTAGCTAGTGTTCTAATGAAATTTTATTTGGTATTAGAACTGAACTTTGAGACTTATTTATCTTAAGTGCACTAATGTTGCTAATGAGATTGTGTGAAGTTTTGTATGAAGGAAAATTTTCAGATGTATGGAAGAAATGAGTAATGAAATGAAGGATGGACTAAAGCTCAAGCTTGGGGATGCCACGCGTGTCACCCCAAGAAATATCCAAGAAGTACAAGCGTCAAAGCTTGGGGATGCCCAAGGCATCCCCTTCTTCATCAATAAAAATCCCAGGTTTCTTCCAAACGCTTCATTTTTATTGTTTCATGCACAGTTGTGTTTTTCTTGGAGCGTCTTCTTTTTCATTTTTGTTTTGGTTTTTAGTTTTCTTGGTTTGCTTAGTGTTCTGAATAAATTGGTTGGACCCCCTCTTTCACACTTTGGTTTCCAAATAGTTTAGTTTGGTTTGGAAAAGAGTAGGAAAGTTCATGCTTATGTGGTAAAAAGAGCTCGTTTTTAACGGTGGTCTATGCTTTGTCATGCCATGCTTGATATTGTTTTGGCTTTATGCTTAGTATTCTTTGTTGTAGCATGACTTGTTATAAACAATTGAGATTGCTTAAAGTGCCTTGGATGAATCATGCGTTGTTTTAGCATATTAAAGCATAGTATAGTGGTATTTTCCTTTGATGCTTTATTTGGGTTGACTTGGCACATGCTCACACCATGTTATGACTATCTCAAGTCACCATAGCCTTTATGATCCTTTAGTTTCAACTTGTAGTATCACTTTATGCTTTGATCAATAATGTGTTGTCGCTCTGCATGATTATGACCATTATTGCTCTCTTAGTTTGTCGCTCCCAGTCTTCTGCTAGCCTCCACCACAAAGTATGAGTTCCACTCATGCATCCAACTCCCTAAACCAAGTTATTCCAAAGAGTCCACCATACCTACCTACTAGCTTATACTATTCCAAGTATATTCATGCTTTTGTATACCTTTCACTTGTTATGAGAAAACTAGTGATTAAAGATTTCACGAACTTGATGGCACACTTTACTTTATTGCCTCTAATAAACTTGAACCATTGGGTCCTTCTTTGTTGTGTATATGCTTGCGCTTTATAAGTTGAAATTAGCAGAACCATGTTTCATGGGGAACGCTTTCAACTTCGCACTTGTACTTTGTACTCCGTTGATATCATGTTCTTTTGCTTACGGATCCCGGCGGTGTGAAATAAATGTGGAACTTGTAAGATCATGGAGTTTGTATATGTGTTAGAGAAACGCCTGGGCCGTTATCGTAAGCCATGCCTAATCATGGTGGAAACTTGCAGCATCACCATAATGAGCACTCTATGAAGCATCCTCAATAAAAACCTATGCAAATAGCAAATAAAAAGATCGCTGAGATGCTCATTGGAGTGAATTTGGCTATGCACCCATGCACTGCAGGGCTGCAAGTTGAATTGATTCTCAGGTATTAAGCTTATTGTTATTTTTTAAATGCAAGTTATATGTCTCCAACAAGAAGAGCTCCTGAAAGACATTTCAGCGAAATGAAGATTGAACATAACTTAATCCTCTTTGTTCTGATGAGCAGCTGTAACCGGCCTATAATGTTGCATTTTTTGTACTACACGCACAACAGAATGTTATATACTGAATTATGTATTTTGTCAATCTAATGAAAAATTCAGACTTGTTATCTGCAAACTTGTTTTTTTTCTTGACTTACTGAATGTAAAATGACTGGTGTGATTTAGAATATACTTCGTGAACTATACATAGATATGTTGATCCAGATGAGGCATACACATGTAGGATATATAATGGGTCTGCTAGCTGACCAAGATGTTTATTGATAAATAAAACTAAAGTGCTTCATGTTTAAAATGTCTTGGGTGCACACTTGTGGTGGTCTTCAAGGCAGACTCTATTTCAGTGTGCACATCATCCCTAAATTTGGTTTTGATAGGAGATATAGCACAAGATGAACATATTTACATATTTAATAATTTATGTTTACACATGCAATAATAAAAAATGGACCGTAGCAACGCACGAGCACTCAGCTAGTATTTATAGTATAGCACCTTGCACAGACCGAGTTGTAGTGGAAATTCATGAAGAAGTACTACCACAAGGGCGCCTTCTTTAAGGACAATTCCGATGATGTTGCTCAAACTGCCGGTTCAGACCATGATTTCTGTGCTGCTATTGGAGAAGACAAGATGGACTGTCCATCTTTCCTAAGGTCATGCAGGTGTTTTTATTTTCTTATATTGGTATGGTTTTTGTTATTCACTGACCCAAATGTCAAGAAGCAGCAAATTCCCTGAACATGTGTATGTATATCATACAACTACTAGTTGTTGTGCTACTCCTACTAGTCATGTTTGTGTATATGTGCCTGGTTAGTGTCTTTAAATTGAAAGATGTGCTAATGGGCAATTCGCAGATTGGTTGGTGTTTCTTATATGAATTTCTTAAGTTGTTAAATTATATTTTCCACTAGATACGTGTGTATATTATGTATGTAACTATAGTTGGTCCTGAAAAGAAGTTTTTTTAACATTTAGCCATTCCACCTCATTGCATTATTCATTTAATGATCCTTTCAAGCATATCTTAATCTGGAGTTGAATTTTTAGGGACACCATCCAATCGGTTCAAAGTCATCCAGTCCATAATTTCCATCTCTGGCGCAAGTGGTGTACCAATTCTCTGAGGATCTCTTTACTGGTACATAACTGACTAATTCTCAAGAGGGGAGAAGATTGTATCTTCTATTTCCTTGGTTGTGTTTGAAGGTGGCTGGTGGTTGTGTTTACACACTTAGAGCATCTACAATGCATGTGTAATTGGAGTTAGGTTTCCTGTATATAGTCAGGCTTGAGCAGTTTGATGCCCAAACATTTCAGAATTTTCAATAGTTGTCATTCTTCCAGTATGTGGTCAGGCTGTAATTCAGAATGTGTTTGTGAATACCTGCTTTGAATTTCTGTGAGCTATATTTGTGCATACTTGGCATAATTCATTTCTAGATACTGATTTGGTGAAAATAGTTTAATGCAATAAAGAATAAATTCATGAAATTCGGCATGGAGAACATATTGTGTAGCACCTGCTGATTGGTCCACATAGCACTTGATGGTTGGTCCATGTTCGCTTGATGTCAGAAATGTGCTCAGTGACATTAGCAAACCGCACTAACGGATGTTTATCAGCACAGAAAAAATAACATAGGGAAACTGATGATGTCAGAAACAGCGATAATGCACCAGAAAACGCCGCTAACGACTGTTAGGCCATCATCTGCCACGTGGCATAGCATCTGACGAAGAAAAACGTCAAGACTAATTGGGTCTGGGTTGGGCCAGTCCCGTTTACCGTGACAAAATTGGAGAACGTCACGGATGGACGTGAAGGTTTCAGACACAAAAAACATCATGGATCCAATTACGTCGTGAGGTTCACGATAAAAAATTTGTCGCAGAATTTGTCGTGGATGGTCATCTATAATGTTTTGCCCCTCGTCCATGATGAAATCAGATCGTCACATATTATAGTTGTGCTTACGCATTGATACCCATGTGTGCATAGCCATTAAAAGCCTAAAACTGTAGGGGATCGGTGCGGAGAACAAAATTTTCCCTACGTTGAAACCCCAGAAACTGCCTAGAATCTATATATATGGTAATGCAGTAACGACTGATGCGTAGAGAATACATACCCTTGTAGACTATACGCGTTTATCCGCGGGGAACGTGATTGATGTAGTCGTACTCGAAGCCGACCTCAAGGTCACGAAGCTCCTCGCAAGTCACCCCTTGCTCCTTCTTGATCTTCATCATCTTCATCGTGCAACAGCTCTGGCTCACGATATTTAAGCGTCCCAAGTGTTGCGCCTCATGTCTTCGTACACATCCGGTGCACGATGAGACCTCCGGCTCCCCGATCCCGCTGGAAGTGCGGAAGTTGATATCTGGCTAGGAATCCCTGCAGCGCAACGGCGTACTGCAGGTGTGCCTCGATCGCACATCTCAGACTTGGGGCCATGGTCACAAGGCATGGAGAGAGAGGGAAGGAGGAGAAAGTTAACCAAATGACTTCTCCAAATATTGGTATTTCGTGTGTTTTAATCCCACCCATGGGCACCCCTTTATATAGGCTAAGGGGGTGTACCTTTTTCAAAGACTAAGCCATGTGGGACAAATACTAAAGGAAAAAGTCAGCAGAAATTCAGACTGCCAAATGGGTTGTTCCTACTCAGCCCAATAGGCAAACAGAAAATGCTAAATAAAATGAGAAGGAGAAAAGGCAGCAGCAGCCAGCCGGGTGGGGCGGCCTGCCCACCGCGGCAAGCTAGCCGGCCTGCCAGCAGGCGGTGGCAGCCAGCGGCCCGCGGCGGCCTGGCGCCCACCCCGGGTGGGCCTCTGTGCCCGGCGGCCCAAGTGGCGGCGGCTGGCGCCCGGGTGGGCCGGTCGCTCCCCCTGCGGCCCAGCTCGCCCCACACCGACTGGCGGCGCCCAGTTGCCTGCCGCCCTGTGCGGTGGCGATTATCCACCGCCCATAGGGTTGGCTGTTTTTATCTTTTCCATTTATTTTTCTGCACTTTTATTTCTAGACTATTCCCCTCTGGGATTTGGTCTAATATAAAATTTGACTTTATAAATCTTAATCCAAATATTATTTATAATATATTTATTCATAATTAACATATAATAAATATATATTTAAATTCCCATTTATCCAAAAACACTTTTGGGGCTTTTTCTTTATTCTTTCTCCGAAAAACTTCGGATCTCTCCGCGGAACGATTCTGGCTTTCTCCCTTTCTCTACTGTGATTCCGTCTTATGAATGATCGCTCTCATCGTACCCTTAAGTGTATCCTCTCACGGCTCGGGAATGCTCTAGACATGATCTGTATCAATGATCAACAGAGGGACTAGGGATATCCATGTGACCCCTATGCATTCCTGATGATAATGTCGTTTGAACCGTCTAAATGTAGCATCCTCTTCCTTTTGTTTCTCGATACAACTTGTCCGAGATCCGATCATTGGTATCCTATACATTGTTCAATCTCGTTCACAACAAGTTATGTTTTCTTGTTACCGTGATATTACATCCCCGTGACCTAGTCACATGTTGCAACATTTATAGATGTAATCTCACCAAGTCGGCCGTATGTATCTTTACCCGTCATGTGGGTGAACAAATCCCGGTCATGCAGTCACATGTCATCTACTGTTTCTTCGGAATACCCAACATACACCTTTATGGCCACCGTATTACCAGATGACGGTTGATGCAGTCTAAGCAGCCTAGGGAAACAGTGAGTAATATGAGCACGCGGTCTAAGGAGAATGAGTCTAGGTATAGCTGTTGCAACAATGAACTAGATGACTTGATCGTATTGCAATCCTTCGAGGAATGTCCAACCACATCATTCTCCAATGATATGATCTCATTGTCAGTCGACATAAATGCCCATGATCTTGAAACCTAGATCATCTTCGTGACGAATGAACTAGTATGAATAGAGGCTACTAGGGACTTGGTTGTTTCATACCACACCTGCACCAATGTTTCTACTTGGCACAGTTATAGCACAATATGAAACTATTATAAACTAATTGAGATATGAGAATAAAAACCTATTTATTATTTGCCTCTAGGGCATATCTCCTTCAGTCTCCCACTTTCACTAGAGTACAAATAATCCAGCTTGCATTTTACTCATGTAAACCATATACCATATGCGTTTACAGATTATGCATGCTCATGGGAAACATCATGTCCATGTTCTGTTTTACCAGATCATTATGTCTTTCGCAAATCGTTAATGCCTTCCTAATTTTGACATTCGCACCATTATCTTATAATGGGTCGAAGCATTTGTTTGGCAACAAAGTGAGATTTTTGTTTCTAGTGTTTATGATGACGGTCGTTTTTCACTGTTTTCATCTAAACTTTGAAACACACTTTGCTATCCTTTGTGTATATACCATAGTCATGGCAGCAGAACGAGGCCAGATTCCAGGAGCTTACAGTTACGTTAGATCAACCTTGAGGGCTTTCTCATGGGCACTGGGCCCTGGGACACATCATTCTACGTTAAAATCAAACTAGCCCCGCCATAACATTATACAGCACATCAGATGTAGCCTTTATACTTCTATATCTATGTAGATCCTAGTGCATGAAATGCATCTATGCCACTTACATTGCTTCTTGCTACTTGAGTACAAACTTAATTCTGGTTCAGTGATCAACTCAGGAATCACTTAAAGACATATTCTTATAGTTAAGACTTTGTCCTACCAACCAGAACCTCGGATCACATTACGTCGAGTATGCAACATGGTTATATGGAAGAACCTATGATTGAGGCATAGAAGACGCAACGCATCTCTTTCTTTCAACCATAGTTGCAATACTCAATGCTTCATACAGTAAGAACTTCTTTCTTACCTTGTTTCATTCTGAGCTACTTCAGAATCTTGTCTTAGGACATTCTGAACATCTTTCAGAATCAAGTCCAGGAAGCATCCGACATTCAGTGTTTATTAAACTCACCAATCTATCTAGATAGATCTTTTGTTTAATAACTTCAACTTCATCCTAACTTAAATACTACTAACACCAATCACATCATTCACATATCTCGTCTACATATTCCAGAATGATTTCACGCACCCACTCAAATATGACATTCATGTTTGAGATCCAGGGATTTCACTTAGATCCCACTCAGAATATGTCAGTTACATATTATGATTTAGCCAAGCTGATTTGCTCCCACTCAAATCCAAGTCTTCTCGATAATCTTGGACATTCCAAAATTCCTTGATCATCATCAAATCGAGAATTCCACTGACGAGATTTCTATGACCATTGATTTCTCGTACTTAGGTCCAGCACGCTTCTTTGTAATTCGTAGATATGTCTTGTTCAAAACATGACAAGTGAATCAATGATATAATTCCACAAACTTGTAGAATATTGATACGTCCAAAACGTATCTACTTTCCCGAACACTTTTGCTATTGTTTCTCCTCTATACTTGTGTGATTTGGATGCAACTAATGCGAACTGACGCTGTTTTTAGCAGAATTGCCTTGGTGTCTACTTTTTGTGCAGAAAATCAACTATCAGGAAAAATCCAGGAAAATATGCCAAAAATCATATTTCACCCGAAGACTCCAGACGAGACGGAGAAGAGCCCTGGGGTGGCCACACCACCTGGTGGCGCGGGCCAGGCCAGGCCGCGCCAGGGGGTGGTGTGGGCCCCCCAGGCACCCCCTCGGCCTCTCTCTTTGCCTATAAGGAGCCTTCTGACCTAAAAACTTCGGGGGGTTCGACGTTTTTCCAGAAGGAGTTCCGCTCCGCCGCCACCACCAGATTCCACGAAACAGCACCAGAAACTCCGTTCTGGCACCCTGCCGGGACGGGGAATTGGAGGAGATCATCGCCATCATCATCACCATCGCTTCTCCATCGACCATCCATGTTTCCCCCATCTATGAGTGAGTAATCCCCCGCTGTAGGCTATGGGGATGGTAGGGATTGGATGAGATCATTCATGTAATGGCATCAGATTGTTAGGGCATGGTGCCTAGTATCTTTTATTAGTGCTTTATGACTTTGTTGCGACTTGTTGTGCTTAATGCTTGTCACTAGGGACCGAGTGCCATGATTTCAGATCTGAACTTATTATTGATTCATCATGATAGTATTGTTCTTGGTCTTATCTACAAGTTGTATACACACGTCGTTGTCCGGAACCTATGGCCATTAAGTGACAGAAATCGGGATAACCGGAAGGGAAAGGCTTTGATGTGAGGATCACATGTGTTCACGGAGTGTTAATGCTTTGCTCCGGTGCTCTATTAAAAGGAGCACCTTCATTATCAGTAGTTCCCTAGAGGCCCCGCTGCAAACGGGCTGGCAGGACAAAAGATGTTGTGCAAGTTCTCATTGCGAGCACGTATGACTATATATGGAACACATGCCTAGGATTGTCTAGTACTTGGGTGCTTTATCTTATTTATCTGCAATTGCCCTATGTTCTGATTTCTATGTGAATCGCCTTGTCCATGCAACGTCCATCCATCCATCCCTATGCCTACCGCACTTGAATCCCACTGTTTACTGCTTTTGTTACTACTGTCCTTGCTTTACTACTACTGTTACTTTACTATTCCTACTACAAAACTGTTGCTACTGATAAACTGTTGTGAGCAAGATTGTTTCCAGGTGCAGCTGAATTGACAAATCAGTTGTTAAGGCTTATAAATATTCTTTGGCTCCCCTTGTGTCGAATCAATAAATTGGGTTTCACTTCCCTCGAAAATACTGCGATACACCCCCTATACTTGTGGGTCATCAAGACTATTTTCTAGCGCCGTTGCCGAGGAGCATAGCTTTATTTATCAAGTTCACTTGGATTCACTATTGTTCAGGCTAAGTTTATCTTTCTCCTTGTTTGCTTGTTTCTTTATCAAAAATACAAAAAAAAAGTAGTTATTACTCTAGTTGTTATTTTCGTTGGTCTTTTATTGTCTTGCTTTATCATGCTTGATGTCAATGGTTGGTTTCTTTGAAACTGAAGCTTATTGGCAAGGTGGGTTCATAGAAGATCAAATATATTATTATAAGGAACACCGCTTGTCACAAAAAGGGAAACCCTTATGGGAACAAATTGATAGATTGTATACCATTGCTAGGAACGTGTGCTCTACTTATAATGTTACTTATTGCTGTGATGAGCCTTGTTGCAGAAGGAGGTATAAACACCTCCCTTTTCAATGTGAGTATAGTGATAATGATACCATATCTTCCTATGCTAAAGGAATTTATGACTTTTATGATGCGGAACAAATTGAAGAATTTATTGCTTGGAAGGGTGCTTTTTAACTTGCTAGTTTGCTTGAAAATACTGATGATTCACCTTACAAATATGAGGTGTATGGTATACTTAAAATGGCCCTATTCTTGAGTATTTTAATAGATGTTTTCCACAAATGGAAGAGACTAATGCCTTGCAGGACCCTATGGAAGAGACTAATGCCTTGCAGGCTCCTATGGAAGAAGAAATTGATGAACCTGAAATCTCATTAGATGAAAAAGAGGAGGAGAGTGATGAACAAAAGGAGGAAGAATGGATTAGCTACCCATGCCTACCTTCTAATTTGAGTAACTCTTTATCCCTTACATTATTTGATTGTCCTCCATGCGTACTAAAGGAGGATGAATGTTATATTCCCGAGGTTTCCTTTGAAAATATTTATGATAAGGCTCTAGTGCTTATAGATCACGAAAAGCATGCTTTATGTGATAGTTATATTGTTGAGTTTATTCATGATGCTACTGAAAATTATTTTGAGAGAGGAAAATATGGTGGTAGGAGTTTTCATGGTATTGAAACACCTCTCTATGTACTGAAAGTTTTGAAGTTACTTTTGTTTTATCTTCCTATGCATGTCACTTTGTTCTTTGTGCATTTATTTGCATACAAGATTCCTATGCATAGAAAGTGGGTTAGACTTAAATGTGTTTTGAATTTGCTTCTTGATGCTCTCTTTTACTTTAACTCTTATTTCTTATGAGAGCATCCTCTCAAACTTTTATGCCTGAAGATGATAATATGTCTATTATTCTTGGGAGACCTTTTCTTAAATACTAGAGGAGCTGTTATTAATTATAATCAAGGGAAGGTGACCTTCAATGTTAATGACAAGGAACACATTGTCTATTTCCTCAAGAAGATTGAAAGGTCTTACGGTTTGAATTGAATTGAACATATTGAGGGCATTCAAGTTGGAGAAATATATTGTCCCAGACAAGGAGAAAAATTTGAAACTATTATGATTGGGACCATTGCTATCAAGGTTGAGGTAACATAATCATTAGTGGAATGCAAAGTTTTGTCTCATATGAAATTGTTTTGATAGCAATACCTGATCAACCTTGTTAACAAAAGGATTTCATTGAACAAAACAATGGTTTCACTATGATTATCTCTGTTTACTTCTATTCTATCCATTTCAGTTTTTGCTTATGCCTAACTTAAAGGCATTCAAGAAAAGTACTTATTGGGAGATAACCCAAAAAATTTAGATGAGTCTTGGAAGTTATTACCTTAGTAATAACCGCTCCTTATCCTTTTTATTTGCTTTTTGTACCAAGAGTAACCTCTAATGAGAGAGAAGTAATGTTTGGGAAAGTTGCTGTCCCGAAACAGATTTTTGTGCTTCACCGTAAAATTTCGTGAGAGATCTCTGTATGTCGGATTGAGCTGTAAGTTTTTGTGCTTCGGACCCATGTTGTTATCTAACTTTAGTTAGTTCAAAACTTTTCGATTTGAGCAACAGAAGGTCTTAGAAAAAATTCGTCTTTACCTGCTGGTCTGTTTTTACAGATTTCTGCCATTTTCTGCATTTGCTTCTTGTTGGCTCCTTTTTGAGTTCTTTTGGGGAATTGAGCTTTTTGAGGGAAGTGATACAGTAGCTAGTATTCTAATGGAAGTTTATTAGGTGTTAGAACTGAACCTTAAGACTTATTAATCTTAAGTGCACTAATGTTGCTAATGAAGATTGTGTGAAGTTTTGTATGAAGGAAAAAATTCAGGTGTATGAAAGGAATGAGTAATGAGATGAAGGATGGACTAACCTCAAGCTTGGGGATGCCACGCGTGTCACCCCAAGAAATACCCAAGAAGTACAAGCGTCAAAGCTTGGGAATGCCCAAGGCATCCCCTTCTTCATCAATAAAAATCCCAGGTTTCTTCCAAACACTTTATTTTTATTGCTTCATGCACAGTTGTGTTGTTCTTGGAGCGTCTTCTTTTTCGTTTTTGTTTTGGTTTTTAGTTTGCGTGGTTTTCTTAGTTTTCTGAATAAATTGGTTGGACCCCCCTCTTTCATACATTGGTGTTCAAATGGTTTGGTTTGGTTTGGAAAAGAGTAGGAAAGCTCATGCTTAAGTGGTAAAGAGAGCTTGTTTTTGACTGTGGCCTATGCTTTGTCATGCCATGCTTGATATTGTTTTAGCTTTATGCTTAGTATTCTTTGCTGTAGCATGACTTGTTATAAACAATTGAGATTGCTTAATGTGCCTTGGATGAATCATGCGTTGTTTTAGCATATTAAAGAATAGTATTGTGGTATTCTCCTTTGATGCTTTATTTGGGTTGACTTGGCACATGATCTCACCATGTTATGACTATCTCAAGTCACCATAGCCTTTATGATCCTTTAGTTTTAAGCTTGTAGTATTACTTTATGCTTTTATCAATGATGTTTTGTCGCTCTGCATGATTATGGCCATTATTGCTCTCTCGTTTGTCGCTCCCTTACTATTGCTAGCCTTCACTTGCACTGAGTATGTTTTACTCAAGTTTCCAACTCCCTAAACCAAATATTGCCAAAGTGTCCACCATACCTACCTATTTGCATCATTTGCTACTTCCGTGCATATTCAATATGCCTTATTTTCTTCCAAATAAAATGTTTGCTTGTTATGAGAAAGTTAGTTAGTAAAGCTCTCACGAACTTGATGCACACTTTATTTCCTACACTTAATAAACCTGAACCCTTATGAACTCTCCATGAAAGTTATATGCCTGCAAATTATAGGCTGGGGATTAGCAGAACCGTGCTGTCACGGAGAACGCTTTCAACACTTGTAAATATATACCCAGTTGATACCTTGCTCTTTTGTTTGCGGATGTCGTCGGTGTGAAATAAAAGGGGAGCTTGTAAGTCCATGGAGTTATATATGTGTGTTAGAGAAACGCCTAGGCCGATGTTCTAATCCATGCTGACATGGTGGAAACCTACAGCGTAACCATAATGATATCTATGAAGCATTCTTCTTATAAAAAAAGAGAGATAGCTATTGAGAAAAAGAAAAAAAGATTTATGAAAAGAGGAAAGAGAGAAAAAAAAGCACCATTTTCCCATGGTAAATAAGAAGATTGATGAGATACTCATTGTCTGCTTGCCTTGTCATTTTGATATGGGGATTCTTCCGTATCATCGGGCAAGGGGTACCCCATTGGCGGTTCTCAATGATACGCACATACTTACGATGACAAGAACTTACCGGTAACTAAAGTTGAGTAGCATGAGGAGCGGCCCTCGTACTCAAGGGACTTGGGATTTCCAGTTTATAGTCTGTCAAGCATATAACTCAGATTGGACCTCACTTTCACCTTAACCACATTAAAGATTCTTATGATAGGGGCAATGAGAGCTCAAAGCTAACGAGTACCATACTTTCATCATTTGGAAGCCTTTCAAAATTATTCAAAACCTTTTTCTTCTACTTGTTGAGTCTCCATATATTCTTTGAGCACCTTCTTGAGAGCATAGTTGTCATTCTTTGTGTTTGTTCCATTACTTGATTATTTGTGTTATGACTTTGATGCTTGTATATTTGATATCTTTACTTCTAGTCATCACTTGAACTTCAGAGGTGCCTTGGCATTCATAATCAAAGGCAAGCGAGATACCACTCTATCATACCTTTTTATGATCATTGTAATGTTGCTTATGTTTATGCTTCATGCTACTTATTATTCTTGAGTTGGAATCTCCTCATAGCTCGAAATGACTATTAAGTAGACTTAGTTGCATGCTCTTTATTATGAATTGTCTAAGTAGTTGATCACATTGCTGAGAATATTTACATCATATGAAGCAAATGTGTTCGTGAAAGTTCTTTTATCGCACTCAGTTTTCAACTGAATTGCTTGGGGACAAGCAATAAGCTAAGCTTGGGGGAGTTGATACGTCCAAAACGTATCTACTTTCCCGAACACTTTTGCTATTGTTTCTCCTCTATACTTGTGTGATTTGGATGCAACTAATGCGAGCTGACGTTGTTTTCAGCAGAATTGCCTTGGTGTCTACTTTTTGTGCAGAAAATCAACTATCAGGAAAAATCCCGGAAAATATGCCAAAAATCTTATTTCACCCGAAGACTCCAGGAGCCAGAATACGAGACGGAGAAGAGCCCTGAGGTGGCCACACCACCTGGTGGCGCGGGCCAGGCCAGGTCGCGTCAGGGGGTGGTGTGGGCCCCCTAGGCACCCCCTCGGCCTCTCTCTTCGCCTATAAGGAGCCTTCTGACCTAAAAACTTCGGGGGGGTCGACGTTTTTCCAGAAGGAGTTCCGCTCCGCCGCCACCACCAGATTCCACGAAACAGCACCAGAAACTCCGTTCTGGCACCCTGTCGGGACGGGGAATTGGAGGAGATCATCGCCATCATCATCACCATCGCTTCTCCATCGACCATCCATGTTTCCCCCATCTATGAGTGAGTAATCCCCCGCTGTAGGCTATGGGGATGGTAGGGATTGGATGAGATCGTTCATGTAATGGCATCAGATTGTTAGGGCATGGTGCCTACTATCTTTTATTAGTGCTTTATGACTTTGTTGCGACTTGTTGTGCTTAATGCTTGTCACTAGGGCCCGAGTGCCATGATTTTAGATCTGAACTTATTATTGATTCATCATGATAGTATTGTTCTTGGTATTATCTACAAGTTGTATACACACGTCGTTGTCCGGAACCTATGGCCCCGAAGTGACAGAAATCGGGATAACCGGAAGGGAAAGGCTTTGATGTGAGGATCACATGTGTTCACGGAGTGTTAATGCTTTGCTCCGGTGCTCTATTAAAAGGAGCACCTTAATTGCTAGTAGTTCCCTAGAGGCCCCGCTGCAAACGGGCTGGCAGGACAAAAGATGTTGTGCAAGTTCTCATTGCGAGCACGTATGACTATATATGGAACACATGCCTAGGATTGTCTAGTACTTGGGTGCTTTATCTTATTTATCTGCAATTGCCCTATGTTCTGATTGCTATGTGAATCGTCTTGTCCATGCAACGCCCGTCCATCCATCCCTATGCCTACCGCACTTGAATCCCACTGTTTACTGCTTTTGTTACTATTGTCCTTGCTTTACTACTGCTGTTACTTTACTATTCCTACTACAAAATTGTTGCTACTGATAAACTGTTGTAAGCAAGATTGTTTCCAGGTGCAGCTGAATTGACAACTCAGTTGTTAAGGCTTATAAATATTCTTTGGCTCCCCTTGTGTCGAATCAATAAATTGGGTTTCACTTCCCTCGGAAATACTGCGATACACCCCCTATACTTGTGGGTCATCAAATATATAGTTGAATCCTACTTTCTTTAGTAAAAGTATTCCCTTGAAACTTTATGATCCTTATCATTGGTTTCTCCTCTATTTGCAGAGTTTGGATTCACGAAACAAATTCCGTTGCGCCACTCAACAGTTCGGAGGCAAGGTCAAATACCTTGTTTTGATCTTTTACTTTCGTCCACCTGTATCTTCATCAAGACACATTAACTTAGGACAACAACAGGTTTGCCCCTTTGTGGAAGATGCATTCATAGCTTCCTAAGAATGCTCTACAAAGACTTGTTTATTCGCCACGATTTCGACTTATCAAAAATATCCAGAAACTCGAACGTGCCATAACACTTATGGTGTTGTTTCCACGAATCTTTAGATGTTCCTTTGTATTTCAAATGAGTGTTTGCTTATTTTGATTTTTAATTCTAAACGACAACTATAACCCCGATAAGAGATAATATGTATCTAATACAAAATGTTTATGATGTTTGGATATTTCAACATAGTTTGAATTCTTCCAATTATCATAATTTGTGAAACACCTTTCACAAGTTCC
Organism: Avena eriantha; assembly: GCA_910589775.1. Lineage (NCBI taxonomy): Eukaryota > Viridiplantae > Streptophyta > Magnoliopsida > Poales > Poaceae > Avena > Avena eriantha. Next base: position 22,005,254 of record OU342744.1, on the reverse strand, counting down.
TTTTATGCTAAACTTAACTTGAATACCTAAGTCATGTCGATCAAATCGAAGAGACTTGTTAATTCAGTTAATTCAATATCCCATTTAGTTATGAACTCATTTGAACAATTCAAATCATTTCAAACTTCATGTTTCATTAAGTAAATACACTTATTCACTTAAGTCCACAATTTACTAATGATTTCCACTACTTGTTGAAAATACGATACATCCTATGTATAAGATTCAACATTTCTTCGCATATCACCGTTTTACCAGAATGCGGAGTTTTAGTCATTCTGCCCAAGAGGCATGGTTTTGCAAAGTCTCTAGATTATGCATCTAGGACCCCGATCTTTCATAAATAACCTGCAATAACCAAAATGACTTAAACGGTAGTTTCATTTCATTTAAACTTTGGATATCTTTTAGCATTCAAATCCTTTATAAATGTTTAAACTATTATCATTAATATAGTGATGAGAATAAGTTGTTTGTAATCGTAATGTGACCATAAGGTATTGTTCATAAGAATAGTGCAAACTGGTTTGTAACTTGTTCATATGAAAAATCGTCTCGCCAAAAGCAAGACACACAAACATGGATTACAAAATTATATTCAAGTCCACTAATCCAAATGACAAACTTTGAGGGAAGAGGTGATGTCGGCCATCAACTGTTTTGCTTGCCGTCGTCAAGTCACATTGCCTCAAAACCAGCAATTCTCAAGCAGATCCTCCCGTTTTCACAAAACGGGACAAGTATCAAATACTTTGCAAACTGCAACGAGTTTTGCAAGAATCACATTTATAATTTGTATATCTAACATATACATTTTTCATCCATGACCTCCTTTTTGCAATCAAGCCCCTCTGAGAGTTCTTAACTCTAATGCAAGATCGTTGAGTGTTTTTCCAAACATTCTGGAGTCATCGAATTATCTCCTAATGGTTATTGTATCAAGAAGAGAAGATCACCTTTACGAGGATATCCCTCAGGCGTGGGTATTAATCTATGAAGTTGGACCCGTTTGCTAAGTTCCAAATTAAGCAATATATTCTCATGGTCGCAAAGGACCTCAATGGGATAGGCTAAGATCTACTAAGATATTTGCAAACAGACATCTAGACTAAGTTTATAATAAGAGATCAATTTATAATTGGTCTCCACTAAAACGGTCATCCCCTGGACGATTTTAGTGATCGCATGATCCCTATCCTCTGCACCTCCCCCGATCGTCACGGCCATCAGTGCATTATCATAGGTAGACATTCACTAATGTCAATCACATCATCCATGTGACTCATGCTCGATCTTTTGATCTCTTGTGTTCCGAGGCCATGTCTGTACATGTTAGGCTCACCAAATCTAACTTGTGTGTATTCGCTGTGCAACATGGCTTACACCCACTATATGCGAACGTAGATATGTCTGACACCCAGGCCTGTAACCCTGGATCGCCTCATACCAAAGAACTTTCTTGGTGGTGCACACACAAGGGGAACACGGAACGTTGGAATTAAATAGGGATTATCTTATTTGCTACCGTTGGGTATCTAATACTAGCACACAATAAGATGTAAAAACTAGTATCAACATCATATGTATAATATGATATGACATGGTCTTTCTTGCGCCTTGATATCCATCGAGCGCTCCGGCATGATCTCCATCCTGCCCTTGGTTTGACACCAAGTCCACGACGCCTCCACCAGGTCGTTCATCGGAACGATGACTATCACTATGCTACTTAATAACAGAAAGTAAACTACTTTACCTTCGTATCAACCAATGCCATATCATAATCACATGCCCCTGCAAAATAAAGTTAGACGCCTCTACTTTATCTATTGCAAGTTTTACGTGCTTGTTTGGGCTTTCGCACTAGAACCATTTCTAAACTACGAACTTTCCAACCACAACATGGATCCAAGAGTTGTCTCTATTACACCCCTTTCGGAGCCCTCCGTTGTAAATGCTATATCAACTATTGAATGAGAGACAGACACCCGCTAGCCACTTATACGGAACAAGCCTTATGTTGAGCGTGGAACCAGTCTCGCGTACGAATACGCGTAAGGTCGGCCCGGGACGCTTCATCAAACAATACCGCGATATAAACAAGTACACGTTAGAGGATAACCACTAAGGGATCAATGCCCGCACAATACTTGTGCGTACTGGCCGTATAGCACTCCTACGCATAGATCGGCTCTGATACCACTGTATGGGATCGGTGCGGAAAACAAAAATTTCCCTACGTTGAAACCCCAGAAACTGCCTAGGATCTATCTATGTAGTAATGCAGTAACAGTCGATGCGTAGAGAATACATACCCTTGTAAACTGTACTCGGTTAACGTTCCGCGGGAAACGTGGTTGATGTAGTCGTACTCGAAGCCGACCTCAAGGTCGCGAAGCTCCTCGCAGGTCACCCCTTGCTCCTTCTTGATCTTCATCATCTTCATCGTGCAACAGCTCCGGCTCACGATATTTAAGCGCCCCAAGTGTTGCGCCTCGTGTCTTCGTACACATCCGGTGCACAATGAGACCTCCGGCTCCCCGATCCCGCCGGGAGTGCGGAAGTTGATATCCAGCTAGGAATCCCTGCAGTGCAACGGCGTACTGCAGGTGTGCCTCGATCGCACAGCCCAGACTTGGGGCCATGGTCACAAGGCATAGAGAGAGAGGGAAGGAGGAGAAAGTCAACCAAAGGACTTCTCCAAATATTGGTATTTGGTGTGTTTTAATCCCACCCATGGGCACCCCTTTATATAGGCTAAGGGGGTGTATCTTTCTCAAAGGCTAAGCCATGTGGGACTAATACTAAAGGAAAAAGTCAGCAGAAATTCGGACTGCCAAATGGGATGTTTCTACTCAGCCCAATAGGCAAACAGAAAATGCTAAATAAAATGAAAAGGAGAAAAGGCGGCAGCAGCCAGCCGGGTGGGCTGGCCTGCCCACTGCGGCCCAGCGCGGCAAGCTAGCCAGCCTGCCAGCAGGCGGCGGCAGCCAGCGGCCCGCGGCGGCCTGGCGCCCACCCCGGGTGGGCCTCTGTGCCCGTCGGCCCAAGTGGCGGCGGCTGGCGCCCGGGTGGGCCGGTCGCTCCCCCCGCGGCCCAGCTCGCCCCACACCGACTGGCGGCGCCCAGTTGCCTGCCGCCCTGTGCGGTGGCAGTTATCCGCCGCCCATAGGGCTGGCTGTTTTTATCTTTTCCATTTATTTTTCTGCACTTTTATTTCTAGACTATTTCCCTCTAGGATTTGGTCTAATATAAAAATTGACTTTATGAATCTTAATCTAAATATTATTTATAATATATTAATTCATAATTAACATATAATAAATATATATTTAAATTCTCATTTATCCGAAAACACTTTTCGGGGCTTTTCCTTTATTCTTTCTCCGAACAACTTCGGATCTCTTCGCGGAACGATTCCAGCTTTCTCTCTTTCTCTATTGTGATTCCGTCTTACGAATGATCGCTCTCATCGTACCCTTAAGTGTATCCTCTCACGGCTCGGGAATGCTGTAGACATGATATGTATCAATGATCAACAGAGGGACCAGGGATATCCATGTGACCCCTATGCATTCCTGATGACAATGTCGTTTGAACCGTCTAAATGTAGCATCCTCTTCCTTTTGTTTCTCGATACAACTTGTTTGAGATCCGATCATTGGTATTCCATACCTTGTTCAATCTCGGTTACAACAAGTTATGTTTTCTTGTTACCGTGATATTACATCCCCGTGACCTAGTCACATGTTGCAACATTTATAGATGTAATCTTACCAAATCGGTCGTATGTATCTTTACCCGTCATGTGGGTGAACAAATCTCGGTCTTGCAGTCACATGTCATCTACTGTTCCTTCGGAATACCCAACATACACCTTTATAGCCACCGTATTACCAAATGACGGTTGATGCAGTCTAAGCAGCCTAGGGAAACAGTGAGTAATATGAGCTCACGGTCTAAGGAGAAGGAGTCTAGGTATAGCTGTTGCAACAATGAACTAGATGACTTGATCGTATTGTATCCTTCGAGAAATTTCCAACCACATCATTCTCTAATGATATGATCTCGTTGTCAGTCGGCATAAATGCCCATGATCTTGAAACCTAGATCATCTTCGTGACCAACGAACTAGTATGAATAGAGGCTACTAGGGACTTGGTTGTTTCATACCACACCTGTACCAATGTTTCTACTTGGCACAGTTATAGCACAATATGAAACTATTATAAAGTAATTGAGATATGAGAATAAAAACATATTTATTATTTGCCTCTAGGGCATATATCCTTCAAAAACCAAGCCACGTAGCTCCTGCTCGGTTAAGTGCCAGGCATGACTAGAGCTCACATGATCACTCCAATGCAGAATTGCCTTCTATTCTTCTTCCGTGTAACTACTACTACCTATGTTCCATAATATAAGACTTTTTAAAAAGGTAAAATGGTTTTCTAAAAACGCTTATATTGTGGAACAGCAAGCTAGCTAATTCTTGTTAAGAGTAGTGCACATCAAGCTAGCCAATTCTAGTTAATCCAGGAAGAGTGCACAAATAGATATTTTCTCTGCCTAATTTCTATGCATGTAGATGCAACCATCAAATTAAAATAATGTAGACTATAAAAATAGGTTATTATAAATCAATTGTCATTCAACTTAAACTAAATAATAACCTAAAAATCATGTTTATCGCAATCTTGGAGGGCTGGTGATTAGTGATATGAGCTCTATAGAAGAGTGGAGGAGGTCTTGTGTGTCATAGTAGAACTCCAAGCTTCAGATGTTAGCACGCTTCTTATAAGGCGTCGGAGCTCAGGGGGAATCGACAAAGGTGACAAGGCCCATTTTCTTTGTAATATAAAACAAACTTCCATGTAACAAGGTGAAATATACTTATAAAGTAGAGATTGAGCGATTCTTTCTAGTGTCAATTTCAACTAAAATTTGGACCCAAGGTGAGGTAAAGTAACTATAGTTATACTAATTTTTATACTTATTTATTTTTTATTATCATACTATGGTTTTAAGATATAAATGTTATCTATTACTTCGTTAGCATTCTTAACCACACAATAATGTTTCAAAATATTTATTGTCTTGTTTATGTTATATAACAAAAATATTTATCATTCAAAATACATATGAGTTGCTCAAATAGCATTTTCCTTTCTAAGATATTTCATTAACAAGATACTAAAACACAACCACGTTAATTAAATGAGAAAATAACAATGAGACAAAAATGCGTGACTCCGTGAATATTTTGTGCAATTTATGAATTATGTAGTGTATATTGTAACTTAAATGTATATTTAATATCCAAAAATTATGTAGTGTATATGTACATTATTGCATGAATATTTTTCTATATATTTAATATTACTCCCTCATATCCAAATTACTTGTCGCAAATTCATTGAATCTATACAATCTTTAGGCAATATTTTGACTAAAACTGCAACAAGTAATTTGGATTGGAGGAAGAATTCAATTATATGGTACAAATTCCGAAGCGACGTAACAAATATCTGAATAGTGGTGTGTAGTTTGTGATTATGTAAGCAAATTTATAGAAACTTCTAGACTATAAATTAAACCGTTGGGATGACTTTGTTTTGTGTGTGGTCAAATGCATCTTACAAGTTATGGTGGACTTGTAATAAGTTGACAATATGTTAATGATCTATTTTTATTGTTGAAATAAACCCAGTTTAAAGTTATTACTAACATACATAAAAACGTGTGTGGGTTCTGGAACCTTTGCACACATAACATTTAATTATTTTATACCCTCAACACTATACGCTCAAAATCACATGGTGTACACAACTGCTCCTATAAGTTTCTCAAAATATAATATGTGCTTGAAACTAAATAAGGAAATATATCTAGCACAAATTTTCATATAAGATGTACTGCATCCATAGTTTAGTGTCACACTTCCTCAAAACATAATTTATGCATGAAACCGGAAAAAAAGGATGACATGTATAGTGATCAAGATGTTGAAGAATGAGGATACTAAAGTCTCACCTCATGTTATCATATATAACGCGAAGAAAAGGAGTTAGCACTTGTATAATGAACAGGTTGACTCGATGTAATTAGTGTAATACATGGGAGCCATCATGATCATCCATGGTCCCGTTGTTGGTTATTGATCTCTGTCCACCTATTACCGAATCCACTAGGTCACATGCTTAAAGTCTTTCGGTCAGTTGTGATAAGTTTAATTTATGGTGCGTGGATGAGAGAGTCATCCAGAATAAGTTTTAGAGACGTCGAAATAGTTTCAGTGAAATATCAGAATTCTTCCGACGACATGACTTATATTCTGAAATAGTTCTGGAGTTGTCGAAAGTCTTTTCGAGATATGGTGGAATGGTTCCAAAGTAGTAGTTATGTTGAAGAAGTTCGAAAAGGCTTCGGACAATTTATAGGTTCATATACTTTCAATTTACTAGTATTTATTTCAAAGAATCGAAGGGATTGGAGACTTTTCAAAAATAGTTTTGGATTGCATAAATTAAGGAAATTGATTTTGGGAAGTTCTGGAAAAGCGCCCCACCAAGGGATGGCCGCATGGGCCTCTTGGGCAGCCCACTATGGCAGGCACCGGGATCCTAAGGCCCCCTAGAGTTTGGGGTGCCTAGGGTCACCCCTTGGCCGCTAGCTGCCCCTCCTCCTTCCATGTATGGAGGGCGGCGGCTGGCCTAGAGAGCCCTCCTGCTCTTATATAAATCCATGAGGGGATCCCCTCATAGAACACAAAAGTTCAATCCAAGTTGAGGCAAAGCCCCCTCTCTTCCCCTCTGACTTGCATAGTTCTCCACATATACACCAGAAGGACGCACTACTCTCACAATCTATGTGATGTCGTGGACGGCGGAGTGATGATGGATTAAAGGAATGTATGTGTGAGTACCAGCGGAAGGATCATACTTTTGACCCTTGCATGAGAAGGAGAAATCCTCGTGGTTGGAGGGATATGCCTAGCTAGCTGCAGGGATCAACGTGTTTGTCATCAACAATCTTCACCGAGCTTTCATGTGCTAAAACGTCGGTGAGGATATTTAGATGCAATCTTGTTACTGCAATCTCACTTAGTAGATCTTGGTAGTTAGTGTGCGGTGATTTTTTCCATGCACGTAATCATACACCTCTCTCTTGTCATCCTCGTTACATGACAATTGTGGAAGGAGAGGCATGCAGGGATCTTTAAGAAAAATCCTCCATGCCTTCTGTACCGCATGAAACACTCTGCATAATTCCGGGAGATTAAGATTGTGTATTTAGGCCACAAATAGCTTTTATTTTTAGTTCTGCAACCTCGTTAAACTCTCTTCTTAATTAGTGAAATTGAGGCAAAACTGTTGCCTCAACCATCAGAGAGGGAGTGGTGCCAGACCCAGAATAGAGTTTTTTTTTTTAGAAATGGAGACCCAGAATAAACAGGTAAACAGATCCTGCTAAATTAACATGCATATAGTGTACTGCTATACAAAAAACACGCAGATGGACCCGCACACCTCAATCTGTTACCATGCATGATCTCCTCGCGATGTTGTGGCCATTGATCATGTTGAAGTACCGATGAAAATACCCTTAAAGCGATCGTGTGTTGCGGTGGGGGGTTCAGGAATATTTTACCATGATTTATGAGAACCGTCATTCTTACAAGATCTGCGTAAATCATGTCGCAAATGAATTTTCACCCCATTGGAACCATACCCCTCAACTTTGGATTGAAAAAACCGACTAACATTATGACCCTACGCCCCGATATGAACTGTGTAGCATATTTTTGTGCTCCTGGGTACTTGGCTACTAAATTTTGAAGTAAATACCGGGCATCACACTAAACTTTTTCCCAATCAAATAAGTGCCATTTCTAATTTTTTGTGCACCTTTTTTTACAGTAGCCTATTTCAAGCCTGAATCGGTAAATATAATAATCAACTCAGTCGTCGAAACCCGTTCAGGCCTGCCGAGCTCATGGTGGAATACTTTTTTTGGGTTGGCCATGGTTATATCTTTAAAGAGCACAAGAAACTAGCGGTCGGTCGGTCCGTTGTGCTCGATCTATCCTGGAACGGAACGGAACTAGCTAGCCCGGGAAAATGCGACGGGTCAGAGAGGGCACCAGTGCAGGGGAGTAGTCGTCCGACTCCGACATGGTTTATGGCAGACATGATAACCGGCAAGATGAGACACACTGGACCGGACTCTCCCCCTGCTGCATGCCTGCATCCGCTGGAAGCCTTTGAACCAAGCGGCTCGTTCACGTGCGCCACGTGACGCCGCACGACCTTGATCCCGATGCTGTTATTAGTGTTACTTGAACGGGAGATCGACACGCATCCCGTTGCCAACCCTCCGGGGACAGCCACCAAGTAACGGCTATAAATTAGGCCAATAGCACCAGCTTGCCATAAAATGGAACTAAGCATTTGGAGTGCATGTCAAGCCTGGCCATCAGGGAGGGAGTGAAATCGGTGGCATAGACTGATTAACACTTATGCAGACAGTGTACAGAACCTGTGCTACGTCTCACAAAGCCAAACTATAACAAGATGTCCGAACAAGGTCGCAAACTAAGCAGAAGTTTCCAGGCCACATGCGTCCATACAAATCAGAAGCAGTACTGGAACGCCTTCACGCAGAAGACCTGCATTCTTCCCTCCATCCACCAAGTCAACATGATCTTATACGCAACCTCGCTGTCAAGTAGAATGTAATGTCAAGAGCACTGCGATATCAAGTATAATATCTCAACAGAATCGCGATGCAAAGTATTAAAAAAAACTACGTAAGTGTGGGAGACAGACGGATACTCACCAACAGCGAACACGATGATGGCCATGTTAAACCGGCGCAGGATTAGAGCCGATCAGCAGTTTCGCTCTAGCCACCAGGGTGGGCAGACCTCCGGGCTCCTCGGAAACCACCCCTGCGCTGCCGAAGAACACCATGTATTGTTCCACCTTTGACAGTGCTTCCACCATTTTTATGTTCTCTGAAGATGGGTGCGTAGCGAGGGCAGAATTCCACTACGGATACTATGAGCCCAACAAGCAGCGTTCTGATATTTGGAAATTCATCTGGAGTAGGCTTATTGTGGGCATTGAGTTCGCTCACCAGTTTCTTAGCAAAGGCTTCATCGCCTTGAAAAGATTCCAGAACAGGGGTAATGTTTTCAGACAATACACTGCAGATTTGTGAAACCAGACGACTAGGGCCTCCATTTGCTTGCCCTCAGTATCCTTAATTCTTTCCATAACCTGCATATACACGGTGTATTAAGAAAATTAGGTGACCTAGCATTTACTTGATGATTAGTTATTCCACCGTAGAGAAGCAGAATATCTGTGTATGATCAGTAGGCATCTGTATACTCCCTCCGTTTAAGATGTTTTAGGTTTGTGAAGTTAATGTATCTAGACATCTGTTAGTTTGAGATTCAAATGAATCTACAAACTAACATATGTCTAGATACATTTGTTTCACAAATCTAAAACATCTTATATTTCTAAACGGAGGATTTGAGCCTCAAACTAACATATGTCTAGATACATTAACTTCACAAACCTAAAACATCTTATATTTCTAAACAGAGGGAGTAGGTTGTTATTTGCAAGTTCAAGAGTTATACCTAGTATGTGGGCATTTGGAATGGCCCAAAATGGGAAATTAGAAATAGTAATAATAGCTTTCTTAATTACTCTGGCGCCTCTAATATTTCTTAAGTGTGTAGGAGGCGTGATCAACCCATTTCTCACGATTGATTCACTTGGATTTGACTTACATGGTTATCTACTACGCATGCCTGCTATCACTTTCGTATCGTTGTCATTTTAATCAGGCACCTCACATTATATGTGGTAGAGCGGTACAGATACAACTTTGCAAGGGACTAATTATTTATAAGAAAATTTAATTCGAAATGACAGTACATGTAAAAGTAACCATTTAAAAGGCAATTCATGTTGTGTAGCCTAAAACAACTCAAAAGCACTTGTAGTAGAAAATTCAGAGGACTAACCACTGTCAAGGTAGATAACAGGTGGTCGCTTGGACTTTGATTGCGCAGCACTTGCCTGCAGTTTTTGCATAGACTATGGAGTAGACTAGTCGATGTGCATATGTGCTCACCATGCCGAAGCTTGTTTGCGAGATCCCTGATAAGCTCGTAACTCGGTTCGTCCATTAACATTGAAGAGCTATTGCCAGGGCTATCCAATGCCAGCATTGCAAGTGCTTCTCCTGCCGCTGCTCGCAGTTGTTTTGGAGATTCATCTCCCCCAAGAAATTCTTTCACCAACTTGCCAATGATAACTTGGATTCTCCCAATCCTCTGCCTTGTTTCTTTATCCTTAGCTAGCTTGGCAATGATACCTATCGCTAGCTCTGATTGTTGTAGGCAGCTGGAGCTGCCCTCCAACATCAAGATCTCAACGAGGTTGCCAATCAGGAATGGATTCTCAGAAAGCTCTTGCCGGAGTGTTATGCCGATTACCCCCTTGACATTTGCAAGCTTTGCAACTAATCTCAATGATGGAGTGCCAATATTTTCACTCATCCTTGATGGTGTACCAGTAATGCCGCTTATGAACCCCATGATCTTCGGGAAGATTTCTTTTGCTTTGCTGATTTCTGTACAGTTGTGGAGATCATGAGCAAGCCCTTCAAGGATTTGTATTCCCAGTGTAGGGAGAGAGTCGCTATCCTTCAAGTCTACCACTGGAATTGAACGCAGATCCTTGACATGTCGCGAGAATCTTCTCATCCGTTGTACCAGACAACACTTTGCATTGTTTTGTTCTTCCCGAGTTAACGAGGCTTGATGTGCTGGTGTGTTCCCAGAATTTGAACCGGTGCTCATTTGCTGATCACCTCTATTGTCCTCCACTACCGGTACTGAGATATCCTGGGCATCAAGCAGTGAAGATACCATTTGCATGGTGCCAGGGATCGCGACGATCCGTAGATATGGAGCAAGTTGAGCGATGACCTTTGCGGCAAACAACCTGATATCTATATCTTCCCTAACTGTCCAGCCCAACATGTTGATCAAAGTTGTTACAGCTTTGGTGGAGGTGGTGATTAGTGAGACGAGCTCTTTGCTGGAGGAGGAGGCAGTTTTTTGTTGCTGCAGAAAGGAGTCCAGTATTCGGACGGCAGCGCGCTTCTTCTCCCATGAGGCACCAGAGTTCAAGGAGTCCATAGCAAAGGTGACAAGGCTCATCTTCTTTGAATTATTGATCAAACTTTCTTGCAAGAAGGTGTCATAGGCTTGTTCATAGTAGAGATCCACTGATTCCATCCCCAACTTATCCACGAGCCCACAACCAAGGGCCAATGACCTCCGAGGCAAGAATGAGAACGATTCCAGTATACATGCTGCCATATATAGTATCCCTTGGCACAGCACCATTATGTACAAGAGCTTCACCGCTAACTTGACGTTAAGGTTGCCGTCGGTGTCGTAAAGTGGAAACTCAGTCCAGAAAAGACACCCTGACGAGAAGAAGATTCTAGCCATAGCCATTGGAGTTTGTAGGTTGCCTGCCAACAATGGACTTAGCAGTAACACCAAGCCTACGGGCTCATGAAACAAGAATAACAGTTTGACTGCGGTTAGAAGAAGTAATATGGCACGCAGTACTTTGACTGTTATTTTAATCGCTTTGTGAAATCGACAATGATCCCCTAGTGATCCAAACCTCGCTAAAATGTAGATGATGAACCATAGAGCAATAGGATTGTAAAATCGCCACATAAACCATTGCCATCCTTTTCTTCCAAAAAACCATGGGGATCTTACTAAATAGTGCCTTTCAAACCCAGCCAGTAGGATAGCAGCTACAGGACTAAGTTGCAATAGTATGTTGCTTTCCTTCCTGCTGATGTATCCAATAAATTTGTAAAAGCCCAGCTTGTTTACTATCACCTGTATCAACAGTACAACAAAGACAGCATAATGCAGGACTGGTAGAAATGGCAAGTGACGCTCAATGATATAAAGAGCCGGCAACATCCACAGGTAAATCGGCATTATCACTGCATTCACGTAATAAAGAGATGTGCTGTTAGAGCCTAGCTCCACCCTTTTGAGCTTGATGCCTCCCGTAGTCTTGAATAAAAAATCGTCACCTGATCTGCTTTCTCGGCTAAACGCCCTGCACAGTGCATATACACAGTAAGCATGTCAAAGATGAGTACTAATAAACCATATGTAAAAGCAAAGGAATATCGTGGGCCGCCCTGCAAGAAAAACAATCACTCTGCGGGTTGATTGCACGATAGTTTAGTTACTTTAGGACTGAAGGAGCTAAGGACCATTTCTAGGTAGAGGGGATCAGAGTTCGCTTCTTCGACTAACCAAATCCTAGACCCTCCTTTCATAGAAGAAAAACAATGCAGTAGTACACTTCCTCCGATCTAAATTAGCTGACTCAAATTTGTCAAGATACGGATGTTTCTAATACTAAATCATGTCTAGACAAATCTAAATCAACTAATTTGGGTTGTAGGGAGTACAAAATTTGGAGTTTTGGGCTCGGGAGGATTAGTGGGTCGGTATGATGATTCCCCAGCCATAAGAGCAGGAAACTGTTGCTGCGTTGCTTATTGAAAAGACCAGTGAAGAATTCTACTATGAACAAGGAATAATGGGTACCTGAAACCTTCTAGGAAGACGATAACAGTGCCGATCCAGAAATCGTAGTCCAGGTGGTCAGAGAAGCCGCCGAGCACCACCGCCGTCGCCCAGACGAATGCTAGCATGCCGAGGGCGTTACCCGTCCTCTCTAGCAAGGCGATGAAGCGGACGAAGGCGTTCAGCAACGCTTCCTTCCTTCCTACGAGGACCATCTTTGCCGCTCTCGGCGCTCGCCCTCCCCTCTCTGCTGCTGCCAAGCGAGCAAGCTCAGATAGCTAATAAGCTACAGCTACACACTGATGTTGTTTTCTAGCAGCTGCTGTTCATCTGATTGTGTTGTTTTAGCGCGTCTCCCTATCGACGGTCAATGCAGTCAACACAGTATATATATATATATATATATATATAAAGCACGGGCAACCATATAGTAGTGCTACTTGTGCTGCTCCCTTTTCCCGCTTCCGACATCTGCGGCCTGGTGGCAACCATATAATACTGGCAGTGCCGCAGTGGTTAAACCTTTCTGCAAAAGTATGAGTACAATGCTACACCAGAGAGGGGAATATACAGTAGGACCAAGGTGTTCTTTCGTGGCAGCACCCTCACCGTGTCTCCATAGAACTTCGTTGACAACAGGTCCTTCTTTCAGGGGCAGCACCCTCGCCGCGTTTCCGTACAAACTTTGGGTTTGATAGGGGTGTCTATTTGCTCAGTTGTTTGAAACTGAACAAATTTCAGTCAAATTTTTGTGAGCCGTGCTAGGATGCATATCGCACGGTCCACAAATCCACAAGAACCAGGAGACTGAAACAGCAAAACTGATAAGCTCCTATTGACATTTTTTCCCAGTATAGGCAAGACCGCATGCGGGAGCACTGCTTAATTCCATCAGAGTGAGCCGCATCAAAGTGGCCGAGCACTGGTACTGCCATGGACGATCCAGCAGCGAGTGTGGAGCTGGCACGCGCATGCATTAAGAACGTAAAAGTAGATTGGATCGATTTTGTCCAAGGCACATGTTCCTCACCTTGCAAACTGCCGACAAAACAAAGAGGTTTAACAGAAATACACTAGCTAAATTCATTATCTGAATTTACTAGCTATTACTGAAAAACATGTTCAGAATAACATAGTAGCACTTAAAAGCTTGCAATTTTGAATAACATGTTCAGAATCCAAACTTCTAAAATTAGACCTAGAGCAAGTTTCATCTTAGGAGCAAGTAGCAATTTTGAAATTATAATTCGGACAGGTTATTGACTTACCATTTTTTCCCTCTGCAGGTTGAACAAATGTTTGTGTCATCTTGCAGACATAATCCTTGAGTTTTGGTCTTGGTACATCCTTCCACATAGCTCCTCATCACTTGATGAAAATTCAGTTCAACCTCATTTCAAAATGCATTCCCTATCGAATGATTCATCCCCTTGTAATACCAGGTCCTACATGCCAAAACACCGTGTGTGTTACAATTGTACTAAACTAGTACAATTTGCAAGGTACATGTCAAAACACTATGGATGTCACAATAGTAATAAGCTAACTAGAGAATCAAACCTCTCATTGTAAACCTTGTCGTCTCATTTTCTTCACCATCATCACTGATATAGTCATCTTCTTCAGTGATGTAACAATCTTTTTCTCGACTTATGTAGTCATCTTCTTCATTGTTGTCATTTGCATTATCATTGTTGTTGCTCATTCTGTCTATATGATGTAAACAAGCTTAGTAAACAAAACCCTAAAAAATAGTTATTTTCTGAATCACTACTAGTTAGTCATTATCCTAAGAAAGGGATAACATGAACAAGATTTCGGAGCACATCAAAAAATGACTTGCATATAGTGAATATTTCAGGAACTACCCTTGTACTAAGCTACAGCTACACATGATGGTATTTTTTAGCAGCTGCTGTTCATCTGGTTGTGTTGTTTTAGCGCGTCCCCAACGATCGACGGTCAATGCAGTCAACACGGTCCTATATATCTAACCCGGATTTAGTACTGCACGGCGCATGTCTCTTTCGGTTATAGTAGTGCTACTTGTGCTGCTCCCAACATCTGCGAGGTGGTGCAACCATATAATACTGCCAGTGCCGCAGCGGTTAAACCTTTATGCAAAAGTACTTGTGCAAATGTTCTGCAAAAGTACTTGTGCAAATGGTACAGTGGAGGGGAGAATATACAGTAGGGCCAAGGTGTTCTTTGCGCGGCAGCACCTCACCGTGTTTCCATACAGCTTTGTTGACAACCAAGGCCGTCTATTTCACAATCATGGCATGGCAGCACACTCACCGCGTTTCCATATGAACTTGGGTTTTAGGCCGTCTATTTGCTCAGTGTTCTGAAACTGGGAAAAATGTCGGTCAAATTTTGTGATCCATAGTATGATGCACCTCGCGCGGTTCAAAATTCCAAGAAAACAACTTAAATCACAGCAAATTGCGAAACAGAAAAACAGATTAAGCTTTCATTGACAATCTTTTTTACTGTCATTACATCAAAGAAGTGAGTCGCACACAGGCACGTGCTTGCCACTGCTATGGTCGATCACTGGAACAATGATGTTTATTTAACTTAAACAGTCAGAATCACTGGAATTATATCGAGGACGATACTCACGAACTAGCTCTCTAGCATAGTTTGGGTACCTCACACTTTTTGCCATCGAGGGCAAATAGGAAGGACAAATGGGCTATAAAGTACTCCCTCCGTTTGGAGTGAATCTACGCACTAACAGAAATCTAGATACATTTTCTTCCCAAACCCAAAACATCTTATATTTTAAAACGGAGGGAGTATAAATTAGGCCAATAGCTAGCCATACAATGAGAATAAGCATTGGAACACAGAGCGGCGACAAAAGCCCAGAAGTACTAGTGCATGTCAAGCATAACCATCAGGGAGGGAGGGAAACCGGCGGCATAAACAGATTTACATATCCTGCTTAGGATAACGTGCAAACAGTGTACAAAACGTGTGCTAAAAAAGGGCAAAACATCCAGATGTCGATGTCGCAACCAAACTATAACAAGATGTCTGAACAAGATCGCAAAGCAGAAGTTTTCACATGCGTTGATACAAATCAGAAGGATTGCAAACGTCTTCAACTCTTCATGCAAAAGAGGCGTCCTACACTCCCTCCAATCTTACACGGGACTTCACTGTTGCCTGTCCAAAGTATAATGCATTGTGTCAAGAGCACTGCAATTTATAAATGCCAACATCAACACAATATAAGGTAAATAGCAATTACTGGGGACATGTTCAAGAGAGGCTCCTAGCATATCTTAGTGATTGCAGTTTAGCTACAAGATACAAATTATCTAGGATGGATTTGTTTGTTTTCGTTTTACTTCACTGTGCATAAAGATCATTCAAACATCAGTGTACTGTTTGCAAGGAAAAACGAAGGTGAAGATAACATCTTACTTGTGAAGACTTTCCATGGCAGCTTGAAGTTTGTTTACGTCAGCACCAACAACTTCGCTAGTCTTCTCACCGTTGTGATACAGATGGAACGTTGGCTGTGCAGGTTCCAACAGGAGTCATATATTTGTAATATCAATAAGGATGAAGGTTGGTAACAAAACCTTGTTTATACAAAAAAAAAACATGCTGGTAGAACAACATAGATGAAGTCATAGACTGTATTGCAAGTGAAATAAACCAACATACATACACGGATTAACAAAGGTTAAAACATTGTACATGATCTGATCTACAGTCACAAAGACACACCTAAACTGACCATTACTATGAAAATGAATGGAATTTGCACTGCGACTGCAACTTACCACAGAGAATATTTTCAGGGGACCTAGTTTGTTTCCCATTCCATCCTGCAACAACAAAACAGAAGAAAAATATATATAAGCAAGACAGCACGCAATACTGTTGAGAAATATAATTCTAGCAACACTGGCAGTAGATTTTTAACGTATGTGAAACACATTCCACTTTGCATATACCGACAATTTTCTCGGTGTGTACTCCAAAATAGAACATTCGATTCCACGGTGTCTAACCACAATCTAACAACTGGTCCTTTAATGTAACTGAAACGCATTCCACGTTGCATGTGTTCAAAATTTTCTTGGTGTGCATTTCGAATAGAATATATTTTATTAAATGGTGACCTAACCACAATGTAACAAGTGTCCCTTTACATGGGATCACAGCACACAATAAAACCACTGAACTAAATACCAACTTAAGTAACAGTCTATTTGGATTTTGGATATTTTTCTACTCCTAGTCCCACGCAGGATGCAGCTATGCACCAACTTGTAAGTCATAAGTCTGCTTAATTGAAACAAATGTACACCCCCATAACCCCGTTTATAGAAAACAGCCATACTTAAGAGCGTAACATTCTATCAAATGATACTTTTGAGGAGAAATATCGATCTCCATTTATTGCAGAACAGAGAAAAACAAAGATCCAGGAGGGAAGAAATTAGGGGCAACCACCACCGCACAATACTAACTAAATATATGTACACAGATTTACTAAATTATTCTGGATCCACCCCTGGTACGGTGGTACCACATCAACACTTCTGCGCAAGTTAACATGGATACTCTGGACACTGCATATATCATGCATCAAGAATATCGATGTTAGCGAAGGTAAGTGATATAGACAAGTTAGCCAAACCAAGAGCAGACTAGTTAGGAAGCAAAATGTACAATGATCATGATAAATGAAGGATGCTGCTAATTCCATTCATTCTCAAACTTGTAAACATGATGGCTCTCTGCTCGTACTTAAATCAAATCTCTGTAAAGCCATAAAGCTGGGAAATATATCGATGTAATCCAACCTAAGACTCTACCAGTAGAGGTTTCCACTACATCGCATTGGCAAGCAAATTATAGGTCATATCGCAAATTACAACAATGTGGATTGGGTCAGCAACGTGTCTAAGAAAACTAACACAACGAGTGTAATGCAATGATCTTTGGCGAACAGAAGGTTACAGCTAAGTCCGGGCTCATACTCGACCAAATTTGCCATTCTAACCCAAACAGTGCACACTTGAGCTAAAATTTGTTAACAGACCATCGGTACATGAAAATTAAAATAACGCTGGCTTACCAAGTCGATGTCGACTTTGTAGACGGGTATCTTCGGGTACTGCTTGCTTAGCTTCTCTATCACAGGTGCCATCGCCCTGCCTGCAACGCCAAAAAAGCAGAATTGTAGCACTCCGATCACTCGACCACTCAAACCCCAATGTTCGGCACGGGACGGCACTTACAGGGCCCGCACCAGACCGCCGTGTAGTAGAACACAGCCGGCAGCTTCTCATCTGCGAAATCAAGAGCCAAATCAGAACGAAACCCTTGCACACATCCTACTACCAAACTTGGGAAGAATCAGCAAAAAAACTGGAACTGGAAGGGGGAATCGCCATCGCACCTTGCACCTTGGAGTGGATGGTGGAGAAGGAGTCCGCCGAGCCGATGACCACCATGCTGGAATCGCCTGCAAGAGCCAGAAAATTATCAACGTCAGACAACGAACCACGGGGAAGCGGGAGGGCGGTCGGCGGGGAGAAATTGGGGAAGGAAGGGAGGCGTACCCGCGGATGAGGAATTGGAGAAGAGGCGACGGAAGGTGGGAAACGAAGGCAGCGGCGTCGGGGAGGAGAAGGACGGGAGGACCGCGACGGGGCTTGGTTTTACGGCGTGGATGGGGAGGAGGTGCTCGGCCCGGGGCAGGGGCTTGGGGGCGGCGGCGAGGGGGAGGAGGCGAGGAAGACGGCAAAGTCGGCGAGCCATACTACCATCGACGTGGGTCGAGACGATTTGCCTTGTAGTAGGGAAGGACATTGTCGACGAGATTATGCGGGCCGGAGACAACTTATTGGGCTGTTGGGCCACCAGTTCCAGGACAGAATAGCTGTGTTTTTCTCAAAAGAAACTCCGGATTTGTTTTTCTCCTACTCATCTGTGTTAGCACGTTAGCTCAAAAAAACAAAATCTGTGTTGGCATATACTGCAGTGTGATAGTTTCTTGAATATGAAATCGACAAGTAACTTGATTCAAATGATAGTACATCATTCTTCAAGAAGTATGTAGCATTATGGGCAGAATCCTAGCTTGTCAGACAGAGGGTGGCGTGACAAGGTAGTATAACAATATTGATACTATTAACAGCATTTCAATGTTCACACCTGCCCGTCTAATGCAACGTGGATAATTTGCAGCAGGTTTTTACCTGCAGTATATACTGCATCGAAACACTGACATAAATTTCATCTAGAAAGACCAACCCGGTTATTACATGCATCAACAGTAAATATAGGAAAATCTACAGATTAGGGGCGATGACGGTTCCTTCTGAAGACGAGGTTATATACGCACTGCTGCATAAAGGGATATGCCCATCACAGAGTTGTGCTGCCACGCTTTAAAGCCTTTCTACATGAGTGAACTGGTTACATGCAATGCTAGAGTAATGCAGTGTCCAATTTAGCACTCTAAGAGTTGAACAGAGCCTTGCGCATTTGCGCGCAAACTAGTAAAATCTTCATCAGCACTCGACCATTCCTGATATAATCCGCTCCTGTCAGATCTTTGATGCTGCTAACCCTGAAAGAAAGGAATCTTAGTTCTTCAAGGATGAGTATCAAACAAACAAATAGTTCTTGGGATTAATATACTCTCTAGTCTGGTTACACTAACTCTTAACTTTGTTCAAGTATCGCATGCATGAATAGTGCATAGAAAGATATCAAACCCAAAACGCGAAAATAGTTAACTCATCTAGATGCAAAATTCAAAGGATTCCACTCGCCAGTACAAAATGGTCCAGCAAAAGCATGCAAGGAGGCAACCAACGGCTACAGGAGCCTATCTCCCATTAGGTATGCCACGGCTGAAAAAACTTCCTGATATATTGGCAGTCATGTAGAGTTAAAGACTGTACTGGTTTTAATTAATAAGGTTCTAGGAAGTTAGAACTACTCTGCCATTGCAAGGGTGTCAGTAGTATATAAGAACTTCAAAATCCAACTATAATGCTTTGATATGTTACATATGTATAAAAAACAGCATGTGCAGCACTAGTACCACAAAACAAATACAATATATCTTCTATCTATGATACTGCAGCACTAGAACCACCCTTTACATCATTTGTTAAACTCGATAAAACAATTTAATACATGTGAAACACTGAAAGGTATACAAAAAATGGAATATAAGAAATTGGAGTTTGGAAGCCAAATGATTCTTTGGCACTCACCACTTCACCAGCAGGTACTAGATAACCAGTTAAACTAGCTAAACTTCATTAGTGCTGTCCTCAATGTTCAGTTGCATGGCATCCATCTTCTCAATTACATACTCCAGCTTTTTGCAACAAATCTCGTTAGCAATCCTTGCACTGTAGTCGCACTTCTCAAATGGACGATATTCGCAAGCACTTTTTATTTCCTCGCGCAATGTTGTTTGAATCTCCTGCTCCGGGAACAAAATATATAATAAATTTGTCACGAGTGACTCATAGCGAATATAATCCATCAAAAATAATTTCAATAGTGAGAAAGACATAGGATTGTCATTAATTAATCGGTTCGCATATCTGGCTAGTATCTTGGTTGAAGAAATGTGACATCAGCTCGGAGGAGAGCAGAACGTTGCATGACATCCTTAACAACCAGTTGCAAAAGAAGACTGATTTTAAGACAACTAAATGAGCAGTGCACAGAGGAAGACAACATTAAATACCAGAGTATTACTACTGAACATCAGAAGATATAGCTTCAGTCAGCAGAGGCTACAAAATTTGGTGCAATATAGAGACATGGAAAATAGCAGTTGAGCATCTCAAACAATATGGAGCAACGTTTTCATGGAGACTACATGTTGATTAAGCAAACGGAACTGACTGATTGCAGTTCAGAGCATTAGCACTCCAATGATCAGAAGCTAATGATTTCATATCACAACGGATAGAGGGAGCACACAGAGATGTATACTCCTATGGGCAGAATGCCTAACAAACACTTGCCCACATTGATAATGGAGGATAATTTATAAGCAAGAAAACATAAGAACGCCTTAAACTTAAGCAACCAATGAGCCTAAAGAGCTATACCAAAGCATAATTTCAGATCTGAAACCAGTGTCATGGCTTCAGAGTGTGCTGACTATTTTAGAAGCTCCTGATCTAATTCCGGCCCCCCGCCATAGACTCGAGGACTGTGGAAGGATGAGTGCTACCTTCATAGAGAGCATGAACTCGCGGCAGTGGGCGGCGACGGCTTCGGCGCGGGGACCCTGCGCGTTTCCCAGCTCCTCCATTACCGACCCCGCCAACTCCAGCACCCGCACTATCCGCTGCGCAGGAACAAACAAACAAACACGCAGCCGCATCAGGATTTAAGGGTAACCAACAATCCAGAGGAGAGAGAGCCCGGGGGACCAAAGTGGCAAGGCGATAGTAGGGGTGAACGGCTAACCTTCTCGACGTTGTGGAGGCGATGGAGGGAGCTGCTCTGTCCAAGAGAAGACATCGTCGGCGGCTGGTATGGAGGCGGCGGGCGTGCTGGTTGTCGGGGTTGGCGGCCGCGCCGGCGAGGATGGAGGCGGCGTCGATTTGTGGCGAGGATGGCCGGAATCGGGCAAGATTTGGGGAATTAGAGGGGAAACGGATCGGGCCGAACAGCGCCTGCGGGCTAAGCCCAGGAACGGAAGAGAGGTGAGTTTTTGTAATTTGTTAAAGACCTTTTTTTCTAAGGAAAAGAGAGAGTATATTTATTTTAGGCCTTATCATACCAATCCTTTTGCAGTGGCATTTTCCATAAAGTCTTTTTTATCTCATTTTAATATCATGAAGGGAGAATTTAAGGCCCGTTTGTCATCAAAGTATTTTTGAAGTATTCAGAAAATACTTCGGTTTTCGAAAGTACTAAGTTATTAAATACTTTAACTTGTTTGGTTCTAATAAATATTGTGGTTTTAAAACTGAATTTAAAAAAAAAAAAAAATTAAAGTATTGGAGAAAGAGATCTCACCGTCTTTTTTCTAAATTTGAGAAAGG
The DNA here is from genome assembly GCA_910589775.1 of Avena eriantha. NCBI lineage: Eukaryota > Viridiplantae > Streptophyta > Magnoliopsida > Poales > Poaceae > Avena > Avena eriantha. Next base: position 21,983,537 of record OU342744.1, on the reverse strand, counting down.
AGAAAAACTTAAGTATTGGATAGCCATGCACTTACCGAAGATTATACTTTCGCTCTGAAAAAATGAGGTTCCAAACACTTACCGAAGATTATATGAAGCGTTTCTTCAATGAAACGGCGCATGTTTTAGCTAAATCGTGTGAGGATGTAAACTCTTGTGCTATTTTTCATTCTGTCCCGGATTGCACCCGAGGAACTATTGCCGTTTTCTATCAGAAAAAGATTATATTAATATTTTTCCTCATGTTCTTTCATCATTTTTATGTAGGTACCCATTTGGTGTGTACCACGGGTGCATGCAAGGCAATTATTTCACGATATGTCACATAGTAATTATATATCCTCCATGTTCAAAGTATAAATTTCGCAAGTATAATTCAGAAATTACATGACTAGTTTGCTCTAAATATGATTCGGGAGAGATGACCTCAGTTCAAATTCAAGTTATATTTAACATGGTTTGAAATATGTGTGCATTCTCCGTTACATCGTGTCGCAGCAACACTTGCAGTGCAACAACGACAGGCAACATTGACACCTACCAAAGCAACCCCGGTGTTACATTCACAGAAGATCATATGAGAATCTCACAATGGGTTCACTTGCTGAAACAGGCTTGGCAAGGAGAACCAGGAGCAACTACATTGCCAGATATACCACACAAGTTGGCGTCCCTTTTCCAGCGAACTTGATGTCTGGGGACTGGGGAGTAAGACTTTCAGAAAGGAAATCAAGCTCAGGCAGTTACTGATCATCATGCAATTTCTCAAAAAATAAAAGCAGATTTGACTAAATTTCACCCTTCAAAACATTAGTTTGTACATTTTTCAAAAATATAGGACCATATTTCTACCTTCTGTTTCAGATAAACTTCAATGCATATTATTGCTGGCTTACAATCATTCAATTTCAAACGACATGAAAAACACAACAAAGGCTATTGATTTCATGCATAATAGAACTGCAGTCAACATTTGCACCATCATTCAACAGCTTCCTGCTCAAATTCAGATCAAAACAATCTGCAACAGAACTTCTTACACTGACACACACTACTACTGATAGACCAACAGAATGCACACATAGAAAACACTGTTCGCTCAACTACTTATGTTGCCTTCTGTTTCTTGGGCATCCTGTAACCACCGACGACACAGGCATGGTCACGCTCAAAGGGCTCAAGGGTCACCTGCTCCGAGGGCTTAAACTGATCCGCCTTCAGCTTCTCCACTTCACTGGCAAACACGGCCTCAGCAGGCATGGTGGAGTCGATACAGTTAGCCTGACCAAATGAAGGGCGTCAAATCAATGGTAGCATTGAAAATTCACAAGGAATTTGTCTGCCAAATAATGCAGTTGGGTGGCTCTTGAATATAGAATTAGAGCCTACCTTGATTGAAATAACAAAGTGACCACCATTCTTCAAAAAGTAAGAAGCATTAAGGGCTAAGATCCTAGCCTGCATGACAGAAGATTGTATGACAGATTTAAAGATGTTACAATTATCACATACTGCCCATCACACGCAACCATTGTAGGCAGTATTTATGCAGTTGAAGCAAGAACACAGCAGTTCTTTTAGGCTAACACTGAATAGTAAATAAAGGGACAAAGAGCAAAAACATAGTATGCACTTTGATAGTTTGATGACAAAGGGCAAGTACTTTCCTGAACTTAGAATTGTCAGGAAGTTTTAATAGCTAAAAATACAGAGTCAGATTATCAGTTAACAATCTAAGTCCGTAGAATTTTACCTATCTCATAAGTTCCAAATTGATGCTTACTACATTAACCGACTGATTAATCATCCACTACACTGAATCTGAACTCAGCAAACAAAACTAAGAGACAAAATGGCTCACCATAGGAGAGACATATATCTTACTATGATTCAATCTAAGCATGCCGCAAGATCAAGAAAGAAAACTTGAACACTTATAACATACCAACCAGGCTAAAACTTCCAACCAAACGAATAAATTATCATACTAAGATATGAAATTATTTAGTAGCAGCAGTTTGGAAATATATTTGTCATCAACCATGCAAAAATAAACCTTCCAAACTGAAGATTATGAGAAACATACAGGTAATAAATAGGGACAGGAGGCAAATTATAGCAAGCCGTGAAACAGGAACATTCTTACACCATTCAAAATGAAGTACGAAAAAATGAATAATAAAAGAAGAAAAGAAAAGGCAGACAAAGAAAGCAAAGTTATTGGCATTTTGGGCATAAGAGCATCAGAGACTCGTTTTTGCATCATCCAGTGATGTCCTGAAGGGGAATCCGAGTAAGCTCATCATCAGCTCTATCACCAATATAGCCAGAGAGAAAGGGAAGCAATGCAAACTGATAAATCACAACAGCAAATGCATACTACATTCATAAGATGTTTAACCATATAATTACAAAATAGTTGAACCACCAGAACAAGAATAAATTTATGCAACATCCATTGTGATGATATTGCAATGAAAGAATGGAAAGTGCAAGATGAAAGAATGCAGCAAGCTAAATAGAAAAGGAAATGGCATTAGGCATAAAAGCATCAGAAACTCGATTTCGCATCATCCGTTTTGATGTCCTGAAGGGGAATCCGAGTAAGCTCATCGTTTGCTTAGCTCCAATGTAGCCACAGAAGGTGATTAAAGGATAACAGTCAATGATACACTGTGACAGGCCACCATAAGCAAGGCAATAATCCATCCAATACTACTGCAACATTTATATGATGACAGGTATACCTGGTCAGGCTGTGCAACATCTGAGAAGATAACATCAACCATGCCAACCAACATCCGATACTTAGCAGGGTGCCTAGCATCCTCAATGATGGGAATCACATTGGTTCTCTTCTTGGCCATGTTGACAAGATCTCTGCCACTCCGGTGCGAGAACTCCACCGCATACACCAACCCAGTCTGCAAGTCACAAGACTTAAGTAAGGATAGCTCACACAAATGGATATCACTGGGTAATAGTCAGTAGCTACAAAATCTCACCGGTCCAACAATATCAGACACATGAGACACTGTTGTTCCTGATGCAGCACCGAGATACAGCACACGAGTACCAGGAGCCTGATAGAACAAATGAAGGTTAACTTACAAATAACAATGCAGCTAGTTTATACAGCAACATTGAACAACAAGGTCTCGAACACAAAATACAAGACAAGCACGACGAACTTACAATCCAGATGTTGTCCACACCACCGAGCACAGCAGCAGCCAGCTTGGATCTGAAGGGGTTCCACACCCTGTACTCAACCTTGGACCCATCCTCGTTCTGTAATAACAAGAGCACGATGAAGATACTTGAGAACTAGGTGCCATGAACAAATGATTCCGTAGAAGCTAAGCTAGCTTAATCTATGACCAACTATCTTATAACCCCATAGTGGCGAAAATTTAGCTTGGCGTAATAATGGTGAACGCAAGGGAACAGCGAGAGCAGTAAGTAAGCACGGACCTGGACAGAGACGCGCTTCTCGCCGTAGACGGACTCCCCGGGGACCATGTTCTTGGTGCAGAGCGCGTCCTCCTTAGCCTTGGCGATGAAGACGCCGTCGTGCTTGTGCGGCACCACGAGCACCTTGCTCCCGCCTTTCATGCCTGGCCCTGATCTCCCACCACGGCCGCCCCTCGGCGTCCTGCCTCCCCTCCCGCCCCTGCCACCGCGGCCGCCGCCATCGCTTCTCCCGCCGAACCCCCTGCCCCCGCGGCCGCCGCCGTCGCTTCTACCGCCGAAACCCCTCCCACCGCGTCCTGCGTTAAGAGAAACAGCAATCAGCGGGTGAGATTGGAACAAGATGATAGCAAGGAAGGGATTAGAGTGCCAGAAGATTACCTCCTCGTGCCGGTGGCCTCATGGTGTCGAGCAGTTGTTAGCTTGTAGCCGCCGCCGGAGAAGGAAGTAGTAGGAGGAGGCTAGGGTTTATCTGAGGGTTAGCAGCCCCCGCGGGAGGGCTAGAGTTTATAGAGGAGGACTAGAGCCCGAGTTTGAGGACGGTCCATTGGCTTTTTCTAGGAAACGGCGCATTCGTGAGAAAGAGTGGACAGGCATGTCAATTGTCAAACAATATAAGATGGGCTTTTCAGCCCGATGATCTTTTCGGGCCATATAGTTCTTAGGCCAATTTCAAAGTAAACCACTGGTTTGAGCATTGGGCTCTGTAATGTGGGAAGATTCTACTTTTCTGTAGGTTATGTTATCTTTTGTTAGCATGGTGAGAGTGGTATTCTCACTGCGAATAAGTCCTTCCACTCCCATGGTGTCCGCTCTGCTACGCTTTAGGGTTTAGTCATCTGATCATTCACCGGATGTGATGGCTTTTCATGAGGTCGTGGACGTGTATGATGCTTTGGATAGACTTAATGGCAGCGGTGATCCTTCAAATAAGTCTAGGAGGGGCGGTAGTTGTGTCTACAAGTGTGTGTCCAGCAATCTCATTGTCTTCCTCGATGATCTCCAACGATGGACATGTTCTCGATCGTGTCCTTTCTTTGATTTTTTCTAAAAAAGTGTATATATATTAATATCACGGAGATACCAATTACACTGAGCCTCTGCAACAACGCATGCCCTAGCGGCCTTACGGATGCACACAGCCCAGAAATAAGAAAAAAGAATTACAAAAAAGAAGAAAAGTCCCGTTACAGAGAACTATTCCTCAAAGCAACGACACTGACACCACCAGAACAACACCAGTAGTCCTCCACTCCAATAACAACGCCTTCAAGAAGGAAACAGTGCACAAGCGTCGTCATTGCCCGATCAAAGATCATAGGTTTTCACCCTAGAGAAAGTCCTCGCTCGCAAAACAATGCCTTCAACAAGGCCATTGCCAGGCACAACCAGTTAAGGCTAGACCTTGAATTTTCACCCTGCAAGGTAAGACTGAGAACTCCTCTTGTGTTGTCTCCCCCCACAAACAGTCGCCGCTGCAAGTCACAGATCACGCAGCCAGTTCGTCGTCGTCACAAAGACTCAAATCACCATTGCTGCCCTCATATTTCCGCTTTCCTGACATTCTCCGCATCCGACTTCACCATGGCACATTGAATGGCACTTGGTGGGAACAAACAGCAGAGCTTCGCAATGCTCTCGCTGAAACCAAACGGCCAGAAAAACAAGGTGCGCACGATCGAATACCTTTCGATCCAGCAACCTCCAGGCATAATGCACCCATGAGAGTTCGCCGGTGGAGCCTTCTGCAACCCGCCTCTCCAGGCTAGATCCATGAGAGCAAGCAACAAGCAGATCTTTGTCTTCACGCTAAAAGAATCCTAGGACCACCCGCCATTATTGGACAGAACAACAGGCCCCCACGTTGTCGTCCGCTGCTCGTCCCCTCTGGCGGAAGAGGAGACAAGCCTGCAATAACCACGTGCCCCCGCCGGTCTGTTGGCCCGAGCAAGAAGCAACGTGCCGCCTTCCCACGCACCTTCAGGCAACCAAAAGGCCGCGCCGATGGCGGATCTAGGCGGAAGCCTAGACCTACGACCACAGCCGCCACACCTTGCGCTGATACCCGATGGGAAAGCCGCCGCCACAACAGATTCAGGCATCGGCCCAACCGATCTCCACGATCGGATCTCACGCCTGGGGGCAGCCACCGCCGCCACACGACCAGGGGCGCCGCCCTGGCCGCCACGCGCAGCCGAAGAACTAGCGCCGACCCCAGCCGCCACCGGTGAAACAGCCACCGCGATCTACTCTCCCTGACCCCTTCGACGTCGGGCCCGCCACCACCACGGTCGACGCCGACGGCAGCGGTGGAGGGGGTGGAAGATCAAGGAGGGGAAGGCATAGGCGATGGGAGGGGAGCCCTCCGGCGGCGCCCTAGGGTGCACAACGGGAGCGTCCTGGGGTGTCCTTTCTTTGATGAGTTTGGAAATGATATCTTTCTTGATCCTAGGATGATGGTCGTTTCTTTATGACCCTGGGGAGCACAGGTGTCATTGTAGAAGTTTTTGTTCATTAGTTATGTTTATGAAGGGAATATGCCCGAGAGGCAATAATAAAGTGGTTATTATCTTATTCCTTGTTTATGATAAATGTTTATTTTGCATGCTATAATTGTATTGATTGGAAAAGTCAATACATGTGTGTTTAAAAAACAAATAAAAAGGTTCCTAGTTATGCCTCTCTTATAGACTAGCTCGTTGATTAACAAGATGATCAAGGTTTCCTGATCATGGACATTGGATGTTGTTAATAACGAGGTCACAACATTGGTAGAATGATGTGATGAACATTCATCCGAAGTATAGCATTACGATCAGAGTCTTTATGTTTATATTTCTATACGAAGTAATCTTAGTCCTTAGACCATGAGATCATGTTAATTGCTAACACCGGAAGAGTATCTTGATAACATCAAACGTCACACCGTAATAGGGTGACTATAAAGGTGGGTTCAGTGCTACGAAGGTGTTATGTTGAGGCTCATGGATCAAGAGTGGGATTTGTCCATCCTGATGACGGATAGATATACTTTGGGCCCTCTCAGTGATATCACATTGAAATAGCTTGCAAGCAAGTGATGTGATCACTTGAATGTTATATCACGGGAACGAGAAAAGAGTGCATGTCGGTAACGAGATCAAACTAGGTATTTGGATGCCGATGATCGAATCTTGGACATGTAATATATCACGAGACAAAGGAATTTAGTTACAACGTTAAAGGTTCACACGATCACAAGAGTCATCGTTGAATATGTGGGAGTCAGTACGGATCTCTAGGTCCCGCTGCTGATTATTGATCGAAGAGGGGTCTCGATCATGTCTGCATTATTCGCGAACCGTAGGGTGACACACTTAAGGGATACCGACACCATTTGGAGCAAATATGTTTCAAATAAAGATTTAAGAAAGCGCTGGAATTATTTCAATAGACATCGAAACTTTTTCGGGTGAAATTGCTGAAATTGGTTCTACATGTAATATTGAAATGTTGCAGGGGGTTTTATGTGAATGTTTGTTAATTAAAGTAATTAACAAAATTCTGAATAAAACTAATAAAAGAGTTATATTAAATGAGAGAGCATTAAATTTGGAGAAATTTAATACATTTAAAGTGGAGACTTTAATGGAGAATGTGAAGAGGCAAATTTATGTGGAGGGGGTTACCACCACATGAATGGGGGAGGTGAAGGGTCACCTCCATGGGGCGCCGGCCATGGGAGGGGTACCCTCCCCTCCTCCTATAAAAGGCCCCCCTCTCCTCACTTCTCACTCACACCTCCTCGTGAAGGATCTCTCTCCCCCTCTAGTATTTTTCCCCATGGTCTCGGATTAGCGAGATACATGTTCCCGGTGGCTTTATCTGGAAAGGAGTTGCTGCTTCCGCTGCTTTGCTGGAGCGAGGGATGGAGGTTGTTGGGGTACCAGACGTGTATGTGATCACGGATGCACCGCTGCTTTGCGGTGCTGGACTTGGTGGTGCTAGACTTGCTGGAGCTGGATCTGATGGACGTGCTGGAGCCGGACCTGTTGGACTTTATCACGATCTTGAGATCGGCAAGTGTATGACTACATCATCCACGAGTTCCATCTCGTTAACAAAGCTTTGTTGTCTTCGAGGGTAAGTTCTCTATGGATGTATATCCACCCGTTGCTTGTATCTAGTAGATAGATCTTGGTAGTTCCCATCGTAGGAAAAATTTTATTTTCTATGTTGCGAACCCAACAGTGGTATCAGAGCCTGATTTATGCGTAGGTGCTTTGCGTGGGTAGTAGACATATGTTTATATGTGGGCGATGATGATCATGTTATTGCATCTTTCATGTATTTTGGATATTGGTGGCATAGTGGGATGAAGCGGCCCGGACCAACCTTACGTGTCATTGCACATGAGACCGGTTCCACGACTAACATGCAACTAGTTTTGCATAAGTGGTTGGCGGGTGTCTGTCTCTCCTACTATAGTCAATATCTGATTTACAACGAGTTGCTAATAACTTGGTTATCCTCGTTGTGGTTCCATGTTCGTAGGTAAGACCGGTTCTACCTCTGAAATCCCTAAGCCACGTAAAACTTGCAATGGATAAATTAGAGGCGTCTAGTTTAGGTCGTTGCTGGGCTAGTGTCTTGATATGGTAATGTTGTAAGTAGATGTATGGTAGATACTCTTACAACACACTTAACGTGTAAGTTCCATAGACCTTGGCCTTACACATAAAGGAATGATAAAGATCATACCACGATGCATATGATAGAGATCAAATGCATGCACCATATCATCCCACTTTACACATTAGATGTTCGCATCTTATATTGTTAGTTTGGCACTTTTAGTAGCATTGTAAGATGATCCCTCATTTAAATATCAAGATAAAATGTGTTCTTCCTTAAGTATGCACCGTTCTATGGATCGTGTTTCGAGACATCACGTGATGATCGGGTGTACTCGACTCTACGCTTTCATACAACGGGTGTAAGACAGTTTTACACACGCGAATACTAAGGTTCTTACTTGGCGACCCTAGCATGTACAGACATGGCCTCGAAACACGGACCGAAAGGTTAAGCATGAGTCATATAGTTGATGTGATGCCCATATTGATGCTCGCCTTTGAAGCTACACTGACTCACGTGATGATCGGACTTGGTGTAGTGGATTTGCTTCATGTAATCACCAAAAAGGCATGAGGGATGTCGTTTTTGAGTGGGAGTTTATTTCTAATTTGCATTAGTCGAACTCAATTTGTCATAAACTAAATCAAAGTGAATTTGCATAATTTGTTGTAGTCATTGGCATATGTTCACTACCTTATGCTTAGTTTTAATTAAGACAATAGAACTATAGAATTCTGGATATTTACTTTACGAACTGGTATCGTATTGTTTTGAATGTCAATTTAAAATTTATAAGTCCTATTGCAAACTTTCAGCAAACTCTGTTCACTCCATGAAGTTTAATAAGTAGTATTAAATCAAGAGTAAGAATTCCAATGTTAGTATCTAAAGTATCATGTTTTCCTCCATGATTATTGATATTCAAAAGTTGTTTTAATATCAAGATTATCTAGGAGCTGAAAATTGTTTCAGAAACCATCATGTGTGAAAGATATTGTGATGTCTGAAACAATGTTTTTGGTTGCATTATGATAGAGTATAATTTAGCAAAATACATGTTCTCGTATTGTATGAGAATTTGTGAAGGATGGAGATGCTAGGCATCCGGATCTCCCAAAAAGGTTTTGGGAACTAATATTATACTCACGATTCTTCCTTATAGGCTATAGTAGCTTGATCATGAAAGTCATGATAAGGATGAATAGAAGATGTAAGTAAAATGTTTACTACACTAATAGATTACTAAAGAATGGATTTTTGAAAGAAAACCAAACATTTGATGATGGTGATCCACTTCAAAGTGCAAGTCTGAAGGTATTAGTAATTGACTATATACACTTTGTACTATGTGTCATGTGAATGACACCACTATTGATGTTGATGGATTCTTATAAAAGAAAATGAATTGTTGAAAGAGAATCTATAAAATATTTGGTAGAAAAGAAAAGGTTGGAAAAGTCCAACTTAGGTATATAGAAGATATACATGTTATGGCTGTATTCCTTGCTTGTTAAACAATGTGGTTCTGAGGTATTGGATACCGGTATTGGATACCGAATTGGTTGGTGTGAAGTGTCATACAGAACAACACAATTCATGAACTGCAACGGCCTAAGTATCTGGCAAGAGAATAAGTGATGATGTTCATCGAAAACAAATAAAGTGTTATCATGTTTTTGTTGTCGTCAAACCTAGCCTTCAAGATTTGTTTTAATAATTGTTATTTTGTTCCGGTATTATGAGAACAATGGTTATTCAAATAATTACCGTATTCCATAAAGGATGGATGAACTTTTACAAGTATAGTTGGAGAAATCACATCCATAAATATTATTGCTAAAATGTCGTAAGACAAATGATTGGAAGATCACTTATGAAGTGTGATGTCTACGCACTTCTATTCTTGTAGACAGTTGTTGGGCCTCCAAGTGCAGAGGTTTGTAGAATAGCAGCAAGTTTTCCCTTAAGTGGATCACCTAAGGTTTATCGAACTCACGGAGGAAGTGGTCAAAGGTATCCCCTCTTAAGCAACCCTGCAATCAAGATACAAGAAGTCTCTTGTGTCCCCAACACACCCAATACACTTGTTAGGTGTATAGGTGCACTAGTTCGGCGAAGAGATAGTGAAATACATGTGGTATAGATAATTATAAGTGGTAACAGTGATAGAAGATAGCTTGATGGCGTGGAAGAGACTAAACTAAAACTGAAATAAAGATGGAAGCAAGCAAACATGTAACAGATCTAGTAGCAAACGATGTTTCAGTGCTTAGAAACAAGGCCTAGGGATCATACTTTCACTAGTGAACACTCTCATATAAATATCTTCTCTTTATGATACTACTCTTAACTACTCTCCGGTTGGACACTCTAATCAATGGTAGGGCTATAACAGCACACCTCAAAGTTCATCTTTCATCTAGAAAACCCCACACTGTCACCTTGAGCACTAGATGAGTCCAACAAACACCACAATTTCATAAAGACATCCAACTCCAAATATAACTCATAACAAGTATTTGTAATCTATAGCCTAAGTGCCACCATGGTGAGCACGCTGTCACTTTCACACACATGGGGAGAGCAGAGATCTATTAAAGCACTTGAGTAGCAAGGTAGATCTATAGATTACAAGCTCATGACCACAACAATATCATGCATAGATAGAGAGATGAACACATAGCTACCGGTAGAACCCTTAGCCTCGAGAGAGAACTACTCCCTCCTCATCATGGGAATCAGCAATGGTGATGGAGATGGTGGTGGAGATCGATGGAGATGGCTCCGGGGGCACTTCCCCGTCCCGGCAGGGTGCCAGAACAGAGACTTTCTGTCCCCCAAATCTCCCCTTCGGTGGCAGCGGCGCTGCGGAACTTTTCGTGGCTGGAGGCTTGATTTTTTTAGGGTTTATGCATTGGGAGGCTTCTTATAGGCCAGAGGGCAAGGTCGGTGGGCGGCCAGGGGGCCCACACCACCTGGTGGCGTGGCCAGGGCTAGCCTGCGCCACCACATGGTGTGGGTGCCCTGTGGCCCCCCGCCGTCTCGTCTTCTGGCTCCGTGAATCTTCCGGTAAAATATTAACTTTGGCTTTTGTCCCGTCCAATTCCGAGAATATTCATTTTTTGACTTTCTGGAACCAAAAACAGCTGAAAACAGGCAACTGGCACTGTGGCATCTTGTTAATAGGTTAGTCCAAGAAATCATATGAAAAGTACTCCAAAGTGTGGACAAAACAGAAGAAAGTAGATAAAACCAAGCATGGAACATCAAAAATTATAGATACATTTGCAATGTATCAACATCCCCAAGCTTAACTCTTGCTCGTCCTCGAGTAGGTAAGTGATAAAAAGAAAGAATAATTTTTGAGGTGACATGCACCATCATAAACTTGATCAAAGTATTTGTAAAACATTGAAGGCTAGGATCATAGTACTTCAATCATAACATGAAAGACAAAGTTCTAGCAATAAGGCAAAGAAACTATGATGCAACGTGAAAAGGCACAAACAAAAGATTCATGAATAACAATGCTTTGCAAGACGTTTGTTTGTTTCATATAAAGAAAACATAGAATAATAGTATTCAACTTGTCCCTCAATGAGTAGCAAATATAAATGCATAGGACACCTTCAAAGTTCATAAGAGTGACTAGATACAAATAGTTTAAAACAAGCAATATCAAGGTATGCATCAATCAACTAGTCTTGGGACAATGCACATAGAACTAAGAATGACCACTATGCTCTCAAAGTAGGTGCATAAAGATAGAAGGTGGAGATTCAATGTAATGGTGGAAGAAAATCATTTGTAAAAGGAAGTAGGGATTCAAGTCTCATAAAGAGCTTCCAAAAATTATGGTACTTATAGCTTTAAGCTCTCATTGCCCCTATCATAAGCATCTTGAAGTGATTAAGGTTAAAGTGAACAAACTATGGTGTACATGCTTGGCGAAGTATAAGTCAGAAATCTCATGTCCCTTGTATACGAGGGTCGCTCCTCATGCTACTCAAGTTTAGTCACCGGTAAGTTCTTGTCATCGTAAGTATATGTGTATCATTGAGAACCGCCAACGGGGTACCCCTTGCCCGATGATACGGAAGAATCCCCATATCAAAATGACAAGGCAAGCAGACAATGAGCATCTCATCATTCTTCTTATTTACCATGGGAATATGGTGCTTTTTTTCTCTCTTTCCTCTTTTCATAGTATCTCTTTTTTCTCTTTTTCTCTTTTTTCTCAATATAGGACTATTTTTTTATAAGAAGAATGCATCATAGACAGCTCATTATGGTTACGCTGCAGGTTTCCACCATGTCAGCATGGATTAGACCAGCAGCCCAGATGTTTCTCTAACACATATACATAACTCCATGGACTTACAAGCTCCCCTTTCATTTCACACCGACGACATCCATATACAAAAGAGCATGATATCAACTAGGTACAAGTACCAAGTGCAATGTTGAAAGCATTCCCCATGAAAGCATGGTTCTGCTAATTCCCAACAAATAAGTGCAAGCACATACAACATAGAAGACACAATGGTTCAAGTTTATTAAGGGCAAGTAAAGTAAAGTGTGCCATCAAGTTCGTGAGAGCTTTAATCACTAGTTTTTTATAACAAGTGGAAGGTAAAAAAAAGCATGAATATACTTGGAATAGCATAAGCTAGTAGGTAGGTATGGTGGACTCTTTGGAATAACTTGGTTTAGGGAGTTGGATGCATGAGTGGAACTCATACTTTGTTGTGGAGGCTAGCAAAAGACTGGGAGCGACAAACTAAGAGAGCAATAATGGCCATAATCATGCAGAGCGACAAAACATCATTCATCAAAGCATAAAGTGATACTACAAGTTGAAAACTAAAGGATCATAAAGGCTATGGTGACTTGAGATAGTCATAAAATGGTGTGAGCATGCGCCAAGTCAACCCGAATAAAGCATCAAAGGAGAATACCACTATACTATGCTTTAATATGCTAAAACAACGCATGATTCATCCAAGGCACATTAAGCAATCTCAATTGTTTGTAACATGTCATGCTACAGCAAAGAATACTAAGCATAAATCCAAAACAATATCAAGCATGGCATGACAAAGCATAGGCCACAGTCAAAAACAAGCTCTCTTTACCACTTAAGCATGAACTTTCCTACTCTTTCCAACCCAAACCAAACTATTTGAAAACCAATGTATGAAAGAGGGGGTACAACCAATTTATTCAGCAAACTAAGCAAACCAAGCAAACGAAAAACCAAAATGAAAACAAAAAAGAAGACGCTCCAAGAACAACACAATTGTGCATGAAACAATAAAAATGAAGCGTTTGGAAGAAACCTGGGATTTTTATTGATGAAGAAGGGGATGCCTTGGGCATCCCCAAGCTTTGACGCTTGTACTTCTTGGATATTTATTGGAGTGACACGCGTGGCATCCCCAAGCTTGAGCTTTAATCCATCCTTCATCTCATTACTCGTTCCTTCCATACACCTAAATTTTTTCCTTCATACAAAACTTCACACAGTCTATATTAGCAACATTAGTGCACTCAAGATAAATAAGTCTTAAGGTTCAGTTCTAAAACCAAATAAACTTTCAATAAAACACTAGCTACTGTAGCACTTCCCTTAAAAAGCTCAATTCCCCAAAAGAACTCAAAAAGGAACCAACAAGAAGCAAATGTAGAAAATGGCAGAAATCTGTCAAAACAGACCAGCAGGTAAAGACGAATTTTTTCTAAGACCTTCTATTGCTTAAATCAAAAAGTGTTGAACTAACAAAAGTTAGATAACAACCTGGGGCAGAAGAACAAAAATTACAGCTCAATCCGACATACAGAGCTCTCTCACGAATTTTTACGGTGAAGCACAAAAATCTGATTCGGGACAGCAACTTTCCCAATCATTACTTCTCTCTCATTAGAGGTTACTCTTGGCACAAAAAGCAAATAAAAAGGTAATAACTTCCAAGAGTCATCTAAAACTTTTGGGTTATCTCCCAGTAAGTACTTTTCTTTAACGCCTTTAAGTTAGGCATGATAGTTTGAGAAGATGCTCACATAAAAATATGAATTGAAGTAAAAGAGAGCATCAAAAAGCAAATTCAAAGCACATTTAAGTCTAACCCACTCCCTATGCATAGGAATCTTGTAAAGAAAAAAGTCATGAAAGCACAAAGCAACAAGCATAGGGAAGCAAAACAAGTGCAACTTCAAGACTTTCAACATAAAGAGGGGAAACTTAATATTGTTGAGATGCATAAAACCATGTTTCCCTCTCTCATAATAACTTTCAGTAGCATAATGAATAAAATTAACAATATAACTATCACATAAAACATTCTTATCATGAGCCACATGCATATAATAATCATTACTCTCCACATAAGCATAGTCATTCTTATTAATTATAGTGGGAGAAAATTCAACAAAATAGCTATTATTATTATTCTCATCACCATAATCATCAAATATAGGAGGCATATTGTAATCATAATTAATTTTCTCCTCAATAGTAGGTGGACTGAAAATATCATAATCATCATTGATATTATCATATATTGGAGGTTTGGTATCATCATAAGCAATAGAATAGTTATCTTCCAAAGTTGGGGAACTAAAAAGATCATTTTCATCAAAACTAGCTTCCCCAAGCTTAGACTTTTCCATAGCATTAGCAATAATGGTGTCCAAAGAATTCATACTAACAACATTGCTATTAGCATGCAAATAAAGTTCCATAGGTTTTTTAATTTTCTCTTCAAACACTTCATGTCCTAACTCAAGATAAATACTATAAAGCTCTCTAGTTTTTTTTTTGTTTTCCATTAAGCCTAACTAGTGAAAACAAGAAACAAAAAGACAAAATTGCAGAATCTAAAGGAAATAACTCCGAGTACTCACACCGGAAAATAGGCGTTTGCCGTGGGAGGTTCTTCTTCTTTAATCCTCCGGTGTGAATACCTTTTACCTTTCCTCCCCGGCAACAGCGCCAGAAAATAGCTTGATGTCTACGCACTTCTATTCTTGTAGACAGTTGTTGGGCCTCCAAGTGTAGAGGTTTGTAGAACAGCAGCAAGTTTTCCCTTAAGTGGATCACCCAAGGTTTATCGAACTCAGGGAGGAAGTGGTCAAAGGTATCCCCTCTCAAGCAACCCTGCAATCAAGATACAAGAAGTCTCTTGTGTCCCCAACACACCCAATACACTTGTCAGGTGTATAGGTGCACTAGTTCAGCGAAGAGATAGTGAAATATAAGTGGTATGGATATAAGACAACGGTGCCAACAAATAGCTTGATGGCGTGGAAGAGACTAAAGCAAAACTGAAATAAAGATGGAAGCAAGCAAACATGTAACAAATCTAATTGCAAACGGTGTATCAATACTTAATAGGTTTGAGTGTGTTGGGGACTAACCTAAATAGCTTGATGGCTTGGACTAACCTATTAAGTATTGATACACCGTTTGCAATTAGATTTGTTACATGTTTGCTTGCTTCCATCTTTATTTCAGTTTTGCTTTAGTCTCTTCCACGCCATCAAGCTATTTGTTGGCACCGTTGTCTTATATCCATACCACTTGTATTTCACTATCTCTTCGCCGAACTAGTGCACCTATACACCTGACAAGTGTATTGGGTGTGTTGGGGACACAAGAGACTTCTTATATCTTTATTGCAGGATTGCTTGAGAGGGAATACTTTTGACCACTTCCTCCCTGAGTTCGATAAACCTTGGGTGATCCACTTAAGGGAAAACTTGCTGCTGTTCTACAAACCTCTGCACTTGGAGGCCCAACAACTGTCTACAACAATAGAAGTGCGTAGACATCAAGCTATTTTCTGGCGCCGTTGCCGGGGAGGTAAGGTAAAAGGTATTCACACCTGAGGATTAAAGAAGAAGAACCTCCCATGGCAAACGCCTATTTTCTGGTGTGAGTACTCGGAGTTATTTCCTTTAGATTCTGCAATTTTGTCTTTTTGTTTCTTGTTTTCACTAGTTAGGCTTAATGGAAAACAAAAAAAAAACTAGAGAGCTTTATAGTATTTATCTTGAGTTAGGACATGAAGTGTTTGAAGAGAAAATTAAAAAACCTATGGAACTTTATTTGCATGCTAATAGCAATGTTGTTAGTATGAATTCTTTGGACACCATTATTGCTAATGCTATGGAAAAGTCTAAGCGTGGGGAAGCTAGTTTTGATGAGAATGATCTTTTTAGTCCCCCAAGCATGGAGGAGAAAATTTACTTTGATGATACCATGCCTCCAATTTATGATGATTACAATGATAAGTATGTTATTTTCAGTCCACCTACTATTGAGGAGGAAATTAATTATGATTACAATATGCCTCCTATATTTGATGATTATGGTGATGAAAATAATAATGATAGCTATTTTGTTGAATTTGCTCCCACTACAATCAATAAGAATGACTATGTTTATGTGGGGAGTATTAATTCTTTTATGCATGTGGCTCATGATAAGAATGTTTTATGTGATAGTTATATTGTTAATTTTATTCATGATGCTACTGAAAGTTATTATGAGAGAGGGAAACATGGTTTTATGCATCTCAATAATATTAGGTTTCCCCTCTTTATGTTGAAAGTCTTAAAGTTGCACTTGTTTTGCTTTCTTATGCTTGTTGCTTTGTGCTTTCATGACTTGTTTTTTTACAAGATTCCTATGCATAGGAAGTGGGTTAGACTTAAATGTTTTTTGAATTTGCTTCTTGATGCTCTCTTTTACTTCAATTCATATGTCTTATGTGAGCATCCTCTCAAACTATCATGCCTAACTTAAAGGCGTTAAAGAAAAGTACTTATTGGGAGATAACCCAAAAGTTTTAGATGAGTCTTGGAAGTTATTACCTCTGTAATAACCTCTCCTTATCCTTTTTATTTGCTTTTTGTGCCAAGAGTAACCTCTAATGAGAGAGAAGTAATGATTGGGAAAGTTGTTGTCCCGAAACAGATTTTTATGCTTCACCCTGAAAATTCGTGAGAGAGCTCTGTATGTAGGATTGAGCTATAATATTTTGTGCTTCTGGCCCAGGTTGTTATATAACTTTAGTTAGTTCAACACTTTTCGATTTGAGCAACCTAAGGTCTTCCAAAAAATTCGTCTTTACCTGCTGGTCTGTTTTGACAGATTTCTGCAATTTCTGCATTTGCTTCTTGTGGGTTCCTTTTTGAGTTCTTTTGGGGAATTGAGCTTTTTGAGGGAAGTGCTACAATAGCTAGTGTTCTAATGGAAGTTTATTTGGTGTTAGAACTGAACCTTAAGACTTATTTATCTTGAGTACACTAATGTTGCTAATAAAGATTGCGTGAAGTTTTGTATGAAGGAAAATTTTCAGGTGTATGGAAGGAATGAGTAATGAGATGAGGGATGGACTAAAGCTCAAGCTTGGGGATGCCACGCGTGTCACCCCAAGAAATATCCAAGAAGTACAAGCGTCAAAGCTTGGGGATGCCCAAGGCATCCCCTTCTTCATCGATAAAAATTCCAGGTTTCTTCCAAACGCGTCATTTTTATTGTTTCATGCATAGTTGTGTTGTTCTTGGAGCGTGTTTGTTTTCGTTATTAGTTTTAGTTTGCTTGGTTTGCTTAGTTTTCTTGAATAAGTTGGTTGGATCCCAACACGCTTCTTTTGGAGAGAGACACGCTCCGTTTTCATTGCCTAGAACACTCTAGTTTTCATTCTTATTGTTCTGTGAGTGTTCTCTTTTGTTAGCACCGTGTTTAGCCTTAGTTTTCTCGTGCTTTCAGCTTAGAACTTTTTAGTTCTTGTTTGTGGATTTGTGAGACAAGCTCACTGATCTTTATTTATTATCATCTTTGTGAGTGGTTTGCAAATAGTTTGGTTTGGTTTGGAAAAGAGTAGGAAAGTTCATGCTTATGTGGTAAAAGAGCTCATTTTTAACTGTGGCCTATGCTTTGCCATGCCATGATTGATATTGTTTTGGCTTTATGCTTAGTATTCTTTGCTGTAGCATGACTTGTTATAAACAATTGAGATTGCTTAATGTGACTTGGATGAATCATGCGTTGTTTTAGCATATTAAAGCATAGTATAGTGGTATTCTCCTTTGATGCTTTATTTGGGTTGACTTGGCACATGCTCACACCATGTTATGACTATCTAAAGTCACCATAGCCTGTATGATCCTTTGGTGTTCAACTTGTAGTATCACTTTATGCTTTGATCAATGATGTTTTGTCGCTTTGCATGATTATAGCCATTATTGCTCTCTTAGTTTGTCGCTCCTAGTCTTTTGCTAGCCTCCACAACCAAGTATGAGTTCCACTCATGCATCCAACTCCCTAAACCAAGTTATTCCAAAGAGTCCACCATACCTACCTACTAGCTTATGCTATTCCAAGTACATTCATGCTTTTGTTTACCTTCCACTTCTTATGAGAAAACTAGTGATTAAAGCTCTCATAAACTTGATGGCACACTTTACTTTCCTTGCCCTTAATAAACTTGAACCATTGTGTCTTCTATGTTGTATATGCTTGCACTTATTTGTCGGGAATTAGCAGAACCATGCTTTCATGGGGAACGCTTTCAACATTGCACTTGGTACTTGTACCTAGTTGATATCATGTTCTTTTGTATATGGATGTCGTCGGTGTGAAATGAAAGGGGAGCTTGTAAGTCCATGGAGTTATGTATACGTGTTAGAGAAACGCATGGGCCGCTGGTCTAATCCATGCTGACATGGTGGAAACCTGCAGCGTAACCATAATGAGCTATCTATGAAGCATTCTTCTTATAAAAAAAAGAGTCCTATATTGAGAAAAAAAAGAGAAAAGAAAAGATACTATGGAAAGAGGAAAGAGAGAAAAAAGCACCATATTCCCATGGTAAATAAGAAGAATGCTGAGATGCTCGTTGTCTGCTTGCCTTGTCATTTTGATATGGGGATTCTTCCGTATCATCGGGCAAGGGGTACCCTGTTGGCGGTTCTCTATGATACACATGTACTTACGATGACAAGAACTTACCGGTGACTAAACTTGAGTAGCATGAGGAGCGGCCCTCGTATACAAGGGACATGAGATTTCTGACTTATACTTCGTCAAGCATGTACACCATAGTTTGTTCACTTTAACCTTAATCACTTCAAGATGCTTATGATAGGGGCAATGAGAGCTGAAAACTACTAGTACCATAATTTTTGGAAGCTCTTGATGAGACTTGAATCCCTACTTCCTTTTACAAAAGGCTTTTCTTCCACCATTATATTGAGTCTCCACCTTCTATCTTTATGCACCTACTTTGAGAGCATAGTGGCCATTCTTAGTTCTATGTGCATTGTCCCAAGACTAGTTGATTGATGCATAACTTGTTATTGCTTGTTTTAAACTATTTGTATCTAGTCACTCTTATGAACTTTGAAGGTGTCCTATGCATTTATGTTTGATACTCTATGAGGGACAAGCTGAATGCCACTATGCTATGTTTTCTTTATGTGAAACAAACAAACATCTTACAAAGCATTGTTATTCATGAATCTTTTGTTTGTGCCCTTTCATGTTGCATCATAGTTTCTTTGTCTTATTGCTAGAACTTTGTCTTTCATGTTATGATGGAAGTACTATGATCCCAGCTTTGAATGTTTTGCAAATACTTTGATCAAGTCTTTGATGGTGCATGTCACCTCAAAAATTATTCTTTCTTTTTATCACTTACCTACTCGAGAACGAGCATGAGTTAAGCTTGGGGATGTTGATACATTGCAAATGTATCTATAATTTTTGATGTTCCATGCTTGGTTTTATCTACTTTCTTGTGTTTTGTTCCAACTTTGGATTACTTTTCATATGATTTCGTGGACTAACCTATTAACAAGATGCCACAGTGCCAGTTGCCTATTTTCTGCTGTTTTTGGTTGCAGGAAGTCAGAAAATGAATATTCTCGGAATTGGACGGGACAAACGCGAAAGTTCCTATTTTACCGGAAGACTCACGGAGCCAGAATACGAGACGGAGGAGGGCTAGGGCCTGGCCACACCCCCCAGGCGCGGGCTAGCCCTACCCGCACCACCAGGTGGTGTGGGCCCCCTGGCACTCCACCGACCTTGCCCTCTGGCCTATAAGAAGCCTCCCGAAGCCAAAACCCTAAATCATCAAGCCTCCAGCCATGAAAAGTTCCGCAGCGCCGCCGCCACCAAAAAGGAGATTCGGGGGACAAAAAGTCTCTCTTCCGGCACCCTGCCGGGATGGGGAAGTGCCCCCGGAGCCATCTCCATCGATCTCCACTGCCATCTCCATCACCATTGCTTATTCCCATGATGAGGAGGGAGTAGTTCTCTCTCGAGGCTAAGGGTTCTACCGGTAGCTATGTGTTCATATCTCTCTCTATGCATGATCATATTGTGATCATGAGCATTGTAATCAAGTAGATCTACCTTACTACTCAAGTGCTTTATTAGATCTCTGCTCTCCCCATGTGTGAGAAAGTGACAGCGTGCTCACCATGGTGGCACTTAGGCTAGAGATTACAAATACTTGTTATGAGTTATATTTGGAGTTGGATGTCTTTATGAAATTGTGGTGTTTGTTGGACCTATCTAGTACTCAAGGTGACAGTGTGGGGTTTTCTAGATGGGAAAGACTTATTTTGAGGAGTGCTGTTATAGCCCTACCAACGATTAGAGTGTCCAACCGGAGAGTAGTTTAGCGTAGTATCATGAAGATAATATATTTATATGAGAGTGTTCACTAGTGAAAGTATGATCCCTAGGCCTTGTTTCTAAGTATTGGTACACCGTTTGCAATTAGATTTGTTACATGTTTGCTTGCTTCCATCTTTATTTCAGTTTTGCTTTAGTCTCTTCCATGCCATCAAGCTATTTGTTGGCACCGTTGTCTTATATCCATACCACTTGTATTTCACTATCTCTTCGCCGAACTAGTGCACCTATACACCTGACAAGTGTATTGGGTGTGTTGGGGACACAAGAGACTTCTTGTATCTTGATTGCAGGATTGCTTGAGAGGGAATACCTTTGACCACTTCCTCCCTGAGTTCGATAAACCTTGGGTGATCCACTTAAGGGAAAACTTGCTGATGTTCTACAAACCTCTGCACTTGGAGGCCCAACAACTGTCTACAAGAATAGAAGTGTGTAGACATCAGCGGCCACAATGCTCATGGCTCCTGTGATCTTGGAGATTAGAGTTCTTGTTGAACCATGTGGGTCGGTAAGAATCAAATAGTAAGATTTGAAACAGAAGCTGTTGTTGTTTTGACAATGATGAACCGACTGCATGCAAAGTAGCGATGATGGGCCCTAACTCCATAAAGTGACTAAAAGTCATAGAATCCGTGATAGTATCCATACACGAGAAATCAAGTTTCTGAACTTGGAAGACCCTCTGGAAAGGCGTGAAGCCTATCTGTCATGTTTGGATCTATAAAGAAATAGACTTGGATGTTTAATATCTATGAAATAGTCGAAATGTCGGAAATAAGTTTATGGCAATGTTCAATAAGTTGACTATGACAAGATTTGATCTATCATAGCGATATTTAGTCTTGACGGATTAATGTAGCAACCACTACATATAATTTGGTATATGGTAGTTGAATAAACAAAACAAGGTTCTTCTAATAGAATGTTTACCTAGGATGTGTACATGACACGGTCCAAAGGGTTTTGTTAATTCAAAGGGTGCTAAAAGGGCATGCAAACTTCAATAGTTGAAGTGAGCATAGCGGAGTTGGAATCTTCACCATGATGAAAATTTTAAAGGAGTTTAATTTCATCGGAGATGATGAAGATGCTTGCATTTGCAAGAAATTAAGTGGGAGCGCTGAGACAAATTTGCAATACATTATGTAGAGTACATATTTTTGATTGGAAATGATGTATCTTTTATTAACACAAGTTAAGAATTTCATTAAAATAGGATTTTGATGAAAGACTTGGGCAAAACCGGAATATTTGGCATCAATGTCTATATGGATAGATTGAGGCGCTAATATGATTATGCCAGACGTACATATATGAGATATTGAAAGGGTTCAATATGGAAACAATAAGAAAGGTTCTTGCTGTATGGAAAGGATTGTATCAAGATTCAAGTGTTTCAACACTTGGTGAGTAAAATCACATGAATATTTTGATCGATTATACCATGCTATGTATATATCTAGATATGTCCTATGCTCTAAATGTTATGAGCACATACCAAAATGATTCATAAGATGATCATTGGGCGATAGTAAAGATATTCTTATGAGCTTTGGAAGAACTAAGAATATATCATGTATAAGTGATAAATAGTTAAAGGTGGTTCATTGTAAAGTGTTACATTGATACTAGTTTTGTCACAAGATACAAATTAAATTTATCTGAATTTAGACTATGGGTGGCACAGTGTAATGGAAAGGATGTTCCATGATGGATTTGGATGAGTTCCAAAGTTGAGACATTGTGACAGATACTACAACAAAAGGCTAAGTATATGACTGCTATAGTAGCAGCAAAGGAGGGCATTTATGTTAAGTAGTTTGTTATCAAACTAGGTGTGGTTCAAAGTGGGCTAATACTATGAAGATATATTGTATGACAATAATATCAACATATTTTAGCCCGAACGAACTAAAGGTCTCACCAAAAGGACCAAATTTATACAATGTCATCTCATTTGAGAATGAGTGATGCGTAGAGATGCAAAAACATGCAAATACGCACAGACCTGAAACTGTCAGATCCGGAGATTATGTTAACCACTAGCAATCGCGTATATGCAACACCAGAAATCCATAGGTGTTCAATACGCAAAGTTTTTCAAACTAGATTATTGACTCTAGTGCAAGTGGGCGACTGAAGGGAATATCCCCGAGAGGCAATAATAAAGTGGTTATTATCTTATTCCTTGTTTATGATAAATGGTTATTTTGCATGCTATAATTGTATTGATTGGAAACGTCAATACATGTGTGTTTAATAAACAAATAAAAAGGTTCCTAGTTATGCCTCTCTTATAGACTAGCTCGTTGATTAACAAGATGATCAAGGTTTCCTGATCATGGATATTGGATGTTGTTGATAACGAGGTCACAACATTGGTAGAATGATGTGATCAACATTCATCCGAAGTATAGCATTACGATCAGAGTCATTATGTTTATATTGCTATTGTTGGGGATTGGCGCAGAAAACAAAAAAATTCCTACGGTGCAACCCCAGAAACTTAGCCTAGAATCTATCTATGTAGTAATGCGGTAACGAGCGTATAGAATACATACCCTTGTAGACCGTACGCGGTTAACGTTCCGCGGGGAACATGGTTGAAGTAGTCATACTCGAAGCCAACCTCAAGGTCACGAAGCTCCTCGCAGGTCACCCCTTGCTCCTTCTTGATCTTCATCATCTTCATCGTGCAACAGCTCCGGCTCACGACATTCTAGCGCCCCAAGTGTTGTGCCTCGTGTCTTCATACACATCCGGTGCACGATGAGACCTCCGGCTCCCCGATCCCGCCGGGAGTGCGGAAGTTGATATCCGGCTAGGAATCCCTGCAGCGCAACGGCGTACTGCAGGTGTGTCTCGATCGCACAACCCAAACTTGGGGACATGGTCACGAGGTATAGAGAGAGGGAGGAGGAGAAAGTCAACCAAAAGACTTCTCCAATTGTGTATTTGGTGTGTTTAATCCCACCCATGGGCACCCCTTTATATAGGCTAAGGGGGTGTACCTTTCTCAAAGGCTAAGCCATGTGGGACTAATACTAAAGGAAAATACCAGCTATTTTCGTCCTGTCCGAATGGGCCAAATTAACTCAGGCCAATAGGCAAAATAGGAAATAGCTAATTAAAAAGAAAAAGGGAAACTGCAGCCAGCCGGGTGGGCCCTGGCGCCACACCGGCGGCCCATCTCGCCGAAAGGCAGAGCCAGCCCCGGGTGGGCCTCGGTGCCCCCGGTGGCCCAGCATTCGGTGAGGGGAGAGGCGGCCCGGGTGGGCCGGCCTGGCGCGCGGCGGCCCAGCCGTCGCCCGCTACCCAGGTCCTCACCCGGGTGGGCCTAGCGCGTGGCGGCCCATGCACCGCCTAGTGCTCTGCTGCCCTGGGCGGCGTGAAGTATTTGCCGCCCATCCACCGGCGCAGCCCAGCTCCATACCGCCCCGTGTGGCGGCTATTATCTACCGCCCACGTGGGTTGTTCCTTTTATCTTTTTCTGCAGATTTATACTTAGGCCTTTTCCCTCTAGGGATTTGGCCTAATATAAAAGTTTCCTTTGTAAATCTTTATTTAAATATCATTTAGAATATATTAATTCATAATTAACATATAATAAATATATATTTAAATTCCCATTTATCTGAAAACACTTTTCGGGGCTTTTCCTTTATTCTTTCTCCGAACAACTTCGGATCTCTCCGCGGAACGATTCCGGCTTTCTCTCTTTCTCTACTATGATTCCGTATTACGAATGATCGCTCTCATCGTACCCTTAAGTGTATCCTCTCACGGTTCGGGAATGCTCTAGACATGATCTACATCAATGATCAACAGAGGGACCAGGGATGTCCATGTGACCCCTATGCATTCCTGATGACAATGTCGTTTGAACCGTCTAAATGTAGGATCCTCTTCCTTTTGTTTATCGATACAACTTGTCCAAGATCCGATCATTGGTATCCCATACCTTGTTCAATCTCGTTCACAACAAGTTCTGTTTTCTTGTTACCATGATATTACATCCCCGTGACCTAGTCACATGTTGCAACATTTATAGATGTAATCTCACCAAGTCGGCCGTATGTATCTTTACCCATCATGTGGGTGAACAAATCCCGGTCTTGCAGTCACATGTCATCAACTGTTCCTTCGGAATACCCTACGTACACCTTTATAACCACTGCATTACCAAGTGACATTTGATGCAGTCAAAGCAGCCTAGGGAAACAGTGAGTAATATAAGCTCATGGTCTAAGGAGAAGGAGTCTAGGTATAGTCGTTGCAACAATGAACTATATGACTTGATCGTGTTGCAATCCTTCGAGGAATGTCCAACCACATCATTCTCCAATGATATGATCTCGTCGTCAGTCGGCATAAATGCCCATGATCTTGAAACCCAGATCATCTTCGTGACCAACGAACTAGTATGAATAGAGGCTACTAGGGACTTGGTTGTTTCATACCACACCTGTACCAATGTTTCTACTTGGCACAGTTATAGCACAGTATGAAACTATTATAAACTAATTGAGATATGACAATAAAAACCTATTTATTATTTGCCTCTAGGGCATATCTCCTTCAGTCTCCCACTTACACTATAGTACAAATAATCCAGCTCGAATTTTACTCGTATAAACCATATACCATATGCGTTTACAGATCATGCATGCTCATGGGAAACGTCATGTCCATGTTCTGTTTTACCAGATCATTATGTCTTTTGCAAATCGTTAATGTCTTACTAATTTTGACATTCACTCCATTATCTTATAATGGGTCGAAGTATTTGTTTGGCAACAAAGTGAGACTTTGTTCTAGTGTTTATGATGACGGTCGTTTTCACTGTTGTCATCTAAACTTCGAAACACACGTTGCTATCCTTTGTGTATATACTATAGTCATGGCAGCAGAACGAGGCCGGATTCCATGAGCTTACAGTGACGTTAGATCAACCTCGAGGGCTTTCTTGGGCACTGGGCCCTAGAACACATCATTCTATGTTAAAAGCGAACTAGCCCCGCCATAACATTATACATCACATCAGATGCAGCCTTTATACTTCTACATCTATGTAGATCCTAGTGCATGAAATGCAACTATGCCACTTACATTGCTTCTTGTTACTTAAGCACAAACTTAATTCTGGTTCAGTGATCAACTCAGGAATCACTTAAAGACACGTTCTTATAGTTAAGACTTTGTCCTACTGATGGCTCAATGCACGGCGCCTAGAAAAATGCTTGATGACGGTGTTGATGTAGAGCTCGTTGGGAACCCCAAGAGGAAGGTATGATGAGCACAGCAGCAAGTTTTCCTCAGTTATGAAACCAAGCTTTAATCGAACCAGTAGGAGCAAGGAAACACCTCAAAGGTGTTACTAGCTGAGCTTTGGCAGGGCGCACTACCGGTGCTAGTAGCAACGTGGAGACCTACACAACACAACCACAGAACTTTGTCCCCAACTTGTGATGAGGTTGTCAATTTCACCATGTTTTGCGGTAAACAAAGGATTAAACGTATCGAATGTAAAGAAGTAAAAGTTTGCAGAAAGTAAACACAAAGATGTAAACAGTTTGTAGATTGTATGTAAAAGACAAAGGACCGGGATCCATAGTTCACTAGAGGTGGCTCTCCTTAGATAGATAACATGCTGGGTGAACAAATTACAGCGGGGCAATTGACAAACACCGAGAAAGCAATACATGCATATACTAATCATCTTGACTCCTTTGAGACTTGATCAGGTATTACAACATTATACATAGACCGCCATCCAACTGCATCTATGACTCATTATCCACCTTCAGGTTATCATCCGAACCCCCTCCAGTATTAAGTTGCAAGCAACAGATTATTGATTTACGAACTACGTGTAAAGTAAACAATATGATTGTTCTATGAACAAAGGATTGTTGTTTTCTCCCTAGTAGCAACAGCACATCTAGTACCTTAGAGATTTCTGTCACTTCCCCAGATTACCAGAGGCATGAACACACTATCGAGCATAAATACTAACTCTTGGAGTTGCTAGCATCTACTTGGCCAAGATAACTACTAACAACGGAAAGGATGCAACATCACAAATAACAAACACATGATAGAATCAATAATGAATCTGAAATAGCATCTCAATATCCATCGGATCCCCGCAAACACAACATGCAGAATTACAAATAGATGATCTTGATCATGAACAGAGCTCACAAGATCTAAACATGAAAGAACAAAGGAGGAGAACCAGCCATCTAGCTACTACATGGATCCGTAGTCCAAGGATGAACTACTCACACATCACATCGGAGGCTTGCATGGTGATGAAGAAGGCCTCCGGGGTGAATTCCCCTCTCCGGCAGGGTGCTGGGAAGAGCTCCAGGTCCCTCCCGATCTAGGGATGGATATGACGGCGGCTACAGACTCTTTCGTGGATTTTTGATTGGGTACTTAGGGTTTACGTCCCGAGGGCATCTTATAGTCGGAAGGGGAGGCCGAGGGGGTGCCTGGGCTGGCCACACCACCCCCTGGCACGGGCCAGGCCTGGCCGCGCGGCAAGGTGGTGTGGCTGCCCTCTGGCCCCTCTCCGTCTCGTATTCTGGCACTTGATGATATCCGGAAAAATAGGCACTTTGGCTTTTGTCCCGTCCAATTCCGAGAATATTCATTTTCTGACTTTCCTGGAACCAAAAACAGCAGAAAACAGGCAGCTGGCACTGTGGCTCTTGCTAATAGGTTAGTCCAAGAAATCATATGAAAAGTACTCCAAAGTTGGAACAAAAACACAAGAAAGTGGATAAAACTAAGCATGGAACATCAAAAATTATAGATACATTTGCAATGTATCAACATCCCCAAGCTTAACTCCTGCTCGTCCTCGAGTAGGTAATTGATAAAAAGAAAGAAAGATTTTTGAGGTGACATGCACCATCAAAGACTTGATCAAAGTATTTGCAAAACATTCAAAGCTGGGATCATAATACTTCAATCATAGCATGAAAGACAAAGTTCTAGCAATAAGCAAAGAAACTATGATGCAACATGAAAAGGCACAAACAAAAGATTCATGAATAACAATGCTTTGCAAGACGTTTGTTTGTTTCACATAAAGAAAACATAGCATAATAGTATTCAGCTTGTCCCTCAATAGAGTAGCAAATATAAATGCATAGGACACCTTCAAAGTTCATAAGAGTGACTAGATACAATAGTTTAAAACAAGCAATAACAAGTTATGCATCAATCAACTAGTCTTGGGACAATGCACATAGAACTAAGAATGGCCACTATGCTCTCAAAGTAGGTGCATAAAGATAGAAGGTGGAGACTCAATGTAATGGTGGAAGAAAAGCCTTTGTAAAAGGAAGTAGGGATTCAAGTCTCATAAAGCGCTTCCAAAAATTATGGTACTTATAGCTTTCAGGTCTCATTGCCCCTATCATAAGCATCTTGAAGTGATTAAGGTTAAAGTGACACAACTAAGAGGATATGCTTAACAAGTTATAAACTGAAATGTCATGCCCCTTACTTACAAAGACCGATCCTCATGCTACTCAACTTCATTCACGAGTAAGCTCTTGTCATTGTAAGTACATGTGTATCATTAAGAACCTCCAACGGGGTACCCCTTGCACATGATACGGGAGCTTTCCCATAATCAAAATGACAAGGCAAGCAGACAATGAGCATCTCAGCGATCTTTTTATTTGCTATTTGCATAGGTTTTTATTGAGGATGCTTCATAGAGTGCTCATTATGGTGATGCTGCAAGTTTCCACCATGATTAGGCATGGCTTAGGCTAGCGGCCCAGACGTTTCTCTAACACACATACAAACTCCATTATCTTACAAGTTCCACTTTTATTTCACACCATCGGGATCCATAAGCAAAAGAACATGATATCAACGGGGTACAAAGTACAAGTGCAATGTGGAAAGTGTTCCCCATGGTACATGGTTCTGCTAATTTCAACTTATAAAGCGCAAGCATATACACAACAAAGAAGGACCCAATGGTTCAAGTTTATTAGAGGCAAGTAAAGTAAAGTGTGCCATCAAGTTCGTGAGAGCTTTAATCACTAGTTTTATCATAACAAGTTTAATTTGGAAGGTAAACAAAAGCATGAATATACTTGGAATAGCATGAGCTAGTAGGTAGGTATGGTGGACTCTTTGGAATAACTTGGTTTAGGGAGTTGGATGCATGTGTGGAACTCATACTTGGTTGTGGAGGCTAGCAAAAGACTGGGAGTGACAAACTAAGAGAGCAATAATGGCCATAATCATGCAGAGCGACAAAACATCACTGATCAAAGCATAAAGTGATACTACAAGTTGAAAACTAAAGGATCATAAAGGCTATGGTGACTTGAGATAGTCATAACATGGTGTGAGCATGTGCCAAGTCAACCCAAATGAAGCATGAAAGGAGAATACCACTATACTATGCTTTAATATGCTAAAACAACACATGATTCATCCAAGGCGCATTAAGCAATCTCAATTGTTTATAACAAGTCATGATACAGAAAAGAATACTAAGCATAAAACCAAAACAATATCAAGCATGGCATGACAAAGCATAGGCCACAGTCAAAAACGAGCTCTTTTTACCACATAAGCATGAGCTTTCCTACTCTTTTCCAAACCAAACCAAACCAAACTATTTGCAAACCAATGTATGAAAGAGGGGGTCCAACCAATTTATTCAGAAAACTAAGCAAACCAAGCAAACTAAAAACCAAAATTAAAACAAAAAAGAAGACGCTCCAAGAAAAACACAACTATGCATGAAACAATAAAAATGAAGCGTTTGGAAGAAACCTGGGATTTTTATTGATGAAGAAGGGGATGCCTTAGGCATCCCCAAGATTTGACGCTTGTACTTCTTGGGGTGACACACGTGGCATCCCCAAGCTTGAGCTTTAGTACATTCTTCATCTCATTACTCATTCCTTCCATACACCTTGAATTTTTCCTTCATACAAAACTTCACACAATCTTTATTAGCAACATTAGTGCACTTAAGATAAATAAGTCTTAAGGTTCAGTTCTAACACCAAATAAACTTCCATTAGAACGCTAGCTACTGCAGCATTTCCCTCAAAAAGCTCAATTCCCCAAAAGAACTCAAGAAGGAACCAACAAGAAGCAAATGCAGAAAATGGCAGAAATCTGTCAAAACAGACCAGCAGGTAAAGACGAATTTTTTCGAAGACCTTCTGTTGCTCAAATCAAAAAGTGTTGAACTAACGAAAGTAAGATAACAACCTGGGGCAGAAGCACAAAAATTACAGCTCAATCCGACATACAGATCTCTCTCACGAATTTTTACAGTGAAGCACAGAAATCTGTTTCGGGACAACAAATTTCCCAATCATTACTTCTCTCTCATTAGAGGTTACTCTTGGCACAAAAAGCAAAAAAAAGGATAAGGAGAGGTTATTACAGAGGTAATAACTTCCAAGACTCATCTCAAACTTTTGGGTTATCTCCCAATAAGTACTTTTCTTTAACGCCTTTAAGTTAGGCATAAGAAGCAAAGAAAGAATCAAGTGTTCTCAAATGAAGAAGTATTAAGACCAAATTTTGTTTTCATAGGAGAAGCAAAAGAAATCTTTTCTCTCTTTTTAGGGATGTGTTCTGTACCTTTCTTGAGTGGTAGTTGATATTTAATGGTGCCTTCTTTCATATCAATGATGTCACCAATAGTTCTAAGAAAAGGTCTTCCCAAAGTAATAGGACAAGAAGCATTGTATTCAACATCCAAAACATAGAAATCAACGGGGACATAGGAATTGTTAACCATAATAAGGACATCATTAAGACTCCCCATGAGTTTCTTTTTAACATTATCATCAAGTGGGACATTCAAATAACAATCTTCAAGAGGAGGGAAATCAAGCATATCATAAATCCTTCTAGGCATAATAGAAACACTACTATCAAGATCACACAAAGCTTTGAAATCAAAGTCATTCACTTTCATATTAATGATGGGTTCCCAACCATCCTCTTGTTTTATAGGAATAGAAGCTTTATGTTTCATCTTTTCTTCTTTAATCTTTATGAGAGCATCAGTAATGTGTTTTGTAAAGGCCATGTTCATAGCACTAGCATTAGGACTTCTAGCAAGCTTTTGTAGGAACTTGATAACTTCAGAGATATTGCAACCATCAAGATCAAAATCAAATTTATCATCTAAAGTAGTAGAATTATTACTAGCCTCAACACTAGTGGTGGCAATAGTAGAAACACTAATGTTTCTAGCAATTTCATCTTCTCTTTCCCACATAGCATGTAATTCAGCTAATAATCTAACATTTTCATCAATTCTTACTTGTATAACATTAGTGGCTGCAAAGGGATTCTCAAGGTTTCAGGTTTAGCAGCCATTTTATTCAAAGAAGATTGAGCTTCAGCCGAAGATGCTATATTTCTTTCAGTATTAGAGAGTTTTTCCTCAATAGTTTTATTGAAAGCAGTTTGTTTACTAATAAAGTCTTTGAGCATAACTTCAAGTTCAGAGGGAACACTCCTATTATTGTTGTAAGAATTTCCATAAGCATTACCATTGTTGGGAGGATATGGCTTATAATTGTTGTTACCAAAATTACTCCTATAAGCATTATTGCCAAAGTTGTTATTTCTTATGAAGTTCACATCAACTTGCTCTTCTTGAGCAACTGATACATTGCAAATGTATCTATAATTTTTGATGTTCCATGCTTGGTTTTATCCACTTTCTTGTGTTTTGTTCCAACTTTGCAGTACTTTTCATATGATTTCTTGGACTAACCTATTAACAAGAGCGACAGTGCCAGCTGCCTGTTTTCTGCTTTTTTTGGTTCCAGGAAAGTCAGAAAATGAATATTCTCGGAATTGGACGGGACAAAAGCCAAAGTGCCTATTTTTCCAGAAGTGATCAAGTGCCAGAATACGAGACGGAGAAGGGCCAGGGGGCCACCACACCACCTGGTCACGCGGCCTAACCTGGCCCGTGCCAGGGGGTGGTGTGGCCAGCCCTGGCACCCCCTCGGCCTCCCCTTCCGAC
This sequence comes from Avena eriantha, assembly GCA_910589775.1. NCBI lineage: Eukaryota > Viridiplantae > Streptophyta > Magnoliopsida > Poales > Poaceae > Avena > Avena eriantha. The sequence goes on along the minus strand of OU342744.1, from coordinate 21,951,693 downwards.
TATAAGATGCCCTCGGGACGTAAACCCTAAGTACCCGATCAAAAATCGACGAAAGAGTCTGTAGCCGCCATCATCTCCATCCCTAGATCGGGAGGGATCTGAAGCTCTTCCCGGCACCCTGCCGGAGAGGGGAATTCACCCTTGAGGCCTTCTTCATCACCATGCAAGCCTCCGGTGTGATGCGTGAGTAGTTCATCCTTGGACTACGGATCCATGTAGTAGCTAGATGGCTGGTTCTCCTCCTTTGTGCTTTCATGTTTATATCTTGTGAGCTCCGTTCATGATCAAGATCATCTATTTGTAATTCTGCATGTTGTGTTTGCGGGGATCCGATGGATATTGAGATGCTATTTCAGATTGATTATTGATTCTATCATGTCTTTGTTATTTGTGATCTCGCATGCTTTCCGTTGTATTAGTCATAGATGCAGTTGGATGGCAGTCTATGTATTATGTTGTAATGCCCAATCAAGTCTCAGAGGAGTCAAGATGATTAGTATATGCATGTATTGCTTTCTTGGTGTTTGTCAATTGCCCCGCTATAATTTGTTCACCCATCATGTTATCTATCTTAAGGAGAGCCAGCTCTAGTGAACTATGGATCCCGGTCCTTTGTCTTTACACACAATCTACAATCTTTTACTGCTTTGTGTTTACTTGCTGCAAACTTTTACTTCTTTCCATTCGATACGTTTAATCCTTTGTTTTCCGCAAAACACGGTGATATTGACAACCTCATCGCAAGTTGGGGACAGAGTTCTGTGGTTATGTTGTGCAGGTCTCCACGTTGCTACTAGCACCGGTAGTGCGCCCTGCCAAAACTCAGCTAGTAACACCTTTGGGGTGTTTCCTTGCTCCTACTGATTTGATTAAACCTTGGTTTCATAACTGAGGGAAAACTTGCTGCTGTGCTCATCATACCTTCCTCTTGGGGTTCCCAACAAGCTCTACGTCGAACGTCGAGTACATCAAAGATTTTTCTAGCGCCGTTGCCGGGGAGTCAAGGACATCTTCACAAGGGGAGTCCCTCGTAACCAATCTCTTTACTTTGTTGTTTTTGTTTTGCTTAGTTTTCTTTTTGCTTTGTTTGCTTGTTTTGTTCTTCAAAAAAACACAAAAAAAATAGTTTTACTTGTTTGCTTTCTTATTTGAAAACCCAAAAAAATGACTACTCTTGAAAACACTAAGTTGTGTGACTTCACTAGCACCAACAACAATGATTTTATGAGCACACTTATTGCTCCACCTATGGCTGAAAATACTTTCTTTGAGATAAAACCTACTTTGCTCAATCTTGTTATGAGAGAACAATTTTTTGGTATTGGTAATGAAGATGCTGCTTCCCATCTAAATAACTTTGTTGAACTTTGTGAGATGCAAAAGCATAGGGATATAGATGGTGATATTATTAAACTGAAATTGTTTCCTTTCTCTTTGAGAGGAAAAGCTAAAGAATGGTTGAATTCCTTAACTAGGAATAGTATTGATTCTTGGACTAAGTGCAAAGATGCTTTTATTGGAAAATACTATCCTCCTGCTAAGATTATATCCATGAGAAGTGAAATAATGAAGTTTAAACAACTTGATAATGAGCATGTTGCTCAAGCTTGGGAAAGAATGAAATCTTTGGTAAAGAATTGTCCCACTCATGGACTGACTGCTTGGATGATCATCCAAACTTTTTATGCAGGATTGAACTATTCTTCAAGGAACCTATTGGATTCAGCTGCTGCAGGTACCTTTATGACCATCACTTTGGGTGCCGCAACAAAACTTCTGGACTGTATGATGGTTAATTATTCCGAATGGCATACTGAGAGAGCTCCACAAGGTAAGAAGGTAAATTCTGTTGAGGAAACCTCCTCCTTGAGTGATGAGATTGATATTATTATGTCTATGCTTGTTAATGGGAAAGCCCATATTGATCCAAATAATATTCCTTTAGCCTCTTTGGTTGCTCAAGAAGAGCAAGTTGATGTGAACTTCATAAGAAATAACAACTTTGGCAACAATGCTTATGGTAATAATGCTTATAGGAACAATTTTGGTAACAACAATTATAGGCCCTACCCTCCTAGTAATACTTATGGCTATAATGGTAAACCTGAATTACCTAGTGAAGGAAGAATTTTAGAAGTTGAAAGATCCACTAAAAACTTCATGCAAATGCAATATGAGCAAAATAAACTATTTACTAAAACTATGGAGGAACAATCTATCATTTTGAAGAACATTAGCCATCCACTTGAGAGTCTAAATAGGGAAATTCCTAGTTTACAATTGAAACTCTCTAATGCTGAAAGAAATATATCATCTTTGTCTGAAGCTCAATCTTCATTGATTAATAAAATGGCTGCTAAACCTGAAACTAATGATAATCCCTTTGCAGCTACCAATGCTATACAAGTAAGAATTAATGAAAATGTTAGACTATTAGCTGAATTACATGCTAAGTGGGAAAGAGAAGATAAAATTGCTAGGAACATTAGTGTTTCTACTATTACCACCACTAGTGTTGAGGCTAGTAATAGTTACTTTAGATGATAAATTTGATTTTGATCTTGATGGTTGCAATATCTCTGAAGTTATTAAGTTCCTACAAAAGCTTGCTAAAAGTCCTAATGCTAGTGCTATGAACATGGCTTTTACAAAACACATTACTGATGCTCTCATAAAGATTAAAGAAGAAAATATGTAACATAAAGCTTATATTCCTATAAAGCAAGAAGATGGTTGGGAACCCATCATTAATATGAAAGTGAATGACTTTGATTTCAAAGCTTTGTGTGATCTTGATAGTAGTGTTTCTATTATGCCTAGAAGGATTTATGATATGCTTGATTTGCCTCCTCTTGAAGGTTGTTATTTGAATGTCCCACTTGATGCCAATGCTAAAAAGAAACTCATTGGGAGTCTTAATGATGTTCTTATTATGGTTAACGATTCTTATGTCCCCGTTGATTTCTATGTTTTTGATGTTGAATACAATGCTTCTTGTCCTATTACTTTGGGAAGACCTTTTCTTAGAACTGTTGGTGCCATCATTGATATGAAAAAAGGCACCATTAAATATCAACTCCCACTCAAGAAAGGTATAGAACACTTCCCTAAAAAGAGAGAAAAGATTTCTTTTGCTTCTCCTATGAAAACAAAATTTGGTCTTAATGCTTTTTCATTTGAGAACACTTGATTCTTTCTTTGCTTCTTATGCCTAACTTAAAGGCGTTAAAGAAAAGTACTTATTGGGAGATAACCCAAAAGTTTTAGATGAGTCTTGGAAGTTATTACCTCTGTAATAACCTCTCCTTACCCTTTTTATTTGCTTTTTGTGCCAAGAGTAACCTCTAATGAGAGATAAGTAATGATTGGGAAAGTTGCTGTCCCGAAACAGATTTCTGTGCTTCACCGTAAAAATTCGTGAGAGAGCTCTGTATGTCGGATTGAGCTATAATTTTTGTGCTTCTGCCCCAGGTTGTTATCTAACTTTCGTTAGTTCAACACTTTTTGATTTGAGCAACAAAAGGTCTTCGAAAAAATTCGTGTTTACCTGCTGGTCTGTTTTGACAGATTTCTGCCATTTTCTGCATTTGCTTCTTGTTGGTTCCTTTTTGAGTTCTTTTGGGGAATTGAGCTTTTTGAGGGAATTGCTACAGTATCTAGTTGTTCTAATGTAAGTTTATTTGGTTTTAGAACTCAGCCTTAAGACTTATTTATCTTGAGTGCACTAATGTTGCTAATAAAGATTGTGTGAAGTTTTGTATGAAGGAAAAATTTCAGGTGTATGGAAGGAATGAGTAATGAGATGAAGGATGGACTAAAGCTCAAGCTTGGGGATGCTACGCGTGTCACCCCAAGAAATATCCAAGAAGTACAAGAGTCAAAGCTTGGGGATGCCCAAGGCATCCCCTTCTTCATCAATAAAAATCCCAGGTTTCTTCCAAACACTTCGTTTTTATTGTTTCATGCACTATTGTGTTGTTCTTGGAGTGTCTTTGTTTTTGTTTTTGGTTTTAGTTTGCTTAGTTTGCTTGAATAAGTTGGTTGGATCCCAACACACTTCTTTTGGAGAGAGACACACCTCGTTATTCATTGCCTAGAACACTCTAGTTTTCATTCTTATTGTTTTGTGAGTGTTCTCTTTTGCTAGCACTGTGTTTAGCCTTAGTTTTCTTGTGCTTTCAGCTTAGAACTTTTTAGTTCTTCCTTTTGGATTTGTGAGACAAGCTCACTGATCTTTATTTATTGTTATCTTTGTGAGTTCTCTCAAATAGTTTGGTTTGGTTTGGAAAAGAGTAGGAAAGTTCATGCTTAAGTGGTAAAGAGAGCTCGTTTTTGACTATGACCTATGCTCTATCATGTCATGCTTCATATTGTTTTGGATTTATGCTTAGTATTCTTTGCTGTAGCATGACTTGTTATAAACAATTGAGATTGCTTAATGTGCCTTGGATGAATCATGCGTTGTTTTAGCATATTAAAGCATAGTATAGTGGTATTCTCCTTTGATGCTTTATTTGGGTTTACTTGGCGCATGCTCACACCATGTTATGACTATCCAAAGTCACCATAGCCTGTATGATCCTTTAGTTTTCAACTTGTAGTATCACTTTATGCTTTGATCAATGATGTTTTGTCGCTCTGCATGATTATGGCCATTATTGCTCTCTTAGTTTGTCGCTCCTAGTCCTTTTCTAGCCTCCACAACAAAGTATGAGTTCCACTCATGCATCCAACTCCCTAAACCAAGTTATTCCAAAGAGTCCACCATACCTACCTACTAGCTTATGCTATTCCAAGTATACTCATGCTTTTGTTTACCTTCCAAATTAAACTTGTTATGAGAAAACTAGTGATTAAAGCTCTCACAAACTTGATGGCACACTTTACTTTTCTTGCCCTTAATAAACTTGAACCATTGTGTCTTCTATGTTGTATATGCTTGCACTTATTTGTCAGGAATTAGCAGAACCATGCTTTCATGGGGAACGCTTTCAACATTGCACTTGGTACTTGTACCTAGTTGATATCATGCTCTTTTGTATATGGATGTCGTCGGTGTGAAATGAAAGGGGAGCTTGTAAGTCCATGGAGTTATGTATATGTGTTAGAGAAACGCATGGGCCACTGGTCTAATCCATGCTGACATGGTGGAAACCTGCAGCGTAACCATAATGAGCTATCTATGAAGCATTCTTCTTATAAAAAAAGAGTCCTATATTGAGAAAAAAAGAGAAAAGAAAAGATACTATGAAAAGAGGAAAGAGAGAAAAAAGCACCATATTCCCATGGTAAATAAGAAGAATGCTGAGATGCTCATTGTCTGCTTGCCTTGTCATTTTGATATGGGGATTCTTCCGTATCATCGGGCAAGGGGTACCGCATTGGCGGTTCTCTATGATACACATGTACTTACGATGACAAGAACTTACCGGTGACTAAACTTGAGTAGCATGAGGAGCGGCCCTCGTATACAAGGGACATGAGATTTCTGACTTATACTTCGTCAAGCATGTACACCATAGTTTGTTCACTTTAACCTTAATCACTTCAAGATGCTTTTGATAGGGGCAATGAGAGCTGAAAGCTATTAAGTACCATAATTTTTGGAACCTCTTTATGAGACTTGAATCCCTACTTCCTTTTACAAAAGGCTTTTCTTGCACCATTATATTGAGTCTCCACCTTCTATCTTTATGCACCTACTTTGAGAGCATAGTGGCCATTCTTAGTTCTATGTGCATTGTCCCAAGACTAGTTGATTGATGCATAACTTGTTATTGCTTGTTTTAAACTATTGTATCTAGTCACTCTTATGACCTTTGAAGGTGTCCTATGCATTTATATTTGCTACTCTATTGAGGGACAAGCTGAATACTATTATGCTATGTTTTCTTTATGTGAAACAAACAAAAGTCTTGCAAAGCATTGTTATTCATGAATCTTTTGTTTGTGCCTTTTCATGTTGCATCATAGTTTCTTTGCTTATTGCTAGAACTTTGTCTTTCATGTTATGATTGTAGCACCCCGGTAAAACCACTACTAGAAAATCGCTGTGTTTTGTCTTTATGCATCACCATGATCGCATGCTCATGTCATGATGCCACATTGCATTTGAGCATTGTCATCATCATGCATATGCTTGCCTAAAACTATTTTCTAAAAGCCTGTATTTGTTTTCTAAATATCCCCATCTTTATTTCAGATTAAAAACCCTTGGTCCGTTAGGATCTTGTACTTGTCTGAAACTATTTTTGAAATGCTTTGTTTTATAAAAAAACAAAAATAATATTTTGAACCGGAGAGGCAGCTCAGCCCGTAGGCCAGACTACCTACTACCCGGCAATCCAAAACAACCTAGCCTAGCCCATCTAACAACAAACCCCTAGACTAACTAAACCCTAACCACAACTAGCCGCCAGCCCCTTCCTTACCCGCCCAGCCGTCGCCGCGGCAGTTGCAACACATGCACCACCCACCCACAGCAGCCCCACCGACCATGTCCACCTTGCGTATGGAGCGACCGATGCGGGATCGTCGTAGGGCTCGCGCCGCACGTCCTCAACCCCACCCTCTCGCTCTGCACGGCCCCCTTGCACCGATGCCCACCAACCCCACGTGCCCCGTGTCGCACAGTGGGCCCACCCTCACGCGTCCGCTGACCCCGTCCCTCTCTTCCTCATCCCGTCTCCACTGCCAACGCAACTTGCCCACCCCCGCGACCGAAACTAGCCCCACCCTTGGCCTCGATCCACGCGATCCCCACCCCGCTCTCCTCCCACCTCGCGTCCTCCCTCGTCTTCCCCTGCAACCACCCCGACACCGCCGGTCACCTTTCCTCGCTCGAGGTTGCCCCGGTCCCGTCCGCCGCGCCCTCCCGCGGTTCCTCTCCACCGGTTTCGCCCCACACGCTCCTCTTCCCCGCCTCCTATCGTTGGCCTCGCTGCCCAGGGTCGACCTCGTGGCTCGGCCGCCTCAACGCCTGAGCTCCTCTCCGCGCCGCAGTGCCAGCCCCGCCTCTGCTCCCCCGTCCTCCTTGTCCGTGCCTCGGCTGCCGTGTGCTCGGCCCCGTGGAGCACACCGTCATCGCCAGCGAGCCGCGCGAGCCGTGCCTCTCCATCGGTCCGTGAGCAGCGCCGCCTGGCTACCCTCTGCGCGTCGCTCCGCCCACGAGCCCGCGAGCCCCTCACCGCAAGGTCGCCGTCCGCCGCTCGCCTCACGAGCCACCTCTCTGCGCCGCCTCTGCACCGCGGTGCCCCCTCTCCTTCTGCATAGCCAGTCATGGCCACCCCTCTGCCGCTCCTCTCCTGGACCTGACCTCCGCGTCCTCACCAGCCGCCGCCTCGCTGGCCGGTCGCGTGACCCAGCCTAGCACGCCTGCTTCCCCGTTTCTCCGACGGATCTCCACCTCCGCATCGCCCTGGCTCCCTCTGGCTGCCATCCCTCGAGCGCGCCGCTGCCGCGCTTGGCCTCTGCAACCCCGGCTGCCATCATGCCCGCCTCGATCCACGGTCGTGGAACGCCGCCACCGGGAGCTCCGTCATCCTCCGGCACCCCACTGCCTCCCTCGAGCCCGACAAGCTCCGGCCGCCCCTGCCTCACCGCCTCCTCCTGCGAGCTCGCCCCAACACCTCCTCGTCTGCAGCGTCAGCCCGAGCCCCTCTGACGGTGCTGCCGCGCACGCGTCCTTGTTCCTGCCTTTTGGTTTCAGTACTCTGGTTGTATATGCATACACGTGCGTATGAATGTGCTTCTGTGCTTATGTGAGCTAGAGCCGACCAAGTTTCTTGGTTGTCACCGATGAAGCAAGGTCACTGAAGGGTTAATCTCGACTTTCTAAGCTGAACAGAGGGATCGTGAGGTGGTATCTGAAGACCCCCGACGCAAGTTCTACTTCATGGAACCCCTAGAGCTCCGTCACGGACACCACCAAGACCTCCTTGCCAGTTCCAAGATCGTCAACAAGGAACGACAAGACCCCTTCTCGGACCCGAAGACCCCGGGTGCGCCGACACGGATCCGATGATCAAAGATCTTCTACACGGTTCCGTGACCCCAATCCCGGAGTCCAAAGACCGTTCCCGTTGAACACGAACCCTCGGCACGCCAAGATCTCCTTCACGGATCCGATGGCCGAGACCCTGGAGACCCCGAGACCGGATCAAAAGACTGATTCCGCCAAGACCGACCTCGGCAAACCCTCGGAACCCCCAAGGTCGCCGAACCCTCTGAGCCCCCCCCCCAATATCTTCGATCCGAGATGTGTGATCCCCTTTCCGAGACCCTATTTTTTAATAATTTGATATATATACTGGTTGCATATTAATTGAGCATGTTTGCATAAATATTGTTGGTGTTTGGGGGTATTTCGATGATTCACCTAAATTAAATATGGAGGCCATATGTGGAATTTTCTAGTGTTATACCGGCTCCATTTAAATTTGTGTAGCGAACCGATGCCCTGTTTCGCCTTGTTAATCCAACATCTAATTTGCGGGGTAGATAAATTGTTGGAGATATGCCCAAGAGGCAATAATAAAGTGGTTATTATTATATCTTTATGTTTATGATAAATGTTTACATCCCATGCTATAATTGTATTAACCGGAAACATTAATACTTGTGTGTTTTGTAAACATAAAAGAGTCCCTAGTAAGCCTCTTGTTAAACTAGCTTGTTGATTAATGGATGATCATGGTTTCCTGATCATGGACATTGGATGTCATTAATAACAAGATCATATCATTAGGAGAATGATGTGATGGACACACACCCGTAGTAAGCATAGCATAAGATCAAGTCATTAAGTTTGTTTGCTATAAGCTTTAAAATACATAGTAACCTAATCCTTCGACCATGAGGTTATGTTAATCACCATCACCGGATGGGTACTTTGATGACATCAAACACCGCTTCGTAACTGGGTGGTCATAAAGGTGTCATTGGGTATTCTGAAAGTATGTGTTGAAGCGCATGGACCAAGATTGGGATTTATCCATCCATATGACAGATAGATATGCTCTAGGCCCTCTCGGTGGAATGTTATCTAATTAGCTTGCAAGCATGTGACTGGGTCACAAGAAATGACATAACATGGAACGAGTAAAGAGTACTTATCAGTAACGAGGTAGAACTAGGTATGGAGATACCGACGATCAAACCTCGGATAAGTAGAGTATCGCGTGACAAAGGGAATTGGTTTCGTATGTTAATGGTTCTATCGATCACGAAGTCATCGTTGAGTATGTGGGAGCCGTTATGGATCTCCAGATCCCGCTGATGGTTATTGATCGGAGAGGTGTCTCCATCATGTCTGCATATTCACGAACCGTAGGGTGACACACTTAAGGTTCGAAGTTGTTTTAAGTAGATATGGAATATGCGTTGGAGACCGAATGTTGTTCGGAGTCTCGGATTGGATCCGGGACATCACGAGAAGATCCGGAATTGTCTGGAGAATAAGATTCATATATTGGAGATCATTTTCTAAGTTAGGAAATCTTCCAGAGTATTTGTATGGGGATTCTAGAAGGTCTCGGAATGTTCCGGAAGGTTCTGGAAGATTTCTTGGAGTTTGCTTGAAAACCAAGAAAGGATCAAGGAATCCTTGTGGGGTAAGACAAGGAGTAGTGGGGGAGGAGGACTCCTTTCCCCCTCCCAATCCACCGGCCAAGGAGGGAGGGGAGTCCTACTAGGACTCCCCCTCCCATGGCGCCTCCCTCCTTTAAATAGAGGGGTGGAGGCGCCACCCCCTTGTCCCCTCTACTCTTGCCCTAGCCGCCTCTCTCCTCCTCCTTTCTTCTGCTCAGGCTTAGGCGAAGCCCTGCAGAATTCTCTACTCCACCACAACCACCACGCCGTCGTGCTGCTGGGATTCCGTGGAGAAGATCTAGTACCTCCGCTGCTCGCTGGAACAGGGAGAGGAAGGTCTACTTCGACTCCGCACGTGTGACCGACTGCGAAAGCGCTGCCGGAACGCGGCGCCGGAAGGATCGTCCACTCGATCTTGAGATCAACAAGTGATCGACTACATCAACCACGAGATCCAATCTCGTAACGCTATTCGGATCTACAAGGGTTAGTACATATATATCTCGTTGCACATGTCTAATAGATTAGATCTTGGCTTTTATCTAGATTAGATTTGGGTTTTGTTCGTTCTTGCGGTAGAATTTTTTTGTTTTCCATGCTACGAACCCTTCAGTGGTATCAGAGCCGTGTCTATGCGTAGATCTGTTGCACGAGTAGAACACAATGGTTTTGTGGGCGTTGGTGCTCATGTCGTCTTTTGCTTTGTGTATTTTGCATCTTGCGGTATGGTGGGATGAAGCGGCTCGGGCTAACCTTACATGTCATCGCACATGAGACTTGCTCCACGCTTGACGTGTAACTTGCTTTGCACAAGTGGCTTTGCGGGTGTCTGTCTCTCCCACCATAGTATAGATCCAATCTACACTTTGCACTTGATAGCACTTGTATCAACGTTGTGGTTCATGTTCGTAGGTAAGATATGTTCTTATTCGAAAGCCCCAAGCCACGTAAAACATGCAAAGAAGATTAGAGGCGTCTAACTCATTTTTGCAGGGGTTTTGTGATGTGATATGGCCATTATGTGATTGTGATTATATTTGATGTATGCAATGATCCATATTGTAATATGGCAACCGACAGGAGCCTAATGGTTATCTTTAAATTTTGTTTAAGACATGCATGTCTATTCATCATGTAATAGCTTTATTCCAAGTAGTTGTAATAGTTGCTGTTGGTGATGGACAACCATGAAGCGGCGCCACGGACCTTGACGCCATGCTGGTGATGATGGAGATCATGTCCGTGCTTTGGAGATGGAGATCAAAGGCACAAGAAGAAAGGGCCATATCATATCACACTAATTATGAATTGCCTGTGATGTTAATCCTTTATGCATCTTGTATTGCTTAGATCGCGACGGTAGCATTATAAGATGATCCCTCTCACTAAATATCAAGTAATAAAGTGTTCGTCCTTAGTTGGCACCGTTGCTAAGACACGTCGTTTCGAAGCATCTCGTGATGATCGGGTGAGATAGACTCTACATGTGCATACAACGGGTGCAAGCCAGATTTGCACATGCGGAAACTAAGGTTAACCTTGACGAGCCTAGCATGTACAGACATGGTCTCGGAACACGGAATACCGAAAGGTAAAGCATGAGTCATATGGATGATATGATGAACATGTTGATTGTTCGCCTTTAAAGCTACATCATCTCACGTGATGATTGGACTTGGTGTAGTGGATTTGGTTCGTGTAATCACTAAAACAACTCGAGGGATGTTGTTTTGAGTGGGAGTTCATTTGTAATTTGGATTGGTCGAACTCAATTTATCATAAACACAATCAAAGTGAAATTGCATAGTTTGTTGTAGTCATTGGCATCCATTCACCACCTTACGCTTAGTTATAGTTGAGATAGTGGAACTATAGAAATTCTGGATATTTACTTTACGAACTGGTATCGTATTGTTTTGAATGTCAATTTAAAGTTTATAAGTCCTATTGCAATCTTTCAGCAAACTCCGTTTACTCTGTGAAGTTTAATAAATAGTATTAAATCAAGAGTAACAATTCCAGTGTTAGTATCTAATGTATCATCTTTGCCTCCATGATTCTGGATACTCAAAAGATTGTTTTTAATGTCAAGTTTATCTAAGAGCTGAAAGCAATGTTTCAGAAATCATCATATGTGAAAGGTATTGCGATATCTAAAACAATGTGTTGGTTACAACATGATAGAGTATACGTCCTCATATTTGATGAGAAATTTTGAAGGTTGGAGACGCTAGTCGTCCTAATCCTCCAAAAGGTTTTGAAAAAGAAACATTATACTCGCAATTCACCTTTGTAAGCTATAGCAGCTTGATCATGAAAGTTGTCATGATCAGGATGAATAGAAGATGTAAGTAAAATATTTACTACACTAAAAGATTACTAAAGAATGGAATTTTGAAAGAATGCCAAACATTTGATGATGGTAATCCACCTCAAAGTGCAAGTCCAAAGGTATTAGTAGTTGACTATATACGCTTTGTACCATGTGTCATGTTGATGACACCACTATTTATGTTGATAGATTCTTTTAAAAGAAAAGGAACTGCTGAAAGAGAATCTATAAAATATTTGGCAGAAAATAAAAGGTTGGAGATGTCCAACTTAGGCATATAGAAGATATAAATGTTATGGTTGTATTCCTTGCTTGTTAAAACAATGTGGTTCTTAGGTATTGGATACCGAATTGGTTGGTATGAAGTGTCATACAGGACAACACAATTCATGAACTGCAATGGCCTAAGTAACTAGCAAGAGAAAATGTGATGATGTTCATCGAAAACAAACAAAGGGTTGTTGTGTTGCTCGTTAACATCAAAGCTTGCCTTCAAGATTTGTATCAATAATTGTTATTTTGATCAGGTATTATGACGACAAAAGGTTGTTCAAATAATTACCGTATTCCATAATAGATGGATAATATACAAGTCTGATAGGATAAATAACGACCATAAAACTAATGCTAAAATGTCGCAAGACAAATGATTGAAAGATCACTTGCAAAGTGACATCGCTGTTTAAATTGTATTGAAAGGATATATGAAGAAACTCCATGTTGATGGATTTTTGGAGTCTTTGATTTGGATCAAATGACGCTTGTGATACTTTCCTGGAGATAATTAAAACTCCGTTCGTAGGCCAAAAGAGGAACGAACGACTAACTGATTGGAATTTGTACATATTGATGTATATAGTCCATTATGTGTAGTCGTGGGCGATGGATTTCAACTTCATATGCTTTCTCCGAAGATTTGAGTGAGTATATGTATATACTTACTCAATAAGGAAGAAGTATGAAACATTTGAAAAATGTTCAAAGACTTTCAAGATGAAGTGGAAAATCATTGTAACAAGAAAATAAAAGAGTTTATGATTGGATCATAAAGAAAGATGTTTGAGTTACAAGTTTAGCAAAAACACCTAAGATTTGAGGAATTGTTCCATGGATTTGCATTTCCCAAAACACCATAGGAGTATGGAGTGTTCGAGATATGTAATGAAACCTTGTTTTACATGGTAAGATCAAAGGTGTCATTTATAAAATTGCCATTATATTTTAAAGATTAAAGCTTTAGTGACTACCGCTTTTACACTGAAAAGAGCTCCATCGTGATCCGTTGAAATGACACCATATAAGTCATGGTTTGGGATAAAACCCGAATTGTCTTTTCTTAAATTTTGGTATGCTATGCATAAGTAAAATATTTACAACCAAAGTCGGATAAGCACGTCTTTGTAGGTTATTCCAAAGAATTTGTTGGGAATTTCTCCATAACGCCGAGGATAAAAGAGTTTGTCGCTTGGAACGTCAAGTTTCTTGAGAAGGAATTTTTCGTGAAAAGTTAAGTGGGAGGACAATAGAACTTTGATAAGGTTGTTGAACCTTAGCTATATGTGCTAAGTAGCGCAGCGCCGGAAAGTGTCCCGGTGGCGGCCACAATGCTCATGGCTCTCGTGATTACAAAAGGTGTGATCTCGGAGATTAGAGTTCCTATAGAACCGTGTGGGTCGGTAAGAATCAAATAGTAAGATTTGATAAGCAAGTCGTTATTGTTTTGACAATGATGAACCGACTACATGAAAAGAAGCGATGATGGGCCCTGACTCCATAAAATGACTAGAAGTCATGGAATCCATGATAGTATCCATACACGAGAAATCAAGTTTCTGAACTTAGAAGACCCTCCGGAAAGGCGTGAAGCCTATCGGTCGTGTTTGGATCTATAAAGAAATAGACATGGATGTTTCAAATCTATGAAATAGTCGACATGTCGGAAAGAGTTTACGACAATGTTCAAGGAATTGACTATGATAAGATTTGATCTTTCATAGCGATATTTAGTCTGGACGGATTAATGTAGCAACCACTACATATATTTTGGTATATGGTAGTTGAACAAACAAAACAAGTTCTTCTAATAGAATGGTTACCTAGGACGTGTACATGACACGATCCAAAGGGTTTTGTTAATTCAAAGGATGCTAAAAGAGTATGCAAAACTTCAATGGTTGAAGTGAGCATCACGGAGTTGGAATCTTCAGAGACGATGAAGATGTTTGCATTTTGCAAGAAATTAAGTGGGAGCGCTAAGACATATTTCTAATACATTATGTGAAATACATATTGTTGGTTGGAAATAATGTATCTTTTATTGACACAGGTTAAGAATTTCATTTCGATGAAAGACTTAGGCATAACTCAAGAATTAGGCATCAATGTCTATATGGATAGATTGAGGCGCTAATATGGTTTTGCCAAATGTACATAGATAAGATGTTGAATGAGTTCAATATGGAAACAACAAGAAAGGTTCTTGATGCACGGAAAGGACTAACTCAAGATTCAAGTGTGTTGACATGAGATTCAAGTGTTTTGACACTTGGTGAAATCACAAGAATATTTTGATCAATCATTCTTTGAGATGTACACATCCAGATATGTCCTATGCTCTAAATGTTATGAGCATATACCAGAATGATTCATAAGATGATCATTGGACAATAGTAAAGATATTCTTATGAGCTTTGGAAGAACTAAGAATATATCATGTATAAGTGACAAATAGTTAAATGTAGTTCATTGTAAAGTGTTACATTGATACTAGTTTTGTCACAAGATACATTGTATGACAATTGTATCAACATAATTTAATCCCAAGGAACTAAAGGTCTCACCAAAGGACCAAATTTATACAATGCCATCTCATTGGAGAATGAGTAATGCGTAGAGACGCAAGGACATGCAAATACACACGGACCTGGAAGTGTCAGATCCGAAGATTATGTTTACCACTAGCAATAGTGTCTATACAACACCAGAAAGCCATAGGTGTTGAATGCACAAGTTTTTTTTAACTAGATTATTGACTCTAGTGCAAGTGGGAGACTGTTGGAGATATGCCCAAGAGGCAATAATAAAGTGGTTATTATTATATCTTTATGTTTATGATAAATGTTTACATCCCATGCTATAATTGTATTAACCGAAAACATTAATACTTGTGTGTTTTGTAAACATACAAGAGTCCCTAGTAAGCCTCTTGTTAAACTAGCTTGTTGATTAATGGATGATCATGGTTTCCTGATCATGGACATTGGATGTCGTTAATAACAAGATCATATCATTAGGAGAATGATGTGATGGACACACACCCGTAGTAAGCATAGCATAAGATCAAGTCATTAAGTTCGTTTGCTATAAGCTTTAAAATACATAGTAACCTAATCCTTCGACCATGAGGTTATGTTAATCACATCACCGGATGGGTACTTTGATGACATCAAACACCGCTTCGTAACTGGGTGGTCATAAAGGTGTCATTGGGTATTCTGAAAGTATGTGTTGAAGCGCATGGACCAAGATTGGGATTTGTCCATCCATATGACGGATAGATATGCTCTAGGCCCTCTCGGTGGAATGTTATCTAATTAGCTTGCAAGCATGTGAGTGGGTCACAAGGAATGACATAACATGGAACGAGTAAAGAGTACTTATCAGTAACGAGGTAGAACTAGGTATGGAGATACCGACGATCAAACCTCGGATAAGTAGAGTATCGCGTGACAAAGGGAATTGGTTTCGTATGTTAATGGTTCTATCGATCACGAAGTCATCGTTGAGTATGTGGGAGCCGTTATGGATCTCCAGATCCCGCTGATGGTTATTGATCGGAGAGGTGTCTCCATCATGTCTGCATATTCACGAACCGTAGGGTGACACACTTAAGGTTCAAAGTTGTTTTAAGTAGATATGGAATATGCGTTGGAGACCGAATGTTGTTCGGAGTCTCGGATTGGATCTGGGACATTACGAGGAGATCCGGAATTGTCCGGAGAATAAGATTCATATATTGGGGATCATTTTCTAAGTTAGGAAATCTTCCGGAGTATTTGTATGGGGATTCTAGAAGGTTTCGGAATGTTCCGGAAGGTTCTGGAAGACTTCTTGGAGTTCGCTTGAAAACTAAGAAAGGATCAAGGAATCCTTGTGGGGTAAGACAAGGAGTAGTGGGGGAGGACGACTCCTTTCCCCCTCCCAATCCGCCGGCCAAGGAGGGAGGGGAGTCCTACTAGGACTCCCCCTCCCATGTCGCCTCCCTCCTTTAAATAGAGGGGTGGAGGCGCCACCCCCTTGTCCCCTCCACTCTTGCCCTAGCCGCCTCTCTCCTCCTCCTTTCTTCTGCTCAGGCTTAGGCGAAGCCCTGCAGAATTCTCTACTCCACCACCACCACCACGTCGTCGTGCTGCTAGGATTCCGTGGAGAAGATCTACTACCTCCGCTGCTCGCTGGAACGGGGACAGGAAGGTCTACTTCGACTCCGCACGTGTGACCGACTGCGGAAGCGCTGCCGGAACGCGGTGCCGGAAGGATCGTCCACTCGATCTTGAGATCGGCAAGTGATCGACTACATCAACCACGAGATCCAATCTCGTAACGCTATTCGGATCTACAAGGGTTAGTACATATATATCTCGTTGCACATGTCTAATGATTAGATCTTGGCTTTTATCTAGATTAGATCTAGGTTTTGTTCGTTCTTGCGGTAGAATTTTTTTGTTTTCCATGCTACGAACCCTTCATAAATAACTCGAACCTATTAATTAATTGTCGGGACCCCGGTTCCGCTTAATATTGACTAATTGCACTGCATCTTTGCCATGTCATGCATCATATCAAAATCATGTCGGATCTTTTGCCGTAGTATTAAATAGTGCATCCGGTGTCTATTGTAGTGTTTGATTCTTCGTGGATTAGGCCGATGAGTTGATGCGAGTATCGACAAGTTCTCCAGATATGATCCTTTGGCAGTGTTTCCCAGGCGAGCATTCTCCCCCTTTCTACCTATTTTGCATTTCAGTCTTTACTTCCTTCCTGTTGATCTACTGCTATCCTTGTTGCGATGCTTTAGTTTCGGTACCATTTATATTCCTTGCAGCATCTATATTGCCTTGGACACATCCTATTGCCTGTTGTTGATAGATAGTCGGTCTTGCGAGTCGTAGTTGCTTGTTCAGGTGCTGCTTCCTGCCGTTGTCGTTCTACCGTTGACGGCAAGTTGGCACATGATTAATGGTGGTGATGTTTAACGATGGAGAGGATCATGACTTTAACTACAACTATTAAATTGCTGGGATAACTAATGAAAGAGGCACCGGTGAGCAATATATGCTATTTGGTTTTTATGTCCACTTGTGTCCCGTAGGCCCCGAGTACTTGATACCTGTTCCTTGACTATTCGCACTATCCACATCCGAAAGTGTCTATGAATCCCCCTTAGCCAGAGCTTGATTCATTTCTTATTTCTTGGGGCCACAAGTAGTTTGGGGCTTTAATACTATCCTGTACTTATGCCATGCTTTACTGCTTTATTTAAGATTGTGCGTGGAGCACCTGTACTATTTTGGAACGTGGAATGTTTTCGCGGTATCAACAAGCCCAGTCACACTTTCGGGTTCCCAGTCGTTTACAGCCATTGACACAAACCCTAGGTCCATCTCGGAGCCGGCCAACTTCGTTGCGGGTAGCTTAGTGGGGTGGCCCCCTGAAATCTTTTATGAATCCTGTGATTGCTTTGTCGTGAAAGCCTCGTTGGGTTTTGATTTGGTTTTTCCGAGGTTGATCGAGTGTGTGTTGCTATTTGTGCACCCTGCAGGGTAAATCTTTCTGAAAGCCGTGTCCGCGGTTATGGACGACTTGGAGCACAGTATCTTGATCATAGACAAGCATAACTAAAGTACTGCTTTTAATTTGACTTAATATGTGACTAGTAATCAGCTTCACTACAATGGAATGGATATTAAAATGCCAACATCTGGTGGATCTGGGGTTGTTTTGTGACATGCTATACCTGCCTAGTAAGTATTGCAACTCCAATGGAATGTGATAAAAGTGCCAACAATTGCTGGGTTTTGGGATTCCTCAGTACAATTGTATCTGACTAGTAAATGTTCCAACTACAACTGGATGGTTAACTAAAACTGCCCACTACTTATGCTATTGGGATGACTCATTCTATCTATATCTGACTAGTAAGCGCTGCAACTATAATGGAATGGATAAAACTGCCAACTGTGTGAGTTCCTCGGTTTGACTTCCTCGTTTGGTCTCGAGGGGGAATACTAGGATGGGTATGATTGGTGCTAGTATAAGTTTGGTTCCGAATAGGTCTTTCTTATCTCTCTCTAATAACCGACAGTTTATTGAGACTCTATAGGTTGTTTAGTGCATGCTTCGCTGCCGCTTCAGCCCACCATGCCTTTGTAGGCGAGAGCCGCCGAATTCTAGCCTCGTCGTGTACTGGCCTCAGTACTGACGCTCCCCTTTTTCCTTTACCCTTTGTCGGCACCCCTTTTGTTTTGGAAGGTATAAGTTCGACGTCGTTAGCAGGGTTACCCTTCCGGCTTGGCCTGGGCAGGGTTATGGACGCCATTGGTTATTCTTCAGGGCTCTTAGCCCCATTTGCATCTTGTCCGTAGTCGGACGCTCTATCGTTTCAAGGTGATTTGGATCTTTGTATAGTATATCTGTATTCTTGACTCATGGAGTCGTTGTTGTATATATATATATATGTTCTGTGGGTTCCATTGTGGACTAATGTGTAATGGTATTACTTTGTTCTCCACCCGCACGCAAGTTCCTGGTGGGCGTCCTTGAATCGTTTCTATGCGGGTTTGGCAGGAAGCGCTAAAACTTGCATAGGGCCGATTCGAGGGTGTTACAGAGTGGTATCAAAGCACAGCCGTTACGATACCCCACTGGTCCAGCCTGTAGGATAACCTAGCTAACGGCCAAAGTAGAGTGTCAAAACTATTTTGCAGAATCAGTTGGATAGATCTGATTAAGTCTGCTTTTACTCCTTATCCCTCTGCTGTTCTCCTCTTACCTCTGCATGTTTTGGATCTGTTCTCTTATCTTTTCTTCGAGTCCAGGATTTCTCGTGGTTGGGTTTCCGTCGTACCTTCAGGGTTGCACTTCCTCTTTTGGTAACGGTGTTTCTACATCCGGTCTTCGTGCTATCCGAGGAATCTTTCATCTGTTGGATTTCTCTTCGTTGCCTTCCGGTGGATTCAACGCGAAGACATCAGCTACGCGAGATCCAATGCAGAGTCTGCATCACTCTTTTGTTCCTGAACCTCGCTTGTCGAGATCTTCAGTCTGATTCCGAGAGTTGGTTGCATAATTCTCCTATCCATGTACAAAGTAATGCTCTGGGTGCGCGATGGACTGATCACCATCCGACTACTCTTATCATTCGCTCTTGTACATCGAATCGGAGAATCAAGCAATTTTACTCCGTCCCCAGAAGTTAGAGGTGGCTTTATCTTCTGATGCCTCTACCTTCGTCCTTGTTTCTCCGGAGTGTTCTCTCGATGATCATGGACAGCGACCTCTTGTTAGTGGTGTCGCAAGGATCTAATTGAAGCAAGAAGATTCAGATCGTCGGCTTTCTTCTGGTACCATGAGGCGGATATCGAGGGCGAGATCCCATGTTAGTGGTGTCGAATGTAGCACCCCGGTAAAACCAGTACTAGAAAATAGCTGTGTTTTGTCCTTATGCATCACCATGATCGCATGCTCATGTCATCATGTCACATTGCATTTGAGAATCGTCATCATCATGCATATGCTTGCCTAAAACTATTTTCTAAAAGCCTGTATTTGTTTTCTAAATATCCCCAGCTTTATTTCAAATTAAAAACCCTTGGTCCGTCAGGATCTTGTACTTGTCTGAAACTATTTTTGAAATGCTTTGTTTTATAAAAATAAACAAAAATAATATTTTGTACCGGAGAGGCAGCTTAGCCCGTAGGCCAGACTACCTACTACCCGGCAGCGCAAAACAACCTAGCCTAGCCCATCTAACAGCAAACCCCTAGACTAACTAAACCCTAACCACAACCAGCTGCCAGCCCCTTCCTTACCCGCCCAGCCGCCGCCACGGCAGTTGCAACACACGCACCACCCGCACACAGCAGCCCCATCGACCGTGTCCACCTTGCGTACGCAGCGACCGACGCAGGATCCTCGTAGTGCTCGCGCCGCACGTCCTCAACCCCACCCTCTCGCTCTGCATGACCCCCTCGGACCGATGCCCACCAACCCCACGTGCCTCGCGTCGCACAGTAGGCCCACCCTCACGCGTCCGCTCACCCCGTCCCTCCCTCCCTCATCCCGTCTCCAGTGCCAACGCAACCTGCCCACCCCCGCGACCGAAACCGGCCCCACCCCTGGCCTCGATCCACGCGATCCCCACCTTGCTCTCCTCCCACCTTGTAACACCCTCGAATCGGCCCTATGCAAGTTTTAGCCCTTTCCGCCTAACCCGCATAGAAACGATTCAAGGACGCCTACCAGGCACTTTCGTGCGGGTGGAAAACAAAGTAATACCATTACACAACATTTCTCGATGGGACCCACATAACAGATATATATACAACAGCGACTCAACGAGTCAAGAATACAGATATACAATACAAAGATCCAAATCACCTTGAAAACGTTACCGCGTCCGAGTACGGACAAGGTGCAAATGGGGCTAAGAGCCCTAAAGAATAACCGATGGCGTCCATAACCCTGCCCAGGCCAAGCCGGTAGGGTAATCCTGCTAACGACGTCGATCCCAAACCTGCTAAAAAAAGGGGTGCCAACAAAGGGCAAAGGAAAAGGAGGAGCATCAGTACTGAGGCCAGTACACGGTGAGGCTAGAATTCGGCGGCTCTCGCCTACATAGGTATGGTGGACTGAAGCGGCAGCGCAGCGACACTAAACCACCTATAGAGACTCGGTACAACTGGCGGTTATTAGAGAGGGGTAAGAAAGACCTATTCGGATCCAATCTGAAGCTAACACCAAACAAACCCATCCTGGTATTTCCCCCTCGAGACCAAACGAGGAAGTTGGACCAAGGAACTCACAAAGTTGGCAATTTTACTCATTCCATTATAGTTGCAGCAATTACTAATCAGCTATAGATATCATGAGTCATTCTGATAGCATAAGTAGTGGGCAGTTTTTAATTACCATTCAGTGGTAGTTGAAGTGCCTACTAGTCAGATATAATTGTCCCGAGGAATCCCAAAACCCAGCAGTTGTTGGCACTTTTATCACATTCCATTGGAGTTGTAATACTTACTAGGCAGGTATAGTATGACATAGGTCACCACAGATCCACCAGTTGTTGATATTTTTAGTATCCATTCCATTATAGTTGCATCTGATTACTAGTCACATATTAAGTCAAATTTATAGCACTACTTTAGTTATGCTTGTCTATGATCGAGATACTGTGCTCCAAGTCGTCCATAACCGCGGACACGGCTTTCAGAAAGTTTTACCCTGCAGGGGTGCACAAATAGCAACACACACTCGATCAACCTCGGAAAAACCAACTCAAAACCCAACGAGGCTTTCACGACAAAGCAATCACAGGATTCATAAATATTTCAGGGGGCCACCCCACTAAGCTACCCGCAACGAAGTTGGCCGGCTCCGGAACGGACCCAGGGTTTGTGTCAATGGCTGAAAACGACTGGGAACCCGAAAGTGTGACTAGGCTTGTCGATACCGCGAAAACACTCCGCGATCCTAAACAGTACAGGTGCTCCACGCACAATCTTAAATAAAGCAGTAAAGCATGGCATAAGTACAGGATAGTAATAAAGCCCCAAACTACTTTGTGGCCCCAAGAAATAGAAATGAATCAAGCTCTGGCTCAAGGGGGTCCACGTCCCCCCGGATGTGGATAGTGCAAAAAATCAAGGAACAGGTATCAAGTACTCGGGGTCCTACGGGACACAAGTGAGCGTGGAAGAACCAAATAACATCTATTGCCCACCGATGCCTCTGCATTAGTTATATCTAGCATTTTAATAGTTGTATTTAAAGTCATGATCAACTCCACCAATAAGCATCTCCACCAATAAACATCTGGCAGCATTCCAACAACTGTGGTACTTGACAACACGAGATCGCACCTGAGCAAGCAACTACGACTCGCAAGGCTAGCTATCTACCAAACACAGGTAATGGGAGGTGTCCAAGGCAATATAGAGTCTGCACGGGATAAAACTGGTGTACGGAAACTAAAGCATCGTGACACGGATAGCAATAGATCAACTGGAGGAAATAAAGAGTATAAATGCAAAATAGGTAGAAGGGGGAGAGATGCTCGCCTGGGAAACACTGCCGAAGGATCATATCCGGAGAACTTGATGATACTCGCATCCACTCATCGGCCTAATCCGCGAAGAAGCAAACACTAGAAGAAACACCGGATGCAATATTTAATACCACGGCAGAAGATCCGACATGATCATGATATGATGCATATGCGGTGCAATTAGGCAGTATTAAGCGGAACCGGGGTCCCGACAATTAATTACACGGTTCAAGTTATTTAGAACCCCCGCAATTTAAATGTTGTATTAACAAGGCAACATGGCATCGGTTCGCTACACAGATTGAAATGGAGCCAATATAAGGCTAGAATAGCCCGCATATGGACTCCATATTTAATTTAGGTGAATCGACTATTTAACCCAACCCACCAGATGACATGTATGCAAGCATGATGATTTAATGATGCGACAGGTATATGTCATATTATAAAAATAGAGGCTTAGGGTCACACATTTGGGTTCGGAGGATCTTGGGTTCCGGGGTCCGGGGTTCGATAGGGTTCGACGAGGGGGAACGGCTCGACGGGATCGGTCTCGGACAACGGAAGTAGATCTTGTCGCATCCGGGAAGAAGGGCTAGGTTTGGCGTCGGCGGCTAATCGGATTCGCCCTAGTTGGTGTCGCCCTTGTCATCGCGCAGATCTTGTCGGGTCCGCATATCGGGTCGGTCTTGGCATCCGGGGTGAAGTACTTGGCGTCCGGGAAGGCGATCTTGGCGTCCGGGGTCTCGGCATCGCATCCGGGAAGGAGGTCTTATCGCATCCGATGGATCAGTCCTCGGGGTCGGAGAACTTGGCGCGCCGGGGATCGGTCTTCGGACTCAGGGAGGGAGATCTTGGCGTCCGACTTTAATTAGCGAAGGTGTACTTGGTTCCGGTACCGTGCGGTCTTCAGGTGGCACGAGTCAGGGTCGATCTTGGTAAGCCACATAAACAGGTCACAGACACATATTTATCTTTGCATGCTTAACATACACACGCGCCACTAGCACCACCGTGCTAGAAGCACAACACCAGGAAGGGGAAACACAGAGACGTGGACGCGAGGTGGCTACAGAATAACCCCAATGCAGAGGGTGTGGAGGATTACCACGACGCTGCCACAACACGGGAAGGAGGTCATCGCAGGCGGTGGGGACGCGTGCAGGCAGGAAACAGGGCGGGGTCATCCGAGACAGGGTGCACGCGCCTGGTCGTCGGGGACGCGGTGACGGGCCCTGCGAGCCTGCAGCCAGAGATGCGGGCGGCAGGAGGGCTCGACGAGGAAGGGCGTGTGCGGGCAGAGGTCGCGGAGGCAGAGGAGGTCACGTGGGCCTGCGGAGAACCGGCGACGCGGGCGGCGCTCGAGAGTCAAGGACGAGCAGACCCACGAGGCAGCGACCGTGATGAGCTTGGGCGAGATGCGGGCGAGAAGTTGAGGCCGGTGGCGGACGTGGCTCGGCTCGAGCGACCGGAGAGGAGGCACCAACGGCGGCGGACGGAGGACGGGTGGAGGCGGCCGGCGAAGGGGCCGATGGTGGCGGAGCTTGGCGACCTCGGGGAGAGCGGCCCAGGGACGCGACGAGCGGCGACGGGGGTTGGTCACAGGCGCCGGCCCTAGCGGTGGAGATCGCTCGGCAAGGAGGAGGGCGCGACGGGGAAGGTGGCGACCTTGGCCGACGATGGCGACGCAGGGGCGGCAGAGCTCGCTGGGCAGATCCGCGCAGGCCGGGTTGAGCGCGGGCGGCTACGGGGAAGAGGGCGAGGCGACGACGGAGGCCGGGAGGGAGAGGTGTTGGAGATATGCCCAAGAGGCAATAATAAAGTGGTTATTATTATATCTTTATGTTTATGATAAATTTTTACATCCCATGCTATAATTGTATTAACCGGAAACATTAATACTTGTGTGTTTTGTAAACATAAAAGAGTCCCTAGTAAGCCTCTTGTTAAACTAGCTTGTTGATTAATGGATGATCATGGTTTCCTGATCATGGACATTGGATGTCGTTAATAACAAGATCATATCATTAGGAGAATGATGTGATGGACACACACCCGTAGTAAGCATAGCATAAGATCAAGTCATTAAGTTCGTTTGCTATAAGCTTTAAAATACATAGTAACCTAATCCTTCGACCATGAGGTTATGTTAATCACCATCACCGGATGGGTACTTTGATGACATCAAACACCGCTTCATAACTGGGTGGTCATAAAGGTGTCATTGGGTATTCTGAAAGTATGTGTTGAAGCGCATGGACCAAGATTGGGATTTGTCCATCCATATGACGGATAGATATGCTCTGGGCCCTCTCGGTGGATTGTCATCTAATTAGCTTGCAAGCATGTGACTGGGTCACAAGGGATGACATAACATGGAACGAGTAAAGAGTACTTATCAGTAACGAGGTAGAACTAGGTATGGAGATACCGACGATCAAACCTCGGATAAGTATAGTATCGCGTGACAAAGGGAATTGGTTTCATATGTTAATGGTTCTATCGATCACAAAGTCATCGTTGAGTATGTGGGAGCCGTTATGGATCTCCAGATCCCGCTGATGGTTATTGATCGGAGAGGTGTCTCCATCATGTCTGCATATTCACGAACCGTAGGGTGACACACTTAAGGTTCGAAGTTGTTTTAAGTAGATATGGAATGTGCGTTGGAGACCGAATGTTGTTCGGAGTCTTGGATTGGATTCGGGACGTCATGAGGAGCTCCAGAATTGTCCGGAGAATAAGATTCATATATTGGGGATCATTTTCTAAGTTAGCAAATGTTCCGGAGTATTTGTATGGGGATTCTAGAAGGTTTCGGAATGTTCCGGAAGATTCTGGAAGATTTCTTGGAGTTTACTTGAAAACCAAGAAAGGATCAAGGAATCCTTGTGGGGTAAGACAAGGATTCGTGGGGGAGTAGGACTCTCCCCCCACCTCCTTGATCCGCCGGCCAAGGGAGAGGGGAGTCCTACAAGGACTCCACCTCCCCATGGCGCCTCCCTCCTTTAAATAGAGGGGTGGAGGCGCCACCCCTAGCCCCCTTGCACTTCAAACCCTAGCCGCCTCTCTCCTCCTCCTTCCCTCTGCTCTGGCTTAGGCGAAGCCCTGCAGAATTCTCTACTCCACCACCACCACCACGCCGTCGTGCTGCTAGGATTCCGTGGAGAGATCTACTACCTCCGCTGCTCGCTGGAACGGGGAGAGGAAGGTCTGCTTCGACTCCGCACGTGTGACCGACTGCGGAAGCGCTGCCGGAACGCGGCGCCGGAAGGATCGTCTACTCGATCTTGAGATCGGCAAGTGATCGACTACATCAACCACGAGATCCGAATATCGTAACGCTTTCGGATCTACAAGGGTTAGTACAGATCTATCTCGTTGCACATGTCAATAGATTAGATCTTGGCTTTTATCTAGATTAGATCTAGGTTTTGTTCGTTCTTGCGGTAGAAATTTTTTGTTTTCCATGCTACGAACCCATCAGTGGTATCAGAGCCGTATCTATGCGTAGATATGTTGCACGAGTAGAACACAATGGTTTTGTGGGCGTTGGTGCTCGTGCCGTCTTTTGCTTTGTGTACTTTGCATCTTGCGGTATGGTGGGATGAAGCGGCTCGGGCTAACCTTACATGTCATCGCACATGAGACTTGCTCCACGATTGACGTGTAACTTGCTTTGCACAAGTGGCTTTGCGGGTGTCTGTCTCTCTCACCATAGTATAGATCCAATTTACACTTTGCAACTTGATAGCACTTGTATCAACGTTGTGGTTCAGTTTCGTAGGTAAGATCCGTTCTTATTCGAAAGCCTCAAGCCACGAAAACATGCAAAGAAAATTAGAGGCGTCTAACTTGTTTTTGCAGGGGTTTTGTGATGTGATATGGCCATCATGTGATTGTGATTATATTTGATGTATGCAATGATCCTTGTTGTAATATGGCAACCGGTAGGAGCCTAATGGTTGTCTTCAATTCTGTTAAGACCTGCGTGTCTATTCATCATGTAATAGCTTTATTCCAAGTAGTTGTAATAGTTGCTGTTGGTGATGGACAACCATGAAGCGGCGCCACGGACCTTGACGCCATGCTGGTGATGATGGAGATCATGTCCGTGCTTTGGAGATGGAGATCAAAGGCACAAGAAGAAAGGGCCATATCATATCACACTAATTATGAATTGCCTGTGATGTTAATCCTTTATGCATCTTGTATTGCTTAGATCGTGACGGTAGCATTATAAGATGATCCCTCTCACTAAATATCAAGTAATAAAGTGTTCGTCCTTAGTTGGCACCGTTGCTAAGACTCGTCGTTTCGAAGCATCTCGTGATGATCAGGTTTGATAGACTCTACGTGTGCATACAACAGGTGCAAGCCAGATTTGCACATGCGGAAACTAAGGTTAACCTTGACGAGCCTAGCATGTACAGACATGGTCTCAGAACACGGAATACCGAAAGGTAAAGCATGAGTCATATGGATGATATGGTGAACATGTTGATTGTTCGCCTTTAAAGCTACATCATCTCACGTGATGATCGGACTTGGTGTAGTGGATTTGGTTCGTGTAATCAGTAAAACAACTCGAGGGATGTTGTTTTGAGTGGTAGTTCATTTGTAATTTGGATTAGTTGAACTCAATTTATCATAAAAATAATCAAAGTGAATTTGCATAGTTTGTTGTAGTCATTGGCATCCATTCACCACCTTACACTTAGTTATAGTTGAGATAGTGGAACTATAGAAATTCTGGATATTTACTTTACGAACTGGTATCGTATTGTTTTGAATGTCAATTTAAAGTTTATAAGTCCTATTGCAAACTTTCAGCAAACTCTATTTACTCCATGAAGATTAATAAGTAGTATTAAATCAAGAGTAAGAATTCCAATGTTAGTATCTAAAGTATCATGTTTGTCTCCATGATTATTGATATTCAAAAGGTTGTTTTAATATCAAGATTATATTGGAGCTGAAAATTGTTTCAGAAACCATCATGTGTGAAAGATATTGTGATATCTGAAATAATATTTTTGGTTGCATTATGATAGAGTATAATTTAGCAAAATACATGTTCTCATATTGTATGAGAATTTGTGAAGGATGGAGATGCTAGGCATCCGAATCTACCAAAAAGGTTTTGGGAACTGATATTATATTTGCGATTCTTCCTTATAGGCTATAGTAGCTTGATCATGAAAGTTTTCATGATAAGGATGAATAGAAGATGTAAGTAAAATGTTTACTACACTAAAAGATTACTAAAGAATGGATTTTTGAAAGAACACCAAACATTTGATGATGCTGATCCACCTCAAAGTGCAAGTCCAAAAGTATTAGTAGTTTACTATATACGCTTTGTACCATGTGTCATGTTGATGACACCACTATTGATGTTGATAGATTCTTTTAAAAGAAAAGGAATTGTTGAAAGAGAATCTATAAAATATTTGGCAAAAAATAAAAGGTTGGAGATGTCCAACTTAGGCATATAGAAGATATACATGTTATGGTTGTATTCCTTGCTTGTTAAACAATGTGGTTCTTAGGTATTGGATACCGGTATTGGATACCGAATTGGTTGGTATGAAGTGTCATACAGGACAACACAATTCATGAACTGCAATGGCCTAAGTAACTAGCAAGAGAAAATGTGATGATGTTCATCGAAAACAAACAAAGGGTTGTTGTGTTGCTCGTTAACATCAAAGCTTGCCTTCAAGATTTGTTTCAATAATTGTTATTTTGATCAGGTATTATGACGACAAAAGGTTGTTCAAATAATTACCGTATTCCATAATAGATGGATAATATACAAGTCTGGTAGGAGAAATAATGACCATAAAACTAATGCTAAAATGTCGCAAGACAAATGATTGAAAGATCACTTGCGAAGTGACATCGCCGTTTAAATTATATTGAAAGGATATATGAAGAAACTCCATGTTGATGGATTTTTGGAGTCTTTGATTTGGATCAAATGACGCTTGTGATACTTTCCTGGAGATAATTAAAACTCCGTTCGTAGGCCAAAAGAGGAACGGACGACTAACTGATTGGAATTTGTACATATTGATGTATATAGTCCATTATGTGTAGTCGTGGGCGATGGATTTCAACTTCATATGCTTTCTCCGAAGATTTGAGTGAGTATATGTATATACTTACTCAATAAGGAAGAAGTATGAAACATTTGAAAATGTTCAAAAACTTTCAAGATGAAGTGGAAAATTATTGTAACAAGAAAATAAAAAAAAGTTTATGATTGGATCATAAAGAAAGATGTTTGAGTTACAAGTTTAGCAAAACACCTAAGATTTGAGGAATCGTTCCATGGATTTGCATTTCCCAAAACACCATAGGAGTATGGAGTGTTCAAGATATGTAATGAAACCTTGTTTGACATGGTAAGATCAAAGGTGTCATTTATAAAACTGCCATTATATTTTAAAGATTAAAGCTTTAGTGACTACCGCTTTTACACTGAAAAGAGCTCCATCGTGATCCATTGAAATGACACCATATGAGTTATGGTTTGGGATAAAACCCGAATTGTCCTTTCTTAATTTTTTGGTATGCTAGGCATAAGTAAAATGTTTACAACCAAAGTCGGATAAGCACGTCTTTGTAGGTTATTCCAAAGAATTTGTTGGGAATTTCTCCATAACGCCGAGGACAAAAGAGTTTGTCGCTTGGAACGTCAAGTTTCTTGAGAAGGAATTTTTCGTGAAAAGTTAAGTGGGAGGACAATAGAACTTTGATAAGGTTGTTGAACCTTAGCTATATGTGCTAAGTAGTGCAGCGCCGGAAAGTGTCCCGGTGGCGGCCACAATGCTCATGGCTCTCATGATTACAAAAGGTGTGATCTCGGAGATTAGAGTTCCTATAAAACCGTGTGGGTCGGTAAGAATCAAATAGTAAGATTTGATAAGCAAGTCATTATTGTTTTGACAATGATGAACCGACTACATGCAAAGAAGCGATGATGGGCCCTGACTCCATAAAATGACTAGAAGTCATGGAATCCGTGATAGTATCCATACACGAGAAATCAAGTTTCTGAACTTAGAAGACCCTCCGGAAAGGCGTGAAGCCTATCGGTCGTGTTTGGATATATAAAGAAATAGACATGGATGTTTCAAATCTATGAAATAGTCGACATGTCGGAAAGAGTTTACGACAATGTTCAAAGAATTGACTATGATAAGATTTGATCTTTCATAGCGATATTTAGTCTGGACGGATTAATGTAGCAATCACTACATATATTTTGGTATATGGTAGTTGAACAAACAAAACAAGTTCTTCTAATAGAATGGTTACCTAGGACGTGTACATGACACGATCAAAAGGGTTTTTGTTAATTCAAAGGATGCTAAAAGAGTATGCAAAACTTCAATGGTTGAAGTGAGCATCGCGGAGTTGGAATCTTCAGAGACGATGAAGATGTTTGCATTCTGCAAGAAATTAAGTGGGAGCGCTAAGACATATTTCTAATACATTATGTGAAAGACATATTGTTGATTAGAAATAATGTATCTTTTATTGACACAGGTTAAGAATTTCATTTCGATGAAAGACTTAAGCATAACCCAAGAATTAGGCATCAATGTCTATATGAATAGATTGAGGTGCTAATATGGTTTTGCCAAATGTACATAGATAAGATGTTGAATGATTTCAATATGGAAACAACAAGAAAGGTTCTTGACGCACGGAAAGGACTAAATCAAGATTCAAGTGTGTTGACACGAGATTCAAGTGTTTTGACACTTGGTGAAATCACAAGAATATTTTGATCAATCATTCTTTGAGATGTACACATCCAGATATGTCCTATGCTCTAAATGTTATGAGCATATACCAGAATGATTCATAAGATGATCATTGGACAATAGTAAAAATATTCTTATGAGCTTTGGAAGAACTAAGAATATATCATGTATAAGTGACAAATAGTTAAAGGTAGTTCATTGTGAAGTGTTACATTGATACTAGTTTTGTCACAAGATACAAATTAAATTTATCTCAATTTAGACTATGGGTGGCACAATATAATGGAAAGGATGTTCCATGATGGATTTGGATGAGTTCCAAAGTTGAGATATTGTGACGGATACTACAACAAGAGGCTAAGTATATAACTGCTATAGTAGCAGCAAAGGAGGGCATTTGTGTTAAGTAGTTTGTTATCAAACTAGGCGTGGTTCATAGCGGGATAATACTATGAAGATACATTGTACGACAATTGTATCAACATGATTTAATCCCAAGGAACTAAAGGTATCACCAAAGGACCAAATTTATACAATGCCATCTCATTGGAGAATGAGTAATGCGTAGAGACGCAAGGACATGCAAATACACACGGACCTGGAAGTGTCAGATCCGAAGATTATGTTTACCACTAGCAATACTGTCTATACAACACCAGAAAGCCATAGGTGTTGAATGCACAAGTTTTTAAACTAGATTATTGACTCTAGTGCAAGTGGGAGACTGTTGGAGATATGCCCAAGAGGCAATAATAAAGTGGTTATTATTATATCTTTATGTTTATGATAAATGTTTACATCCCATGCTATAATTGTATTAATCGGAAACATTAATACTTGTGTGTTTTGTAAACATAAAAGAGTCCCTAGTAAGCCTCTTGTTAAACTAGCTTGTTGATTAATGGATGATCATGGTTTCCTGATCATGGACATTGGATGTCGTTAATATCAAGATCATATCATTAGGAGAATGATGTGATGGACACACACCCGTAGTAAGCATAGCATAAGATCAAGTCATTAAGTTCGTTTGCTATAAGCTTTAAAATACATAGTAACCTAATCCTTCGACCATAAGGTTATGTTAATCACCATCACCGGATGGGTACTTTGATGACATCAAACACCGCTTCGTAACTGGGTGGTCATAAAGGTGTCATTGGGTATTCTGAAAGTATGTGTTGAAGCGCATGGACCAAGATTGGGATTTGTCCATCCATATGACGGATAGATATGCTCTAGGCCCTCTCGGTGGAATGTCATCTAATTAGCTTGCAAGCATGTGACTGGTTCACAAGGGATGACATAACATGGAACGAGTAAAGAGTACTTATCAGTAACGAGGTAGAACTAGGTATGGAAATACCGACGATCAAACCTCGGGTAAGTATAGTATCGCGTGACAAAGGGAATTGGTTTCATATGTTAATGGTTCTATCGATCACAAAGTCATCGTTGAGTATGTGGGAGCCGTTATGGATCTCCAGATCCCGCTGATGGTTATTGATCGGAGAGGTGTCTCCATCATGTCTACATATTCACGAACCATAGGGTGACACACTTAAGGTTCGAAGTTGTTTTAAGTAGATATGGAATGTGCGTTGGAGACCAAATGTTGTTCGGAGTCTCAGATTGGATTCGGAACGTCACGAGGAGCTCCGGAATTGTCCGGAGAATAAGATTCATATATTGGGGATCATTTTCTAAGTTAGGAAATGTTCCGGAGTATTTGTATGGGATTCTAGAAGGTTTCGGAATGTTCCGGAAGGTTCTGGAAGATTTCTTGGAGTTTACTTGAAAACCAAGAAAGGATCAAGGAATCCTTGTGGGGTAAGACAAGGATTCGTGGGGGAGTGGGACTCTCCCCCCACCTCCTTGATCCGCCGGCCAAGGGAGAGGGGAGTCCTACAAGGACTCCACCTCCCCATGGCGCCTCCCTCCTTTAAATAGAGGGGTGGAGGCGCCACCCCCTAGCCCCCTTGCACTTCAAACCCTAGCCGCCTCTCTCCTCCTCCTTGCCTCTGCTCTGGCTTAGGCGAAGCCCTGCAGAATTCTCTACTCCACCACCACCACCACGCCGTCGTGCTGCTGGGATTCCGTGGAGAGATCTACTACCTCCGCTGCTCGCTGGAACGGGGAGAGGAAGGTCTGCTTCGACTCCGCATGTGTGACCGACTGCGGAAGCGCTGCCGGAACGCGGCGCCGGAAGGATTTTCTACTTGATCTTGAGATCGGCAAGTGATCGACTACATCAACCACGAGATCCAAATCTCGTAACGCTTTCGGATCTACAAGGGTTAGTACAGCTCTATCTCGTTGCACATGTCTAATAGATTAGATCTTGGCTTTTATCTAGATTAGATCTGGGTTTTGTTCGTTCTTGCGGTAGAAAATTTTTGTTTTCCATGCTACGAACCCATCAAGAGGTGGCCGGGGCGGAGCTCCTAGGGCGTAGAGGCGGCCTGATGAGGAGGCCGGGCTGCTGCAGAGCACGCCCGCGGCGGCGGGGCCGGCAAGGTGGAGAGGAGAACATGGGGATGGGGAGAGAGAGGACGTGGTGGGGAGATGGCATGCGGTGGAAGGCCAGGGTGCGTGCGTGTGCCAGGCGATGTGTAGGCGCGGATGGTTTTGGCGGCGGGGTCTCGCGTGTACGCGTGTTGCACGCGGGGTGGGCGGTTGGTGAGTGGGAAAAAGGCAGGCGCGGGGTGGGGCCCGACTCGGGATGTGGGCAAGTGGGGAGGTGGGTCTGCGTGCAGTTGAGTTTGTGTGGCTGTGGAGAAAAGGGAGGGAGGGAGATAAGGTGGCGGCTGGGTAGGTAGTGGGTTAGGGGTTTGGGTAGATCTAGGGTTAGGGTACCGGTTAGGTAGATTAGATTTAGGGGTTTGGAGGTGGCCGGACGGGCTTTCGGGCCTGGCGGGCTGCCTCCTAAAAATAAACAAATAATTTTATTTATTAAAAACAAGGCTTTTGCAAACCGTATTTAGACAAACCAAAATATTCCGGAGACCTGGGTTTTGATTTGAAATAAAAGTGGGGGATATTTAGAAAACAAAACTAGGATTTTAGAAAATAGTTTTAGACAAACCATGCATAATGATGACGATGCTCAAATTCAATGTGGCATGATGACATGAGCATGCCGTCATGACGATGCAATACACAAAAACAACGCGATTTTCTAGTAGTGGTTTTAGCGGGATGCCACACACCTCGCGTCCTCCCTCGTCTTCCTCTGCAACCACCCCGATCCCGCCGGTCATCTTCCCTCGCTCGAGGCTGCCCCGGTCCCGTCCGCCGCGCCCTCCTGCGGTTCCTCTCGACCTGTTTCGCCCCACACGCTCCTCTTCCCCGCCTCCTATCGTTGGCCTCGCCGCCCCGGGTCGATCTCGTGGCTCGGCCACCTCAACGCCTGAGCTCCTCTCCGCGCCGCAGCGCTAGCCCCACCTCTGCTCTCCCGTCCTCCTCGTTCGTGCCTCGGCCGCCATCTGCTCGGCCCCGTCGAGCACACCGTCGTCGCCAGCGAGCCGCGCGACCCGCGCCTCTCCATCGGTCCGTGAGCAGCGCCGCCCGGCTACCCTCTACGTGTCGGTCCGCCCACGAGCCTGCGATCCCCTCGCTGCAAGGTCGCCATCCGCCGCTCGCCTCATGAGCCACCTCTCTGCGCCGCCTCTGCACCGGGTGCCCCCTCTCCTTCTGCATAGCCAGTCATGGCCACCCCTCTGCCGCTCCTCTCCTGGACCTGACCTCCGCGTCCACACCAGCCGCCGCCTCGCCGGCCGATCGCGTGACCCAGCCCAGCTCGCCTCCTTCCCCGTTTTTCCGACGGATCTCCACCTCCGCGTCGCCCTGGCTCCCTCCGGCTGCCATCCCTCGAGTGCGCCGCCGCCGCGCTTGGCCTCTGCAACCCCGGCTGCCATCATGCCCGCCTCGATCCGCGGTCGTGGAACGCCGCCACCGGGAGCTCCGTCGTCCTCCGGCACCCCGCTGCCTTCCTCTTGCCCGACAAGCTCTAGCCGCCCCTGCCTCACCTCCTCCTCCCGCGAGCTCGCCCCAACGCCTCCTCGTCTGCAGCGTCGTCCCGAGCCCCTCTGACGGTGCTGCCGCGCACGCGTCCTTGTTCCTGCCTTTTGGTTTCAGTACTCTGGTTGTATATGCATACACGTGCGTATGAATGTGCTTCTGTGCTTATGTGAGCTAGAGCCGACCAAGTTTCTTGGTTGTCACCGATGAAGCAAGGTCACTGAAGGGCAAATCTCGACTTTCCAAGCTGAACAGAGGGATCGTGAGGTGGTATCTGAAGACGCCCGACGCAAGTTCTACTTCATGGAACCCCTAGAGCTCCGTCACGAACACCACCAAGACCTCATTGCCAGTTCCAAGATCGTCAACAAGGAACGACAAGACCCCTTCTCGGACCCGAAGACCCCGGGTGCGCCGACACGGATCCGATGATCAAAGATCTTCTACACGGTTCCGTGACCCCGATCCCGGAGTCCGAAGACCGTTCCCGTCGAACACGAACCCTCGGCATGCCAAGATCTCCTTCACGGATCCGATGGCCGAGACCTTGGAGACCCCAAGACCGGATCCGAAGACTGATTCCGCCAAGACCGACCTCGGCAAACCCTCGGAACCCCAAGGTCACCGAACCCTCCGAGCCCCCCCCCCAAGATCTTCGATCCGAGATGTGTGATCCCCTTTCCGAGACCCTTTTTTTAATAATTTGATATATATACTTTTTGCATATTAATTGAGCATGTCTGCATAAATATTGTTGTAGTTTAGGGGTATTTCGATGATTCACCTAAATTAAATATGGAGGCCATATGTGGACTTCTCTAGTGTTATACCGGCTCCATTTAAATTTGTGTAGCAAACCGATGCCCTATTTCGCCTTGTTAATCCAACATCTAATTTGCGGGGTAGATAAATAACTCGAACCTATTAATTAATTGTCGGGACCCCGGTTCCGCTTAATATTGACTAATTGCACTGCATCTTTGCCATGTCATGCATCATATCAAAATCATTTCGGATCTTTTGCCGCAGTATTAAATAGTGCATCCGGTGTTTGTTCTAGTGTTTGCTTCTTCGCGGATTAGGCCGATGAGTTGATGCGAGTATCGACAAGTTCTCCGGATATGATCCTTCGACAGTGTTTCCTAGGCGAGCATTTTCCCCTTTCTACCTATTTTGTATTTTAGTCTTACTTCCTTCCTGTTGATCTACTTCTATCCGTGTTGCGATGCTTTAGTTTCCGTACCATTTATATTCCTTGCAGCCTATATATTGTCTTTGACACATCCTATTGCCTGTTGTTGATAGATAGTCGGCCTTGCGAGTCGTAGTTGCTTGTTCAGGTGCTGCTTCGTGCCGTTGTCGTTCCACCGTTGATGGCAAGTTGGCACATGATTAATGGTGGTGATGTTTAACGATGGAGAGGATCATGACTTTAACTACAACTATTAAATTGCTGGGATAACTAATGAAAGAGGCACCGGTGGGCAATATATGCTATTTGGTTTTTATGTCCGCTTGTGTCCCGTAGGCCCCGAGTACTTGATACCTGTTCCTTGACTATTCGCACTATCCACATCCGGAAGAGTCTATGAATCCCCCTTAGCCAGAGCTTGATTCATTTCTTATTTCTTGGGCCCACAAGTAGTTTGGGGCTTTATTACTATCCTCTACTTATGGCATGCTTTACTACTTTATTTACGATTGTGCGTGGAGCACCTGTACTATTTTGGAACGTGGAATGTTTTCGCGGTATCGACAAGCCCAGTCACACTTTCGGGTTCCCAGTCGTTTATAGCCATTGACACAAACCCTGGGTCCGTCTCGGAGCCGGCCAACTTCGTTGCGGGTAGCTTAGTGGGGTGGCCCCCTGAAATCTTTTATGAATCCTGTGATTGCTTTGTCGTGAAAGCCTCGTTGGGTTTTGATTTGGTTTTTCCGAGGTTGATCGAGTGTGTGTTGCTATTTGTGAACCTTGTAGGGTAAATCTTTCTGAAAGCCGTGTCCGTGGTTATGGACGACTTGGAGCACAGTATCTTGATCATAGACAAGCATAACTAAAGTACCGCTTTTAATTTGACTTAATATGTGACTAGTAATCAGCTTCACTACAATGGAATGGATATTAAAATGCCAATAACTGGTGGATCTGGGGTTGTTTGTGACATGCTGTACCTGCCTAGTAAGTATTGCAACTCCAATGGAATGTGATAAAAGTGCCAACAATTGCTGGGTTTTGGGATTCCTCAGTACAATTGTATCTGACTAGTAAATGTTCCAACTACAACTGGATGGTTAGCTAAAACTGCCCACTACTTATGCTATCGGGATGACTCATTCTATCTTTATCTGACTAGTAAGCACTGCAACTATAATGGAATGAATAAAACTGCCAACTGTGTGAGTTCCTCGGTTTGACTTCCTCGTTTGGTCTCGAGGGGGAATACTAGGATGGGTATGATTGGTGCTAGTATAAGTTTGGTTCCGAATAGGTCTTTCTTATCTCTCTCTAATAGCCGACAGTTTATTGAGTCTCTATAGGTTGTTTAGTGCATGCTTTGCTGCCGCTTCCACCGACCATACCTTTGTAGGCGAGAGCCGCCAAATTCTAGCCTCGCCGTGTACTGGCCTCAGTACTGATGCTCCCCTTTTTCCTTTGCCCTTTGTCGGCACCCCTTTTGTTTTGGAAGGTATAAGTTCGACGTCGTTAGCAGGGTTACCCTTCCGGCTTGGCCTGGGCAGGGTTATGGACGCCATTGGTTATTCTTCAGGGCTCTTAGCCCTATTTGCATCTTGTTCGTAGTCGGACGCTCTATCGTTTCAAGGTGATTTGGATATTTGTATAGTATATCTGTATTCTTGACTCATGGAGTCGTTGTTGTATATATATATATGTTCTGTGGGTTCCATCGTGGACTAATGTGTAATGGTATTACTTCGTTCTCCACCCGCACGCAAGTGCCTGGTGGGCGTCCTTGAATCGTTTCTATGCGGGTTTGGCGGGAAGCGCTAAAACTTGCATAGGGCCGATTCGAGAGTGTTACAGAGTGGTATCAGAGCATAGCCGTTAAGATACCCCACTGGTCCAGCCTGTAGGATAACCTAGCTAACGGCCGAAGTAGAGTGTCAAAATTATTTTGCAGAATCGGTTGGATAGATCTGATTAAGTCTGCTTTTACTCCTTATCCCTCTGCTGTTCTCCTCTTACCTCTGCGTGTTTTGGATCTGTTCTCTTATCTTTTCTTCGAGTCCAGGATTTCTCGTGCTTGGGTTTCTGTCATACCTTCAGGGTTTCGCTTCCTCTTTTGGTAACGGTCTTTCTACATCCGGTCTTCGTGCTATCCGAGGAATCCTTCATCTGTTGGACTTCTCTTCGTTGCCTTTCGGTGGATTCAACACGAAGACATCAGCTACGCGAGATCCGATGCAGAGTCTGCATCACTCTTTTGTTCCTGAACCTCGCTTGTCGAGATCTTCAGTCTGATTCCGAGAGTTGGTTGCATAATTCTCCTATCCATGTACAAAGTAATGCTCTGGGTGCGCGATGGACTGATCACCATCCGACTACTCTTATCATTCGCTCTTGTACATCGAATCGGAGAATCAAGCAATTTTACTCCGTCCCCGGAAGTTAGAGGTGGCTTTATCTTCTGATGCCTCTACCTTCGTCCTTGTTTCTCCGGAGTGTTATCTCGATGATCATGGACAACGACCTCTTGTTAGTGGTGTCGCGAGGATCTAATTGAAGCGAGAAGATTCAGACCGTCAACTTTCTTCTGGTACCATGAGGCGGATATCGAGGGCGAGATCCCTTGTTAGTGGTGTCGAATTGTAGCACCCTGGTAAAACCACTACTAGAAAATCGCTGTGTTTTGTCTTTATGCATCACCATGATCGCATGCTCATGTCATCATGCCACATTGCATTTGAGAATCGTCATCATCATGCATATGCTTGCCTAAAACTATTTTCTAAAAGCCTGTATTTGTTTTCTAAATATCCATAGCTTTATTTCAAATTAAAAACCCTTGGTCCGTCAGGATCTTGTACTTGTCTGAAACTATTTTTGAAATGCTTTGTTTTATAAAAATAAACAAAAATAATATTTTGTACCGGAGAGGCAGCTTAGCCCGTAGGCCAGACTACCTACTACCCGGCAGCGCAAAACAACCTAGCCTAGCCCATCTAACAGCAAACCCCTAGACTAACTAAACCCTAACCACAACCAGCTGCCAGCCCCTTCCTTACCCGCCCAGCCGCCGCCACGGCAGTTGCAACACACGCACCACCCGCACACAGCAGCCCCATCGACCGTGTCCACCTTGCGTACACAGCGACCGATACGGGATCCTCGTAGTGCTCGCGCCACACGTCCTCAACCCCACCCTCTCGCTCTGCACGACCCCCTCGCACCGATGCCCACCAACCCCACGTGCCCCGCGTCGCACAGTACGCCCACCCTCACGCGTCCGCTGACCCCGTCCCTCTCTCCCTCATCCCGTCCCCACTGCCAACGCAACCTGCCCACCCCCGTGACTGAAACCGGCCCCACTCCTGGCCTCGATCCACGCGATCCCCACCCTGCTCTCCTCCCACCTCGCGTCCTCCCTCGTCTTCCTCTGCAACCACCCCGATGCCGCCGGTCACCTTCCCTCGCTCGAGGCTGCCCCGGTCCCGTCCGCCGCGCCCTCCCACGGTTCCTCTCCACCGGTTTCTCCCCACACGCTCCTCTTCCCCGCCTCCTATCGTTGGCCTCGCCGCCCCGGGTCGACCTCGTGGCTCGGCCGCCTCAACGCCTGAGCTCCTCTCCGCGCCGCATCGCTAGCCCCGCCTCTGCTCTCCCGTCCTCCTCGTCCGTGCCTCGGCCGCCGTCTGCTCGGCCCCGTCGAGCACACCGTCGTCGCCAGTGAGCCGCGCGACCCGTGCCTGTCCATCGGTCCGTGAGCAGCGCCGCCCGGTTACCCTCTACGCGTCGCTCCGCCCACGAGCCCGCGATCCCCTCGCCGCAAGGTTGCCGTCCGCCGATCGCCTCACGAGCCACCTCTCTGCGCCGCCTCTGCACCGCGGTGCCCCCTCTCCTTCTGCACAGCCAGTCATGGCCACCCCTCTGCCGCTCCTCTCCTGGACCTGACCTCCGCATCCTCACCAGCCGCCGCCTCGCCGGCCGGTCGTGTGACCCAGCCCAGCTCGCCTCCTTCCCCGTTTCTCCGACGGATATCCACCTCCGCGTCGCCTTGGCTCCCTCCGGCTGCCATCCCTTGAGCGCGCCTCCGCCGCGTTAGGCCTCTGCAACCCCGCCTGCCGTCATGCCCGCCTCGATCCGTGGTCGTGGAACGCAGCCACCGGGAGCTCCGTCGTCCTCCGGCACTCCGCTGCCTTCCTCGAGCCCGACAAGCTCTGGCCGCCCCTGCCTCACCTCCTCCTCCTGCGAGCTCGCCCCAACACCTCCTCGTCTGCAGCGTCAGCCCGAGCCCCTCTGACGTTGCTGCCACGCACGCGTCCTTGTTCCTGCCTTTTGGTTTCAGTACTCTGGTTGTATATGCATACACGTGCGTATGAATGTGCTTCTGTGCTTATGTGAGCTAGAGCCGACCAAGTTTCTTGGTTGTCACCGATGAAGCAAGGTCACTGAAGGGTTAATCTCGACTTTCCAAGCTGAACAGAGGGATCATGAGGTGGTATCTGAAGACCCCCGACGCAAGTTCTACTTCATGGAACCCCTAGAGCTCCATCACGGACACCACCAAGACCTCCTTGCCAGTTCCAAGATCGTCAACAAGGAACGACAAGACCCCTTCTCCGACCCGAAGACCCCGGGTGCGCCGACACGGATCCGATGATCAAAGATCTTCTACACGGTTCTGTGACCCCGATCCCGGAGTCCGAAGACCGTTCCCGTCGAACACGAACCCTCGGCACGCCAAGATCT
This sequence comes from Avena eriantha, assembly GCA_910589775.1. Taxonomy (NCBI): domain Eukaryota; kingdom Viridiplantae; phylum Streptophyta; class Magnoliopsida; order Poales; family Poaceae; genus Avena; species Avena eriantha. Next base: position 21,911,725 of record OU342744.1, on the reverse strand, counting down.
CCTTCACGGATCCGATGGCCGAGACCCTGGAGACCCCGAGACCGGATCCGAAGACTGATTCCGCCAAGACCGACCCCGGCAAACCCTTGGAACCACAAGGTCCCCGAACCCTACGAGCCCCCCCCCCCAAGATCTTCAATCCGAGATGTGTGATCCCCTTTCCGAGACCCTATTTTTTTATAATTTGATATATATACTTTTTGCATATTAATTGAGCATGTTTGCATACATATTGTTGGTGTTTAGGGGTATTTATATGATTCACCTAAATTAAATATGGAGGCCATATGTGGACTTTTCTAGTGTTATACCGGCTCCATTTAAATTTGTGTAGCGAACCGATGCTCTGTTTCGCCTTGTTAATCCAACATCTAATTTGCGGGGTAGATAAATAACTCGAACCTATTAATTAATTGTCGGGACCCCGGTTCCGCTTAATATTGACTAATTGCACTACATCTTTGCCATGTCATGCATCATATCAAAATCATGTCGGATCTTTTGCCGTAGTATTAAATAGTGCATCCGGTGTTTGTTCTAGTGTTTGCTTCTTCGCGGATTAGGCCGATGAGTTGATGCGAGTATCAACAAATTCTCTGGATATGATCCTTCGGTAGTGTTTCCCAGGCGAGCATTCTCCCCCTTTCTACCTATTTTGCATTTTAGTCTTTACTTCCTTCCTGTTGATCTACTGCTATCCGTGTTGCGATGCTTTAGTTTTCGTACCATTTATATTCCTTGCAGCCTCTATATTACCTTGGACACATCCTATTGCCTGTTGTTGATAGATAGTCGGCCTTGCGAGTCGTAGTTGCTTGTTCAGGTGCTGCTTCATGTCGTTGTCGTTCCACCGTTGATGGCAAGTTGGCACATTATTAATGGTGGTGATGTTTAACGGTGGAGAGGATCATGACTTTAACTACAACTATTAAATTGCTTGGATAACTAATGAAAGAGGCACCGGCGGGAAATATATGCTATTTGGTTTTTATGTCCACTTGTGTCCTGTAGGCCCCGAGTACTCGATACCTGTTCCTTGACTATTCGCACTATCCACATCCAGGAGAGTCTATGAACCCCCCTTAGCCAGAGCTTGATTCATTTCTTATTTCTTGGGGCCACAAGTAGTTTGGGGCTTTATTACTATCCTGTACTTATGCCATGCTTTACTACTTTATTTATGATTGTGCGTGGAGCACCTGTACTGTTTGGAACGTGGAATGTTTTCGCGGTATCGACAATTCCAGTCACACTTTCGGGTTCCCAGTCGTTTACAGCCATTGACACAAACCCTGGGTCCGTCTCGGAGCCAGCCAACTTCGTTGCGGGTAGATTAGTGGGGTGGCCCCCTGAAATTTTTTATGAATCATGTGATTGCTTTGTCGTGAAAGCCTCGTTGGGTTTGGTTTTTTCCGAGGTTGATCGAGTGTGTGTTGCTATTTGTGCACCCCTGCAGGGTAAATCTTTCTAAAAGCTGTGTCCGCGGTTATGGACAACTTGGAGCACAGTATTATTATCATAGACAAGCATAAGTAAAGTAGTGCTATAAATTTGACTTAATATGTGACTAGTAATCAGCTTCACTACAATGGAATGGATATTAAAATGCCAACAACTGGTGGATCTGGGGTTGTTTTGTGACATGTTGTACCTGCCTAGTAAGTATTGCAACTCCAATGGAATGTGATAAAAGTGCCAACAATTGCTGGGTTTTGGGATTCCTCAGTACAATTGTATCTGACTAGTAAATGTTCCAACTACAACTGGATGGTTAACGAAAACTGCCCACTACTTATGCTATGAGGATGACTCATTCTATCTATATCTGACTAGTAAGCACTGCAACTATAATGGAATGAATAAAACTGCCAACTGTGTGAGTTCCTCGGTTTGACTTCCTCGTTTGGTCTCAAGGGGGAATACCATGATGGGTATGATTGGTGCTAGTATAAGTTTGGTTCCGAATAGGTCTTTCTTATCTCTCTCTAATAGCCGACAGTTTATCGAGTCTCTATAGGTTGTTTAGTGCATGCTTCGCTGCCGCTTGATACATTGCAAATGTATCTATAATTTTGTATGCTCCATGCTTGGTTTTATCCACTTTCTTGTGTTTTGTCCAAACTTTGGAGTACTTTTCATATGATTTCTTGGACTAACCTATTAATAAGAGCCACAGTGCCAGCTGCCTGTTTTCTGCTATTTTTGGTTCCAGGAAAGTCAGAAAATGAATATTCTCGGAATTGGAAGGGACAAAAGCCAAAGTGCCTATTCTTCTAGAAGACTCACGGAGCCAGAATACGAGACGGAGGAGGGCCAGGGGATGGCCACACCACCCCTAGGCGCGGGCTAGGCCTGACCGTGTCAGGGCCTGGTGTGGTGGCCCCAGGCACCCCCTCGGTCTCCCTCTTCGCCTATAAGAAGCCTTCTGACCTAAAAACTTTGGGGGGTTCGATGTTTTTCAACAAAAAGTTCTGCCGCGCCGCCACCACCGAAAGGGAGATTTGGGGGACAGAAAGTCTCTGTTCCGGCACCCTGCCGGGACGGGGAAGTGCCCCCAGAGCCATCTCCATCGACCTCCACTATCATCTTCATCGACCATCCATGTTTCCCCCATCTATGAGTGAGTAATCCCCCGCTGTAGGCTATGGGGATGGTAGGGATTGGATGAGATCGTTCATGTAATGGGATCAGATTAGGGCATAGTGCTTAGTATCTCTTAGTAGTGCTTTATGACTTTGTTGTAACTTTGTTGTGCTTAATGCTTGTCACTAGGGCCCGAGTGCCATGATTTCAGATCTGAACTTATTATTGATTCATTATGATAGTATTGTCTCTGGTCTTATCTACAAGCTGTATACACATGTCGTTGTCCGGAACCTATGCCCCCGAAGTGACAGAAATCGGGATAACCGGAAGGGAAAGGCTTTGATGTGAGGATCACATGTGTTCACGGAGTGTTAATGCTTTGCTCCGGTGCTCTATTAAAAGGAGCACCTTAATTGCCAGTAGTTCCCTAGAGGCCCCACTGCAAACGGGCTGGCAGGACAAAAGATGTTGTGCAAGTTCTCATTGCGAGCACGTATGACTATATATGGAATGCATGCCTAGGATTGTCTAGTACTTGGGTGCTTTATCTTATTTATCTGCAATTGCCCTATGTTCTGATTGCTATGTGAATTGTATTGTCCATGCAACACCTGTCCATCCATCCCTATGCCTCCCGCACTCGAATCCCACTGTTTACTGCTTTAGTTACTACTGTCTTTGTTTTGCTACTACTGTTACTTTACTATTCCTACTACAAAACTGTTGCTATTGATAAACTGCTGTGAGCAAGATTGTTTCTAGGTGCAGCTGAATAGACAACTCAGTTGTTAAGACTGATAAGTATTCTTTGGCTCTCCTTGTGTCGAATCAATAAATTGGGCTTCACTTCCCTCGAAAATACTGCGATACACCCCCTATACTTGTGGGTCATCACCGCTTCAGCCCACCATACCTTTGTAGGCGAGAGCCGCCGAATTCTAGCCTCGCCGTGTACTGGCCTCAGTACTGACGCTCCCCTTTTTCCTTTGCCCTTTGTCGGCACCCCTTTTGTTTTGGCAGGTATAAGTTCGACATCATTAGCAGGGTTACCCTTCCAGCTTGGCCTGGGCAGGGTTATGGACGCCATTGGTTATTCTTCAGGGCTCTTAGCCCCATTTGCATCTTGTCCGTAGTCGGACGCAATATCGTTTTAAGGTGATTTGGATCTTTGTATAGTATATCTGTATTCTTGACTCATGGAGTCGTTGTTGTATATATATATATATGTTCTGTGCGTTCCATCGTGGACTGATGTGTAATGGTATTACTTTTAATCCACCTTCAGGTTATCATCCGAACCCCCTCCAGTATTAAGTTTCAAGCAACAGATTATTGCTTTACGAACTGCGTGTAAAGTAAACAATACGATTGTTCTATGAACAAAGGATTGTTGTTTTCTCCCTCGTTGCAAGAGCACATCTAGTACCTTAGAGATTTCTGTCACTTCCCCAGATTACCAGAGGCATGAACCCACTATCGAGCATAAATACTAACTCTTGGAGTTGCTAGCATCTACTTGGCCAAGATAGCTACTAACAACGGAAAGCATGCAAGATCACAAATAACAAAGACATGATAGAATCAATAATCAATCTGAAATAGCATCTCAACATCCATCGGATCCCCACAAACACAACATGCATAATTACAAATAGATGATCTTGATCATGAACGGAGCTCACAAGATATAAACATGAAAGCACAAAGGAGGAGAACCACCCATCTAGCTACTACATGGATCCATAGTCCAAGGATGAACTACTCACGCATCACACCGGAGGCTTGCATTGTGATGAAGAAGGCCTCCAGGGTGAATTCCCCTCTCCGGCAGGGTGCCGGGAAGATCTTCAGATCCCTCCCGATCTAGGGATGGAGATTATGGCGGCTACAGGCTCTTTCGTGGATTTTTGATTGGGTACTTAGGGTTTACGTCCCGAGGGCATCTTATAGTCGGAAGGGGAGGCCGAGGGGGTGCCTGGGCTGGCCACACCACCCCCTGGCGCGTGCCAGGCCTGGCCACACGACCAGGCGGTGTGGCCACCCTCTGGCCCCTCTCCGTCTCGTATTCTGGCACTTGATGACATCTGGAAAAATAGGCACTTTGGCTTTGTCCCGTCCAATTCCGAGAATATTCATTTTCTGACTTTCCTGGAACCAAAAACAGCAGAAAACATACAGCTGGCACTGTGGCTCTTGTTAATAGGCTAGTCCAAGAAATCATATGAAAAGTACTCCAAAGTTGGAACAAAAACACAAGAAAGTGGATAAAACTAAGCATGGAACATCAAAAATTATAGATACATTTGCAATGTATCACCTACCAACCAGAACTTTGGGTCATTTTACGTCGAGTATACAACATGGTTATATGGAAGAACCTATGACTGAGGCATAGTAGATGCAACACATCTCTTTCTTTCAACCATAGTTGCAATACTCAATGCTTCATTCAGTGAGAACTTCTTTCTTACTTTGTTCCATTCCGAGCTACTTCAGAATCTTGCTTAAGACTTTCTGAACATCTTTCAGAATCAAGTCCATGAAGCATTCAACATTCAGTGTTTATTAAACTTACTGATCTATCTCGATAGATCTTATTGTTTAATAACTTCAACTTCATCCTTACTTATCTAACTTAAATATTTATTAACACCGATCACATCATTCACATATGTCGTCTACATATTCTAGAATGATTTCACGCTCCCACTCAAATATGATATTCATGTTTGAGATCCAGGGATTTCACTTAGCTCCCACTTAGAATATGTCAGCTACATATTATGAATTAGCCAAGCTGATTTGCTCCCACTCAAATCTAGGTCCTCTCGATAATCTTGGACATTCCAAAATTCTTTTGATCTTTACCAATTCAAAAATTCCAATAACGAGATTTCAAGACTATTCATTTCTTGTAATTAGGTCCATCACGCTTCTTTATATTCTGTAGGTATGTCTTGTTCAAAACATGACAAGTGAATCAACAATACAATTCCACAAACTTGTAGAATATATAGTTGAATCCTACTTTCTTTAGTAAAAGTATTCACTGAAACTTTATGATCATTATCAATAGCTTCTCCTCTATTTGTAGAGTTTGGTTTCACGAAACAAATTCCGCTGCGCCACTCAACAATTCAGAGGTAAGGTCAAATACCTTGTTTTGATCTTTTACTTTCTTCCACCTGTATCTTCGTCAAGATACTTCAACTAACGACAACCGAAGGTTTGCCCCTTCGTGGAAGATGCATTCATAGCTTCCTAAGAATGCTCTACAAAGACTCGTTTATTCGCCACGATTTTGACTTATCGAAATCTCCAGAAACTCGAACTTGCCATAACACTTATGGTGTTGTTTCCACGAATCTTTAGATGTTCCTTTGTATTTCAAATGAGTGTTTGCTTATTTAGATCTTTAACTCTAAACAACAACTATAACCTCGATAAGAGATAATATTATACCATATGTATCTTAATACATAATGATTATGATGTTTATACATTTCAACATAGTTTGAATTCGTCTAATTATCATAATTTGTGAAACATCTTTCACAAGTTCCTTTTATGCTAAACTTAACTTGAATACCTTAGTCATGTCGATCAAATCGAAGAGACTTCGTATTCTTGTTAATTTCAATATCCTCCGTTAGTTATGAACTCATTTGAACAATTCAAATCATTTCAAACTTCATGTTTCATTAAGTAAATACACTTATTCACTTAAGTCCACAATTTACTAATGATTTCCACTACTTGTTGAAAATATGATACATTACTATGTATAAGATTCAACATTTCTTCGCATATCACCGTTTTACCAGAATGCGGAGTTTTAGTCATTCTGCCCAAGAGGCATGGTTTTGCAAAGTCTCTAGATTAAGCATCTAGGACCCCGATCTTTCATAAAGAACCTGCAATGACCAAAATGACTTAAACTGTAGTGTCATTTCATTATTAAGCTTTGGATATCTTTTAGCATTCTAATCCTTTATAAATGTTTAAACTATTATCATCAACATAGTGATGACAATAACTTATTTGTAATCATAATGTGACCATAAGGTATTGTTCATAAGAATAGTACAAACTGGTTTGTAACTTATTCATATGAATAATCGTCTCACTAAAAGCAAGACACACAAACAAGGATTACAAATTGTATTCAAGTCCACTAATCCCAATGATAAACTTTGAGGAAAGAGGTGATGTCGGCCATCAACTGTTTTGCTTGCCGTCATCAAGTCACATTGCCTCAACACCAGCAATTCTCAAGCAGATCCTCCTGTTTTCACAAAACGGGACAAGTATTAAATACTTTGCAAACTGCAATGAGTTTTGCAAGAACCATATTTATAATTTTGTATATCTAACATATACCTTTTTCATCCATGACCTCCATTTGCGATCAAGCCCTTTTAAGAGTTCTCAACTCTAATGCAAGATCACTAAGTGTTTTTGCAAAAAATCCGGAGTCATTGAATTATCTCCTAATGGCTATTGTATCAAGAAGAGAAGATCACCTTTTACGAGGATATCCCTCAGGCGTGGGTATTAATCTATGAAGTTGGACCCTTTTGCTAATTTCCAAATTAAGTAATATATTCCCATGGTCGCAAAAGACCTCAATGGGATAGGCTAAGATCTACTAAGATATTTGCAAATAGACATCTAGACTAAGTTTCTAAAACGGTCATCCCCTGGATGATTTTAGTGATCGCATGATCCCTATCCTCTGCACCTTCCCCGATCATCACGGCCATTAGTGCATTATCAAAGGTAGGCATTCAACAATGCCAATCACATCATCCATGTGATTCATGCTCGATCTTTCGATCTCTTGTGTTCCGAGGCCATGTCTGTACATGCTAGGCTTGCCAAATCTAACTTGTGTGTATTCGCTGTGCTACATGGCTTACACCCACTGTATGCGAACGTAGATATGTCTGACCCCCGATCATCACGGCTGGCCTCATACCGAAGAACTTTCTTGGTGGTGCACACACAAGGAGAACACGGAACATTGGAATTAAATAGGGATTATCTTATTTGCTACCGTTGAGTATCTAAATACTAGCACACAATAAGATGTAAAACAGGTTTCAACATCATATGTATAATGTGATATGATATGGTCTTTCTTGCGCCTTGATCTCCATCGAGCGCTCCAGCATGATCTCCATCTCGCCCTTGGTTTGACGCCAAGTCCACGACGCCTCCACCAGGTCGTCCATCGGAATGATGACTATTACTATACTACTTAGTAACAGAAAATTAAACTACTTTACCTTCGTAACGACCTTTGCCATATCATAATCACATGCCCCCGCAAAATAAAGTTAGACACCTCTACTTTATCTATTGCAAGTTTTTTACGTGGTTGTTAGGGCTTTCGCACTAGAACCGTTTCTAAACTACGAAATTTCCAACCATAACATGGATCCGGCAGTTGTCTCTACTACACCCCTTTCGGGGCCCTCCGTTGTAAATGCTATATCAACTATCGAATGAGAGACAGACCCCCGCTAGCCACTTATACGGTACAAGCCGTATGTTGAGCGTGGAACCAGTCTCACGTATGAATATGCGTAAGGTCGGTCCGGGTCGCTTCATCAAACAATACCGCGATATAAACAAGTACACGTTAGAGGGTAACAACTAAGAGATCAATGCCCGCACAATACTTGTGCGTACTGGCCGTACATCACTCCCACGCATAGATCGGCTCTGATACCACTGTTGGGGATCGGCGCAGAAAACAAAAAAATTCCTACGGTGCAACCCCAGAAACTTAGCCTAGGATCTATCTATGTAGTAATTCGGTAACAACCGGAGCGTATAGAATACATACCCTTGTAGACCGTACGCGGTTAACATTCCGCGGGGAACGTGGTTGAAGTAGTCGTACTCGAAGCCGACCTCAAGGTCGCGAAGCTCCTCGCAGGTCACCCCTTGCTCCTTCTTGATCTTCATCATCTTCATCGTGCAACAGCTCCGGCTCACGACATTCTAGCGCCCCAAGTGTTACGCCTCGTGTCTTCGTACACATCCGGTGCATGATGAAACCTCCGGCTCCCCGATCCCGCCGGGAGTGCAGAAGTTGATATCCGGCTAGGAATCCCTACAGCGCAACGGCGTACTGCAGGTGTCCCTCGATCGCACAGCCCAGACTTGGGGCCATGGTCACGAGTTATAGAGAGAGGGAGTAGGAGAAAGTCAACCAAAAGACTTCTCCAATTGTGTATTTGGTGTGTTTAATCCCACCCATGGGCACCCCTTTATATAGGCTAAGGGGGTGTACCTTTCTCAAAGGCTAAGCCATGTGGGACTAATACTAAAGGAAAATAACCGCTATTTTCGTCCTGACCGAATGGGCCAAATTAACTCAGCCCAATAGGCAAAAAAAGGAAATAGCTAATTAAAAAGAAAAAGGGAAACTGCAGCCAGCCGGGTGGGCCCTGGTGCCACACCGGCGGCCCAGCTCGCCGAAAGGCAGAGCCAGCCCCGGGTGGGCCTCGGTGCCCCCGGTGGCCCAACAGTCGGTGAGGGGAGAGGCGGCTCGGGGTGGGCCGGCCTGGCGCGCAGCGGCCCAGCCGGCGCCCGCTGCCTAGGTCTTCACCCGGGTGGGCCTGGCGCGCGGCGGCCCGTGCACCGCCTAGTGCTCTGCCGCCCTGGGAGGCGTGAAGTATTCGCCGCCCATCCGCCGGCGCAGCCCAGCTCCATACCGCCCCGTGCGGCGGCTATTATCTACCGCCCACGTGGGTTGTTCCTTTTATCTTTTTCTGCAGATTTATACTTAGGCCTTTTCCCTCCGGGGATTTGGCCTAATATAAAAGTTGCCTTTGTAAATCTTTATTTAAATATCATTTAGAATATATTAATTCATAATTAACATATAATAAATATATATTTAAATTCCCATTTATCCGAAAACACTTTTCGGGGCTTTTCCTTTATTCTTTCTCCGAACAACTTCGGATCTCTCCGCGGAACGATTCCGGCTTTCTCTCTTTCTCTACTATGATTCTGTCTTACGAATGATCGCTCTCATCGTACCCTTAAGTGTATCCTCTCACGGCTCGGGAATGCTCTAGACATGATCTGTATCAATGATCAACAGAGGGACCAGGGATGTCCATGTGACCCCTATGCATTCCTGATGACAATGTCGTTTGAACCGTCTAAATGTAGCATCCTCTTCCTTTTGTTTCTCGATACAACTTGTCCGAGATCCGATCATTGGTATTCCATACCTTGTTCAATCTCGTTCACAACAAGTTCTGTTTTCTTGTTATCATGATATTACATCCCCGTGACCTAGTCACATGTTGCAACATTTATAGATATAATCTCACCAAGTCGGCCGTATGTATCTTTACCCGTCATGTGGGTGAACAAATCCCGGTCTTGCAGTCATATGTCATCAACTGTTCCTTCAGAATACCCAACGTACACCTTTATAACCACTGCATTACCAAGTGGCGTTTGATGCAGTCAAAGCAGCCTAGGGAAACAGTGTGTAATATGAGCTCACGGTCTAAGGAGAAGGAATCTAGGTATAGTCGTTGCAACAATGAACTATATGACTTGATCGTGTTGCAATCCTTCGAGGAATGTCCAACCACATCATTCTACAATAATATGATCTCGTTGTCAGTCTGCATAAATGCCCATGATCTTGAAACCCAGATCATCTTCGTCACCAACAAACTAGTATGAATAGAGGCTACTAGGGACTTGGTTGTTTCATACCACACCTGTACCAATGTTTCTACTTGGAACAGTTATAGCACAGTATGAAACTATTATAAACTAATTGAGATATGACAATAAAAACCTATTTATTATTTGCCTCTAGGGCATATCTCCTTCAGCTATAACATCATACGAAGTAATCTTAGTCCTTAGACCATTGAAATGGATCGTATGGGCACCTAGAGGGGGGGGTGAATAGGTGCTACACCAAATTTTAATACTTTTTCAATTTTAGGCTTAGCACAAAGGGTAAATTATCTAGATAAACTATTAGGTGGAATTTCCCTATATGCAAACCTATCTACTAGCGAGTAAAGAGCGAGTGGAAGAGGAACGGGTAAACCATAGTGAAGCACGCGGAGACACAGGATTTGTTTGACCGTAGTTCCTTCCTTGTTAAGGGAAGTACGTCTGCGTTGGAGGGGTGGGCGGTACTAAGACCACCACGCCAGAATAGGCCTCACCGTGTTCTCCGATGGATCCCGCCACCAAAGGCTTGATCCACCTTTCCATACCCTTCGAGGCGGGCACCGACGCCTTTACACAACTAGCGGGGCAACAGCTCCACAAACAACTTGGAGGCTCCCGAAATGACAACAAGCTGCCACAAGAACAAAGTTATCAAATACAATGAACAAGATCTAGGTATTGACAAGAATACTAGATCAGGGATTTCTCCAAGTGAATGGAGAGGAGTTGAAGCGCTTGATTCGTGATGATGATGATGAACTTCTCCTCCTTCAATTCCCCCAAAGATCAAGACCTTTGGGTGGTTGAAGTGGGAGATCGAGAATGAGAGCTCTTGCACAATGTCTGGTCAATTTCGAATGAATCAACGGTTCTGATCGTTGGGGAAGAAGGGGTATTTATACCCCCCTTCAGAAACCAGCTATTGGACACTTTGGGGGGCGGATTATCCGGCCCAAGTGAGGGCCAGATTATCCGGCCTGGGGAAACACCACCCCAGACTTGGAATATCCGGTAGATAATCCACCCCCATACAGAGCCTCGCGCTGAGCTTGTCCTTGATCAACTTCTGGGCGCCAGATTATCCGGTCCTATGTGAAGGCCGGATTATTCGGCCTGGGGAGGAAAAACCGCCCCAGTTCGGATTTTCCAGGAGAAAATCTGACCAGATACCGAGCGACGTGCCTTGGCTCCTTTTGCTCAAAAACTGGGGGCCGGATTATACGGCCCATGCGACAGCCAGATTATCCGGCCTGGGGAGGAAAAACCGCCCCAGTTCAGATTTTCTGGGAGAAAATCCGATCGGATACCGAGCGACGCGCCTTGGCTCCCTTTGCAATGAGGTAGGCTGGATTATCCGGCCCTTGGCGGGGCGAATAATCCACCCCCCTCAAAGCTTCCTGCACACTTAGCGCACATGAATAATCTCCACAGTATTGTTATCTAACACGCAAAACATAGCAAAACATGAAATGTTCTTTCAATCTCCCCCTTTTTGGTGTTAGATGACAATACTAGGATTTGCAGGAGAAAGTCACAAGACAAACAGTAATAACCATGAAATAGACTCCCCCTCAATGTGTGCATAATAGAATTTTGCATTGGAATACAAATGCACACAAATAGGTGAATCTATTCCATAGACATATGAGCAACAAAAACATACCACCGAGGTAGAGGGAAGGCATCCTTGACATAAGCCACAATTATTACCGGATAACCAATATAAGTGCCTTCCATGATAAAAGCCTCCAGCAATAGGATATGAATAGATAGATCCATAAGCATAATACATGAGATGAAATCCATAGGCAAAATCCAGATAACATAGAGTCTCAAACAACCACAAACCACAAATTTAAGTTCAACGCTAAATGGGCATAAGCAAGAAAACAACGAATAGAAAAATGCAAATGCTTATGCCTGACCCATGCAAATCCACAAACATCCTAATAGAACTACTTCTCCCCCTTTGGCATCGAGACACCAAAAAGGGAGAAGAGCGATGCTAGCGCCCCATGGGATCACTCGAAGTCCTCATCCTCGTCTTCATTCTCATCCTCATCCTCATCTTCAAGCTCCTCGGTGTCACCTTCCTCATCCTCATCATCAGCAGCAGGCACAGAGGGGAACAAGTGACGCTCCAGCTCACCATAGTTCAACTCGGAGGAAGAGTTCCACCGAGCATACGGTGTGGGAGGAGTAGGAGCCGGAGGATCACCTGAAGCACCGGACACATGGTGGAGAATGAGCTTCTGGGTGTGAGCCAACTCATGGCGCTGCTTGTATGCCTCGTACTGACCCTTGCGCGTGTCCACCCCCATGCACAGAATGTTACGCTGAAACTAGTTCAGCTGCTTGATCTCACGGGCAACGGGAGGCACTAGGGGCCTGCGAGCATCCCTCATGAGGCCCTCAGGAGCAGAAGAGGGGTGAGAGGTCTTCCGAACCTTGGTGTAGATCTTCTTGGCCTTATGCACCGAGTCAATGTGGAACTCCTCAACAGGAAGCAGGTGCCTAATGAGCATCATAATGTAGGGTGCATAGGGAATGGACAGACGGTTGAACATAGCATCAGTCAATTCATGGTAAATGAAGTCCATGACATCCAGCCTGTACTACACCGTCTCGTCCTCGCAAGAGGCAACCTCATGAGAAAATTGAAGTAGCTGGACAAGGTGACCACGGATGCTGTCATTGTTGCCCCCGCTCGGAGTAATGGAGTCATGGAAGAGACTCACTAAGGCAGCATAGATGGGAGCAAGGCCAGCCAGAGTGCCCACAATGCCATTGTCCACAGTGCAAGGAGAGAGAGCTGCATCTTTGTTGGGCTTCAGCTAGGTGATGATGCGGTGGCCACTGGCTCTATCCCTGCTGCGGAAAGAGTATCCAAGAACCTCAGCAAACATGTGAAAATCAGCAGCCATAGGCCTGTCATGAGTCATCCACTTCATAGTGCGACGCTCATCCCCACAAATAACCAAAGTGGAGAAGAACTACTTCACCACCTCAGAGTCAAAGGTGCACTGGAGATACATGAGATGGTGCAGCCCCATCCTCTCAGCCACAAACATCGCATCCACAAGATGAGCCTTCTCCAAAGCATCAGCAAGTACCATTGGGTGCATAGGCCTAATGTTCAGCCTGGCATACACGTCTTCATAGATACCTTTCTGTTCTGCACACCAAAAACGAGTATCCCCCAGCTCATCATCACGAGGCAGCTTAGCAAACAAGTCACGGTGACGGATGGAGGAATAGGTGACTGCATCCAAAGTCCTGTAGTTGAGCTTGGGCTCCTTGCCCTTCATCTTAAACACCCCTTTCCTAGTCCTCTTTGCTTGTTCAGCCATGCGCTTCTCTTCGTTCTTTCTTCTCCTCAACTCAACTTCGTCCACCAAGTTACCTTATCCATCGTCTCGAAAGTATTTGGCGCGAGGGCGGCGCGTGTAGGTCTTGGGAACACTGGAACCACCTGTGAGGAGAATGAGGGTGATCGCAAGGGGATAAGCATACACACAAGTCCAGGAGAGAGCATAAAAAAATAGTCAAAAAGTTCATAGGACAAATCTACTCAATGCATACTCCAAAGTGAAACTGAACCAGAATTGAATCTGTCAGGCCGGATTATCTAGCCTGGCCAGGGGCGGATAATCTGGCCCTGGCAGAAAATTTCGATTTCACCTAGATTGAATGCAAAAGGTAGATCAGGCCTAGAAACTACAAGACTACGATTTCTATGCGAAAACACATCCTTCTAGACAACGTTCCACACAACAAGTAACACATCTAGCAAAAGATGGGGAGAGAGGGAGTTACCCTCACTCATTGGAGGAAGAATGCGAACGAGAAGGTACCCGAAGGCGCGGAGAAGAAGATCCGGGGAGGCCCGAAAAATCCGGTGGCCGGAGAGGCTCCGGGGAGGGTGGGGGACGGCAGGCGGGGGCTGAGGAGGAGGAGAGGGTTGGGGGAGAAGTGTTGCTCGTTATGAGCCCTTCCCCCCGATCCCTGCCCATTAAGACGAAATCCGCTAGGGCCGGATTATCCGGCCAACACTTGGGCCGGATTATCCGGCCTCAAATCTGGAATTCTGTTACACACAGACCCAGGACCGTGCGTCCCCAAACAACACTCCCACAAGGTGTACAAGGGACTTGTGTGCTAGAAAAGATGGCTTAGGGGTAGGGAAAGGCTTAGGATTAAGAGAGCCAAACTGAGATGGTACTAGACACTCAAAATTGCAAGATCCAAATCAAATAAAAGCCAAGGTTGAGTGTGATTCCCATAAGAACATGAGATAGCAGAGAACAGCCAAAAAGATCCAATTCTCCTCAACGGAGAGGGCGGTGGTCGAAGCCACCTTGTTGGAGTGTATGGTGTGACACCGTGAAGATATATCTTGGGTTCACGACCAATACTCATCAATAAGCTCACATATCACAAAATGATATTAAGAGAAATGATTTATCTTGCTTTTGGCATTATGGGGGAGGGTTAGCCCAATGAGTTAGGACCACACTCCCCCTATATCCATGCCCATACCTAGACCAAAGAAGGATTGAGATGTACGAGTGAGTGCATTGGTAATCAAGACAAACTCCTGGAATCAATGATATTTAGATCATTCCTCAAGTAGCAGAATCTTGCTTCATCAAGTGGCTTTGTAAAGATATCCGCAAGTTGGTTCTTCGTGCTCACAAAGGATAGATCAATATCGCCGCGAGCAACATGGTCTTGAATAAAATGATTCCGAATCTCAATATGCTTCATCCTTGTGTCCTGAACAGGATTGTACGCAATTTTGATTGCACTTTCATTATCGCATAAAAGAGGCACTTTGTCACAATTGACACCGTATTCCTTTAAAGTTTGCCTCATCCACAATAATTGAGTGCAAGCGCTGGTAGCAGCAACATATTCAACTTCGGTGGTGGAGAGAGATATACAATTCTGCTTTTTAGATGACCAACATACAAGAGACCTTCCCAAGAATTGACAAGCTCCAGAAGTGGATTTCCGATCATCCTTATCACCAGCCCAATCTGAGTCAGTATAACCACATAAAGAGAAATTGGAGCCCTTGGGATACCAGAGACCAAAGTTAGGGGAATGAACCAAATATCGAAAGATCCTCTTGACCGCCACTAAGTGGCTTCTTTAGGAGCTGCTTGATACCTTGCACACACTCCCACACTCAACACGATATCGGGTCTAGATGCGCAGAGGTAAAGAAGAGAGACGATGATGGACCGGTATACCTTTTGGTCCACACCTTTACCATGTGGGTTAAGTTCAAGATGACATTTTGTTTGCATCGGAGTGGCGACACCATTTAGATCCGTCATCTTGAATCTCTTGAGCATGTCTTGGATGTACTTTGCTTGATTAATAAAGGTTCCTTCTCTAAGTTGTTTGATCTCGAATCTAAGAAAGAACCGTAATTCCCCCATCATAGACATCTCAAGCCTGTCAGTCATAAGCTTTGAAATTCATCGTTAAAAGCTTTGTTAGTAGAATCAAAGATGATATCGTCTACATATAGTTGGCATTTGAAGAGCTCCCCCTTAACCTTCTTAGTAAAAAGAGTGGGGTCGATTTGCCTAACTTCGAAGCTACGATCTAACAAAAGCTCTTTAAGGTGCTCATACCACGCACGTGGGGCTTGTTTAAGGCCATAGAGTGCCTTATCGAGTTTGTAGACATGGTTCAAAAAGTTAGGATCCTCAAAACCCGGGGGTTGCTTTACATATACCAACTCATGTAGAGGACCGTTAAGGAAGGCACTCTTGACGGCCATTTGCTGCAACTTAAAATTGTTATGGGCAGCATAAGCAAGAAGGATATAGATGGACTCAAGGCGAGCCACTGGAGCATAGGTCTCGCCGAAGTCAATGCCCTCAACTTGAGAGAAACTTTATGCCACTAGTCTTGCCTTGTTCCTCACAACAATGCCATTCTCATCTTGCTTGTTTTTAAATATCCACTTGGTGCCGATAACATTGCGGCAATCTTTGGGTTTCTCCACGAGTTTCCAGACTTTGTTGCGCTCGAAATTATTCAATTCTTCATGCATAGCAACAACCCAGTCTGGCTCTTCAAGAGCTTCAAAGACCTTCTTAGGTTCCACCATAGAGATATGAGCTTGATGCTCACCAAAACTGGCCAATTCTCTTCTTGTAGAAACCCTTCGTCGAAGATCACCAACAACCTTGTCGAGGGTGTGACCCCTCAACTCAAGGTTTCGATCAGCTCGAGCCTTGCGATGAAGTTCAATAAGTTTGTTGTCTCTTGGAGGAGTAGATTCATCCCTTGAATCCTCATTGGAAGCATTTGCTTGACATTGACCAGAAACTGGAATATCAACAGCAGGTGGTGGTGAAGCGTGCTCTTGAGGAGAGTCAGTAGTCGTAACAGGAGACTGCTGAGCCGGTGAGTCAAGGCCGGATAATCCGGCCGATTGAGAGGCTAGATAATCCGGCCTAGGAGTACTTGTATTAGCTTCATCAAGATGCCTAGGGCTTGCTTGAACTGGCGAGGGGACGGATAATCCAGGGCTTGCCGGAAAATCCGGCCTAGAGCTTGCATCGATATCTTCACCCCCAGGAGCAATATGGTCAGCAGGGGCGGGTGGCCGGATAATCTGGTGTCCACTAGATAATCCGGCCTGGAGTTTTCTAGAGCACCTTGACCTTCGGCAGTTGATGGAGATGGTGCAGAATTTGCTCCCGTGGTGGGAACATGTTGTGCATGTGTAGATGAGGGCTCTTCATGGGAAGAGCATTGTCCTTCCCGATCCGCCACAAGGGGTTCCTCAATGGGGCGGAAAAATCCCACACCCATTCTTCTTATGGCATCTTGGGGTATTTCAACATCTGCATCACAAACACCAACTTGCTCCGCACGGGAACCATCATTTTCCTCGAACACCACACTACAAGATTCTACAACAGTTCCGGAGAGCTTATTGTAGACTCTATAAGTGTGGGATTCGGCACCATAACCAACAAAAATACCTTCTAGAGCCTTAGATTCAAACTTAGATAAACGAACTCCCTTGATAAGAAAGAAACACTTACACCCGAATACCCGAAAGTATGAGATGTTTGGCTTGTTACCGGTAAGTATTTCATACGGAGTATTGTCCAAGATCTTGCGGAGGTATAATCGGTTAGATGAATGACAAGCAGTAGAGATTGCTTTAGCCCAGAAGTTATATGGAGATTTAAATTCGGCTAACATTGATCTTGCCATATCCATTAGAGTTCGATTCTTCCTCTCGGCTACACCATTTTGTTGAGGGGTGTATGCATCGAAATATTGATGTCTTATCCCCTCTTCACTTAGGAACTCATTTAAGGTGTAGTTCTTGAACTCAGAGTCATTATCACTTCTTATAGCCAGAATGGGGACGTTGTGTTGACGTTGAACCTCGTTGGTGAAGTCGATGACAGTTTGTTGAGTTTCACTCTTCAACTTGAAGAAATAAACCCAAGTGTATCTTGAGTAATCATCAACAAGCACTAGACAATACTTCTTCCCATCGAGGCTTGCATGAGATGGAGGTCCGAAGAGGTCCACATGAAGGAGCTCCAAAATCCTTTTTGATGAGATAATAGTTTTCCTTCGATGAGGTGAGTCATGCATTTTCCCTTCAACACACGCCCTGCAAACACGATCTTTGGCAAAGGAGACATTTTGTTTTAGTCCAAGGATGTGTCCACCCTTGTGGAGACTTTGCAAAGTTCTCATATTGACGTGGGACAGTCGGCATGCCATAGCCAACCCGCGTCAGCCTTTCTGAAAAGACACATCGGGTCTGTAGTGGTTTTCCCCGAAAAGTCCACCACGTACAGGTCATTTCCGATATCCCATGAAAGCGACTTTTAGAGACTTGCTCCATGATACATTGCAAATGTATCTATAATTTTTGATGTTCCATGCTTGGTTTTATCTACTTTCTTATGTTTTGTCCACACTTTGGAGTACTTTTCATATGATTTCTTGGACTAACCTATTAACATGATGCCACAGAGCCATTTTCATAGCCTTTACTTTTAAACCCCACCGAAGCTTGTTTCTCCATCCCATGAGCCATTACTACAGGAGTTTTTTGAGCCATGCGAGTCGTAGAACAGCATGTGTAGGGTATGTGAGTGTCCGATGGATAACAAGGTACCTAAACAACTTAACCTGAGTAGTAATGGGATAACTAATGAAAGAGGCACCGGTGAGCAATATCTTCTATTTGGTTTTTCATGCTCACTTGTGTCCCGTAGGACCCCGAGTACTTGATTCCTGTTCCTTGACTATTCGCACTATCCACATCCGGGAGGCCTTATGGACCCCCCCTGAGCCAGAGCTTGATTCATTTCTATTTCTTGGGGCCACAAAGTAGTTTGGGGCTTTGTTACTATCCTGTACTTATGCCATGCTTTACTGTTTTATTTAAGATTGTGCGAGGAGCACCTGTACTGTTTAGGATTGCGGAGTGTTTTCGCGGTATCGACAAGCCCAGTCACATTTTCGGGTTCCCAGTTCTTTACAGCCATTGGCGCAAACCTTGGGTCCGTCTCGGAGCCGGCCAACTTCGTTGCAGGTAGCTTAATGGGGTGGCCCCCTGAAATATTTCTGAATCCTGTGATCACTTTGTCGTGAATGCCTCGTTGGGTTTTGATTTGGTTTTTCCGAGGTTGATCGAGTGTGTGTTGCTATTTGTGCACCCCTGCAGGGTAAATATTTCTGAAAGCCGTGTCCGCGGTTATGGACGACTTGGAGCACAGTTTCTCGATCATAGACAAGTATAACTAAAGTACCGCTTTTACTCTGACTAAATACATACTAGTAAATAGTGCAATACTCATGGAATGGTTAATAAAACTGCCAACGGATGGGTTGTTCGTCTGCTTTCTCGTTGGTAAGCGGGAAAGAGGATGGATCTGTTAATTATACTGTTATAACTGTTGTTACTAATTAACGGACATCCGTCTATCATTGGTTAGGCGGATGGTTAGCGAGTATCTATAGACTTGTTGGTTATTATCTTTTGCTGCAATTGCGTCACCCCAGGTATATGTCCCCTTTAGAGGCATAGAGACTTGCTGAGTACCCCTAGGGTCTCACACGATAAATTGTTTAATTCAGATGAACATGTGTATTCGCAAGATGGATACTGGGTGGAGGAGACAAATGATGTTGGCAACGATCACGCGGTGTAGAGATTCCGGGGATGGGGATCCGTGAGATCTATGGGCGGGATGTGTTTATTTATGTGGCATCTTATGCCGATTTGCTTCTTGTCCGTACTCGGATCTTGTTTTCCGCTTCCGCCTGATACTCTGATGTTTGATGTATGAGGAGCTATCCTAAACTATTATCTCTATCTAGGATATTTGAATCTTGTCGTATGGCATTGCAATATTTCTATTTATTTTAGATGGAATGGCTCTGAAAACTGTTGTATGGTAGCTTGCATACATACTCACTTGTGTATGTATTTGATCTCTTCGCCTGTTGCCTACGCCGCTCGCTCTTGTCCCGATGTCTTGGAAGTGCTTAGGACGGCCGACGGGTCTACACATGGGCGGTCCTCTGGGCCCCCGCTGTACTATTTTAACCACTTCCGCTTCATCCAGGCTTGAACTTAGAGCGTAGGGTCCGAGGTAGTTACGATTGGTATCAGAGCCATCCCGCCCTTCAGGGTCTCAGCCAAATGGTTGTTGTCAGTCTAGCAAATATTTTTGGTAGCTATGTATACTAGGGAAAAACAAAACGTGAGAGTAGGACTGCTTCCATTTTTCTTCTTACCCACCCACCCACCCTTTTCTGGTAAGAAAGTGTAACGTTTTTCAATCCTCTTCTAAAATTCAAACTAGGATTCATGTGTTCTAGGTTCCGTAGTACCATAGGTTGTGTGTGTGTGTGTAAATTCCTTGTCTATCTATTGCATCCAAATGATATCATTATCTGCCTTTTGGTTATCAACTGTTGGTACATTCCATACCGACAGGCCTTTGTAAACCGACGCGATCTATCCGATTCATTGTATACCGGTGCGATCTGTCTTACTCTTTGTTATCCGACGCTATCTTGTTGGGGTGTTCGTTCCATAGTTACTAATCTTTAGGTTCATCTTAAGAAGAAGGTGTTGGGATACGTGTTTTACTTATTCATGTGCGGAGTAATGATTTTAGTGCGGGATGGAGTCGCGACCATACCACTACTTTTATCATTCGCTCTTGTATATTGAATTGGTTGAGTTACTAATCTTGATTCGTGAAGTGGTTTTGCGCATATAGCGGTATTTTAATGCCGAAATTTGCAGAAAAAATTTCTTTGTTAGCTTGTGTACCACACTCCTTGTTCAGTCGTGTGCGATATGCTTAATATCTTCTAGGTGCTTTGAACTTTGTTGATATTTTGATATCATCTTAGTGAATTGTATCCTTTAATCTTGGTTAATTCCATTTTGGTACTATTTTGGATTATTATTATTCTCCATTATAGTACTGACTTGTGTTTTATATCAATCACAGGATGGCACCACCACGCCGTTATGAGGAGGACATACCACCTGAACTGGGGGCTGCGTTGGCAAGTATTGCTAATGCCTTGGGAGCAATGCAGCAGAACCAGCAGCGATTTGAAGAAAGTGTCAGGAGGAATGAGTTTGTTCCGCTACCTCCACCTCCCAAGCGAGGAGACATCAAGAGTTTTCTAAAGTTTAACCCACGCCAATTTGAGGTGTCTGATCAGCCACTTGACGCTGATGATTGGTTGCGGGAGATGTCAAGGTTGCTGATGACTGCGGATGTTCTAGAGCAAGAATGGGTAAAATGTGCCACGCATCTTCTGAAGGGAGATGCAGCTCTGTGGTGGGAGAATTACCTCAAGGCAGACCACTCTGGTTTTCAGCCTACTTGGGAACAGTTCACTGGGGCTTTCAAAGAGCAATATTTGTCAGAAATTGGCATGGAAAAGATGAAGGAAGTGTTTCTCAACCTCAAGCAGGGCAATGACAATGTCAATACCTATATCAGAAACTTCATGAACCTTTCTCGGTATGGTGGCGATGAGATCTCTGATGACAAGAAGAAGCAAAAGAGGTTCAGGCAAGGACTCAATGCATCCATCAAATATGCAATCACTCATGCAAGGCCGGGCTCTTTTCTAGAACTCCAGCATACAGCTCTGCAGGAAGAAGCAAGTAGGCAAGTGTTTGAGGAGTCAAAGAAACACAGCTGCGATGCAACAAGCTCTTCAGCTATGACAGCTCCTTCTAAGCGTCGCGTGTGGGTCCCTAACACCCCACCGTCGCTCCCGGCTCCGCCAAGACCGTCAAGCTACGCGGCAAGGCCACCAAACTCCTTCAACCACAACTACCCTAGAGCGCCTGGCGGAGTCCCTGGCTACGCTGCTCCACGTCCACCTGGTGCTTGTTACACCTGTGGGAACACTGGGCATCAACACTGGAGTTGTCCAATGAACAACAAAGCTCTTCCTCCACCACCTCCAAGACCTGCGGCAAGTTCTTCTATGGTTCGTGCACCTCCACCTCGGGCTCTCAACATCAACACCAAGCCCGAGTCTACGGTTGCTCGTGCCAACTGTGTCAACGTCGCTCAAGCTGAGCATGCACCTGGAGTTGTGATGGGTATGCTTCCTGTTAACTCAGTTCCTGCACGAGTTTTGTTTGATTCTAGTGCATCGCATTATTTTATCTCTACAAGTTTTGCTGATGAGAATGGGTTATCTATGGATCCTCTCCCTAAACGTTTAATGGTCCTTTCTCCTAGAGCAACAATGGCATCTTCTAAAATCAGCCATGGAAATCAAATTGAGATTGGTGGCTCTTCGTTTCCGGCTTCCTTAATTATTCTGGGCAATTCTGACATTGATGTTATCTTGGACATGGATTGGTTAACAGCAAATGCAGCTGTGATTGATTGTGCTGAACGCTCGGTTTCTCTGAAAATTCCTCAAGGCCATATAGTCTATTCTCCAAGTCTGACTCCTGCAATTCAGCTTTTCTCGTTGTCGGCTCTGAATGATGATGCTATGGAAGCTATTCAGAGTGTTCCGGTGGTCTGTGAGTTCCCAGATGTTATTCCTGAAGAGTTGCCAGGTATGCCTCCTGACCGAGAGGTCGAGTTTGTGATTGAGCTTGAACCTGGTACAACTCCTATCTCCAAGCGGCCTTATAAAATGGGTCCTGCTGAATTGGCTGAACTCAAACGCCAGCTTGATGAACAAGAGAAGTTGGGTTTCATTCAACACAGTACTTCTTCTTGGGGTAGCCCAACCATCTTTGTGAAGAAGCGAGACAAGACTGATAAACTTCGTGTTGACTATCGGACTCTCAATGCTAAAACCATCAAGAATAAATATCCCCTCCGCGGATTAATGATCTCTTCGATCAGCTAGCTGGAGCTGTGGTATTCTCTAAGCTTGACTTGAGAAGTGGATATCATCAAATCAAGATCCGCAAGGAAGATGTTCCTAAAACAGCTTTCACCACCCGCTATGGCCTGTATGAGTACACGGTCATGTCTTTCGGTCTCACCAACGCACCTGCCACCTTCTCGAGGCTTATGAACTCGGTTTTCATGGAGTATCTTGATAAGTTCGTTGTGGTCTATCTGGATGACATTCTAGTCTATTCTAAGTCAAAAGAACAACATGAAGAACACCTTCGGTGTGTCATAAACAAGCTTTGTGAGAACCGCCTGTATGCAAAGTTCTCCAAGTGTGAGTTCTGGCTGCCTGAAGTCACCTACCTTGGTCATGTCCTCTCTGCCAAGGGCATTGCCGTCAACCCAGAAACTGTTAAGACAATTGTTGACTGGCTTCCCCCCAAAAATGTCAAAGAAGTCCGGAGTTTTCTTGGTTTGGCTAGTTACTGTCGTCACTTCGTTCAGAACTTCTCGAAGATTGCGAAGCCTCTTACCGATCTCCTCAAGAAAGGCAAGAAATACCTTTGGTCTCCTGCATGTCAAGCTAGCTTTGAAACCCTCAAAGAGAAGCTCACTTCCACACCAGTTTTGATTCCTCCAGATACATCAAAGCCTTTCCAGATATTCTGTGACGCCTCCTTGCAAGGATTGGGTGCGGTCCTCATGCAAGAAAAACAAGTTGTTGCTTATGCCTCTCGTTAGTTGAAGACGCATGAGGTCAACTATCCTACACATGACCTAGAACTCGCAGCAGTTGTCTTTGCTTTGAAAGTATGGAGGCACTACTTGCTTGGCAACCGTTGTGAGATCTTTTATGATCACAAGAGTCTGAAGTATATCTTCACATAGCCTGATCTCAACCTTCGTCAGAGGAGGTGGATTGAAGCAATTAATGATTTCGATCTCACAATCAACTACACTCCTGGCAAAGCTAATGTCATGGCTGATGCCCTCAGCCCAAAAGCTTATGTCAACAACCTCATGGTGGAAGAACAACAGCCTCTCTTGTGTGAGGAATTCCGCAAGCTCAACCTTGAAATTGTGGATCAAGGGTATCTTTTGAACCTTTTGGCAACCCCTCTCTTGGAAGAAAAAGTTCGCTCCATTCAACTGGGTGATCCTTACACTAAAAAGATCATCTCCAACATTCAGCTTCCAAAGTATGAGTCCTTCCACGTCGACGACCAAGGCGCTCTTTTCTTTGAACACTGGATGTTTGTTCCGAACTACCCGGGTTTAAGAGAGCAAGTTCTCAAGGAGGCGCATGATTCTGTTCTTTCTATCCACCCTGGCAGCACTAAGATGTACATGGACTTGAAAACACAGTATTGGTGGCCTGGGTTGAAACGATATTGTGCCAAGTATGTCTCAGAGTGTGATGTCTGCCGCAGAGTTAAAGCTGTCCATCAGAAACCTTCCGGTCTTCTACAGCCATTGAAGCCTCCAGAATGGAAATGGGAGAAAGTAGAGATGGACTTCATAACTGGTTTTCCAAGGTCGCAGAAGGGCAACAATGCAATCTTTGTTGTCATCGACAGGCTTTCTAAAGTGGCTCACTTCTTTCCCGTCAAGGAAACAATTTCTGCAATTCAGTTGGCGGAGCTCTATATCAACAAAATTGTCTCTCTGTATGGGGTTCCTCTTGAGATCAGTTCAGACCGTGGAAGCATCTTCACTTCCAAGTTCTACGGAAGTTTCCAAAATGCTTTGGGAACAAAGTTGAACTTCAGCACAACTTACCATCCTCAGTCGCAAGGACAAGCTGAAAGGATCAATCAGATTCTGGAAGATATGCTCCGTGCTTGCGTTATCTCTTTCGGCATGAAGTGGGAAGAATGCCTTCCTTATGCTGAATTCTCTTACAACAACAGCTTCCAGAAAAGTCTAAAGATGGCACCATTTGAGGTTCTCTATGGTCGCAAATGCAGAACTCCGATTGGTTGGTCGGGCGCAGGTGAAAGAACATTGTTTGGCCCCGACATTGTAACTCAAGCGGAGGAGAAGGTTCACATCATTCTTGAAAATCTGAAGGTTGCTCAAAGTCGCCAGAAGAGCAACTATGACAAAAAGCACACGGACATGGAGTATGTCCCTGGTGATCTCGTTTACCTTCATGTCACTCCCATGAGAGGCACGCACCGGTTTGGTATCAAAGGAAAGCTGGCTCCTAGATACATCGGTCCTTTCAAAGTTCGTGGAAGAAGAGGAGAAGTTGCTTATGCTCTTGAGCTCCCTGAAAAACTCAAGGTCCATGATGTTTTCCATATCTCTCAACTCAAGAAGTGCTTCAAGGATCCTGGCAGGACCGTGGACCATGAACTCATCAATCTCCAAGAAGATCTGTCTTGTCAAGAACACCCCATAAAAATCCTAGAAGTCGCAGAAAGAAGGACTCGCAACAAGTCCATCAAGTTCTGCAAGGTGCAGTGGTCGCACCATTCCGTGGATGAAGCCACTTGGGAACGCGAGGACGAGCTCCGTGCCAAGTAGTCTACCCTCTTCGTGTCTTCTTCTTCTCCCTAGAATCTTGGGGCGAGATTCCTGTTTAGTGGGGGAGAGTTGTAGCATCCCATCTGTCTAACATACGTAATGCTACTTGGTCTAGTAATATAATTGCTACTTCCTACATATAACTATTGCATCATAATTATATCATGCTCATGTCATCATGACACCTTGCATTTGAGCATCATATTAAAACCCTTTTCATTTGGTTCTTCTCTCATATGCATTAGTAATTGTATGTTGCTCTTGATATATTGTATTTGGTTCTTGATAAATGCTTGATGCCCAAGTTGAGTTGGGGGCATATCTTTTATTCAACTCCACCACCTTTTCCTTGTCACCACCTTATAATTCCACCATCCTAATTATCCATGAGCTGTTACATTGTTCCTTTGACTTTTAAATCTAGCTCATGTGGGTTGGGATGTATCCACTTCTATTTCCACATGCTCTCACACTTGTATCATGTTGTTTTCACATTATAGATATGTGGAGCCATTTTTGTATGCTTTGTGAGTGTAACCCCTTTTTCTAGCTTCCATATGGATTTTTGGAATGATTGCTCATGTTGGAATATTGTTGAGGATATAATGCACCTAGTGGAATATACACACTAGCAAGTCCTAATTATATTCAAATATGACCATCTCCATCTACTCCACTTGGAACATTTTTTCTAATTCTTTTAGCTTGGCCTTACTCCACATTTTGGGAATGCATGTGTATAAATGCCATGATTATTTATTTTTGTTTTCACAAAATTAAACATGGCATCTACTATTCATGCATGGGCCATACAAATCTCCACCATCTCTTCTCCTTTGGTTTTTCTTTGTTTTTGAAGTGGAACTTGTTTTTTTTGAATTCAACCCAAGTGATTCTTATTCTTTTGTTGAGCTCCACCTTTATTTCTCTCTTCTACCACCACCATGTGTGCACCACAAGCCTCACCACCTTGTTATTTTATTTTTCCCTTACCCACCACCCCATCCTTGCATGACCATGTGTGGCCATATCAATCTTACACCCAAAACCCTAGCCTCTCTCTTCTTATCCTCACCATCTTCTTTCACCTTTGCTTGATCTTGGTGGATCACCACCAAACCCTAAACCCCCTTGCTTGGTCTTGTTTTGGCCAAGATCAAACTCTAACCCTAAGCCCTCATGACCCCTCTCCCTAACCCTACCTCCATCACTACCCATGCTTTACCCCATCTTTCTCTCAAAACCCTAAGCCCTCATCTCCCTTTCTCTCTAACCCGAGCCACCACCCCAGCCCTAACCTACCCCTGGATCGACACATAACCTAGATAACCACCCCATCCCGAACCTCCCCCCTCTAGCCCTAGACCTAGCCGAGCATCTCTCTCTCTCGGCCCCTCTCTCTCTCTCGCTGCACAAGGACCCCACCCGAGCCAGCCCCTTCCTTCCCTTGGCCGGCCCCAGCTGCAACCCCTCTGCCTGCCTTGCCCTTCCACGTCAAGCACGTGAGGAGGAGGAGAAGAAAAAGTGGTCGAAGCCACCTTTTCCACCTCGAGCCTCCCCACGACATTCCCCTCTCCCTCTCTGCTTATCTACCTACTCCCTCTCTCTCGCCTGTTTGCAGCCTCAGATCCCCAGGGCCTCGCCTTTGCTCCTCCCTTCTCCCTGCCACCGCTCTTCTCCAACTCCGGCCACCACCTCGGCATCCACCACCATCCTCTGGATCAGGCGGCGGGCGCGGTTGTGGAGGTGTGGGGGAAGATCGTGGCGATCCTCTGCATCGCCCCGTACACAGTAGCGAGGAGGAAGAAGCCCCTGTACCGCGGAACACCGACAAAGCCGACCGAAACCCTAACTCCGGCCGAGCGTCTACATCGTCGCCGATCCACCGCTCCCGGGCCCGATCCACCACCGTCGACCACCTCGCGGTGAGCCACCCTCCCTCCTAGACATACTCTCTCTCGCCGTCGATGCCTGTTCACGCCGGCCCTTCTGCCGAGCACGCTATGTGCGTCGGCGAGTGCTAGCTTCTGCTCGTCGCCGTGCCACAGAAGCCATACCTAGCCGCGCCGCGCTTACCCTGCATCAACCCCAACCAGCTCCAGTGGTCACCGCCGCCTGCGCGCGCGCACCACATCGCGGATTCGAGCCCCCACTGCGCCGTGCGTTCCCTTCAGTTTCTCAGACAGAAATCGAGAAGAAAAACAGTAGTGTTGGCAGTCTTGCAGATACCCCCCACCTTTTTGCCAGCTAAACCCGCGCTCCCCTAGGTCCCACCTGTCATCGGCTGATGCCGTTTTACGAAAAGGCACCTCGGTTCATGTGTTTTCATGCCCGCGCTTCCCCGGATCCCCCACGTGGCAGGACCCCGCTGGCGCACCCACGTGTGGGTCCGCGCGAACGCCGGTCTCGCTTGTCAGCGGCTGTGGCTGGCTGAGCCCGCGGTATAAAATGTTTTCGCCGCGCAGCTTCGCCCAGTCAGCCTAGGTCCCACATGTCTGTGACTGTGGCTAAGTTTAGCTGGGTATAAACAGTCTGGCAGTTTTCGGTTTTAATTAAAACATTTTCAGAAATGATTTAAATATGATTTCATTTCTGTTTTTAATAACTTTTAAATTGTAATTTCAAATAATACAAATGATATATGTTTTTGAATCAGAAAAATGTGAGGATTTCAAATCTGCCATTCAAATTATTATTTGAGCACTTTAAATTTTCGAAAATGTTTAAATGCAATAAAAATGCCTTTTCTTAAATAATTAATAACTTTAATTCCACAACTCCAAATTCGACAAATAATATGTCTAAATCGATCAGCGCGATGAGCCCGTTCTAACTATGCATTCCATGTTCTAAATTGCAGCATGCATCATATAAATATAAAGTATACAACAACTTATTTGGGGTTAAAATGTGACCAAAAACTTAATAAATGCTTTATTCTTGTACCCCACACCTCACCCATGCCATGCTACATTATTGCCATGCAAATTGTGCATCATTCATCATGGCATGCTTGTTTGCTTATCGCATTTTAATTCATATGCTTGTGAACTTTATTTATGTTGGCCCTTGTTTGTTTGGTTCTTCTTCGAATAGACGCCGAGCAGGGGAAATATCAGGAATCCCAGGAGTACTACCCAGATCCGTCTCTCGCTTCAACTGAGCTGCCAGGCAAGCACTACCACATGCTTGCATACATATAGTACCTACTGCCTCTATCTTATTCTTGCATCATTGAGTCGCGACTGCATTAAATTGAATCCCAAGTACAGCATAGCCTTTACTTTTAAACCCCACCGAAGCTTGTTCTTCCATCCCATGAGCCATTACTACAGGAGTTATTTGAGCCATGCGAGTCGTAGAACAGCATGTGTAGGGTATGTGAGTGTCTGATGGATAACAAGGTACCTAAACAACTTAACCTGAGTAGTAATGGGATAAGTAATGAAAGAGGCACCGGTGAGCAATATCTGCTATTTGGTTTTTCATGCTCACTTGTGTCCCGTAGGACCCCGAGTACTTGATTCCTATTCCTTGACTATTCGCACTATCCACATCCGGGAGGCCTTATGGACCCCCCCTGAGCCAGAGCTTGATTCATTTCTATTTCTTGGGGCCACAAAGTAGTTTGGGGCTTTGTTACTATCCTGTACTTATGCCATGCTTTACTGTTTTATTTAAGATTGTGCGAGGAGCACCTGTACTGTTTAGGATTGCGGAGTGTTTTCGTGGTATCGACAAGCCCAGTCACATTTTCGGGTTCCCAGTCGTTTACAGCCATTGGCGCAAACCTTGGGTTCGTCTCGGAGCCGGCCAACTTCGTTGCGGGTAGCTTCATGGGGTGGCCCCTGAAATATTTCTGAATCCTGTGATCGCTTTGTCGTGAATGCCTCGTTGGGTTTTGATTTGGTTTTTCTGAGGTTGATCGAGTGTGTGTTGCTATTTGTGCACCCCTGCAGGGTAAATCTTTATGAAAGCCGTGTCGGCGGTTATGGACGACTTGGAGCACAGTTTCTCGATCATAGACAAGTATAACTAAAGTACCGCTTTTACTCTGACTAAATACATACTAATAAATAGTGCAATACTCATGGAATGGTTAATACCAACGGATGGTTTGTTCGTCCGCTTTCTCGTTGGTAAGCGTGAAAGAGGATGGATCTATTAATTATACTGTTATAACTGTTGTTACTAATTAACGGACATCTGTCTATCATTGGTTAGGCGGATGGTTAGCGAGTATCTATAGACTTGTTGGTTATTATATTTTGCTGCAATTGTGTCACCCCAGGTATATGTCACCTTTAGAGGCATAAAGACTTGCTGAGTACCCCTAGGGTCTCACACGAGAAATTGTTTGATTCAGATGAACAGGTGTATTCGCAAGATGGATACTGGGTGGAGGAGACAGATGATGTTGGAAACGATCACGCGGTGTAGAGATTCCAGGGATGGGGATCCGTGAGATCTGTGGGCGGGATGTGTTTATTTATGTGGCATCTTATGCCGATTTGCTTCTTGTCCGTACTCGGATCTTGTTTTCCGCTTCCGCCTGATACTCTGATGTTTGATGTATGAGGAGCTATCCTAAACTATTATCTCTATCTAGGATATTTGAATCTTGTCGTATGGCGTTGCAATATTTCTATTTCTTTTAGATGGAATGGCTCTGAAAACTGTTGTATGGTAGCTTGCATACATACTCACTTGTGTATGTATTTGATCTCTTCGCCTGTTGCCTACGCCGCTCGCTCTTGTCCCGATGTCTTGGAAGTGGTTAGGACGGCCGACGGGTCTACACGTGGGCGGTCCTCTGGGCCCCCGCTGTACTATTTTAACCACTTCCACTTCATCCAGGCTTGAACTTAGAGCGTAGGGTCCGAGGTAGTTACATGAGCTTTGTAATCAAGTAGATCTACCTTGCTACTCAAGTGCTTTAATAGATCTCTGCTCTCCCCATGTGTGTGAAAGTGATAGCGTGCTCACCATGGTGGCACTTAGGCTAGAGATTACAAATACTTATTATGAGTTATATTTGGAGTTGGATGTGTTTATGAAATTGTGGTGTTTGTTGGACTTATCTAGTGCTCAAGGTGACAGCGTGGGGTTTTCTAGATGGGAAAGGCTTACTTTAAGGTGTGCTGTTATAGCCCTACCATCGATTAGAGTGTCCAACCGGAGAGTAGTTAAGAGTAGTATCATCAAGAGAAGATATTTATATATGAGAGTGTTCACTAGTGAAAGTATGATCCCTAGGCCTTGTTTCTAAGCATTGATACACCGTTTGCAATTAGATCTGTTACATGTTTGCTCACTTCCATCTTTATTTCAGTCTATCGTTAGTGTTTTCCACGCCATCAAGTTATTTTCTATCACCGTTACCACTTATAATTATCCATACCACTTGTATTTCACTATCTCTTCACCGAACTAGTGCACCTATACACCTGACAAGTGTATTGGGTGTGTTGGGGACACAAGAGACTTCTTGTA
Organism: Avena eriantha; assembly: GCA_910589775.1. Lineage (NCBI taxonomy): Eukaryota > Viridiplantae > Streptophyta > Magnoliopsida > Poales > Poaceae > Avena > Avena eriantha. The sequence goes on along the minus strand of OU342744.1, from coordinate 21,880,985 downwards.
TCTTGATTGCAGGATTGCTTGAGAGGGGATACCTTTGACCACTTCCTCCCAGAGTTCGACAAACCTTGGGTGATCCACTTAAGGGAAAACTTGCTGCTGTTCTACAAACCTCTGCACTTGGAGGCCCTACAACTGTCTACAAGAATAGAAGTGCGTAGACATCAAGCTATTTTCTGGCGCCGTTGCCGGGGATCGAAGAAGAAGTAACTCCCACGTCAACTACACGCCATAAGCTATTTTCTGGCGCCATTGCCGGTGAGGTAAGGTAAAAGGTATTCACACCGGAGGATTAAAGAAGAAGAACCTCCCACGGCAAACGCCTATTTTCTGGCGCCGTTGCCGGAGAGGTAAGGTAAAAGGTACTCACATCCTCCGGTGTGAGTGCTCGAAGTTATTTCCTTTAGATTCTGCAATTTTGTCTTTTTGTTTCTTGTTTTCACTAGTTAGGCTTAATGAAAAAAAATAGAGAGCTTTATAGTATTTATCTTGAGTTAGGACATGAAGTGTTTGAAGAGAAAATTAAAAAACCTCTGGAACTTTATTTGCATGCTAATAGCAATGTTATTAGTATGAATTGTTTGAACACCATTATTGCTAATGCTATGGAAAAGTCTAAGCTTGGGGAAGCTAGTTTTTATGAAAATGATCTTTTTAGTTCCCCAGCTTTGGAAGATAGCTATTCTATAGCTTATGATGATACCAAACCTCCAATATATGATGATTACAATGATGAATATGATATTTTTAGTCCACCTACTATTGAGGAGAAAATTAATGATTACAATATGCCTCCTATATTTGATGATTATGGTGATCAGAATAATAATGATAGCTATTTTGTTGATTTTTCTCCCACTATAATTAATAAGAATGACTATTCTTATGTGGAGACTAATAATTATTATATGCATGTGGCTCATGATAAGAATGTTTTATATGATAGTTATATTGTTAATTTTATTCATGATGCTACTGAAAGTTATTATGAGAGAGGGAAACATGGTTTTATTCATCTCAATAATATTAAGTTTCCCCTCTTTATGTTGAAAGTCTTGAAGTTGCACTTGTTTTGCTTTCCTATGCTTGTTGCTCTGTGCTTTCATGACTTGTTTCTTTACAAGATTCCTATGCATAGGAAGTGGGTTAGACTTAAATGTGCTTTTAATTTGCTTCTTGATGCTCTCTTTTACTTCAATTCATATTTCTTATGTGAGCATCTTCTCAAACTATCAAGCCTAACTTAAAGGCATTAAAGAAAAGTACTTATTGGGAGATAACCCAAAAGTTTTAGATGAGTCTTGGAAGTTATTACTTCAGTAATAACCGCTCCTTATCCTTTTTATTTGCTTTTTGTGCCAAGACTAACCTCTAATGAGAGAGAAGTAATGATTGGAAAAGTTGCTGTCTCGAAACAGATTTCTGTGCTTCACCGTAAAAGTTCGTGTAAAATCTCTGTATGTCCTTTTGAGGCGTGAATTTTTGTTCTTCTGCCCCAGGTTGTTATCTAACTTTAATTAGTTCAACACTTTTTGATTTGAGCAACAGAAATACTTCAAAAAAATTCGTCTTTACCTGCTGGTCTGTTTTGACAGATTTCTGCCATTTTCTGCATTTGCTTCTTGTTGGTTCCTTTTTGAGTTCTTTTGGGGAATTGAGATTTTTGAGGGAAGTGCTACAGTAGCTTGTGTTTTAATGGAAGTTTTATTGGTGTTAGAACTGAACCTAAAGACTTATTATCTTGAGTGCACTAATGTTGCTAATAAAGATGTGTGAAGTTTTGTATGAAGGAAAACTTTCAGGTGTATGGAAGGAACGAGTAATGAGATGAAGAATGGACTAAAGCTCAAGCTTGGGGATGCCACGCATGTCACCCCAAGAAATATCCAAGAAGTACAAGCGTCAAAGCTTGGGGATGCCCAAGGCATCCCCTTCTTCATCAATAAAATCCCAGGTTTCTTCCAAACACTTCATTTTTATCGTATCATGCACAGTTGTGTTGTTCTTGGAGCGTCTTCTTTTTCGTTTTTGTTTTGGTTTTTCATTTGCCTAGTTTGCTTAGTTTGCTGAATAAATTGGTTGGACCCCCTCTTTCATACATTGGTTTTCAAATAGTTTGGTTTGGATTGGAAAAGAGTAGGAAAGTTCATGCTTATATGGTAAAAAAAGCTTGTTTTTGACTATGGCCTATGCTCTGTCATGCCATGCTTGATATTGTTTTGGCTTTATGCTTAGTATTCTTTGCTGTAGAATGACTTGTTATAAACAATTGAGATTGCTTAATGTGCCTTGGATGAATCATGCGTTGTTTTAGCATATTAAAGCATAGTATAGTGGTATTCTCCTTTGATGATTTATTTGGGTTGACTTGGCACATGCTCACACCATGTTATGACTATCTCAAGTCACCATAGCCTTTATGATCCTTTAGTTTTCAACTTGTAGTATCACTTTATGCTTTGATCAATGATGTTTTGTCGCTCTGCATGGTTATGGCCATTATTGCTCTATTAGTTTGTCGCTCCCAGTCTTTTGCTAGCCTCCACAATCAAGTATGAGTTCCACTCATGCATCCAATTCCCTAAACCAAGTTATTCCAAAGAGTCCACCATACCTACCTTCTAGCTTATGCTTTCCAAGTATATTCATGTTTTTGTTTACCTTCCGAATTAAACTTGTTATGAGAAAACTAGTGATTAAAGCTCTCACGAACTTGATGGCACACTTTAATTTTCTTGCCCTTAATAAACTTGAACCATTGTGTCGTCTATGTTGTATATGCTTGCACTTATTTGTTGGGAATTAGCAGAACCATGCTGTCATGGGGAACGCTTTCAACATTGCACTGGTACTTGTACCTAGTTGATATCATGCTCATTTGTATATGGATGTCGTTGCTGTGAAATGAAAGGGGAGCTTGTAAGTCCATGGAGTTATGTATATGTGTTAGAGAAACGCCTGGGCCGCTGGTCTAATCCATGCTGACATGGTGGAAACCTGCAGCGTGACCATAATGAGCTGTCTATGAAGCATTCTTCTTATAAAAAAAGAGTCCTATATTGAGAAAAAGAAGAGAAAAAAAGAGATTATGAAAAGAGGAAAGAGAGAAAAAAAGCACCATATTCCCATGGTAAATAAGAAGATTGATGAGATGCTCGTTGTCTGCTTATCTTGTCATTTTGATATGGGGATTCTTCCGTATCATCGGGCAAGGGGTACCCCGTTGGCGGTTCTCTATGATACACATGTACTTACGATGACAAGAACTTACCGGTAACTAAACTTGAGTAGCATGAGGAGCGGCCCTCGTATTCAAGGGACATGAGATTTCTAACTTATACTTCGTCAAGCATGTACACCATAGTTTCTTCACTTTAACTTTAATCACTTCAAGATGCTTATGATAGGGGCAATGAGAGCTGAAAGCTATTAAGTACCATAATTTTTGGAACCTCTTTATGAGACTTGAATCCCTACTTCCTTCTATGAAGGCCTTTCTTCCAATTTTATATTGAGTCTCCACCTTCTAACTTTATGCACCTACTTTGAGAGCATCATGGCCATTCTTAGTTCTATGTGCATTGTCCCAAGACTTATTGATTGATGCATGCCTTGATATTGCTTGTTTTAAACTATTTGTATCTAGTCACTCTTATAAACATTGAAGGTGTCCTATGCATTTATGTTTGCTACTCTATGAGGGACAAGCTGAATGCCACTATGCTATGTTTTCTTTATGTGAAACAAACAAACGTCTTGCAAAGCATTGTTATTCATGAATCTTTTGTTTGTGCCTTTTCATGTTGCAACGTAGTTGCTATGTCTTATTGTTAGAACTTTATCTTTCATGCTATGTTAAAGTACTATGATCCTAGCTTTCAATGCTTTACAAATACTTTGATCAAGTTTATGATGGTGCATGTCACCTCAAAAATTATTCTTTCTATTTATCACTTACCTACTCGAGGACGAGCGGGAGTTAAGCTTGGGGATGTTGATACATTGCAAATGTATCTATAATTTTTGATGTTCCATGCTTGGTTTTATCTACTTTCTTATGTTTTGTCCACACTTTGGAGTACTTTTCATATGATTTCTTGGACTAACCTATTAACAAGATGCCACAGTGCTAGTTGCCTATTTTCTGCTGTTTTTGGTTCCAGGAAGTCAGAAAATGAATATTCTCGGAATTGGACGAGCCAAAAGCCAAAGTTCCTATTTTCCCGGAAGACTCACGGAGCCAGAACTAGTGCACCTATACACCTGACAAGTGTATTGGGTGTGTTGGGGACACAAGAGACTTCTTGTATCTTGATTGCAGGATTGCTTGAGAGGGGATACCTTTGACCATTTCCTCCCTGAGTTCGATAAACCTTGGGTGATCCACTTAAGGGAAAACTTGCTGCTGTTCTCCAAAACTCTGCACTTGGAGGCCCAACAACTGTCTACAAGAATAGAAGTGCGTAGACATCACTCCACAAGAGTACCACCAAATCAGCATCAATATAAACTACAAAGCCCATCTTACCAAGGGCACGAACTGAAAGTAAATTGTACCCAAGGGTCTCAACAAGCATGACGTCCACGAGAGAGATATCGTGAGCCACCACAACTTTGCCGAGACCCAATACCTCAGATTTTGACTTGTCACCATAGGAGACGGTTATGTGATCAAGGTTTGGCCGCATCTCCGTGATGATCTCCTTGCTTCCGGTCATATGACTCGTGCAACCGCTATCGAGTACCCATTTAGAACCACCAGAAGCATAGCCCTGCAAGAAAATTATTTCTTGGTTTTAGGTACCCATTTTTCAATGGGTACTCTCATGTTAGTAACAAGGGCCTTGGGAGCCCAAATAGACCAAGGAATGTAACAATCATAAGGGCCTAACTAGCATAAACATCACCATAATAATCGCAATATAGTTCAAAGTTAGGATTGTTGACCCCTGCAAAACCATCATAATTAGTCTTGTCATTGGTAATGTTGCTAGTCTTTGGTTGAGCAGTCTTGCTCTTCTTCTTCTTCTTCTTCTTCTTCTTGTTTTTCTTATTCTTAGTCTTGGGGATGTAACCAAGACCTTCTTTACTATTCTTTGTCCTTTGCTTGCTCAGTATCTCATCAATAACTCCTTTACCTTTGTGTTGAGAACTTCTTGCAAGGTCTTCTTTTCCAGAGGATGAAGTGGAGGTATTTGACACATCATACTGTTTCAATTGAGTTTGGAGCTGGTCATGAGACTCATTTAAAGTAGAATGATCACTCTTCAATGCCTTGTGAGCACTTTCAAGATTATCAAACTTCTCCAAAAGTCTAGCATGAACAACCCCAAAATCAATCTTTTCTTTCTTTAGTTTCTTTACCTTGGCAAGAGCATGGTCACGTTCTTTGATGAGCTGAGCCACAACTTCTTCATGTGGCTCCTCAATGGATTCAAATCTCTCTTCCAAAGATACTCGAGCTTCCTCTTTCTCATCCAAGGCATTCTTCAAAGAAGCTATCTCCAAGGCATCTTCTCTTTCAATTCTGCCCTTTTCTTCAAGAAGATCTTCGGCTTGAGCAAGTTGACTCATAAGAGCATAAAAATGGAGTTTGTGCACACCTTGCAGGTTAGTGAAAAAGGTATCCAAAGCAATAACTTCTTCTTTCATTTTAAGACTGTCATGATCATCCATATCTAGAATTATGTTAGTCTTAGGAAATGAAGAGGTAGAAGTTGATACCTCGGACCCTCTTGCCATTAGGCAAGTGGCGTTGTTGTTGATGACGTTCTCGTTTGGCGAGTCGAAGAGAGATGAAGGAGTCGATGTGGTGGCTATAGCATCCACCTCGTGGGAACTATCATCATCCTCTTCATCTTCACTTGCAGAGGAGTATTCTTCTTGTGCAACTAAGACGATATTGGGTTGCTTCTTGAAGGGGCCATTCTTCTTAATAAATGGCTTCTTCTTAGGTGCTTTAGATTTCTCTTTAAGAATGAGCCTGCCACCATTGTCTTCTCTATTTTGATACTGACATTCGGCTACAAAGTGCATTCTATCTCCACAGTTGTAGCAAGTTCTCAATCTTGGGCCACTTTCTCTTCTTCCATTTGACCCGTTCTTGCGCTCAAGTTCCGACTTGGCTTTGACAGGGTCCTTCCAAAAGTTCCTTGCATAAAACGCCATGTACTCACCATGAGCATGTTTGACTTCATCGGGGCAGTCCATGGAGGCCCCCGCAAAAGCTCTTTCATCTTCCTCTTGCTCAACAACATTGGCTTTGAGAGCCACATTGACACCCTTTTGCATTCCAATAGCCCGAGCACGGGCATCTTCAGCATTCTATGCTGCCACTTTGAATGACGCCATTTCTTGCATGACTTCATTGGATGTCATTTGATGGTAGTTATGTCTACCTTGCAGGCTCTTCAAGTCCGTTGGCTCGAAAGGCATTAAGGCACTCACATATTTCCTTTTTATCCATGCATCATCAATGTGAGTGGCCCCATGCTTTCTAAATGTTTTTGCAACGCCCTTGAGTCTTCTATACATGTCCTCATGGTTTTCACCATCCAACATGTAGAATCCCTCAGCTTCATTACTAAGGGCATCATACATGTTCCTTCTTATCCTTTCATTCCCAATGAAGAGATATGTAAGAGCATCCCAAGCTTCTTTAGCTGTGTTGAGATGTTCAATGTGTGGCATGTCCTTGGGACCCACACCCAGCTGTATCATGTGGAGAGCGGTGGCATTCAACTGGCTGTCCACAACTTCTCTTCTTGTTAGGTTGGTTTGATCTCCAATATGAATACCCTCTTCAATAATCCTCCAAAGTTCAATAGAGGAGCTACAAACATGAGATTTTATTAAGAATTGACATTGATTGAAAGAGGATGCAGTGAGCTTGGGTGGATCACCCCTATTGTTTATATGAGGATGAGGGATAGGTGGGTCGGGGGAATATATGTGGCGAACCTCACTATATTCCTCCTTACCACTTTCCTTCTTGGAGGTGGAACCATTAAGTTTTTCACCTTCCACATCATCATCCTTGGATCCGGTGTTACCCTTTTCTTTAGATGATGGTGTGGCAGCCTCAGAGGAGGACGGAGATGGGGCTATGGATGATGTGAGGCGAGCAATCATTTGATTCATCTCCTCCATCTTGGCCTCAAAGGATTTCAGCAAGGTTGTTTCCAACGTCTTGAGATCATCCATTGTGACCTTGTCCACAGCCTCATTCCCATCACCCTTGGTACCCATACTACTCTTAGGCGGTTAAGCCTGAATTAAGAGTCGGGGCTCTGATACCAATTGAAATGGATCGTATGGGCACCTAGAGGGGGGTGAATAGGTGCTACACCAAATTTTAATAATTTTTCAATTTTAGGCTTAGCACAAAGGGTAAATTCTCTAGATAAACTATTAGGTGGAATTTCCCTATATGCAAACCTATCTACTAGCGAGTAAAGAGCGAGTGGAAGAGGAACGGGTAAACCGTAGTGAAGCACGCGGAGACACATGATTTGTTTGACCGAAGTTCCTTCCTTGTTAAGGGAAGTACGTCTGCGTTGGAGGGGTGGGCGGTACTAAGACCACCACGCCACAATAGGCCTCACCCTGTTCTCCGATGGATCCCGCCACCAAAGGCCTGATCCACCTTTCCACTATAGGTACCCTTCGAGGCGGGCACCGACGCCTTTACACAACTAGCGGGGCAACAACTCCACAAACAACTTGGAGGCTCCCGAAATGACAACAAGCTGCCACAAGAACAAAGTTATCAAATACAATGAACAAGATCTAGGTATTGACAAGAATACTAGTTCAGGGATTTCTACAAGTGAATGGAGAGGAGTTGAAGCGCTTGATTCGTGATGATGATGATGAACTTCTCCTCCTTCAATTCCCCCAAAGATCAAGACCTTCGGGTGGTTGAATTGGGAGATCGAGAATGAGAGCTCTTGCACAATGTCTGGTCAATTTCGAATGAATCAAGGGTTCTGATCGTTGGGGAAGAAGGGGTATTTATACCCCCCCCCTTCAGAAACCAGCCGTTGGACACTTTGGGGGCCGGATTATCCGGCCCAAGTGAGGGCCAGATTATCTGGCCTGGGGAAACACTGTCCCAGACTCGGAATATCCGGAAGATAATCCGCCCCCATACAGAGCCTCGCGCCGAGCTTGTCCTTGATCAACTTCTGGGGGATGGATTATCCGGTCCTATGTGAAGGCCAGATTATCCGGCCTGGGGAGGAAAAACCGCCCTAGTTCGGATACCGAGCGACGCGCCTTGGCTCCTTTTGCTGAAAAACTGGGCCCGGATTATTCGGCCTATGCGACAGCCGGATTATCCAGCCTGGGGAGGAAAAACCGCCCCAGTTCGGATTTTCCGGGAGAAAATCCGACCGGATACCGAGCGACGCGCCTTGGCTCCCTTTGCAATGAGGTAGGCCGGATTATCCGGCCCTTGGTGGGGCGGATAATCCGGCCCCCCTCAAAGCTTCCTACACACTTAGCGTACATTAATAATCTCCATAGTATTGTTATCTAACACGCAAAACATAGGAAAACATGAAATGTTCTTTCAACCATGAGATTATGTTAATTGCTAACATCGGAAGAGTATCTTGATAACATCAAACGTCACACCGTAACAGGGTGACTATAAAGGTGGGTTCGGTGCTACGAAGGTGTTATGTTGAGGCTCATGGATCAAGAGTGGGATTTGTCCATCCTGATGACGGATAGATATACTCTGGGCCCTCTCGGTGATATCACATTGAAATAGCTTGCAAGCAAGTGTTGTGATCACTAGAATGTTATATCACGGGAACGAGAAAAGAGTGCATGTCGGTAACGAGATCAAACTAGGTATTTGGATGCCGATGATCGAATCTTGGACATGTAATATATCACGAGACAAAGGGATTTAGTTATAACATTAAAGGTTCACACAATCACAAGAGTCATTGTTGAATATGTGGGAGTCAGTACGGATCTCCAGGTCCCGCTGCTGATTATTGATCGAAGAGAGGTCTCGATCATGTCTGCATTATTCGCGAACCGTAGGATGACACACATAAGGGATACCGACACCCTTTGGAGCAAATATGTTTCAGATAAAGATTTAAGAAAGCACTGGAATTATTTCAATAGACACCAAAACTGTTTCGGGTGAAATTGCTGAAATTGGTTCTACATGTAATATTGAAATGTTGCAGGGGGTTTTATGCGAATGTTTGTTAATTAAAGTAATTAACAAAATTCTGAATAAAACTAATAAAAGAGTTTTATTAAATGAGAGAGCATTAAATTTGGAGAAATTTAATACATTTAAAGTGGAGACTTTAATGGAGAATGTGAAGAGGCAAATTTATGTGGAGGGGGTTACCACCACATGAATGGGGGAGGTGAAGGGTCACCTCCATGGGGCGCCGGCCATGGGAGGGGTACCCTCCCCTCCTCCTATAAAAGGCCCCCTCTCCTCACTTCTCACTCACACCTCCTCGTGAAGGATCTCTCTCCCCCTCTAGTATTTTTCTCCATGGTCTCGGATTAGCGAGATACATGTTCCCGGTGGCTTTATCTGGAAAGGAGTTGTTGCTTCCGCTGCTTTGCTGGAGCGAGGGACGGAGGTTGTCGGGGTACCGGACGTGTGTGATCACGGATGCACCGCTGCTTTGCGGTGCTGGACTTGGTGGTGCTGGACTTGGTGGAGCTGGATCTGATAGACGTGCTGGAGCCGGACCTGCTGGACTTCATCACGATCTTGAGATCGGCAAGTGTACGACTACATCATCCACGAGTTCCATCTCGTTAACAAAGCTATGTTGTCTTCGAGGGTAAGTTCTCTATGGATGTATATCCACCCGTTGCTTGTATCTAGTAGATAGATCTTGGCGATAGTTCGCATCGTAGAAATTTTTTGTTTTCTATGCTGCGAACCCAACAGTTTATGGGTCATTTTGTTTTCTATGCTGCGAACCCAACAGTTTATAGATCATGTCTCTGTCCGTATGTAGTTGTATTTTCTATATACGTCTTTGTATGTTGTCCTTACATCTTGATGTAGTGTACACGACGGTGTAATTTAAGTAGGATCTCTAAAATAACTAGGACTACATTTTTTGTTTTGGCTGAAGTAACCGGCTTTTGGAATGATAAACATTATGAGAAGGAAAACTAAATTAAGGTACATTGTTATGCATGGTGACTGCGATTCCATCATAAAGTTTCGCTTTGTAAAGTTAAAGCTCTTGGCTCTTGGGTAGTACTACAAGTAGCACTCGGTGGCTGGTGGTTGGCCAGACGACCTAACACAAGGACAGAATAGCAATGAAGAACCTGATCCTGATTTCAGTATGCAAAATTAAGTTGCAAGAAAGATGAGGACCTACCTGACTATCCAGCTTTGTTCTGAAAGGTTCTTCCAAAAGGGACATGGGAATGATAGTGAGGTTGTTGTCATGATGGTTGACAGGGCCACAAAATCTGAATTAGTATTTAGTAGTACATCGAGTCATGGTCTACTAATCAGCACCAGATCCTTCAAAAGAAATACTACTACTGGTAACCAGCACCATAGCCTGAACGAGAGAGAAAGAGAACATAGTGCCAAAATATGTATATGTTGCTTGTTAGTTTGACATGTTGCTTTTGTTTTTCTGTTTTCACTCAAACCGTCAGTCATTCCATCTATGAGTAAGTTGGTTGGCAGCAGAACTAGCACCATCCTTGGCTGTATTTTTTTGCAGATACGTGACACTGTTACAGCGCTGCCTTTCTGTTTGACAGGGCCTCTTGTTGTCCAGTCACGTCGTCACCTAGCTTGCTTCGGAAATGGACACTCTGATCATGCATCAGTGTAACTTGCACGGCAAGATCTCCAAAGTATTGCACATTGATACGCACCTATGTACCTAAATTCCGACGGATCAGCTGGCCAAAAAAGAAGCAATATGGCAATCTACATCCGCATCGACATCATCAGTTCTCAGAATCCTGAAAGAGACCCAAGTTCAAGGTTGACAAAACAAAGCCTGCTGAAAATCTACCATCTTTCTATTTTCCTCTGGATGCCCACTGTCCGAAAGCAGGAGTGAATTTTCAGGACATGGGTATATTCGTGAACCAGACTTTACTTACCATATAGACCTTAATAAGTTACAGAAAAGTTTGCGGCTTGGTGATTCTTTCTTACTATTCATTCGGTACTTTGTCATTTTTGTTTAAGCTACATAATTTCGAAACACATACATAAATACGGCCTCTACATGAAACATATATTTCGTTATTTTAGTTAGTTTACTATTTTTCTAATTTTTGGGAGGGAGGCGGGATCAGGAGTGCCCCAACTACATAATTTCGACAGTCGGAATCTATGTTTTCACAAGTCACAACAGAAATCATGGCCATGAGAACGCGTCCACTCCAAGGACATCTTTTTCCCATCACGGACCACCAAGCGACAACTCCTCGCCTGCCGTCTACTACCTGAATTACTCCACGGCACTAATCCATTCATCGAGAACTCCATGAGTTGTCGTACATGGTGGTAGCTGCGTTGGCCCCCTCCAACCAGAAATCATCGTACTACACTTGTACTACTGCAAGTTCTGCCGATGTACTACTCGTGAATTCGTGAGTCACCGGTCACCACAGCTGCGTCAGGCCGTCGGCGTCATTTTGGGGCGATCTTGGTGGATGTTGTTGCCGGCCGGTGACCTGTTTTTTCCAGTGTGAAGTGTTGCCGGGCAGGGGAAGTAGGTTTTGGGAAAGTCTGAGGGGAAACTCCACCAAACATCGGTGGACAGGCCGACAAACATTGCCAATCGCCGAGAGATTTCACCTTTCAGCATCATGCTGCTATTCTTTACGTAGAACCAGCTTTGAAGCTACCTCTTTTTTTAACTTGTTTGAAGCACTTCCCTTTCTAGGGAATGAGAGGTCTACTAATCAGAAATGGCGTTACGATCTCTCGGCGTACTAGTACAACTAACCGAGTTCCACAGGACAAAAGAACCAAATTGCCCTCGTCGAGAAGTAGGCCAACTGCCCATCTGAAAATGTTTGCACACTTTGTTCAAAAAGAACTATATCTAGCAACGAGAGTTTCTATAGTTTGTTGGTATTTGGAAGGATATAGACAAAAAAAACAGAAAAAATAATGGAGAACCTCGGGCAATCGCCCGATCTAACTTAAGTCACGGTCCTGGGGCGCTCATTACTTGCAACATAAAATATCCTAATGCAACATTTTTTCCATCTATATCAACATGGTTTGAAAAAAATCCCAGCTTTGAAGCCTCTCTCTTTATAGGGAATACGAGGTCTATTTAAATAGTTGCGGTGTTATAATCTCTCCGGGTACTAGTGCAAGTAACCGGGTTCGACATGACAAAATGACCAAAATGCCCTCGTCTAGAAGTTGTTGAAATGCCCACATGAAAATATTTGGGCATGAGAGTTTCTTTACTTCGGTAGTATTAAATAGAAGGATAGAGAAAATATAAAATTAGTTATGAACGCTAGCTAGGCGTCGGTTGGGTGATATTTCAGCCAAATCAGTCGCCTTCGCAACTATCCGATCTAAATTATGTCATGATCCTAGGGTGCCTGATTTAGAAAATCTCCTCATGCAACATTGTTGTCAATGTGTATGGAATATCAATGCACCATTTTCTACTCTCCCCGTACAAAATCCAAAAAGGCTGCTCAATTTCCCATACCCCCATAACAAATGACCCAAAATCTCTCTAACGTTCAAATATGGCTATGCAATAAGAAATTATGGGCGTGCATTAAATCCTCTTTAGTTGCAATAAAACGTTTAAAATGGGACAAACACAACATATGGGAACAACACCTGTAACGATGAAGAAACACATTTGAAACATAAATTCAGCCTCTGTGTCAGACGTCTAGAATCATTGCATCAGAAGAACCAAGTGTACACGTAACAGAATAGGTACGAGCAGAAAGGAGGCAGACGACGGTGCAAAATCGGCTCTAAACCCATCTAGAGTTCCGTCTCCCTCGCCGACGACGTAGCCGGTCTGACTCATCTCCACTGGCCTTAGGGCCTTGGAGGTGTGGCGGACCAAGGGCTCCCGTCGGTGAAAGGGTTCTCTTTTTAGTCTGTTTTTCAGTGTCTTCTTCAGGATGTTGAGGCGGCGGCTATATCTTAAAGTCAGAATAAGGTCCTTCCCGCTCTATCCTCGCTTCGGTGGCGTGTGTAGCGATGTCGGAGAGCGACTGGAGTCATATGTTCGGCAGAACTCTAGGGATCTGTCTGCTTCGCATGTTTCGCCACACTCTCACTCCCAAGGTGGGCAACAAGGATGAGGTGAGAGGTGCATAGATCAATCTTATGGCCCATGCTCACTCAGTGTATACTCATGGTCCAGATCATCCAGGTGGTGCCATAGATGTCATAGATTTCATCTATCAGAACATGTACAAGTGCATCACTGACAAGAAGTGTCCTCTATTTGCTCCATATGTGATGAAGCTCATTGTTGCTCAGGCTCCAGTCACTCCACTGCTCTACACTGACCTTGTTGCACACCTTCCTGCCAAGCTACAGAGGAAGGCTTCCCCCACCACCAAGGCACCTCGTGGCTACCCCCCTACTCAGGACATATTTGAGGATGATGAGATGGATGCAGATGCCTCTAACAGTGATGATGGGTCTGAGGAGGTACCGGAGGCTGTGACCCGTGGCCCTTGCATGAAGCATGCCAGCAATGCATATCGCTTCACCACCTCCAAGGAGGAAGTGCACAAGAAGGTGAAGAAGGCCTCTTGGTGGAAGAAGCTTCTTCTTTGCCAGAACATTGACATTCGCCATGGACAGTACGATGCATACAAGGCAAACCGGAATGTGATGAAGGAGCTCAAGCGGATCAACCAGCCCATGGATATTGATCATGCTCAGCAGCAGGCGTCAGATGGCACTCTTTCCAATGGTCACTGAGTCAGGGACGTGTGGACTGGTCCATGTTTGAGGACGTGTCGTCTTCTTCTCGCCCTCACGACCAGAGCTCTATTCAAAAGGATCAGGATGATGAGGATGGCGATGAGGATGAAAATGAGGATGAGGAGGAGGATGTCGACGACGACGACTACAGTGGCTAGAGTTGTCCTTGCGACGCTTTAGTTGTGCTCTTTTCCCTTTTTGGCATCTTGATGCCAAAGGGGGAGAAGTAACCCCTTTATTAGGCTGCTACCGGGGATTTGCATGGGTACACGAGTTTCATGTTATTTAGATTTTCCTCTTTGAATCTTCATGTCTTTATCCTACTTGTTAAGTACTATGTTGTGTTGAACTCTGTTATGTGTGTGGTGACATGCTTACCCGGTTGTGTTAATGACTATGTTATGCCTAGCTTATTGATCTAGTTATTATTATATCATGTCATAACTTGTTAGCTACAAAATCTAGTGAGGATGTGATCCTAGGGTGTGTGATCTTGCATTCAAATGCAAAGCTAAAATTGGTCACACATCTAGGGGGAGCCTCACTATATTTTGTATATCTTCTATTGAGAAAATTATTACCTATCATATTTGCAAATGCTTGGGTTGTCATCAAAACACCAAAAAGAGGGAGATTGAAAGGGCATTTATGCCCTTCCTATTATTTTTATGTTTGTTGACAACACTTGGATAGGTTTAATCTGCTGTTAAATATTTCAGGAGATATCAGCTACTCTCGTGTATTTTGCACTGAAGGAAAAGAGCTCCCCAGGATCATGTCTGTGCAGGAAACAAGCCCCAGCCGGACTGTCCGGCTGATCTACGCTAGAGTGTCCGCCCCCGGCCGGACTGTCTGGTTGGATCCGGCCGGACTATCTGGCCCTGGGAAGTGGGCGACTTTGTTGAACATTCAGAACATCATATCGGACACTCCCCGGACTCGGTCCGGATTCTGGCCGGAAACTTTTCTGGCCGGAGTATCCGGCTTGTTTGGCCCGGAGTGTCCGGCTCTGGGGGCTTGTCGACCTGCTTGGACAATCAGAACTGCATATCGGACACCTCCTGGACACAATCCGGACACTGGCCAGAAACTTTGCCAGGCCGAAATGTCCGGTCTGTTTCACCCGGAGTGTCCGGCTGATGTTGGTCGGACTATCCGGGGTAAGTGGCTACCAACGACTCTAATTCCAGGGGGCCTATATAAAGGCCCCTTCTTCTACCTTGGAAGCTGCTTGTCCACCTCAAGAACTCCAACGCCATTTGAGCCACCAAATCCACAAGATCTCTTCACTCAACCATCCAAAGTCATTGATCTTTGGAGAATCGAAGGAGGAGGCCTTGATCTACAACTTCACCAAGAGAGATCTTCATTTCCCCCTCATTCACTTGAGGTCCCCTTGCTCTAGTGTTTCATTGGAAACCCTAGCTTGTGATTTGGTTCTAACTAGCTTGTCTTTGATTGTTTGACAACTTGCTTATATTTAGGAGCCTCCAATTAGGTTTTAGATGTGTGCCTCGAACTTGTTGTAAAGGTGCCGGCTTCCACCTCGAAGGTTGCCGTATAGTGGAAGAGGTGAATCGAACCCGTTGGGGTGAGGTTCATCGGAGAACAAGGGAGGCCTCTCGTGAAGTTGGTGGTTTGAAACCACCCCCACTCCAAACGTAGACGTACTTCCCTTCAAAAGGAAGGAACTACGGGAAACAAATCTTTGTGTCTCCGCGTGCTCCACTTTGGTTACTTATATCATTTACCGCACTTTACTTATCTAATTCTTGTTTAGTGTTTGTGCTAGTTTGACATATAGGTAAATTCACCATAGTTGCATGATCTAGAGAATTTACCTTTTGTGTCAAACCCTAACTTGAAAAAGAGTAAATTTGAAGTAGCACCTATTCACCCACCCCCCCCCCCTCTAGGTGCCCATACGATCCTTTCCGTATGCGTTCGTGTCTTTTAAGGTCAGTCTCTTCCATTTACGATTCTCATCTTCGGCGATGGTTGCTGCTCTTGTGTGTTAGTCATTTGGATTCTTAGCATGATGACTTCATGTCTGTGTACTACAACAAGCTCTACTACGACAAGGTTTGCCTGGCTCTGGTGATGGAGGGGCGACGACGGTGGCGCACCTTCGGCTCGTGCTAGTGATTGTAGTCATCGCTAGGTGGTCCAATGACCTATTTGTAATTTTTATTACTTTTAGGGCTCTTTGTAGTGATGTTGATGATTATTATAGATCTGTGGAATTTCGCAAAAAAAGGAAGAACCAAGTGTAACAAACAATATATGTGCTTGCAACATGTCAAAATAACATGCATAACATTAAAAAAGATCCCAAATCCACTAATCTCTCCATAGTTAACCATGGAGGCACTGACTTTGCTAGTGTGAGCTCCCCGTTGGAGCTAGATCGAGCGAACCAACCCAAAACCGGTTCCTCAGTCCACCGTCTTCCCGAGCTTGGCACCGTGGATCAGCTTTGTTTCAAGCACCACCGTGCAATCAACAATCGCGATGAACTTTGCGACTATGGCGAATGAGGAGAAAGGGTAGCAGAGGAAACGACAGAGGGAGAAGAGCATGCGAAGGCGCCATATTGGGCGGATGTTCGCAAGAGCATAGTGGCGTAGCTAGGAGATGGCGGGATAGGAGTAGGGATGCCAGAACGCCCCAGCATATCCACTCCATGCATCCTCGAGCCAAGGGAATCATTTGCCAAAACTTAAATTAGATACGCCTGTTCACATGTAAACTTCATACGGGACGTGCGACTGAAAATTAAAGGGTTTTATTTTTTGCCTCAATTGCCCATCACTTCTCTTCCTAGCTCAATCTGAAGCGATCGATGAGTAATGTCTGCCTCCGTTACCTACAGCTGAACTTGTCTTAGAATATAACTGATACACACCCGTAGCTTGATGCATGCGATTATCTGTTTAACTAATGCGTATTATTGTGCTAGTGTCAACCATTATATCTGCTCGATCGTGAGGATCTCCTGGTGCACGTGCATGCAGATGCAGCCCACAAGATCTGAGTAATCTGCTGGAAATCGCTGGAGTAGTTGGTACAGGCCAGCGATCGCTAGCTAGGCTTCTGTCTAGTACTACTACTGCTAGTGCTAGTGGTTAAGCAAGTAGCTCCGTCAGCCCTTAAAAAAAGCAAGTAGCCCCGGGGAACAAAATGAGACTCCAGTCGCTTCGCTAAAAATGCAAGTTATGTGATACCTATTGGTATTTCTATTCAGCAAATTAATCGGACACACCAAGAGACATAGAAAAATAATAATGGCGTACACTAAGTATAGGCTTGGTGATGATTTCACCTGGTTAACCATCTACCTATCCGCCCGATCTAAGTTGAGTAAAGGTGGCAGGACACTTCTTTCCTCCTCTCTGCTCCCAGCGACCCCCACCTTCTGTGCGCTGCCCGTGAGTTCCCGGGCCGAACCCGAGCTGTCTCCGCCGGCGACGTCGGTCGAAGATGGCGGAGGGGAGGTGTCGGGGTAGTAGGTAGGGGTAGTTTTAGGGTTTTCGGCTGTATGCCGGTAGTATGGAGTAGGGCGTCGGCTTTCTTCGGCCAGATCTGGCGCATCTGGTGGTGGTGTTGGCTCATGTTGCTGCCCCGTTGGTTGGAGCAGAGGATGAGCTCCGCCGCAGCAGAGATCTCCGTCAATAAGGTCGTCCTTCCCTTCTCCCCAATCTGGTCCCTTGCTTCTCTGTGTCCTCTCTTGCTGGCCGGCCATGGCGGCGAGGGGGAGGGAGGCTGCAGAGGTGGCGCGGTTAGATTGGGGGTGAGGTGGGGGTCCTTCTCCGTCCTGGTGCTTCTGCTCGACACCAGACGGTTGCCCTCTTCTCTCGCTGCTAGGTCACGGAGGTGGTGGCTGGTGGATTTGGAGTTGCTGGTGAGCCCCCTGTCAAATAAGAGAAGGTTCCTCCATCAGATCAGAGCAGGTGGTGTGGTGAGGTGGCTCCTGGCCGGCCGTGGAGGCGAGGAGGAGCTGCTCTTCCAGGCGCTGGTTTTCGTGCCCGTCTCCCTCTTGGCCGGCCACGGTGGCGAGGGAGGGTGGAGAGGAGACGTCCCAGCTTTTTCTCTATTCTGGTGGATGCGCCGGCCTCCTATCTAGGAGGCCTTCTTTTGGATCGATTGCTGTTGCATCTTCTACGACCTCTTTCCCTCATCTCGGGCAGGAGCTCTGAGGGGAGGGATCGGCTTCTACGTGCGGCGGCAATGGATCTTGGCCACTCGAAGCCACTTCTTGATGGATCTTCTTCTCCTTCTAAGCGCCGATGCGGCGGGTGGAAGGAATGAATCTCCATGGAGTAGCGGCGGAGGCTGGCCTTGGAGAAGTGAAGCCACTTTCTTCTACACATCCAAATCGGAGGCTTGGTGCCAGCCGATTATCTTGGCCATGTTGAGGCCTTTGACCTCGCCGGCGTGCTCTGGCATTTCTTCTACCTTCGTCGTGAGGCCCAGTAGTTACAGAGTCGGGATGGGAGAAGGACCTGATTGCTTTCTTCTGTATTTTATTAGGGTCCTTGTTGTAAAGTGTATGGCCTTGTTTTCATTTTCCGTTCCTCTAGGGGCCTGCACGAAAATTTGTATCCCCACCGTCTTGGAATATTGAAAGGCTTCCAGCCCCTTCTGGGGCTCTCCTGTTCAAAAAAAAAGTTAAGTAAAGGTCCCGCAAAAAAAAAGTTAAGGTCATGTGGAGCTCGATTCTTGCAACACAAAATCTCCCCATGCAACATTTCTGTCACAGGTATGCAACATCCTTGGAGTACTTTTTTCCCCATTGTATAGCTATGCCACAAACATCCTGCGCATCACATACAACTGAACTTGTCTAAAATCCGAAAAAATATATTTACGGTAGCAGACAGATGAACATTAATCTATTTAATTAATGTTACTGTTTGCTCGATCGCAGGTGTCTTGTTTGCACACATGCGGATGAGCAGAGAGGTCACCAGACTAGTTACAGACTCGAGGGTCGTTCATCACCCACACACGCAATGTTTTCCATGATCTACCCTAGCATCCATATCCGCTAGTTATTACATACTCCCTTCGTTCCAAAACAAGTGGCTCTAATTTGTCTAAATACGTTTGTGTCTAGACATGTTGTGACTAGATTCATACGTATCTTGACAAACTGCAATTATTTTAGGATAGTGGGAATATTAGACTAAGCAGTTAGTACTCAGGTAACCCATGATTTGGGGACAAAATAAGATTGATGGGCATCTGATCTACGAAACGCACTAATCAAGCGTTGCAGCAATAATGTCATTGTCGAGAAGAGAAACGTACTACAAGGGTGAACGCTGAGGTAACCTGCAGTGCGCGTGGCGGGAAGTGAGGTGCGACGCGGCATGCATTTTGCTTTGTCATTGGCCTTTGGGTGAAAGAAAAGATACTCGTCTCCTCGTGATCTCGTTTTCGCTAGCCGTACGTGTGAATCATGGTTCATGATGCATCGCTCGGGAGTGAGTCGGTGTCTGCACGCGATGGACTTATCACATGCATGCACAGTCCGCAGCATTATCCAGTGGCTTTTGTGAGGGGCGATCGAGTGGGATGCATGAGCTGTACGCGTTCGTGTCCACGGGTGGTCACTGTTAAATATTGTGTGGGTACGTGTTAGAGTTGTATTGTAGCTACACTTGTAATACCCCTAGATATATTGATTACCGGCCGACCCAAGAGGTACGAGCACCGGTGGAAAAATGGCCTCTAGTCCCGGTTCATAAGGGCCATTAGTCCCGATTTCATAACCGGGACCAATCACTCGGGACTAATGCTAGTCCCGGTCCGCGCATGAACTGGGATCAACGGGTCTCCATGTGGGCGGGCGAGCGACGAGGGGTGGATCATTGGTCCCGGTTCGTGGGAAAAACCGGGACCAATGGGTCCCCACGTGGCAGCGCCAGAGACGGGCGGGGGTGGATCATTGGTCCCGGTTCTTGGCACGAACCGGGATCGTTGGTCTCTGTGTCGCGGCAGGGTTTTGTGCCGCGGCAGGCTTTTCGGGCTATTTTTCTACCGCGGCAGGATTTCGGGCTATTTTTCTGCTGCGGCAGGATTTTTTTTATAAATTTAATGGTACTACATATATACAGCAATAATGAAACCACGATATATATATTACACATCATGCATGATCACAAATATATACACCGTCTCATCCGTCTTCTTGGTCGAAACATATTATAATTACAAACGATACTCTCACACGAATTTGATCTAATTTTACATCTTCTTTTATACACTTCACCCTTCCAAATGAAGTGGGTAATAGTATTCTCCTTTTGGATCTATGACTTATTCTAACAAGAATCCGGCAATTTCCTCTTGAATTGCTTGCACGCGTTCTTGTGATAGAAGACCGTCCCGCATCCGTTCGATCTAATATAAAGAAGGGGATCAATATATATGAATGAAACTAAACACAATTGGTAGTAATAAAATAAAGTTGTGATTATTGTTTATCGTACTTCAATTTTTTTGATGTTTCGGTCTGCCCCCTTCTCTTTGGTCGTCTGGCGAATGAACTCGCAGACATAGTATCCACATAAGTTATTTCCGGCTTCCTGCCTCAAGCACTTTACGAGAACGGAGTTCAATCAAAATAATAATCAAGCATGATAGTGGTGGTATTGAAACTAGAATCAAAGAGATGCGTGGATCTAGCAAGTAGTACTTACAGTCAATAGTTGAAATGTAAGCTCTGGCTTCCAAACACCCCTAGTTTTGGCGGTGAACCGTTTCCAAGCCCTCTGGAGGCATTTCTGCATGTACGCCCACTTTTCTAATGGTGTGCGTTTCGAGTCCAGAACTTTTACTACTCCGGTGTCAACAGAAATGATTAAGAGAATATAGTGGAAGCTTGACACACTAATAAAATATAACACGAGTCAATTATACGCTTAACATCGAGTAATCGAAAATAGAATGTGTACAAGACAGTAACACTCACGCAGCGTTGTAAGGAAATAGTATTTCCCGTCTGTTGCTGAAATACTTCAACGCTTGGAACAAGTTATCCTCTGTCTCTTTGGGATTTGTTTTTAGAGTAACTTCATGAACGAAATTACAGTCAACAAACCCAAGGTCATAGATTTGTCCTTTGTTGCATTCTAGAATCTTCATTCTGCATATATAATTAGTATAGTGATTAGTAAGATTATACAAACAACAAATGAGCTGAGCTAGAAAGACTTAATTACAGAAATTAATAATACTTACAAACAATAGGCAGTGACGATAGTTTTGTCGAGGGCGTCTTGTTGGTAAAACTGAAATAATTCTGAAAATTCGATCAGTAGGAAGCCATCTCCATGACCGTAATGATGGTGTTTATATGCAGCATAGATCCAGTTTTTGGAATCAGCACAGGCTTGGATGTACCAGTTATTCAATCTTCGCATTTTTGTTGGTAGATATTTGACTAACTCGGGTTTGACGAGAGGAGCCCCGTACTGGTACACGTATGCTGTTTCTTGGTACCTCTCGAAATCATGCATACGGCTCATGTACTCAGTAATAGACAGTCCATATAATTGGGCTTTTTCTCCGTACAGTCGAACAAACTCCGGATCAATGTTCGGATCATGCCGCTCCTGGATCATCCACTCATTGGTATCGTACACTTTGAGTGGTTCGATCGATTGATTTTTCTGTTGTCCGAGCTGGGCAACTTCTTTCCCGACTCTCCGCTCTTTTGCCTCAGCCGACTTGGTAATAGAGCGATTATAGTCTGATGTGAGCGCTATGGGTTGGTGAAGCTGAATCTTAAGTGCGGCTGCTTTGGCTTTATCTTCTGCGGTGAACAGGAAAAATGCCTCTATCGGCCTTTTCTTGTTAGACATGTCAATCTTCCACTTTTCATAATGGGCAGCTGCGGCCGCATCAGTTTCCTCATCTGTCTTCTCGCAAGGTAGCTTCTTCATACTCTGATGAGGTACTCTTGGGAGGGGCGATTGCTTACATTTCGGTGATCGGAACGTGCTCTTGCTGCTAATGGTGGTGCTGCCCCCTTAGTATACTTCCGCTTTTGTCTCTGGGGCTCAGGGGACAGAGACGGCTGACGCGGCGGTGGAGACGGTTGAGGCGGCGATGGAGACGGTTGCGCTGAGCGGTGAGGCGGTGAAGGCGACGGTTGCGCTGGAGAATGGTGAGGTGGCGGCGAAGGTGGATTGCTGCTCTGAGGAGTGGGTGGCCTTGGCGGCACATAATTTGGAAGCATGATGCGCTCCTTCAGCCATAGAATAGTCCTCCCTTTGGCTTCTCCTAGTTGAGTCAGCTCCATATCTTCCCCTGTAGGGTGGTCTAGCTTCAGCTCCTCAAAATCTTCCTTCACCTCATCCACCGTGACGATAGCGTACCCTTTTGGAACCGGTCTGCAATGCCAAGTTGGGTTAGGCGCAATTGGTACCGCCATGCCGACAGCCGCCGTCACCCTTAAGTTCATAACCTGCACCTTTAGCTCACAAGCTGTTGTCTCCGTGATATCATCCACTGGGTAGCGTTTAGGAGGAGATGTCGTTGGTGCATCATCATCAACATCATGGAGCTGCGTGGAAGCTCCATTCGATGGGAAGCTCCATTCGATGGGGCGCCGGTACCCTCGAATGGAACTTCTACCACGTGCCACTGAGATTGGCCGCTAGTACCTTGCTGGCTAAGTATGTCGAGTTGATCCTGGAGCCGCTTTAATGCTTCTTCTACATCACTCAGCCGGTCTGCAGCGGCCGCTTTCTCAGCTGCCTCCCTTTCCTTTCTCCTATGATGGCTTTTATCGGGGTATCTCTTCATTTCCGGGGGGAAGGCAACCTTCCACGGCTTGGAGTGTGGTGTGCCTCGTGCTCGTCCGTCGTGTTCAGGATATTTAAGGGCCCGTGTGAGCTCGTCGTTCTCTCTATCGGGAACGAACTGTCCCGTTGCAACATCATCTACTGCATTTCTAATATCGTTGATGGGCAGTAGGGGATCATCTTTGTGTTTCTGATTATATATTGCCCTCCCTTCTTTGTCCAACGTGCCCCCATGGCCGTAAAACCAGTTTCTCGCCCGTGGTGTCCATGTTGCGGGCTCTGGTCTGATCCCGGCAGCTATGTAATTGACCTCAAGTGCATCCCACTTAGGCATGCAACCGACATAGCCAATAGGCCCCATGTTATGATGGTACAGTTTCTTAGCAGCATTCTCTGTATTTATTCTAGACCTTTCCTTAGCTTTCTCTGATGTCTTGTACTTCACAAAATCCTCCCACTGGTGTCTTAACTTAGCATAGTCGGCTTCACTGAAATTCGAAGTCTTCTCTACCTTGACAAAGTTATTGTACAATTTCTTCTTTCAGTTCTTGAATGCATCGGCCATCTTGCTGAGAGCAAACTTCTTGACTCTTTGCACAAGCTCCCTTCTTGCTCTCTCCTCCTCATCTGGAGTCACATCTGGTTCCGGTAGGAGGAAATTAGTCATGAGCTTGTCAAAAAGCTTATCTTTGGCATTGTCGCCGACATACGGGACTCCACCGCCGCTTGGCCGATTCCATTCTTGAACGGTGATCGGGATGTAGTCCCTCACAAGAACTCCGCATTGCTTGACAAATTTTTTTGCGACATCGACGGGAGCTTGCGGTTCGCCATCTACACCGACCACGTCGATCCTATACCTCACAGTCTCATCCAACTTTTTTGTTGGGCCTTGTTTCGTTCTTACGGAAGAAGTTCTCGATCCGGAGGGCTAAAAGAAGAAAGAGTGTTAATATATGCATGTATATATAGACAGCAGCATTTTAATTACAAAAATACATATATACACCTCGTCGGTATTTGCGAGATTTAAGGTTCTGCCAGAGCCGTCGCCTTCTTCCTTATCGGCTTCTCCCCTGTCCCAGGCTTTGGCTTCTACCTCACCGGAGCCGTCTTCTCGGTTGAGAGACTCATCTCCCTGACCAGAATCGTTCAGAAACTCACTCGTGACATCAATATCGATGTCTTCATTTTCGCAGATCATCCCTTGGAGGATGTTTTCCTGATGTGTTGGATCCATAGTATCTGCAAGTTAAACAATCAACACATGGCATCGATAATGATATGACAAGTTAAACATAGTTGAAATTTAACCCTAAGGCATGCTTGGCAATTTAAGTGGGATCCGAAGGGTCTAAACCCTAGTACAGGAGAGACCCCGAAATCACCTACGAGGGGCTGATTTCAATCTCTTATTAAACTTGTAATTAAAGTTGTTGAACAATGCATGATTATGAGTCTATTGTGTAGATCTCATTTTTCTGAACATTTTGATATATTATACATATTTTTCTGACTTAGAAATTATTAGTTATTGAATTTATAAGATTAAACTCTTTTTTATTTAAACAAATATTAAACTTACTGCGTCAGCTCGGGGTGGGTTTTTTTTCTCCATGGCTAAACTAGCCATAGAGACTGACGCGGGGGGCCCAAGCCACCTCAGATGCCACGCTGGCGGGGCTTGGTCAGCACCCACGTCACGCACACGCGACGCCACGTCGACGCCACCGTGGCGCCACGTAGGCTCGCCGGCGAACTGCCAGGCGGTGGTGGAAGACGGCGGAGAGAAGCGCGGGGGGTGACACCACTGTCCCGGTTTGAACCAGCGCGATGCGGGCTACCTAAAACGGGCGGCGCCGCTACGGGAGGTGCGCCGAAGCAAGCCGTTTGACGGTGGCCGGCGGCCGGCGGCGGCAGGTGCTCGTGGGGAGGATGATACAATGAGGGAGGGAGACGTAGGAGTGGTGCGGGAGCACCAGTGGCTCACCAGGAGGCCGATGGAGGGTGCGGCGAGGCCGGAGGAGGCCGGGCGCTGCCGGAATCAGTGGAGAACGCGGCGGCCGGAGTCGGGGAAGGTGGGGTCGATTGCAGCGAGGCGGAGCTTCCTTGCCTGCTCGCGGCGGTGGATAGTGGCGCTCGGCGATGGGTGTCGACGACGTGAAGCGGCCGCTCTGGATTTGGGCAGCCTACCGGCGTGATTTTGCTCCGTCGCAAATTTTCCATAGCCGCGCGTCGATGTGCTGTGTGAATTGGGGGAGTCGGGGAGGAGGAAGGCCGGGGCTGTTAACTGTATAGACCATTGGTCCCGGTTCGTGCCACCAACAGGGTCCAAAGGTCTGGGGCACGAGCATTGTTGTGCTGCCACGTGCACGGCCTTTGGTCCCGATTAGTCCCACCACCCGGGACCAAAGGATCAACGGTCCCGACTCGTGCCAACAATCGGGACCAAAGGCATGTTAATGGCAGCGCGCGCATCCAGGATCATCGGTCCCGGTTCGTGGGACGAACCGGGATCGTTGACCCGTTTTTCAGATTTTGGCAAACCTATTGGTCTTCCCGCCATTTTCAAATTTGTTTCTTCTTTAATTAATAAGATGTTTCAATTTAAGATGATTATTTATTTGGAATTTCAAAAAACTTTTAATAGGAAAAGTGCTTCAATTTAAATAACTAATCAAAAACCATTTTCTGTTTTCAAATATTTTTATTTGGACTATACAATTTTACTATTTTCAATTAAAATTGCATTAACGAAATATTTATTGCATAATTTGGAATTTTAAAAAACTTTTAACAGGAAAAGTGCTTCAATTTAAATAACTAATCAATAACCATTTTCTGTTTTCAAATATTTTTATTTGGACTATACAATTTTACTATTTTCAATTAAAATTGCATTAACAAAATATTTATTGCATAATTTGGAATTCCAAAAAACTTTTAACAGGAAAAGTGCTTCAATTTAAATAACTAATCAAAAACCATTTTTTGTTTTCAAATATTTTTATTTGGACTATACAATTTTACTATTTTCAATTAAACTTGTGAATTTTTAAACCGAATCGGCAGGAGGTTGCCAAGATTTGAACTACAAGTACATGATATAATGCTTGTGAATTTTTAAAAAAATCATTTATAGGTTCACAACATGCTATTTCATCAGAGATCCACTTCAAGTTCAGCAAGGCTCAGCCCCGGGCTAAGAAGCTTCATGCCCGCCGTTTTGAATATAGTTTGAAACGGGCATAAGAAATTCAAAAATGATCCAAACAATGTGAAACCTTCGCGTGGTGTCATATTATGTGTCATAGTTGCAAGGAAAAATATTGAACTTAAAAAATTGCAAACATCATAAAAAATCCTTCACAAAATGACCTATCATGTTCGAGGTTTCATGGCATTTAGGTCAAACCACCAATGTTATGGCTAGAATCAGGGCATAGTTTGTGATAATGTGCCCATATTGTGCACACATGTGCATCTTGGGATGGCTTATGATGTTGCAGGACGAAGTTTTCCCTTTCGACACACAAAAAAGCCAATTTCCATTTTTGAGGTGCCGAAATCAGGGTATTCTGTGAAGCAACCACCAAATTAAAGTTTGGCATTGGTATCAAACCATTTTTCAAAAATACTATACCACCTTATATGGACAATTTCCCAACCGGTGTATCTGGAACCTTTCTGTCCATCCCTTATGAAAAAGACAAATTCCTGCTGAATCGGTAGGAGGTTGCCAAGATTTGAACTACAAGTACATGATATAATGCTTGTGAATTTTAAAAAAAAATCATTTATAGGTTCACAACATGCTATTTCATCAGAGATCCACTTCAAGTTCAGCGAGGCTTAGCCCCGGGCTAAGAAGCTTCATGGCCGCCGTTTTGAATATAGTGTGAAACGGGCATAAGAAATTCAAAAATGATCCAAACAATGTGAAACCTTCGCGTGGTGTCATGTTATGTGTCACAGTTGCAAGGAAAAAATATTGAACTTGAAAAATTGCAAACATCAGAAAAAATCCTTCACAAAATGACCTATCATGTTCGAGGTTTCATGGAATTTAGGTCAAACCACCAATGTTATGGCTAGAATCAGGGCATAGTTTGTGATAATGTGCCCATATTGTGCACACATGTGCATGTTGGGATGGCTTACGATGTTGCAGGAGGAAGTTTTCCCTTTTGACACACGAAAAAGCCAATTTCCATTTTTGAGGTGCTGAAATCGAGGTGTTCTGTGAAGCAACCACCAAATTAAAGTTTGGCATTGGTACCAAACCATTTTTCAAAAACACTATACCACCTTATATGGAAAATTTCCCAACCGGTGTATCTGGAACCTTTCTGTCCATCCCTCATGAAAAAGACAAATTCCTGCCGAATAGGTATGAGGTTGCCAAGATTTGAACTACAAGTACATGATACAATGCTGGTGAATTTTAAAAAAAATCATTTATAGGTTCACAACATGCTATTTTATCAGAGATCCACTTCAAGTTTAGCGAGGCTCAGCCTCGGGCTAAGAAGCTTCATGCCCGCCGTTTTGAATCTAGTTTGAAACGGGCATAAGAAATTCAAAAATGATCCAAACAATGTGAAACCTTCGCGTGGTGTCATATTATGTGTCACAGTTGCAAGGAAAAATATTGAACTTGAAAAATTGCAAACATCATAAAAAATCCTTCACAAAATGACCTACCATGTTCGAGGTTTCATAGCATTTAGGTTAAACCACCAATGTTATGGCTAGAATCAGGGCATAGTTTGTGATAATGTGCCCATATTGTGCACACATGTGCATCTTGGGATGGCTTAAGATGTTGCAGGAGGAAGTTTTCCCTTTCGACGCACGAAAAAGCCAATTTCCATTTAGGGTTTAGGGTTTAGGATATGAATCCTTTGTCGCGTATGTCGATCCCTTGCCTATGATCGCTTCTTAGGCCGTAACCATGGAGCATCTTCTTTGCTTAACGGGATGCTTGGGTCAGTTTTCATGGTGAAAGGCGGAATTTCATCAAACTTATCATAATCTGCTGACATGTCTGTCTTGTCCTCGACTCCCGCGATGTTTCTTTTCCTTGAAAGAACTATATGACGCCTGGTCTCATCGTATGATGTATTTGTTTCCTTATTTTTTCTTTTTCTCGGTCTAGAGGACATGTCCTTCACATAAAAAACCTGAGCCACATCATTGGCTAGGACGAATGGTTCGTATCTGTAACCACGATTCTTGAGATCCACTGTTGTCATTCCGTACAGCTGGTCTACCTTTACCCCTTCTCCATTCATGTTGACCCAACTGCACCGAAACAATGGGACCTTAAAAGTAGGTCCATAGTCAAGTTCCCATATCTCCTCTATGTAACCATTGTATGTGTCCTTTTTCCCATTCTCGCATGTTGCATCAAAGCGGACACCACTGTTTTGGTTGGTGCTCTTTTTATCTTGGGCAATTGTGTAAAATGTATTCCCATTTATCTCGTACCCTTGGAAAGCCAATACAGTCGCAGATGGTGTCGCAGCCAACAAGTAGAGCTGATCTCCAATAGTGGTGTCATTCATGAGATGTAATTGCAACAAAGTGCCGAAAGTCGCCGTGTGATTTTTTTAATCCAGTAGTCATCCTTCCCCGGGAACTTGGAGCGTACAACATTCATGTGTTCCTCGATATACGGAGCCACGAAGGTAGAACTTTGGAGAACTATGTAGTGTGCTTGATTCAAAGAATGTCCGTCCCTAAATACCATTTCTTTCTTTCCTAGCGTGCCTTTTCCATTCAGTCACCCCTCATACCGTGATTCAGGAATACCAATCGGCTTAAGGTCAGGAACAAAGTCTACAGAGAACCGAATGACCTCCTCTGTTCCATAGCCCTTGGAAATGCTTCCTTCTGGCCTAGCACGGTTACGAACATATTTCTTTAAGACTCCCATGAACCTCTCGAAGGGGAACATATTGTGCAGAAATACAGGACTGAGAATGTAAATCTCTTCGACTAGGTGAACTAAGAGATGCGTCATAATATTGAAGAAGGACGGGGGGAACACCAACTCAAAACTGACAAGACATTGGACCACATCCTTCTGTAGCCTTTCTAGACTTTCTCGATCGATTACCTTCTAAGGTATTGCATTGATGAATGCACATAGCTTCACAATGGCTAATCGAACATTTTCTGGTAGAAGCCCTCTCAATGCAACCGGAAGCAACTGTGTCATAATCACGTGGCAATCATGAGACTTAAGGTTCTGAAAATTTTTCTCTGCCATATTTATTATTCCCTTTATATTTAACGAGAAGCCAGCCGGAACCTTGATACTGTAAAGGACTTCAAAAAAGATTTCCTTCTCTGCTTTGGTAAGAGCGTAGCTACTTAAGTATTTACGTCCTTTATCAGTATGCTTGTTGTGTGGGTCTTTGATACGTTGCTGGTCCTCCCGTGCTTCTGGTGTATCTTTTGTCTTCCCATACACACCCAGGAAGCCTAGCAGGTTCACGCAAAGATTCTTCGTCACATGCATCACGTCGATTGAAGAACGCACCTCTAGGTCTTTCCAATACTCAAGCTCCCAAAATATAGATTTCTTTTTCCACATGGCCGTGTGTCTGGTAAAGGGGTCTTTCGGAACAGACTGACCGCCAGGACCCTTTCCAAAGATTACTTCTAGGTCCTTCACCATACCAAATACATCAGCACCTTTAGGGAGCTTAGGCTTCTTCCGGTAATCTGCCTCACCGTTGAAATTCTTGCCTTTCTTTCTTACTTGATGATTGGTCGGAAGAAATTTACGACACCCCAGGTACACAACCTTCTTACATTTATCCAAATATGTACCTTTAGTATTATCTAAACAGTGCGTGCATGCATTGTATCCCTTGTTTGACTGTCCTGAAATGTTACTAAGAGCAGGCCAATCATTGATGGTTATGAACAACAACGCTCGTAGGTCAAATGGCTCTTGTTTGTGCTCATCCCACACCTTTACACCTGGTTCTGCCCACAACTGCAAAAGTTCATCGACTAATGGCCTTAGGTACACATCAATGTCGTTGCTGGGTTGCTTCGGTCCTTGGATGAGCACTGGCATCATAATGAACTTCCGCTTCATGCACAACCAAGGAGGAAGGTTGTAGATACATAGAGTCACTGGCCAGGTGCTGTGACTACAGCTCTGCTCCCCAAAAGGATTCATGCCGTCTGTACTTAGACCAAACCATAACTTCCTCGCATCACCTTCAAAGTTCGAGTACTTTCTCTCGATGTTTCTCCACTGCGACCCATAAGCGGGGTGTCTCAGTTTCCCGTCTTTTTACGCTCTTCTTTGTGCCATCGCATGGCATGCTCTTTATTTCTGAACAGACGTTTCAACCGTGGTATTATAGGAGCATACCACATAACCTTAGAAGGAACCCTCTTCCTGGAGGGCTCGTCATCGCCCTCAACATCACTAGGGTCATCTTGTCTGATCTTGTATCGACATGCATTGCATACCGGGCATTTATCCATATTCTCGTACTTCTCACCGCGGTACAGGATGCAGTCATTAATGCATGCATGTATCTTCTCCACAACTAATCCTAGAGGGCAGATAGTCTTCTTTGCTTCGTACGTTGTCTCGGGCAACTCGTTATCTATTGGAAGCTTCGGCTTCATTATTTTCAGTAATTTCTCAAATCCCTTGTCAGATAAGCTAGTCTCTGCCTTCCATTTCAGCAGTTCAAGTGTGGTACCGAGCTTTGTGCTGCCATCTTCGCAATTTGGGTACAACAAATTTTTGTGATCCTTTTGCATGGCCTCCAACTTAAGCTTCTCCCTTTCTTTATCACATTGTTGCTTTGCATCAGAAATGACCCGACCAAGACCATCAGCGGGCTCATCCGATGCCCGTTGTTCTTCTTCATTGCCGCCTCTTCTTCATTGTCTTCCATTGCAGTATCACCGTATTCTTCAGGGGACATAGAATAGCTGTCATCATCCTTATCTTCTTCATTTTCTTCCAGCCTAACCCCTCTTTCTCTGTGCATGGCCCAACAATAATATCCGGGCATGAAACCTCTCCGAAGCAGATGGCTTTGAAGGATTCTCGGGGCAGAGTGCTCCGCCACGTTCCGACAGTCGACGCAGGGACAAGGCATAAAATTATCCACTTTGTTTGCCTTAGCCAAATCGATAAATTTATGGAGGCCTGCAATAAAATCGGAATAGCGTCGGTCGCCATACATCCATCGCATCTGTGCATCGATCTGCGTCATAATAATTAACCATTACAATAACATCGTGAATAGTAAAATGACCACCCTACATGGACAGATGCAATATTTTTGTATCAGTTACAGATAAAGAAGATAAGGTTGCTAACCTCAGCCGAGGATACCGTGTTGTGCGAACTAAAGTGTGGCTCGGACATTTCATCGAACACCTTGTGTGCAATCAAAGAAAAAAAAGCTAGCACCCACACCTCACACACAATCCAGCAAAATTTGGTGGGCAAAGGGCTGGGCTTATATATAGCCAGGGGAGGGTTTTTGGTCCCGGTTATTGCCACGAACCAGGACCAAAGCCCCTCCCGAGCGACACGTGGCGGCCCAGCAGCGCGCCCCCCCACCGAGGTCATTGGTCCCGGGTCGTGCCACGTGTCGCTCGGGAGGGGCTTTGGTCCTGGTTCGTGGCAATAACCGGGACCAATGCCCCCGTCGCTTCGTCGTCCCCATGTATAAATATGAGGCCACAACGCTCGCTTTCGCCATCGCCTCTGCCTCTCTGCAGTCCCTCTCCACCCCACCACTTTAGCAATCGCCTCTCCACCACGCCGTCGTCTCGCCTCCCCTTCCTCTCCAATCTCCACCGCGCTGTCATGGAGGTGCCCACGCTCAACCACTACGAGGCGGTGCAGTTTGTGATCTACGGCATCCTCACGCCGCCGCGCGCGACCCTTCTCGCCGGATTTCGCATCAGCGAGGGGGGTGTGCCGATGGCTCCGCTCCTCAACCCTCGCGGATACGAGATAGAGTACGTCATCGTGGAGCGTCGCCGCCAACTGCCCGCGTGCATTAGGGCGTTGCCCCGGTATGCGGCGGGTAGCGAGTATTGGCCCCGGCTGTTCAAGAAGGAGCGGAAGGCCAAGCTTGGCAACCGTTTTGTGGACGGGCGCTTGGTGCACCCGGATCGCCGCAACCAAGAAGGGCGGGAGTTGTTCTGGTCCATCCCTGGACAGACCATCTACACCGCCACCGACGCCGCTATGCGCGCAGACGAGCTCCGTCTCCCGAACAACGCCGAAATCATGGAGATTTCGTCTGATGACGACGAGGAAGCCGGCGGCACGGAGGACAATGGCTCGGAGGACAGCGGCAGCGGAAGTGTTGTCGACTAGGAATTTATAAAGTCACATCTTTATTTGTATGGAAAAATTTGTGGTCGAATAATAAAATGTCTCAATTTAGACCTTTGTCTCGATTAATTCGTGAAAGATTTGTTCAAAAATAGTGATCAATTCAATTTCTACCTCGAATTAATTTCTGCCTCGAATTGATTTCTGCCCCGAATTAATTTACATTAATTGTCCTGGACTGCTGACCGTCGCGGGGTTTTTGGTCCCCCGAATTAATTTACATTAATTGTCCTGGACTTACACTTTTAGCTCATGCATGTTTTCCATATCGATTTTGGAGTGATGCTTTTTCTACAGCATGCTTCCTCATTAATCGTCTTCCTAGTCGTGTTATTGGCATGCAAACACCCCTCGAGCGTCTCCTAGGTGAAAAACCAGATTATACTTTCTTTAAGGTGTTTGGCTGCGCGTGTTGGCCACATCTCCGACCATACAACAAACATAAACTCGAGTTTCGTTCCAAACATTGTGTTTTCCTAGGGTACAACTCTCTACACAAGGGTTATAAATGTCTTCATGTTCCTACAAACCGAGTCTACCTATCACGGGACGTTGTGTTTGATGAGACTGTCTTCTCGTTTACTCACGCCTCTTCATCTTCCTCCATATCGCCACCATCTACTCCCCTTTTACTCGCTGACCAATTTGTTGATGCTGCATATACTCCGCTCCTGTTAGCTAATCATGGTGCAGGTCAAGGACGTGGTGCCCGCCTTGAATTGCTGGATGAGGAGCCAGGAACTCCTCACGTCGATCACTTGCATGACATCAGCCATGCAGCCCCGGACTCCTCCGCTAGGCTGAGGTTGAGTGGCTCACTGAGAAGGGCTTTCTATAACTAAGAAATGAGAATTGTTGACCCATATGATCTCAGGCTCATAAAGAGGATGAAACTGAGAATTTCATTTGCACTTTGAAATTGAGCTCGTTAGTGATGATAAGATTCACTCATAGCATAGGTGGAAGATCCATTCCATTTTCTTTATAGATTGATTTGTTCAAAGAAAAGACGCCTACAAATCATTTAGGGAACCTACTCTTGGTATCCTCTACCACTCCAGCGCTACCGGCCCAACGCGCTCCCCTGGCCCAACATCGCCACCAGGCTCCTCCATCTCTACCGCGCAGGCGAGCGATGATCTCGCGTCGCCCACCTCTGCGCCATCGTCTGAAGAAGAATTGGCCCAGTTACCTGAGCGCCAGATGGTTACCCGCCTTCAGCGCGACATTCGGTAGGAGAAAACGTGCACCGATGGCATTGTTGCTTGGACTACTACTAGGGCTGCAGATCCTACCATGGTTCATACTGAACCTCCTGATATTCGTCTGGCTCTTTCATCTCCTCATTGGCGTATTGCAATGGAAGATGTGAAGGGTTTGCATCATAGAAAACAAAAAAATTCCTACGATGGGGACTATACGCCAAGATCTATCTACTAGATACAAGCAACGGGTGGATATACATCCATGGAGAACTTACCCTCGAAGACAAAAATTTTTGTTAACGAGTAGGAACTCGTGGATGATGTAGTCATTCGCTTGCCGATCTCAAGATCGTGTGGAAGTCCTAGCGCCACAAAACAGCAGCGCATCTGCACTCCACAGACGTTCAGGGAACCGAACAACCTCCGCCTCCTCGCTCCAGCGATGCAGCGGAAGCAGTAACTCCTTCCAAACGAAATACCACTGGGAACATGTATCTCGCTAATCCGAGACCATGGGGGAATAATACTAGAGGGGGAGAGAGATCCTTCACGAGGAGGTGTGTGGAAGAAGGGTGAGAGGGGTGGCCTTTTATAGGAGGAGGGGGGGTACCCCTCCCCAAGGCCGGTGCTCAATGGGGGTGACCCCTCACCTCCCCCATTCATGTGGTGGTAACCCCCACTACTTAAATTTGTCCCTTAACATTCCTCTTTAAAGTCTTTACTTTAAATGCATTAATTTTCTCCAAATTTAATGCTCTCTCATTTAATAAAACTCTTTTATTAATTTTATTCAGATTTTTTAATTACTTTAATTAACAAACACTCACATAAAACCCCCTGCAACATTTCAATATTACATGCAGAACCAATTTCAGCAATTTCACCTGAAACAGTTTTGGTGTCTATTGAAATAATTCCAGCGCTTTGCAATTCATTCGTCTGAAACATATTTGCTCCAAATGGTGTTGTTGTTCCTTAAGTGTGTCACCCTACGGTTCGTGAATAATGCAAACATGATCGAGACCCCTCTTAGATCAATAATCAGAAACGAGACCTGGAGATCCATACTGACTCCTACACATTCTACGATGACTTCTGTGATCGTGAGAACCTTTAACGCTAGTAACTTAATCCTTTTGTCTCATGATATATTACATGTTCAAGATTCGATCATCGGTATCCAAATACCTAGTTTGATCTTGTTACCGACATGCACTTTTTTCTCGTTCCCGTGATATAACATTCTAGTGATCACATCACTTGCTTGCAAGCTATTCTCAATGTGATATCACCGAGAGGGCCCAGAAAATATCTACCCGTCATCAGGATGGACAAATCCCACTCTTGATACATGAGCTTCTACATAACACTTTCGTAGTACTAAACCCACCTTTATAATCACCCTTTCACGGTGTGACGTTTGATGTTATCAAGATACTCTTCTAGTGTTAGTGATTAACATGATCTCATGGTGTAAGGACTAGGATTACTTCGTTAGATGTTATAGCAATATAAACACAATGACTTTGATCGTAATGCTATACTTTGGATGAATGTTTATCACATCATTCCACTAATTTTGTGACCTCGTTATTAACAACATCCAATGTCCATGATCAGGAAATCTTGATCATCTTGTTAATCAACGAGCTAGTTTATAAGAGAGGCATAACTAGGAACTTTCCTTTTGTTTATTAAACAGACATGTATTAACGTTTCCAAATTAATACAATTATAGCATGCAAAATAAACATCTATCATATACTTGGAATATGTATAATAACAACTTTATTATTGCCTCTCACGGCATATTCCCTTCAAGATGAGTACCCAGCCCTTCAGAAAAAACAGACATGGCGACTCATTCCACGTCCTGGAGTGAACATTATTGACTGCAAGTGGGTTTTCAAGATTAAAAGGAAATCCGATGGGTCTATTGATAGATACAAGGCTCGTCTTGTGGCAAAGGGTTCAAGCAGTGATACAAACTTGATTATGAGGATACCTTCAGTCCCGTGGTTAAACCCACCACTATTCGTTTGCTCATGTCTATGGCTCTCACTCAGGAGTGGCATATTCGTCAGCCGGATATACAGAATGCATTCTTGCATGGAGTTCTTGAGGAGGAGGTTTTTATGCGTCAACCACCAGTTTTGAGGATCCCAGTTACTCAGGTTACCTCTGTAAGCTTGATAAAGCTCTCTACGGCCTCAAACAAGCGCCTCGTGCCTGGCATGCTTGACTCAGTTATATTCTCACTACCCTAGAATTTACACCATCTACAGCTGATACATCACTCTTCATTCTACGCCGACCTAGCATGACGGTCTACCTTCTTGTTTATGTTGATGACATCATTATGGTGAGCTCGACGTCTATAGCAGTTGATCACCTTGTTCAGCAACTTGGAACTTCCTTTGCTCTCAAGGATCTTGGCCATCTACACTACTTTCTCGGCATTGAGGTACAGACTCAACAATAGGGTGGTCTTCTTTTGAGTCAGCACAAATATGCATATGATTTACTTCGTCGAGCTGGTCTACTTGACTCCACTCCTATAACCACCCCCATGGCTGCTATTGATAAACTTGCGGTTACTGATGGTACTCCTCTCTCTGGTGACGACTCTACTCGATATCGCAACATTGTTGGGGGCCTCTAGTACCTTACTATGACACAACCAGATTTGTCTTTTGCGGTAAACAAGGTGTGTCAATATCTTCATTCTCCTAGGTGTACTCATTGGTCGGCGGTCAAGCGCATACTTCGCTATGTGAAGGGTACACTCTCGCATGGTCTACTACTGCACCCATTCACTACTCCTGCCATGCCCCTACTTTCTGCCTTCTCAAATGCAGATTGGCCTGGCGATCCTGATGATCGGCGACTAACGGGGGGGGGGGGGGGGGTTGCTATATTCTATGGAGGTAATCTAGTCTTTTGGAGTGCTAGAAAACAGGCTACAGTGTCTCGCTCCAGTACTGAGTCTGAGTACAAGGCATTTGCTAATGCCACAGCTGAGTTGATTTGGGTACAAGCCCTCCTGGGTGAGCTTGGAGTTGTTCAGAAAAGTCCACCCATACTTTGGTGTGACAATATTGGAGCTACTTACCTTTCGACCAGTCCGGTGTTCCATGCTCGTACTAAGCATATTGAGATTGATTTTCATTTTGTTCGTAAACGGGTTTCTCAGAAGCTACTTGAGATCAGATTTATTTTGTCGAAAGATCAGTTAGCTGACATCTTGACCAAGCCACTGCAACTTTCTTTATTTACTTTATGTAGGCGCAATCTCAACCTTCAGTCTGGTTGAGATTGAGGGAGGGTGTTAAATATTGTGTGTGTATGTGTTAGAGTTGTATTGTACCTACACTTGTAATACCCCTATATATATTGATTACCAGCCATCCCAAGAGGTACGAGCCTATTACCTACCACATCCATTTTCTATCACTCACGTATCATCCCTCGCTGCCACGGTCGGCCGAGAGGAGGGAAGAGTACACCGCATCGTCGAACCATCGAAGAAGAAACCAAGCTTTATGCCCGAGCCGCACCTCCCAACGCTGGCTCCAACCAGAGGAGCACCGTGAGAGAGGGCACCCAGTAACGTCCTAGCGCCGCTCGCCTACGCCGCAGCGTAACTCGGAGGCGCCATGCCTTGCCGCCGCACGTCAGGCCTTGCCCAACTCCCCCCGCCACCACGGTCAGAGAAAGAACTGGATCTTGCTGCTATAGCTCGACATCAGCACGAGAAACAGCTTTATTCAGGGAAGCGTTGGTCTCCGCTACCGCCGCCTGTCCACCGTGGACCAGGAGAACACCGACGAGAAACCCTAAAAAAGCACTGGATCTTACTACATAGATCCCGGCCACCGCTTATTCCTACGGGCATACAACCCAGTACCGGCACTTGGCCACTACATACCTACCCTACCTACTTTTTAACTAACCCTTCTCTAATTTTACTAGCTTCTAGGACTCCTTTTGCCTATATTTTACTTTTGCGGGTCGTTATGCGGGTGCCGCTTGCCACCCTATCTTGTGGCTTTTGTGAGGGGCGATCGAGTGGGATGCATGAGCGGTACGAGTTCCTGTCCACGGTGGTCACATATCATCCCTCGCCGCCACGACCGGCCGAGAGGAGGGAAGGACACCACATCGTCGAACCACCGAGGAAGAAACCGAGCTTTATGCCCGAGCCGCACCTCCCAACGCTGGCTCCAACCAGAGGAGCATCGTGAGAGAGGGCACCCAGTAAAGTCTTGGCGCCGCTCGCCTGCGCTGCAAAGTAGCTCGGAGGCGCCATGTCTTGCTGCCGCGCGCCAGGCCTCGCCCAACTCCCCCCGCCACCACGGTCAGAGAAAGAACTGGATCTTGCTACTACAGCTCGACATCAGCATGGGAAACAGCTTTATTCAGGGAAGCATTGGTCTCCGCTACCGCCGCCTGTCCACCGTGGACCAGGAGAACACCGACGAGAAACCCTAAAAAAGCACTGGATCTTACTACATAGATCTCGGCCACCGCTTGTTCCTACGGGCATACAACCCACTACCGGCACTTGGCCACT
Organism: Avena eriantha; assembly: GCA_910589775.1. Classification (NCBI taxonomy): domain Eukaryota; kingdom Viridiplantae; phylum Streptophyta; class Magnoliopsida; order Poales; family Poaceae; genus Avena; species Avena eriantha. The sequence continues at coordinate 21,843,034 of OU342744.1, read as the reverse complement.
ACATACCTACCCTACCTACTCCGGCACCACCCCTCTGCCACCTCCAGCCGGCGTCGTCACCGGTGGAGGGAGCTCGGGGCGGCCCGACTTCACCCGCTGGTCGCTCCGAAGAGGAGGAGGTGAGAGCGGATGAGAGGAGAGGGAAAAGTCAGGCCTCGACAGGCGTATATAGGCTTTACATACTCGTACAAATGAGTTTTTTTCAACATCAGACGTAAATCGTCATGGTTCGGCGTCCTTCAAGAAAGCGTAAAGTAGCAAACTAGTACTCCCTCCGATCCAAATAATTAGTTGGCTCGGATTTATCTAGATTCGAATGTATCTACATTGACCCGTCTCTGAAACGAGTTTTTTTTTCTACTCTCTCCAATCCAAATTACTAGTTGAATTGAATTTATCTATATTCGAATGTATCGACGGGTAAATGTGAGGGAGTCTGGTACATACACGGAAGTAACGTCCAATCTGGGTTCGTGGACCCGGTTCGGGTGCCGTGTCCCCCTCGACCGTCTCTCCTCTCTGCTGCTTCCCTGGGCTTGCACACTAGTACTACACCACGGAAACACGCGCGCCGTCGCATCGCTCTCGCGTCGGGTCCACGCTGGCGCCCATGCCAACACCAACACCCAACCCCAACCTAGCCAAGCCACCCACTCGACCGACCCGATCCACGACAGACCCCTCCCACAACGCGCCACCGGCCCCACCCGCAGCAGCGACCGCCGCGCGTCACCGCATCCGCAGCAGCGACCGTTGTCTCGTTCTTCTCGCACGTTTGGCGGGAGCCTGCGCGCTCTCACCTCAGCCTCACGGTTTCACGGACGCACGCGGTGCTCCTGCCGATTCGGGGGAAACCGCCAAGAAGGTCAGCGGCACAGCCAAGGTACAGGCACATGTTTCATGCGCATGGGCCATGGCGAGCCAGGTTCTATAGCTCACCAAACCCAACCTCTCTCTCTGTCATGGATATGGCGTAACTACCATCCGAGAGTTTTTCTTAGCTAACCCAACAAAGGCCTTGCAAAGAGAGGGAAGGATGACGTTGTTGTAGTATGATCCTATTCAGTCTTGAGAACAAGTAGCCCAAGGACATGTTTTTTCTTTAACTCAGGCCTTCATGCGTTAAATTAATAATGCCGAATGTCATGTACAAGATGCCGAAGGTCAGCTTACATGCAACAAACACCAAGAAAGAAAATACAACAAGAAACACAACTTGAGAAACGAGCCCGTCGTCCATCCGCGCCCTTAGCTTGTTGGAGAGGAAACGTCGTGGGACAAGCACGCCACTAGAGAAGATCATGCCTTTGTTAGCTCCCGACTTGCCGTCGATGTTGCGTCGTGCACCTCCACCTCCTAAGAAGGCCCCTGCCTTCTCGCCCTGGGACGAAGCACCGTACCGTCGGCAGGCAGAGCAACTCTCCCTAGAGCACACATGACCACACACGACAAGGTTGCCAAGGAGAAGAACCTCGCACACGACCACCTCTTCGCATGAACCACCCACAAACATCGCCATCCGCAGCACTAACCACCCATCAAGACACAAGCTTCATGATGAAGTCACCAAAAGAACCCGTTGCTCCGACATTGCTCGACCCTCTCCTCGAGGTCCCAAGGTGATGCCTCCATGGAGGGAACGTTGCTGTCGCCCAATCCGAGGGATTTAGGGTTTTCACCTGGGAACTAGGGGGAGGGGAGGGGTAGGGATGAACCTCGACATCGAATTCGTGAAGGGCAACAGCGTTCGAAGCGTCATCGATGTCGTGACCATCAACGTCGGTTCATGTCCTCACTATGTCCATTTATTGGGTTTAAACTAAGTTGCAAAATACATAGTTTATAACGACAACCTGCAAACAGAATATACACAAAATAAAGACACAAGAATAAAATGGAAATTTAAACTTAATTTACATAGGCATTACAAAAAAGGCATAATTCATAACTAAAAAAGGAAAAACATAATAATAAAACACCCTACTAGAGTAGGGTGTGCTAGCTAGGCGGCAGCGCGCTGGAGGCCGTGGATTCCCTGGTCATCGATGTAGATGAAGATCTAGAGGGATGGCTAGGCGGTGGCAGCCAACGGTGGAGGCGAAAGTGGCACAACATGAGCGAACGGTGGTGTCGTCGCTAGCATCACCCTCGTGGATAGCCTCGTCCAAGCCATCCCACTCGGCACACTCTCCCTCCCTGGAGAGCTCAATGGTGGCTTGGTGCTCCTCCTTCTACGTCATCGCCCAATCCTCCTCCATTGGCTCCTCCACCGGCTTGTCCTTGGCGACAAACTGTGGCAAGGGCAGCGATATTGGTGGTGGGTCCACATACCTTGTTCCTGTGCCGCTATACTCGACCAATCCGATCGACCACGATCTAGGGTGGGGATGCATACCACGCTGCTCCTCCTCCTACGGCCTCGATGGATTGCCACTGAGAATCATGCTCGGCCATAAAACTATTGGGAATATGCCCTAGAGGCAATCATGAATGATGATATTCCTGTGTATTCATAAGGTTATGGTCCATGTATGAACTGCTGATATGTATCATCGAATATGTGATTTGATTGTAGAACTACATATTCATGTTGTTCATACTAATTGTCCTTGGTCATTGAGGTTGTGTCGGACACACAACTTAGACCAATGTGAAAGTCGGCAGATGACTAGGTTCCACTTGTCATGGGCATGGAGATGCTATTCCGACTTACACGGATTCGGCTAAAGAGTTTAGCGAGTCGGACTGACCCATATTGAGATGCAACGAACAAGTCGTCATTTGCATGTCTCAATCAATGTAATCCTTAGACCTGAGGTTATTGCACAATCCGAGTTGAGGATCCCCGACTTAGGTTCTGTCAAACATTGTTCCATCATTGGGCAGTTATAAAGGTGGAGTTCGGGTCGTCTGAGAATCAAGCTGCGTGATGTGAATAACCAAGACGGGATTTTGCCCCTCCATCTGGAGAGATATTCTCTGGGCCCTCTCGGAAGATATGATTCGGAAAGCATGGCCATGCGCGTCACGGTTAAGTGTTAACCGAGGCAGCCGAATAAGAGTTAGTCGGATGAATCACTTATCTCAGATCGAGAAAGAGAGTCGGACTATTTAAGGGATGACGATCATTCGCCTATAGTCCGACAAGGCATATCGTGAGGCAAAAGGGACTCAGACGAAAGTCACATGCAAAAGGGACTCAGGCAAAAGGGACTCAGGCGAAAGTCACATGCAAAAGGGACTCAGGCAAAAGGGACTATTTAAAGGTGAGTATCTATATAGGCATCATATCAACTATATGACTCATGCTTAACCTTTCGGTCCGTGTTCCGTGGCCATGTCTGTATATGCTAGGCTCGTCAAGTAAGAACCTTAGTATTCGCGTCTGTAAAACTGTCTTACACCCGTTGTATGAAAGCGTAGAGTCGAGAACACCCGATCATCACGTGATGCCTCAAAACACGATCCACAAAACGGTGCATACCTAAGGAAGAACACATTTTATCTTGATATCTAAATGAGGGATCATCTTATAATGCTACCAAAAGCGCCAAACTAGCAATATAAGATGCTAACATCTAATGTGTGAAGTGAGGTGATATAGTCCATGCATTTGATCTCTATCATTTGCATCGTGGTATGATCTCTATCATTCCTTTGTGTGTAAGGCCAAGGTCTATGGAACTTACACGTTAAGTGAGCTGTAAGAGTATCTATCGTACATCTACTTACAACAATACCATATCAAGACACTAGCCCAGCAACGATCTAAACTAGACGCCTCTAATTTATCAATTGCAAGTTTTACGTGGCTTAGGGCTTTCAGAGATAGAATCGGTCTTACCTACGAACATGAACCACAACGAGGATAACCAAGTTATTAGCAACTCGTTGTAAATCAGATATTGACTATAGTAGGAGAGACAGACACCCGCCAGCCACTTATGCAAAACAAGTTGCATGTCAGTCGTGGAACCGGTCTCATGTACGATGACATGTAAGGTTAGTCTGGGCCGCTTCATCCCACTATGCCACCAATATCCAAAGTACATGGAAGATGCAATAACATGATCATCATCGCCCACATATAAACATATGTGTACTACCCGTGCAAAGCACCTACGCACAGATCAGGCTCTGATACCACTGTTGGGTCCGCAGCATAGAAAACAAAAATTTTCCTACGATGAGAACTATACGCCAAGATCTATCTACTAGATACACAGCAACGGGTGGACATACATCCATGGAGAACTTACCCTCGAAGACAACGAGTTTTGTTAACGAGTAGGAACTCGTGGTTGATGTAGTCGTACGCTTGCCGATCTCAAGCTCGTGTGGAAGTCCGAGCGCCGCAAATCAGCAGCGCATCCGTCCTCGCACACACGTTCAAGCCACCGGACAACCTCCACCTCCTCGCTCCAGCGAATCAGCAGAAGCAGCAACTCCTTCCAGACGCAAGGCCACCGGGAACATGTATCTCGCTAATCCGAGACCATGGGGGAATATCTAGAGGGGAGAGAGATCCTTCACGAGGAGGTGTGAGTGAGAAGTGAGGAGAGGGGGGCCTTTTATAGGAGGAGGGGAGGGTACCCCTCCTTCATGGCCGGCGCATGGGGGGTGACCCCTCACCTCCCCCATTCATGTGGTGGTAACCCCTCCACATTAAAATGCCCCTTCACATTCTCTTTTAAAGTTTCCACTTTAAATGCATTAAATTTCTCCAAATTTAATGCTCTCTCATTTAATAAAACTCTTTTATTATTTTTATTCAGAATTTTGTTAATTACTTTAATTAACAAACATTCACATAAAACCCCTTGCAACATTTCAATATCACATGCAGAACCACTTTCTGCAATTTCACCCGAAACAATTCCGGTTTCTATCGAAACAATTCCTGTTTCTATCAAAACATTTCCTGCGCTTTGCAAACCTTTTGTCTGGAACATATGTGCTCCTAAATGGTGTCCGGAAACCCTTAAGTGTGTCACCCTACGGTTCGCGAATAATGCAGACATGATTGAGACTCCTCTCAAATCAATAATTAGAAGCGGGACCTGGAGATCCATACTGACTCCTGCACATTCAACGATGACTTCTATGATCGTGAGAACCTTTAACGTCAGCAATTTAATCCCTTTGTCTCATGATATAATACATGTCCGAGATTCGATCATCGGTATCCAAATACCTAGTTTGATCTCGTTACCGACATGCACTCTTTTCTCGTTCTCGTGATATAACATTCTAGTGATCACATCACTTGCTTGCAAGCTATCTTAATGTGATATCACCGAGAGGGCCCAGAGTATATCTATCTGTCATCGGGATTGACAAATTCCACTCTTGATCCATGAGCCTCAACATAACACCTTCAGAGCACTGAACCCACCTTTATGGTCACCCTGTTACGGTGTGACATTTGATGTTATCAAGATACTCTTCCGGTGTTAGCAATTAACATGATCTCATGGTCTAAGGACTAAGACTACTTTGTATAATGTTATAGCAATATAAACATAATGACTTGATCGTAATGCTATACTTCGGATGAATGTTCATCACATCATTTCACAAATGTTGTGACCTTGTTATTAACAACATCCAATGTCCATGATCAGGAAACTTTGATCATCTTGTTAATCAACAAGCTAGTCTATAAGAGAGGCATAACTAGGAACACTTTTTGTTTATTAAACACACATGTATTGATGTTTCCTATCAATACAATTATAGCATGCAAAATAAACATCTATCATATACAAGGAATATATAATAACAACTTTATTATTGCCTCTCAGGGCATATTTCCTTCAGTCTCCCACTTGCACTAGAGACAATAATCTAGTTCACATAGTGATAAATCTAACACCCATGGAGTTCTAGTGTTGATCATGTTTTTCCCTAGGGAGTACTTTAGTCAACGGATCTGCTACATTTAGGTCCGTGTGCACTTTACAAATCTTTATATCTCCATCCTTGACATGCTCGCGGATGGAGTGAAACCGGCGCTTAATATGCTTGGAATTCTTGTGAGACCTTGGTTCCTTTGCGTTGGCTATGGCTCCGTTGTTGTCACAATAGATCACCATCGGGTCCAACGCACTGGGAACCACACCCAGTTCTGTAATGAACTCTTTCATCCAAACCGCCTCCTGCGCCGCTTCTGAAGCAGCAACATATTCCGCCTCCGTTGTTGATCCAGCCACCACAGGTTGTTTGGAACTCCTCCAACTAATTGTTGCTCCGTTCAAGAGAAATACGTATCGGGATTGAGACTTAGAGTCATCCGGATCGGTGTCAAAGCTAGCATCGACATAACACTTAGCGACTAGCTCTTCTTCACCTCCGTATGTAAGAAGCATATCCTTAGTTCTTCTCAAGTACTTGAGGATGTTCTTTACCGCTATCCAGTGTTCCGAACCTAGATCAGATTGGTACCTATTAGTCAAACTAATAGCATGTGCCACGTCCGGTCTTGTACATAGCATGGCATACATTATAGAGCCTATGGCCGAGGCATAGGGGATCTTATCCATCATCTCTCTTTCTTCCGTCGTAGCCGGACTTTGAGTCTTACTCAATGTCTAGCCTTGCAACATAGGTAAGAACCCCTTCTTACTTTCGTCCATATTAAACTTCTTTAATATCTTATCAAGGTATGTACTCTGCGATAGCCCAATTAGGCGTCTTGATCTATCTCTATAGATTTTAATGCCTAATATATATGAAGCTTCACCAAGGTACTTCATCGAAAATTTGATGTTTAGATAACTTTTAACACTGTTTAAAAGATCTATATCATTTCCAATCAATAATATGGCATCCACATATAATATCAGAAATGTCACATTGCTCCCACTCACTTTCTTGTAAATACAAGCCTCTCCATAAGTTTGGACAAATCCAAACTCTTTGATCACCTCATCAAAGCGGAGATTCCAACTCCGTGATGCTTGCTTCAGTCCATAGATGGATCGCTAAAGTTTGCAGACCTTATTAGCATCCTTAGGATCGACAAAACCCTTTGGTTGTATCATATACAACTCTTCTTCAATATTACCATTGAGGAACGCAGTTTTGACATCCATCTGCCATATTTCATAATCGAAATATGCAGCAAATTGCTAACATAATCCTAACCGACTTAAGCATCGCTACAGGAGAGAATGTCTCATCATAGTCAACTCCTTGAATTTGTCGAAACCCCTTTGCAACAAGTCGAGCCTTATAGATGGTTATATTACCATTAGCATCAGTTTTTCTTTTGAAAATCCATTTATTCTCAACGGCCTTTCGATCGTGAGGTAAGTCCACCAAGGTCCAAACCTGGTTTTCGTACATGGATTCCATCTCGGATTTCATGGCTTCTAGCCATTTGTTGGAATCAGGGCTCATCATCGCTTCTTCATACGTCGCAGGGTCATCTATTTCATCAATCATGAAATTCATAACAGGGTTGCCGTACAGTTCAGGAGCTGCACGTGTCCTGCTTGACCTGCGAGGTTAGGTAGTGTCCTCTTTCGGAGTTTCATGATCAATATCATTAGCTCTCTCTTCATTAGGTGAAGTCAACTCCGAAACAACTTCCGGTGCTGCGCTACTCGCCATTTCATGAAGAGAAGGTTCAATAACCTCTTCGAGTTCTACCTTCCGACTACTCACACCTTTCGCGAGAAACTCCTTCTCAAGAAAGGATCCATTCTTGGCAACAAAGACCTTGCCCTCGGATCTGTGATAGATGGTATACCCAATCGTTTCCTTAGGGTATCCTATGAAGACGCATTTTTCCGCTTTGGGTTCGAGTTTATCCGGTTGAAGTTTCTTCACATAAACATCACATCCCCAAACTTTAAGAAATGACAGCTTAGGTTTGTTTCCAAACCATAATTCATACGGTGTCGTTTCAACGGATTTAGATGGTGCCCTATTTAAAGTGAATGTAGCGGTTTCCAGTGCATAACCCCAAAATGACAGTGGCAAGTCAGTCAGAGACATCATAGATCGAACCATATCCAATAAAGTACGATTACGACGTTTTGACACACCGTTACGTTGTGGTGTTCGGGCAGGCGTGAGTTGTGAAACTATTCCACAATCTTTCATGTGTGTGCTAAACTCGTAACTTAGATACTCTCCTCCACGGTCGGACCGCAGAAATTTGATCTTTCTGTTACGATGATTTTCCACTTCATTCTAAAATTATTTGAACTTTTCAAAGGTTTCAGACTTATGTTTCATCAAATAGATATACCCATATCTACTCAAATCATCCGTGAAAGTAACAAAATAACGATATCCACCTCGCGCCGACACACTCATTGGTCCACACACATCAGCATGTATGATTTCCAATAAATCTGTCGCCCGTTCCATTGAACCGGAAAACGGCGTTCTAGTCATCTTGCCCATAAGGCATGGCTCACATGTATCAAATGATTCAAAATCAAGTGATTCCAAAAGTCCATCAGAATGGAGTTTCTTCATACGTTTAACGCCAATATGACCTAGAAGGCAGTGCCACATATATGTAGATATATCATTATCAAGTTTAATCCTTTTAGCATCAACATTATGAATATGCGTAATACTACTATCAAGATCCAATAGAAATAAACCATTCAACACAGGTGCATGACCATAAAAGATATTATTCATATAAATCGAACAACCATTGTTTTCAGACTTAAACGAATAACCACTTTGCATCAAACATGATCCGGATACAATGTTCATGCTCAGTGCAGGCACCAAATAAAAATTATTCAGGTTTATAACTAATCCCGACGGCATATGGAGAGGCAGCGTTCCGACGGCGATCACATCAACTCTTGATCCATCGCCGACCCGCATCGTGACCTCATCCCTTGCTAGTTGTCGCTAGTTCCGCAGCCCCTGAACCGAGTTACATATATTAGCAACCGATCCCATATCAAATACCCAGGTGCTACTGCGAGTACTAGTCAAGTACACATCAACAACATGTATATCATATATACCTTTGTTTGCCTTGTCGGCCTTCTTGTCCGCCAAATACTTGGGGCAGTTGCGCTTCCAATGGCCAGTCCCCTTGCAATAGTAGCACTCGGTGTCAGACTTAGGGCCAGCTCGGGGTTTCTTTTCAGGCGCGGCAACAGATTTGCTGCCCTTCTTTCCCTTCTGCTTGCCTTTCTTGTCCTTCTTGAAACCGGGGGTCTTATTGATCATCAACACTTGATGTTCTTTCCTAATCTCCACTTCTGCAGTCTTAAGCATTGACAGAAGCTCGGGAAGATACTTCTTCATGCCCTACATATTATAGTTCATCACAAAGCTATTGTAGCTAGGTGGCAGAGATTGGAGAACACGATGTATGCCTAAGTCAATGGGAATCGTTATTCCCAAGGACACAAGCTTATCGGCGTACCCAGACATTTTGAGTACGTGCTCACTAACGGAGCTGTTCTCTTCCATCATGCAGCTAAAGAACTTTTCAGAAGCATTATAACTCTCTACGGCAGCATGGGTATCGAAAATCATTTTCAATTCTCCCATGGTATCAAAGGCATTGCCATTTTCGAAACGTTTTCGAAGTTCTGTTCTCGTCCAAGCCATCCCACTCGGCACACTCTCCCTCCCTGGAGAGCTCAATGGTGGCTTGGTGCTCCTCCTTCTACGTCATCGCCCAATCCTCCTCCATTGGCTCCTCCACCGGCTTGTCCTTGGCGACAAACTGTGGCAAGGGCAGCGATATTGGTGGTGGGTCCACATACCTTGTTCCTGTGCCGCTATACTCGACCAATCCGATCGACCACGATCTAGGGTGGGGATGCATACCACGCCGCTCCTCCTCCTATGGCCTCGATGGATTGCCACTGAGAATCATGCTCGGCCATAAAACTGTTGGGAATATGCCCTAGAGGCAATCATGAATGATGATATTCCTGTGTATTCATAAGGTTATGGTCCATGTATGAACTGCTGATATGTATCATCGAATATGTGATTTGATTGTGGAACTACATATTCATGTTGTTCATACTAATTGTCCTTGGTCATTGAGGTTGTGCCAGACACACAACTTAGACCAATGTGAAAGTCGGCAGGTGACTAGGTTCCACTTGTCATGGGCATGGAGATGCTATTCCGACTTACACGGATTCGGCTAAAGAGTTTAGCGAGTCGGACTGACCCATATTGAGATGTAACGAACAAGTCGTCATTTGCATGTCTCAATCAATGTAATCCTTATACCTGAGGTTATTGCACAATCCGAGTTGAGGATCTCCAACTTAGGTTCTGTCAAACGTTGTTCCGTCACTAGGCAGTTATAAAGGTGGAGTTCGGGTCGTCTGAGAATTAAGCTGCGTGATGTGAATAACCAAGACAAGATTTTGCCCCTCCATCTAGAGAGATATTCTCTGGGCCCTCTCGGAAGATATGATTCGGAAAGCATGGCCATGCGCGTCACGGTTAAGTGTTAACCGAGGCAGCCGAATAAGAGTTAGTCGGATGAATCACTTATCTCAGATCGAGAAAGAGAGTCGGACTATTTAAGGGATGACGATCATTCGCCTATAGTCCGACAAGGCATATCGTGAGGCAAAAGGGACTCAGACGAAAGTCACATGCAAAAGGGACTCGGGCAAAAGGGACTCAAGTGAAAATCACATGCAAAAGGGACTCAGGCAAAAGGGACTATTTAAAGGCGAGTATCTATATAGGCATCATATCAACTATATGACTCATGCTTAACCTTTCGGTCCGTGTTCCGAGGCCATGTCTGTATATGCTAGGCTCGTCAAGTAAGAACCTTAGTATTCGCGTGTGTAAAACTGTCTTACACCCGTTGTATGAAAGCGTAGAGTCAAGAACGCCCGATCATCACGTGATGCCTCAAAACATGATCCACAAAACGGCGCATACTTAAGGAAGAACACATTTTATCTTGATATCTAAATGAGGGATCATCTTATAATGCTACCAAAAACGCCAAACTAGCAATATAAGATGCTAACATCTAATGTGTGAAGTGAGGTGATATGGTCCATGCATTTGATCTCTATCATTTGCATCGTGGTATGATCTCTATCATTCCTTTGTGTGTAAGGCCAAGGTCTATGGAACTTACACGTTAAGTGAGCTGTAAGAGTATCTATCGTACATCTACTTACAACAATACCATATCAAGACACTAGCCCAGCAACGATCTAAACTAGACGCCTCTAATTTATCAATTGCAAGTTTTACGTGGCTTAGGGCTTTCAGAGATAGAACCGGTCTTACCTACGAACATGAACCACAACGAGGATAACCAAGTTATTAGCAACTCGTTGTAAATCAGATATTGACTATAGTAGGAGAGACAGACACCCGCCAGCCACTTATGCAAAACAAGTTGAATGTCAGTCGTGGAACCGGTCTCATGTACGATGACATGTAAGGTTAGTCTGGGTCGCTTCATCCCACTATGCCTCCAATATCCAAAGTACATGGAAGATGCAATAACATGATCATCATCGCCCACATATAAACATATGTGTACTACCCGTGCAAAGCACCTACGCATAGATCAGGCTCTGATACCACTGTTGGGTCCGCAGCATAGAAAACAAAAAATTTCCTGCGATGAGAACTATACGCCAAGATCTATCTACTAGATACTGAGCAACGGGTGGACATACATCCATGGAGAACTTACCCTCGAAGACAACGAGTTTTGTTAACGAGTAGGAACTCGTGGTTGATGTAGTCGTACGCTTGCCGATCTCAAGCTCGTGTGGAAGTCCGAGCGCCGCAAATCAGCAGCGCATCCGTCCTCGCACACACGTTCAAGCCACCGGACAACCTCCACCTCCTCGCTCCAGCGAATCAGCAGAAGCAGCAACTCCTTCCAGACGCAAGGCCACCGGGAACATGTATCTCGCTAATCCGAGACCATGGGGGAATATCTAGAGGGGAGAGAGATCCTTCACGAGGAGGTGTGAGTGAGAAGTGAGGAGAGGGGGGCCTTTTATAGGAGGAGGGGAGGGTACCCCTCCTTCATGGCCGGCGCATGGGGGGTGACCCCTCACCTCCCCCATTCATGTGGTGGTAACCCCTCCACATTAAAATGCCCCTTCACATTCTCTTTTAAAGTCTCCACTTTAAATGCATTAAATTTCTCCAAATTTAATGCTCTCTCATTTAATAAAACTCTTTTATTATTTTTATTCAGAATTTTGTTAATTACTTTAATTAACAAACATTCACATAAAACCCCTTGCAACATTTCAATATCACATGCAGAACCACTTTCTGCAATTTCACCCGAAACAATTCCGGTTTCTATCGAAACATTTCCTGCGCTTTGCAAACCTTTTGTCTAGAACATATGTGCTCCTAAATGGTGTCCGGCAACCCTTAAGTGTGTCACCCTACGTGTAGCATCCCAATTGTCTAACAATTGTAATGCTACTTATCCTAGTAAGATATTGGCTACTTCATATATATTATTGTTGCATCATAATTATATCATGCTCATGTCATCATGCCACCTTGCATTTGAGCATCATATAAAACCCTCTTTCTTTTGGTTTTTCTCTCATATGCATTATTAATTGTATTTGCCTCTTGATATTGTATTTGGTTATTGATATATTGTCTAAATGCCCAAGTCGAGTTGGGGGCATATCTTTTATTCGCCTCCATTATCTTTTCTTTTCACCACTTTATAATTCCACCATCCTACTAGTCCATGAGCTTGCAATTCTTTTTCTTTTGATTTTATCCTAGCTCATGTGGTGGGGTGGATCTAATCCTACTTATCCTTTGCTTGGCTTCTATTCCACTTATGGGAAATGCATAAGAATAATGCCATCACATTATTATTGTTTTCACAAAATAAATCATGGCATTATTATTTTTGCATGGGCCATGCAAAAGTACCACCACCTTTAGCCATTTGGTTTTCTTTTGGGATTTAGTGATTCTTTTCTTTGTGTATCATCACCATCCTTACCACTCCTTTACTCTCAGCAACATCTATTATTTCAATTATCTCCATTCATGTTCTATATGAGGGGTTCTTCTCATACATCTTTCTTTCTCTATCTCTTGTTATTCCTCCACCTCATCTGATGATAAATCAAATGCCTCAATCTTTTTCCTCTTGGGTGGATCTCATAAACAAACTCAAAATAAACCTAAAACTCTAATCCACACCTAACCTAGCTCTCTCTCTCTCTAATTTTCTCCTAACCCTAGTTCTACTAAACCCTAACTCCACCTTACCTCTCTCTCTCACACCCCCTCTCTCTCTAACATGCTGGACCCACCTGGCCCTCTCTCCCTGGCCCACACCCCAGCCACTCCTCTCTAACCCTAAACAAAAACCCTAGCCTGAGCTACCCCATCTACCTAGCCCGAGCTACCCCCTCTTCTTTCTCTCTTTTCTCTACCGCGTGCTAGCCCCACCCTGCAGCCACCACGTCGTCCTGGTCCACCTGCAGCCTCCCCCGCCGTGCCCTACCTGCTTCCAGCTCGAGCCAGCACGTGAGGAGGAGAGAAAGGTGGCACCCGAGGCCACTTTATCTCTGCCGTGCCACGCCTGCCGTCCTCTCTCTCCCTCTCACTTTCCCCTCCTCCACACGCCTCCTGGCAGCTCCCAGATCTGCCCCTAGCCAGCCCTCCTCTCCTCCTTCTTCCTCTTCGTCGCCAAGACCTGCCGCTGCTCGCCGCCAGCACCGCCTCGCCTCTTCGATCTAGCCGGCCACCATGTCGTGGGGGTAGCCTGGGAGACCGAGGCGACCACCTTGCTGCTCCCTGCACGCGTCGCCGAGGAGGAGAAGCCCCAGGAGCGCCGGTACCGCCGCCACCCGACGCCAAACCCTAAAACTCCGGCCGCTAGCCTCGTCGTCGATCCTCTGCGCTTCGGCCCGATCCGACCACACCAGCCCACCCGCGGTGAGTCCCTCGACCGCCATTACATGCTCTGCCTCGCCGTCGACGTCTAGCGCCGCCGCTCAAACCGTCGAATGCTCTTAGTGCGCGTCGCTCGCTGCCGTCTGCAACCTCCCCGCGCCACCTAGCACCTCACCTAGGCCCCAGCCCCCCTCCTGTCAACTCCTCTCGCCTCGCCGCACTGGTTAGCCCCCTCAGCGCGCACGCCCGTGACCTGGGTTCGATCCCCCGTCAGACGGTGGAGACGAAGAACAGTACCCGGGCCGTGGTCATATTACATTAAGCCCCCCTTTTTATTTCGCTCTTAACCCGCGGTACCTCGTGGCCCACTAGTCAGCCGCTCTGGCATTATTGCAGAAAGCCTCTCCGCTTTCTCAGGCCGTAACCCGCGCTTCAGCCACGCCCCACCTGTCAGCCTCTAGGTGTAACTCCACTGCCGCGTGGGCCCGTAGCCGACGGCCCATCTGTCATCCTCTGTGGCTAGGCAGAGCCGCGGTGTAAAAGGGTTTTCGCGCGTGGGTCTCGCCCAGTCAGCAGCTGGCCCACCGGTCAGCGGCTGTGGCTAGATTCGCCTGGGTGACAAAAGTATTTTCCTGTGTCTGTTTTAATTAAACCTTTTACAATTTGTTTTTAAATTCAAATTCACATCAGATTTAAATAATTTTTAAAATACAAATCCAAATAATACAAATAATATATGTTTTTGAATCAGAAAAATGTGAGAAATTAAAATATGCCATTCAAAATATTGTTTGAGCACTTTAAATTTTCGAGATGATTAAAATTACAATAAAATGCCCTTTTCCTTAATTAATTAATAACTTTAATTCTACAACTCCAAATTTAGCAATTAATATGTCTAAATCGATCAGCGCGACGAGCCCGTTCTATTTATGCAGTCCTTGTTCTGAATTGAAGCATGCATCATGTTGTTATTAAAAATCTGAACTGTTTATGACAATAAAACTTGGGTAAATAAATGCCAAAATGCTTTATTTCTTGTATTCACCCCTCACCTTTGCCATGCTACTTTAATGCCATGTAAATTGTGCATCATTCATCATGGCATGCTTGTTTGCTTGTCGCATTTTAATTCATATGCTTGTGCACTTTATTTATGTTGGCCCTTGTTTGTTTGGTTCTTCTTCGAATAGACGCCCAGCAGGAGAATTACCAGGAATCACAGGAGTATTACCCAGATCCATCTCTCGCTTCAACTGAGCTGCCAGGCAAGCACTACCACATGCTTGCATACATACAGTACCTATTGCCTTTATCTTATTCTTGCATCATTGAGTCGTGATTGCATTAAATTGAATCCCAAGTACTGCATAGCCTTTATTTTTAAACCCCACCGAAGCTTGTTCCTCCATCCCATGAGCCATTACTACAGGAGTTGTTTGAGCCATGCGAGTCGTAGAAAAGCATGAGTAGGGTATGTGAGTGTCTGATGAATAATGAGGTACATAAACAACTTAACCTGGGTAGTAATGGGATAACTAATGAAAGAGGCACCGGTGAGCAATATCTGCTATTTGGTTTTTTATGCTCACTTGTGTCCCGTAGGACCCCGAGTACTTGATTCCTGTTCCTTGACCATTCGCACTATCCACATCCGGGAGGCCTTATGGACCCCCCTGAGCCAGAGCTTGATTCATTCTTATTTCTTGGGGCCATAATTAGTTTGGGGCTTTATTACTATCCTGTACTTATGCCATGTTACTGCTTTATTTAAGATTGTGCGAGGAGCACCTGTACTGTTTTGGATCGCGCCACGTTTTCGCGGTATCGACAAGCCTAGTCACATTTTCGGGTTCCCAGTCGTTTACAGCCATCGTCGCAAACCCTGGGTCCTTCTCAGAGCCGGCCAACTTTGTTGCGGGTAGCTTATTGGGGTGACCCCCTGAAATATTTCTGAATCCTGTGATTGCTTTGTCGTGAATGCCTCGTTGGGTTTTGATTTGGTTTTTTCGAGGTTGATCGAGTGTGTGTTGCTATTCGTGCACCCCTGCAGGGTAAATCTTTCTGAAAGCCGTGTCCGCGGTTATGGACGACTTGGAGCACAGTTTCTCGATCATAGACAAGTATAACTAAAGTACCGCTTTTAATTTGACTAAGTACTTGACTAGTAAATAGTGCAATATTCATGGAATGGTTAATAAAACTGCCAACGGATGATGGGGGTTGTTCGTCCGCTTCCTCGTTGGTAAGCGAGGAGAAGGATGGATCTGTTAATTATACTGTTATAACTGTTGTTCTTAATTCACGGACATCCGTCTATCATTGGTTAGGCGGATGGTTAGCGAGTATTTGTAGAATTGTTAGGTATTATCTTTTGCTGCAATTGCGTCACCCCAGGTTGTGTCCCCTTTAGCGGCATAAAGACTTGCTGAGTACCCCTAGGGTCTCACACGATAAATTGTTTGATTCAGATGAACAGGTGTACCCGCAAGATGGATACTGGGTGGAAGAGACAGATGATGTTGGCAACGATCATTCGGTGTAGAGATTCCGGGAACGGGGATCCGTGAGATCTGTGGGCGGGATGTGTTTATTTATGGGGCATCTTATGCCAATTTGCTTCTTATCCGTACTCGGATCTTGTTTTCCGCTTCCGCCTGATACTCTGATGTGTGATGTATGAGGAGCTATCCTAAATTATTATATCTATCTAGGACATTTGGATCTTGTCGTATGGCGTTGCAATATTTCTATTTCTTTTAGATGGAATGGCTCTGAGAACTGTTGTATGTGGCTTGCATACATACTCATGTTGATCCCTTCGCCTGCCGATTACGCCGCTCGTTCTTGTCCCGTTGTCTGAAAGTGGTTAGGACGGCCGAAAGGTCTACCGTGAGTGGCCCTAGGCCCCACCGTACTATTTTAACCACTTTCGTTCAACCAGGCATTAACTAAGAGCGTAATTCACTGAGGTAGTTACACTACGGTTCGCGAATAATGCAGACATGATTGAGACTCCTCTCAGATCAATAATCAGAAGCGGGACCTGGAGATCCATACTGACTCCTGCACATTCAACGATGACTTCTGTGATCGTGAGAACCTTTAACGTCAGCAATTTAATCCCTTTGTCTCATGATATAATACATGTCCGAGATTCGATCATTGGTATCCAAATACCTAGTTTGATCTCGTTACCGACATGCACTCTTTTCTCGTTCCCGTGATATAACATTCTGGTGATCACATCACTTGCTTGCAAGCTATCTTAATGTGATATCACCGAGAGGGCCCAGAGTATATCTATCTGTCATCGGGATTGACAAATTCCACTCTTGATCCATGAGCCTCAACATAACACCTTCAGAGCACTGAACCCACCTTTATGATCACCCTGTTACGGTGTGATGTTTGATGTTATCAAGATACTCTTCCGGTGTTAGCAATTAACATGATCTCATGGTCTAAGGACTAAGACTACTTTGTATAATGTTATAGCAATATAAACATAATGACCTGATCGTAATGCTATACTTCGGATGAATGTTCATCACATCATTACACAAATGCCGTGACCTTGTTATTAACAACATCCAATGTCCATGATCAGGAAACTTTGATCATCTTGTTAATCAACAAGCTAGTCTATAAGAGAGGCATAACTAGGAACCCTTTTTGTTTATTAAACACACATGTATTGATGTTTCCTATCAATACAATTATAGCATGCAAAATAAACATCTATCATATACAAGGAATATATAATAACAACTTTATTATTGCCTCTTAGGGCATATTTCCTTCAAGACCCAATCAGAAACCTATTTGGGTTGGACCCAATAGAGACATGGACTTAGTCAGCAAGTGAGACTTGCAGTGGCTAATATAGGCATTTTTAGTGAATGGGCCACAAGTGAGTGGAGCCCATTTTCACTCCCTATATAAGCTGGGGCGCAGGTGCTTAGAGCACAAGGTTAGGTCACTCCATGTGTTGGAAACCCTAGCCCCAGTCCGTCATGTCGCCGCCGTACCGGACCTAGCAGTCCATCGCCGGCGCTCCTCCTCGTACGTGTGGATACCGGCGGAGGTACTGTACGTTCAGCACTTCGACGATCGTGAAGAAAGTACGGATCGTGGGTCGTGGAACCGGAACGGATCGCGAGGACTGCACTACATCAAGCGACGTGCTTCATCAATTCCGCAACTGCGCGTCTAGTGGTAATCCTCGTGGCTTTCTACCTGAGCTAGATCTTGGGATCACCGCGTAGGGAAAAAAGTTTTGTTTATCTCTACGTGGCCCAACAAAAACACAGCTTCCACAATAGGAAATCGACTGCGTACATGGTGGCCCGTCACAGATTTGGCGGGAGGAAGGCCCGACATCGGAGGATCTCACAGTCACGGGACAAGCTGCTCGCGGGAATGGCCGGTACCGACATGCACACCTGTTTCAGTGCCACCCGCAGGTGGACACCCTACCATGGCAGCGACATGCTCGTGGCCGCAATCTGGCGCGCGACATCAACCTGGATGTAGACGCGCCGCTCGGACCGCGGCATGTTAGCCTCGGCGCCGCACAGGGAGGCGCGTGGAAGAACCGACAGCCGCCGCCAGAGGAACCCGCCTCGTGGTCGTTACGGTCGGGGCCAAACCAACCCTTGTCGCCCTTCGCCATTGTGGTCGGTGGAAGCTAGGGTTTAGCTAGGGTTTGTACATGCGCATGCAAAAAAGCTTCTAGTGGGCACCAGGAGTAGCTGGGTAAAGCGACGGGATGACGTGTCCCATTCAAGAAGGACTAGGGTAGGTTGGTCGTTGCCGGTTCCTCTCTATTGGGCGCAGGCCCCACGCAGACCAAGGGAGGAGCATTTTTAAATAATACATTTTTTAATCATTTCGAAAATTATTGCACGAATTGACAAATTCGATTTGTAGTACATTGTCGGCTTGGGCCTAGCTGAATGAACCATTTGGGGAGGGCTGAACCGATTCAGTCCCACTCGGCGAGGAGCTGGCCGATTGCATGTGGTTGCGGGGCCCTCGCTGGCCGAGTGCCTATTCGGTCCAGACCTCGCTGAATGAAGATAGAGAGGTCGCGACCGCGCGCTGGCCGCCCACTCCTCTCCCTTCTTCCTCCCGTTCCAGTTTCCTCTTCTCTCTCCTAACAACCGTTGGGCCTCAACAATTGCTTTTTCAATCGGCCTGGGGCAATCGTCACCATGACATGACCGAATGCATGCTGGTGGCCGGCCGACTGCCCACTCGGCGCGGTCCAGGCTAGGTGAAACTTATTTGGCTTGGCCCAAGCCGACAATATGCTACAAATCCAATTTGTTAAATTCGTGCAATAATTATTAAAATAAGTGTATTATTTAAAAAATGCCAGACTTGCGTGCTGTTGACCTTGCTCTTTGTCCGGTCAGACATAATCTGACGGACTCTCACCGTTTGCCGGACACTGTTGGAGTTGTCTCGTAACACCACTCTAAAATTCTGTATAAATCTAAGATGAAAAGAAAAGCCTCCTTTGTATTTCAATTGGAAGGCGCCAACCTCGTTTTCAGCTTGGTCTTGGACGTTACATACGCAGTGAGTCATGCAATGCAGCCATCTTAATTTTTAAACTGCATGAAATTAAAAATCTTAGGCGACAGCATGTTGACTTCCACGTCAAATGCGTTAACCAAGTCAAAGGGAGCCCTCACCTCAGGGATCACATGACAAAATTGTTCCCACCAACGCTCCCACCTGAATCCACCGAAAACATTACGCTGCAAAAAGATACTTATTCAGTAATTATATAAACACCCATATATATTGCCGAAATCAAACCCACTTTGGTCCCTCCCCTTTTACATTTCTTCCCAGTTTATAATCAACCCCACCCCACCGCTCCTCTCCTTCCTCCGGTCGGTCTCCCCTCCCCTCTCTTTCCCACGAAATAATTCCCAACCTCATTCCCTCCCTCCCTCCCTCCCTCCCCTGGCTGCCATGGCCCACCTGCAGCTCTCGTCGGTGGGCGCCGGCGGCGGCCGCGGGGGCGGCGACGACATGGAGGACGTGGCGCTGCTGGGCTCCTACGACGAGGAGATGGGGCCGCCGCCGCCGGAGGAGGAGGAGGAGGCGCAGGTGCGGGTGACGGGCATGACGTGCTCCGCGTGCACCAGCGCCGTCGAGGCAGCCGTATCCGCCCGCCGCGGGGTGCGCAGCGTCGCCGTCTCGCTGCTCCAGAATCGCGCCCGCGTCGTCTTCGTCCCCGCGCTCGTTAAGGTGAGGTGGCGTGGCGTCCCGTGATGTGATCCTCGCCCGCCGAGCGCCGCTTGCGGTTCTCCGGATCATTTCGGAGCTCCTCGATGCATTGGGGTTGGTAATTTTTTGCGGACAATTAAATCATTGTGTGTATGCGTTTGCGATGTTTGATTGGCTGGGCTGGGTTAGAATAGAGAGAAAAAAAGGATCGCGTCATTTGGCCAGGCGGCTTTTGATTTTCCGAGAAAGAAAATAAAAAGCTGGGGGGAGTTGGTGCGCTTGCACCACGAGATTTCGCTTTAACTTCAGGTGATTGAGCGAATTGGGTTGGAGTACGCGCTTGCAGTTTTTTGGTTTTACTAGTATAACTGAAACCGTGGGGCTGACGCGTCGTAACTGTAACTGCTCGATATTCTTTCAGTCGATTGGTGAAATGTGGTGCTGCGCAGGTTAAATTGTAGTAAGGTGCAGGGGAAGGCAGAACCGGGCTTATCCAAGGGAGTCGTAAGGGCGTGAAGGGTCAACCACCTGCTAGTGCTTAATGATCTGGGTTCCTTTTGCTTTCGGGGTTGGGTGAGCTGTAATTTTGTTGGAACCTCGTGATCGCTGCTGGGGCCTGGCATTGCTCTAGCTTTTGGTTGGTTGGTGAGCTAAGCTGTTGAATCATACTAATATTTTCGGGGGAAAAGGGGTGCCGAGCAAATTGATGTTACAGAACTGAATTTAACTGATTTTTGCAACAAAGAGGAGATGGTGAGCTAAGCTGTTGAATCATATACTAATTGATGCTGGAAATGGCAATGAGATGGTAAACGTGTACTCATTGCAGTAATAATGCTGTCTAAGCTGCATGGAATTTCAAGCTTGTTTTGCAGCACCTTTAAAAACTACCATCACGGGTTCCTAATCGTTCTTGGCTTTTTGATTTTTCCCCACTATGAGCAGCGAGCCTCCATTTTTGGCCATTTCCTTCCTTTCTCGGCTGGGATTTGGTGATCTTTTGGCATATTTGGGTCACTTTGTCTACTTCAATTTTATTTTGGAAATTCTTATGCAGGTCGAGGATATAATAGAAGCTATAGAAGATGCTGGCTTTGACGCTGAAATTCTCCCAGATTCTGCAGTATCTCAACCAAAGTCACAGAAGGCATTGTCAGCACAGTTTAGGATAGGAGGAATGACATGTGCGAATTGTGTAAACTCGGTTGAGGGTATCTTAAGAAAACTACCTGGTATAAAAGGAGCAGTCGTTGCCTTGGCAACCTCATTAGGAGAAGTTGAGTACGATCCTTCTGCCGTTAGCAAGGATGACATCGTTCAGGCTATCGAGGATGCTGGTTTTGAAGCTGAATTCTTACAGAGCAGCGAGCAAGATAAGATTTTGCTAGGCCTGACCGGTGTGCACACAGAGAGCGATGCAGATACGCTACATGATATCCTTAAGAAAATGGCTGGTTTGCGACATTTTGGTGTAAATACTACCCTCTCAGAAGTTGAGATTGTATTTGATCCAGAGGCTGTTGGACTGAGATCAATCGTGGATACTATTGAAATCGAAAGCAATGGGAGATTCAAAGCGCATGTGCAGAATCCTTACAGTCGAGGGGCTTCAAATGACGCACATGAGGCCTCCAAAATGCTCCATCTTCTTCGCACTAGCTTATTCCTAAGTGTAAGTTTTGATCTTTTCTTCTCTCTTGTTCGCCCAAGATAGCACACAGTTCTCCGCAAAGGTTAAGTGGAATACATGTTTTGTCATTATAGCACCATTGGCATAGCTGATAGTTGTCTCTAGAAAAGACAACTTAAAAGGCAATAGGGCATGTATGAGTCAGCAACAGGTAGCATAAAAATGACACTTCAAACAAACACATGGCAGCAATAATTATATAGGAAAATAGTACATTACGTATTCTTGTTAGTGTGGCATCTGACTCAGTGTGTTCTATCTAAGTATGGAAATATTATAGAATCATGTTTTACTGTTATTTTTAATTAAATGTAAAACCCAACAAGACAAGTTGATGTTGCAGAACAATGTTGTTTTATTTCAATGTTTGAGCCTGTAATAAATGAGGACATGGACATCAAATTTGATAGTTAATAAACAGTAGGTTAATGTAGAAAACTATAAAATGTAGGGTTGGTTGCTTCTATTAAGTAAATTTCCATGATATATTGTTGTCCTTTTCCCTGTTAATTTATTTTGTTTGCTTTTGACTGTTCAAAATACTTTGAACTTTTGCTGTGCTTCTGCTTGCTAACTGATTCAATCCAATTGTCTCCTTGCAACAGATTCCTGTATTCTTCATACGTATGGTCTGCCCAAGCATACCTTTCATCAGTACATTAATTCTCATGCACTGTGGACCATTTCTTATGGGCGATTTGGTAAACTGGATATTGGTTAGCATTGTGCAGTTTGTTGTTGGCAAGAGATTCTATGTTGCGGCTTACAGAGCCCTAAGACATGGTTCAACAAATATGGATGTGTTAGTTGTTCTTGGCACCACTGCGTCATATGTATACTCCGTCTGTGCACTCCTATATGGAGCATTCACTGGATTTCAACCTCCCATATATTTTGAGACAAGTGCAATGATAATTACTTTTGTGTTATTCGGGAAGTATCTCGAGGTTCTTGCCAAGGGGAAGACGTCAGATGCTATTAAAAAGCTTGTAGAACTCGTCCCCGCTACTGCTATTTTGCTTCTGAAAGACAAAGGTAAGGGGTGCGGTTTTATCCCTCAGCATATGGCAACATTTTTCCAGTCAAAATAAAATAAAATATGGCAACACACATATACTTGTTTTACTCGAATGCGGTTTTGCTATAATTGCACAAAAGTAACAGTACTATTTGAAATGCAGAAGGAAAGTTTACTGGGGAGAGGGAGATTGATGCTCTGTTAGTCCAACCTGGTGATGTCTTGAAAGTGCTTCCTGGTTCCAAGGTTCCTTCTGATGGTGTTGTTCTTTGGGGAACAAGCCATATCAATGAAAGTATGATAACTGGTGAATCAGCACCTATGCTCAAAGAAGTATCGAGTGTTGTAATTGGGGGGACAATCAACTTACACGGCATCCTTCATGTACAAGCAACTAAAGTAGGATCCGGGACTGTTTTGAGTCAGATAATATCTCTGGTCGAAACTGCTCAAATGTCCAAAGCCCCTATTCAGAAATTTGCTGATTATGTGAGTATACTCCTCTTTGTTTGGCATATCCTATCTTTTCTTTCTCACTATATATCAAATATCTCTGTCAACCCTGCAGCTTTCCTGATAGTATCATTTTAGATCCCAAAGCATTCTTTGTGATATGTGTGCTGTTTGATGCATTTGAAATGATGCATATCGACACTGTTTTCATGCCAATTTTTGTTACTCCCTCCGTTCACTAATGTAAGACCTTCTAGCTTTCTTTTGGAAATGCATGTATCTAGACATGTTTTATTGTTTAGGTTCACCCATTTTAGTACGAATCTAGTCTACTTTGAAATATCTAGAAGGTTACATTAGTGAACGGAGGAAGTATTTAAAAACCTTTTACAGGATGCTCTTTCATGTTGTCTAAAGAACATGTTCATTTCACTCATTGCTTTCTGCTTCTCTTGTCATGTGATTAATATTTTAATAGAACTTTTGGAGTACTAGCTTACTTCTGAATAGATTTGTGCCCACCAAAAGCATTGCAACATATGTTAGATCCCTATTTTAATTGATGCTGACATTCCACTGTTGCTATTTCAGGTGGCTAGCATTTTTGTTCCTATTGTCATCACCTTGTCCATTCTAACGTTCTCTGTGTGGTGAGTTCAATAAATACTGTACAGTATTCATAGTAATGCTATGTTCTAGTTTCTCAGTTGTGGATTGTCTACTTTTATAGGTTCTTATGTGGATCCTTTGGAGCATATCCACATTCATGGTTTGATGGGACTAGCAATTGTTTTGTCTTCTCCCTCATGTTTTCCATATCTGTAGTGGTGATTGCTTGTCCTTGTGCCCTTGGCCTGGCAACACCAACTGCTGTAATGGTGGCAACTGGAATCGGGGCTAACCATGGAGTACTTGTGAAAGGTGGAGATGCCCTGGAGAGGGCTCAAAATGTAAATTACGTGGTTTTTGATAAAACAGGGACACTAACACAAGGAAAGGCCGTTGTAACAACTGCAAAGGTTTTCTCCGGAATGGACCTTGGAGATTTCCTCACACTTGTAGCTTCTGCAGAGGTGAGGCATCTTGGTGTTGAATAAGATGTGTTCTGATGTTTTTTACTTGTATGTCACTATGTGGTTATGTGTTAAAAACATGTTATGGTTTTCTGCTTGCTCAGGATCTTAGCTACTCTCTGATCTCATTATATGATAAAGTGAAAAGAAAAAATCTAACTTGAAACATATTGTGTTTTTGTTTTATTTACAGGCCAGCAGTGAACATCCGCTTGCAAAAGCTGTTTTAGACTATGCATTTCATTTCCATTTCTTTGGCAAGCTCCCTTCATCTAAGGATGGCATGCAGCAAAGAAAAGAACAGATATTGTCCCAATGGTTACTTGAAGCGGAAGATTTCTCCGCGGTGCCAGGCAAAGGAGTTCAATGTTTGATCAATGAGAAGAAAGTTTTGGTGAGTCACCATTATCCTTGCCCCTTCTCTAAAATACCTGGAAACAGTGTTCAACTTATGCATCGTGAAATGTTTCCGAATAAATTGCTGATTGTCTGGAATAAATGTTACTCCCCAGATTGGAAACCGTGCCTTGATGAGTGAAAACGGGGTAAGCATACCACCGGAAGCCGAAAGTTTCTTGGTAGACCTGGAAATGAATGCAAAAACAGGCATCCTAGTGGCATACAACAGTAGTTTCGTGGGGTTGATGGGGATAGCTGATCCCCTGAAAAGAGAGGCTGCTGTTGTGGTGGAAGGACTAAAAAAGATGGGTATTCATCCAGTAATGCTCACTGGTGACAACTGGAGAACTGCACAAGCTGTAGCAAAAGAGGTTTGTCTCCATTTGCTTATATTTGAATCACCCACTAAGTCGATTCTTCACATAGGTGCCTAACAGTTTTGATTCGGTTATTGCCATTTTGCAGGTTGGCATTGAGGATGTGAGAGCCGAGGTGATGCCTGCTGGAAAAGCCGACGTCGTCCGCTCGCTCCAGAAGGACGGGAGCATAGTAGCCATGGTTGGGGACGGCATCAACGACTCTCCCGCCCTCGCTGCAGCTGACGTCGGGATGGCCATCGGAGGCGGCACGGACATCGCCATTGAGGCCGCGGACTACGTGCTGGTGAGGAACAACCTGGAGGACGTCATCACGGCGATCGACCTCTCGAGGAAGACGTTCAACCGGATCCGCTGGAACTACTTCTTCGCCATGGCGTACAACGTCGTCGCCATACCGGTGGCCGCTGGGGCTCTGTTCCCGGTGACCGGGCTCCAGATGCCGCCGTGGCTGGCTGGCGCCTGCATGGCCTTCTCGTCTGTAAGTGTCGTGTGCTCCTCGCTGTTGTTGAGAAGATACAGAAAACCAAGGCTCACCACCGTGTTGCAGATAACTGTAGAGTGATTTTGTGAATACTGTAAGTCCCCTCCACCATTTTTATAGCAATGAGATGAAAATGAAATGAAAAATGGCTTCTCGTGTAAATAGCGGATCAGCTGCGGCAAAATTCTATTTTCTGCAATTTTTGTAGGTGTCTCTTAAGTCCAGGTCTGAACTTGGAAGGACTTGGGCTGTAAAGCTTTCGCCCGTCCGTTTCTGCCATAATACAGTTCTAACCACAGTTACGCAAATTCATGACTGGAACTGCGATTCCTATACAGGAAGGATTGGTATTGTAAAATTCTGGATGGAGATGGTATGATTATGCCGTGCCATCCATAGTTTCCTTTCTCGACTATCATTGCCGTCGATATTTTCCTTTCCTGAAAATCATATACTACATCATTGCCGTCAATATTTTCCTTTCTTGAGAAACATACTGACAGTTTCCTTTCTTGAGAATATCATTGCCCATATCAGAGCGGCACAGGCCACCCCGGCCGATACACCGGCCTATTGGCTATCAGTCTCACAGGTGGCTAACGCGGAACCTCTAGGCTCCATGGGTATCAGATCAAGGCGTAAGCGTACTCTTGCTTGACGGTGGCGGCGGCGCCGCCGCCTTTCTCCATTGCCAGCCCGTGGGGGGAAGGCCGCCCTTCGACTCATGCCAGGTACGCAAAGCATCGTCATCACCATCAACCATCGAAAGACCTTTGTTTCTCCGCTGATCCATTGCGTTCGTTCGTGCAGGTCATTCTCTTCTCCTCACGGCAATGATATGGCGGTGTTCGAGGGACTCACCGACGACCTCATTGTCGAGATCCTCTCCCGCATCCCCACGAAATCTCTCTGTCGTTTCAAGTGCGTCCGCAAGCGTTGGCTGAACCTCATCAACCACCCCGACAACCGCAAGAGGCTCGCCCAGCCCCTCGCCGGCTTCTTCTACAACTCCACCAGCCAGAACCGGTTCCCGAGAACAGCTCTCCACTTCGTCAATGCCAACGCGAGCGGGCGCCCTCTGTTCTACCCCTCCTTCGACTTCCTGCCTCACTACCGGGGCCTCGATCTGATAGACTGCTGCAACGGCCTCCTTCTCTGCTGTTGGCACGACACCTCGACCACCCGAAGCGACGACTCGTACGTCGTGTGCAACCCCGCCACACAACAGTGGGTGGCGTTGCCGGACGAGCCCGACAATTTTACTGTGGGCGCGGCACGTTTGGTTTCGATCCGGCCGTATCTTCACACTTCCATGTGTTTTTATTGCTGGAGGATGCACGCCGGTACCTGAGCGGAGTGTACGTGTACTCGTCAGAGACCAGGAGATGGATCCACAAAGAGAAGGGATGGGACGAAGATGTTTGGCTCGCCGATCCGCTGTCAGCGACCGTCTTTGTTAATGGTTGCCTACATTTTCGCACTGTCTGCGGTCTGGATCTTGAGCTCACTTGTTTGGCTACGGTGGACACAAACGGAGGAACATGGTCGAGCTTCGACACCCCTTGTGGTTTGTATGGTAGTGATCCCTACCTTGCTATTATCCAGCTGTCCCAGGGCCGTCTGCACTATGCATGTTTTAACACGGGTGGTGATTATGATGAAATTCAACTGGAAGTTTACTCTCTCGATGACTATGCAAAGAAAGAATGGGTACTCAAGCATAGAGTTGGAGAACATTCTTCAAACGTAGAAATCTTTGGCACGATCACTAATGGGGACTTCAATTGGATCGCGATTCATCCGGAACGTAACTTGATCTTCTTCATTGAGACGCCCGATAAGACGCTAATGAGCTATAGTATGGATGGTCAAAAAGTGGGATTTGGCGGCGAACTTAGAGAGGGCCAGACACCATATCTGCCATACGTGCCATTGTACTCGGAGTTAGAATCATTATGCATGTGACAATGAGACCGTGTTCGTGTGGTGACGAGAAACGGGTTCGGTATGCCTGCTTGAGTTTGGTTCTCGGATTTTTTTCTACTGTAACTAATAAGTGCTCTAATGTATGCTTGCTTTCAAGTATGGATGCAAGTTGGCTGATTTTATATCCTATAATAGTTATATTTTGAGTTTCCACTGAACTTTACGTCATTTTTTAAACCTTTTTTCTCCATGTAAATGGTACTGTGACATCACTGCTACCTCTGCTCGGTTAACTTGGTCCAGTGTTTGGGTGCGTATTCTAGAAAAACACCTTCGTCCAGTGTTTGGGTGCGTATTCTAGAAAAACACCTTCGTCCAGTGCTTGAGTGAAGTTGCAATGATCATTTAGTGAAAAAAGGCCATGGTGAGTGTCTTGTAGCTTAAAATTATATCTTCACTTTGTAGTTTCGAAAAGTCTATAAGCATCTTACTGGCAGAGACCTAGTAAACGATCATGCTAATGAAATGATGTGTGAAGTCATTTTTATTCACAACTACTATGTGTTTTCTGATTGTAAAACACTTAGAGCAACTCAAGCAGCCGCTCTATATTTTGGCGTTGTAAAACTTGTAAGTTTACTCTCTCGATGACTATGCAAAGAAAGAATGGGTACTCAAGCATAGAGTTGGAGAACATTCTTCTAACGTAGGAATCTTTGGCGCGATCACTAATGGGGACTTCAATTGGATCGTGATTCATCCGGAATGTAACTTGATCTTCTTCATTGAGACGCCCGATAATACACTAATGAGCTATAGTATGGATGGTCAAAAAGTGGGATTTGGCGGCAAACTTAGAGAGGGCCAGACACCATATCTGCCATATGTGCCATTGTACTCAGAGTTAGAATCATTATGCATGTGACAATGAGACCGTGTTCGTGTGGTGACGAGAAACGGGGTTCGGTATGCCCGCTTGAGTTTGGTTCTCGGATTTTCTAACTAATATAAGTGCTCTAATGTATCCTTCCTTTCAAGTATAGAGGCAACTTGGCTGATTTCATATCTTATAGTAATAGTTATATTTGTTTCCACTGAACTTTACGTTATTTTTACCTTGAAGTGGGCTCCCATTTTGTCTGATGATGTATGCGTGCTTTTAAGCGTGGAGCAATGGTGGTTCATTAGCGAAGCAACTTCACTGATATCTCCGTGATTAATTATTCTAATATGAACTAAACTTTCTATTCTATCTACTTGTCTCTCCATACCAATGGTTCTGGATAAGTGGTATCTCCATGTATTGGGTTAACTTTGCGTAGTATCTAAGCGCAAAGGTGATCATCTATTAACAGACATGATCAACGATTATCATGTAGCTTAACTTTGCTCACACCCATCATTTTTGTCAACTTCCCTCGTCACACCCACATTGACTATAGCTATTGATTAAGAAGACAACACATGGATTTGGTCCAGTCACCCTTCAAGGCTGGAGAACATTCCTTTTATGGTTTTATCATTTTTATGCGGTTGGTCATGCAGTTTGTTTTCCACGAAGCTACAGTACCTGACCTAGCTTACTAGAACAATTTCCATGACCAGCTCGGTCAACCTCAGCATAGACTGATCAGCTCCTCCCAGTCACACCCATTGACTATCGATATTTATTAGCATCTACGTCGGCATAATTTTCTTAATTTTGTGGCACTCAACTTAACGATGAATGACTTGTATAAATACACGGCCATATGTTCTTTCTTGGCTTCATCTTATATCTTGCTCGATCAGTACCGGTGTTTTTTTCAAAAAAAAAAAAAAAAAATTGAATCCCGGTAGATTTGCGAACTTCGTGCACAATCGTGATTTTTTTTGGAATCTCACACGAAACTATAGGAGACGTGATATAGGAGTAGGCATTGGTTTCATTCTCCGGTCTACATGAGAAAAATATACTTCTTCACCGTTCATTTGGCTATCAATCTCCATGTTTCCACTGATCAACAAATTGGCCACCCACCAAGACATCCAGGAAGCAGCAAGAGCTCTCTCCCCTGAAACCTCTCCTTGAGAGTCGACCCCGCCCTCCGCGGCCGCCCCCCTCCCCCTCCGGCGGCCATGGTGGCCGGCGAGAAGCTGGAGTAGGTGGTAGGCTTCTTCCTTCCCTTGTAGTAGTAGTAGTTTTAGATCTTGTGTTAGTGTATTGTCCCCATGTGTGGGAGTAGTTCGCGGGAGTATCTTGGTCGTCTCCGGCGTGGCCTAGGCTTGGAGGTCTCCCCAGCGAGGCTCTGGTGGCAGGAGCTTTGGTTGGCGTGCGTTCTAGGCTTAGGGATCTCCGTCAATAAGACCAAGTGGTGGAGCTCTGTTTCTCGTTTGGCAACGCACGCCGGCGAGCAACTGCTTCCGCTCTTCTCTGTTATCCTTCCATGGAGGAAGCTGATGGTGGAGATCGGGGCAAGCTCCAGGAATAAGTGCATGCTCCTGCAGCGTGTTACCCACGAGGCATGGCCTCTCCCCTTGGCTGACCGTGGTGGCGGGGAAGAGGAGTGGCCAGACCTTGTGATTGGACAAGCTGCCAGGAGGGGAAGATTTGATCTGCTCATGTGCAGGTCAGAAGCTACACCGATGCGGAGTTCATCCACGGAGGACATGCTCGCCGATGTGATCTTTGGCCAAAAGGGGCCACTCCGGGCCGTGTCGTGCTGCGAGCACCACGGTCATCTCTGTCTCTAGGCTGTGCCATCTCGGAGGAAACTCGATCTAGGTACGGTACTCCACCCTGCTGGCAAACCAAGTGATATCATCCCCGGTCTTGCCGGCGGCGACCGTTGCCTCAGATCCTTCATCGCTGGCGGAGAAGAAGGACCCGATTGAGTTTTAGCTGTCTCAGTCAAGGTCCTTTTTGTAAAATTGAAGGTTTTTTCTGTTATCCCTGTTTGGAGCAGGGACCTCTATGTAATTATGCCCGCCAATTAATGCAGCTTCTGGGGCCTTCATGTCCCTTCCCTTGTGTCAAAAAAAAAATCAACAAATTGGCGATATAATAACCAAGGGGGTGTATCTTCGTGATATTTATATGCTCTTTGTCAAAAAAAAAAAAACCAAGGGGCTTGCAACGTTGTCCTTCAGTAGCAGTAGTTTGTCCAACCATGTAAAACATGTGCGCATGGCCCGTACTCTGCAAAGGATGTGCTGCTTGAATTATTCATGTAAAGGTTAAGGTTAGTTTGCTTTGACTTAGCTTAGTTGATACTCCCTCCATTTTAAAATATAATTTTTTTAGCTTTGTGAAATGAGTGTACCTAGGCTACTTTTAGTGTGTTGGTTCACTCTAATTTTAAATAAACCTACATACTAAAAGGGGTCTATATACTCTCTTCACAAAGTTAAAACATCTTATATTATAGAACAGAGGGAGTACATCTCCTGTGTTATTCGAGTATGTAATCCCTTGGCCACATGATCAGTTGTACATGTCACAAACGCTGACACACACACATATATTAGATTATCAGTGTGTTGCAATCATCTGTAAACCTCTCTGCTTACAGATGTCTCTCTCCGGTAGTTGCCTCCCATCATGACATCGATTGACTAACTATCGCTATTGATTAGCGCCTACGAGGGTACAATTGCCTTCTGTCAACTTCAGTATGGGCTGCTAAACTCCCGTACGTGACACACATTAACTATTCTATGACGGCATAATTTCTAAATTTATGCAACTCAACTTAACGATGAATGACTTGTACTTATATATATAAATGCACGTACTAGGCCGAGGCCTGTCCTTTCTTGACTTAAGCTTATATCCTGCTAAACAAGTATAAGTGGTTAGACCTGGATCCGTATGAACCAATGGACGAAGGTATTTGATATTTGGGGGCACCGTACCTATTTCATATGCAAGGAGGACCACTTCTCCAAGGACAAAACGAGGAATAAAATGCAAGAAGATGCAAATGACAACATACATGATATAGGCATGAAATTGTCAGGGTCCAGCCCAGTTTCATAGACGGATTCAGTCGGAGACACACACACACGGACAAGAGAAAACAAATACTTGGTTTTCTCTTTTTTTTTGCGGTGGCTGGTCTAGCCTGCTACTTATTACAGTTGTGTTTCTTTTCCACGAAAACCTTGCTACAACAAACACCAATTTCCATGACTAGCTCTATAAACTTATCTTTCAAATTTAATATCGGCTGCTAAAGTCCCCCCCCCCCCCCCCCCCCCCCCCCCCCCCCCCCCCCCCCCGCGTCTGGCCGTCACACTTATTGACTCTCGATATTGATTTAGTGTCCGCGGCAACATAATTGTCTAAATTTATGGCACTCCACATAATGATGAATGACTTGTAAATGTGCGTACTAGACCATAGCTTGTTCTCTATTGAAATAAGCTAGTAATATTATATTTTGCTCGTGCAGTTGACAAAACAATTATAAGCGGTTAGACCTGGATTCGTATGAACCGATGGAAGCAAGTATTTGGTATTTATGGGAACCTATGTCATATCCAAGGGGAACGGATTTTTAAAGGGAAAAAAGAGACATTCATTTGTTCTTTCCGACTAGGAAATAATGCAAGAAGATGCAAATGACAGCATACATGATACTACTATAAGCAGAAAATTGTCAGCGGCGAGCCTAGTGCGTCATTTCGAAACCCAGGCTCCACGGAGCCAGGTATTTTGGAAAAATAAAAAAGGTACCTAGACGTTTCAAAAATTGTAGTTTGGGATACATGGATACATATTTATATTAACTAGATATCTGCAGAGTTAGGAGTCGAAAATTTCAGAACTTTGGGCTACACAAAAGTGATAAAAATGTGGCTCACAAAATAAAAAGGCTGTTTTTACGGTACCTTTTACTAGTAAGAGAGAGCGAGTAGTATGATTCCCATCCAACGGTGGATTTGTATGGGTATATTAGACTTTTTCCTCCTGTCGTTTTCTGACGCATGGACACACTCTGCCGATCATGACGGGTTCCGCCGCAATGAGGAGGAGCCAAGGGCTCCGAGATAGTCCGCCGTGGCGCCGCCTGCTGACTCTGATGACACCAAACCGACTGCAAAGGCATATGTTCTGACGTCGGGGACACCGTGGCCTTCACGCCGAGTCTGCGATGGCAGGGCACGGGCGCACGGCGAGGTGTTCTTCCATGGGAATTGCTGAAGGTAGAATACATCGATACGGGGTTTCCCTCTCATGAATCAATCGACTGCCGGCACTCCATTCCTCGTATGAGTTAGTCGCCGCCGTAGCACCCATACGGTCGACGAGCTCGAGCTGTCGTTCGAATACACGTTGTAGTCGCCGCTCTGTGCTCCTGCTCCTCCTACACTCCTCCTACACTGCCGAGAGTAAATCACCGCTATCCCGCAGAATCTAATGTATGTGCTGGTCGCTGTCGTGCTCACACGGCCAGCATCTCCAATTTCGCCGTCCATGATTTGGTGAGCGCCAAAAACTATCACTTAATTCAGCGGCCGTAATTTTTTTTATTGTTGCGGGGAAGCTGCCGGATTTTTTTGGAAACTGCCAATTTTAACCCCGTGAGGCCACTAGCACAATCATACTACTCGCGTTTTGGTTAGTAGTATGAATTCACACGGACTGTTAGATCCCTAAAAATGTACGACCCATATCCAATTGTGGGTACAATAAAAGTCCTCAAAAAGAATAAACATCTTTTTAATCCCTGCATTTGTCTTTGTGTAGATCACGAATAATAATATATTTGGACACAAACATTTAGGTAAATATTAGGAAAAAACTTGCGTGGTACATACTAGATGTATAGCGGTACTCGTATGAATGTTTTCAGATTTTTTGAGATTCAAAAATAATTCTCCAAATGTTTTGAAAAAAGGGCTCCGTGGAGATTGGGAGCTCAGTGCAGTGTCGAGCCTCCACTCTCGTCTCATTTTCAGTACACAAACCTCACAGGATACAAGATCATCGCCGGCAAGGATTCGATGGGAGAAACACATACAGGAACAAGAGAATACAAGGATTTGGTCCGCCCTGCATCCCTGCATGGTACACTAATGCAGTAGAACTTTTTTTTATGTTTAGCAGAACTTATTACAGCTGCGCTTATTATAATTCCACGAAGCTACAGGGCTACAACTATTTCTATGACCAGCTTAGTCTTTCCTGCCAACTTCAGCGTGCATGGGCTGCTAAACTCCATTGACTATTGATATGAATGACTTGTATAAACGTGTGTACTAGGCAGCACGGCGTGTTCTTTTTTGACTTAAGCTCATACTGTATCTTGCTATGCAGTTGGCAAAACAATTATGAGTAGTTAGGCCGAATCAGCCAATGGATGCAGAGGTGCACTCTCACAGCCTCGCGGGCTTCATCCATCCACCACATGGTCAAAAAAATCCTGTTGCAACTCAGACCTCAGGCATACCCCAGTCGTGATGATGCATTTCTCTGCACGATGCAGCGATGGTTCAGTGACATTTACCAGTTTCAGAAATAAACAGAAGATTATATGTTACGTTCATCTTGCACACGGATACAACAAAGGGCAAACATGGATGAACTGCCATGTTCCTCTTGGTCTAAATAAAGGTTTTATTCAACGGTTGGAGGATTGATTGAATTATGCTAATTTTCTGAGAGACGAAGGTGGTGTTGACCTTCGACTAGTAATTTATGTCCTTGGAACTATCAAAGATAATAGATATTAACACATAGCTTGAAACTTCACACATGCTTTGAATGAGTAGATGTTCGTCTTGATGTGGGTTTCTATTGGATTACGATTCGTCAACGCTGCAACTTAGTGTTCTTTACCATAGGGTGTGATAACACATTAATGTGTTATAATATGGATCATCGACAAGTCAAAGTGATCTCCAATCTTGAAGGTGGCAAGCAAGGTATCTGCCGTATGTGCCATGGTACGCAAAGTTACAATTGTCGCACATTTGGAATCAATATGAGTCCGATGGGGCCTCTATAATAAGTGACCTTTGACAGGAACCTACTTAACTTGCTCACAGCAAAAAAGATATCGGGTCTTATAACGCTTGCTAAGTACATGAGAGAACCAACAATTTGTGAATATATTTCAACTGATCTGTTGGTTCCTCTTATTCTTCCACAATTTTAAACTGGGATCATAAGGTGTTGGAAAAGTCTTGCCATCAATAAAGCCAAATCGGCTCAAGACCTTCTCAACATGATGAGATTGCGTTAATGTAATCTTATTCATGTTCTTAATATGTTTGATGTTCAGAACCACATCAGCCTCTCCCAGATCTTTCATGTCAAAACTCTTTGATATGAAAGACTTGACTTCATTTATCACTTTCATGTTTGTACCAAAGATCATAATATTATCCACGTATAAACATAATATAACACTATCGCCCTCCCACACACAATGGCGATAGTATACACACCTATCAGGCTCATTAATGACAAACCCAGTAGAAAGTAGAGTTCTGTCAAACTTCTCATGTCATTGCTTAAGTGCTTGTTTCAGGCCATATAAAGATTTTAACAAGTTGCACACCTTTGTATCTTCACCTTTTACCACAAACCCATTCAAGTAATCCATATAGATCTCCTCTTCAAAATCTCCATTAAGGAAAGTTGTCTTCACGTCCATTTGATGAACGAGAAGACCATAAGAGGCAGCCAGAGACAGTAGTACTCGAATGGTGGTTAGTCTAGCGACATGTGAATAGGTGTCAAAGTAATCTTTGCCTTCTTTCGGTGTGTAGCCCTTTGCTACAAGTCATGCCTTGTACTTCTCAATGGTACCATTAGGCCTTAACTTCTCCTTGAACACCCACATACATCCCAGAGGTTTACAACCATAGGGTCATTCTGATAATTTACAAGTTCGATTAGAAAGAATTGAGTCAATCTCATTTTGGATATCTTCTTTCCAATAATGTACATCAGGAGATGCATATGCCTCAACAATGGATCTAGGAGTATCATCCATAAGGTACACGATGAAATCTTACCAAAGGATTTTGCAATCCTATGTCTCTTACTCCTCATGGGAGGTTTATCCTCATCCTTCTCAAGGACTTCCTCATGTGGTTGTTCAACATTCTTAATAGATGCACTAGATTCAAGGACTAAAAGAAATTTTTGCAGTGTTATGCATATCTTTCATAGGAAACATATTTTCAAAGAATGTTGCATCACGAGATTTCAATATAGTATCAACATGCATATCAGGAACCTCAGATTTAACCACTAGAAATCTATAGCCTTCACTGCATGGAGCATATCCTAGAAACATACAATCTACTGTCTTAGGTCCAAGCTTGCGTTTTTTGGGAATCGGTATGTTGACCTTCGCCAAACACCCCCAAGTGTGCAAGTACGAAATTGATGGTTTTCTCCTAGCCCACTCCACATAAGGGGTTTTTTCTTTATTCTTGTTAGGGACTCTATTCAGGACATGACATGAAGTCAACAAAGCCTCCTCCACCATGCCTTTGATAAACCAGTAGTGGCTAGCATAGAATTCACCAAGTCACTCAGTGTGCGGTTTTTTCCCTCGGCAACCCTATTTGATTGGGGCGAGAAGGGAGTCGTCCTCTCATGAATAATACAATGTTCCTGATAGAATTTATCGAATATTTTGGAAAATACTCACCCCCACGATCCGACCTAAGACGATTGATCTTTCTCTCTAGTTGATTTTCAACTTCATTCTTATAAATTTTAAACTGGTCTAAAGCCTCATCTTTAGTTTGCAACAAGAAAACATAGCATAATTTAGTAGCATCATCTATCAATGTCATAAAATATCTCTTTTCAGCTTTTGTCAACATACCATTCATCTCGCATAGATTAGAATGTATAAGTTCTAGAGGTGCCAAGTTTCTCTCCTCGGCGGCCTTGTGGGGTTTTCTCTCCTCGGTGGCCTTGTGGGGATTTCTCTCCTCGGCTCTGACCTGTGGAGATATTCAAGTGTGGTTGATGTTGCTGTTTCCGCCATATTTATTTGTCTTGTGATGAGCTTCTGAATTCTGTTGGATGGACGCCCTTTCTGAATCATGGACATTGCTCCTTTTGACCTGGGGTACGCGTTGTTTTGATCATTGACGTTTTGTGGCAGTGCCGCTGGTGGTGGTGGTAGTGCACCGATGGCTAGTGTACCAGACGTGGATGCGTATCCTTGATTTGCTGCTTCGGTTGTCTTTGCATTACATAGCTCCTGCATCTTGAGAAACATTCGCCAGTCTTTCATGAGGTGGTTGGATTGTTGCCTGCCTGCTGAGTCGACGTAAAAATGCATATTACAGGGTCCTTCCAACATTTGCATCGCGGACATAGATGGGTCTCGTGCTCTTGGCTGATACCATTATGCGGACTAGCTTCCTCCGACGTCGTCCCTATTCTGGCGGTATCCACCGTTGTGGTCGTTTCTTCTGTTGTTACGTTCTCCCGAAAAACCTGCTGCAACATAACTTGGTCCCGTGTTTCCATCATTGTTCCTTCTTCTTCTATCATTGCCGCGCTTATCCCTGTCTTCTTCGGGTGATTGCGCGCGTTTATTATGCATCTAATCCTCCCCAGTAGCCCAGCGATTTGCTATTTCCATTAGCTGGGAAACTGTTTTGGGTTTAACCCGTCCTAGTTC
Source organism: Avena eriantha (assembly GCA_910589775.1). NCBI lineage: Eukaryota > Viridiplantae > Streptophyta > Magnoliopsida > Poales > Poaceae > Avena > Avena eriantha. The sequence continues at coordinate 21,805,843 of OU342744.1, read as the reverse complement.
TTCTATGAATTCTCAGCGATGGAGGCCGTCGTTGAAGGCATCGATGGCCCTTTCGTCGGATATGGACTCAGCTGAGTTTTTAATGATATTCCATCGTTGGATGAATGCTCTTATTGATTCCCCAGATTTTTGTTTGCACGCTCACAACTGCTCCAAGGATGCTGGTCATTTAAACGTGGATTGGAAATGCCGAATGAACTTGTCTTCCAGGTCGTTCCAGCTACCGATGGAATCTTCGGGTAACTGCCTGAGACATGATCTTGCAGCGCCAGTGAGATGTAGTTGTAGGCTTTGCATTGCGGTGGTTGTGGAGCCGCCCTGTAATTTGACATTGGCCAAATAATCTGCTAGCCAAGCTTCGGGTTCCTGGAGCCCATCGTACTTGTGGCGGTTGTGTGGAAGTTTGAAGTATTTGGGTACTGATGTCTTGCGAATCCGCTGTGTGATACAGCTGGCCCCGCATAGATCGTGATCGTCTTCGTCGTATTCATCATGATATCGTCGGCTGCGGTTTTCATCCCTTGATCCATCGCCCCTATGTTGCATGTTGTCGTTTCTTCTATTACTTCACGGCTCGGATCCTACGAGATGCACCTGGTGTGGCGATCAAGATCATCAAGTGTGTCCCACTTGCCGAGGACTGTTATGATGGCGTGGGGATCTATTGGGTTGTCGTGTGACTTCTTGCTCTGCTTCTGCGAGAGAGGCTCCTACCATGCTAAGGTTCATCAGGGCGGAGCGATGGAGGGCTGCCCGTGAATCATCGGGTGCGGGTTGAGTGGTGATCAGGTATGTTTGCGCGGCCATAATGGGTGCCTGAGCTGTTTTTGCCTTGATGTTTCCTGCTTGGTCAATTGACATGAATGATAGGTCAAGATCTCGGATGATTCCACTTCTCTCTACTTCGGGGATATTCTGCAGTCGAGATGTTTCCTTCTTGGTGGTGCTCCTCTTGTCACGCAACTTGATCCCGGAGTAGAGCTTAACTGTGCCCGTCGTAAGATGGATTCGTCGGCTAATCTCTTTCTTTCATCAAGTGCCTCTGCATCCAAAGTAGGTCTCTCTTCTTGTGGTGGAGCCGATATTGGTATGCTAATAGATCCTCATGTGAAGCATCCGCTGTCATCAGGACTGCTCCCGAAATTGCCTCCCTTGCTTTTTTCCATGTCGACGCTGGTAGCTGAAGTCCTTGTCTCTCTCCTGCGTGCGGTTCTCCGCCTCTTCCTTGGACTATGCGATTATCTACTGTTTCTCCTCCGTTTCTGTGGTCTCCTTCATTGTCGTGGTTTCCTGCATTGTCATCTGATAAACTATCATCGGGGTTGAGGATAGGATTACCGTTTTTGCCGCGTGGTGTTGAGGTATCCCTGTTGATCATGCACACTTGGTGGTGTGTTATGCGTGGCATAATGGCATCATCTTATGCTTCCAAGGATGTGCCGATAGTATTCCGAGATCGTAGTTCCGAATAGATCTTAGCCATGCTTTCTTTGAAGTCGATGTTTCCACTGCTTTCTTCGGGTTCCGAATTTGTTAGGTTTGTTGGCTGATGACCTTCTTCACCTGTTTCGATATGTGTCGTGGCATCCGTGGAGGATCCTACAGAAGATGCCGGTTCCGCTGTAGGCGCAGGCTTTTGTACCGACGGTTCTAATGTGATTAGGGCCGAAGGGTGTGATTCTTGCAGGTCGTTTACCTAGAAGTGGAAGCTTCCGATGATCAGACCGGATCCGCCGTTGAAATCAGCGGGTACCAATACAGGGGTAGGCGGACGTGGATCTTCTTTCATTGAGTTGATGCTCCGTGGAGAGTGGTCCGCCGAATCCGTGGTTCCAACGTTCAGGTTTCCCACAGACGGCGCCAATTGACGAGGGGTAACCTCGGCAATGCCCATGGTGATGGACTCAGGGTTTTGTGGAAAAGAGAATGGTGGGGATTTCGTCGGATGTCAGGGAAACAATGGAATCAAAGTCGCCTGAGTATTGAGTAATTGCACTATTACAAGTTGTCCTCTAGATTTCGGTACCTTCGCTTGGGCTTCTCTCGTCCTATATATAATAGGCCGAGTCTCATAGCTATATGCGGATAGGTTTCATACACGCGTAATTACAAAACCAATATAATGTCGGTTCATGGTCTCTTTCCTAATATAATAAAAGTCTTTGTCGGTTGCTTCCTTGGGATGTCATCTGAAACCTTCATGGGCCGTAAGCCTTTTACCCAATATAGGGTAGCGGATTATAATCATCCGAGTAATCATACATATGTTAAGGTTGCTTTGATTGCAGACAAATATGGCACTTAGAACCTTTGGCAATAGTGAAAATCAAAATTAAACTTATACCGGACAACCGAGACATCAAACAATGTGACATAAACAAGAATACCAAACACTGGTATCATCATTAACACCGGCACAAATATGATTCATGGATTTATTACAAAACTCTAGAAGTGAAAATTGGAATAAGCCTCCGAACTCTTAACCTTCACCAATAAATTGTCCATTTTCAGAAAAAACGACTTTATTAGACTCTAAAACAACCTTAAATCCATCTCTGCATAGAAGGGAAACACTAACAAGATTCTTGTTTTAGTAAGGACATGCTGCACGTTCCTTAGTTGCACGATATTTCCAGAAGTGAAATTCAGATCCACATTGTCAACACCACAAACAGAAGCATGAGATCCATTTCCCATTAGGACGAAAGAATCTCGAGTGACCTGATAAGAAGTGAACATCGAGATATCATCACACACATGAATATTAGAACATGTATCAATCCACCAACATGGTGATTGAAATACTGAAAGTACAGTAAATAAATTACCGTACCCATCAGTGTTGCTAGTGGTCACAACGTTGACAGATTTCCCCTTTTCCCTTTACGATCTGCACATTCTAGACAGCCCTTGAAAAAGTGATCGAGCTCTCCATAGGTATAGCAACCTAGCTCAGTCTTGTCCGACTTCTTATTCTTGAAGGTTGTAGGCCTTGCAGGCTTGTTTAACGAGAGCTTGTTGCTCCCTTTGTTCTTGCCGAAGGTTTTCTTCTGCACCATATTGACGCTAGACTGACCCTTACCTCATTTCTTAGCAGTCTCCTTAGACCGAGCCTTCTCCTCAACATCAAGAGATGATGTCAGGTTTTCAACCGATATCTCTCTCTTGTGTTTGAGAGTTGTGGCGAAGCTCCTACATGAAGAAGGAAACTTTGCAATAATGCATCCAACTACAAAATTATCGGGTAATACACACTTAAGGAGTTTGAGCTCCCTATTGTAGCACTGTATCTCAAGAGTTTGTTCGACTATAGAACGGTTTTTAACCACCATGTAAGCATGAAAGTTCTTCATGATGTACAGCTCACTACCAACATGTGCTATACCGAACTTAGCGTTCAGTGCCTCCTAGAGCTCTTTTCCATCTTTGAGATGCATGTACACATCAAATAGTTTGTTATCAAGAACACTCAGAATGCATCTTACAAATGCAAAATTGGTTTTCTTGAACTTGTTCTGAACCTCGTCAGATATAGTTCCTTCAGGTAAACCCTCACTGGCCTCGAATACTTTCAGAGCTTACAACCACATAGTGGTCTTATACTGCCACCTCTGAAAACCGTTAAACTTATCTGGCTTTATCGCATCGGCCAAGTGTCCCATATTTAACTCAGGAAATTGCCTATAATAAGGTTTTTAGATTGTTGAAGTATTAGGCATACTTTCCACAATTAATTCCAATATATAAATAATGACTACACCAGCCATGAAGACGTGAAACTCTAATATACTAGATGTATTAATAAACATGAATAGTAGCAGTGCATACGCAAGAATAGTCATGGTACAGCAATAGATCATATCACAATCTACGTACTGATCGGTTGCCGATGAAGTCGTCGTTGGTGCCGAGGTTGATGCAGCCTGTCAAAGAAGATGACGTAGCAGACGCCATGCACGTGGATGCACTTGACGTCCAGGAAGACACGCCATGATGACGAACTTGAGAAGTCACGCGGAGCGCTTCCCAAGAAAACTTATTCGCCCTCTCCCGTACAAAATCACAAAGGTGAATGGTTCCGGAGACCTGCTCTCCCGTCCGCCGGTGCACGCCGACACGCGGGATGGAGTAGACTACAGTGGTGACACAAGAAGAGACGAGGCAAAATCGTAGATTGATTTTCACTATGTTGTGGTGGAGGCCGCACATGCGCTTATATAGAGCAGGGGTGGGGCGCGTGTGTAGCACTTATCTTCTCACTCACTTACAAAGTGGTGAGACACTCCACCTTGTAAGGTGGTGAAACTCTTCTCCAACTTTCCACGTGGGACTAAACTTTAGCTCCCATTCCTCTTGCCACACTCACATGTAAGTTGCCACCAACTTCGACCAAATCATATGGGCTTCCACACACATGGGCTTTGAGATTTAGAGAAAATCTTGAAATACCACATGGGCCAATTAATTTAGCCCATATTTCTAACATCTATTGCATTGTTAGCCTCACTTTTTCTTTGTCTTCAAAATTTATGTTAGGAAAACTGGATTTCAATCTGAAGGTAATTTGTCGGGACATTTTTGCTATACCCGAAATTTCATATGCTATTGAGGTTTGGCTATGCTTTTGTGTTTATATAACAGAATTATAATTTATTAAAATCCTATGGTTTACACCAAGTGTTTGATACTTCTTCCATGAGACTGTTTTAGAATTGCAGGGGCTGCATAGAGAATTTCAGAGGCCGTTTCACATCTGATTCTTCTATGGTTTATCAATCGGTTGTTTTGAAATTGTTTTGAGTAGTGCCCATAGTTCGATGCTTCTTCGTGTAGGTAGTGTTCCTAGGTTTAGTTGATTTTTACAAGGTTATTTAGATGGACAAGCTTCTACATCATCATTGTTTGGGTTTGTCCAATCTCTTATTGTTTTTTATTCCATACAAAATTTGACCGATATCTTAGTATATTTAGGTATTTTCTCCTCCTGAACTCTAATTCATTTTTTGGGTGCCGTGGTTTGATTAATATGCAGATCACACACTTTTCTTAAGATCACATCTAAGGTCTACTATATGTTTATGTTAATTTTTGTTATGTCCTCGAGATGTAGTAATTAACATTCGTTTGTCCAATTCCCTGGAGGCAACATGCAACAAATACGAACTGCAATGCAGCTGTAGGACCTCAGATACTTGTGTACATTATACTCCACCATTTTGCAGCTAGCTGGGGAAACATCAATTCAGCAAAGTTAAGTAGTTGAGATAGAACGTGAATTAAGCAGGATGGCCGTGGTAAATCTCTCGGAACCAAAAAGATGCGAGTCGAATGACAATGGCATCGAATGTGAAATCCTAATGGGCATATAAGATAAAATGGAAAAAGTACGAACTAGGACTAGAGTTACATAGGTCTATTGATTTTGTGGGAGAATGTGGGTCTCGCCAAAGTTCTTCATCCAAAAGTTGATTTTATTTTCTTCCAGTGGACAATTTTTAGGAAGAGATTCTTGTGGAGAAACACGGGAGAAGTGGGTAGCGTCAAATTGATGCGGGTCTGAAGACACATTGTTATTGTTAGCTGTCGCGGCGCTAGCCATCGGAGCAGGTGCTGGCTCGCTAGCTCTCCTTGTTTCCGTGTCAAGGGGTACAATAATTACTTGAAGCTATTACAGTCCTATTTTGGTGAAATCCATCGATATGTGTACAAGAAAATCCATACATGTCTGGTGTGTAAGTGTTGTTGTTCGAAGTGCAGCCCGTCAGTTTAATTATACTCCCTCTGTTTCATAACTAAAATAGCACGTTAAAAAGGCTTACATTGTGAAATGGAGTTAGTAGTGAAGTCAACGAGTACTCGGAGATTGCACACGATAGAAACAGGGCTACTGTTACAGGAGGCAGCAAGAAAACACGATAGATAGAAACATGGCTACTCTTCCTTCATTTCAGTTCTGCTGCCCGGCACCTTTATAATGCCAAATGTGCTTCGTACTTTTCCCACTCTGACCAGCTGCCTGTGTTTGTTGTCTCGTCTGCAGCACCACCAACATGGGTGCCGGCGGCAGGACAACGCACGACATGGGTGCTGCGGCGGTCATGGCTCGCCCGCCAACGGACAAGCCGCCGTTCACGCTAGCTCAGATCAAGAAGGCGATCCCACCGCACTGCTTCCAGCGCTCGCTGATCAAGTCCTCCTACTACCTGCTCCGCGACCTCGCCATCGTCGCGGCTCTCCTCTACTTCGCGACGGCCATGATCCCGGCCCTCCCGGCCGGCCTGACGCGGCTGGCCGCTTGGACGCTCTACTGGGTCGCGCAGGGCTGCGTGGGGTTCGGCGTGTGGGTTATCGCTCACGAGTGTGGCCACCACGCCTTCTCGGACTACCCGCTGCTCAACGACGCCCTGGGCCTGTTGCTCCACTCCTGGCTGCTCGTCCCCTACTTCTCCTGGAAGTACAGCCACCGCCGCCACCACTCCAACCCCGGCTCGCTGGAGCGCGACGAGACCTTCGTCCCGCAGAAGAAGGCCGCGCTGGAGTGGTACGCTCCCTACGCGCCCTACGTCGAAGGCAACGCCGCCGGCCGACTGCTGCTGATCGCCGTGCGCCTCGTCCTCGGGTGGCCGCTCTACCTGACGCTTAACTCCCACGGCCGCCCGTACCCGAGCCACGCCTGCCACTTCGACCCCTACGCGCCCATATTCAGCGACCGGGAGCGCGTCCTCGTGCTCGTCACGGACGTCAGCCTCATGGCGGTGTGGTTCGCCCTGTTCAAGCTCGCCTCGGCGTTCGGGTTCTGGTGGGTGGTGCGCGTCTACGGGGTGCCGGTGCTGGTCGTCAACGCCTGGCTGGTGCTCGTCGTCTACCTACATCACACCCACCAGGCGCTCCCGCACTACGACTCCAGCGAGTGGGACTGGCTGCGGGGAGCGCTGGCCACCGTGGACCGTGACTACGGATTCCTCAACACCGTCTTCCACCACATCGCCGACACGCACGTCGTGCACCACCTCTTCTCCGCCATGCCTCACTACCACGCCATGGAGGCCACCAAGGCGATCCGGCCCCTCCTCGGCGACTACTACAAGTTCGACGCCACGCCCATCGTCAAGGCCGTCTGGCGCGAGACCAAGGAGTGCATCTACGTCGAGTCCATGGGGGATGGCAAAGGCGTCTTCTGGTACAACAACAAGTTCTAGCTGAATGCATGCAGAAAGTCGTCCGAGATCTTCCGGCAAATGATTCAGTTGGCAGTACTTCGATCGTATTGATGATCGCCTGCTATTGCCGCCCTCGATCGGGTATTTGGTCGGTACTTCCGTCCTTTCTCTTCTAGTACAACAACAAGTTCTAGCAGCTGGATGCAGATCTTCGGGCCAGTAAATTTGGAGCAAATAATTCAGTATCTATGATGTCTACTTTAGGTTTGCTATTACCGTTGCCTCTAGTACTTCCGTCCTTAATTTGGTAGGTACATCTGTCTCGTTTCTCTTCTTCCTTGTCATCGTTTCTGTAATAAATCAATGACAAACAGTGAACCGTGCCATTAGTTGGGATGGTGAGTGATAAACTACATATTAGGCTAATTTATCAGTGAGCTCATGGTTTTACTTGATCATAAATGACTTGCATTTCTCTACATTCGCATATATGTAGACATGTTTTACTATATAGATAGATGTAAATCTGTACAAAACCATGTCATTATTTCTAGACGGAGGTACTAGATTGTTTGCATGTTCCGTCCACCAATACGATTGTCCCACACACAAAAAGTCATCCCAACAGAAATTCCTTCTGTTTCAAAATAAGTGTCGTGGTTTTGGTAACGGAAGCAGCACATGAGACATGATATAGGTGTAGTCATCGGACGATGCTTGTTTCATTTTCCGGTCTACATGCGCAAGCATCTAGTTCATCATTGTGCGTATGTGCATTGGTTTACCGATATTATTCCATGTTTCCACTTATCAGCAATTTGGGGATGGAATGACCGAGGAGCTTTGACCGTTGTCCTTCAGCACCAATTGTCATGTAAATTAAGCATACGTGCGTGGTCTACACATGTGTGCTGATTGAATTACTCCTGTAAAGGGTTAACGTTTGTTTGCTTTGACTTAGCCTACTTTGATACATATCATCTCTTAGTGAAATAATCCGTTTTAGTACATGTCACATACATATATAGCTAAAGTACTTCTTACTCCTGGATGTAGCTAAAGGCGACACGTCATATATTGCCATATGGAAGTAACATAATACTTTATTATTTTGAGTATGCTATTATATCTAAAATGTTTGTAATCAAATTACATAAAAAATTACAAGTGGCCTCATAGTTTGCACTATATATTTTAAATACATTTTGCACATAAAAATAAAATATATGAAAAAATTGTGCATACTACCTATACAGTAGTATCTATAGTACTGAAGTCATACTACCAATACATACTCACCGGTATAATACATACTATAAATTATATATATTTATATCAGAGTGTTGTAACAGTTTTAAACCTGTCTGCTTACACATGTCAGTCTCTTAGCCTCCCGTCACACTCAACGGTACCTGGTACCTGGTCTTACTAGAACAATTTTGATGACCAACTCAGCTCAGTCAACTTCAGCACAGGCCAATAAGCTCCTACCGTCACACCCATTGACTATCGATATTTCTTAGCGTCTATGGCGGCATAATTTTCTTAATTTTATCGCACTTACCTCAATGACGAATGACATGTATAAATACACGTACTAGGCCATGACATGTTCTTTCTTGACTTAGGCCCTGTTTGGCATCAAAGTATCAATTTCTAAAAATACCGAAGTATTAAATAGTTTGAGTCATTTGGATCCAACAAATAACATGGTTTTAAAACTGAAGTATATGAGAAAGAGGCCAGCCCCTCTTTTTTCTAAAACCGAGAAAAGAGGAAAAACTGAAGTATTCCTTTGCCAAACAATAAAATAATATGGTATTGATATACTTTAGTTTTGGGAAAACTTTGTTTCCAAACTAGGCCTTAAACTTATATCTTGCTCAATACCGGTGTTTATTCGAACAAAACTACGGATCCCGGTGTGGATTTGCGAACTTCATGCATAATTGTCGTGTTTTTTTTTTTGGAATTTTCTCACACACAACTATATGACACGATATAGGAGTAGACATCATGATGATGCTTGTGGATGATGCTTGTTTCATTCTCCGGTCTACATGAGCAAGAATACACTTCTTTAGTGTGCATTTGGTTATCGATCCTCCATATTTCCACTAATTAGCAATTTGACGATGTAATAACCAAGGGGCTTCCAACGTTGTCCTTTATAATAGTTTGTCAAACCATGTAAAGCATGCACGCATGGCCTGTACTCTGCACAGGATGTGCTGCTTGAATTATTCCTATAAAGGTTAAAGATCTCCCGTGTTATTGGAGTAATCCGTTGGTCACAAGATATGTTGTACATGTCTCACACGCACACGTCGGCGGCGCGTGCGCACACACACACTGATTAGGATAATTGTCTTCTGTCACTTCAGCATGGGCTGCTAAACTCCCGTCACAGCCATTGACTAGTCTACGATGACATAACATCTTAATTTATGACACTCAACTTAATGACGAATAACTTGCACAGAGGGAATATGGCATGACACAAACACCTGCACCTAAATCACATAGGGCATTGAATATGTTAGTTTTTCCAATAGCACAAGAGGTGGTTGGTATACCAGGATCCCCAAACTTAGTGAGAATCTTGTCACCATAGCTTGTCATCACCGATACAGTCTTAGTTACCTTTTTCTTTCTGTTAAGAATATCTCGCATGAACTTTTTATTAGTAGGAACTTGAATTGCATCAACTAGACGAAGTTCTAAACAAAGATTACTTAGAGCCATGACAAATGAGTCATAGACACTCTTATCAGGTTCATATTGAACACGGTTAGGATAAGAGATTTTCTTTTTAGTTGGTTTTACCTTTGCCTTTACCTTGGTCACCGGCTCAACATCTTTTTTATTCTTCTCTATTATAGGCTTTTGCTTTTCAACTTGTTTCTCCTTTGATATGATAAATTCTTCTTCTTGTTCATGACTAAGCTCAGCTTCTTCTCTTGGATCGACAGTTTCAGTGTCAGAGCCATATTATTTATCTTTGTCTTCTACCTCTTCCTCTTCTTCATTTTTATTTGAAGCTTCTTTTTATTTTCTTTGGGCTTCAGGGTCAATATCATCTTATGGATTAACAAGGTCCTCTTCTTCTTGACTCGTTTCTTGGGTCTCCGTTGCTTTTCAGGCCTGTTATTCTTCATACCAAGGTGGCCCTAAAGGTTATTGTGTTTCTGTACCATGTCTAGTGAAAATATTAGTGGACACAGTATTGTGGTCATGATTACTTTGACTTAAAACCAAAGCTTGAGTTTCAGCTATTTGATCACATTGAATTTTAACCATACTAATATGTTTATCAAGATGTCTAGTAGCATGTCCTAGATCATCAAAAGGTGTAGTCAAATCTTCTATATTTCTCTTCTGGAGCATAAGATGTTTGTTATAGCTATCACGGAACTGACGTTGTTGTTGTTTAAATTTTTGCAAAACAAGATTCATTTCATCTTCTAATATAAGAGTTTCGAAAACATCAACTTGTTTTTATTTTACGAGTTCCGCTGCAATACATTTTTATTCCATGGAATTTTAACTTCAGTCATAAGTTTTGGAGGTATATGAAGCATACCTTTCCTTAATATCTTCAACAGAATTATACTATTCATCATTGAAGGATCTTACCATGAAAAGATCTATACATTCAGGTAGAGTCAAATTACTCAAAGTTCCTCTTGTAGTTAAATCAGTCATTAGTTTTGAGTCATCAGTGAGCCCATTATAAAAGTATTGTATAATTATATGCTCCTTAAAGCCATGACTTGGGACTTTCATAATCATCCCATAAATCTTTTCCATGCTTGTGAGAAACTTTCTCCAATTCTTTGAAATAAATTGGATATGCCACGCTTGATCTACATAATCTTAGTAAATGAGCAAAAAAATTGCATAAATTCTCGGATGCAATTCGGCCAACTTTTTATAATGTGATTAGGCTAGGATTGTAACCAAGTAAATGCTGTATCTTTTAATGACTAGCGAAAAAGTTTAAGAAGTACAAACTCTTTTGGTAGCCAGCTGGTTTAAGAGTATCACAAAGGTCATGGACCTTCGTCAGGTGATCGCTTGGATCTTCATATTCTCTTCTTGCAAAAGAAAATTCTTCTATCATATAGATTAGATCATGATCTATTTCAAATTCCATGCTTTCAAGATCAGGATAGAGAATAGGTATTTTTCTAAGATGCCTACATAGATTTCCATAATCTCCCAATGATTTCTCAGGCTCTTCCGCCCCTTGCGTGATGGTCAAATCTTCCACCAAAGGAATCAAATTGTTCACCTCTGTAGAACGTGAGTTAGAACAAATTTCAATGAATTCTAGGCGCCTTTCAATTGGTACACGTTCAATAAAATGAGGTAAATAAGTTCTTTCGGAACATGTAGTACATCTGTCTTCAACGGATATCTTGGATGGTTTCAACACTTACGAATGTCAAGAAACGAACACTTAGCACTTAGCTCCCCGGCAACAGTGTCGGAAAATAGCTTGATAGCCTGCAAGAGCACAAGTTTGTCAGAGCACGTTTTCGTGGAATTAGTTCCAGTTTTTATATCGATCCCAATAAGGAGCCTAGGAAAATATTTATCTGCGGCATTTTTGTCGCACTCAAGGTGTTACTTTTCTTGAGTGAATTGACTTCAAGTATTGAGGTGGAAATGTCTGAGTAAAAAGGAAGTAGATTTAAGTATTGAATGGTACTGCAAATTTTGATAACATAAAAGTAAATAGCACGGAGGTTGTTTGGGGTTTCCTGCAGATGAAAGGTTAGGCGTGGAGAGAAACGGTCCATGGTGATAGTGAATGTGCCGGTGGATAAAATAGGATAAGTGATTATGATACTTATTATTCATATCTGAGTAGGCAAGCAACCCATATACCAGTCAAGAGTCCTCTTGGTAGAATCCGGTCGACTCCAATGATCCTTTTGTCTGTTACTAAAACCATAGTTAACACATCAATAAAGGTCTTTCAACTAGATCAAGGCTTTAAACTTGATGGTTTCTTGTTGTCCTTGAGTTATACTAGCTCCTCTTTAATATCGGTTGTGTCACTAGGGGTCGCCGATTCGCTAGTAAATAAGTTCATATCTATGAGATTCCAAGATCATGTTACCCGGGACCTTAAATTGGATAACAATCATTAGTCAAACATAGATAATCATTCTCATAATATAATAATCACGACAATAATCACAAATGGATGGAAATAAAATAGGCACATCACATCTCACTAATTCACTACATCTCCCATGCCTATGAGGATTTACTCACACATGAGAGGAGAATAGATCAAAGATATAATCATATTGCAAATAGGAATCATCTCAACTTTACCATAAAAAACCACAAATGTCCAAGATAAAATAAAATACAAACCAAAGTAGGAATAGAGGTTCAATCCAGAATCTTACAAGTATGGATCTCTCTCAGTACAAGCGGTACATTATGGTGGAGTTGATGATCAAGAGGCTAGGGATCGTCGAAGGATGTGGTGAACTATTCTCCAAAACAATGTTTTTTGAAGTATTTGAGAAAGAGGTCATACCCTCTTTTTTCTAAAACCGTGAAAAGAGAAAACTGAAAGTATTGCTTTGCCATACAATAAAATACTGTGGTATTGATATACTTAGTTTTAGAAAAACTTTGTTGCCAAACTAGAACTTAAGCTTTTATCTTGCTCAAATACCGGTGTTTATTCGAACAAAATTATGGATCCCCGGTGGATTTTTGAACTTCATGCGTAATTGTCGTGGTTTTTTTGGAATTTTCTCACACCACTATAGGAATTCATCGCTTTGCCGTGTGTCAGAAACACACGGCAAAGGCCCAAAATCGCACGGCAAACCCATTGCCGTGAGGGAGCCCACGGCAAAGCCTGCACGACAACGCAAGCCACGGAAAAGCCGCTTTGCCGTGAGCTTCCGCCGGTACGCACGGCAGTGCGTTTTGCTGTGAGTCGGACCTGACATGCAGCAACGAAAAGTAGGTAACAGGGAGGATGGCGTCAGTAGCCTTTGCCATGCGCACGTTATTGCCGTGCGGGCTAAGGTTGCCGTGCGTCACCCTTTGCCGTGAGCATATGTATGTGTCGTGAGCCTTTCTTTGCCGTGTGCGTGTGCTAGAAACTCATGGCAAAGCTCCTTTGCCGTGGGCACTGCTTTGCCGTGTGTCAGTGTCTGTGCCGTGCGCTGTTCTGTGCCGTGCGCTCTAAACGGTGCCGTGCGATGCCTTTGCCATGTGCTTTTAGCAGGAACACACGGAAAAACGCCTGGAGCCACCACCCAGCCGTGCCAGGAGCTACAGGCTCGCGCCACGTGGCTGCCTTTGCCGTGTGTATGCACACGGCAAAGTGACCATATGTCCTTTGCCGTGTGCTTACACACGGCAAAGACCCCTGGATTTTCCATTTTTTCTCTATTTTTTGTTATTACTTGCATTTAAATACACAATATATAGGAATCATAACACAAGATCATCACGCATGTAAACAAGATCACTTGTATCATACCAACCATTATCACAAGATCTTCACACACATAAACATGATCAAAACAAGTTCACAAGAACATAACACATCATCATCACACCGCAAATATTACAAATTTGAGCTACAAGTGCTCTAGATCATCACCAAGTACATGATCATCACCAAGTACATGATCATCACCATTAAGTTCTCCTCAAGCTCAAGTGCTTGACATCCATGAATGCATCCTCGACGAGATCCTACAAGTTCAAAAGCAGAACTAAATGAAAATGACAAGTAAAATTTGACAAGCACATGAATATGACAAGTTAAATTTCACAATGGCATGGAATTAGACAAGTACATGAATTTCGACGAGTACATGAATTTCACTAGTGACATTTTGAACAAGTGGCATGGCTAAGTTTTCTCTATAGCTAAGTTTGGCTAAGTGACATGGCATGGCTTAATAATCTAGAAGTATCGTGGCATGGCTATATTTTAAACAACTGATGAATTTAGGAGAACTAACCTTGATGGTAGCTAACCATGTCCTTCTCCGTCTCGTCCGTGATCTCCGTCTCCTCCGTGTCCTTCTCCTACACACGGTCAAAAGAAAAATAATGAGATTGCTACATTTTCTACAAGTGGCATGGCTACAATTTTGCATTTTCAAGTTGAAATTCTACAAGTGACATGTTTTTAGGAGAACTCACCTGGAAACTGCGTTAGGCTCCGGATGATGTTCGAATTGGTGAGGGTATGAGGAGTCAGCGGGCTCTGACTGGGCTGTTCCTGGAAGGGCGGCACGTTCGATCCACTCGTCGACCCACCTGGTAAGTACCCGGGCAACTAAAACATGGGGAATATATTGTGACCATTAAACAATGAGACAAGATAACACAAGATGGAGATATTAAGTTAACCACTTACCCACGAGAAGGCGAAAGGAGGAGTAGGAATACTCACCGGTGCAGCGGTCAGAAGCTGCTGGTTAACAAACCTGCTCATCATGTGCTGCTGCTGCATCTGCGCCTGCTACTGCTGCTCCTTAAGCTGCTGCTCCAGCTATGCCTGCCTCTATTGGGACTCCTCTCGGATTCTCTGTTCCCTTGCTTCCATCTCCGCCTACATTGTGTCGTTGCGATGGCATTAACATTGCAATGGAAAACATGTAATTAAGCGTAGAGGACCGAGGAAGAACATACCCGTAAGCGGTCGATAGCTCTATCCGAAGCCCGTGGGCGGGTCTGTACCTGAGGCCCACCACTCTTACAACCACTATGGGCCTGGCGTATAGATGGAATTGTCAGTGGGTCGACGAACCCATCACCAATCCATAGGCGGCCATGCTTCAGGCCTTCTCCCGCCAGCACCGCAACCTCGGGGTCAAACTCCTTGGTGAGTGGATTGGAGTTCTCGCCGTGCTTCTCCTTGTACCCCATGATGTATCTCTCACACTTGACCCCGGATACATCATTGATCCGCATGGACCCCATCTTAGGATGCGGCGTCTTCCTGGTTTTCATCTTTTGATAGAGGCCAAATAAGCTTGGCTTCATGCCTGTTGTAGTTTCCTGTGAAAGAGAACATGTAATTAAGTGAAGGGGGGCACCCTTGTGGAGTAAACAATCACGTGAAAGCAAAGAATGAAGGAAACATTTGCCCACCTCTCTTTGTATGTGAAGGGCGAGGGGACGCTGCCTTGGATATGTGATCCACCTACCATCTCTTCCCGCCTCTTCTTTGCCTCCTCGTGCTTCTTGAGGTACTGGAGGGACGTCCACCACATTACCATCGCCAGAAAGCAGCGTCTGTCGCTCGACATACTGAGGAGGGTTCTACATTCACAAGGTACACCCATTAGTACAACAGAAACTACATGGCGGTCAAGAAATTAATAACACAGAAATGCAACTACCTGCAGGTACTGCCATGGTGCCATGAGTGTTTGCCGAGCCTCGTCCTTAGTCATCCAAATACGGCGGTCGGCGTGCCAGTCACGGATGCACTGAACACGTGCCTCGTAGTGCATGCCGGTCACCCTCCTCTTGCACATCTCGTGTAGGACCACATCGCACTGCCTTTCATGACTAGCAGCCTTTGTGTAGTATCGCAAAAACCATGCACATAGGTAAACAAGGGACCAAAGCCATTAGTGCAACTAGTGTCAACCTCGGAGTGTTAGAATGCTGAGAAGTTAAAAACTCACATACCCAAAAAAGTTCTACAATCGCCTCCTGCATGTTGTCGCAATCGGTGTCCAGATCCGGAGTGTAGCTGTAGTGCTTCCAAGTCCAAGCTACATCGAGGCCACCACTAGGGAGATCGAAAAACCCTGGGAATCTGGTCCTAAGAAGGCCTCCAAGGATGTTCGTGTAGCAACGTCCACCCTTTTGATTAGGATCCTGATACGTGAACGAACTGCACAATGAAAAGCCATAATTAGTATGTATGTGATAAAAAAATTGACAGTGATGAAATTTCGTTAATGAAAAGCCAAAATCAGCATTTACCTCTTTCCAGCGGGCACGAGAACAACATGGCTATAGGGCCACGTTTTTATCCTGGGGAGTCTCGTTATCCCATGCTTATACGACTTCTTGTCACGTGGCTTCAAATTTTCGGAGGGTGGCACGTACTCCTTCTCCGCTGGCGGCTCCCAAACTAGGTTGTCGTCAGGCTCAAACGGTAGACCCCCCAGCCCCTCATCCTCCGAGTTGTCCTCCAAGTCCTCCTACCCATCCTCCCCACCCTCTGGCTCCTTCTACTCGTCCTCCCAGTCCTCCTCCTGCTCCTCGTGCTCCTCACTCTCCTGCTCCACCTTAACGTCAGCAGCATCCTCCTCATCCAGTTGGCTGCGTACCCATCAGGGAAAAAAATCATTGCATGATCCACTAGAAGATCTCCCTTTTTGGGGGCTTTGTTGGGCAGAATGGAGCCTTTGGCTTAGTCCACCCTTTTTTGTCGCCAGCAGGTGGCTGCATCTTCAACTTTGGCCTATCGCACCATTTTTCTTGATCAATCCGAGCCTTGATGTTATCCTTCGTCTTCTCAGTATCCATGATTGTGCTCCAAAGGGCCTTGCTAATATTCTTTTCGGTGTGCATTATATCAATGTTATGCGGGAGCTCGAGATCCTCAAAGTAAGGAAGCTTCCATAAGCATGGTTTGTGGGTCCATTGGTGTGTCTCCCCATATCCCAAGAAAACATTCCCATCAGGGCTAGGATGGAGAGCTTCTAACTCAGCCTTGAGTTCATGTCCGGTCTTGAGAAGTGGCTTCGGGTCATGGACAACACGACCTTTCTTAAAACTCTTTTTATCACTCCTATATTTATGATTATCCTTAAGGAACTGTCGAGCTTCATCAAAGCAGGAATACTTGCCTCCCTTATCAAGCCAGAAGAAAGTCACAGCCTGCCTGCACACAGGGCAAGGCCACTTCCCATGTGTACACCACCCGCAGAACAAAGCACGTGCTAGTAGGTCATGCAGTGATGCGTGGTACCAGACATACATATCGAAGTGCTCCTTCTTTGCTGCGTCGTATGTTCGGATCCCGCAGCCTTCCCAGCCACGAAGCAAGTCATCCACCAGCAGTTCCAGGTACACGTTCATGTTCTTACCCAGGTATTTCGGCCCTGGGATTATCATCGACACAAACATGTTCTCTGATCTCATGCAGACGCCAGGGGGAGGTTCAGGGGAATAACGAACACTGGCCAACAACTGTATGTTGCAGCCGACATACCATATGGATTGAACCCATCAGTTGATATCGCAAGTGCTAAGCTCCTCGAGTCACCAGCTTTCAGTGGATATTTAATGACAAAGTTCTTCCATGCACTACCATCCTACGGATGTATCATCTTATCGAGGTATCTTTTCCCTTCTACGGGCCACTACATCTGTTGGGCAGTATCTTCGTGCATGAAGAGCCGTTGGATCCTCGGTGGGACTGGAAGATACCGGAGGATCTTCTGCGCAACCACAGTCTGCCTCTTCTGACCATCACCGTTGGGGTCAACCTCAAAGAACCTAGAGGATTTGCAATGGATGCAATAATTTGTGTCGGCGTGCTGCTTTGTGAATTGCATGCATCCCTTTGGACAAGCATGTATCTGCTGAGATGACATCTTAAGGTCACTAAGCAATTTGGTTGAATAGTAGAAGTTCTGCGGCAAGAGGTGCCCTTTCGGCAGAATGCTACCAACGATGGCCAGAAGTTCATCGAACCCATCTCTGCACAAGTTCCTATGGCACTTGAAGGCCATAAGGCGAGCGATGGCATCTAATTGGGTTACATCTATATTAACATGTAGGGGTTTCTGCGAAGCAAACAAAGCCTCGTAGTACTTCTTTGTGTTTATCTCCGGCTCCTCACTTGTCCCCGCATCCTGAGGTGTATCTGCCTCTACATGAGGGCTTTCAGGCACATTACCATTAGCCAAGTTTTCTAAGCACTTATCAAACCCAGTATCATATTCTCCCCTAGGTTGAATCTGTCGCACCTCCATCCTAGCACGTTTGGATAACTTTTCTCCATGGAATATCCAAGTCTGGTAGGACGGTGTGAAGCTGAACTTGAGCAAGTGACTACTCATAGTTTCCTTGTCCTGTGGTTTTTCATTAGCGCACTTTCTATAAGGGCAAAATGCGGTCTGCTAGCGATATTAAAAGCCTTGTTCACGAACTGCTCGGTCTTTTCTCCCCATTCCTGAGTATAGTTCCACTGACTGATTCTGCCATCGTACATTCAGTCACGATTCTCCATCCTCTAATCAGTACGAAAACAGACATATACAATGCTTTCTATTAATCATGACATTAAATAAATCCGTTATTAGTTCGGTTAATTTTAGCAAACATAGATTTTACGCCATACACACACTTATCTTTCTAATAGGTAAAGAGGGTCCTACCAACCGCCGGATCCGTTGATTAAGTACGTTCTCCCTGCTCTACAATGATTTGAGACAGATTTTCGGCAACACCTCCCTGTTGCTCTCCCGATACACGTCTCGACAAAAAGCCGAGAGGAATGTGCATCCGGAGAACAACGGGGAGGCGCTGCCGAAATCCTGTCGCGGACTGAAGTAGAACAGGGAAAACGTACCCAACTACGCATCCGCCGGCTGTCCCGATAAATGTCGTAAGAGTTACGATTATATAATATGTGAGACCACTAATGCATATTTATCCGCGTAACCCTCACGTCCGGGAAGAGACGCCTAGGTAACGCGACAGACTTGGTGATCTAGACACGAAAATAACCCTAGATACAAGAGAGGAGAACAGATTTTTACCCTCGAAGCGTGATCGAGAGGTTAAGAAGATTAGCGACCCTCCCACAAAATGCCGTACGCCGTCGACAGGCCCACCCTCAAAATCAATAGATATCCTGCACGAAGAAGAATAGTTATTAATATACACGTGTATTCATATATGCCAACAAATCTTCGTCAATTAATTCCGCAATACACACCGTAGTTTCTATCTAGAGGGTATTTTCTTTCTCATATCTTAGTTTGATCATCTCTCTCAGAAAAATTTAATTGAATATATAGTACACGTAAAATGATGGAATAACTGCATATAAAATGCAAAATAAATAATCAAGACTTATGTTGTACAAGGATTGAAGCAATAGATACAAAAGGTTAATGCAAGGCTACAAGCAATCTAAGTCATGTAACTATGCCTTACAATCCCAAAACACATACATCCTTAAATTTAGACGTGTCAAATATTTGGAGAAGTATACTCCATGGGGCTATTTTAATCTACGGATACAATCTAATGATCATCTATTCCCAACTGAGAGAATCAGAAATTACATAGTTTTTTTAGCAATTTTTTTTTACAAAGTTGATGAAGAGGCAGAGCTCGGGCGGGGCACTAACCTGGTGGAGGAGATGGGGGCGACGACGAGGTGGAGCAGGGCCGCGAGGTGAGGAGGGGAGCCACCAGCCGGAGCTCCTCTCGCCCTGTTCGCTAGCCAGATGACCCTCTACCGCGCAAGGGAGGCCAGGGCGGCGCAGTGGTGGGTCAGGGCCGGCCGGGTGGGGCGGGGTCAGGGCTAGGTGGGATGGGGAGGGGCCGGCGGCAGCGTGCGTGGCGGCGGCCAGGGGCAGAGTCAGGAAGGAGCGTGGCAGCGGCACGGGGGTGCGTGGCGGCGGCTGGGGGAAGAGTCGAGCTCGAGGGTGAGCGAGAAGGGGTGGTCGCGCGAGTGGATAGGGGAGGGCGTGGCCCCACACGAGTTTAGTGGATAGGGTGGCACCCCTTTGCCGTTGGCCGACAAAATCCGCACGGCAATGAAGTCTATGACGTGTACCACAAGAAATACTCATGGCAAAGACCCCTTTGCCATGGGCCAAGGCAAGACTCACGGCAAAGACCCCTTTGCTGTGCGCCACTACAAGGCTCACGACAAAGAGCCCTTTTTCCTTTTCTTCTTCCTCTTTCAATAGTATTTATTCTAATACTATATTTATTCTTTAAATTAGTTTAAGTTTTTAGTGTATATTTGTTAGTATTAATTGTGAAAATGTGTATACAGCATGGTTCCGGACTTATATAAGGGGGAAACTCCCCATTTCAGTAAGGGTTCCACAGGTCTAGGGGTAGACGATTCGAGGCCTGCGGGTGAGTGTTCCGGCAGTAGAGTAGGATATTGTCACTCCCCTTGTGACCCCACATGGTTTTATATCATCCTATGACTTAGACAAACACAAAACAAGAGAAAGCTACACCGGGCTACCCCTGTCAGAAGAAAGTCTAGGGGGGTTGACGACCCGAGGCCCACGGGTCAGGGTTCTGCAAGGAACCGTGCTCCGGGGCATCGGAACACCTCAAGGACTTGCATGTGGCCCTAGCACATGCATGAAAGTGTGGTTCTATGTTGAAACATACAAACCTAGTCCCCGGGTGCATGTGTCCCCCTTCACAGGCATGCGCTGTAACCTAAAAGCGAGGGTTCTGGACTCGTCTAAGGGGGAAAGTCCCCGTTCCGGTGAAACCAGATAGGATATTGTTACTCCCCTTGTGACCCCACATGGTTTTACATCATCCTATGACCTAGACAAACACAAAACAAGAGAGAGCTACACCGGACTACCCCTGTCAGAAGAAAGTCTAGGGGGGCAGACGACCCGAGGCCCACGGGTCAGGGTTCCGTAGGGAACCGCGCTCCGGGGCATCGGAACACCTCAAGGACTTGCATGTGGCCCTAGCACATGCATGAAAGTGTGGTGCTATGTTGAAACATACAAAACCTAGTCCCCAGGTGCATGTGTCCCCCTTCGCAGGCATGCGCTGTAACCTAAAAGCGAGGGTTCTGGACTCGTCTAAGGGGGGAATTCCCCGTTCCGGTGAAACCGGGTAGGATATTGTCACTCCCCTTGTGACCCCACATGGTTTTACATCATCCTATGACCTAGACAAACACAAAACAAGAGAGCTACACCGGGCTACCCCTGTCCGAAGAAAGTCTAGGGGGTAGACGACCCGAGGCCCGCGGGTCAGGGTTCCGCAGAGAACCGTGCTCCGGGGCATCGGAACACCTCAAGGACTTGCATGTGGCCCTAGCACATGCATGAAAGTGTGGTGATATTTTGAAACATACAAAACCTAGTCCCCGGGTGCATGTGTCCCCCTTCGCAGGCATGCGCTGTAACCTAAAAGTGAGGGTTCTGGACTCGTCTAAGGGGGAAAGTCCCCATTCCCGTGAAACCGGGTAGGATATTGTCACACCCCTTGTGACCCCACATGGTTTTACATCATCCTATGACCTAGACAAACACAAAACAAGATAGAGATACACCGGGCTACCCCTGTCAGAAGAATGTCTAGGGGGGTAGACGACCCGAGGCCCGCGGGTGAGGGTTCCACAGGGAATTGCGCTCCAGGGCATCGGAACACCTCAAGGACTTGCATGTGGCCCTAGAACATGCATGAAAGTGTGGTGCTATATTGAAACATACAAAACCTAGTCCCCGGGAGCATGTGTCCCCCTTCGCAGGCATGTGCTGTAACCTAAAAGCGAGGGTTCTGGACTCGTCTAAGGGGGAAAGTCCTCGTTCCGGTAAAACCGGGTAGGATATTGTCACTACCCTTGTGACCTCACATGGTTTTACATCATCCTATGACCTAGACAAACACAAAACAAGAGAGAGCTACACCGGACTACCCCTGTCAGAAGAAAGTCTAGGGGGGCAGACGACCCGAGGCCCACGGGTCAGGGTTCCGTAGGGAACCGCGCTCCGGGGCATCGGAACACCTCAAGGACTTGCATGTGGCCCTAGCACATGCATGAAAGTGTGGTTCTATGTTGAAACATACAAAACCTAGTCCCTGGGTGCATGTGTCCCCCTTCGTAGGCATGCGCTGTAACCTAAAAGCGAGGGTTCTAGAGTCGTCTAAGGGGGAAAGTCCCCGTTCCGGTGAAACCGGGTAGGATATTGTCACTCCCCTTGTGAAACCACATGGTTTTACATAATCCTATGACCTAGACAAACACAAAACAAAAGAGAGCTACACCTGGCTACCCCTGTCAGAAGAAAGTCTAGGGGGGTAGACGACCCGAGGCCCGCGAGTCAGGGTTCCGTAGGGAACCGTGCTCCGGGGCATCGGAACACCTCAAGGACTTGTATGTGGCCCTAGCACATGCATGAAAGTGTGGTGCTATGTTGAAACATACAAAACCTAGTCCCCGGGTGCATGTGTCCCCCTTCGCAGGCATGCGCTATAACCTAAAAGCGAGGGTTCTGGCCTCGTCTAAAGGGGAAAGTCCCCGTTCCGGTGAAACTGGGTTGGATATTGTAACTCCCCTTGTGACCCCACATGGTTTTACATCATCCTATGTCCTAGACAAACACAAAACAAGAGAGAGCTACACCAGGCTGCCCCTGTCAGAAGAAAGTCTAGGGGGTAGACGACTGATACATTGCAAATGTATCTATAATATTTGATGTTCCATGCTTGGTTTCATCCACTTTCTTGTGTTTTGTCCACACTTTGGAGTACTTTTCATATGATTTCTTGGACTAAACTATTAACAAGAGCCATAGTGCCAGCTGCCTGTTTTCTGCTGTTTTTGGTTCCAGGAAAGTCAGAAAATGAATATTCTCGGAATTGGACGGGACAAAAGCCAAAGTGCCTATTTTTCCAAAAGTCGTCAGATGCCAGAATACGAGACGGGGAAGGGCTGGGGGCCGGCCACACCACCTGGTCGCGTGGCCAGGCCTGGCCCATGCTAGGGGGTGGTCTGGCTGACCCCAGCACCCCCTCGGTGTCTCCTTCCGCCTATAAGATGCCCTCGGGACGAAAACCCTAAGGACCCGATCAAAAATCCACGAAAGAGTCTGTAGCCGCTGTCATCTCCATCCCTAGATCAGGAGGGATCTGAAGCTCTTCTTGGCACCCTGCCGGAGAGGGCAATTCACCCTGGAGGCCTTCTTCATCACCATGCAAGCCTCCGGTGTGATGCGTGAGTAGTTCATCCTTGGACTACGAATCCATGTAGTAGCTAGATGGCTGGTTCTCCTCCTTTGTGCTTTCATGTTTAGATCTTGTGAGCTCCATTCATGATCAAGATCATCTATTTGTAATTCTGCATGTTGTGTTTGCGGGGATCCGATGGATATTGAGATGCTATTTCAGATTGATTATTGATTCTATCATGTCTTTGTTATTTGTGGTCTTGCATGCTTTCCGTTGTTAGTAGCTATCTTGGCCAAGTAGATGCTAGCAACTCCAAGAGTTAGTATTTATGCTCGATAGTGGGTTCATGCCTCTGGTAATCTGGGGAAGTGACAGAAATCTCTAAGGTACTAGATGTGTTGTTGCTACTAGGGAGAAAACAACAATCCTTTGTTCATAGAACAATCGTATTTTTTACTTTACATGCAATTCATAAAGCTATGATCTGTTGCTTGCAACTTAATACTAGAGGGTGTTTGGATGATAACCTGAAGGTGGATTATTAGTCATAGATGCAGTTGGATGGCGGTCTATGTATAATGTTGTAATGCCCAATCAAGTCTCAAAGGAGTCAAGATGATTGGTATATGCATGTATTGCTTTCTAGATGTTTGTCAATTGCCCCGCTTTAATTTGTTCACCCAGTATGTTATCTATCTTAAGGAGAGCCACCTCTAGTGAACTATGGATCCTGGTCCTTTTCTTTTACATACAATCTGTAAACTGTTTACTGCTTTGTGTTTACTTCCTGCAAACTATTACTTCCTTCCATTCGATACGTTTAATCCTTTGTTTTCAGCAAAACACGGTGAGATTGACAACCTCATCGCAACTTGGGGACAAAGTTCCGTGGTTGTGTTGTGCAGGTCTCCACGTTGCTACTAGCACCGGTAGTGCGCCTTGCCAAGGCTCAGCCATCAACACCTTTGGGGTGTTTCCTTGCTCCTACTGGTTTGATTAAACCTTGGTTTCATAACTGAGGGAAACTTGCTGCTGTGCTCATCATACCTTCCTCTTGGGGTTCCCCAACGAGCTTGTTAATACACGAGCCATGAAGCACTTTTGTGGCGCCGTTGCCGAGGAGTCAAGGACATCTTCACAAGGGGAGTCCCTCATAACCAATCTCTTTACTTTGTTGTTTTTGTTTTGCTTAGTTTCTTTTTGCTTTGTTTGCTTGTTTCTTTATCAAAAACACAAAAAAATTAGTTCTACTAGTTTGCTTTCTTATTTGAAAACCCAAAAAAATGAGTACTCTTGAAAACACTAAGTTGTGTGACTTCACTAGCGCCAACAACAATGATTTTATGAGCACACCTATTGCTCCACCTGTGCCTGAAGATACTTTCTTTGAGATAGAACCTGCTTTACTCAATCTTGTTATGAGAGAAAAATTTTCTGGTATTGGTAATGAAGATGCTGCCGCCCATCTAAATAACTTTGTTGAACTTTGTGAGATGCAAAAGCATAGGGATGTAGATGGTGATATTATTAAGCTGAAATTGTTTCCTTTCTCTTTGAGAGGAAAAGCTAAAGAATGGTTGAATTCCTTAACTAGAAATAGTATTGATTCTTGGACTAAGTGCAAAGATGCTTTCATTGGAAAATACTATCCTCCTGCTAAGATTATATCTATGAGAAGTGAAATAATGAAGTTTAAACAATCTGATAATGAGCATGTTGCTCAAGCTTGGGAAAGAATGAAATCTTTGGTTAAGAATTGTCCCACTCATGTACTGACTGCTTGGATGATCATCCAAACTTTTTATGCAGGATTGAACTATTCTTCAAGGAACCTATTGGACTTTGCTGCTAGAGGTACCTTTATGACCATCACTTTGGGTGCCGCAAGAAAACTTCTGGACAATATGATGGTTAATTATTCTGAATGGCATACTGAGAGAGCTCCACAAGGTAGGAAGGTAAATTCTGTTGAGGAAACCTCCTCCTTGAGTGATAAGATTGATATTATTATGTCTATGCTTGTAAATGGGAAAGCCCATATTGATCCAAATAATGTTCCTTTAGCCTCTTTGGTTGCTCAAGAAGAGCAAGTTGATGTGAACTTCATAAGAAATAACAACTTTGGCAATAATGCTTATAGGAACAATTTTGGTAACAACAATTATAAGCCATATCCTCCTAACAATGGTAATGCTTATGGAAGTTCCTACAACAATAATATGAGTGCTCCCTCTGAACTTGAAGTTATGCTTAAAGACTTTATTAGTAAGCAAACTGCTTTCAATAAAACTATTGAGGAAAAACTCTCTAATGCTGAAAGAAATATAGCATCTCTGTCTGAAGCTCAATCTTCATTGATTAATAAAATGGCTGCTAAACCTGAAACTAATGATAATCCCTTTGCAGTTACTAATGCTATACAAGTAAGAATTGATGAAAATGTTAGACTATTAGCTGAATTACATTCTAAGTGGGAAAGAGAAGATGAAATTGCTAGAAACATTAGTGTTTCTACTATTACCACCACTAGTGTTGAGGATAGTAATAGTTCTACTACCTTAGATGATAAATTTGATTTTTATCTTGATGGTTGCAATATCTCTAAAGTTATTAAGGTCCTACAAAAGCTTGCTAAAATTCCTAATGCTAGTGCTATGAACATGGCCTTTACAAAACACATTACTGATGCTCTCGTAAAGATTAAAGAAGAAAAGATGAAACATAAAGCTTCTATTCCTATAAAATAAGAAGATGGTTGGGAACCCATCATTAATATGAAAGTGAATGACTTTTATTTCAAAGCTTTATGTGATCTTGATAGTAGTGTTTCTATTATGACTAGAAGGATTTATGATATGCTTGATTTGCCTCCACTTTATGTGATCTTGACTTTGATTTCAAAGCTTTATGTGATCTTGATAGTAGTGTTTCAAAGATTGTTATTTGAATGTCCCACTTGATGATAATGCTAAAAAGAAACTCATGGGGAGTCTTAATGATGTTCTTATTATGGTTAACAATGCCTATGTCCCCGTTGATTTCTATGTTTTGGATGTTGAATGCAATGCTTCTTGTCCTATTACTTTGGGAAGACCTTTTCTTAGAACTGTTGGTTCCATTATTGATATGAAAGAAGGCACCATTAAATATCAACTCCCAGTCAAGAAAGGTATATAACACTTCCCTAAGAAGAGAGAGAAGATTTCTTTTGCCTCTCCTATGAAAACAAAATTTGGTCTTAATGCTTCTTCATTTGAGAACACTTGATTCTTCTGTTTGCTTCGTATGCCTAAAGAAAAGTACTTATTGGGAGATAACCCAAAAGTTTTAGATGAGTCTTGGAAGACCGCTCCTTATCCTTTTTATTTGATTTTTGTGCCAAGAGTAACCTCTAATGAGAGAGAAGTAATGATTGGGAAAGTTGCTGTCCCGAAACAGATTTCTGTGCTTCACCGTAAACATTCGTGTAAAATCTCTGAACGTCTTTTTGAGGCGTGAATTTTTGTTCTTCTGCCCCAGGTTGTTATCTAACTTTCGTTAGTTCAACACTTTCTGATTTGAGCAACAGAAGGTCTTCGAAAAAATTCGTCTTTACCTGCTGGTCTGTTTTGACAGATTTCTGCCATTTTCTGCATTTGCTTCTTGTTGGTTCCTTTTTGAGTTCTTTTGGGAAATTGAGCTTTTTGAGGGAAGTCTAGTGCTACAGTAGCTAGTGTTCTAATGGAATTTTATTGGTGGTAGAACTGAACCTTTAGACTTATTTATCTTGAGTGCACTAATGTTGCTAATAAAGATTGTGTGAAGTTTTGTATGAAGGAAAAATTTCAGGTGTATGGAAGGAATGAGTAATGAGATGAAGGATGGACACAAGCTCAAGATTTGGGATGCCACGCGTGTCACCCCAAGAAATATCCAAGAAGTACAAGCGTCAAAGCTTGGGGATGCCCAGGTCACCCCTCTCTTCATCAATAAAAATCCCAGGTTTCTTCCAAACGCTTCATTTTTATTGTTTCATGCACAGTTGTGTTGTTCTTGGAGCGTCTTCTTTTTCATTTTCGTTTTGGTTTTTCGTTTGCTTTGTTTGCTTAGTTTTCTGAATAAATTGGTTGGACCCCCTCTTTCATACATTGGTTTGCAAATAGTTTGGTTTGGTTTGGAAAAGAGTAGGAAAGTTCATGCTTATGTGGTAAAAAGAGCTCGTTTTTTACTGTGGCCTATGCTTTGTCATGCCATGCTTGATATTGTTTTGGCTTTATGCTTAGTATTCTTTGCTGTAGCATGACTTGTTATAAACAATTGAGATTGCTTAATGTGCCTTGGATGAAAAATGCGTTGTTTTAGCATATTAAAGCATAGTACAGTGGTATTCTCCTTTGATGTTTTATTTGGGTTGACTTGGCGCATGCTCACACCATGTTATGACTATCTCAAGTCACCATAGCCTTGATACGTCCAAAACGTATCTACTTTCCCGAACACTTTTGCTATTGTTTCTCCTCTATACTTGTGTGATTTGGATGCAACTAATGCGAACTGACGCTGTTTTCAGCAGAATTGCCTTGGTGTCTACTTTTTGTGCAAAAAATCAACTATCAGGAAAAATCCCGGAAAATATGCTGAAAATCCAATTTCACCCGAAGACTCCAGGAGCCAAAATACGAGACAGAGAAGAGCCCTAGGGTGGCCACACCACCTGGTGGCGCGGGCCAGGCCAGGCCGCGCCAGGGGGTGGTGTGGGCCCCCCAGGCACCCCCTCGGCCTCTCTCTTCCCCCCAGGCCTTCTAACCTAAAAACTTCGGGGGGGTCGACGTTTTTCCAAAAGGAGTTCCGCTCCGCCGCCACCACCAGATTCCACGAAACAGCACCAGAAACTCCGTTCTGGCACCCTGCCGGGACGGGGAATTGGAGGAGATCATTGCCATCATCATCACCATCGCTTCTCCATCGACCATCCATGTTTCCTCCATCTATGAGTGAGTAATCCCCTGCTGTAGGCTATGGGGATGGTAGAGATTGGATGAGATCGTTCATGTAATGGCATCAGATTGTTAGGGCATGGTGCCTAGTATCTTTTATTAGTGCTTTATGACTTTGTTGCGACTTGTTGTGCTTAATGCTTGTCACTAGGGCCTGAGTGCCATGATTTCAGATCTGAAATTATTATTGATTCATTATGATAGTATTGTTTCTAGTCTTATGTACAAGTTGTTTACACACGTCGTTGTCCGGAACCTATGGCCCCGGAGTGACAGAAATCGGGATAACCGGAAGGGAAAGGCTTTGATGTGAGGATCACATGTGTTCACGGAGTGTTAATGCTTTGCTCCGGTGCTCTATTAAAAGGAGCACCTTAATTTCCAGTAGTTCCCTAGAGGCCCCGCTGCAAACGGGCTGGCAGGACAAAAGATGTTGTGCAAGTTCTCATTGTGAGCACGTATGACTATATATGGAACACATGCCTAGGATTGTCTAGTACTTGGATGCTTTATATTATTTATCTGCAATTGCCCTATGTTCTGATTGCTATGTGAATTGTCTTGTCTATGCAACGCCCATCCATCCATCCCTATTCCTACCGCACTCGAATCCCACTATTTACTGCTTTTGTTACTACTGTCTTTGCTTTACTACTGTTGTTACTTTGCTATTCCTACTACAAAACTGTTGCTACTGATAAACTGCTGTGAGCAAGATTGTTTCCAGGTGCAGCTGAATTGACAACTTAGTTGTTAAGGCTTATAAATATTCTTTGGATCCCCTTGTGTCGAATCAATAAATTGGGTTTCACTTCCCTCGAAAATACCGCGATACACACCCTATACTTGTGGGTCATCAAGACTATTTTCTAGCGCCGTTTCCGGGGAGCATAGCTTTATTTATCAAGTTCACTTGGATTCTCTATTGTTCGCTGCTACTCATCCATCATGGGTAAGTCTCGTGATGGCAAGGTTCCTATTTTACCATCCACTACAAGATGCTGCTTACACACCACCACATACACATACTACACACACTGCTACTACTGCTGAATCTGAAACTTCTAATACTTATGATGCTGCTTCTACTGTGCTTGATAAAAGTGGTTCATTAGGTCCTTTCCTAGATGCTACGATTGCTAGAACTATAGCTGGAAATACCGAAACTCGTAATGAAGGCACTGCCACACCTGTTAGCTCACCTGAGTCTAGTAAGAGTTATGATGCTGAAGAAGATTATGTTGAGATGACTGATGAGTTTATTGAAGAATGTAGGAAAACCCATGATAGGAGCGCTGCTAAGAGTCTCCTTGAGAGGCGTACTGTTAGACCCACATTATCTCTTGATGCTAAATTTGCCGCTTCTCCCATAAACATTATAGATGAAGATTATGTTTTCTCTCTCGATCTATCTTACATAGCTATTGTCGAGAAAGAACCTTTTTGTGGGACTAAGAATGAAAGTGCCGTAGCACATATGAATGAACTTTCTACTATGAGTGGCTTGTTTTCTGATGATATTAAGATGCGTACTTATTTTGTTGCTAAGATTTTTCCTTTTTCACTGAAAGGAGAAGCTAAAACGTGGTTTAGTAATTTACCTCCTGGATCTATTGATAGCCCTGAGTGCTTGATTAGTACTTTCCTGCAGAAATATTTTCCTCCCAGTGCTAGACATGCTATTTTGCAGGAACTTTTTGATTTTAAACAGGGAGAAAAGGAGGTATTGCCCAAATCTTGGGCAAGGTTTTGTGCTTTGATTCATGCACAGGCTGGAAGTCCTTTACCTAAGAATGAGCTTCTTGATATATTTTATAATGGACTAACCGAGGAATCTAGGACATACCTAGATAGTTGTGCTGATTGTGTTTTCAGGAATAGGACTCCAAAGGAAGCTGAGGAATTAATGGCTAAAATAATCAAGAATTATGAAGACTGGACTCCTCCTAAACAAGCTATACCTGAAGTAATTGTACCTGAACCATCTATTCCTGTGCCTATTCCAACATCAAAGAAGAGGGGAGTTATTGAATTAAATGATGAAGTGATGAAGAAAGCTAAGAAATGTCTTAAGGAGAAGGGAATTAAAGCCGCATATGTCAAGAATTTACCTCCTATAGAAGAATTATGTAAGCCTATTCCCTACTCATCCACTATTGAGGTACACTCTCTCCAACACTTTGATCAAGGTGATATCCCTTATTTGAAACCTCCTGATCAATGCTTAGAAGAATTCGATATCTTTATTGTTAAGCAAGATAGCTTTAATAAAAGGGTGCAAAATCATCTAATGGAAAACACTAGAGCTATTGTTGAGTTGAAAGATATTGTGGAAAGAACCTCTAATGATGTTAAAATGATTGTTAAACACTTTCAAATGGTTCAAACTCAAATAGATCAACTCGTTAAAGTGCAAAATGACTTGCTAGTTAATGCTGCTAAAGAAAAACATGCTTATGAAATTAGAACTAGAAGTGGTGCTGCTACCTAGGATCCTCTATATCCTGAGGGGCATCCCAAAAGAATTGAGCAGGATTCTCAACAAGCTGAAAATAGTGGTTCTACTCGTAAGAAAAGGAAAAAGAAACATAAATCTGTTGTAGAACCCTCTGAACCTGCTATAGATCCTAATAGTATATCTATCTCTGATGCTGAAACTAAAAGTGGTAATGAAGAAAATGAAGTTCCTAATGAAGAAAAAGTTGAAGAAGAACCTGAAAACGACACTAAGACTACTAATTACACCAAAGAAGATTGTATTGCTAAGAAACATGGTAGTGAAAGAGAACCTTGGGTCCAAAAACCTATGCCTTTCCCTGATAAGAAACACAAGTCAAAGGAAGATGAACACTACAATAAGTTTTGTGAGTGGATGAAGCCTTTATTCTTGCAAATTCCTTTGACTGATGCTATTAAATTGCCTCCTTACTCAAAGTATATGAAGGATATTGTCTTGAATAAAAGGAAGATCCCTAATGAAGAAATCTCTACTTTGCTTGCTAATTATTCTTTCAATGGTAAGGTTCCTAAGAAACTTGGAGACCCTTGCTCTATTAAGAACAGTTATGTTAGAACTGCTTTGTGTGATTTGGGAGCTGGAGTTAGTGTTATGCCTTTCTCTCTCTATAAGAGGCTTCAACTTGAAAAATTGATACCAACTGATATATCTTTGCAAATGGCTGATAAATCTACCACTTTTCCTGTGGGTATATGTGAGGATTACCTGTTCAGGTGGCTCATAATTGCTTGATATTAACTGATTTTGTTGTGCTTCAAATGCCTGAAGATGATAATATGTCTATTATTCTTGGGAGACCTTTTCTTAATACTGCAGGAGCTGTTATTAATTGTAATCAAGGAAAGGTGACCTTCAATGTTAATGACAAGGAACATACTGTCTATTTCCCCAAGAAGATTGAAAGGACTTATGGCTTGAATTCAATTGAACATGTTGAAGGCATTCAAGTTGGAGAAATATATTGTCCCATACTAAGAGAAAAATTTGAAACTATTATGATTGGGACCATTGCTATCAAGGTTAAGGTAACATAATCATTAGTGGAGTACAAAGTTTTGTCTCATATGCAATTGTTTTGCTAGCAAGACTTGATCAACCTTGCTAACAAAACGATTCCATTGAACAAAACAATGTTTTCATTATGATTATCTCCGTTTATTTCTATCATTTGCATCTTAGTTTTTGTTTTCGTTTAGTTTTCTTTGTGTTGTTAGTTGCTTGCATGCTAGAACTTCTGTAGTTCTAGCCTTGTTTTGTCCTTGCATCATGCTTCCAAAAGAAAAAAATCTGTCTGTCAGAGAAATCATTCTTCTATTTCTGAAAAATGCCCAAAAATAAAGTGTCTCGAAAAATTCCAGAAAATTCATATTAAATTTTTACGTGAAAAAGGGGCAGAGGAGTACCTGGTAGGTACCAGGGGGGCCCACCAGGCAGGCACACCATGTGGTGGCGCGGCCAGCCCTGGGTGGCACCATGCCCTGGTGTGGGCCACCCCTGGCCCCCCACTACTTCTCTCACCTGCCACTTTCTTCTCTCTCCCGAGTAAGCTCCAGTTCATAGCTCAAAATCGCATTCTTTCTATGCTTGCTCTCGATTTCTTAGATCTCTTTGCTCAGCCCATCTTTCTTGCTGAAATTTGGAGCAATTGTTCCTTGGTATGTGACTCCTCCCCTTGTCCAAGTAGATTTGTGTTTAGTGGATTATTTGTTGAGTATTTTGCTGCTGTAGGTGACTGGTTATGAGGGCTTGTAAGCTTGTTTGATGCTTAGAGATATAGTTTTGATGCATGTTTAGGCCTCTTGCAAGTCCCTATGAGTAGAATCCTTCATTATATTTACTTTGCAATCACTTGTTTAATAGGTGTTTAAATTTTAGAATACCAAGCATGAACAATCATACTTTTGGAGAGATATTTGAGAGTGATGCACCTAGGAGGTCGAGGCCCTCAAGAACAGCCTCTCAAGCTAGGCCATCATACAATGAAGACCTCATTGCAACACCCATTGGCAGTGAAAGGGATGATGGAGATGCTCACCCATCCTCTTTTCCTTGTTTTACTTTCTTGCAAGCTGCAGGTATTCTTGATGATTTCTTGCTACTGATTGAGAGGGTTGGTTTGACCTCTTATATGCAAGATGAGAGTGCACAATACGCTATGCTCACCAAAACTTTTGTTGAGAGCTTCTCATTTACTAACACACCCTATCAATCTACTGTCTCTTTTAAAATCTATGATATGCCCTTCACCATGCCTTTGGAGAGATTTTGTAGTATTGTAGGTGTGCGTATGACTGGGACCGTGAAGAAAATTCAAGGGCGACCTGCTGATTTGCTGGAGCTATACCGAGGGGTGACCAATGATGACGACCGCGTGGCGCAGCTGGAAAGATAAGAAATATCCAACTCCCTGCTCTTAGATACTTTGCATATTATCTTGCCACTAGTGTTTTGGGTAGGGAGAACACTAGTAACATATCCAACTATCATTTAGGATTCCTTGCTTCTGCGCTTAACAATGATACTCGGTACAATCTTGGCTCGCTTATTGCTCGCCGCCTAGCTGCTAGGGGGCCTATCTATGGGGGCATCATTGCCTCGCGTGTAGTCAATGCATTAGGTCTTTCAGTGGATCCCGATGGTGCTATGCTAGCACCACAGAGGCTTGACCTTGTTGCCATGAAAACTCATCACTTTGTCACTGCTACCTCTGATTTGAACAATCTAGCATATAGGATGCTTTTCACTGACGGGGATGAAAGGGAGATCCTTTTGCCACAGCCTGCTTTGTTTAGTGTTGACAGGATACCGTGGTCGCGCTCCAAGGAGGAGGTGGACGAGCAGCTTGTTGGGTTTCCACGAGCAGCACCAGGAGGATGCACCCTCCTATGATTACTCCGCATATTACGGAGGGGCGTACTCGAGCTCGCACCAGGACGAGGGTACCTCCTCGTCGTACCACGGTGATACTTCATCCTGGCCAGCTTGGGATTGATACCCACTTAGGCCAAAAGCCTAAGCTTGGGGGGAGGTACGCCGACACCGCACTCATCTCCATATCGTGTTGCGTCGGTACTTTTTATATTCATGTTTTCGTTCTCTTTTTAGTTTTTGTTCTTCTTTGCTTTTGCTTTCTAAAAACACAAAAAGACCAAAAATATTTTTGTTGTTTCTCTTTGGTTTGCTTCTTCTTTTTGCCTTGGTTTGCTTTTCCCTTTTTGCTTTGTTTGAACTATTCGAAAAATCCAAAAAGATTTTGCTTTGTTTTTCCCTTTTTGGTTCTTGTTTAAAAATCGAAAACACCAAAAATATTTGTCGTTCTTCTTTGTTTTTTGTGTGTGTTTGCTACAGGGTTCGGCAGTTCTCAGTGGAATATTGGTTTCATATTATTATTCAAGCCACACAAGCGAAGAGCAATAATGAGGATTACTGACAACTTGAGGCGTGGTAAGAGGCTGGTAACGAACTCTATTGGTTTTCATTTTTGTACATATACTCATCACTGTGGGCATGCTTAGTCCGTTCATGTAGAGTGTATGTTTACTTTGGTTGCTTAGTAGTTCTTGCTTTCTTATGATTAGCTCCAGCTCGCTAATAGTTTGTAGCATGTCTTATGAATGTTTGCTTGCATTACTCTATTCATAAATTGGTATGACACCGTGGTATCCTCCTCTGAATGTTTCATTTGACTGACTTGGCACATGCTCACGCATGCTCATGACTGTAATAATCAGTTAAGCCTTGATGAATTATTTTGCCTTGAGGATCTTGAATCACTTTCATGCCATGAGTAGTCTTGTTTTGTTGCAAGCATGATAATGATAGCTATTGCTCTCTTGTTTGTCGCTTCCTTACTATTGCTAGCCTTCACTTCCACTGAGTGTTTTACTCATGTCCCCAACTCCCTAAACCAAACATTTCCAAAGTGTCCACCATACCTACCCATTAGCATCATTTGCTACCTCCATGAATATTCAATGTGCCTTGTTTTCTTCTGAATAAAATGTTTGCTTGTTATGGGAAAATTAGTTAGTAAAGCTCTCACGAACTTGATGGCACACTTTATTTTCCTGCACTTAATAAACCTGAACCATTGTGAACTCTCCATGAAAGTTATATGCTTGCAAATTATAGGCTGGGGATTAGCAGAACCGTGCTGTCACGGGGAACGCTTTCAACACTTGTAAATATATACCCAGTTGATACCTTTGCGGATGTCGTCGGTGTGAAATAAAAGGGGAGCTTGTAAGTCCATGGAGTTATGTATGTGTGTTAGAGAAATGCATGGGCCGCTGGTCTAATCCATGCTGACATGGTGGAAACCTGCAGCGTAACCATAATGATATCTATGAAGCATTCTTCTTATAAAAAAAGAGAGAGATAGCTATTGAGAAAAAGAAAAAAAAGAGAGTTTTATGAAAAGATGAAAGAGAGAAAAAAGCACCATTTTCCCATGGTAAATAAGAAGATTGCTGAGATACTCATTGTTTGCTTGCGTTGTCATTTTGATATGGGTATTCTTCCATATCATCGGGCAAGGGGTACCCCGTTGGCGGTTCTCAATGATACGCACATACTTACGATGACAAGAACTTACCGGTAACTAAAGTTGAGTAGCATGAGGAGCGGCCCTCGTACTCAAGGGACTTGGGATTTTCA
Source organism: Avena eriantha (assembly GCA_910589775.1). Lineage (NCBI taxonomy): Eukaryota > Viridiplantae > Streptophyta > Magnoliopsida > Poales > Poaceae > Avena > Avena eriantha. The sequence continues at coordinate 21,770,606 of OU342744.1, read as the reverse complement.
GTTTATAGTCTGTCAAGCATATAACTCAGATTGGACCTCACTTTCACCTTAACCACATTAAAGATGCTTATGATAGGGGCAATGAGAGCTCAAAGCTAATGAGTACCATACTTTCAGCATTTGGAAGCCTTTCAAATTATTCAAAACCTTTTCTTTTACTTGTTGAGTCTCCACATATTCTTTGAGCACCTTCTTGAGAGCATAGTTGTCATTCTTTGTGTTTGTTCCATTACTTGATTATTTGTGTTATGACTTTGATTCTTGATCTTTGATACCTTTACTTCTTGCCATCACTTGAACTTCAGAGGTGCCTTGGCATTCATAATCAAAGGCAAGCGAGATACCACTCTATCATACCTTTCTATGAGCATTGTAATGTTGCTTATGTTCGTGCTTCATGCTCCTTATTATTCTTGAGTTAGAATCTCTTCATAGCTTGCAAACACTATTAAGTAGACTTAATTGCATACTCTTTATTATGAATTGTCTAAGTAGTTGATCACATTGCTGAGAATATTTACATCATATGAAGCAAATGTGTTCGTGAAAGTTCTTTTATCTCACTCAGTTTTCAACTGAATTGCTTGAGGACAAGCAATAAGCTAAGCTTGGGGGGAGTTGATACGTCCAAAACGTATCTACTTTCCCGAACACTTTTGCTATTGTTTCTCCTCTATACTTGTGTGATTTGGATGCAACTAATGCGAAGTGACGCTGTTTTCAGCAGAATTGCCTTGGTGTCTACTTTTTGTGCAGAAAATCAACTATCAGGAAAAATCCCGGAAAATATGCCAAAAATCCTATTTCACCTGAAGACTCCAGGAGCCAGAATACGAGACGGAGAAGAGCCCTGGGGTGGCCACACCACCTGGTGGCACGGGCCAGGCCAGGCCGCGCCAGGGGGTGGTGTGGGCCTCCCAAGCACCCCCTCAGCCTCTCTCTTCGCCTATAAGGAGCCTTCTGACCTAAAAACTTCGGGGGGTTCGACGTTTTTCCAGAAGGAGTTCTGCTCCGCCGCCACCACTAGATTCCACGAAACAGCACCAGAAACTCCGTTCTGGCACCCTGCCGGGACGTGGAATTGGAGGAGATCATCGCCATCATCATCACCATCGCTTCTCCATCGACCATCCATGTTTTCCCCATCTATGAGTGAGTAATCCCCCGCTGTAGGCTATGGGGATGGTAGGGATTGGATGAGATCGTTCATGTAATGGCATCAGATTGTTAGGGCATGGTGCCTAGTATCTTTTATTAGTGCTTTATGACTTTGTTGCGACTTGTTGTGCTTAATGCTTGTCACTAGGGCCCGAGTGCCATGATTTCAGATCTGAACTTATTATTGATTCATTATGATAGTATTGTTTTTGGTCTTATCTACAAGTTGTTTACACACGTCGTTGTCCGGAACCTATGGCCCCGAAGTGACAGAAATCGGGATAACCGGAAGGGAAAGGCTTTGATGTGAGGATCACATGTGTTCACGGAGTGTTAATGCTTTGCTCCGGTGCTCTATTAAAAGGAGCACCTTAATTGCCAGTAGTTCCCTAGAGGCCCCGCTGCAAACGGGCTGGCAGGACAAAAATGTTGTGCAAGTTCTCATTGTGAGCATCTATGACTATATATGGAACACATGCCTAGGATTGTCTAGTACTTGGATGCTTTATCTTATTTATCTGCAATTGCCCTATGTTCTGATTGCTATGTGAATTGTCTTGTCCATGCAATGCCCGTCCATCCATCCCTATGCCTACCGCACTCGAATCCCACTGTTTACTGCTTTTGTTACTACTGTCTTCGCTTTACTACAGCCGTTACTTTGCTATTCCTACTACAAAACTATTGCTACTGATAAACCGCTGTGAGCAAGATTGTTTCCAGGTGCAACTGAATTGACAACTCAGTTGTTAAGGCTTATAAATATTCTTTGGCTCCCCTTGTGTCAAATCAATAAATTGGGTTTCACTTCCCTCAAAAATACTGCGATACACCCCCTATACTTGTGGGTCATCAAGCCTTTAAGATCCTTTAGTTTTCAACTTGTAGTATCACTTTATGCTTTGATCAATGATGTGTTGTCGCTCTGCACGATTATGGCCATTATTGCTCTCTTAGTTTGTCGCTCCCAGTCTTTTGCTAGCCTCCACAACCAAGTATGAGTTTGTCGCTCCCAGTCTTTTGCTAGCCTCCACAACCAAGCATGTACACCATAGTTTGTTCACTTTAACCTTAATCACCTTCAAGATGCTTATGATAGGGGCAATGAGAGCTGAAAGCTATAAGTACCATAATTTTTGGAAGCTCTTTATGAAACTTGAATCTCCGCTTCCTTCTATGAAGGCCTTTCTTCCACCATTATATTGAGTCTCCACCTTCTACCTTTATGCACCTACTTTGAGAGCATAGTGGCCATTCTTAGGTCTATGTGCATTGTCCCAAGACTAGTTGATTGATGCATAACATGATATTGCTTGTTTTAAATTATTTGTATCTAGTCACTCTTATGAACTTTGAAGGTGTCCTATGCATTTATATTTGCTAATCTATGAGGGACAAGCTGAATACTATTATGCTATGTTTTCTTTATGTGAAACAAACAAACGTCTTGCAAAGCATTGTTATTCATGAATCTTTTGTTTGTGCCTTTTCATCTTGCATCATAGTTTCTTTCTCTTATTGCTAGAACTTTGTCTTTCATGTTATGATTGAAGTACTATGATCCCATCTTTGAATATTTTTACAAATACTTTGACCAAGACTTTGATGGTGCATGTAACCTCAAAAATTATTCTTTCTTTTTATCACTTACCTACTCGAGGACGAGCAGGAGTTAAGCTTGGGGATGTTGATATATTGCAAATGTATCTATAATTTTTGATGTTCCATGCTTGGTTTTATAAACACATTGTGTTTTGTCCACACTTTGGAGTACTTTTCATATGATTTCTTGGACTAACCTATTAACAAGAGCCACAGTGCCAGCTGCCTGTTTTCTGCTGTTTTTGGTTCCAGGAAAGTCAGAAAATGAATATTCTCGGAATTGGACGGGACAAAAGCCAAAGTGCCTATTTTTCTGGAAGTCATCAGATGCCAGAATACGAGATGGAGAAGGGCTGGGGGCCGGCCACACCACCTGGCCACGCGGCCAGGCCTAGCCCGCGCCAGGGGGTGGTCTGGCCGACCCCAGCACCCCCTCGGCCTCTCCTTCCGCATATAAGATGCCCTCGGGACGAAAACCCTAAGGACCCGATGAAAAATCCACGGAAGAGTCTGTAGCCGCCACCATCTCCATACCTAGATCGGGAGGGATCTGAAGCTCTTCCCGGCACCCTGCTGTAGAGGGGAATTCACCCTGGAGGCGTTCTTCATCACCATGCAAGCCTCTGGTGTGATGCGTGCGTAGTTCATCCTTGGACTACGGATCCATGTAGTAGCTAGATGGCTGGTTCTCCTCCTTTGTGCTTTCATGTTTAGATCTTGTGAGCTCTGTTCATGATCAAGATCATCTATTTGTAATTCTGCATGTTGTGTTTGCGGGGATCCGATGGATATTGAGATGCTATTTCAGATTGATTATTGATTCTATCATGTATTTGTTATTTGTGATCTTGCATGCTTTCCATTGTTAGTAGCTATCTTGGACAAGTAGATGCTAGCAACTATAAGAGTTAGTATTTATCCTCGATAGTGGGTTCATGCCTCTAGTAATCTAGGGAAGTGACAGAAATCTCTAAGGTACTAGATGTGCTATTGCTACTAGGGAGAAAACAACAATCCTTTGTTCATAGAACAATCATATTGTTTACTTTACACGCAATTCGTAAAGCAATAATCTGTTGCTTGCAACTTAATACTGGAGGGGGTTCGGATGATAACCTGAAGGTGGATTATTAGTCATAGATGCAGTTGTATGGCGGTTTATGTATAATGTTGTAATGCCCAATCAAGTCTCAAAGGAGTCAAGATGATTCGTATATGCATGTATTGCTTTCTCGATGTTTGTCAATTGCCCCGCTGTAATTTGTTCACCCGACATGTTATCTATCTTAAGGAGAGCCACCTCTAGTGAACTATGGATCCTGGTCCTTTTCTTTTACATACAATCTATAAACTGTTTACTGCTTTGTGTTTACTTTCTACAAACTATTACTTCCTTCCATTCGATACATTTAATCCTTTGTTTTCAGCAAAACACGGTGAGATTGACAACCGCATCGCAAGTTGGGGACAAAGTTCTGTGGTTGTCTTGTGCAGGTCACCACATTGCTACTAGCACCGGTACTGCGCCCTGCCAAGGCTCAGCTAGGAACACCTTTGGGGGGTTTCCTTGCTCCTACTGGTTCGATTAAACCTTGGTTTCATAACTGAGGGAAACTTGTTGTTGTGCTCATCATACCTTCCTCTTGGGGTTCCCCAACGAGCTTATTAATACACGAGCCATCAACGACCCGAGGCCCGCAGGTCAGGGTTCCGCAGGGAACTGTGCTCCGGGGCATCGGAACACCTCAAGGACTTGCATGTGGCCCTAGAACATGCATGAAAGTGTGGTGCTATATTGAAACATACAAAACCTAGTCCCCGGGTGCATGTGTCCCCCTTCGCAGGCATGCAGTGTAACCTAAAAGCGAGGGTTCTGGACTCGTCTAAGGGGGAAAGTCCCCGTTCCGGTGAAACCGGGTAGGATATTGTCACTCCCCTTTTGACCCCACAAGGTTTTACATCATCCTATGACCTATACAAACACAAAACAAGAGAGAGCTACACCGGGCTACCCCTGTCAGAAGAAAGTCTAGGGGGTAGACGACCCGAGGCCCGCGGGTCAGGGTTCCGCAGGGAACCGCACTATGGGCATCGAAACACCTCAAGGACTTTCTTGTGGCCCTAGAACATGCATGAAAGTATGGTGCTATGTTGAAACATACAAAACCTAGTCCCCGGGTGCATGTGTCCCCCTTCGCAGGCATGCGTTGTGCCCTAAAAGCAAGGGTTCTAGACTCGTCTAAGGGGGAAAGTCCCTGTTCCGGTGAAACCGGGTAGGATATTGTCACTCCCCTTGTGACCCCACATGGTTTTACATAATCCTTTGACCTAGACAAACACAAAACAAGAGAGAGCTACACCGGGCTACCCCTATCAGAAGAAAGTCTAGGGGGGTAGATGACCCGAGGCCCGCGGGTCAGGGTTCCGCAGGGAACCGCGCTCCGGGGCATCGGAACACCTCAAGGACTTGCATGTGGCCCTAGAACATTCATGAAAGTGTGGTTCTATGTTGAAACATACAAAACCTAGTCCCCGGGTGCATGTGTCCCCCTTTGCAGGCGTGCGCTGTAACCTAAAAGCGAGGGTTCTAGACTCGTCTAAGGGGGAAAGTCCCCGTTCCGGTGAAACCGGGTAGGATATTGTCACTCCCCTTGGGACCCCACATGGTTTTACATCATCCTATGACCTAGACAAACACAAAACAAGAGAGAGCTACACCAGGGTACCCCTGTCAGAAGAAAGTCTAGGGGGGTAGACGACCCGAGGCCCGCGGGTCAGGGTTCCGCAGGGAACCGCCCTCCGGGGCATCGGAACACCTCAAGGACTTGCATGTGGCACTAGCACATGCATGAAAGTGTGGTGCTATGTTGAAACATATAAAACCTAGTCCCCGGGTGCATGTTCCCCCCTTCGCAGGCATGCGCTGTAACCTAAACGTGAGGGTTCTGGACTCGACTAAGGGGGAAAGTCCCCATTTCGGTGAAACCGGGTAGGATATTGTCACTCCCCTTGTGACCCCACATGGTTTTACATCATCGTATGACCTAGATAAACACAAAACAAGAGAGAGCTACACCGGGCTACCCCTGTCAGAAGAAAGTCTAGGGGGTAGACGACCCGAGGCCCGCGTGTCAGGGTTCTGCAGGGAACCGCGCTACGGGGCATCAGAACACCTCAAGGACTTGCATGTGGCCCTAGAAAATGCATGAAAGTGTGGTGCTATGTTGAAACATACAAAACCTAGTCCTCGGGTGCATGTGTCCCCCTTCGCAGGCATGCGCTGTAACCTAAAAGCGAGGGTTCTGGACTCGTCTAAGGGGGAAGTCCCCATTTCGGTGAAACCGGGTAGGATATTGTCACTCCCCTTGTGACCCCACATGGTTTTACATCATCCTATGACCTAGATAAACACAAAACAAGAGAGAGCTACACCAGGCTACCCCTATTAGAAGAAAGTCTAGGGGGGTAGACGACCTGAGGCCCGCGGGTAAGTGTTCCACAGGGAACCGCGCTCCGGGGCATCGGAACACATCAAGGACTTGCATGTGGACCTAGAACATGGATGAAAGTGTGGTTCTATGTTGAAACATACAAAACCTAGTCCCCGGGTGCATGTTCCCCCCTTCGCAGGCATGCGTTGTAACCTAAACGCGAGGGTTCTGGACTCGACTAAGGGGGAAAGTCCCCATTTCGGTGAAACCGGGTAGGATATTGTCACTCCCCTTGTGACCCCACATGGTTTTACATCATCCTATGACCTAGATAAACACAAAACAAGAGAGAGCTACACCGGGCTACCCCTGTAAGAAGAAAGTCTAGGGGGGTAGACGACCCGAGGCCCGCGGGTCAGGGTTCTGCAGGGAACCGCGCTACGGGGCATCAGAACACCTCAAGGACTTGCATGTGGCCCTAGAACATGCATGAAAGTATGGTGCTATGTTGAAACATACAAAACCTAGTCCCCGGCTGCATGTGTCCCCCTTCGCAGGCATGCGCTGTAACCTAAAAGCGAGGGTTCTGGACTGGTCTAAGGGGGAAGTCCCTGTTCCGGTGAAACCGGGTAGGATATTGTCACTCCCCTTGTGACCCCACATGGTTTCACATAATCCTATGACCTACACAAACAAAAATCAAGAGAGATACACCGGGCTACCCCTATTAGAAGAAAGTCTAGGGGGGTAGACAACCCGAGGCCCGCGGGTCAGGGTGCCGCAGGGAACCGCGCTCCGGGGCATCGGAACACCTCAAGGACTTGCATGTGGCCCTAGAACATGCATGAAAGTGTGGTTCTATGTTGAAACATACAAAACCTAGTCCCCGGGTGCATGTGTCCCCCTTCGCAGGCATGCGTTGTGCGCTAAAAGCAAGGGTTCTAGACTCGTCTAAGGGGGAAAGTCCCTGTTCCGGTGAAACCGGGTAGGATATTGTCACTCCCCTTGTGACCCCACATGGTTTTACATCATCCTTTGACCTAGACAAACACAAAACAAGAGAGAGCTACACCGGGTTACCCCTGTCAGAAGAAAGTCTAGGGGGGTAGACGACCCGAGGCCCGCGGGTCAGGGTTCCGCAGGGAACCGCCCTCCGGGGCATCGGAACAACTCAAGGACTTGCATGTGGCACTAGCACATGCATGAAAGTGTGGTGCTATGTTGAAACATATAAAACCTAGTCCCCGGGTGCATGTGTCCCCCTTCGCGGGCATGCGCTGTAACCTAAAAGCGAGGGTTCTGGACTTGTCTAAGGGGGAAGTCCCCGTTCTGGTGAAACCAGGTAGGATATTGTCACTACCCTTGTGACCCCACATGGTTTTACATAATCCTATGACCTAGACAAACACAAAACAAGAGAGAGCTACACCGGGCTACCCCTGTCAGAAGAAAGTCTAGGGGGGTAGCGACCCGAGGCGCGTGGGTCAGGGTTCCGCAGGGAACCGCGCTCCAGGGCATCGGAACACCTCAAGGACTTGCATGTGGCCCTAGCACATGCATGAAAGTGTGGTGCTATGTTGAAACATACAAAACCTAGTCCCCGAGTGCATGTGTACTCCTTCGCAGGTATGCGCTGTAACCTAAACGCGAGGGTTCTGGACTCGTCTAAGGGGGAAAGTGAAAGTGCATGTGTGCCCCCATGTGTGGTTTTGGCAATTAATGACAATCTTTATGGACTTATGTTTGCATTGAGTTTTACTTGTAGGATTTGTCCATAGGCAATGCTTGTACCATATGTTGGCTTCAAGGTTGGGAGAAGAAGAAAGTAACGAAGATCAAGCATTGACCAAGGTGTTCAAGGAGAGATCCAAAGATTGGTCTTGTGAGAGTTGAACCTATGGCAAGTGTGTCTTGAAGAATAAAGTTGGAGTGATATCTCTTATGTGCCTTCAAGACACCAACATAATGAAGAAAGAAGAAATGATGTGCAAGTTCAAGATGAGCCATCTCGAAGAGATCATTTGCTTGAAGCTTTCCATCCTATGGTTATCATGGATATGGGAAGATGATATGCCCAAGAGAGAAGCTCTACCATAGTTGAGTATGGGAGAGCAATTTGCAAGTCTCCACCAAGCTAGTGCAATCAAGAAAGGTGTTCCATCTTCAGGTGGACAAGATCGCTATCGTCAAGCTCAAGTGGAATATGCTCAAGGCAAAGGTATGTTCTTGATAGGGTTCCTTTCTTACCGGTCTCATGGTGTTATTTGGGGAGACCGGTTTATAGGATAGATAGCCGTACTATCAAGAGGGGCTCTCGAGTGAGTAACTTGATCATATCCTTCGGAGAGAGCTCAACTTTGCATACTTGGCATCATCCTTTCTTTGTTGTTATTTGGATCTTATCCATGTGAGGTTCTTGAGCTTGTGGTAATATTCATAACAAGCTCTAGTTCATCGAAAACGGATTCCATATGCAATCTCTATTGCGTTTTCGATATTGGAGGTTTTACCGGTTAGTCTTTTTGAGATAGGTAAAACCTTACATCATTTGGTTCTTATCCATGAGAGGATTTAGAGCTTGTGTTAATCTTCATGACAATCCCAAGTTCATCGAAAACGGATTTCATATGCATTCTCTATTGCGTTTTCGATGTTGGAGGTTTTACCGGTTCGTCTTTTTGAGAGAGGTCAAACCTTTCGTCATTTGGTTCTATCCTCCGTTTCTGTACTATGATGGTTCCCTGCATTATCTTGTAGAGTTTTTTGTCCTCTTTAAAACAATCCCAAGATCATCAAAATCAGAGTCCGGATGCAAAAGTTAATGTTGTTTTCGTATTGATATTTCGGTCTGTTTTGCCTTGGGCGGAATGTCCGGCCATTTTCGGCCGGAGTGTCCGGTCCGGCCGGAATGTCCGGCCGATTTTCGCCGGACTGTCCGGCCCTGGGGTTTCGTCGACCTGCTCGGACATTCTGTGTGCCATTTCGAACACCACCCGGACACTGGCCGGAAACTTTGCTAGGCCGGAGTGTCCGGCTAGGCCGGACTGTCCGGGGTAAGTGGCTCCCAACGGCTCTATTTCCAGGGGCCCTATATATAGGCCCCTTCTTCTACCTTGGTTGCTGCGGTTTTTCCAACCTCAAGAACCCTAAAACTAAGCCACCATTGTTGATCTCTTGAGCTTGCTTCCCTCTCAATCCCTCCTATGATTCTTGCATATTCTTGAGGGATTTGAAAGAGGAGATCTAGATCTACAATTCCACCAATCAATCTCTCCTCTAAGTGAGGGGAACATATTGGGATCTAGATCTGGGAGTCTTTTGTGGATTTCCTCCATTGTTCTTCCTCTCTTATTCCCCCATAAGCTTTTGTAGCTTTGGTGGAATTTGGGAGTGAAGGACTTGAGCACTTCTTGTGTTCTTGCCATTGCATTTGGTGCATCGGTTTGAGTTCTCGGTGAGGATTCGATTGGGTGAAAGGTGAGAAGCTTTTTACTCTTGGGTTCATTGGAACCCTAGATGGTTTGGTGGTTTTGCAGGTTTGTGGATTACTTGGGGCCTCCAATTAAGTTGTGGAGCTTTCCCCAAGCTTGTTTGTTGGGAGCCTCCAATTAAGTTGTGGCGAAGTGCCCCAACCTTGTGAGAGGTTCCGGATTGCCACCGACAAGTGCACCGATAATGGAAGTGTGGATCGATCCTGTTGGGGTGAGATTCACCGGAGAACAAGGGAGGCTTTTTGTGGCATTGCTGGTTTGATACCACCCCCTCTCCAAACGAGACGTACTCCATGTTGGGAGGAACTCGGTAAAATATCATCATCTTCGCGTGCCTCAGTTATCTCTATATCCGAGCTCTTACTTATGCACTTTACTTTGTGATAGCCTTCGTGCTTGAAGTATATATCTAGCAATCACATAGTTGCTTGTCTTGCTTAGCATAAGTTGTTAGTGCAAATAGGTGAACCCTAGTTGTTCTAGGTTTTGTGCTTAACAAAGTAAACGCTAGTTTAATTCCGCCTCTGTTGAGCCACTCTCGGAAAAGTTTTTATGTCGCCTATTCACCCTTCCTCTAGGCGGCATCTATATCCTATCAACTGGTATCAGAGCCCGGTCTCTCATTTTAGGCTTCACCGCCTTGAGAGTAAAGATGTCGGCTAGGGGATTTGTGCGCAATGAAATGTTCACATTCGATGGCACAAATTATGATATATGGAAAAATCGTATGCTTATTCATTTTTGGGACATGGACCCAAATTTGGAGCGTATTGTAGATATAGGTTTTTCTCCTCCTATGGATTTCGAAAATCTATCTTGTGAGGATGAGAAAAACTTATATCTTGATGCTCAAGATTCTAATGTACTTGTTAATGCTTTGAGCTATGTAGTTACATCTTTAATCATACCTTTTTGGAGCGCTCATGAGTTATGGACAAAACTTCAAGATAAATATGATGTGTCCAACATTATTGAGGATGATTGTATTGCTTCCACTTCCGGCCGTGATGAGTTCTCATCTTCTTCCACTTCACCAAAGTGTGGTAAGACACAAGGTAATGATATGGTGAGTGGTGATGAATATTGGAATGTTGATAGTGAGCTTACTCTTATTGATCCTTCTTCTCTATCTCATTGCAATACTTCATCTTTGGACTCTAACACTTGTAGCACCCAAAACTCCTTATATGCTTGTGTTGGTAGTCCTTGCATATCATGTAGAAATGGCTTGAACAAATCTCATGATGATATGCTTGCTTTGCCTTGTTGCCATGATAAATGTGCTTCTATTTCCTCTAGTACTTGTGTTGCTAACCATGTAGAGGAAATCGAAGAATGTGTGGGCCAAGGCAAGGTTGCTATTGGAGCTTCAAGTGTTCCCCCATCATCACCTTCTCCCAACATTCACTTATGCCTCATGGCTAAGGAATCAAAGGTAACTTCTCGTTTGGATCCCAATGCACCTAATGGTGATGTGAATGTCGACTTAGATGAGGTAGAAGATGATGTTGCTTCTTTAAAAGAGAAGCGGGAGCTCGTTCTTCGTGCTCTACACAACAATAAAAATGCTTGCTCCACTTTCATTGAGATCTTGAACTTTGCCATTGAAAGTAAAGAACTAATTTATGAGCATGAGGACACAATTGAAAACATGAGTAGTCTTGAGCGTGAGTATGCTAATGACATTGCAAACCTAAATGATGCTCTTGAGGAGGAACAAACCACCAAGGAATCTCTTGAGGAGACCTTTGCTCTAGAGCTTTCTAGAGTGAAGAAATCTCATGATAGAGAATTTGAGGCAGCAAGTGCCCTCCAAATTAAAAATGATGAGCTTGAATTTGCTTATGCTAAACTCCTTGAGGATCTTGAGAACCTCAACAATGGATCTAGGGTTATCAAGGGGGATCTCATCAAACTCACCGAGTCACATGACCAACTTAAAGCTTCATACTCTAAAGAGCTTTCCAAGTTACCCTCACCTCTTACTACCATTAATGATGCTTGTGCTACTAACTCTATCCCTTGTGAAGCATCTATTGTGAAGGAGAATGTTGAGCTACATGCTCAACTTGCTTTGCTAACTAGCAACTATGGTAAATTAGAAGAGAGTCATGCTAAGCTATCAAGCTCGCATGAGGATCTTCTAGTTTCCCATGGTAGGCTAAAGTTGGCTCATGAGGCCATCATGTCAAAGGTAACATCTAGTGGGCCTCATGTGGACATTAGCACTATATCTACTCCAAATGTTATATTGGCATGTGTTAGTCCTTGTAATTCATCCTCTCACAACCATGCTATATCTCGTGATGAATTACATTTCGTGCCTTGTTGCTCTAACAATGTAGCATCCACTTCCTCTAGTACTTTTGTTGAAACTAACCATGTAGAGGAAATCAAAGTTCTCAAGGCTCAAGTCACTTCTTTGAAGAATGACTTGAAAAAGGGTCATCAAGGGAAAATCGCACTCAAAAAAATCTTGAGTGTGCAAAAATCTCCCAATGACAAGAGTGGGCTTGGATTCAACTCCAATGTCAAGAACAAGTCCGCTATCTATTTGAAGCACAAGTACAACAAGAAGAATGGCCAAGATCAAGTCAAGAAACCGGCCAACATTGTTTGCTTCAAGTGCAAGGAAGAAGGGCATCATGTTAGATCTTGCCCATTGAAGAAGAAGCCTCTTAGTGTGAAGCAACAAGGGAAGCAGCCTCAAGCTCTACCTCAAGTTAGTGATGGGCCTCTTCCTAAGAGGACTACTCGAGCTCTTCCTCGAGTTGTGGCTTCACCTAAGAAGAAAGATGGCAAGAGAAGAACTTGCTACATATGCCGTGAGAAGAGGCACATTTCTTCCTCATGCACTATTGGTATCTCCTCATCCAACCCTATTATTATTGATGATGCTTATTCTCTTTGTAAGGATGAGGTTGGCAATGTGTTTGCCAAATTTGTTGGTGCTCAATATGGGTTCATGAAAAGAACCATTTGGGTTGCCAAGCCTATTGTGACTAACCTCTTAGGACCCAACTTGGTTGGGTACCAACAAGCCAAAACTTGATCAATAGGTATTGTTGGAGGGCATTGGAGGCTTCGTTACATTATGAAGAATTGAGAGATCTTCATCATTTATTCTTGTCAAGTCAAGCCATTTGGATTATCATGCTTGTATCATATATCCAATGTTCCTCCTTGCGGTAACATGTGCTTAACTCATTTACATTGAAAGTTACTTGCTCCGTTGTGCATATGTTGGTTTTGTACCTTTGTATGTGTTTGTACATGTTGTGCTTCCCTCGTACTTATATTGAGTTATCAAGTATACCTGTGTATGTTGGTTGTCACACCATGTACTTGTGTCTCTTGGGTTGGAGCCTTTGTTGAATTTATTTGGTATATTTCTTAGCTCTTGTGAGAGATTAATGGACTATCCCATTTTGGGGGAGTGTTATTCTTGGGCATTCCACAATCCTAAAATGTGTGTACATGAGGAATACCACTTAGTATGTATATTTCAAGTTTATCTAATCTCTATGTGGTATGTATTTCTCATGAGAAATTCAAGTTCCATAATGTTCATTAATCATTTCTATTTGGATGTTTTTACCTCTTGTTGAGTATTCTTGGTTTTACCACATTATGGGGGAGTCATATGCTTTGTGCATATTACAAACCTACAAAATGTGGAAATTTGAGGTTGTGTCACTTAGAATTGATATTTATATTTATCTAGCTCCTAAGTGGCCCATTTAGCTCAAACAAGTTCCAATTCCCTTGGGTTGATTTTATTGCTCATCGTTTGGATCCTGTTTTTGAGAGTTTTCTTGCTATGTGTTTCCCATATTTGGACCTCCATATCCTCCATGGAAACCATTTGCTTCAAGTTACTTTTATCTTTTATGATTGTGTGACTATATGGAGCTATCAAGAATCTCTATCTAAGCATCAAGCTTAATTTTTATATTTCTTCATATGCTTCGTGTTGTGAATATGGTCATGATATCCTTGAAAACTATCTTGGGAAATGTTTCCCCATAATTCTTGTCATTGTACAAGTGGTACTCTGTATATGGTAGAAGTTATTGATCATATTCACTTTGGCCTTTGCTTAAATTTTGTACTACATCTCGCCAAGAAAATGTTTTGTGTTGTCTCCCAAGGTTTCCTTGCCTCTTGTGGATCTTCTTATTTTATTGGTATCCTTGTGTGTTTTATTAAATGTAGGTACTAGTGATGATCCCATTTGTTTGCATTTTGCATTCAAAAGGAAAATCCTACATAATGCACTATCCATGGGGGAGCTCTCCTATATTATTTAGAATACTCATATTTATGCTTCTTGTTTTGTTCCATATCATGTTTTATGTGCTTGGAAGTTTGATCTTTTCTTTTGGTACTTTGTGCCATCATGAAAAGTGTAGAGAGTTTGGTTTGTGTGTTGGAACCTTGCTTTTTGGGAGTTGGTTTTGTCTCATTCCTTGTTACTTGTTTGATCCCTTAGGATGAGATAAATCCTTGAGCATTGGTGTTTTTGTCTATCTTTTGCTCTTTGGCTATTGCCTTGTTCATTTGTTGAATTTGTGTCCTTTCATGTGTTGATTTGGCTCTTTGATACAATTTGGACACCATTTTGTCGTATCACACTCTTGTGTGCGACTTCTTGCTTTACTTGGTGTTTTTGTTCAAATTGTATCTCCTTTTTGGTTCTTGAAATCTTGTGCATACATATTTACTACATGTTCTATATTATGGCATGCTTTATTTCTTGATCCGATATATAGGCGATTCTCCACCAAATCCTATCGGCTAAGATGTGCATGAAATTCAATTTCATATCAATATGCACATATTTATGTGGAGTCTCTCCTATGTATTGTAGTTTATCTAACTACTTTGGACCTAATGAGTTTTGGGACCACTGTGTACTTGAATGTGTTATAGGTACATTGGAGATTCATTGGATGCTTTTCAATAATAAGAAGAGGTGGGGACTAAATGATAACTGGAGTCAATCTAGGGTGATCAACAAACTCATATCTACTTCATCCTACCAATGGTATCTCGGTAACAAGTATCCCTCTTAGGCATACTTTTCTATCATCCAACCTTTGTGGTTGCATCATGGCATGATTTCCTTCAGTTGCTTTTATTGTGGTTCTTGCAAGATTTTATTGTATCATCCTCATTGTTATATGAGTAAGTTGAGATGAATGCATATTTTGGGGAGTATAAAAAATTCATGTTTATGATTCACCAATCCCACATATGCCAGTCTAGCAATTCTATTGCCAATCATTTCCTCAATTTCTCTCATGTGCAATATGGATGAATTTGCAAGGTTTATTTGTTCTTTATGATATTTGTTTCTTTTTCTAATGCATTCCAACTAGATCTTGTTCCCTTGTGATAGTTGTGATGTATTCGTTGGTGTTTGAAGGTCATTGATATTCAGTAAGATAAATATGAGCCTTTGGCCATGCTTTCTAGCAAAAATCTTATTGGCAGTATCTATGACTTTCATTTGGATATCTTGTTCATTCTTGAGTATCCATTTTTGTGTGTGCATGTTTCTTTGTGGATGTATATCTTGGTGATTGTTGTCTACCTAGAAAATTATACACATGATTATGGCTAAATCTCTAGTTGATATCCTTTTTTCTTTGGAGTCTACACCTTGTGCTCCTTTTATGCTTCGGTGGCTCCAAATGTTTTGCTTTGAGTGCTTGACCTTTTCATTTGCATCTTTTGGCACTCGTTGGTGTTAAGAAAGTTGATATCTCATGCCTTTGTGTTGTTATGTAAGTTTGGGGGAGCAAGGATACCATGTTTATGAACTTTCCATTCAAAGCAATTATTATATTTGGTGCATAAACCTTGGGGAGCTTTCCTAATTTACCTAAGAACACACATTTGCCTTCTTGTTCTTGTTTGGTGTTTTGTTTGATTATGGGGAGTTAGGATTCCATAATTGTGAACTCTGTTGTGCATGAACCTTGGGGAGCTTCCTATTTTCATCTAAACACCCATTTTCTCTCATCATAATATCTTCTCTCTTGCTTGTGCTCGTGGTTTAAATGATATAGAGGGAATGAGGATGCCATGTTTGTGCATATTGTATTCAAACGCAGATTATAATTTGTGCACAAACCTTGGGGAGTCTCCTCATATTATTTAGATCACTCTCTTTTCAACCTTATCATAATATCTATCTTTGTTTTAGTATCTTCCTTCTGTGAAGTGCTTCTTTCGATCTTTTGATTGCTTACTTCATTCGTTGATGCTTATTCACCATTTTCTTTCTTTGCAATCTTTGGATCCTCAGTTTAGTTTGATTTCCTCATGGTATTCATCATTGGATACGTGCATTTGATTCCACTCATATTATGAGAAATGCACACCATATGGAGGAACTCTCACTAAATTGGCCTTCTAAAATTCTTCACCCATTTCAGCAATCGATGCCAATGGGGGAGAAGTTTTAGAGGGTTTTAGGGAATTTGGTTGTGTGTTGTGAGTTTTGTACTTAAACACTTGCTTCGTGTGCTTTGCATCTTAGTGTGTTGTATGGCATCTTGATTATATAGAGAAAACTCCACCACCGGTAATGGTTGGCAATATATGCAATGAAATTCAAGTTCATCCACACGTGCATAGATTGTGGGGAGTTTGCTCTATATTGTGGTTGTACTAACATCACATACTTGTGTTGTATTTGATGTTAGCACAATGTTTTCTTTGATTAATTCCTTATATAAACCCTCTCAAAGGGATTGTCATCAATTACCAAAATGGGGGAGATTGAAAGTGCATGTGTGCCCCCATGTGTGGTTTTGGTAATTAATGACAATCTTTATGGACTTATGTTTGCATTGAGTTTTACTTGTAGGATTTGTCCATAGGCAATGCTTGTGCCATATGTTGGCTTCAAGGTTGGGAGAAGAAGAAAGTAAAGAAGATCAAGCGTTGACCAAGGTGTTCAAGGAGAGATCCAAAGATTGGTCTTGTGAGAGTTGAACCTATGGCAAGTGTGTCTTGAAGAATAAAGTTGGAGTGATATCTCTTATGTGCCTTCAAGACACCAACATAATGAAGAAAGAAGAAATGATGTGCAAGTTCAAGATGAGCCATCTCGAATAGATCATTTGCTTGAAGCTTGCCATCCTATGGTTATCATGGATATGGGAAGATGATATGCCCAAGAGAGAAGCTCTACCATAGTTGAGTATGGGAGAGCAATTTGCAAGTCTTCACCAAGCTAGTGCAATCAAGAAAGGTGTTCCATCTTGAGGTGGACAAGATCGCTATCGTCAAGCTCAAGTGGAATATGAAGGGAATATGCCCGAGAGGCAATAATAAAGTGGTTATTATCTTATTCTATGTTTATGATAAATGTTTATTTTACATGCTATAATTGTATTGATCAGAAACGTCAATACATGTGTGTTTAATAAACAAAAAGGGTTCCTAGTTATGCCTCTCTTATAGACTAGCTCGTTGATTAACAAGATGATCAAGGTTTCATGATCATGGACATTGGATGTTGTTAATAACAAGGTCACAACATTGGTGGAATGATGTGATGAATATTCATCTGAAGTATAGCATTACGATCAAAGTCATTATGTTTATATTGCTATAACATCAGACGAAGTAATCTTTATCCTTAGACCATGAGATCATGTTAATTGCTAACACCGGAAGAGTATCTTGATAACATCAAATGTCACACCGTAACAGGGTGACTATAAAGATGGGTTCAGTGCTACGAAGGTGTTATGTTTAGGCTCATGGATCAAGAGTGGAATTTTTCAATCTCGATGACGGATATATATATACTCTGGGCCCTCTCAGTGATATCACATTGAAATAGCTTGCAAGCAAGTGATGTGATCACTAGAATGTTATATCAAGGGAATGAGAAAAGAGTGCATGGCGGTAAGGAGATCAAACTAGGTATGGAGATACCGATGATCGAATCTCAGACATGTAATATATCGCGAGACAAAGGGATTTAGTTACAAGCGTTAAAAGTTCTCACGATCACAGAAGTCATCGTTGAATGTTTAGGAGTCAGTACGGATCTCCAGGTCCCGCTGCTGATTATTGATCGGAGAGGGGTCTCGATCATGTCTGCATTATTTGCGAACCGTAGGGTGACACACTTAAGGGATACCGACACCATTTGGAGCAAATATGTTTCAGATGAAGATTTAAGAAAGCGCTGGAATTATTTTAATAGACACCGAAACTGTTTTGGGTGAAATTGCTGAAATTGGTTCTGCATGTAATATTGAAATGTTGCAGGGGGTTTTATGTGAATTTTTTTAATTAAAGTAATTAACAAAATTCTGAATAAAAATAATAAAAGAGTTTTATTAAATGAGAGAGCATTAAATTTGGATAAATTTAATGCATTTAAAGTGGAGACTTTAAAAGGGAATGTGAAGAGGCATTTTAATGTGGAGGGGTTACCACCACATGAATGGAGGAGGTGAAGAGGCACCTCCTCCATGCGCCGGCCATGAAGGAGGGGCACCCCCCTCCTCCTATAAAAGGCCCCCCTCTTCCTCCTTCATCCACACACCTCCTTGTGAAGGATCTCTCTCCCCCTCTAGTATTATTCCCCATGGTCTCGGATTAGCGAGATACATGTTCCCGGTGGCTTTATCTGGAAAGGAGTTGCTGCTTCCGCTTCTTTGCTAGAGTGAGGGATGGAGGTTGTCGGGGTACCGGACGTGTGTGCGATCACGGATGCACCACTGCTTTGCGGTGCTGGAATTGGTGGTGCTGGAGCTGGATCTAAAGGACGTGCTGGAGCCGGACCTGCTCGGACTTCCTCACGATCTTGAGATCGGCAAGTGTACGACTACATCAACTACGAGTTCCTACTCGTTAACAAAACTCGTTGTCTTCGAGGGTAAGTTCTTGTTGGATGTATGTCCACCCGTTGCTTTGTACCTAGTAGATAGATCTTGGTGTGTAGTTCACACCGTAGGAAATTTTTTGTTTTCTATGCTACGGACCCTACAGAATATGCTCAAGGCAAAGGTATGTTCTTGATAGGGTTCCTTTCTTACCGGTCTCATGGTGTTAGTTGGGGAGACCGGTTTATAGGATAGATAGCCGTACTATCAAGAGGGGCTCTCGAGTGAGTAACTTGATCATATCCTTCGGAGAGAGCTCAAACCTTTGGATACTTGGCATCATCCTTTCTTGGTTGTTATTTGGATCTTATCCATGTGAGGTTCTTGAGCTTGTGGTAATATTCATAACAAGCTCTAGTTCATCGAAAACGGATTCCATATGCAATCTCTATTGCGTTTTCGATATTGGTGGTTTTACCGGTTTGTCTTTTTGAGATAGGTAAAACCTTACATCATTTGGTTCTTATCCATGAGAGGATTTAGAGCTTGTGTTAATCTTCATGAAAATACCAAGTTCATCTAAAACGGATTTCATATGCATTCTCTGTTGCATTTTCGATGTTGGGGGTTTTACCGGTTCGTCTTTTTGAGAGAGGTCAAACCTTTCGTCATTTGGTTCTATCCTCCGTTTCTGGACTATGATGGTTCCCTGCATGATCTTGTAGAGTTTGTTGTCCTCTTTAAAAGAAGCCCAAGATCATCAAAATCGGAGTCCGGATGCAAAAGCTATGGTTGTTTTCGTATTGATATTTCTATCAGTTTTGCCTTGGGCGGAATGTCCGGCCGTTTTCGGCCGGAGTGTCCGGTCCGGCCGGAATGTCCGGCTGATTTTCGCCGGACTGTCCGGCCCTGGGGTTTCGTCGACCTGCTCGGACATTCTGTGTGCCATTTCGGACACCACCCGGACACTGGCCAGAAACTTTGCTAGGCCGGAGTGTCCGGTGGTTGTCGCCCGGAGTGTCCGGCTAGGCCGGACTGTCTGGCCTGTTTTTGCCGGACTGTCCAGGGTAAGTGGCTCCCAACGGCTCTATTTCCAGGGGCCCTATATATAGGCCCCTTCTTCTACCTTGGTTGCTACGGTTTTTCCAACCTCAAGAACCCTAAAACTGAGCCACCATTGTTGATCTCTTGAGCTTTCTTCCCTCTCAATCCCTCCTATGATTCTTGCATATTCTTGAGGGATTTGAAAGAGGAGATCTAGATCTACAATCCCACCAATCAATCTCTCCTCTAAGTGAGGGGAACATACTGGGATCTAGATCTTGGAGTCTTTTGTGGATTTCCTCCATTGTTCTTCCTCTCTTATTCCCCCATAAGCTTTTGTAGCTTTGGTGGAATTTGGGAGTGAAGGACTTGAGCACTTCTTGTGTTCTTGCCATTGCATTTGGTGCATCGGTTTGAGTTCTCGGTGAGGATTCGATTGGGTGAAAGGTGAGAAGCTTTTTACTCTTGGGTTCATTGGAACCCTAGACGGTTTGGTGGTTTTGCAGGTTTGTGGATTACTTGGGGCCTCCAATTAAGTTGTGGAGCTTTCCCCAAGCTTGTTTGTTGGGAGCCTCCAATTAAGTTGTGGATAAGTGCCCCAACCTTGTGAGAGGTTCCAGATTGCCACCGACAAGTGCACCGATAGTGGAAGTGTGGATCGATCCCGTTGGGGTGAGATTCACAGGAGAACAAGGGAGGACTTTTGTGGCATTGGTGGTTTGATACCACCCCCTCTCCAAACGAGACGTACTCCATGTTGGGAGGAACTCGGTAAAATATCGTCGTCTTCGCGTGCCTCAATTATCTCTATATCCGAGCTCTTACTTATGCACTTTAGTTTGTGATAGCCTTCATGCTTGAAGTATATATGTAGCTATCACATAGTTGCTTGTCTTGCTTAGCATAAGTTGTTAGTGCAAATAGGTGAACCCTAGTTGTTCTAGGTTTTGTGCTTAACAAAGTAAACGCTAGTTTAATTCCGCCTCTGTTGAGCCACTCTCGGAAAAGTGTTTAAACCGCCTATTCACCCCCCTCTAGGCGGCATCTATATCCTATCAGAAAGCCCCCATTCCGGTGAAACCGGGTAGGATATTGTCACTCCCCTTGTGACCCCACATGGTTGTACATCATCCTATGACCTAGACAAACACAAAACAAGAGAGAGCTACACCGGGCTACCCCTGTCAGAAGAAAGTCTAGGGGGGTAGACGACCCGATGCCCGCGGGTCAGGGTTCCGCAGGGAACCACGCTCCAGGGCATCGGAACACCTCAAGGACTTGCATGTGTCCCTAGCACATGCATGAAAGTGTGGTGCTATGTTGAAACATACAAAACCTAGTCCTCGGGTGCATGTGTCCCCCTTCGCAGGCATGCGCGTTGTAACCTAAAAGCGAGGGTTCTGGACTCGTCTAAGGGGGAAAGTCCCTGTTCCGGTGAAACCGGGTAGGATATTGTCACTCCCCTTGTGACCCCACATGGTTTTACATCATCCTATGACCTAGACAAACAAAAAACAAGAGAGAGCTACACCAGGCTACCCCTGTCAGAAGAAAGTCTAGGGGGTAGACGACCCGAGGCCCGCGGGTCAGGGTTCCGCAGGGAACCGCACTATGGGCATCGAAACACCTCAAGGACTTTCTTGTGGCCCTAGAACATGCATGAAAGTGTGGTGCTATGTTTAAACATACAAAACCTAGTCCCCGGGTGCATGTGTCCCCCTTTGCAGGCATGCACTGTAACCTAAAAGCGAGGGTTCTGGACTCGTCTAAGGGGGAAAGTCCCCGTTCCGGTGAAACCGGGTAAGATATTGTCACTCCCCTTGTGACCGCACATGGTTTTACATCATCCTATGACCTAGACAAACACAAAACATGAGAGAGCTACACCGGGCTATCCCTGTCAGAAGAAAGTCTAGGGGGGTAGACAACCCGAGGCCCGTGGGTCAGGGTTCCGCAGGGAACCGCGCTTCGGGGAATCAAAACACCTCAAGGACTTGCATGTGTCCCTAGAACATGCATGAAATTGTGGTTCTATGTTGAAACATACAAAACCTAGTCCCTGGGTGCATGTGCCCCCCTTCGCAGGCATGCGCTGTAACCTAAAAGCGAGGGTTCTAGACTCGTCTAAGGGGGAAAGTCCTTGTTCCGGTGAAACCGGGTAGGATATTGTCACTACCCTTGTGACCCCACATGGTTTTACATCATCCTATGACCTCGACAAACACAAAACAAGAGAGAGCTATACCGGGCTACCCCTGTCAGAAGAAAGTCTAGGGGGGTAGACGACCCGAGGC
Organism: Avena eriantha; assembly: GCA_910589775.1. Taxonomy (NCBI): domain Eukaryota; kingdom Viridiplantae; phylum Streptophyta; class Magnoliopsida; order Poales; family Poaceae; genus Avena; species Avena eriantha. Next base: position 21,748,731 of record OU342744.1, on the reverse strand, counting down.
CCGCGGGTAAGTGTTCCGCAGGGAACCGCGCTCCGGGGCATCGGAACACCTCAAGGACTTGCATGTTGCCCTAGAACATGCATGAAATTGTGGTGCTATGTTTAAACATACAAAACCTAGTCCCCGGGTACATGTTCCCCCCTTCGCAGGCATGCGCTGTAACCTAAAAGCGAGGGTTCTAGACTCGTCTAAGGGGGGAAGTCCCTGTTCCGATGAAACCGGGTAGGATATTGTCACTCCCCTTGTGACCCCACATGGTTTTACATCATCCTATGACCTAGACAAACACAAAACAAGAGAGAGCTACACTGTGCTACCCCTGTCAGAAGAAAGTCTAGGGGGGTAGACGACCTGAGGCCCGCGGGTCAGGGTTCTGCAGGGAACCGCGCTCCAGGGCATCAGAACACCTCAAGTACTTGCATGTGGCCCTAGAACATGCATGAAAGTGTGGTGCTATGTTGAAACATACAAAACCTAGTCCCCGGGTGCATGTGTCCCCCTTCGCAGGCATGCGCTGTAACCTAAAAGCGTGGGTTCTGGACTCGTCTAAGGGGGAAAGTCCCTGTTCCGGTGAAACCGGGTAGGATATTGTCACTCCCCTTATGACCCCACATGGTTTAACTCTCTCTTGTTTTGTGTTTGTTTAGGTCATAGGATGATGTAAAACCACGTGGGGTCACAAGGGGAGTGACAATATCTTACTCTAGTGCCGGAACCCTGACCCGCGGGCCTCGGATCATCTATCCCTAGACCTATGGAACCCTTACCGAAATGGGGAGTTTACCCCTTATATAAGTCTAGAACCATGCTGTATACACATTTTCACAACTAATACTAACAAATATACACTAAAAACTTAAACTAATTTAAAGAATAAATATATTATTATAATAAATACAACTGAGAGATAAAAAAGAAAAGGAAAAGGGGTCTTTGCCGTGAGTGTACACACGACAAAGCATGCTTTGCCGTGAGTTTCTCCTCAGTCACACGACAAAGCTGTCTTTGCCGTGCACTTACTCACGGCAAAGTGGAGAGGGAAAACAACAAAAGAACCCCGTAGCTGCACTAATCGACAACCTCATCTTACCACAGTGGCAGAGCCATACTTTGCCATCCTTGAGACCAAAGTTCGAATCCCACAAGGCCTGGTTGGGCCAATCTTTTTAATTAAACATGTCCTTTGTTGTGGGTCATTGCAAACTCACGGCAAAGACGGCTTTGCCGTGCGCCACCACACGGCAGCGACGCACCGTTAGTCCCCTCCGTCGCCCCACCGTCGCCCCACCGTCAACAGCGGAGTGGTGGGCCCTTCTGCAGGGGAATATTCCCACGGACGGGGCCGAATAAGCCGCGCTGCCGTGTGACCTTCCTTTGTCGTGAGTTTCGTTGGTCTTTGCCGAGCGTTCTTTCTTTGCCGTGTGTTACTTCTGATCGTTGCCGTGAGGCTTTTCATTGCCGTGGGTTGCTCTTTCGGTGTGCCGTGTTACTTTTCTTTGCCGTGGGTCCTTGTGATCTGCTCACGGCAAAGGTTTCTTCGCCGTGTCATGGCTCACGACAGAGGTGCTCCGCACGGCAGTGAGATTTTTTCCTGTAGTGCACGCAACTATAGGAAACATGATATAGGAGTAGACATTAGGACGATGCTTGTTTCATTCTCCCTACATGAGCAAGAATATACTTTTTTACTGTGCATTTGGTTATCGATCCTCCATGTTTCCACTGATCAGCAATTTGGTGATGTAATGACCAAGGGGCTTCCAATGTTGTCCTTTAGCAGCAGTAGTTTGTCAAACCATGTAAAGCATGCGCGCATGGCCTATACTCTGCACGGGATACGCTGCTTGAATTATTGCCGTAAAGGTTAAAGTTAGTTTGCTTTTACTTAGCCTAGTTTGATACATCTCCTGTGTTATTGGAGTAATCAGTTGGTCACAACATCTGTTGTACATGTCGCACACACACGCACACACTACGATGGTATAATTGTCTTGTGTCAACTTTAGCATGGGCTGCTAAACTCCCGTCACATCCATTGGCTAGTCTATGATGACATAACTTTTTAATTTATGGCATTCAACTTAACGACGAATAACTTGCATTTATATATAAATGCGTGTACTAGGCCAAGGCCTGTTCTTTCTTGACTTAAGCTCATATCTTACTAAACAATTATGAGTGGTTAGATCTGGATCCGTATGACCAATGGATGAAGGTATTTGATATTTGTGGGCACCTATTTCATATGCAAGGATGACAACTTCTCTAAGGAAAAAGTGACTTTCCTTTACTCTAACCGTCTACAGAATAGCGCAAAAGGATGCAAATGATAACATACATGATATAGGCAGGAAATTGTGGGGGTCCGGCCCATTTTCATTGACGGATTCAATCAGAGAAACACACATGAACAAGAGAACACAAGTACTCCCTCCGTTTCAAAATATAAGACGTTTTATCTTTGTTAATGGAGTGTATCTAGATACGGAGGGAGTACTTGGTTTCTCTTTTTTTCGGTGGCTGGTCTCACCTGCTACGCTGCATATTTATTACACCTGCGTTTGTTTTCCACGAAGCTACGGTACCATGGCCTTGCTACTACAATTTCAATTACACTCAGTCAACATTCCTTTCAACTTCAATGGCCGCTAAGCTCCTCATGTCCGGCCGTCACACCCATTGACTATTGATATTGATTTAGCATCTGTCACCGCATAATTTTCTAAATTTATGGGACTCTACTTAATGTTGAATGACTTGTGTATAAATGCGTACTAGGCCACAGCTTGTTCTTTCTTGACATAAGCTTATATTATATCTTGCTTCGTGATGTTGACAAAATAATTCTAAGCGGTTAGACCTGGATGCGTATTTGGTATTGATAGGCACCTATTTCATATGCAAGGATAACAAATTCTTAAAGGGAAAAAAAAGACATTCATTTGTTCTTGCCGCCTAGGAAATAACTCGAGAAGATGCAAATGACAACATACATGATACATGCAGAAAATTGCCAGGGTCGAGCCGAGTGCGTCATTTTGGTGCCCAGGCTCCATGGAGCTAGGTATTTTAAAAGAATAAAAAAATATTCCTAGATGTTTCAAAAAATATAGTTCGGGATACATGGATACATATTTATATTAACTACAGAACTGCAAAGTTACATGTCAAAATTTTGAGAATTTTGGGCTACACAAAAATGACAAAATGTGGCTCTAAAAATGGAAGAAAAAACTTCTTTTTAATCCGCGCATTTGACTTTTTTGTGTAGATCATGAATACTAATATTTTTGATGATTTTTTCTTTTTAAGGGAAATATTTGGACGAAACTAGTGTCGTACATAATAGATGTAATATGAATGTCTTCAGATTTTTTTAGATTAAAAAACATTGTTTCCAAATGTTCCAAAAGAGAACTCCATGGAGCTCGGGAGCTCAATGCATTTTTCGTTGTCGAGGCCCCATTCTCGTCTCATTTTCATAGTGGACACACCGGGGGCTTGGGGACCATGACAAGAACAACACTGTATTTAAACCTATTGATGAGGCGCAAGCTGATTTAGTCTGCATTCAGGAAACAAAACTTTCAGACATTTCAATCTTCAAGGCAAAGCAATTCCTCCCTTCAAGATATACAGACTTCGTTTTTCAACCTGCGGTTGGAACCGCTGGAGGCCTGCTGTGCGCTTGGAGTGCTAGATATTTCGATGTCTCAACTGTAGCTAAGGATGCTAATTCAGTTACGATAAAAATGTCATCAACAGATTCAGACAATTTCTGCTATGTTACAAATGTGTACGCTCCATGCGATCAGCAGGAGAGACAGGTCTTCTTTGACACAATCAGACAACTCAGGCAGAATATTGATGCGCCTTGGGCACTTGCGGGGGATTTCAACATATATAGATATGCACATGAAAAAAACAATGATAATTTAAACTAGCAGGCCATGGAGGAGTTTAACGTTTGGATTGATGATCTGGAACTGCAGGATGTTGACATTTGCAACACAAGGTTCACATGGTCAAACAAGAGGAGGGACCCAACACTAGTCAAGCTAGACAGAATCCTGATCAACACTGAATGGAGCAACAAGTTTTTGAACTCTACTGCTGCAGCTTTGGGGAGGCCTACGTCAGACCACAAACCAATTATTCTGGACACTGCAGACAATATTGTCAAGAATAAACTGTTCAGGTATGAAGACCACTGGCTCCACAATTCAGAACTGGTTTAGATAACAAAACACATGCTCTCTAGGGATATCAGACAAATGCCAGTAGTAACAAGGCTGAACCACAGGCTGAGATCAGTGAGGGCTGCTACAAGGGCTTGGCTTAAGTACAGAACCAGTCAGACAACAATACTGGCAAATATTAGACATGCCATCAGGTACTTTGATGCGGTGGAAGAGTGGAGAAAGTTAAATGATCTAGAGTTCTCCTTCATATCAGTATGTGTGCACGAGCAGAAGAATCTATGCAGGAATGAAGCGCAGAGATGGAGGAGAAGGGCAAAAATTAAATGGTGCACACTGGGAGATGAGAACTCTAAGTTCTTTCACACTATGGCAACCTTCAGGAAAAATAAAATTAGATTCTTGAGGCATGACAATGTGGAGTTCTTTGCTGATGCGGCTAAGTTGCAAATTGCCACTGATTACTTCGCAAAACTATTCTCTGAAGACAGACAGTGGCATCAAATTGTGGATCTCAGCAATCTGTACTCACCGCAAACTATGGAGCTGCTGGATCTACAGAACCAATTCTCCTGGGAGGAAATAAACACAGCTATTTGCCAAGCACCATCAAACAGAAGCCCTGGGCCTGATGGTTTCACCAACGAATTTTACAAATCATATGCAGACGATCTGAAAAATGACATCATGCTACTTTTCCATGAGCTCCACAACAACAGGGTAAATCTCCAGGGAGTAAATTTAGCATTCATAACACTGCTCCCAAAATGTGAAAATCCTCAGACTATCACAGATTTCCGTCCAGTGGCATTACAACATTCTATCCCAAAGCTTGTTGCTAAGGTTTTGGCAAATCTTCTTCAACCTAAAATGAAGAACCTGGTTGACACAATGCAATCCGGATTTATCAAGAACAGATCCATTGTGGAGAACTTTGCGACTGCGGTGGAAATGGTACAGTGCGCAAATAAGCTCAAAAAGCCAGTCATAGTGCTGAAACTGGATTTCCAAAAGGCTTTCGATTTGGTAAACTGGCGGGTAATCATTGCAACACTGAAAGCCAGAGGTTTCCCAGAAAAATGGATTGCTTGGATAACAGAACTACTGGAAACATCACAAGCTCAAATACTAATAAATGGTCAGATGGGAAAGACATTCAAAATCCGCAAGGGGGTGAGGCAAGGCGACCCTATTTCGCCATACCTATATATACTGGTTGGGGACATTCTGCAACAAATGATAAGAAAAGCTTATGACGCGGGATTCCTGGTGCACCCCATTCAGAATGATGCCCCCTTGCCTTCCCTTTAGTATGCTGACGATACACTACTAATTCTTCATGGTTCTACACAACAGGCAACCTATGCAAAATTTCTGCTTGATACATTTGCATCTTTCACTGGCCTAAAAATAAACTATCACAAGAGCACCTTTGTATCGATGCACATGTCCAGTGAAGTGACTTCTGTGGTTAGCAATATTCTGGGATGCCCAACTCAGGAACTACCTTCAACATACCTAGGCATGCCTCTTTCGATGGGCAAGGTCTCCAAAACGCTGCTGTAGCCAGTGATCCAGCGTGTTGCAAGGAGACTGCCAGGTTGGATGCCTAGACTCATGTCATCTGGGGGAAGACTGGAGTTGATTAAATCAGTATTGTCAGCCATTCCTGGGTTCTACATGGCCTGCATTGAGTGGGACAATGCTAGTATTGAAGCTATTGATAAAATTACTAGGGCCTTCCTATGGAAAAATAAAGAACAGGTGTTGGGCGGCCACTGTTTGGTTGCTTGGGAAGTAGTTGTTCTGCCTAAATGCCAGGGAGGTCTGGGGATCAGAAATTTAAAACTTCACAACAAGGCTCTCGTGGCAAACCTGACTGCAAAGCTCTTGTCTGATGGGGATGGTCCATGCTTCAGATGGCTGTCAACATGGTACCTAAATTCTTACATTCCAAACCAAACTGAACAGCAGGACACCCCATTTTGGAAATCATTGATCGAGCTAATCCCAACTGTGCAGCAATCTACCTACTGCAAGCTGGGATCAGGCAAAACAATTGCCTTTTGGCAGGATAACTGGTGCACGCTGGGGAGGCTGAACACTACTCTCCCGATTTTATTCTCGTTTTCACAAGAAAAACTCTGCACTGTTGCCTCTCAATGGCATAATGGTACATGGGCTTTACTATTATATCACCCACTGTCACAAACGGTGCAGCAGCAACTAAACATTCTCCTCAATCACCTTGTTGAGAGTTGCTTGGTGCCATCAGACCAGCCGGATGAGAGGCTTATGACTACCACTGCTAAAAAGCCAACGACAAAGTGTTTCTACACTTTATTCAGCGAGCATGGTACTAGGTGGAGGCCGCACCATTGGGTCTGGTGGTCTGTCATTCCACCCAAGAACAGGTTTTTTCTTTGGTTAGCCTACCATGGACACCTAAATACTAAGGACAACATGACTGCAAAGGCCTGGTGTTCAGAGGCGGGTTGTGACCTATGCCCTGCAGTGGAGTCCATTCATCACATCGCTTTGCACTGCAGACATTCAACACAGGTTTGGACACGTCTGGGGTTCAAAATAATGCGGATCAGTCAAATTCTATAAGTCAATTCACTGAGCGATGCATTGCTCGCACGCAGAAAAAAACTTAGCCAATCTGTGTTGCTGCTTGCTTCATGGGGTTATGGAAGGCAAGAAATGACAGAGTTTTCAATCAGAATATACAATCCACGCAGTTTATACTCCAATCTATTGCAGGTGAGCTGGACCTTTGGTCTCACAGATCAGCAAAGTTGAAACCCATGTTGGCAGAATGGACAGCCATTCTAATGGAAAATTAGTCTCTTTTTAGGTTCTTTTGGAGCATCTTTGCTCGCTTTCCCACGGCTATGACCGGGGTGTAATTTCTGTAAAGAACCTTGTACCTCATAAGGTAGTGGCTGTATGCCATTACCTTCTTATATTCAAAAAGAAAAAAATAGTGGACACACGCGCGCACGGGATACAAGATTATCGCCCACAAGGATTCGATCGGAGGTGCACACACACAGGAACAAGACAACATAAGAATTTGGTCTGCCCTGCAGCCCTGTTACACTAATGCTATGAATCTGTACATAGTGCTACTCACAACTAAAATAGTACACGGATCAGTTTTCTTTGCCGCTACATAGTGCACGATTGCTTATACCTGGTGATTTGGGCAATTAACAACCATCCTAGTTTACTTGCAATTTGAATTGAAAAGAGCTTCAATCTATGGAGGCCGGTGAGCCAAACAAAAATTCCATAGTAAGTGTTGACGAGTTAGTAAATCTGGATGCAATTTCGAACTGAATGGTTCTACTTGTTGGATAATTAGGCATAATTTTCATGATTAATTTCAAAACATTAAACATGACAAAACCAGCTACTAGCACATGTAACTTGAACATACTAGATATACTAAACAACAAGATAAACGGAAACAAGCAGCAGCTAAACATGTACTCGCAGAACATGGTGAATAACCAGACAACAGTACGTCGCACGTATCGTTCGATTGCAGAAGTAGTCGCAGTAGTAACTTTGGGGAAGATTGATCGAAACAGACGGCGGCGAACACGACGATAGGCAGCACCGCCCGACTTGGATGGAAGACGACCTGTGATAAAGAACTTGAGCAGTCGCGCAGAGCGCTTCCCAAAAACTTTATTCGCCCTCTCTCGTACAGGATCGCAAAGGCGAGTGGTTCCGGGGACCTGCTCTCCCGTCCGCCGGTGCACGCCGGCAAACATGATGGAGTAGGCTACGGTGGCGGCGCAAGCAGAGACCGCGCAACACTTTATATAGAGCGACTCGATCAGGAAACCCTAACGGAGGCGAACGTGGGCCGAGTCTACGTCACGCACGTTCGGGTCGGTTACTGTTAACACGTCTGTCAAAACCTCACATGTTTTTCTGAGAAGCAAAAAGAAAGCTCGGCTTGATTCCCGCAACCGCGCGCGCGTCGGGACGGGCGGGGCGGGGCGGGGCGATGCGGTGCGTGCGAGCGGCGTCGTCGTCGTCGGAGGAGCGCGCGTGTAGTTCTCCTCTTCTCACTCACTTTACTAAGTGGTGAACCACTCCACCTTATAAGCTGGTGTAACTCTCCTCCAACTTTCCATGTGCGACTAAACATTAGCTCCCACTGAGTTGCCCCAAACATGGGCCCAAACACATGTGAGCTACCACAAATATGGGCTTTGAGATTTAGGGAAAATCTAAAATCTATATTGGCTTATTTTATTTGTCCCATTATTTCTAATAATCCTCCACCAGATCTCAAATGCCCATTTGAAGTTTTGCCAATCCTTGCTACTTGTTTATATACGAGTGTTTCAGCAGAGACTGTTAAGTTGAACTTCCGCCTAGAACCTTGAGCTATGTCTATCAGCAACTTGAACAATAGACGAACCTTGAATTGCCAGTTTGGTGTTTTTAGATTTTACACAAAATAATAACTAGTACCTAGCTGCCAGTAGCCTACCTCGCGGGTGTAGCCTATGCGTCATACTACTTGGTCTCTTCATGAATTTACTAGAGATCACCCAAATCTCATAGATTGCGATGTTTAACAATCGGAACTCGTATAGGTGTGTTCTTTTAAGAATGCTCTGTAGGACAACATCTTTGCCAATCATAGCCAACAGAAACACATTAAGGCATGTTGCCAACCTGCCTTACAGCTTTTGAGAGTTGTGCATCTTCATATAGAGAGGGTTGTCTAATACTCTCCTCTGTCACACCACTAGCTTGTTTTTCCCAGGTCCTAATTCACGAGATCTTCGATCACAAAGGTTGGGTTACCACTACTATGTTACATCCATGGGTCTCAAACCTATCTCTCTCGATGCACTTTCTATCATGTTTCGTGATAGTCCCTTCGTAAAGGGATCTGCCAGGTTTTTGTCAGTTTGAATATACGTAACAGTAATTACTCCAGAGTTTCTCAATTTTCTGACAGATTTCAAACGTCTCTTGACGTGTCTTGCTAACTTCGCGTTATCCTTAGAATTGTTCACTTTGACAATAACAGTTTGATTGTCACAATTCAAGAGAATGGCCGGTTTAGGTTTCTCACCCACCGGCAAGTTCATCAAGAGTTCACGCAGCCATTCTGACTCTAAAGTGGTTGTGTCTAAGGCAGCAAGTTCTACTTCCATAGTCGATCTTGTCAATATGGTTTGTTTGCAAGATCTCCATGATACTACGCCACCTCCAAAGGTAAATACATACCCGCTAGTGCCGTAGAGTTCATCTACATCCGAGATTCAGTTCGCATCACTATATTCTTCAAGCACCGCTGGATTCCCCGAATAGTGTATCCCATAACTCATTGTACCACATAGATAGCGCATGACCCTTTCAAGTGCATACCAATGTTCAGTACCCAGGTTAGACATGAACCTACTCAACTTGATCACAGCAAACGAGATGTTGGGTCTTATCGCGCTAGCTAAGTACATGAGTGAGCCAATGATTTGAGAGTATATCAATTGTTCTTTCGACTCTTTCTTGTTTTTCCGTAATGTCACACTGGGATCATAAGGTGTTGGGGAAAACTTGCCATCAACGAAACCAAAACGGTTCAAGATCTTCTCAACATAGTGTGATTGCGTCAAAGTAATCCCACTCTCGCGCTTAATCAGCTTGATGTTCAGAATAACATCAGCTTCTCCTAGATCTCTCATATCAAAACACTTTGATAGAAAAGACTTGACTTCATTTATCACATTCATGTTTGTACCAAAGATAAGGATATCGTCCACGTGCAAACATAATATAACACCTTCACCCCCACCATCGCAATAGTAAACGCACTTATCAGCCTCATTAACGACAAATCCAACAGAAGTTGATGTTCTGTCAAACTTTTCATGCCATTGCTTAGGTGCTTGCTTCAGGCCATATTAAGATTTTAACAACTTGCACACCTTTCTCTCTTCACCTTTTACCACAAACTCATCAGGCTGATCCATATAGATCTCCTCTTCTAACTCTCCATTGAGGAAAGATGTCTTAACATCCATTTGATGAACGATAAGACCATAAGAGCCAGCCAGGGACAGTAGTTCTCGAATGGTGGTCAGTCTAGCAACAGGTGAATAGGTGTCGAAGTAATCTTCGCCTTCTCTCTAGGTGTAGCCTTTTGCTACAAGCCGTGCCTTGTACTTCTCAATAGTACCATCAGGCCTTAGCTTCTTTTTGAACACCCACTTGTAACCCACAAGCTTACATCCATGGGGTCGTTTTGATAGTTCCCAAGTTCCATTAGAAAGAATTGAGTCCATTTCATTATGAACAGCTTCTTTTCAATCATCTGCATCAGGAGATGCATATGCCTCTGCAATGGAAGCGAGAGTATCATTCACAAGGTACACAATGAAATCATCTCCAAAGGATTTTATAACCCTCTGTCTCTTACTCCGTGTAGGAGCTTCATTGCCATCCTTCTCTGGAACTTCTTTCTCGTGCGGTTGCTCAAAATTCTCACTAGATGCACTAGATTCAGGAAGTATTTCAGGACAAATTCTAGCAGTGCTATGCATATCTTTCATAGGAAACATATTCTCAAAGAATGTTGCATCACGATATTCCATTATAGTATCAACATGCATATTAAAAACCTCAGACTTAACCACTAGAAATCTATAGCATATAATTCGCGGAGCATATCCTAGAAAGATACAATCCACTGTCTTAGGCCCAAGTTTGCGTTTCTTGGGAATCGGTATGTTGACCTTCGCCAAACACCTCCAAGTGCGCAAATACGAAAGTGATGGTTTTCTCCCAGCCCACTCCTCATAAGGGGTATTTTATTTATTCTTGTTAGGAACTCTATTCAGGACATGACATAAAGTCAACAAAGCCTCCCCCCACCATGCCTTTGATAAACCGGCAGTGGCTAGCATGGAATTCACTAAGTCAGTCAGCGTGCGGTTTTTCCTCTCGGCAACCCCGTATGATTGGGGCGAGTAGGGAGGCATCCTCTCATGAATAATGCCATGTTCCTCACAGAACTCATCAAAGGTTTTGGGAAAATAATCACCACCATGATCCGACCTAAGACGTTTGATCTTTCTCTCTAGTTGATTTTTAACTTCGGCTTTATAAACTTTGAAGTAGTCTAAAGCTTCATCTTTAGTGCGTACCAAATAAACATAGCAGTATATACTCGCATCACCAATCAATGTCATGAAATATCTCTTTTCACCTTTTATCAACACACCATTCATCTCGCATAGATCAGAATGTATGAGTTCTAGAGGCGCCAAGTTTCTCTCCTCGACAGCTTTGTGAGGCTTTCGAGGTTGCTTTGATTGCACACAACTATAGCACTTAGAACCTTTGACAATAGTGAAATTTGGAATTAAACTCATGTTGGATATCCGAGACATCAAACCAAAATTAATGTGATATAAACGAGAATGGCAAACACTGGTATCATCATTAACATCACCACAAATACATATTTATTACAAAACTTTGAAAGAGAGAAACATAACAAGCCTCCAAACTCATAACCTTTACTGATAAATTGTCCATGTTTCGAAACAACGACTTTATTAGACTGTAACACAACCTTGAACCCATCTCTACATAGAAGGGAGCCACTAATGAGATTCTTGTTCATAGTAGGGACATGCTGCATGTTCCTCAGCTGCACGATTTTTCTGGAAGTAAACTTCAGATCCACCGTGCCAACACCACGAACAGAAGCATGTGATCCATTCCCCATTAGGACAGAAGAATCCCGTGCGATCTGATAAGAAGTGAACATAGAGATGTCAGCACACACATGAACATTAGCACCCATATCAATCCACCAACATGGTGATTGAAACACTGAAAGAACAGTAAAAAAATTACCATATCCATCCGTGTTGCTAGCGGTCACGACGTTGACAGTCTTTCCACTTTTCCCTCTGCGATCTGCACGTTCTGGGCAGTCCTTGGAAAAGTGTCCGAGCTCTCCACAGGTAAAGCAACCTAGCTCGGCCTTGTTCAGCTTCTTCTTCTTGAAGGTTGTAGTCTTTTCAGGCTTGTTGAAGGAGGGCTTATAGTTCCCTTTGGTCTTGCCTAAGGTCCTCTTCTGCACCATGTTGGCGCTAGACTAACCCTCACCTCCTTTCTCAGCAGTGTCCTTGGCCTGGGCCTTCTCCTCAACATCAAGAGACGCTATCAGGTTTTCAACCAATATCTCTTGCCTCTTATGCTTGAGAGTTGTGGCAAAGTTCCTCCATGAAAAAGGCAACTTTGCAATGATGCACCCAGCCACAAACTTGTCGGGTAAGTCACACTTAAGGATTTCAAGCTCCTTAGCAAAGCACTGTATCTCATGAGCCTGCTCGACTACAGAACGGTTGTTAACCATCCTATAATCATGGAAGGTCTCCATGATATATAGTTCACTGCCAGCATCTGCTACACCGAACTTAGCGTCCAGTGCCTCCCAGAGCTCTTTTGTGTTTTTGAAGTGCATATACACATCAAACATCTTGTTATCAAGAACACTCAGAACACATCCCACAAAGGCTAGATTTGCTTCCTTGAATTTCTTCAGTAAATCTGGATGCAATTTCGAACTGGATGGTTCTACGTGGACAAAAATTTCTTCAGGAAATATATTAGAAACGGATGAATCCCCTGCCTAAATTCGAAAAAATATAGGGTGTAATGAGCACATCTGTCACGGTAGTGGTGGTAGGTGACCAAACTGAAGTTGTGTTTGATCTGGTGCCTTCATTTAGACTGGACGGTCCAGATTGGTGTGGAATCAAGTAGCACTGAAAGACCGTGTAGCACTAGATACTTCCTCATGCCTTCTTCATGATCCCTGTCTGCGTTATTATTAGATCAGTGAAATTTCTTAACCATCCGTTTATCTCAGTACAGGCCCTTCTGTAGGCATGATTTGAGTGAACATGGCTTATTGGCTTTTTGAACCAATAATCATTCTTTAATCGTTTGTTCATAAAGGGAAAATGCAAATATTTTGAACTTTTGCTCTGCAGCTGGAAAGTAGCGGCGTCGAGTGTGACTCATATTCTTTTTTTCGAAATGGGGGTATACCCCGGCCTCTGCATCCTAGGATGCATACAGCCGTCTTTATTAAACATAGTCTTGTCACTGAGAGTTTACAAAAAAACCGATCACCAAGCTCATACATGATTGATACAAAAATCAACCATCAGCAGCGCATACGAATAACAACATCAGAAGGATTACAACTAATCCTCTCGTAATATACCCGAGGAAGTTGATCATACAGTCATCAAGGCTCAAGCCTAAAATGTATACCAGTGGGACCTTTTTTTTATAGCATGTATACCAGTGGGACCTCATCTTGAAGCAAATACTCACCTTGTGGCACCCTGAGGTCTGAACTGACTTTTCCAACTGTTGGGCCATCACAGCTGCCAAACTGTATGTGAAGCGACTCATTTTACTCTCAGCAGTCGGCAGCATATGGTGGGCTAGCAAATATCAACCCGCTAATGAAGTGCAGTTGGCCAGGATTTTGGTTGATCATCTAGGACTTGTTCTTTACTACGACTGCATCTTACATGATCTAGCAGATTCTTGGGAACTAGGTTTTTTTGTAGCACACACAATGTGGAGAGCAGGGTATTTATTATTTGGTGAGCTTCGAGGAGTACCAAGACCATGAGACTGACCTGGTTCTCTTCTGATGGTCTCCCAAGTGCATTTTCGTTAAGAAATGGAAGAAAACACCTATGTGCCTCTGCATCAGATCTGAGGATGCACGAAGCTAGGTCGCCCAAATGCATATATAGAACCAATGATTATGATTATTTTGGAATATCTTACAGTAGTACATGTAAAAATGTTCGCTTCATTCTTCTTTTAGGCACATTTGAGTTACTACTACTTTCCCAACTTCCTGATATTGCCGGTTGCGGGTGATGTAACTCTACAATGTACGCAATTACGGACAACAGTTCCAGGTTTTTGCACCTAAATTGTTGTAAAGCATGGATCGTTCACATGGAATTATTCCGCCAATGAAAGAATGGGTTTGACGCCATAGAAGTTTAAAATTTTCTGATAGAGTACTCCTTTAATTTGTTGACCCATGGTGATTTGTGTACATGAATAATTGATTAAAAAAATTCAACCTTGCCGCCAGCCTGCTTGGGCAACAAAATAGGCATTACTAGATCATGGCCGAACATCCAAAAACGCATCAACGGCCCAATGTGTTTCTCCTAGATAACGGCCCAATGACTGGACTTGTGCTACACTTTAGCCCTTTTTTTGAAAGTTCTGTTTAGCCCATTCGCTAGAGCAGGAAAGGCCAAGCAGAAGCAGGATGCCATTCATTGCTGCCCTCCTCGCTCCGACGGCGCTGCCGCCGCGCGGCCGCTTTCTTCGGCCACCATGTCCGTTCTCGTCGATAGCTCTTGCCCGCGGGAGGAAGGCCGCACTCTATCTCTGCACGCGGAACATCGTCATCAATCAGTGCAGCATCTACTCCTCCTCATCCGATCCCCTGGCCGCTCCTCGTTCTCGCAGGGGGCCAGGACTTCATCAAGGTGCTTCATTTAGTGAATATGGAAATGATACCTTCGATCTGGATTTACGGATGTAATATAATAGTCTTTTTTCCTAATAGGCCTAGGTTTAATCGAACCTTGGGAAACAACGCTAAAAGGAAATAAAAAGGAAACGTCTACAAGACTTTATTTAATTTCTTTGTTTTACCTTTATTTACCAGACCAATATAGTTTACTTTTATTATGGGTTGATTCAATGGATAGAGATAGGTCAGGGTTGAATATCCACCTGCAGCTGCACATCATATGGGATAAAAGATAATAATAAGCATAGTCATGTGTAATGTTTTAATAGAGATAATCTCTCGTGGGAAACACATCATAATATATTATAGCCCCTAAGAGGCAACAGACATAGCAATGGTCTTTTTGATCCAACCGAGTGCATCACGAAGCACCGGGCTACAAACGATTATTAAGTGTAAAAAACAGATCAAAGCTTTAAGAGATGATGTTGCTGTGATCCCGAATAGGTCGCAAAGCGAAGACCGTATAGCCATTTCTGTCACTGGATTTCCTATGAGATTGCCGCTAGACAAGTATCTCACCTCAATCCTTTATCGATCTCGGGAGTCTGGGGTACCTACAAGTCAAAAGATTGAGACAAGAGACAAAGAAACAAAAAAAAATACAAATCTCTCTTTCAAATAATACACAATGCTCTCATAGATTATATACACATAATCGCTAGAGGTTTATCCACAACCCGCAGCCCGTGAGGACTACTCACTCATAATAATAAGATCAAGAATAGAAAATATTATGCAAAATACTTAGATTGAAATCAAATATTCTTACAATGGTCGCGGAATCATAAGGAGATCTCAAGTACAAAGTAATGTCTATGGCCAATGGAGGGAATGGAAGATGGAAGGGATGGACTATGGTGTGGATCTCCTTTGGTGGTGTTGTGATGCAATCTGAGAATGACGGCTTTCTATGCGGCGATCGAGGCCTCAAAATATATAGGCATCTTTACAAAAGTTATAGGGTTTGACGAGATGAAGCCCCGCCACATGGTACAGGCGGACCCTGCTCGTACTAGTGGTTGTTACGGCTGTAGACGCCTGTCAATCGATCAAGAATTACTTGGTCATGTGGACTTCCTCAAAACCTTCATTATGACTCCTAATTTCGCATTAAAAACGTGATTTTCTGCACAACACAAATCAAAGCAATGGTTTGCATATATTTGCAATTATTAGTCATTAGTGGCAAGGCTAGAGAGTTTCTTGTCAATTGATTGACTAAAAATAATGTTTAAACATGGTGGAAGATGTCTATTTTTGGAGCCATCAAAGTCTCAAAAACTCAAACCTTGATCGCACTCGACCAAGAAGAAACAAAAGAACTATAAGGAATTCAGTGTTTAAACTTAAAACAACAAGAATATGAATTCACTTACGCTTGGCATTCGTATGCGTCGAGCACTTCATTAATTTGAAAGGCTTATCAAAGTTAGAGAGATGACAACAATACTATACAAACTTCAGTTAATCAAGACAATCAAAGTAGAGTTTAATATAAGTACAAATAACTAGAAGTGTAACAATCAATCCAAGTATTCTAGTTAACTCTAGAATGTTTTAATAGCAAAATTGAGTAAGAGAGTTCATGTCCTAAGTAGCATAGAAGTGAAGTGTATTATTGATGTCCACATTAGTAAATCAAGGCTATCAAAACACTTCTAATCCAATCATTGTCTTTCAAGAAAATTCATAAAGTAGTAACAAGACCATGCCAAGGACTTGTTATGTGGATCTTTATTTTTTCCTTCTTCAAGGATCATTGAGTGTTTCTTTTATAACTTCTTGCACAACCTTTGAGAGTACCAATAGTTTTGACCATTACATTGGCACTTATTCCATTCATGTCATCAACTCATAGATGAAATCTGGGGTTACGCCATAGATCGTTCGTAGGCTAGCGGAGTTGTTGGCATCCAAAGGTGTGCATGAGAAACATAGAACTTTTTTAAACTAGTACCACGGTTTGATCTACAAGGTTAGCTTTGGTATGCATCACAATTACCTTAATTTCAATCAAAAACTCCTTTCAAGAGTGTCGACAAGTCTATCAAGACATCTATGGGGTTAAGTATCTTCAAGGGTAAACTCTCAAGACAATCATTCATCAAACAAGTCATAAATTTTAGACTTTTTCTTATTGTACTTATTTGGCAATATTATTTACAAGGCAAGACTCGGTTAGCTAAAGGAACTAGAGCAAAAGCTTCCACAACTAATCATTTATACCAATAAAAAGCTTTACTGTAACTATTTTAAATTACTCCCACTAGCATGACATCTTAGCAAATCAACCAACTAAAATAAACAACTCAAACTTCAAAAGTGGGAGACATAAGACATATCTCTCATGAGTGACTTCATAATCCTCTTCGTTATAGGGATGTGTTCCTTCAAAACTCAAATAAAACCATTCCAATAATAAAATTAAATCAAAGAGGCAAAGTGCGAATCCACATTCACGAAAAAGGGAAAACGGAAAAATCTTTTTATATTTTTGAGGATAGGGATTAAAGAATAGAAAAAAACTTGCAACCAAGCAAGGAACTAAGAAAAGAAAAAAAACGAAAACAAAAGCAAACTAAAATGAAAGCAAAGGAAAAAACAAAAGCAAAGTGTTGGAACAAACCAACATGAGTGTTTTAAAGCTCTCAAGGAGCTGGAGTACAATTACACAAATAAAATTGTCGAGAGAACAAATCCCCAAGCTTAGGTTTTTGCAAGCCCTTTTGTTGCTCATTATGGTGGTGGATAGTCTCCCACGTTTCATTGGCTGCTCCAATCATGAAACTGAGTGGTGAGGTTGGCAGTAGCATCTCGAAGGTTGATGGAGAGCTTTTTCATGTTTTGGATATTTCCTTCGAGATCATAGATATATTCATAGGTGGATGCACATCTTGTTCGGGTCCTTCTTGTTCATCTTCTCCTTCCTCTCCCATGGGTACTTATTGTTGGGGTAGACTTGCCTCAACCTGTACGTCATAACGCAAACGTTCATCCTCGATAGAGAATAGACCATTAGGAAAAGGTGTTGGGATCAAGTATTCTGCTCCAGGTATATCAAGGAAGTATCTACCATTAGTTCTAGAAATCATACCATAAGCTCTCAGAGTAGAAAAACCAAGACGGTGACTTCCTATCAATGGTTGGATGTTACCTAGGTTAATGTGAAGTGCACGTGCAAGAACGGTTATGACTCCTCATTCGCATATGAGAACACGAGACTGCAGAGCTTGATGCTTAAGGTAAAACAAAAGAAGGGCACCCAAATTTGGTGTTAAGTTACAATTAATAATAACAGCTTTAGCGAGGATCGTCATGTCCCCCTTATTGACTCTAATAAACTCACCATGTTCCTACAAGGTGTTAGCAATAACATAAAACAAATAACGAATAGCAGGATGAACAATTTGGTTCCTCTTGGGTGTGTTTCTATGAATTCTCATTCTATTTAAGTATTCTCAAGGTGCAGGATTTAAAACAAAGGTGGTGGAGCATATGTTAGTGGTGTTGTTGGCAAACCTAAAGTAGTGAGCCCATTGGTCGAGTGTCAAGGAGTACTCACAGTTCATATGACGGAAGTTGATGCGATCAACTCTAGGCATTTGCTCCTCGGAACAATAGTGAGAGCACACCATATGCGCCAGGGTGCTGAGAAACTCAAGCATCAAGCGGCGATACGTGGCGACATCCTGAAAGACAAAGTCATACAAACCAATATTGTTGTAGAGTAAACAAATCAACACGAATGCCAAGTTGGTTCAGGATATATGGACACGCCCACTTGGTGGACTTGATTTCTTGGAGCTTGAGACGGTAGAAACAGTTCAACTGAAACTCCTCTATGAACTCGATACCAAGTGACTCGGAGGTCAACATATCAATGGGTGGTGCGGCTTGTTCTGCAGGCATCACACGTGTACGGCTCCTTGTGTTCATCTAAAAATAAATAAATAAAATTGCTAATCAAATTGTTTAGTCCAATAGAAACATAGCATAAATGATCCTCTACACTTCTTACAAAAGAAACTCCTCTAAAAACAATTCTAAGCATGCTCGATATCAAGATTAGCTCAACAACAAGACCTAAGTCTAGATTGATAATGGTGAAAGATTGAGCAGAGTTTTGTTGTAAATAAGTTAGGGATCGAGGAGAAACATACCTTAGATTGATTGGGTGTGAGGAGTCGAAGAAAGATTGAATAAATTTGAATATCCAATGGAGGTGGTTTGGAGTTTGGAGGTAGAAGAAAGAGAATTTTTTGTGTTTTTGAATTTTATGGTTACCTCCTCCTGGGTGATATGGCGGCCGCGTACGTGGTATGGGCGGGCCGGCGGGCGGTACGACCGGAGCCCGCCCGTACTGAGTGGCTAACCTTGGGGTCGACGGTTCCGTTTCGGCGATGCACTCGGTACAAGAGCGTGCAATGGTATTACTGGTCGTTATGCGTGCAGTATATTTGCTTGAAATCTGATGTTTGCTTGGGGGTACGGTACGGGCGGGGGGTACGATCACCTCCGGTCGTACCACTGATCGTTACGACCACTGAGTCCTGCGATAAAAATCAGAATTTCTATTTTCCAAGGCTTCGATGTGGTACAGTCGCATAGTATAGGGCCTTCCGGTTGTACCACTGGTCGTTATGCGGCTAGTAAGCTGAAAAAACTCATATAATTAGGTTAGTAGCTTTGTGCGCCTTTACACATTTAAGAAAATAGCAAAATAACAACAAATAGACTTCATAAAAATCGGCAATACCTTTTAAGCCATGTGTTAGTAAATAAAAGATCGAGGATTACATTATTTTCTTCTCCTCTCTCCAAAGGACTTCTTGAACACTCATTATTTATAAACAAAAACGAAACAAACAAAACTAACACAAGAGTAATAACTTTTTATTTCACATGGGTTGCCTCCCATGAAGCACTTCTAGTTAAGGTCCATTAGCTTGACCTAGATGGTGATCATTTAGGTTTAGTGAGTAGAACACCCACTCCAAAGTAATTGTCTTTTAGTGTAATTATACCATCATCATTATTGGGCTTGGCCTTCTTCTTCCTAGGAAAATGGACTATAAAAGGATCTCTAGATGGTAATCCTATTCTCACATTCCCTTCATGTAAGTTGATTAAAGTTTTAATAGGTCTTAGGAATGGCCTACCTAGAATTATAGGTGCTATGGGATCTTTAGGCGTGTCCACTATAACAAGATCAATAAGAGCAGGACTTCCTTTAATTTCAACAACTATGTTTTCTTTTATCCCAACAGCTTGTTTATAAGTTTAATCCGCTAGCTGGAGTCTCAGTTCAGTAGTTGCAAAAGGCCACAAATTTAACTTGTCAAATAGACTTTTGGAAATTGTTGAGACGCTTGCACAAAGATCACAAAGTGCAGATATCTCATTAACCCCAATTTTAATTTTAATAGTGGGCTCAAATATATCATCTAGCTTAGCAGGAAGCTTATCAGCTAGTCTTTTATACGCCATCTCTAATTCTCAAACTTTACATGCTACTTGTTGAATAATTTGTTGGTACATAGCATCATTACCTTACTCTAAACCGAGATTCTTTACGGTGATTATCTTTAGTAGATCTTCCACGATGTATTCAGGTGTAGGTGCATTGCTATAGTCTAGATCTTCAGGCTTCTGTTCATTTAGTTCCGTTCTCATCATCTTGAGGTGTTCTACCGGATTTGGCTCGGGCTTCCTAGCAAACTTCGCTAGTATGAGAGCTTGGAACTTAGCTACCTTGCCCAACTGAGCCTCCACATTCTTTGTCCTTTCCTATAGAGCCTTGATACCTTCGATCCGAAATACGGAAGTAGTATATCTCTTTTTCCCTTGTAGACCTAGGTTTATCGAATCCTTGGGAAGCAGAAGCGTAGTGAAGTTACTTTAATGGACCTTCGGGAGTTTTAGAATTCCTTTTGTGTTTTTACCGGACCAAGAGTTTGCATTTTTGTTGTTGTCAATCATGGAGAGAGAGGGCCTAGGGCGTTCAGTTTCACCTGTAGCTGTGCAAAACATCTGATGGGAATAAAAGATAGAAATAAAGTATTCATGTAATTGTTAGAGCAAGATAAATTATATGTGGGAAGTGCATCCATAATTGCTATTGCCTCCGCAACCGCTTATAGCAATAACGTTCTAGTCTCATCCATAGAAGAAAGATAACTAATGATATGCACAGTGACATCACCGTTAATCCCACGTAAAGCCCCCCATACAGCTGTACTTCTCCTTCTGTCACTAGGGTTCCCAACCTGCAGATTAGTCATTACTCATACTCCCTATACCTGGCTCAATCCTCGGGGTATTGGGTACCTGAAAAGTCCTTAGATTGAGGCAAAATAGGATACAATAATCATCATGTCATACAAACTAATACATGATCACATCTATGATAAATAACATGCACAAATGCTACATGGCTAGGACAAAGCCCTTAGCCCAAGGAGAATTAATCACACATAGAGATGAGATCAAAGATCATAAACATTGTAGTGGAAATCATGATATTGATAGAAAATAGTCTTATAATGTCACCAATCAAAGATGAGATCTACTATTACAAGTGGTGAAATATGGCTATGGTGGTGGAGAAGGGTTTATAGATTAGATCTAAGTCTATTCCTCCGGCGGCCCTTTGGTGTGGTGGATGGAGATCTGGAGGCGGCTGGGCAGGCTTGGAGACACCCTTTTCTCGTTGCCCGAGGCCTCTTTATATAGAGGTCCCTTCACGAAAGTTGTTCTGTTTGACCTAGGGGTGTTGATGGCAACTATATGACCGCAACTATACGGCTGGAATTTTATTCCGGTCGTATAGTTGGTCGTTAAAGCATTTGCCTCCGCTTCATGACTCCTGGTTTCTTCTGGTTGTGGGAAATCTTATAGCTTTGACTTTAATGTAGTGATTCCCATCATCAAACGTCATTATCTGCACAGGGAAAAATAGAAAGAAAGGATTGCATACCCCTTTGATCATTAGGCATTAGCGGAAGGGTTTAGAGAGATATTTCATCAAAAATATGAATAATATCCAGTTTAAATATGGATGTAGATGGCTATATTTCAGAGCCATCAAGCCTGCACATCATTTATAATTGCAACGGCTTGGTTAGATAATTTACCTATACTACTTTCATGGTTCTCCGTGATTCTAATAAGCATACTATTTTGCTCGGTTTGAGCTTGCATAAAGGTTCTAACAGTTTGTTCAAACGATAGATTGCCATGATTTGCTTCATTGTGATTATCATAATTATTGTAAGGAGCTCCTACAGGATTAGAATAATGTTTTTGAACATTAGAAGCAAAATTTGGGTTCTTTCAAGCAGGATTATAAGGAGTACGAGCTATAAAATTAACATCATTAACATCGGTAGCGATAGCATTAACTTGGTTATCTTCCTTACCCTTTACTTTGTTGAGTAACTCATCTACCTTAGATGTAAGCTCTTCATTGTTTACCTTGGTGGCTAAATTCACCATTTTTGAGGTTCTTTCCATATGCAATTGGGCATGGTTGTTTTGCATATCATCAAGTAATTTATTTGCAACACTCACTTGCTTTCCCATGATTATTCCTCCTGCTACAGTATCTAGCATAGACTTAGATATTGGGTTAAGGCCATTATAAAATAAACGTAATATGAGTCATTCTTCCATCCCATGACTAGGACAGTTCATTATGGCTTCTTTCATCCTTTCCCATGCAAGCACTAGTGGCTCGCGATCTTCTTGTCTAAAATTTGTAATGTTGGATCTTAGTTGCATAGTTTTAGTTGGGAGAAAATAATTAGTCATAAAAAGATTTGTACATTCCTCCCAAGATTTAATAGTGCCCTTAGTGTAATACCTCAGACCCTACACTCTAAGCTCAAGTCTGGATGAACCCAAAAGTGGATAAGGGATTCTACCGCGGAGGCCCAAGGCCACCCACCTGTACGCCCGTAGAAGCGAAGCAGGGCAAACAACCACCCTACCCACTTTCAAGAACATCGGGACAATAGCGAGCGGCGTAGTCGACAGGTAAAGCGATAAAAACATACACAAATGAGTATGTATGTCACCGATATAAAATAGACATTAGACCTACACCATCTAAAAACAAAAGAAACAGAAGCATTCAACACCATACGGCAAGATCCAAATATCCTAGATTGGGATAATAGCTTAGGATACATCCTCATACATCACACATCAGAGTATCACGCGAAAGCGGAAAACAAGATCCAAGTACGGATAAGAAGCAAATTGGCATAAGATGCCCTGAAAATAAGCACATCCCGCCCATGGATCTCATGGATCTCCATCCCCAAAATCTCTACACTTGACAGTCATTGCCACCATCATAAGTCTCTTCGACCCAGTAACCTTCCTGAGAGTATACATGTCTACATGAACAAAATATTTATCGTGTGAGACCCTAGGGGTACTCAGCAAGTCTCAATGCATCTAACCGGAACGATCTGGAGTGACGCAATTGCAACGGAAGATAATAGCTAAATAGTTCTATAGAGACACACTACAACATCCGCCCAACCAGAGATGGACGGACGCTCGTTAATTAGTAACAATAGTTATATAATCAACATAAATAAAAATCGCTCGCCCTCCTTCTCGCTTACCGATGAGACGATGGATGAACATCCCATCCATCGGCAAATTTATTAACCATTCCATGAGTGTTGCATTATTTACTAGTCATGTCTTAGTCAAATTAAGGCGGTGCTTTAGTTATGCTTGTCTATCATCGAGAAACTATGCTCCAAGTTTTCCATAACCGTGGACATGGCTTTTAGAAATATTTACCATACATGGGTGCACAAATAGCACCACACACGCCATCAACCTCGGGAAGAACCAAATAAAAAAGCAATGAGGCCTCACGACAATGCATTCATAGGATTCATAAATTATTTCAGAGGGCCACCCCAATAAGCTACCCGCAATAAAGTTGGCCGGCTCCGAGATGGACCCATGGTTTATGACAATGGCGGTAAATGACTGGAAACCTGAAAGTGTGACTGGGCTTATCGATACAGCATAAATGTGGCACAGGGTTCCTAAACAGTATAGGCGCTCCACACGCAATCTTCAATAAAGCAGTAAAACATGTCATAAGTACATGATAGTAGCCTCAAGAAATAAAGTGTGAATCAAGCTCAGGTGAATGGGAATCCATAGAGTCTCTCGAATGTGGATAGTGCAAATAGTCAAGGAACAGGAATCAAGTACTCAGGGTCCTACGTGACACAAGTGAGCGTGGAAGAACCAAATAATAGCTATTGTCCACCGGTGCCTCTTTCTTTAGTTGTCTCATTACCATACATGTTAAGTTGTTTAGGTACCTCATTATCTGAAGACTCACACAAACCCTACACATGAAGTTCTACGACTCGCATGGCTCAAACAACTCCTGTAGTAATGGCTCATAGGATGGAGGACACAAGCTTCAGTGGGGTTTAAGAGTAAAGGCTATGCAATACTTAGGACTCAATTTAATGCAATCGTGACTCAATAATGCAATAATAAGATAGATGCATATGTGCTATATGTATGCAAGAATGGGAGAATGCTTGCCTATCAGTTTAATTGTGAAATAGGAAGGATTCGGGTAATACTCCTGAGGCTACTAATGTTCTCCTTGCTTAGCGTCGGATAAAAACCAAACACACAACGGGCCGAAATAAATACATTTCACAATCATATAAATCATATGCAACAAGCAAACAAGGTATGCCTTGATGGAATGATGCACAATTTCATGACATAGCATAGCATGGCACGGGTGAGGTGTGGAAACAATAATAAAGCACTTTATTTAATTAATTAGGCATGTTTTACTCCCATAAACAGTTCTGAATATTTAATATTTATGTGATGCATGCTCCAATTCATATCATGGAATGCATAATCAAAACAGGCTTGTCACGTTGATCGATTTATACATATTATTTTTCGAATTTGGAATTATGGAATTAAAGTTATGAATTTATTAAGAAAAGGGCATTTATTGACATTTAAATAATTTCGAAATTTTAAATTGCTAAAAAATTATTTTGGATGGCGTACTTGAATTCCTGGCATTTTTCTGATAAAAAAACATATATCATATGAATTATTTGAATTTATGAATTAAATTTATTATTAAATACAAAACAATTAAATTAGGGTCAAAAGTCAAAAGTTTGACTAGTTAGATTTGACTCTGGGAAAATTTGAAAATATGGTTGAATTCATATTTAAATTTGAATCACATTTCATTTTGAATTTTTTGTCAAATTCGAAATATATAAAAAGGTATGAATTATATTAGATATATTCAATATTCTGCATTTTTATTTATATCAGAAAAATTGTTGGGGACTTTTGTTATGCAGGGCCACTTACCCATAATGATAGACAAGCGGGTCAGGGCCTTCTGAGGGTCCACGCACACGACAACCAGGTTGTGGCTGACACGTGGGTGAGCCGAGGACGGGGGTGAGATTTTCCAAAAGGAGGGTACCTATTTTGTAAAAAGGCAAGGGTGTGTGACAGGTAGGGCCGTAGGGGCTGCGGGCTACTGAAACGAAAAAGGGCAAGGTTCGATCTGCAAAATATTCTGGGATATCTGTCGATACTGACGAAGATTCCACCGTGCGCAGCAGACCAGCGTAACTTCGACGGACGGTGGCGGGGGACTAGTTGTGAAACTCACGGGGACGCAAGAATGGAAGTTGGAGAGGACAGAACCATCTACAAGTTCTGTGCAGAAAAATTCACCGAAGGAGGACCGTAGGGCTAGGAGAACTACGAGGAACAGAGGGGATGCAAGCGCTGCTGCTGCTGTCAGTACGTGCGCGCCGTGGCGTGCGATTTTCTGGCGAGGTTGGCGACGGCTGTGGTTGACCAGAGCGGACGTGGCTGGTGGCTACGGAAAGCTGGAGGTGTGGGCTACCCCAAACGCTTCATCATCGACGGCAGTTCGGGCCAAGGATGGGGTGGGCTTGCGGCGAATAGGTATGGGCGAGCGACTGCTGCATGAGCGCCTCCAACGAGCGGTGGCGCACCCACAGGGCGTTCGATGGAAGGCTCCGGCGACACAGGGCACGAGAGGGAAGGAAACCATGCCAGGGAGGATGAGGGGCTCACCAGTGACCATATGTTGTAGAAAGCATGCTCGAGGTGGAACAGAGCAGCGGTGGGGCTCAGCGAGTTTCACCTCGGTCTTTCCATGGACACGACAGCGCACAAATGGCTCCAGCGAGGTCTAGCAGCGATCCATGGTGCAGGTCACCAAGGAAGGAGCGTAGGGTCTTCTGGTACTCTTGTGCAGCCTAGAGGAGCTCTAGGTTGTAGAGGAGGAGTGGATGGATGGGGTTGACTAGGGTTTTGGCTCCATGGTCATGGCGGCTTGGTGAGGAAGAAGAGAGGGAACCTAGGGTTGTGGGATCTCGATCCAGGGTCTAGGTAGTTGGGGTAGATATGGAGGGGGGTCGAAAGTCACATGGCTACTGGCTGCTTTGCAAAAGAGAGAGAGATGGGCTCGGGAGTAGCTAGGGTTTTCTCTCTCTTCTTTGTCTCGAGGCCAAGCGAGGAAAGGAGGGTGGTCCAGGAAGGGGCTCAATGGCCTTCTGATCAGCAAGAAAGGATGGAGAGGGTTAGATAGAGAGGGGTGTGGTGGTGGCGCATGGGTACACGGGCCATGGTCGCATGACCATGGTGGCCTCGATTATTTTAGGGATTAGGTGGGGCTGATGGTGTTAGGGTTTAGTTAGCTTAGGGTTTAGGAGGTGGTTTGGTTTGTGTTTTAGCCAAAACACAAGATAGGGTAGGTGTAGCTAGTTAGTTTAGTGAGAAAGGTAACTCCTCTTAACCTCTCTTTCTCTCATAGATTTAGGTTTATTTTTAAGAAAAGGTATTTAAATGAGCTCTCAAGAAGATCACAAGACCAACAAACTAAGGGAGAAAGAAGAAGAGAAGAAAGATCATCATGGGGATTTTGTTTGGAATGATACTACCTCACATGAATTAATAACATGCAAGCTTACTCCCAAGAATCCAAAGAATTCAATTAATTCAAATGGAAGGAGAAAAGGTGCAAGTGTTGCATGGGCCATGCATGTGATATACATGCCACAACTAGTAGTGAAAACACTAGAATTCCACATGGTCATATTTGTCCATGCATGCATTCAAAAATAGTTGAACCATGGCCCCACAAAACAACAAGATTGCACTCATATGAATATAGATAGCATATACACACATGTGAAGCTAAGTGGCCATTATAGTGTGTATTTCCCACTAAATCATCTTGTAGCCAAGCATAGTTTCACACATGAGCATATATTAACTAAAACCATATGGAAGCTAAATAAAAGGAATTCTACCCACATGGAATGCAAAGGTGGCCATGGGACTCCACATACTTAATATTGTGAAAAAAATAGATATCATGTATGGGAGCATGTAGATTTAGAAGTGGATCCATCTTATTATATGTGTGCTAGACAAATGCCAAAAGAAATGTGAGTGTTCATATATAGTTTGGATGGTGGAATTATAAGGTGGTGACAAGAAAGGTGGTGGAGTCAATAAAAGATATGCCCCCAACTCAACTTGGGCATGAAGCAAATTATCAAGAAGCAAATACAATATATCAAGAGGCAACTACAAGTGATACAATATAAATGCATATGGGATAAGAATCAAATAGAGGGGTTTTATATGATGCTCAAATGCAAGGTGGCATGGTGACATGACCATGATATAATGATGATGCAAGAATACATGTAGGAAGTAGCATTTTATTATTAGACCATGTAGCATTACAAGGTTTAGAACATTGGGATGGTACACTTAGGTAGAGCTAGCAACTAGTCCTTAGCCTTTCCTCTAAGAGAGAAAGGAAACAAACGTAATTTAACAATATTTGGATCTACATCCTTAGCACGCATCATGTCACAAATTTCAATAAAAGTATTTAAGTGCAAACCTGAATCCTCAGAAGATGAGCCCCAAAATTGGTTTTGCTGAACCAAACTTGAAAGGTTAGGCTTAATTTCATATGCTTCCGCATCAACGGTGGGCTGAGTAATAAGTGCACGAATAAAATCATCAGTGGGAGTAGCATACTCCCCAAGTCTGTTTTGAGCCATGGCCCATTTATTTTTGGTATATTTTTAAGTAAGGGAAATGAATAACAAGTAACTAATTTTATTAGGTTTTCAAATACATAACAAGAAAGTAAACTAAGAACACGAAATAAACTACAAACAAATAATAAAACTAAAAACAAGGTCTCTAGTGACCTCACTGGGATAGAGAAATTGCTTCCCGGCAACAGCACCAAAAAAAGGTTGATACTTTCGATCTAGATTCACGGATGTAGTATAATAGTCTTTTTCCCTAGTAGACCTAGGTTTAATCGAATGGGAAACAATGCTAAAAGGAAACAAAAAGGACATGTCTACAAGACTTTGTTTCTTCGTTTTACCTTTGTTTATTGGACAATCTAGTTTACTTTTATCGTAGGTTGATTCAATGGATGGAGATAGGCCGGGGTTGAGGATCCACCTGCAGTTGCACATCATATGGGATAAAAGATAATAATAAGCATAGTCATGTGTAATGTTTTAATAGAGATAATCTCTTGTGGGCAACACATCCTAATATACTAGAGCCCCTGAGAGGCAACATGCATAGCAATAGTCTTTTGATCCAACCGAGTGCACCACGAAGCACCGGGCTACAAACGATTATTAAGTGTAAAACACAAATCAAATCTTTAAGAGGTGATGTTGATGTGATCCCGAAGAGGTTGCTAAGGGAAGATCATACAACCCTTTCTATCACTAGGTTTCCTATGAGATCGCCGTTAGACAAATATCTCACCTCAAGCCTTTATCGATCTCAGGGGTCTTGGGTACCTACAATTCCAAAGATTGAGGCAAGAGACAAAGAAAAAAAGATAGAAATCTCTTTTTCAAACAATACACAATGCTCTCATAGATTAGATGCACATAATCGCTGCGAGGTTTCTCCCCAACCCACAGCCCGTGAGGACTACTCACTCATAACAATAAGATCAAGTATAGAAAACATTGTGCAAAATACTTAGATTGAAATCAAATATTCTTACAATGGTCACCGAATCACAAGGAGATCTTAAGTACAAAGTAATGGATATGGCTAATGGAGGGGATGGAAGATGGAAGGGATGAACTATGGTGTGGATCTCCTTGGTGGTGTTGTGATGCAATGTGGGAATGGCGGCCTTCTGCACAGCGGCCGAGGCCTCAAAATATATAGGCATCTTCACAAAAGTTGTAGGCTTTGACAAGACGAAGCCGCTGCCACATGGTATGGGTGGACGGTACGGGTGGACCCTACCCGTACCAGTGGTCGTTACGGTTGCAGACGCCTAGCAATGGCTCCAGAATTACTTGGTCATGTGGACTTGCTCAAAACCTTCATCATGACTCCTGAAAGTGTGGTTTCCTGCACAACACAAATCAAATAAATGGTTTGCATATCTTTACAATTATTAGTCATTTTAGTGGCAAGGCTAGAGAGTTTCTTGTCAACTTCTTGACTAAAAACAATGTTTAAATGTGATGGAAGATGGTTATTTTTGGAGCCATTAGGAAACAAGCAGGATGATGCAGGTAATGGTGACCCTCTATGAGTCGCTTGAAGGTGTTCCGTACACACCTAAAGACATGGCAAACTTCAGAGTATCAATTCGAGCTGAGAATAGGTACACAGATATGCAAGATACATTTGCATACAACATACTGTACTAATGCGTATAACATGCCTTTTGCTCCATTTATAGGAATAAATAGCCATGGATAGTCTATCCAGTTTAGATGTGGGCTCTATTAGATTTATATGGGTGTGTCCCATGTAGGCAACTCATGTAGTTTAACAAATCCTGAAATCTCAAGGCCCATCTATTATGGAAGCTTGGCAGCTATTGTTGGAGATATGCCCAAGAGGCAATAATAAAAATGGTTATTATTATATCTTTGTGTTTATGATGAATGTTTACATCCCATGCTATAATTGTATTATTAGGAAACACTAATACTTGTGTGTTTTGTAAACATATAAGAGTCCCTAGTAAGCCTCTTGTTGAACTAGCTTGTTAATTAATTAATGATCATGGTTTCCTGATCATGGACATTAGGATGTGATTAATAACAAGGTTATATCATTAGGAGAATGATGTGATGGACATACACCCATAGTAAGCGTAGCATAAGATCAAGTCATTAAGTTCGTATTGCTATAAGCTTTTAAATGCATAGTAACCTAATCCTTCGACCATGAGGTTGTGTTAATCACCATCACCGGATGGGTACTTTGATGACATCAAACGCCGCTTTGTAACTGGGTGGTTATAAAGGTGCCATTGGGTATTCTGAAAGTATGTGTTGAAGCACATGGACCAAGATTGGGATTTGTCCATCCATATGACGGATAGATATGCTCTGGGCCCTCTCGGTGGAATGTCATCTAGTTAGCTTGCAAGCATGTGACTGGGTCACAAGGGATGACATATCACGGAACGAGTAAAGAGTACTTATCAGTAACGAGGTAGAACTAGGTATGGAGATGCCGACGATCAAACCTCGGATAAGTATAGTATCGCGTGACAAAGGGAATTGGTTTCATATGTAAATGGTTCAATCAATCACGAAGTCATCGTTGAGTATGTGGGAGCCATTATAGATCTCCAGGTCCCGCTGATGGTTATTGATAGGAGATGTGTCTCTGTCATGTCTACATATTCACGAACCATAGGGTGACACACTTAAGGTTCGAAGTTGTTTTAAGTAGATATGGAATGTGCGTTGGAGACCGAATGTTGTTTGGAGTCTCGGATTGGATCCGAGACATCACGAGGAGATCCGGAATTGTCCGGAGAATAAGATTCATATATTGGGGATCATTTTCTGAGTTAGGAAATGTTCCGGAGTGTTTGTATGAGGATTCTAGAAGGTTTCGAAATGTTCCGGAAGGTTCTAGAAGATATCTTGGAGTTTGCTTGAAAACCAAGAAAGGGATCAAGGAGTCATTGTCGGGCAAGACAAGGAGTCGTGGGGGAGGAGGACTCCTCCCCCCCTCCCCAATCCGCCGGCCATAGGAGGGAGGGGAGTCCTACTAGGACTCCCCCTCCCATGGCGCCTCCCCCCTTTAAATAGAGGGGTGGGGGCGCCACCTCCAAGCCCTACTCCACAACTCCAAATCTCCGCCGCCTCTCTCCTCCTCCTTTCTTCTGCTCAGGCTTAGGCGAAGCCCTGCAAAATTCTCTACTCCACCACCACCACGCCGTCGTGCTGCTGTGATTTTGTGGAGAAGATCTACTACCTCCGTTGCTCGCTGGAACGAGGAGAGGAAGGTCTGCTTCGACTCCGCACGTGTGACCGACTGCGGAAGCGCTGCCGGAACGCGGCGCCAGAAGGATCATCCACACGATCTTAAGATCGGCAAGTGATCGACTACATCAACCACAAGATCTAATCTCGTAACGCTTTCGGATCTACAAGGGTTAGTACAGATCTATCTCGTTGCACATGTCTAATAGATTAGATCTTGGCTTTTATCTAGATTAGATCTGGGTTTTGTTCGTTCTTGCGGTAGAATTTTTTTGTTTTCCATGCTACGAACCCATCAGCTATGTGGGAGACAAATTTTGGTCCCACATTGATTGTTGGGAGAGAGTTGGACCAGCTTATAAGGTGAAATGTTTCACTCCCACTAAGTGAGTGAGAAGAGAAGGACTCCACGCGAACTCCTCCGCTGCCGCCCGCTCGCCTCGCTCGCACGCGCGACGCGTTTCATGAATTGAGTTCGAGTTAGAAACTTATTTTTTGGAAGACTAAATTTTTGCATGGTGCACCAGCTATTGGGTACGTGTCAACATTACCGTGCATGTTTGACGCGTGTCCTCATCTTCCACCACGTGGCAACTCGGTCGGCTCACCTCCCAGGCTACAGAGAGAAGGATAGAAAAGATCTAGTAGTAACTTGTTCTTTCTTTATCTCTCTCACCTTGTTCCTATTGATGTGCTACTCTTTAGGCTTCCCCATTCGAGTGACTATGTGCACTACCGTCCGAGAGAGAAGGCCTCCAAATTCCTCGTCGAGATCTTGCACCAAGAGACGATGATACATTGCAAATGTATCTATAATTTTTGATGTTCCATGATTGGTTTTATCTACTTTCTTATGTTTTGTCCACACTTTGGAGTACTTTTCATATGATTTCTTGGACTAACCTATTAACAAGATGCCATAGTGCCAGTTGCCTGTTTTCTTCTGTTTTTGGTTCCAGGAAAGTCAGAAAATGAATATTCTCGGAATTGGACCGGACAAAAGCCAAAGTTGATATTTTCCCGGAAGACTCACGGAGCCAGAAGGAGAGACGGAGAGGGCCACATGGCAGCAACACCATGTGGTGGCGCGGGCTAGCCCTAGCCACGCCACCAGGTGGTGTGGGCCCCCTGGCACTCCACCGACCTTGCCCTTTCGCCTATATATTCCTCCCAATGCGAAAACCCTAAAGAGTCAAGCCTCCAGCCACAAAAGGTTCCACAGCGCCGCCGCCACCGAAGGGGAGATTCGGGGGACAGAAAGTCTCTGTTCCGGCACCCTGCCGGGACGGGGAAGTGCCCCCGGAGCCATCTCCATCACCATTGCTGATTCCCATGATGAGTAGGGAGTAGTTCTCTCTCGAGGCTAAGGGTTCTACCGGTAGCTATGTGTTCATCTCTCTCTCTATGCATGATCATATTGTGATCATGAGCTTGTAATCTATAGATCTACCTTGCTACTCAAGTGCTTTAATAGATCTCTGCTCTCCCCATGTGTGTGAAAGTGACAGCGTGCACACCATGGTGGCACTTAGGCTAGAGATTACAAATACTTGTTATGAGTTATATTTGGAGTTGGATGTCTTTATGAAATTGTGGTGTTTTTTGGAACCATCTAGTGCTCAAGGTGACAGTGTGGGGTTGTCAAGATGGGAAAGGCTTACTTTGAGGTGTGCTGTTATAGCCCTACCATCGATTAGAGTGTCCAACCGGAGAGTAGTTAAGAGCAGTATCATGAAGATAATATATTTATATGAGAGTGTTCACTAGTGAAAGTATGATCCCTAGGCCTTGTTTCTAAGCATTGATACACCGTTTGCTACTAGATCTGTTACATGTTTGCTTGCTTCCATGTTTATTTCAGTTTGCCTTTAGTCTCTTCCATGCCATCAAGCTATTTTCTATCACCATTACCACTTATAATTATTCATACCACTTGTATTTCACTATCTCTTCGCCGAACTAGTGCACCTATACACTTGACAAGTGTATTGGGTGTGTTGGGGACAGAAGAGACTTCTTGTATCTTGATTGCAGGGTTGCTTGAGAGGGAATACCTTTGACCACTTCCTCCCTGAGTTTGATAAACCTTGGGTGATCCACTTAAGGGAAAACTTGCTACTGTTCTACAAACCTCTGCACTTGGAGGCCCAACAACTGTCTACAAGAATAGAAGTGCGTAGACATCAGAGCACATCAGTAAGTTTCCCTCAGTTATGAAACCGAGGTTATCAATCCAGTAGGAGCAAGGAAACACCCCAAAGGTGTTGCTAGCTGAGCCTTGGCAGGGCGCACTTCTGGTGCTAGTAGCAACGTGGAGACCTGCACAACACAACCACACAACTCTGTCCCCTACTTGCGATGAGGTTATCAATCTCACCGGTTTTGCTGAAAACTAAGGATTAAACGTATCGAATGGAAGTAAGTAATAGTTTGCAGAAAGTAAACACAAAGAAGTAAACAGTTTGTAGATAGTATGTAAAAGAAAGGACCAGGGTCCATAGTTCACTAGAGGTGGCTCTCCTTAAGATAAATAACATGTTGGGTGAACAAATTACAGTGGGGCAATTGACAAACATTGAGAAATCATACAAGCATATACTAATCATCTTGACTCCTTTGAGACTTGATTGGGCATTACAACATTATACATAGACCGCCATCCAACTGCATCTATGACAAATAATCAACCTTTAGGTTATCATCCGAACCCCCTCCAGTATTAAGTTGCAAGCAACTTAATAATGCTTTACAAATTGCGTGTAAAGTAAACAATATGATTGTTCTATGAACAAAGGATTGTTGTTTTCTCCCTAGTAGCAACAGCACATCTAGTACCTTAGAGATTTCTGTCACTTCCCCAGATTACCAGAGGCATGAACCCACTATCGAGCATAAATACTAACTCTTGGAGTTGCTAGCATCTACTTGGCCAAGATAGCTACTAACAAAGGAAAGCATGCAAGATTACAAATAACAAAGACATGATAGAATCAATAATCAATCTGAAATAGCATCTCAATATCCATCGGATCCCTGCAAACACAACCTGCAGAATTACAAATATATGATCTTGATCATGAACGGAGCTCACAAGATCTAAACATGATAGCACAAAGGAGGAGATACAGCCATCTAGCTACTACATGGACCCGTAGTCCAGAGATGAACTACTCCCGCATCACACCGAAGGCTTGCATGATGATGAAGAAGGCCTCCAGGGTGAATTCCCCTCTCCGGCAGGGTGCCAGGAAGAGCTTCAGATCCCTTCCGATCTAGGGATGGAGATGACGGCGGCTACAGACTCTTTCGTGGATTTTTTATCGGGTACTTAGGGTTTTGGTATCGAAGGCAATATATAGGCGGAAGGAGAGGCCGAGGGGTAGCTAGGATCGGCTAGACCACCCCCTAGCGTGGGCCAGGCCTGGCCGCGTGGCCAGGTGGTGTGGCCGGCCCCCAGCCCTTTCCCGTCTCGTATTCTGGCATCTGACGACTTCCGGAAAATAGGCACTTTGGCTTTTGTCCCGTCCAATTCCGAGAATATTCATTTTCTGACTTTCCTGGAACCAAAAACAGCAGAAAACAGGCAGCTGGCACTATGGCTCTTGTTAATAGGTTAGTCCAAGAAATCATATGAAAAGTACTCCAAAGTGTGGACAAAACACAAGAAAGTAGATTAAACCAAGCATGGAACATCAAAAATTATAGATACATTTACAATGTATCAATTAGCATGATGGTTTTGTACTAGAAGGTTGAGAAAGAAAGGTGTGTAGTTTAAGAAATATTTGTATGGCCTCAAACAAGCTCCCAAGCAATGGCATGAGAAGTTTGAAAGAACTTTGACATCTCTGGGCTTTGTTGTAATTGAAGCACAAATGTGTATACTACCTCCATGGTGGGGCGAGGGAGTTATCCTATGTCTATATGTTGATGACATATTAATTTTTGGGACACGTCTCAAAATGATTAATGAGGTCAAAACCTTCTTGTCTAAATGTTTTGAGATGAAGGATCTTGGAGAAGCTTATGTTTTCCTAAACATCAAGCTACTGAGAGATGGGAATAATGGGATTACACTTGTGTAATCACATTATGTGGAAAAGGTGTTGAGCAGATTTGGATAAGATGATTGCAAATCCTCTCCCGCACCTTATGATCCTAGTGTGTTGCTTCAGAAGAATCAAAAAGAGACTAGAGATCAACTGAGACACTCTCAGATTATTGGCTCACTTATGTATTTAGCTTGCACTACAAGGCCTAACATCTCGTTTGCTGTGAGAAAACTTAGCCGATTTGTGGCCAACCCGGGAGATGATCACTGGCATTCTCTTGAGAGAGTAATGCGCTATCTAAAGGGAACAATGAGCTATGGAATTCATTATACCGAGTATCCAAGAGTACTTGAAGGGTATAGTGATTCAAACTGGATATCAGATGCTGATGAGATAAAGGCCATAGGTGGATATATATTCACTCTTGGCGGTGGCGTTGTTTCATGGAAGCCTTGCAAGCAGACCATCTTAACGAGGTCAACTATGGAAGCAGAACTCACAACATTAGATATTGCGAATGTCGAAGTAGAACGGCTCCATGAACTCTTAACAAATTTGCATATGGTTGAAAAACCAATATCGGCAATCCTTATGAGATGTGGCAACCAAACTGTGATTGTCAAAGTGAACAGTTCTACGGATAATATGAAGAGTTCAAGACATGTCAAGAGAAGACTGAATTCTATCAGAAAGCTAAAAAACTCCAGAGTTATAGCATTGGATTATGTCCAAACGGCCAAGAATATGGCAGATCCTTTTATGAAAGGACTATTAAGAAATTTGATAGAAAATGCATCGAGGGAGATGGCTTTGAGACCCACGAGAGTTGTCATGGGGGTAACCCAACCTATGTGATCAGAGATCCCGTGAATTAGGACATGGAAAAATAAACCAAAACAACTGAGTTGAGAGAAACTTTTAATACTCTCAATCCGTTGTAGATGCAATTCTCTCATAGCATACTGTCAGGAAGGTTGATTACATCTTATGTCTCCTTGGGAGCAAAGACGTAGTCCTACAAAGCGATCTTTAAAGAAGATATCTATATGAGCTACACTTCTAGTCACAGTGTATGAGACTTGGCTGAATCTCTAGGAAGCTCATGAAAGGCTGAGGAGTATGACTTATAAGATCTACCTGAGGGGTAGCCTATGGCAACCAAGTACCGGTAACGACATTGAGTAAAACTTTTGCACAAGACTGAAAATTCAAGGCTTGGTCCATTGTTCAGTTGTAATCAAGCGTATCTCTTTTTCTAGGTGGAAGTTCAACTAAACAGTCTCCACTGAACTGTAGGTATATTAAATAGTGATTGGAACTAATGAGCCATATGATGTGCCTCTGAGATCTGGTGGAGGATTGTTAGATTTATATGGGTTGTGGCCCATATAGGCACCTATGTAGTCTAATAAATCCTGAAATATCAAGACCCATCTATTATGGTAGCTTGGGAGCTATGTCGGAGACAAAGTTTAGTCACACATTGCTAGTTGGGAGAGAGTTGGGCCAGCTTATAAGGTGAGCGGTTTCACTCCCACTAAGCGAGTGAGAATAGAAGGATTCCACGCGCACTCCTCCTCCTCCGCCGCTTGCCTCGCCTGCACGCGCTACGCGTTTTGTGAATCGACTTCGAGTTAGAAACTCATCTTGTGGAAGACTAAATATTTGCATGGTGCACTAGCTATTGGGTACGTGTCAACATTCGTGTGCATATTTAACGCGTGTCCTTATCTTCCACCGCTTGGCGACTTGGTCGGCTCACCTCTGAGGCTATAGAGAGAGGGGCATAGCAGATATAATAGTAATATGTTCTTTCTCTATCTCTCTCACCTTATTCCTCTTGCCGCACTGCTCTCTAGGCTTCCCTATCCTGGTGACTGCGTGCACTGCCGTCCGGGAGAGTAGACCTCCGAAGCCCCGTCTGTCGAGATACTACATCGAGTGACGAGCGATAAGGTTTTTGGGGAGTGTCTCAGTGCGACTACTTGCCTCTGTTTGTGTGTTCTTCTTCATCAACCGACGACCTCAATAGCACCATGGGCGACATCGACAAAGACCAGGCAGCTGCTGCGGTGACAACATTCCCGGTCAACTTGTACATGCTATTCCTCTCTCCGTATGCACTAGTTATTGCTAGATTTACAAATCTACTACATGTTCTTGTTCTTATGCATGTGTTTAGATCTGCTAGTGCTTACATGATGTTGATTTCGGTAATTAATCTCATGCGAAAATTGCTTAAGAATCCAACAAGTTCTTAAGGAATGACCTCGGTTCTAGTTTTGACTGGCTATTTGAGTCTTTCCTAATTGCCATTGATGGTCTAGCTCCAATAAATATCATTTACGAATCAGGATTTTGGAATGAGGTTAGGCATAGATAACAAGTTCCCCAACACTAGGCATAGGAACTGCCTTTGGCATATAATTGAGAAAGCAACAAAAGAGATTGGTCCTTTAGTTGCCAAGATTCCTAGCCTATGAGAAGTGTTCAATGATTGACTAAATTGCAGCTTGTCATGGGGGAATTTGAAGAAAGGTGGAATGACATAATGGAATGACATAATGGAATGACATGCTAAGTTCTAGACTTGTATGAGAAAAGAAGCTACTAGGTTCTGACATACTCTATGCACTCCTTCTGCCCATTCCTGCAGACAACCCAACGTAGCGAAGGCATTAATGCAATGCTGAAACAATATATCAATCTTTCAAATTTAGTCCTCGAGTTTGTTCGTCCATATGCTGTTATCCAAGAAAGATAATAAAAGCACAAAACAAAGGAGAAGCAAACTCATCCCTAACTACAACTAAGACATGGTGCTGACATCCCATCGAACAACACATGTCAACGATGTACACACGTGGCATATACAACCGTTTTCAGAAGAAATGTTATGCACCATGTCCTATAGCATAGCATAGACCGGTGTTCGTCAACCAGATCGTTCACCTCCAAGAAGACACTTTATGTGGAGTCGGGCCCGTATCGCACACATGTGTAGGAGGTTCGACCGCGTAGGGACTAATATAGGAGGCCCCCAATTTTTTATGCTAAATATTATTTAGTGCTACTAATGACATATTTAGTTGGGCCTAATAAATCCATTGAACCATTCCACCACTTAGGAATTTGTCTAGAATTAACTCTATATGTAGCTCCCGACTCACTCACACACGCCTCCCTTCTATCTGTTTATTCTCTTTCTCATCCGGCTAGAGCAATTATGGATTTAATTCCTTCATGATTTTTGCAGAATAGACCCATTGCATACATAATTTTGTTGACTATTTTGGTGACTGTTGCACCCACGGAGAGAAGTTTTTCTAAGTTAAAGTTGTTGAAGCCATACTTAGGTTCGACAATAGCAAAAGAAAGACTTGATAGATTGGCTATAATAACAATTGAAAACTACAGTTTAAAGAAACTTTCTTATGAAGAAATAATTGAATATTTCATCTCAGGAAATGCTAGAAAGATGGCGTGTTTCCGGTAAAGATTTTATCTTAATGAGTACTATTGAATTATGTTATCACTTACAGAGAATTAATCAGCCAGTGGAATATTCGGCAGCAGTAATTTAATTCGAATTTTTTTCTTTTTTATTAGTAGTCTTATATTTTGCATTTTGATGAGCCTTGTTTTGAAGAATTCATGGAATAATACATTTTCAGAAATAGGTATTCGGTTTGATCTGGGAAGAGAACGTAAAAATGTTCCTTGACTATAATAAAATCTAGAGATGTGTTGTATAAGTGAGCATGAATTTCTTATCATTCAATAAGCATCTTGTATTTCATAAAAAATAGGGGTTATATAGGCCTTACGTAAGGGTCAGTCTATCCAACTTTCAGGTATTAGGATATAATTATCATAAGAGATTCCTACCATATCATAAGACTCACCTTTTTAAAAATTGGCACTTCTCCAAATCCAGAAGACATACGGAATTCTAGGATTATCCTTTTGGGCAAAGACTTTTATGTAGACTTCTTTTGGATTATCTATACCATACTGTATTCTCGTAAGATGATACACGTAATTCTTCTAAAAATTGTACCACTAAACTAAAAATAAATATAACACAAAACCATGTTCTTAATTTTGTTACGTTTGAGGGCCAATTTTATTGTTTCGCACCGGACCTCCATTTCCTCGTGTATGGCCCTGTGTGGAGTTTCTGATCAGGAAATGTTTGTATCGTTTTTCTGAACAATGGCCTTGGGTTGCTCAGTGAAGTGCAGATCGTTCAAAAAAAAAGGACAATAAAAAATAACGTGCACGATCTTTCAAGAAGTCCCCTCCACATTTTTACAGAAAACTGGTCATCTAACTTTTTATTTTACAGAAAATTGATTAAAAAACAATTTTATTTTTACAGTAACAAAATGACGAGGTTCAGGCAGGTATCTTTTTTTCTTTAGAAACACTCGACCCTTTATTAATCGATAATAACAGCGCTTATAGGAATGATCAGACCCTCTGGTCTATTGCCCAGCCATACATGCTGCCCTACAGGTAGAGATGTAGCCATGCGTGCAAGACTGTGAGCTTCAGTATTGAAGCTTCTGCCCTCATGTCGAAACTCAATACCCCTCGCTCTTCCGCGGATTTCATAATTTCTCAAAGGATATGACTGAATGGCCCCAGATTCTTGCCATGCAGACCGTTCGCCACTTCCATATAGTCCGTCGCCACCATAGCTGCTGGAACATAAAGGTTCATCGCCAGCACTAGGGCCTCGCGGCAAGCTAGTGCCTCAAGACTGCCTGGGTGAGTAATAGCATCGAAGACAACTGCTGATGCGCCCAGGTAAGATCCATCCTGGGCTCTACACACCGCCCCAACTGCACCCCGGTTCGCCGTCTTCGCCACAGCTCCGTCCACATTTATCTTGCTAGATCCCGCCGGTGGCGGGCACCACTTGGCCGCACCCGCAGGTCGCCCAACTACCACTGGCATCGCTCTCCTCTCCCCCTTGCTTGTTTTCAGCTCATTCAAGTAAGTCTGCACGAACTGGAAAGTCACAAGCGGGCTTTGATGAGCATCTTGGTGGATCAGCTTTCTTGTTGCATTCCAAATAGCCCACATGGTAATCACCATTGACGTAAATTCCCCATGGTCCATCGTATGCAGCATCTGGAACAACCACTGCCGCGCAGACGGCTCCCCGGTCATGCAGATATGCTCGACAATAGTAGGGTTAGATAGCGCCCATACACATCCAGACATGTTGCACTCGAACAGCGAGTGGCGCCAAGAATCCTCCTGCCCACACACCGTACACGCATTCGACGGAGCCATATGCCTGTGGTGCCAGACATCACTTGTCGGAAGAGAACATTGAGCTAACCTCCAAAGGAACACACGCACCTTAGAAGGAACCTCGGTCTTTCACAGCTTGTACTACGCTTTCCCATCATCCACCGAGTTTGAGGATGTGGCCCTTCCATCTAGCCAGTCCTCTCTCGTCTTTTTAACAGAGACCAAGAGTCTATAAGCAGATCGAACCGTGAAGACACCATTTTTCTCAAAGTGCCACGTCCAGAAGTCCTCTTGATTCCTTGTACACAGCGGTATGCCCCTAATAACCTCCACATCTATAGGTAGAAAGAATTCCTCGAGATGATGCACCTTCCAGGTGGCCG
Source organism: Avena eriantha (assembly GCA_910589775.1). Lineage (NCBI taxonomy): Eukaryota > Viridiplantae > Streptophyta > Magnoliopsida > Poales > Poaceae > Avena > Avena eriantha. The sequence goes on along the minus strand of OU342744.1, from coordinate 21,707,820 downwards.
AGGTGCTGTCAATATACTCACTGACCAGCAGCGGCGCACCCTGTTTCAGCGGAGCAACCGGCATCAATCTCTCATCACGAGGCAGCCAATTGTGCCCCCAGGCCTCCGTCGACCTTCCGTTACCAATACGGCGGATAAGACCGAGTTTCGGAGCATCCCTTCTTTGAGTGCGCGCCATACCTGTGATGGGTGCGGCCCCAGCTCTGCATCCAACACCTCAGAATTCGGGAAGTAAACAGCCTTGAGCACCCGTGCGCTCAAGGAAAATGGTTCTTGGATCATGCGCCATACTTGTCGTGCAAGCAATGCAAGATTGAATAACTCAATATCTCGGAACCCTAGTCCACCAGCATACTTTGGTTGGGTCATCTTCTCCCACACCACCCAACAGGTCCTTCTTTTGCCCTCCTTACTATCCCACCAAAACTGGCGCAACATTGCATTGATGTGATCGCAAAGGCCCTGTGGTAGCTGGAAACAGGACATTGAGAAGGTAGGAACCGCTTGAGCTACCGATTTAAGCAGTATCTCTTTTCCCCCCACTGAAAGCAGCTACTCCATCCAACCCAACACTTTCTTCCAAACTCTGTCTTTCAGGTATTTGAAAGCCCCACTCTTGGACCTACCCACGTCGGAAGGCATCCCAAGATATTTTTCATGAGGTTCTCTTTGTGCACATCAAGTGCATTTTTTATACCCTCTTTCACCACTGCTGGACAACCCTTGCTGAAAAAATCGAGGATTTGTCCATATTTATGCGATGTCCCAAAGCATTGAAGTACTTCTCCAAGACTTCTTTCACTCCAATTGCTCCATCCGAATAAGAGGTGGTTTACAGCCGGGGCCGTAGGAGCCACCTTGATACCATGAAGCACCGATGACTGAAGTTGATTTTTTAAGAGGCACGAAAGGCCCTCTGCTGCCAACAAAAACAAATACGGGGATATTGGATCACCCTGTCTGATACCCTTTGATGGTCTGAACTCCTCCTGTGGTGACCCATTAAAGAGCACTGAGAAGGATACCGATGAGACTAATCGCATGATGAGATTAACCAATGTGCTGATGAACCCCAGTTTCAACATAATCGCTTTCAAATAACTCCACTCAACCCTGTCATAAGCCTTCCACATATCCAGTTTGAGTGCACAGAATCGGTGTCTCTTCGCCTTTGTACGCTTCATAAAGTGTAGACACTCATATGTTGTGATGATATTGTCTGTGATTAGCCTTCCAGGGACAATGGTCGACTGCTCCTTAGAGATAATCTAGGGAAGCACCGCCTTCAGCATGTTCGCAACCACCTTCGAAGCAATCTTATAGATCACATTACAGAGGCTTATAGGACGGAATTTCCCTAGTTCTTTTGGACTCGCCAGCTTAGGGATGAGGACAATAAAAGTTTTGTTAATTACCTCAGGGCTATCCTGCCCCTTTAGTACACGGAGAACCACCACAGTCACTGATGGCTCTGAAATATAACCATCTAACGTCCACATTTAAACTGGATATTAGTCATATTTTATGATAAAATATCTCTCTAAACCCTGCCACTAATGCTAATATTCAGAGGGGATTGCAATCCTTTGTTTTTGTATTTTTCCTGCGGAGATAATGTCATTTAAAGGATGGAATCACTACATTAAAGTCAAATATATGATATTTCCTTCGACCAAAAGAAACCAGGAGCCGTCCAACAATGGCATACACCGTAACGACCAACTATATGGCCGGAGCAAAAATTCCGATTGTACAGCTCTGGCCGTATAGTTGGCGCTGCCACGTTAGGTCAAACAGAACAACTTTCATGAAGCGGCCCCTATATAAAGAAGCCTTAGGCGACGGGAAAACATATCTCGCTCCGCCCCGAAGAAGCCAGACTCCGCCAAAAATCTTCCTCAGATCTCCAAATCCTTCTCCATATCCATAGCCATACTCCACCACTTGTAATAGTAGATCTCTTCTCCCATTGGCGACATTGTAAGACTATTGCTATCAATTTTATGATTTTCATTACAATGTTTGTGATTTTTGATCTCATCTCTATGTGTGAGTAATTCTCCTTGGGCTAAGGGCTTCGGCCTAGCCATGTAGCAATTGTGCATGTGAATTATTGATACGTTGTAAATGTATCTACGGATTTTGATGTTCCATGCTTGTTTAGTATCTACTTTCTTATGTTTTGTTCACACTTTGAGGTATTTTACATTTTCTGGAACTAACCTATTAACAAGATGCCACAGTGCCAGTTGCCTGCTTTCTGCTGTTTTTGGTTTCAGAAAAGCTAGTAAAGAAATATTCTCGGAATTGGATGGGACAAAAGCCAAAGTCAATATTTTACCCGAAGCAACACGGAGTCCAAAGGAGAGACGAAGTGGCAGCGTGGCCAGGGGCGTGCCACCAGGGGGTATGGGCCCCCTGGTGCTCTACCGACCTCGCCCCTTCGCCTATAGAAGCCTCCCAGGACGAAAACCCTAAGCCCCCGATCAAAAATCCACGAAAGAGTTTATAGCCGCCGCCATCTCCATCCCTAGATTGGGGGGATCTGAAGCTCTTCCCGGCACCCTGTCGGAGGGGATAGATCATTCTGGATGCCTTCTTCATCACCATGCAAGCCTCTGGTGTGATGCGTGAGTAGTTCACCCTTGGACTATGGGTCCATGTAGTAGCTAGATGGTTGGTTCTCCTCCTTTGTGCTATCATGTTTAGATCTTGTGAGCTCCATTCATGATCAAGATCATCTATTTGTAGTCTTACATGTTGTGTTTGCGGGGATCCGATGGATATTGAGATTCTATTTCAGATTATTGATTCTATCATGTCTATATTATTTGTGATCTTGCATGCTTTCCGTCATTAGTAGCTATCTTTGCCAAGTAGATGCTGGCAACTCCAAGAGAGAGTACTTATGCTAGATAGTGGGTCCATGCCTCTAGTAATCTGGGGAAGTGAAAGAAATCTCTAAGGTTGTAGATGTGTTGTTGCTACTAGGGAGAAAACAACAACCATTTGTCCATGGGGAGATTGTATTGTTTACTTTACACACTTTGCTTAATATAATTATCTGTTGCTTGCAACTTAATACTGGAGGGGGTTCGGATGATAACCTGAAGGTGGATTATTAGTCATAGATGCAGTTTCATTACGGTCTATGTATAATGTTGTAATGCCCAATCAAATCTCATAGGAATCAAGATGTCTAGTATATGCGTTGTTATGCTTTCTCAAATCTGTCAATTGCCCCGCTGTAATTGTTCACCCAGCATGTTATCTATCTTAAGGAGAAACACCTCTACTGTTTACCGTTTACTGTTTACTTTCCTGGATCAAATGCAAAGATGCTTTCATTGGAAAATACTATCCTCCTGCTAAGATTATATCTATGAGAACTGAAATAATGAAATTTAAACAATTTGATAATGAACATGTTGCTCAAGCTTGGGAAAGAATGAAATCTTTGGTAAAGAATTGTCCCACTCATGGACTGACTGCTTAGATGATTATCCAAACCTTTTATGCAGGACTGAATTATTCTTCAAGAAATCTATTGGATTCTGCTGCTGGAGGCAGCTTTATGACCATTACTTTGGGTGCTGCAACAAAGCTCCTTGATAATATGATGGTTAACTATTCTGAATGGCACACTAAGAGAGCTCCACAAGGTAATAAGGTAGATTATGTTGAAGAAACCTCCTCCTTGAGTGATAAAATTGATGTTATTATGTCTATGCTTGTTAATGGAAAAGCTCATATTGATCCAAATCATGTTCCCTTAGCCTCTTTGGTTGCTCAAGAATAACAAGTTGATGTGAACTTCATTAAAGTAACAATTTTAGCAATAATGCCTATAGGAGCAATTTTGGTAGTAATAATTATAGGCCATATCCTCCCAATAATGGTAACGCTTATGGAAATTCCTACAACAACAATAGAAGTGCACCCTCTGAACTTGAAGTCATGCGTAAGGATTTTATTAATAAACAAACTACTTTCAATAAAACTGTCGAGGAAAAACTTTTGAATGCTGAAAAAAATATATCATCTTTGTCTGAAGCACAATCCTCTTTGATTAATAAAATGGCTGCTAAACCTGAAACTATGGAAACCCCTTTGCTGCTACTAATGCCATACAAGTTAGAATTGATGAAAATGTTAGACTGTTAGCTGAATTGCATGCTAAGTGGGAAAGAGAAGATGAAATTGCTAGAAATAGTAGTATTTGTACTATCACCGCCACTAATGTTGATGCTAGCAAACCAAATGAAGTCCCCATTAATATGGGAGACAATAGCTCTACTACCTTGGATGATAATTTTGATTTTGATCTTGATGGTTGCAATATTTCTGAAGTAATTATGTTCCTAGAAAAGCTTGCTAAAATTCCCAATGCTAGTACTTTGAATATGGCATTTATAAAACACATTACAGATGCTCTCATAAAAATTAAAGAAGAAAAATTGAAACATAAAGCTTCTATTCCTAGGAAATTAGAAGATGGTTAGGAACCCATCATTAATACGAAAGTGAATGATTTTGATCTCAAAGCTTTATGTGATCTTGGTACTAGTGTCTCTATTATGCCTAGAAAGATTTATGAAATGCTTGATTTGCCACCATTAGAAGATTGTTATTTAGATGTCCAACTTGATGATAATGCTAAAAAGAAACTCATGGGGGATATTAATGATGTTCTTATTATGGTTAACAATACCTATATCCCCGTTGATTTCTATGTTTTGGATGTTGAATGCAATGCTTCTTGTCCTATTATTTTGGGAAGACCTTTTCTTAGAACTATTGGTGCCATTATTGATATGAACGAAGGCACCATTAAATATCAATTCCCATTCAAGAAAGGTATAGAACACTTCCCTAAGAAGAGATAAAAGATTTGCCCTTAATGCTTCTTCATTTGAAAATACTTGAATCTTGCTTCCTATGCCTAGCTCAAAGGCGTGTTGGGGGGATACCCCCGGGTAGGGTAACACCGGGGTATAAGGGCCGAGTTAGCCGGGTACGGCACGGTCAAAGCAAGTGCTGACCGGGTCACCTCAAGGCAGGCCGAATCACGGTGTGACCCGGCCCATGGAGCATCTCCTTGACTATGGTCCAGCCGGCATAAGGTGTATGCCGGCCATGTCTATCTATTTTGCAGGTGACTTGGTAGGCCGGATTAGCTATATGCTAGTCGGATTACCTTGGCTTCCAAGAGAAGGAATCCTCCGCTGGTCAAAAGGTGGCTTTATTAGCTGTAGCATGAGCGAAGTAAAGTAAAAGAAGAGGACCAGCGGGTCAGGGATGACCAAGGTGACGCGGGCAAAGCCGGATGACGTAGCCCATGTCTGGTGACGCCAAAAGACAAGGATTACGCTGTGGGTTACGTCCAAAGCCTGAACGAGCCGTTAAAGAGAATAAAGAAGCATCTGCTTTAGGCGAGGAGCATATTCTACGAATATGCTGCCACCTGTGCCCTAGAATTGTAACCCGGGCTCCCCTATATAAGGAGCACCGGGGCCTCCATAGAAGGGGATCGATCATTTTCTCTGTCTAAGGTAGAACTCTAGGGTTAGTTGGTAGGGAGTAAGAGACATCGTCTCCTTCTTGCCGAAAGCCTCAAGAGCACTTGTAAACACCATTGATAGAGAAGATACAAGAACTTCTGTGCGTGGAATCACCATGTTCTCCCTCCCTAGATTCCCCTTGCACTCATTGGCCCCATCTTTAGCCTATCCATGGCATCTGTCGTTCCACCACCATGATAGTTGGCGCCCACCATGGGGCTAGCGGTCCTAGCAGGGGTGAAAATTCAGACGGGAAACTTCTCCAGCACCGGCGAGCGTGTTGTCTCAGGCTTGGTTCAGCGCTTTGGAGCACTCGACTGCGTCAGTGATAACGCAGGAAGCTTCTGTAGGAACCCTCCACCACGCAACAGTGTCTTCATCAAGCTTGGCGCGCACAAGATCTATGTCGGCGTGGACGAATCCTGCGTTCATCTGCGGCACATCGTGGAGGGAGGCGAGCCACTTCTCAGTGCAGTTGGCGGAGTGTGTATCACTCATCCCACTAGCAGCGTTGAGGTCCTGATGACCGCGCCTGACGCGGGACCGAGCAAGGGTCCGACGCAAGAGCCAGAGGTAACACCAAAGCAAACCAGGTATAGGTTTCCACCACTAGAAAGTCCAGAGAATGTGCTCCAGCAAGCAATAGATAGCCTAGCAACGCCAATAGCACATGTGGTAGATCCGGCTTAGGCACAGGCTGAGTTAGAGGAAACTAGGCGGAAAATGTTAGCTGGGGCAAAGAAGGTAGCAGAGCTGCATCAGTCCTTGAACATCACCTTGAGAGAATATGCTAAGGCAAACCGCATAGATGGAGTGAAAATCTGGGGCATGAACCTAATCACTGAGATTGACAAGGAGTATGAGCCTAGGCCGGGTCAGACAGCCACGATAATAACAGGAGGGTTGGATCGGTACAGTACCCCGGCGAAGAACCTCAGGGCAGCAAATGCGGCCGTGTCCGAGTTATAAGGTTTAACCAAAGAGGCCCGGCAAAGGCAACAAGAGAGGTTGAATCACTTGTTGAGAGTTGCTTGCCAGCAAAATGAAGAAATAAACAAGGCAAACCCAGTGCCACCAGGAGCCTCACAGGTGGTACATTCAGCTAGAAATAACCCGGCGAGATCTAGAGGAGCCGCATCATCTCCGGGTCATAATCCCAGGAGAGAAGAGGTAGTGGACTCTGGAAGAAGAGACAAACAGATGGTTCCTGATGACCCGGTAAGGGCTGGAAAAGGCAAAGCAGTGCAAGTTGATGAGGACCGGCACAATACCAGCTGAGGTGTGGTCGCCCGAGGTAACCATGACCAAGGCAATGCCGGTCAAAGAAATGCTACCAACGGTAATGCCGGACAGCGTGATCCCATGGGAACGGGGCAAAATTTACCTCGAATGCAGCAATAGTGCGCACCTTGGCAAGAGGGGAGCACGGGACAAGCAGCACAACAAAATGCTCGTCCGGATCAGGAAAGATACAATGATGGTTAATCGGCTATGGTCAATGACGGATACCCTAGACCGGATCACCACATAATGGGGTGATGGCTGGGAAGCAGGAACTTGCAGCCAGATGATGCAAGGCTGAAATTGATAGGATTTATAGGTCGGAGCAAATTGAGATATAAGGTCCACCGGGTCCAGCATGCTTTGGGCCCCAGATCATGAACGAGCCACCAGTGCCGAACTTTCAGCTGGCCAGAGGAACCGGAACTTATGATGGTAGTACCAGGCCAGAGGATTGGCTGATTGACTATGCCACAACAGTCAAGATCGCAACAGGAAATTTGAGATGGGCGGTAAGGTATGTGCCACGGATGCTGGAAGGACCAGCGCGAGTTTGGCTGAACAATTTTCCACCAGGGAGTGTCAACTGTTGGTTGGATTTCCAGGAGCTGTTCGTTACTAACTTCTCGAGCATGTACAAGAGACCCAACAGGCCATAGACGCTTGCATTATGCCGGTAGAGACCGAATGAGCCAGATAGAGATCTCCTGACTCGGTGGTGCAATGTGCGAAACTCGTGTGAGGGAGTAATTGGATCACAAGCTATTGCGTGGTTTGCTCAGGGATACAGATATGGAAGTATGTTGTGGCAGAGGTTACAGCAAGACATGCCAACTACCCTAGTAGAAACGATCCGGATCGCAGATTCGTATGCTTTGGGAGATCCAACACAATCCCGGCTAATGTTGAGCAAGGCAAACGAGGAGTATTACGGCCGAGATAGCCCCGGATCGTCAAGGAGGAATGATTTTCGAGGAAAAAGAAGGGATGAGCGTCCGGATTACCGGTATAACTCGCAACAGGTCGCAGCGGTAGACCGGGATCAACCCAATGCCGGAGCCAGCCAACGCCAAAAAACCGGAGGGCAAAATTGGCAGCAGAAAAATGAGGGGGAAAACCTTGGACCCCGGAGCAGAAAAAGCAATGGCAAGAATGAAAGGATAGGCCGAGGTATACATTTGAGTCCATGTTGGATCAACCTTGCAAGTTCCATACGCCAAGCCCGGATAGCCCAGCTAATCATACAACCCAGCAATGTGAATGGATGAGGAAGTTAGAACAAGGAAGTTCGGGGAATGCGCAGGCACCTCGGAACGAAGCACCTAGAAATGAAGCACCTCGACCACCGTTACTAACAGGGGGAAATGGACAACAACTGATGCTACTGCCACCTCCTCCGAGGTACGCAAATCCGGAGAGAAGGGATGCGGTACATCAAGTGGGCAATAGCCAGCAACAAGGTCAAGGTTATAACGAGAATGAGGGAAGAAATGAGTACAGGGAACATCATCAAAGCTACTGTGTGTTTACCACTGAAGAGAATGACCAGAAAAGCTTGCAGCGCCGGCATATGGAGGTGAACGCAGTAATGCCAGCAGTAGTGAGGTATATGCCTTGGGTGGATCAAGAGATTACATGGAGTGTCAAGGATCACCCAAAGATCATGCCGAGCCCAGGAACCTATGCTCTGGTCCTGGATCCGACGTTCATCGGGCCAAATCTCAATGTAAGGTTTTCCAAGGTACCGATTGACAATGGCAGTAGTATCAACATTATGTACAAGGATACCATGCACAAGTTGGGGATAACAGAGAACATGTTGCAAGCAACGAGGACCAACTTTCATGGCATTGTACCGAGTATTTCCTCTGAGCCAATTGGTAAAGTCCGGGTTGACGTGTTATGCAGCACAAGAGACAATTCGAAGTGGTGAATCTGGAGAGCGCATATCACGCGTTACTCGGCAGGCTAGCGCTGAACAAATTCATGGAAACTACCCACATAAGCTACCTTAAGATGAAGTTGCCCGGACCAAGGGGCGTGATAACTGCATCAGGGGACTTCCGGTGTTCGATTGAGTGCGCCTCAGCCGGGTCTAATTTAGCCGAGTCACTCGTGATAGCTCAAGAAAAAAGGAAGATACTCGAAGTGGCGGCATTGGCTCAATCCGCGCAACAACATATGCCGGCCCTGACCAACCAGCACGGGAGTGTATCATTCCAAGAGACTAAGGACACGAAGAAAGTGCCAATCGATGATCAGTTCCAGAGCGCACCGTGACCATTGGTGCTGGGTTAAGCAGCAAATAGGAAAGCAAGCTCGTCAACTTCCTCCATGAGAATCAGGATATCTTTGCTTGGTCTACTCAGGATCTGCAAGGTGTACCGAGGGAGTTGGCTGAGCACTCATTGAACGTGATACCCAGGGCTAAGCCGGTGAAGCAACCACTCCGGCGTTTTGTCGAAGACAGAAGGAAAGTCATTGGAGATGAAATATCTAGGCTCTTAGCGGCTGGGTTTATCATGGAAGTACTCTATTCGGATTGGCTCTCTAATCCGGTGCTAGTGGAGAAAAAGAAAGATGATCCGAACGTAGCTGTGGTATGGCACATGTGTATTGATTACACGAACCTGAATAAGGCGTGTCCCAAAGATCCATTAAGACTCCCTAGAATAGATCAAGTCATAGACTCAACGGCCGGATGTGAGCTACTGTCATTCATTGATGCGTATTCTGGTTTCCACCAGATACCCCTGAATCTGGATGATCAAATAAAGACTGCGTTTATTACCCCGTATGGGGCTTATTGCTATCGCACTATGCCGTTTGGATTACGTAATGCAGGAGCAATGTACCAGCGATGCATGCAAAAATGCTTACATTATCAGATAGGTCGAAACGCGCAAGTTTATGTGAATGATGTGGTGATAAAAACCAAGGAAAGCAATACGCTCCTTGAGGATATCCGGCAGACATTCGTGAACTTAAGAAGGTTCCGAATGAAGCTGAACCCGAAGAAGTGCACCTTTGGCGTACCCGCCGAAAAGTTACTTGGGTTTTTGGTGTCTAGCCATGGCGTTGAAGCTAACCCGACAAAAATCTGGGCCATAGAAAGAATGGAACTGCCAAAATGCCTTAACGATGTGCAGAAGTTCACCGGTTGCCTGGCATCGTTAAGTCGGTTCGTGTGCCAGTTGGGAGAGAAGGCCTTACCCCTCTACCAACTAATGAAAAAGGCAGACAAGTTCACATGGACGTCATAGGAGGATCTTGCATTTCGAGAATTAAAAAAGATGTTATCTACAACGCCAATCCTAGCCGCACCACTACCTAAGGAGCCAATGTTGCTCTACGTAGGCGCGACCAACCAAGTCGTAAGTGCAGTAATCGTATTGGAGCATGAGGAGGAAGGAAAGTCCGTGCAAAGGCCGATGTACTATCTGAGCGGGGTATTATCAGCCTCGAAACAGAACTATCCTCACTATCAGAAGATGGCGTACGGTGTATATATGTCGGCCAAGAAACTCAAACACTATTTCGAGGAACACCCCATCAAGGTGATATGTGAGGCACCCATTTCGGAAATTATGAGTAACAAAGACGCAAGTGGCCGGATAGCAAAGTGGGCAATCGAGTTAGCTCCCTATGCACCACAATTTGATAGAAGGGATGCAATCAAGTCACAAGCCGTGGTGGATTTGTTTGTGGACTGGGCTAAAATGCAGTACGAGGCACCCTTGCGGACTCCAATTATTGGCAAATGTACTTCGATGGATCGAAATTGAAGGATGGGTTGTGCGCCGGAGTAGTGCTTACCTCGCACAAGAAGGATCAACTGAAATATGTCCTTCAAATCCACTTCAGTGGCTCGAATAATGTGGCGGAGTACGAAGCATTGGTGCATGGTCTCAAAGTGGCGAAAGAAGTAGGGATACGTCGGATACAATGCTTTGGAGATTCTGATTTGGTGGTGTAGCAAGTATCTAGAAACTGGGATGCCCTGTACAGGTTCCATGTTCAAAAGATAAGTGGGTTTTTTGAGGGATGTGAGTTCCATCACATACCCCGGATTGAAAACGAGGCGGCAGATACGCTGTCCAAGTTGGGCTCGTCCCGGCAGCCAATCCCGCCAAATGTTGCCTTGGAGCACCTGAGAAAACCATCTATCACGCCCTCACCCGAATCAGATTCCATCTACATCCCAGTGCTCTCCGGGTCAGGAGCTGCACCTATGGAGATAGAGTGGGGGAGCACCTCAGCAAACCCTAGGACTGCTTCAGCAGACCCGGGGACTGTTCAGTCTGATCCGGCAGGAGTTATGTCAGTGGATGCAATGGAAGTTGATGAGGAACCATTTCCCGTCCGGACTATGCCAACTTGGGCCAAGCCAATTTTTGATTTTCTAAAAGATGGAATCTTGCCGGGCGACGAAATAAGTTCAAGGCAAATTCAGAGAAGGGCAAAGGCCTATAAAATTATCAACACCGAACTATGAAAAAGGAGTGTGACAGCAGTACTGCAGCGGTGTGTTGATCTGGAGGAAGGACTTGACATACTCTGGGATATTCACTAAGGGGAATGTGGCCACCATGCCTCCTCAAGGGCCTTAGTAGAAAAAGCTTTCCGGCATGGATTTTATTGGCCCAGTGCTTTGGAGCAAGCAGAGGACTTGGTGAGAAAATGCAATGGTTGTCAAATATACGCCGCCAAAACTCACCTACCAATGTCGGAGCTAAAAACTATCCCCATTACATGGCCATTTGCTGTATGGCGCCTAGATATGGTAGGGCCATTTAAGCCGGCCAAAGGAGGGATGACCCATATTCTGGTCACGGCTAACAAGTTTACCAAATGGATTGAAGTAAAACCAATTCAGAAATGCGACGGGGCAACAACAGTAACATTCCTCAAGGATATAATCCTAAGGTACGGCTATCCCCATAGCATCATGACTGATAATGGAACAAATTCTGCTGAAGGAGTGTTTGCGAGATTCTGCAAGGAAAAGAAGATTCGGCTAGATATCGCCTCAGTTGCCCACCCCGCATCGAACGGGCAAGTGGAAATATCCAACAGACTGGTATTGTCCGGGATAAAACCCCGGCTCATAGAGCCGCTGCAAAGATCAACGGGGTGCTGGATAGAAGAACTACCAGCGGTACTGTGGAGTTTAAGAACAACTCCGAATTGATCAACAAGCTATACACCATCCTTTCTGGTATATGGGGCAGAAGTTGTATTACCAGCCGACATAGAACATGATTCGCCAAGAGTCACCCAATACACAGAAGCCAAAGTGCGCGAAGCCCAGCAAAATGAGGTTGATCTGCTGGAAGAAGCGAGAGAACTGGCCTTATCTAGATCCGCCATATATTAGCAAAATCTCTGACGCTATCATAGCCGGAAAGTAAACCCTCGAGTTTTCCAGGAAGGTGATTTGGTACTACGGCTATATAGCGCACTGCTGGCATGCATAAGTTATCCCCTCCATGGGAAGGACCTTTCATTGTGAGCAAATCCTTGCGCAATGATTCCTACTATCTTATTGATGCACAGCCCCAGGAAAAGAACAAGGCGAATAGGTCCGAAGAGGAATCCAAACGACCGTGGAACGTAGCACTGCTTCGTCCTTTCTACACCTAAGAGGTGAATGTATCCGAGCTACTCATACATCGTTATGTATGTCGGCGATGAGCTTATCAATAAAAACTTTGCCACCCCGAGCAGAGACTCGGGGACTGCTATAATGCTTTTCTTGTTTTCATATTTTTATGTCGGCTGGGTTAAGTCACTTATACCTTAGTTGGATTAGTAATGTGTAAGCACAAAAAACCTAACTCTTCAACTTTGTTGCTGTCCAACACGAATTGGCTTCATGGCAAGCAAGAGAACAAGTTTGGAATGGCAAAGCACATGAAAAACGACTAAGGGAAAGAACTTAAGCGGGCTGGCCCTTGGTTTTTTGGCTAACCCCTAGTTTGTTTTGATCACCAAAATGCCGGATCATTTTGAGCTAATCTCAAGGTTTCAAGTATTGTTAAGTCAATTTTTTGAACCTCGGCCTTGTAAGTCGAAAAACCAAATCAAGGTAGACGCGAGACGAGTCAAAAATTAGGGGAACAAGAAAATGAAACTCGGGGACTTCGCCCACGATAATCCAGCAATAAAACTTAGTTCAGAACATAAAATTGTAGCACAGCCAAACCAAAGTATTTAAATACATCTACGCCCGGCATTCCGGGGATCTGATAAATGTGACCAGTGTTTTGTAAGGACTAGGAGCAGCAGACGAATCATTCGTTGATGAAGGAGGTACTTCGGAGTGTGGGGGAGGGGCGCTAGCCTCGGCTTTGTCCTCCGGGTTAACCTCGCTATCCTCCGAATCTTTGGCCTCATCGCTCAGTTCGGATCCCTCACTTTTGCTCCCTTCCTCTTCATCTCCAGAGATAACTTCTTCATCAACAACATCAAGATAACTCGGCCCCTCATTCCAAGCATGGCAGAAGGAGTACTAGATAAGCTTGTTGGCACAGGCTTTGCGGCGCGCGATCTACTCCAGATCCTCACACCACTTAGACCTAGTGCGCATGCGAGTGAGCAACGCCAGATCAATTCCTTCGTACCATGAGAGAGCAAACTTCAAAGCAATGTCGACCCTAGCCTCTGCGGCAGATTCGCGCCACAGATGCAGCTGCGTGTCGCATTCCATTAACTTGGCGATGAAATCTGAGCCTTTCTTGGGAATGGATTCAGTGGGCAAAAGGCAGCTGAACATCCGTGTTGCCGTTGGGATAATATCTGCACCGTGGTTCTTCACTACCTCAAGGCGAGCGGTGAGACTTGCCAGAAGATCCTCCATAGTATACAGGATTGGCTCGGCACCAGGCCAGTGAGAATACCACGCTGTTCGCGGGACTGGCGTACGGCAGAGGCAGCGAGCGTATCGCTCTGTGGAAATTTGCCTAAGGATGAGATGAAAAATAGTGAACAAAAGGACCAAATCCGGAGGGAATAAGATTAAGCAACAGCAAAAAAAATTACGCGAGATCTGGAAGAGGAGTCGCTGAAGCTCGGAATCAACATTGGCACTATGGGCCTGGAGTTTCTCGTATTCGGTGGTCACCGACGTAAGCTTGACGTCGGCTTCCTCCAGTAGGCTCTTATCCTTGGAGATTTGTGTGGTTAAATGCTCTTTCTCCTTGGCAAACTCCTGGTCAGCCTTCTCCAACTCGGACTGATGGAAGCTCTTAAGCCTCTGAATTTCGGCATTCAGCCGAGTGATCTTCGAGTCCTGCTGTTGGAGCTGAGCTATCTCTACGTCTTTCTTTTTTAGCTCAGACTCATGATTGCCTGCTTGTTCGAGGAAGTGGGTCATCATTTCAGGCATGGTGATGCTATCCACAAGAGCAACTGCAACAGAATAATGATCCGGAGGACCCAAAGTATAAGTGTCCACCGGATAAAGCAAGGATAATACAACGATAGTGTGAAGGGAATAAACTTACCTTTGATTTCAGCGAGGTTCTTCCGCATGACTATGTTTTTAGCTTCAACCTCGGCTACATGATTCGGACAGCAAATTCATATGGATCCTAAGAAGTTCGAATAAATACGGAAAACGAGGAATGGAAAATTACCCCTCTTCTGGTACTCCACTAGGACTTTACCATAACGCGCGCGAATGTCTTTGTAGGAGTCTAGCAGGCACTGGAACTCAGTGGATCAGCAGTTAGTGGTAATCTAAAACAAGCAAGGCAATGGAAAAGTTCAAAAGCAGAGTAAAAACAATTCGAGGTCTACAAGACTTGGGCCAAGCGGAACTTAACCCGACTCTAGGTGTGTGGATATTTGAAGTCTACAAGACCCGGGCCAAGTGGAACTTAACCCGGCTCTAGGTGTGTGGATATTCGAAGTCTACAAGATCCGGACCAAGTGAAACTTAACCCGGCTCTAGGTGTGTGGATATTCGAAGTATACAAGACCCAGGCCAAGTGGAACTTAACCCGGCTCTAGGTGTGTGCATATTCAAAGTATACAAGACCCGGGCCAAGTGGAACTTAACCCAGCTCTAGGTGTGTGGATATTCGAAGTATACAAGACCCGGGCCAAGTGGAACTTAACCCGGCTCTAGGTGTGTGGATATTCGAAGTATACAAGACCCAAGCCAAGTGGAACTTAACCCGGATCTAGGTGTGTGGATATTCAAAGTGTATAAGATACGAGCCAAGGGAAATAGACCCGGCTCTAACTATACTAAAATTTGATGTCATTATGAACAAAAGCTAAGTTCTATAAGAAGCATCCGACCGAATAACAAGTTATTCCCTCGGAGGCTCGGGGACTAGGGGCTATATCTTCAAGTGCTCAGTCATGTAAAACATCAACAGAAGAGAAAAAGAATTACCTCCATCATCTAGCTAGCTAAGGAGATAGCCTTGGTAGTGGAGTTCATCTGGGCACTGAACTCGGCTGGGCCGAACTTCTCTAGCAGGTCATCTTGAGGGTAGACGAATTCTGCGTTATTCTAGTTCTTCACATACTCAAGGAGTAGTGGACTGTAGCTTTCGCCGCTCAGAGAATAGTTCGCCACAAGACCCTTCACGTGGGCCTCCCGCCTGGTGGATTGAGCTGCAGCGGGGCTAGTATGCAAAACCAGCTGTTGGCTGCCCTCTGACCCGGTAGCAGTAGACCCGGAAGAAGTTCTCTTTGCTGACCCGGAAGTCTTCTTGACTTCACCAGATGAAGGTGGAGGAACAGTTTGAAAATATCTGCCATGGAAGGGGTAGACCCGGAGGGAGTCAATGGGGCTTTTCCCTTGGGAGGCTTGGAGGTTCTTGCTGCTGTTGATGCTGTTGGTGTTGATGCTAATGCTGGTGCTGCTGGTGCTGGTGTTGATGCTGCTGGTTCTGGTGTTGATGCTGCTGGTGTTGCTGGTGCTAGTGCTGGTGCTGGTGATACTGGGGACGCTGGTACAAAAGGACTTGATGGGGGCTACGCCGATGAAACTGACACCTCAAGATCTGATGCTGGGGCTGAGGAACTAGGGAGATCCGGCATCACCGTATCCAGATCCGCCCCACTACCCCCTGCGCTGACATTGCCCTCCTCTTGGTGGGGTTGGCACTGGTTAGGTGCAACCGCGGAGCCCTCTTGAATAGGGATGAGCGGATGATAATCGTCGTTGCGGGGGGGAGAGGGACTACTCTGGAGTGGGGAGGCAATGCTAGAGCCGCTCTGAGGGATGTCCCTAGGAGCTTTGAGAAAAAGAAAAAGCACCAAGTCAAAAAGAGAGAATCAGTAAGAAACAAAGGCAAGCAAAGGGGAAAACCCAAGTAGCAGTATTAAAGGACTTACACATCTATGGTAGGAGGAGCTCGAGGTTTGGGCGTCCTCCGAACCGTGCTCTTGGCGGCCGGCTTAGACGAGGGTTTCACCCCGGATTTCTTCTGCCTCTTCTTGGGTGGCGGCGCCTCCGAAGCTGTGGCCGAGGTAGCCGCGCGCTTCTGGGAAGGAGTAGGGGCCGAGCCACCAGCGGCAAGGGGGAACCTCGTGGACCTGATCGTCCGGGTTAGCTAAACATTCGAACATAGCCATGTGCGTGTAAGAGATGGGAACCGGATCAAGTACCTCCAGGACCTCAGCGTTCGATTCATCATCGCCTGGCCAATCCCTTAGAGAAGAGGCCTTACCAGCGATGCGTCTGACGACGTCCGGGGTAGGCAGGAAGGCCTCCGGATCAGGCTCCTCCTCGTCCTCCTCGGTGTGCGGTCCGGCAACCACTTGCCTGCCAGCACCTCACCATCCTCTAGTGGCTGCTGGAGGAATCGCTGAGAACAAGGCAACAATAGACAAGTTACAAAAGTGAATCGACGTATAGAGGAGATTCGGAAAACAAGAACAAGAAAATTCACCTTTGGAGGAGGGTTAACCCGGGTGAAGGGTGATGTCTACGCACTTCTATTCTTGTAGACAGTTGTTGGGCCTCCAAGTGCAGAGGTTTGTAGAACAGCAGCAAGTTTTCCCTTAAGTGGATCACCCAAGGTTTATCGAACTCAGGGAGGAAGTGGTCAAAGGTATTCCCTCTCAAGCAACCCTGTAATCAAGATACAAGAAGTCTCTTGTGTCCCCAACACACCCAATACACTTGTCAGGTGTATAGGTGCACTAGTTCGGCGAAGAGATAGTGAAATACAAGTGGTATGGATATAAGATAACGGTGCTAGAAAATAACTTGATGGCGTGGAAACGACTAAAGGCAAAGTGAAATAAAGATGGAAGCAAGCAAACATGTAATAGATCTAATGGCAAACGATGCATCAATGCTTAGAAACAAGGACTAGGTATCATACTTTCACTAGTGAACACTCTCTCATATAAATATCTTCTCTTTATGATACTACGCTGAACTACTCTCCGGTTGAACACTCTAATCAACGGTAGGGCTATAACAACACACCTCAAAGTTCATCTTTCCCATCTAGAAAACCCCACACTGTCACCTTGAGTACTAGATGAGTCCAACAAACACCACAATTTCATAGAGACATCCAACTCCAAATATAACTCGTTATAAGTATTTGTAATCTCTAGCCTAAGTGCCACCATGGTGAGCACGCTATCACTTTCACACACATGGGGAGAGCATAGATTCATTAAAGCACTTGAGTAGCAAGGTAGATCTACTTGATTACAAAGCTCATGATCACAATATGATCATGCATAGAGAGAGATATGAACACATAGCTACCGGTAGAACCCTTAGCCTCGAGAGAGAACTACTCCCTCCTCATCATGGGAATCAGCAATGGTGATGGAGATGGTGGTGGAGATCGATGGAGATGGCTCCGGGGGAACTTCCCCGTCCCGACAGGGTGCCGCAACAGAGACTTTTTGTCCCCCGAATCTCCCCTTCGGTGGCGGCGGCGCTGCGGAACTTTTCGTGGCTAGAGGCTTGACGATCTAGGGTGTATGCCTCGGGAGGCTTCTTATAGGCCAGAAGGCAAGGTCGGTGGGCGGCCAGGGGTCCCACACCATGCCCTAGTGCGGCCTGGGGGGACCCACGCCATGGGGTGGTGTGGCCACCCCGTGGCCCCTCTCCAACTCTCCTTCTGGCTGCGTGAGTCTTCCGGGAAAATATCAACTTTGGGTTTTGTCCGGTCCAATTCCAAGAATATTGATTTTCTGACTTTCTGGAACCAAAAACAGTAGAAAACAGGCAACTGGCACTATGGCATCTTGTTAATAGGTTAGTCCAAGAAAGTCTATGAAAATTACTCCAAAGTTGGAACAAAACATAAGAAAGTAGATAAAACCAAGCATGGAACATCAAAAATTATAGATACATTTGCAATGTATCAACATCCCCAAGCTTAACTCCTGCTCGTCCTCGAGTAGGTAAGTGATAAAAAGAAAGAATAATTTTTGAGGTGACATGCACCATCAAAGACATGATCAAAGTATTTGTAAAACATTGATAGCTGGGATCATAGTACTTCAATCAATCATGAAAGACAAAGTTCTAATAATAAGACAAAGCAACTAAGTTGCAACATGAAAAGAATACAAACAAAAGATTCATGAATAACAATGCTTTGCAAGACGTTTGTTTGTTTCACATAAAGAAAACATAGCATAATAGTATTCAGCTTGTCCCTCATAGAGTAGCAAATATAAATGCATAGGACACCTTCAAAGTTCATAAGAGTGACTAGATACAAGTAGTTTAAAACAAGCAATATCAAGTAGAACTAAGAATGGCCACTATGCTCTCAAAGTAGGTGCATAAAGGAAGAAGGTGGAGACTCAATATAATGGTGGAAGAAAGGCCTTCATAGAAGGAAGCAGGGATTCAAGTCTTATAAAGAGCTTCCAAAAAGTATGGTACTTATAGCTTTCAGCTCTCATCGCCCCTATCATAAGCATCTTTAAGGTGATTAAGGTTTAAAGTGAACAAACTATGGTGTACATGCTTACCAAAGTATAAGTCAGAAATCTCATGTCCCTTGTATACGAGGGCCGCTCCTCATGCTACTCAAGTTTAGTCACCGGTAAGTTCTTGTCATTGTAAGTATATGTGTATCATAGAGAACCGCCAACGGGGTACCCCTTGCCCGATGATACGGAAGAATCCCCATATCAAAATGACAAGGCAAGAAGACAACGAGCATCTCCACAATCTTCTTATTTACCATGGGAATATGGTGCTTTTTCTCTCTTTCCTCTTTTCATAATCTCTTTTTTTCTTTTCTCTTTTTTTTCTCAATATAGGACTCTTTTTTATAAGAAGAATGCTTCATAGACAGCTCATTATGGTTACGCTGCAGGTTTCCACCATGTCAGCATGGATTAGACCAGTAGCCCAGGCGTTTCTCTAACACATATACATAACTCCATGGAGTTACAAGCTCCCCTTTCATTTCACAGCGACGACATCCATATACAAAAGAGCATGATATCAACTAGGTACAAGTACCAAGTGCGATGTTGAAAGCGTTCCCCATGAAAGCATGGTTCTGCTAATTCCCAACAAATAAGTGCAAGCATATACAACATAGAAGACACAATGGTTCAAGTTTATTAAGGGCAAGAAAAGTAAAGTGTGTCATCAAGTTCGTGAGAGCTTTAATCACTAGTTTTCTCATAACAAGTTTAATTTGGAAGGTAAACAAAAGCATGAATATACTTGGAATAGCATAAGCTAGTAGGTAGGTATGGTGGACTCTTTGGAATAACTTGGTTTAGGGAGTTGGATGCATGATTGGAGCTCATACATTGTTGTGGAGTCTAGCAAAAGACTGGGAGCGACAAACTAAGAGAGCAATAATGGCCATAATCATGCAGAGCGACAAAACATCATTGATCAAAGCATAAAGTGATACTACAAGTTGAAAACTAAAAGATCATAAAGGCTATGGTGACTTGAGATAGTCATAGCATGGTATGAGCATGTGCCAAGTCAACCCAAATAAAGCATCAAAGGAGAATATCGCTATACTATGCTTTAATATGCTAAAACAACGCATGATTCATCCAAGGCACATTAAGCAATCTCAATTGTTTATAACAAGTCATGCTACAACAAAGAATACTAAGCATAAAGCCAAAACAATATCAAGCATGGAATGACAAAGCATAGGCCACAGACAAAAACAAACTCTCTTTACCACTTAAGCATGAACTTTCCTACTCTTTTCCACTCCAAACCAAACTATTTGAAAACCAATATATGCAAGAGGGGGTCCAACCAATTTATTCAGAAAACTAAGCAAACCAAGAAAACTAAAAACCAAAATGAAAACGAAAAAGACGACGCTCCAAGAACAACACAACTGTGCATGAAACAATAAAAATGAAGCGTTTGGAAGAAACCTGGGATTTTTATTGATGAAGAGGCGGATGCCTTGGGCATCCCCAAGCTTTGACGCTTGTACTTCTTGGATATTTCTTGGGGTGACACGCGTGGCATCCCCAAGCTTGAGCTTTAGTCCATCCTTCATCTCATTACTCATTCTTTCCATACACCTGAAATTTTTCCTTCATACAAAACTTCACACAATCTTTATTAGCAACATTAGTGTACTCAAGATAAATAAGTCTTAAGGTTCAGTTCCAACACCAATAAAACTTCCATTAAAACACTATCTACTGTAGCACTTCCCTAAAAAATCTCAATTCCCCAAAAGAATTCAAAAAGGAACCAACTAGAAGCAAATGCAGAAAATGGCAGAAACCTGTCAAAACAGACCAGCAGGTAAAGACGAATTTTTTCGAAGACCTTCTATTGCTCAAATAAAAAAGTGTTAAACTAACGAAAGTTAGATAACAACCTGGGTCAGAAGCACAAAAATTGACGCCTCAAAAGGGCGTACAGAGATTTTACACGATTGTTTACGGTGAAGCACAGAAATCTGTTTCGGGATAGCAACTTTCCCAATCATTACTTCTCTCTCATTAGAGGTTACTCTTGGCGCAAAAAAGCAAATAAAAAGGATAAGGAGCGGTTATTACAGAGGTAATAACTTCCAAGAATCATCTAAAACTTTTGGGTTATCTCCCAATAAGTACTTTTCTTTAATGCCTTTAAGTTAGGCATGATAGTTTGTGAAGATGCTCACATAAGAAATATGAATTGAAGTAAAAGAGAGCATCAAGAAGCAAATCAAAGCACATTTAAGTCTAACCCACTTCCTATGCATAGGAATCTTGTAAAGAAACAAGTCATGAAAGCACAAAGCAACAAGCATAGGAAAGCAAAACAAGTGCAACTTCAAAATTTTCAACATAAAGAGAGGAAACTTAATATTGTTGAGACACATAAAACCATGTTTCCTCTCTCATAATAACTTTCAGTAGCATCATGAATAAAATTAACAATATAAAAATCACATGAAACATTCTTATCATGAGCCACATGCATATAATCATTATTAGTCTCCACATAAGCATAGTTATTCTTATTAATTGTGGTGGGAGAAAATTCAACAAAATAGCTATCA
This sequence comes from Avena eriantha, assembly GCA_910589775.1. Taxonomy (NCBI): domain Eukaryota; kingdom Viridiplantae; phylum Streptophyta; class Magnoliopsida; order Poales; family Poaceae; genus Avena; species Avena eriantha. The sequence continues at coordinate 21,686,483 of OU342744.1, read as the reverse complement.
TTATTATTCTCATCACCATAATCATCAAATATATGAGGCATATTGTAATGATAATTGATTTTCTCCTCAATAGTAGGTGGACTGAAAATTCCATATTCATCATTGTAATCATCATATATTGGAGGTTTGGTATCATCATAAGCAATAGAATAGCTATCTTCCAAAGCTAGGGAACTAAAAAGATCATTTTCATAAAAACTAGCTTCCCCAAGCTTAGACTTTTCCATAGCATTAGCAATAATGGTCCCAAAGAATTCATACTAACAACATTGCTCTTAGCATGCAAATAAAGTTCCATAGGTTTTTTAATTTTCTCTTCAAACACTTCATGTCCTAACTCAAGATAAATACTATAAAGCTCTCTAATTTTTTGTTGTTTTCCATTAAGCCTAACTAGTGAAAACAAGAAACAAAAAGACAAAATTGCAGAATCTAAAGGAAATAACTTCGAGTACTCACACCAGAAAATAGACGTGTGGGAGGTTCTTCTTCTTTAATCCTCTGGTGTGAATACCTTTTACCTTACCTCCCTGGCAACGACGCCATAAAATAGCTTGATGTCTACACACTTCTATTCTTGTAGACAGTTGTTGGGCCTCCAAGTGCAGAGGTTTGTAGAACAGTAGCAAGTTTTCCCTTAAGTGGATCACCCAAGATTTATCGAACTCAGAGAGGAAGTGGTCAAAGGTATTCCCCCTCAAGCAACCATTCAATCAAGATACAAGAAGTCTCTTGAGTCCCCAACACACCCAATACACTTGTCAGGTGTATAGGTGCACTAGTTCGGCGAAGAGATAGTGAAATACAAGTGGTATGGATATAAGATAACGGTGCTAGAAAATAACTTGATGGCGTGGAAAATACTAAAGGCAAAGTGAAATAAAGATGGAAGTAAGCAAACATGTAACAGATCTAATGGCAAACGGTGTATCAATGCTTAGAAACAAGGCCTAGGGATCATACTTTCACTAGTGAACACTCTCTCATATAAATATCTTCTCTTTATGATACTACGCTGAACTACTCTCCGGTTGGACACTCTAATCAATGGTAGGGCTATAACAACACACCTCAAAGTTCACCTTTCCCATCTAGAAAACCCCACACTGTCACCTTGAGTACTAGATGAGTCCAACAAACACCACAATTTCATAGAGACATCCAACTCCAAATATAACTCATAACAAGTATTTGTAATCGCTAGCCTAAGTGCCACCATGGTGAGCACGCTGTCACTTTCACACACATGGGGAGAGCAGAGATGCATTAAAGCACTTGAGTTGCAAGGTAGATCTACTTGATTACAAAGCTCATGATCACAATATGATCATGCATAGAGAGAGAGAGAGAGCGATGAACACATAGCTACCGGTAGAACCCTTAGCCTCGAGAGAGAACTACTCCCTCCTCATCATGGGAATCAGCAATGGTGATGGAGATTGTAACATCCCAAAACCTCGGGCCCTTCAAGATTCTGAACCGTCGAGGAGAAGTATCGTATCAGTTGGGAACTACCTGAAGAGATGTCAGCCATCCACAATGTGTTCCATATCTCGTTACTTCGCAAATGCTTAGAAGTGCCAGAAAAGACTGAAGTTTTCAAGAACATCGATCACAGAGCTATTGAGATCAACAATGACCTGACATATCATGAAGTGCCCATCTGTATCTTAGAGGAAGCTTACAGAACCACTAGGACCAGGAGTATCAAGTTTCTCAAGATTCAGTGGAGCAACCATACCGAGGAGGAAGCCACTTGGGAGCGAGAAGATTACATTAGGACAGAGTTCCCAGATCTCTTTAGTTCCTAGTTTTCTTTGTAAATCTCGGGACGAGATTTTGTTTAAGGGGCGAAGGTTTGTAACATCCCAAAACTTTAATCCAAGCTTATCAAGATCCAAATCACCAAAATTGGGGTTAACAAAAACTTTTCCAATTAAATTATTAAAGCATTCATGTGTATGTGCATTTAGAATTGCCATGGTTCTGTGATCCATTTCTTGTAAAATGATTCTTAGGTGAAATAAACATCATATAAATCATTCCCAAACTTTTCCCAAAGAAAAACTACTCAAAATGAATAAATGAAGTGAATGGTCATTTTGGCCAAATTAACTATCAGGCCTCCTTTGAGTGTTCCTAGCACTCATTTCCCAACAGAAACAATTGTGGATCTTTGCACCCCTTGCTAGTACACATAATGAGATACCAAGGCCCACTTTGTGATCTGCCAAAAACTTTCAAATACTATTTTTAAATGACAGTTCAAATTGAATATACTTCATATGGGTAGATCCCACTATTTTCAAAAACCACTCAAACGAGCTCAATTTTCAAAACCCAAGCAACCACAGAGTCTCAAGCTTAGTACTAGCAAACCCACCAAAAATCTTTTCAAAATTCAAAAGTAAAGTTCATGCGGCCATTTCATCAAACACCTTGTGGACAGATTTCAAACAAAATCAAATTCACTATTTTGAATAGTGTTCTGGCCAAACTTGTCTCCCATTTGACCCCCTTTTGCTCCCATTGTCCCTAGATGATCTAACAAGGCCATTTAAACCCACTTCCCTACCCCCTAGTGACCTTGCCATGCCATGTTGACCCCCACCTCGCCGGCCAACTTGGTCACCGCCGCAGCAGACCACCTCCCCCTCTCTCGCCATTTCTAGCAGCTAGCCAACACCTTACCGCCGCCCACTGTCCCCTCCCCGAGCCAGGCCAGGCAGTGGACCACCGCCAAACCCCCGTGCCCAGTGCGACTGCACCATGCCGAGCAGGCGCTAGAGCGCCGCGCCCGACACGCGTGCACAAGCCGCCGCTCGACCACAGCCCGCGCCCACTGCGTCGCCATGACCCAGGGAGCACGCCAGACACCCCCATTCGCCGTCCAACGCCTCACAGCCATCGCTCGTCATCGAAGTCACCATCTCTGCCGCTTAGAGCGCCAGCTTCGCCCGACCGCCTACCACCGCCCCTAAGCCCGCATTAAGTTCCTAGAGCACTGCAAGGAGACCGTGATGGCTCAATGCACGGCGCCCAGAAAAATGCTTGATGGCGGTGTTGTTGTAGAGCTTGTTGGGAACCCCAAGAGGAAGGTATGATGAGCACAGCAGCAAGTTTCCCTCAGTTATGAAACCAAGGTTTAATCGAACCAGTAGGAGCAAGGAAACACCTCAAAGGTGTAGCTAGCTGAACGATGCAAGGCGCACTACTGGTGCCAGCAGCAACGTGGAGACCTGCACAACACAACCACAGAACTTTGTCCCCAACTTGCAATGAGGTTGTCAATCTCACCGTGTTTTGTAGAAAACAAAGGATTAAACGTATCGAATGGAAAGAAGTAAAAGTTTGCAGAAAGTAAACACAAAGCAGTAAACAGTTTATAGATTGTATGTAAAAGACAAAGGACCGGGATCCATAGTTCACTAGAGGTGGCTCTCCTTAGACAGATAACATGCTAGGTGAACAAATTACAGCGGGGCAATTGACAAACACCGAGAAACCAATACATGCATATACTAATCATCTTGACTCCTTTGAGACTTGATTGGGCATTACAACATTATACATAGACCACCATCCAACTGCATATATGACTAATAATCCACCTTCAGGTTATCATCCGAACCCCCTCCAGTATTAAGTTGCAAGCAACAGATTATTGCTTTACGAACTATGTGTAAAGTAAACAATACGATTGTTCTATGAACAAAGGATTGTTGTTTTCTCCCTAGTAGCAACAGCACATCTAGTACCTTAGAGATTTCTGTCACTTCCCCAGATTACCAGAGGCATGAACCCACTATCGAGCATAAATACTGACTCTTGGAGTTGCTAGCATCTACTTGGCCAAGATAGCTACTAACAACAGAAAGCATGCAAGATCACAAATAACAAAGACATGATAGAATCAATAATCAATCTGAAATAGCATATCAATATCCATCGGATCCCCGCAAACACAACATGCAGAATTACAAATAGATGATCTTGATCATGAACGGAGCTCACAAGATCTAAACATGAAAGCACAAAGGAGGAGAACCAGCCATCTAGCTACTACATGGATTCGTAGTCCAAGGATGAACTACTCACGCATCACACCGGAGGCTTGCATGGTGATGAAGAAGGCCTCCAGGGTGAATTCCCCTCTCCGGTAGGGTGCCGGGAAGAGCTTCAGATCCCTCCCGATCTAGGGATGGAGATGACGGCGGCTACAGACTCTTTCGTGGATTTTTGATCGGGTCCTTAGGGTTTTCGTCCCGAGGGCAATATATAGGTGGAAGGAGAGGCCGAGGGGGTGCCAGGAGCGGCCACACCACCCCCTGGTGCGGGTCAGGCCTCGCCGCGTGGCCAGGTGGTGTGGTGGCCCCCTGGCCCCTCTCCGTCTCGTATTCTAGCACTTGATGACATCCGGAAAATAGGCACTTTGGCTTTTGTCTCGTCCAATTCCGAGAATATTCATTTTTTGACTTTCCTAGAACCAAAAAAGTACAAAACAGGCAGCTGGCACTATGGCTCTTGTTAATAGGTTAGTCCAAGAAATCATATGAAAAGTACTCCAAAGTTGGAACAAAAACACAAGAAAGTGGATAAAACCAAGCATGGAACATCAAAAATTATAGATACATTTGCAATGTATCAGACCGCACGTCAATCGCCGCCCGCAGCCATGGCGCTAGCAGCCCGTAGCCATGTCGCCACCGTCGACTGGCCATGCCACGCTGTCCCGCCGTCGAGCCTATAAAAGGAGAGCACCCCTAGCCATTTGCAGCACACCACTCCACTCCCCTCACCTCACTGATCGTCCCACACCTCTAGCCGGAGCAAGGGGAGCAGCAGTTCGCCGGAATTGCACCGGAGCAGGCCGCCTCTGGAGGAGAAGGGTGCCGCTGATTGCGACCACCCCCGGAGCTGCCTCGATCGTCCCTGAGCTCGTCGTCGACCACCAGTTCCTTTTCCCACCTCGCCGTCATCGCTGGAGCCCTGGTACGCCCCCTATGCACCCCCACCGAGCCGTTAGGGTTAGAGCTCGCCGGCGACAGGTCCGTCGTCGACGACGATCCCCAGCCGTTGATTCCTGTTCTAATCCAACGTCCCACTTTGCCCCGTACCACTTCACGCGTTATGAGCCGCTGACCTGTGGACCCCCCTGTCAGCTAAACCCCGCGCTGCAGAGTGACACTGGGCCGGCCCGTTAGCATTTCCCGCGCAACCCAGTTAGTTTGAATTAGGATTTTCCTTTTTAGTTTAAACCTAGTTCTATCTCTATGTTTGAAATTCAATTCAGAAAGATTTACAAATCCAAATGGAGTGATTCAAATTTTGCTAGAAAGCTACTGAAAAGATCTAACCAAGCCCGTTGGATTTAATTCAATTAGATTTATAGATCTCTCCTAGTAATAATAATAAAACAGAAGCATTTGCAACTTGCAACATTTTTATAAAATCAACCAAGATAGATTTTGAGTTGATTCCAACTCTCAAAAATCACATTTCACTATATCTATCTGAATATGTAATAATATTAAGGTTTACATGCAGTGACTTTGGACTAGTACCAAAATAATGCTATATAGGCATTTCTAGTCACTTTAAATCATTAAATAATGAACTAAAACCAAAGTAATTATGATCCAACCCTTAAATCACATTCCCACATGTTAAAATATGTGGTGATGACATGTGTCCACATGATTCCATATTTGAAGTGGTGAATATTAAATCTTAGTTAATTTTTCAATGAGTAGAAATTACTTTTCTAAAATAAAAAGGATGAAACTATTGAATTAAAATTGTGATCCTTGTGATGATAATAGATCATCAACTATATGCCTTAGAGTGCTATTTGGACTAGTTAAGTATTGTTTGGTGATTGTGTACTCCGTATGTATTTATAGACGATAGTACCGACCAAGTCTACGAGGAGGAGGAGTTCTACCAAGAAGAAGATGAAGAAAAACCACTGCACTACCCAAGGCAAGCTAACACTTGCAAGGATCATGCTTAGCAGTATAGGATTAAGCTAGATGGTTTAGCAAAGATGCTTTAGGCATGCTTGGTTACACTACCTTGACTAGTATTTAACCCATGTATTAAATTTAAGCTTTACTTCCTTTACTTTACGCAAAGTTCTTTACTTGTTTAGAAGGTACCATAAAGAGTATAAAACTTGGCCTATATAGAATCCTTTAGACATCATTCTATGGCATGAGATTGATCCCATCTTTTCCACCTTAGTGAACACCCTTAACTTAGTAGTTTAGAGTAGATAAAAACTTGAGTCACTTTAGATGGGAACACTTGGTGAAAATGAATTATGAAAACCTTAGAATGATGAGTCATTCTATTGAGATGTTTTTACATGTGTTGGGAAGCACAAATGGTTTATGATGGTGAAAATGTTGAGGCATGAGTCTCAACCCTTTTATAAAACTGATGGTTGGATTCGGATGCGATACCATTCCAAATTTACCGTACAACCACAATACCTGAATTGGGTAAGTCTTAGCCGGAAGTTTATATGCATTAGTATTAGTTCCCTCGCGGGAGAGGTTTGAGCTGAGGCTACCTCTCAATATTGTCCACCTATGCAGTGCCCAAGATGACTGATGGTCATGGTTGGGAGGCCATGCTCATAGGAGAGGTGCTTATACTAGGTTGTGTAAAGGGAAGGTTATGTTTGATTATCTGCATACTACGTATGATGATTCAGGTATATCCCTGACAGATGTATCGAATCTTGTGGTGAAAGTGTACCACCTCTGCAGAGTGTCAAACTATTCGAATAGCCACATTCGCGGTTATGGATAGTTGGAATGGCCATATTGTTTCGTTGTCAGATGTTTTCCAAAATGACTTATGAAATGATGAATCTTGACTTGACCACAACAGAGTTGTGTTTATGACACTAGCTTCCCAACTTAAGTGATTTTAGAACTTTATTTTATCTTTCTTTGCTTCTGAACTCAGCTTGGGTTTCAAACTTAACTTTATGGTTAAACATAGAGTTAGCACTTTAACTTAGAATGATACTACTTGTTAGTGGTAGTTTGCGAGTACTTTAAGAGTACTCATGGCTTTTGTCCCTGGCTATTCTCATGGCCAGACTATGAAGGAGACTATCAAGATGATGGCCAGCAGGACGGCTATGATAACTAGGACTTTCTGCCTTCGTCAGCATTGCCTGTGCCCCTGAAGATGGACCCCACTGTTACGCTTATATTTTATTTCCGCTGCTTGTTGTATTATGACTAGATCATGAGATCCTTATTTGTGTAAGACCTTATGTATGGTTTGTAATGGATGATGTACTGTGATATCCAATCTATTATGTCTCACAAAAATGGTAATCCTGGGATTGCAAGGTATGGCATAACGGGCATCTAGGATTAAAAATCCGGGTGTTGACAAGTTGGTATCAGAGCCATCCTGACCATAGGAGACCCTAGTTAGAATGGACGTCCAAACAAAAACTTAGTTTCAAAACCAAAGTGAGTATTTATGAAAAACTATTTCCTCTCTTATCCCTTGGAATTCATTCTTTCTCAAAAAATCATATGCCTCAAAATTCTTACATTACTACTTAAAAATTTACACACTTGATCACTTCACTAACTTCCTTATCCTAAATTCTTGTAGATGGAGTCTCAGTTCAGCAAGTTCTACCAGTTGGGAAACGGAGGTCAGCTGATCTTCGAGAGGGATCTGGATTCACTATCGGAGTTACTAGGACACCCACATCCGGAGTTTCTTGGAGCTCAACTTCCAGGACCCCCAGGAGGAGACTTACAGTGGCTAGTCACCGCGGACCTTAGAGGAAGCATCGAAGCACCAACTTCTGGGAGAATTCAGGTCTCTGTGAGAGAGAACAACTAGCTAGACGGATTAGCCAGGGCAATGCATGAAGCTCCCGCACGTCTATGTGCCCTCAGCGTCAACCAAATCCAAGGAACCCGTTTTGCTCACTATGCAAGACGTGACTTCATGGGAATGCCGATGGAGATGCCAAGTCACCCAGAGTTGAGGCGTCAAGTGGAGAATCTTGACTTCTTGCTGCACGACAGACAGCAGGAGCTAGAAAATGCTAGGGAGTTAGCCAACCAGAACCGTGCCATTGCTGACCAGAAGGCCCAGACTTTCGCACTGCTCATCCAGGATCGCCAGTCTCTTCGCCGCCAGCGTGCAAAGAAGGATCGCACCATCGCCCGTCTTTGCAAGAAGGTGGCCGACCTCGAGAAGACCGTCAAGGAGCAGGAAGCTCAGCTTGCGGCAAAGGAGGAAGAAGAGGAGGGTGAAGACATCTAGGGAGACATGGATTCTTACCTCAGCAATGATGATGACTTTCTGGAGGAGGATGCTATAAACTTCTACACTGACGATGAGGACTCCGACTTCATCGACGATGAGTAGATGCACTAGAGCACTGTCGTAGCATGAGATGTATCGGTCCCACTGTATCGTAGCTTGCAGAATGGTTCTTCAAACCATCTGTGTTCCTTTGATTGTTGTGGTGTGTGTTCTATCGTGTGTTGCTTGCATGAATGAAATGAAGTTAGTAGCAAAACCTGAGTCAAACTCAAAGTTTTAGCTTTAAAATCAAAACCATGAACCTTAGAATTTCCCTCTTACCCCCGTATCTATCTCAATCTTCATATGACTCGTGGAAACCAAGGAGGGAGCAGCTCGTCGCAAGACCCAATGCTACAGATCTTGCAGAATCTCATCGCAGACCGTGAAGCAAGCAGGGTCGAACGCCAAGCCAACTTAGCAACACTACAACAGATCACTCAGATGGCCCTCAACAACCAAGGACATGGAAATCAGGATCATCAAGGATCCAAGTTGAAGAACTTCTAGAATACCAATCCCCCAATCTTTAGCATGTCAGAAAACCCATTAGATGCCGATGACTGGTTGCAGACGATGGAAAACAACTTAGAAGTTGCAGGAGTTGATGAAAACGAGAAAGTTCTCTTCGCCACCCACTATCTAGCGGGAGATGCAAGAGCTTGGTGGAACAGTATCCGCCTGATGAACCATGGTCAAGTTATGACCATGGGAAGCATTCAAAGTCAAGTTCCGCCACACCCACGTGCCGCAAGGTCTAGTCAACAGGATGAGAGATGAACTTCACGACTTGAAGCAAGGTAGAATGACTGTGGTGAAATACCGTGACAGATTCCTGTCACTTGCCAGATATGCACCTGATGAGATCAACACGGAGGCCAAGAAGAAGGAGAGATTCTTGAATGGACTGCATGATGAGATGCAGACTGTCCTCGTCAACATCCGTTTCGAGGATCTCGAAGAGCTAGTCGACTCTGCCATTCAGATGGAAGGGAAGATTAACCAGGCAAACGACAACCGCAAACATCGTATGATGCAGCAGTCTGGATCCAGCAGTCACCAGAAGTACCGTCCCAACCCGTCATCGGGATATGCACCAAGGAATAACCGACCCCCAATGTCTCGCCCCAGCTATCCCAACCGTAGCGAAGGGAATGTAAAGTCCGGAGGAAACAATCACAACTCCGGCAACACCAATAATTTCAACCGTGCACCTCCCAAGAACAACAACAACAACAACATTGCACCCAGAACTGGCAGCAATGCTGTGCCTGTCGCAGCAAAAGACAAGTCTCAGATCACTTGTTTCGAGTGTGGAGTGAAGGGTCACTACTCCAATGAGTGTCCCAAGAAGACTGCCGCCAATGCCAATGTGAATGCCCCAGCTCAATAGCAGCGTCGTGTTCAACCAGGAAGAAGATTTTCCCCAGGGAACCCTCACAACCGCAACGGTCATCTCTTCCACATGAACGCCGAAGAAGCCCAAGAAGCACCAGATGTAGTGCTGGGTATGTTTTCTGTCAACTCAGTTTTAGCAAGAGTATTGTTTGATTCGGGAGCATCGCATTCATTTGTCACCAAAGAATTTGCATGCACTAGTAAGATTCACCCAACCAACCTGAAGCATGTCATGATAGTTCAAATCCCGGTTTCAACAACCAAAGCTAGAAAAAATTGCATAGCTGTGCCTATCAGAATACATGGGATAGATTTTTATGCCAACCTAATTGTACTCGGAACCAAAGGTTTGGAAGTAGTACTAGGTATGGACTAGATGTCAAGGCATAAAGGACGGATAGACTGTGCTAAGAAAGCCATCACCTTGACCAGTAGCTCGGGAGTCACAGTAGAACATATCTCTAAAACCTTACCCCGTCAATTCAAGTGCAACAAGAGTGTAGCCCTACCCACCATTGACCAGGTCAGAGTAGTCTGTGAATACCCCGACGTATTCCCAGATGAATTGCCAGGTATTCCCCTAGATGGGGATATTGAGTTCGTTATCGAACTAATCCCCAGAACCGGACCCATAGCCCAGAGACCCTATAGCATGAACCCCTCAGAGTTAGTGGAACTGAAGAAGCAGTTGGATGCCATGTTAGAGAAAGGCTTGATTCAACCAAGCGCTTCGCCATGGAGATCACCAGTGTTATTCGTCGACAAGAAAGATGGAGGCAATCATTTGTGCACAGATTACAGAAAGTTGAATGACGTCACCATCAAGAATAAGTACCCCTTACCAAAGATAGAGGATCTATTTGATCAATTGACTGGAGCCCAGGTATTCTCAAAGATTGATCTTAGGACTGGTTATCACCAACTTAAGATTTGTGCAACGGATATTCCAAAGACCACCTTTACTACTCGCTATGGTTTATACGAATATACGGTTATGTCTTTTGGATTAACCAATGCCCCTGCTTATTTCATGAATCTCATGAATAAGATCTTTATGAATTTCTTGGATAAGTTTGTAGTTGTGTTTATCGACGACATCCTTATCTACTCCAAGTCAGAAGAAGAGCATGAGCAACATCTGAGAATCATCCTAGAAACCCTGAGAGAGCATCAGTTATATGCCAAGTTCAGCAAGTGTGAGTTTTGGCTAAAAGAAGTAGGATTCCTAGGACATATTGTGTCTGCCGGAGGAGTCTCTATTGATCCTGCCAAGATCAAAGATTTCGAAGAATGGGAAGCCCCAACCACTCAAACCCAAGTCCGTGCATTTCTCGGATTAGCGGGATATTACCACAAGTTCGTAGAAGGATTCTCGAGCATCGCCAGACCCATGACCCAATTTTTGAAGAAGGACAAGAAGTTTGAATGGACAGACAAATGTGAATCCAGTTTCTAGGAGCTGAAGAAGAGATTGATATCAGCCCCAATATTGATCATGCCAGACATCAAGAAGTTGTTTGATGTATATTGTGATGCATCCAAGATTGGTCTCGGGTGTGTATTGATGCAAGAAGGCAAAGTCATAGCGTATCTGTCTCCACAACTGAAGTAGCATGAGCAGAACTATCGGACCCATGATCTTGAATTAGCAGCCGTAGTGCTGGCATTGAAGACATGGCGTCATTACCTTATGGGTAATCGCTGTGAGATTTACTCAAATCACAAGAGCTTGAAGTATATTTTCACACAGAAGGAGCTGAATATGAGGCAAAGGAGATGGATAGAGTTAATCAAGGATTATGACCTTGACATTCACTATCACCCCGGCAAAGCCAATGTGGTAGCGGATGCTCTTAGAAGATTGCCGTGTAGGCTAAACACCATGATCAAAGAAAATCAGCCAAGCTTGTATGAGAAGTTGGAGCAGTTCAGGACTGAATTAGTTAGCAAAGGATTCTTAGCAAGCATTGAACTTCAACCCACTTTGATTAGCCAAATCAAGGAAGCCCAGAGGGAAATGAGAGTATCAACAGAATCAAACATCGTATTGGTACAGGAAAGGTACCTGGATTCACTGAAGACGAAGAAGGAGTACTGTGGTACAAAGGACGTATCTGTGTGCCAGCAGATTCGGAGCTGAAGCAAGTTATCATCAAGGAAGCTCATGATACTCTTTATTCTATCCACCCCGGAGGAACGAAGATGTATCAGGATTTGAAAGAGCAATTTTGGTGGCACAAGATGAAGAAAGAAATCGGAAGCTACATCGCCAAATGTGACATCTGTCAAAGGGTGAAAGCAGAGCATTAGAGACATGCAGGACTGTTGCAACCATTGCAGGTTCCGGAATGGAAATGGGATTCCGTAGGAATGGACTTTATCACCGGTTTGCCCACTTCCAGTAGGGGAAATGACTCAATCTGGGTCATAGTGGATAGACTGTCCAAGGTAGCTCACTTTATACCTGTAAAGACAACCTACAAGAGTTCTAAGCTAGCAGAACTGTACATTGCTAGGATTATTAGTCTGCATGGAACCCCCAAGACCATCATATCAGATCGAGGAACCCAGTTTACCTCAAGATTTTGGCAGAAAGTTTAGGAAGGATTAGGAACCAAGTTGAACTTCAGTACAGCTTATCACCCGCAAACTAATGGACAGACTGAGAGAGTTAACCATATCCTAGAGGATATGTTAAGAGCTTGTGTGTTGGAATACAGATCAAAATGGAAAGACTGCCTGCCTTTCGCAGAATTCTCATATAACAACAATTATCAAGCTGTTTTGCAGATGGCACCATTTGAATTCCTATATGAAAGAAAGTGTCGTACCCCTTTGAATTGGTCACAAGTAGGAGAGAGTCAGATCTTTGGACCCGACATTCTCCGAGAAGCCAAAGAGAAGGTTCACAAAGTCCGTGAGCACCTCAAGACCGCCCAATCCAGACAGAAGAGTTACACTGACAAAAGAAGGAGAGACCTAACTTTCAATGTCTAAGATTTTGTATATCTCAAGGTTTCACCATTGAAAGGAACCCAACGCTTTAGTCTGAAAGGAAAGTTAGACCCCAGATATATCGGGCCCTTCAAGATTCTGAACCATCGAGGAGAAGTATCGTATCAGCTGGAACTACCTGAAGAGATGTCGGCCATCCATAATGTGTTCCATATCTCGTTACTTCGCAAATGCTTAGAAGTGCTACAAAAGACTGAAGTTTTCAAGAACATCGATCACAGAGCTATTGAGATCAACAATGACCTGACATATCATGAAGTGCCCATCCGTATCTTAGAGGAAGCTTACAGAACCACTAGGACCAGGAGTATCAAGTTTCTCAAGATTCAGTGGAGCAACCATACCGAGGAGGAAGCCACTTGGGAGCGAGAAGATTACATTAGGACAGAGTTCCCAGATCTCTTTAGTTCCTAGTTTTCTTTGTAAATCTCGGGACGAGATTTTGTTTAAGGGGCGAAGGTTTGTAACATCCCAAAACTTTAATCCAAGCTTATCAAGATCCAAATCACCAAAATTGGGGTTAACAAAAACTTTTCCAATTAAATTATTAAAGCATTCATGTGTATGTGCATTTAGAATAGGAGTTGATTTGAATTGCCATGGTTCTGTGATCCATTGCTTGTAAAATGATTCTTAGGTGAAATAAACATCATCTAAATAATTCCCAAACTTTTCCCAAAGAAAAACAACTCAAAATGAATAAATGAAGTGAATGGTCATTTTGGCCAAATTAACTATCATGCCTCCATTGAGTGTTCCTAGAACTCATTTCCCAACAGAAACAATTGTGGATCTTTGCACCCCTTGCTAGTACACATAATGAGGTACCAAGGTCCACTTTGTGATCTGCCAAAAACTTTCAAATACTATTTTTAAATGACAGTTCAAAATTGAATCTACTTCATATGGGAAGATCCCACTATTTTCAAAAACCACTCAAACAAGCTCAATTTTCAAAACCCAAGCAACCACAGAGTCTCAAGCTTAGTACTAGCAAACCCACCAAAAATATTTTCAAAATTCAAAAGTAAAGTTCATGCGGCCATTTCATCAAGCACCTTGTGGACAGATTTCAAACAAAACCAAATTCACTATTTTGAATAGTGTTCTGGCCAAACTTGTCTCCCATTTGACCCTCTTTTGCTCCCATTGTCCCTAGATGATCTAACAAGGCCATTTAAACCCACTCCCCTACCCCCTAGTGACCTTGCCATGCCATGTTGAGCCCCACCTCGCCGGCCAACTTGGTCACCGTCGCAGCAGACCACCTCCCCCTCTCTCGCCATGTCTAGCAGCTAGTCAGCACCTCACTGCTGCCCATTGTCCCCTCCTCGAGCCAGGCCAAGCAGTGGACCACCGCCAAACCCCTACGCCCAATGCGACTGCACCATGCCGAGCATGCGCCAGAGCGTCGCGCCCGACACGCGTGCACAAGCCGCTGCTCGACCACAGCCCGTGCCCACCGTGTCACCATGACCCAGGGAGCACGCCAGACACCCCCATTCACTGTCCAATGCCTCACAGCCACCGCTCGCCGTCGAAGTCATCGTCTCTGCCGCTCAGAGCGCCAGCTTCGCCCGACCGCATACCACCGCCCCTAAGCCCGCATTAAGTTCCTAGAGCACCGCCAGGAGACCGCGTGTCGATCGCAGCCCGCAGCCATGCCGCTAGTAGCCCGTAGCCAAGTCGCCACCATCGACTGGCCATGCCGCGCTGTTCCGCCGTCGAGCCTATAAAAGGAGAGCACCCCCAGCCATTTGCAGCACACCACTCCACTCCCCTCACCTCACTGATCGTCCCACCCCTCTAGCCAGAGCAAGGGGAGCAGCAGTTCGCCAGAATTGCACCGGAGCAGGCCGCCTCTGGAGGAGAAGGGCGCCGCTGATTGCGACCACCCCCGGAGCTACCTCGACCGTCCCTGAGCTCGCCGTCAACCACCAGTTCGTTTGGCCGCCTCGCCGTCGTCGCTGGAGCCCTGATACGCCTCCTATGCATCCCCACCGAGCCGTTAGGGTTAGAGCTCGCTGGCGATAGGTCTGTCATTGACGACGATCCCCAGCCGTTGATTCCCGTTCTAATCCAACGTCCCACTTTGCCTCGTACCGCTTCACGCGTTATGAGCCGCTGACCTGTCGACCCCCCTGTCAGCTGAGCCCCGCGCTGCGGAGTGACACTGGGCCGGCCCGTTAGCATTTCCCAAGCAACCCAGATAGTTTGAATTAGGATTTTCCTTTTTAGTTTAAACCTAGTTCTATCTCTATGTTTGAAATTCAATTCAGAAAGATTCACATATCCAAATGGAGTGATTCAAATTTTGCTAGAAAGCTACTGAAACGATCTAACAAAGACCGTTGGATTTAATTAATTTAGAGTTATAGATCTCTCCTAGTAATAATAATAAAACAGAAGCATTTGCACCTTGCAACATTTTTATAAAATCAACCAAGATAGATTTTGAGTTGATTCCAACTCTCAAAAATCACATTTCACTATATCTATCTGAATATGTAATAATATTAAGGTTTACATGCAGTGACTTTGGACTAGTACCAAAATAATGCTATATAGGCATTTCTAGTCACTTTAAATCATTAAATAATGAACCAAAACCAAAGCAATTATGATCCAACCCTTAAATCACATTCCCACATGTTAAAATATGTGGTGATGACATGTGTCCACATGATCCCATATTCGAAGTGGTGAATATTAAATCTTAGTTAATTTTTCAATGAGTAGCAATTACTTTTCTAAAATAAAAAGGATGAAACTATTGAATTAAAATTGTGATGCTTGTGATGATAATAGATCATCAACTATATGCCTTAGAGTGCTATTTGGACTAGTTAAGTATTGTTTGGTGATTGTGTACTCCGTATGTATTTGTAGACGATAGTACTGACCAAGTCTACGAGGAGGAGGAGTTCTACCAAGAAGAAGAAGAAGAAAACTTCAACCACTGCACTGCCCAAGGCAAGCTAACACTTGCAAGGATAATGCTTAGTAGTATAGGATTAAGCTAGATGGTTTAGCAAAGATGCTTTAGGCATGCTTGGTTACACTACCTTGACTAGTATTTAACCCAAGTATTAAATTTAAGCTTTACTTCCTTTACTTTACACAAAGTTCTTTACTTGTTTAGAAGGTAGCCTAAAGAGTATAAAACTTGGCCTATATAGAATCCTTTAGACGTCATTCTATGGCATGAGATTGATCCCATCTTTTCCACCTTAGTGAACACTCTTAACTTAGTAGTTTAGAGTAGATAAAAACTTGAGTCACTTTAGATGGGAACACTTGGTGAAAATGAATTATGAAAACCTTAGAATGATGAGTCATTCTATTGAGATGTTTTGACATGAGTTGAGAAGCACAAATGGTTTATGATGGTGAAAATGTTGAGGCATGAGTCTTAACCCTTTTATAAAACTAATGGTTGGATTCGGATGCGATACCATTCCAAATTTACCGTACAACCAATATACCTGAATTGGGTAAGGCTTAGCCGGAAGTTTATATGCATTATTATTAGTTCCCTCATGGGAGAGGTTTGAGCTAAGGCTACCTCTCAATATTGTCCACCTATGCAGTGCCCAAGATGACTGATGGTCATGGTTGGGAGGACATGCTCATAGGAGAGGTGCTTATACTAGGGTGTGTAAAGGGAAGGTTATGTTTGATTATCTGCATACTACTTATGATGATTCAGGGTTATCCCTGACAGATGTATCGAATCTTGTGGTGAAAGTGTATCACCTCTGCAGAGTGTCAAACTATTCGAATAGCCGCGTCCGCGGTTATGGACAGTTGGAATGGCCATACTGTTTCGTTGTCAGATGTTTTCCAAAATGACTTATGAAATGATGAATCTTGACTTGACCACAACAGAGTTGTGTTTATGACACTAGCTTCCCAACTTAAGTGATTTTAGAACTTTATTTTATCTTTCTTTGCTTCTGAACTCAGCTTAGGTTTCAAACTTAAATTTATAGTTAAACATAGAGTTAGCACTTTAACTTAGAATGATACTACTTGTTAGTGGTAGTTTGCGAGTACTTTAAGAGTACTCATGGCTTTTGTCCCTGGCTATTCTCATGGCCAGACTATGAAGGAGACTATCAAGATGATGGACAGCAGGAGGGCTATGGTAACTAGGACTATCTGCCTTTGTCAGCATTGCCTGTGCCCCTGAAGATGGACCCCACTGTTACGCTTATCTTTTATTTCCGATGCTTGTTGTATTAAGACTGGATCATGAGATCCTTATTTGTGTAAGACCTTATGTATGGTTTGTAATGGATGATGTACTGTGATATCCAATCCGTTATGTCTAGCAAAAATAGTAATCCTGGGATTGCGAGGTATGGCATAACGGGCATCTAGGATTAAAAATCTGGGTGTTAACAGAGATGGTGGTGGAGATAGATGGAGATGGCTGCGGGGGCACTTCCCCATCCCGGCAGGGTGCCGGAACAGAGACTTTTTGTCCCCCAAATCTCCCCTTCGGTGGCGGCGGTGCTGCGGAACTTTTCGTGGCTGGAGGCTTGACGATCTAGGGTTTATGCCTCGAGTGGCTTCTTATAGGCTAGAGGGCAAGGTCGGTGAGCGGCCAGGGGGCCCACACCATTCCCTGGCGCGGCCTGGGGGGTCCCGCGCCATGGGGTGGTGTGGCCACCCTATGGCCCCTCTCCGACTCTCCTTCTGGCTCCGTGAGTCTTTCGGGAAAATATCAACTTTGGCTTTTGTCCGGTCCAATTCCGAGAATATTGATTTTTTGACTTTCTGGAACCAAAAACAGCAGAAAACAGGCAACTGGCACTATGGCATCTTGTTAATAGGTTTGTCCAAGAAAGTCTATGAAAAGTACTCCAAAGTTGGAACAAAACATAAGAAAGTAGATAAAACCAAGCGTGGAACATCAAAAATTATAGATACATTTGCAATGTATCAAAGGGCTCAAGTCCCCACTCCCAATCCTCGGAGAACTCCTTCTCCACATTGAATATGGACTTAACCCGGCGGTAAACCGCCGAGTTATCCAGCTCGATGGAAGAAGTCTGGTGAGGGTCGAGAGGGCCGCTCAAGTAGCAGATCTTGTGGGCTCGCTTCTGGAGGGGGGAGACCCGGCTGCGGAGAAAAGTAATCATAATATCCTCCCGCCGGAGATGCTCCTTGATCCGGCGCTCCACTTGATTCGCCAGGGCCGTGGGCCGCTTCGGAATGCACTCCCATCGCGAAGTGTCAGGAGGGCCAAGTTTGAAGGGGAGCAGCCGGATCTGGTCCTCCTTGGTGGTGTTCCAGACATAAAAGAAACTCCGGGCCCAGCCCTTACAGGACTCAAGTCCGGTGACCCAGGGGAACACGGAGGTCTTCTAGGGAGAAATGGAGGCAGCGCCGCACTGCGTCAATTGTTTGTCCTCCGAGGCATGCTCCTTGTTCGGAACTACGTTCCTCTAGAGGCCAAAGAACTTGATCCAAAGTTCCTTGGTTGGCCAGAGGCTGATGTACCCCTCAATGCCAGAAGCAAAAGAGGATAGAGAGGTAATGGCGTTTGCGGGGAGGTGATGCGGTTGCAACTTATATGTAGAAATGAAATCAAAGAAAAATCGGAAGTGGGAAGGCCGAAGCCACGCTGAAAATGCGAAAGAAAGACAACGTGCTCCCCAGATTTGGGGGAAGGAGTGACTTCACTGGAGGCGAGGCGGCAGGCGACGCCGGCGGAGATGCGTCGCGTGGCGCGGAGCCAATCCAGGTCCTCCTCGCGGACGATGGAGCCGTCCTAGCAGACTTGTTCGCGGCCCTCTGCTCCTTCTTCTTGCTGTGCCATAACCGCTGCCTCCGCCTCTGTCATGGTGGATTCGAGGTCGTCGAGGGAGTAATTGGAGTAGAGGTAGCCGGAAGAAGGAAAACAGGAAGCGCAAGGCCCTGTGATGGAAACCTTGAGTGGGAACAGCGGCGCAGGTGCGAAGGGCTACCAGAGCACGGTCGCGGCAGCGCTCGTATAACAGAAAACTGGCGGCGGCGGTGAGGTTGCTGTGAAAGCGAGAGAGGCTGGGAAGCGTAGAGGAAATGGGGGGATTTCCCCCGAAATCGCCCCACGCCTCCTACTTAACCGTGTAACACGCGCGTCGTAGGATCCTTTGTGGGCGACACGCTGCGCGCAATGGGCGTGTACGCAGCCAGAACAGCCAATCGGAGCAAGGCCACAGGAAGGGCTACAGGAGTAAATGGTCCCACGATGTGATGTAATGTTACGGTTAACGAGGCGCTGCAGTGAAGGGACGTTTACAGCAGTTATTCCTGACATTACGACAGTAACCGGCACATTAAATGCGCGAGGCCCTTAAAATGAGGCAAAATGATGATTACCCTCCACGTAGGATGTGGGGAAGTGTACAAGAGAAGGAAAAGTAACTTCTGATTACAAGGTAACTCGGCCTAAGAAGCAAGAAGATCCGGATATGGGAACCTGCTGTGGCCTTAACAACTAAAAGTGGCTAAGACCGCACCAGCTTCGGGGACTAATGTTGGGGGGATACCCCCGGGTAGGGTAACACCGGGGTATAAGGGCCGAGTTAGTCGGGGTACGGCGCGGTCAAAGTAAGTGCTGACCGGGTCACCTCAAGGCAGGCCGAATAATGGTATGACCCGGCCCATGGAGCATCTCCTTCACTATGGTCCGGCCAGCATAAGGTGTATGCCGGCCATGTATATTTGTTTTGCAGGTGACTTGGTAGGCCAGATTAGCTATATGCTAGACGGATTACCTTGGCTTCCAAGAGAAGGAATCTTCCGCTGGTCAAAAGGTGGCTTTATTAGCTGTAGCATGAGCGAAGTAAAGTAAAAGAAGAGGACCAGCGGGTCAGGGATGACCAAGGTGACGCGGGCAAAGCCGTATGACGTAGCCCATGTCTGGTGACGCCAAAATACAAGGATTACGCTGTGGGTTACGTCCAAAGCCCGAACGAGCCGTTAAAGAGAATAAAGAAGCATCTGCTTTAGGCGAGGAGCATATTTTACGAATATGCTGCCACTTGTGTCCTAGAATTGTAACCCGGGCTCCCCTGTATAAGGAGCACCGGGGCCTCCATAGAAGGGGATCGATCATTTTCTCTGTCTAAGGTAGAACTCTAGGGCTAGTTGGTAGGGAGTAAGAGACATCGTCTCCTTCTTGCTGAGAGCCTCAAGAGCACTTGTAAACACCATTGATAGAGACGATACAAGAACTTCCATGCGTGGAATCACCATGTTCTCCCTCCCTGGATTCCCCTAGCACTCATTGGCCCCATCTTTAGGCTATCCATGGCATCTGCCGTGCCACCACCACGACAGCACTATTGGGAGATAACCCAAATTTTTATTCAGTATGTTTTTCTTTTGTTGAGTCTTGGAAGTTATTGTGTAAGTAATAACCTCTCCTTATCCTTTTTGTGTGATTTTGTGCCAAGAATAACCTCTAATGAGAGAGAAGTAAGACTTGGGAAAGTTCCTATCCCAAAACAGATTTTTTGTGTTTCACTATAAAACATCGTGAAAAATCCCTGTACGTTGGATTGAGCTGTAATTTTTTGTGCTTATGCCCCAGGTTTTAATCTAACTTTATTTAGTTTATAACTTTTCGATTTGAGCAACATAAGGTCTTCTAAAAAAATCGGTTTTTACCTGCTAGTCTGTTTTGACAGATTTCTGCCATTATTTGCATTTGCCTCTTAATCTCTTTCTCTATGAGTTCTCTTTGATCACTTGAGCTTTTAGTAGGAATTTCTACAATAGCTTGTGTTTTAATGGAAGTTTTTCTTATGTTGAAACTGAACATAAAGACTTATTATCTTGAATACACTAATGTTGCTAATGAAGATTGTGTAAAGTTTTGTATGAAGGAAATTTTAAAGTGTAGGGAAGAAGAATGTGATGAGATGAAGTATAGACAAAAGCTCAAGCTTGGAGATGCCACCCGTGTCACCCCAAGAAATATTCAAGAAGTACAAGCATCAAAGCTTGGGGATGCCCAAGACATCTCCTTCTTCATCAATAAAAATCTCAGGTTTTCTTCCAAACACTTCGTTTTTATTGTTTCATGCACAATTATGTTGTTCTTGGAGCGTCTTTGTTTTTTTTTTAGTTTTCTTTTGTTTGGTTTGCTTAAATAAATTGGTTGGACCCCCCCCCCCATTCATATGGGGTTTCGAATAAGTTGATTGGTGATTGGAAAAGAGTAGGAAGTTTCATGCTTATAAGTGGTACAAAAGGAGCTTATTTAGACTGTGGCCTAGACTTTATCATGTCATGTTTGATATTGCTTTGTCTTTATGCTTAGTGATTATTGCTGTAGCATGACTTGTTCCAAACAATTGAGTTTACTTAATGTGCCTTGAAAGAATCATGTGTTGTTTTAGCATTCAAAAGCATAATATTGTGGTATTCTCCTTTGACGCTTTATTTGGGTTGACTTGGCACATGCTTACACCATGTTAAGACTATGAAAAGTCACCTTAGCCTCTATGATCATTTAGTTTATGACTTGTAATATCACTTTATGCTTTAATTAATAATGTTTTGTTGCTTTGCACGATTATGGCCATTATTGCTCTCTTAGTTGGTCACTCACAGTCTTTTGCTAGCCTCCACATGTACCAAGTATGAGTTCTACTCATGCATCCAACTCCTAGTGAAACCAAGTTATTCCAAAGAGTCCACTATAAATTCCTATGCATGGTGTGTCACACCATTCCAAGTATATTCGTGCTTTTATCTACCTTCTGAATTAAACTTGTTATGTGAAAATTAGTGATTAAAGCTCTCACAAACTTGATGGCACACTTTACTTTCTGGCACTTAATGAACTTAAACCATTGTGTACATCTATGTTGCGTATATGCTTGCGCTTTATAAGTTGTGAATTAGCAGAACCATGCTGTCATGGGGAACGCTTTCAACATTGCACTTATTATTCAGTTGATATCATGATCTTTGGCTTATGGATCTCGGCGATGTGAAATAAAAGTGGAGCTTGTAAGCTCATGGAGTTTGTATGTGTGTTAGAGAAACGCCTAGGCGGCTAGCCTAAGCCATGCCTAATCATGGTGGAAACTTGCAGCATAACCTTAGTGAGCATTCTATGAAGCTCCTCAATAAAAACCTATGCAAATAGCAAATAAAAAGATTGCTGAGATGCTCATTGTCTGTTGCCTTGTCATTTTGATACGGGATAGCTCCTGTATCATGGGGCAAGGGGTACCCCGTTGGTGGTTCTCTATGATACACATGTACTTACAATGACAAGAACTTACTCGTGACTAAAGATGAGTAGCATGAGGTTCGGTACTCGTAAGCATGGGTCATGAGATTTTCAACTTATAACTTGTCAAGCATATCCTCATATTTGTGTCACTTTAACCTTAATCACCTCAAGACGCTTATGATAGGGGAAATGAGAGCTGAAAGCTAATAAGTACCATAATTTTTGGAAGCTCTTTATGAAACTTGAATCTCTGCTTCCCTTTGTGAAGGGCCTTTCTTTTACTTTTTATGTTGAGTCTCCATATTCTATCTTTATGCGCCTATTAAGAGAGCATACTGGTAATTCTTAGTTTAATGTGCATTGTCCCAAAACTTGTTGATTGATTCATAACTGTGATATTGCTTGCTCTTATATTATTTGTATCTAGTCACCCTTATGAACTTTGAAGGTGTCCTATGCATTTATGTTTGGCTATACCATGAGGGACAATCTGAATATCACTCTTATTATGCTTTCTATATGTGAAACAAACAAACGTTTTTCAATGCATTGTTATTCATGATCTTTTGTTTGTACCTTTTCATGTTACAACATAGTTGCTAAGTCTTATTGTTAGAACTCTATCTTTCATGCTTTTGTTTAGAGTACTTTGATCTCAACTATCAATGCTTTACAAATATGATGATGCATGTCACCTCAAAAATTACCTACTTGAGGACGACAAGAGTTAAGCTTGGGGATGTTGATACGTCGTAAACGTATCTATGATTTTTGATGTTCCGTGCTTGTTTAATATCTACTTTCTTATGTTTTGTTCACACTTTGAGGTATTTTTATACATTTTCTGGAAATAACCTATTAACAAGATGCCACGGTGTAAATTGCATGTTTTCTTCTATTTTTGGTTTTAGAAAAGCTAGTAAAGAAATATTCTCGGAATTGGACAGGACAAAAGCCAAAGTCAATATTTTACCCGAAGCAATACGGAGTCCGAAGGAGAGACAAAGTGGCGCACCAGGGCGGCCACACCTGGTGGCCGCGCGGCCTGGTGGGCACCAGGGGTGTGGGCCTCCTGGTGCTCCACCGACCTTGCCCCTTTGCCTATAAAAGCCTCCCGGGATGAAAACCCTAAGCCCCCGATCAAAAATCCACGAAAGAGTCTGTAGTCGCCACCATATCCATCCCTAGATCGGGGGGATCTGAAGCTCTTCCCGGCACCCTGCCGGAGGGGAGAGATCACCCTGTAGGCCTTCTTCATCACCATGCAAGCCTCCCGTGTGATGCGTGAGTAGTTCACCCTTGGACTATGGGTCCATGTATGATTGGTTCTCCTCCTTTGTGCTATCATGTTTAGATCTTGTGAGCTCTGTTCATGATCAAGATCATCTATTTGTAATCTTACATGTTGTGTTTGTGGGGATCCAATGGATATTGAGATACTATTTCAGATTGATTATTTATTCTATCATGTTTATGTTATTTGTGATCTTGCATGCTTTCCGTAGTTAGTAGCTATCTTGGCTAAGTAGATGCTAGCAACTCCAAGAGGGATTATTTATGCTTGATAGTGGGTTCATGCCTCTAGTAATCTGGGGAAGTGACAGAAATCTCTAAGGTTGTAGATGTGTTGTTGCTACTATGTAGAAAACAATAATCCTTTGTCCATGGGGCGATCGTATTGTTTAGTTTACACACTTTGCTTAATGCAATTATCTGTTGCTTGCAACTTAATAATAGAGTGGGTTTGGATGATAACCTGAAGGTGGATTATTAGTCAAGGATGCAGTTGGATTACGGTCTATGTATACTGTTGCAATGCCCAATCAAATCTCATAGGAATCAAGATGTCTAGTATATGCATTGTTATGCTTTCTCAAATCTGTCAATTGCCCCGCTGTAATTTGTTCACCCAGCATGTTATCTATCTTAAGGAGAAATACCTCTAGTGAACTATGGACCCCAGTCCATGATTTTATCATTCATATACCATCTAATGTTTACCGTTTACTGTTTACGTTCTACAAGAAATTACTATCTTCCACACTATATGTTTAATCCTTTGTGTTCAGCATAACCGGTGGGATTAACAACCTCACTGTAAGTTGGGGAAAAGTTTTGTGGTTGTGTTGTGCAAGATTCCAAGTTGCTAGCAACACCTTGCAGATGTTTCCTTGCTCCTACTGGTTCGATAACCTTGGTTTCGTAACTGAGGAAAACTTGTTGTTGTGCTCATCATACCTTCCTCTTGGGGTTCCCAACGAGCTCAAATATATTTTGAGCCATCAATTATCATAGATGGGATCGTGTACTAGTTTGTATGACATGATGATTATTGTATCCTCTCTTGCCTCAATCCAAGGACTTGTCAAGTACCCAAGACCCCCAGGGTTGAGCCAGGTATAGGGAGTATGAGTGATGACTGATCTACAGGTTGGGAACCCTAGTGATAGAAGGGGTAGTATGGCTGTATGTGAGGGATTTGCTTGGGACTAACGGTGACATCACGATGCATATCATTAGTTATCTTTCTTCTATGGATGGGACTAGTAGGTTATTGCTATAAGCGGTTGCGGAGGCAATAGCAATTATGGATGCATTGCCCACATATAATTTATCTGGCTCTAACAAGTACACACATGCTTTATTTCTATCTTCTGCTTCCATCAGATGTTTTGTGTAGCAACAGGTGAAACCGAATGCCCTAGGCCATCTCTCTCCATCATCAACAACAACCAAAAGACGCAAACTACTGGTCCGGTGAAAACACAAAAGGAATTCTAAAACTCCCGAAGGTCCGTTAAGTAACTTCACTATGCATTCGCTTCCCGAGGATTCGATAACCTAGGTCTACTAGGGAAAAAGAAGCTATACTACATCCATAATCCGGATCAAAGGTATGAACCCTTTTTCTAGCGCCGTTGCCGGGAAAGCAATAGCTACACGATGAGGTTATTAGGAATCTTGCTAGTTTTGATTCTTGTTTTTAATTTTGTTAGTTTGCTTTCAGTCTTTATTTGATAAACCCAAAAAATAGTTAGTCTTTAAATTCTCATTTTTATAGTTATAATTCTTTATCTAAGAAAACCCAAAAACATAGGAAGTATGGCTGAAAAGAAGCTTGGGGAGTTTGCCACTCCCAATAATGATTATTTGCGTACTCCTATTACTCAGCCAGCAATTGTTGTTGATGATTATGAAATTAAGCCTCATTACTTAAGTTTGGTTCAACAGAATCAATTTGGAGGCTCTACTGTTGAAGATGCAGGTATGCACTTATATACTTTCACTGAAATATGTGATATGATGCGTATAAAATACGTTGACCCTGATGCGGTCAAATTACGTCTATTTCCTTTCTCTCTAAGAGGAAGAGCTAAAGAATGGTTGTTATCTTTGCCTAAAAATACTATTACATCATGGGTGGGATGTACTTCTTTATTTATGACTAAATTTTCCCACCTGCAAAGACTATGCAACTTCGATCTAATATTACTGGCTTCAGACAGGAAGAGCGTGAGCCACTAGCACTTGCATGGGAGAGGATGAAAGAATGCCTAAGAAACTGTCCTAGTCATGGAATGGAAGATTGGTTAATCCTCCATTTATTTTACAATGCTCTTAATCATGTCTAAGTCTATGATTAATACTATAGCTAGAGGAACATTTATGGGTAAACATATTACCGAAGCAAAGCAGCCACTAGATAATATGCAATATAACCATGCCCAATGGCATGTGGAAAGATCAAACACCAAGAAGGTGAACTCTGTCTCACCACAAGAGAATGAAGATCTCAATGCTAAGTTGGATGAGCTCATACTAGCCGTAAAAGGTAAGGAAACTCAAGTAAGATCCAGCCCCGAAACAAATATTGGAGAAATACACTCTGTAGCTCGTAATGATTATAATCCTGCTTGGAAGAAGAGTTACAATCCTAACTTTTAGAAACACTATGCTAGTCCTGCAGAAAATTCTAATAATAATATGGGAAATAGTAATGGTAGTCTCCAAGAAACACTAAAGTCTTTCATAGACTCACAAAACAAACAAAATAATATTCTAGTTAAAATCACGAAGAACCATGATGCTATGCTTGGCAAACTATCTAACCAAGTTGTTAGTTTGAGAAATGATTTACAAGCCCTTTAAGAAATAATAAGGATGGTTGAGGCACAACTACGTAAGATAACCGAGAGTCAAACTCTCATTCTAGCTAAGTTTGCAGGTAAAGTTGAGCCCAATCCTGTTGAGGAACTCAAAATGATGAGGATCCAAAGGGAGGAGCCTGAAGAACTTGATTATAGTAATGTCCCTTCACCAAGCTACACCATCGAAGATCTCGTAAAAAGGACCAACGTCAAAATTCCGGTAAGTGAAGGTAATGATGAAGCCATGTATCCACACTTTGTTGATAAAGTTGCAATTAAGGTACGCGAGCTTGAAGAAGAAT
This sequence comes from Avena eriantha, assembly GCA_910589775.1. Lineage (NCBI taxonomy): Eukaryota > Viridiplantae > Streptophyta > Magnoliopsida > Poales > Poaceae > Avena > Avena eriantha. Next base: position 21,660,027 of record OU342744.1, on the reverse strand, counting down.
ACAAGAAAATCGCTCAAAACTTACATGTTAAACTAGATGACATATTTGAGCCTACTATTAATGAGATAGCTGCACTTTGTGATCTAGGTGCAAGCGTCTCAATAATTCCAAAGAGTCTTTTATAACAAATTAAATCTTGGCTCCTTTGCAATTACTGAGTTAAAATTGCATCTAGCAGATTCTACCTACAAACAAGATGTAGGGATTAAGGAGAACACTTTAGTTTACATCAAAGGTTGTCCTGCTCTAATTGATTTCGTTATTATTGACATGCCTGAAGATACAGTTGCTCCTATAATTCTAGGTCGTCCTTTCTTAAGAACTATTAAGGCTTTGATTAATCTGCATGAAGGGAACGTGAAGCTGCAATTGCCTTCGGGGAATCTTTTGTTATTCATTTCCCTAGGAAGAAGAAAGCCAAGCATGATGAGAAGGAGGCCATTACTTTGAAGGCCAATTACTTTGGAGTGGGTGTTCCACTCATCTGGCCCAAGTAAGTATCATCAAGGTCAAGCTATTGACCATAAAAGAGCGCTCCATGGGAGGCAACCCATGTGAAATAAAGGTTTGAGTTAATTTTTTAGTTCTAGTTTAAGTTTTTGTTTAATAAAGAGTGCTAGAAAACTCCATTCGAGGAGAAGAAATTTGGTAGTAATTAAAATTCTGCTTTATTCATACTATTGATGATCGACAATATTTACCGTCAATTTTCTATCAAAAATAAAGTACTAAGTTATAGGAAAAGAAATAGTTTACGAAGAAACAGAAAAAAATTCGCACATAGAGAGTTTAACGACCAACTATATAGCAGGATTAAAAATTCTAGCCGTATAGTTATCCTTGCTATCGAAAAAATTTCTGCAATATTTACTGAGATTTAACGACCAACTATACGGTGGGAATAAAAATTCTGGCCGTATAGTTTCGGTCATATAGATATCAATGCATCTGTACAATTTATTTTCATATGTTCTGAGAGTTTAACGACCAACTATACGGCAGGAATAAAAATTCTGGCCGTATAGTTCCGGTTGTATCTATGCCTTTGCAAATTTTCTTTCGCATGGACAGACAGTTTGTTCCGCCCGTATAGTTGCGTCCGTATAGTTGCACCGCTAGGAGGAAGACCTAATATTTTGACAGAATGCCAACTATACAACCGGAAGGCATATTCCGACCGTATAGCTGCGCCCGTATAGTTGCGTCCGACCACAAAATCGCATGGAAAGGTACTCCAAAACTTCAATCCTTTTACTTTCTTCTACCTCCAAACTCTCTCAAAACCTTAAGGGATCTTCATCTCTACTCAATTTCGTTCGATTTCCTTGCACAGAAGTGATCTACGGTATGTTTCTCCTCCGATCCTCCAATTACTTTTTGCAAATTCATCTTTGATCTATTATCATTATTAATCTAGGGTGAGACCTACTATGAACTTATTGCCATGATCTTACCTAGATTATTATCTTGAGGAGATTCTTTAGTGTGTTTAGATGAGAAATATACTATACTTACTATTATTGGATCAAAAAGTTTTATTTTTTCCTTTCTTCAATGTTTTAGACAATGGTGAGGAAATTGGTAATCATTAACTGCTCGGTCGGCTTGGGACTAGTGACTAATCGAAATTTGCATGATTAACTGATTTAATCGGTCGGCTATTAATCGGTTCAACCTACACAAATTAGCACCTAAAACACGTGTATATAAGAAAGAAATATTATATGGGCCTTTATATACCCAACCTTACTTATCTAGAGCCCAAAATCCCATTAAAACACATGTGCTTCTCCTCTAATCTTTGAAGTTGCTCTTATCCCACCACCTATCCAGGTACTGGTTGGTGACGGCGGGAATCGAGCGGGAGCTTCGCAAAGCCTACTTTAGTGGGACGGGCTATAGGTTGGATGTGCGATATGCGTTGAAAATTTTGCAACATTTTTGACCAAGTGTAGTAGTTAATCGGGAATATACCTAGTAATCAGTCTGTCAGAGCTATTAGTCAGGATAAAGGATTAGATCAACGGATTAGTGGTAATCGACACGGTTAGGTCCCTAGTAGCGATTAATCGGCCTATTAATCGCTGATTCAGACGATTTTTTAAACAGTGGTTTTAGAAGATGAACACAAGGAGCCAAACTCGTGCTCGTGCCACCGCTAGTGCTTCTCAGGCTATCGCTCGGGAACGCATGTGGATACGGTTCAAGAATGAGGCCCATCATGAACGCTTCAACAAGATCAAGAACTGCGAAGTGAAGGCTACCAAGTGGGCTTGCCCCATTATATTAAACCAACTCGATATTTCTGATGACTTTAATTTACTTTGCAATAGAGATGTCCTGCAAAACTTTGTGTACAATGATGTACCTGATTATCGCGGTTTAAGCATTGAATTCCTAAGTTCATTGCAAAGCACCGTTAAATAATGGCAAGGAGAGGATAATATTTCTTTTCGTCTGATGAACAACAACTACACTTTAACATTAGATGAATGGTGTGCATGCTTTAATTTGCCAAACAATGATATTCATGCTCTACACGCATCCTTTACTGGCTTAAACCCTTCCCCCGATCAATACCATAATGGAATGAGTTTCACTAGTAGAGTGAACAAGGGGAAGTATATCCAACATCCTGCAATTCGCTATTTGTTCTATGTTATTGCTAACACCTTGCAGGCACATAATGAGTTCACGAGACTCAACGAGGAGGACATCCTAGTCCTCGCAAAGGCTGCTTACATCAACTACAGCTTGTCACTCAACTTGGGCGACATCCTTGTGCGCTACTTGGAGCAGCAAGCCTCCCAAAGCTTGGGGAGGTTGATGGCTCTGAAATATAGCCATCTAACGTCCACGTTTAAACTAGATATTAGTCATATTTATGATAACATATCTCTCTAAACCCTGCCACTAATGCTAATATTCAGAGGGGTATGCAATCCTTTGTTCTTGTATTTTTCCTGCATAGATAAGGTCATTTAAAGGAGGGAATCACTACATTGAAGTCAAAGATACGATATTTACTTCGACCAGAAGAAACCAGGATCCGTCCAACGAAGGAAGACGCCGTAACGACCAACTATACGATTGGAGCAAAAAATTTGACCGTATAGCTCCGGCCGTATAGTTGGCGCCGGCACCGTTAGGTCAAACAGAACATTTTTTATGAACGGACCCCTATATAAAGAAGCCTCAGGCGATGGGAAAACATATCTCGCTCCGCCCTGAAGAAGCCAGGCTCCGCCAAAACGCCGCCTCAGATCTCCAAACCCTTCTCCATCTCCATAGCCATACTCCACCACTTGTAATAGTAGATCTCTTCTCTGATTGGTTACATTGTAAGACTAGTGCTATCAATCTTATGATTTTCATTACAATGTTTGTGATTGTTGATCGCATCTCTATGTGTGAGTAATTCTCCTTGGGCTAAGGGCTTCGGCCTAGCCATGTAGTAATTGTGCATGTGAATTATCATAGATGGGATTGTGTATTAGTTTCTATGACATGATGATTATTGTATCCTCTCTTGCCTCAATCCAAGGACTTGTCAGGTACCCAAGACCCCGAGGGTTGAGCCAGGTATAGGCAGTATCAGTGATGACTAATCTGCAGGTTGGGAACCCCAGTGATAGAAGGGGTAGTACGGCTGTATGTGAGGGATTTGCTTGGGATTAACGGTGACATCACGATGCATATCATTAGTTCTTTTTCTTCTATGGATGGGACTAGTAGGTTATTGCTATAAGCGGTTGTAGAGGCAATAGCAATTATGGATGCACCGCCCACATATAATTATCTTGCTCTAATAAGTACACGCATGCTTTATTTCTATCTTTTATTTCCATCAGATGTTTTGCACAGCTACAGGTGAAACCGAACGCCCTAGGCCCTCTCTCTCCATCATCAACAACAACTAAAAGACACAAACTACTAGTCCGGTGAAAACACAAAAGGAATTCTAAAACTCCCGAAGGTCCGTTAAAGTAACTTCACTACGCATTCGCTTCCTGAGGATTCGATAACCTAGGTCTACTAGGGAAAAAGAAGCTATACTACATCCATAATCTGGATTGAAGGTATCAGTCACCTCTTCACCACACACATCCCAGTTCCTCTGAAAGAAATGTGCCGGGAAACCGTCAGGGCCTGGCGCCTTTGTAGGATACATTTCAAACAGAGCCTTCTTAATCTCTGCTTCCGAAAATGGGGCATCTAGCATATGATCCATATCGCTATCAACCCTTCTCGGGACATACTGCAGCACTTCATCTATCGCTGCAACGCCCTCAGAGGTGTACAGGTTTCGGTAAAAATCATTCGCCATGCTACCCATCTCAGTTTCATGCGTAGTTGTTGACCCATCCGTCTTTTCTATCGTTGTGATCCTGTTCTTTTTCTTCCGTTGGCTAGCACAAAGATGGAAAATCTCGTATTTTTTTCACCCTCCGCAGGCCACTGTATCCAAGACCTCCGCCTCCACATTACCTCCTCACGATGAAGGACCTCAGCTAGCCTCTCCACCGTTTTGAGCTTAGCATGCGTCAACCCCATTCTATCCGGCCTGCTCCTATGTTCACTGAGCTCGCGCTGCAGCGAACGAATTTGGTGTCGCACACTTCCAAACGTTTCCTTACCCCATGTCGTCAGGTTGGAGGATAACGCCGCCAATTTCAGTTTGAGCTCCTCTGCCAAATGACTCTTGTCACAGGAATTCCACACATCCTTTAGCAAGGCGGGGAACTCATCATGTTCCTCCCACATGACCTCGTAACGGAACAGACGATCCCCTTTTACCACTGGCTGTCGGGGAGCGCATTGTAGTAAGATAGGTAAATGATCAGATGTTGCATAGCTCGGAAGGTGATGCACCTCCGTAGCCGGGAACCTCGCACACCAAGACGCCGAGGCTAGTGCACGGTCAAGGTGAACCCGACAATAAGCCCCTCCCGTAACCTTCTTCTCAAACGTCCATGGAACTCCTCTGAATCCCATATCGCAAAGTCCACATATGTCTACCATATCACGGAACCCACAATTTGGCTCCAACTCCGTTCATTTACTCCCGTGGCAGAGAACTTCATTGAAATCTCTGATGCAGAGCCATGGTAAGTCAGACGATGAACGTATAAACTTGAGCATCTCCCATGTTTTGTGGCGCTCCTGGACCTGGGCCTCCCCATACACAATCGTAAGGCACCAAGGATCCATCCCTTCCTCTATAACAACTGCATCCAGATGATACTGAGAGTAAGGTAAAATTTCAACTTTTATTGACTCATCATTCCAAAACATTCCAATGCCGACACTATGGCCTGAACTACTAATTGCAAAACTTTTATTAAAACCTAAAGAACGAGATAAGCCCTCCACTCGTGTTTTATGTAGCTGGGTCTTGACCACACATAACATTGAAGGGGCATGGCGCTCCACAAGAATGCAGAGATCTCTCACTGCTGTGGCGCCACCGAGACCACGACAATTCATGCTTAGGACACTCATTTTGACTGGCAGCTCTGCGCTTCGGAGGCTACCATAGCTGTCATGCTCTTGAGCTTCTTCGCCTTTTTGTGCTCCCTCTCCGAAGGGGGAGGTGGAGGAGTACCAGACCTCACCGGATGGACTTTCTCCATTCCCCCTCATCGAACTCTAGCTCTTTCTACAACCCCTTCTTCGGTTTAGAAGCTACTATTCCTGTCTCCCTCCACTGCAACATCATAGGGCCCGCTGTGGAGTTTGCACCTTGCATGTCTGCCTCTTTTGCTGGGCTAGCCTCTAACCGTGCTTCAGAGGAGGAACACTTGCGAGTTTCAGCCATAGCAAAACCCCGGCCTCTGCTGCCATCTCGCCCTCCCCTACCTGAGCCACGACCAGAGCGGCCCAGTCCTCTACCGTCTGGCCCCTCATCCCTCTGATCAGGTTTTTGCGACCAGCGGATCGATTGCCAGAGGCTCCATAGATTTGTCCTCTATTCCAAGGTGTATCAGCCAATAACCATTTGCCAAACCCTACAACACCTAGGGCATGCTACCCCGTACCGCACTCCTCTTGTTCATGTCCCATCAGCCCACAAATAGCGCAGAATCGTGTGATGTTCTCATACTTCACCCGCAGAATCGCAATAGCTTCGCCGTCTGGCTTAAAGGACACAAACCTGGTTAGGCACTTCCTCACATCCATCCAAACCCAGACTCTAATGAAGTCACCTCCATCCGATCCAGAGCTATTCATATCTATCTTGATCACCTCTCCAATGGAGGCCGCCAAACCAGTAATGAGAGGCCGCCTCCGGAACAGCCCAGGGACGTCATGGATCTACGCGCACACCTGAATACGGTTTAGCTCTACCGCTGATGCCCTACATGTTGGGTTTGCAGCATAGAAAACAAAAAATTCCTACGATGGGAACTATACGCCAAGATCTATCTACTAGATACAAGCAACGGGTGGATATACATCCATGGAGAACTTACCCTCGAAGACAACAAAGCTTTGTTAACAAGTTGGAACTCGCAGATGATGTAGTCGTACACTTGCCGATCTCAAGATCGTGATGAAGTCCAGCAGGTCTGGCTCCAGCACATCCTTCAGATCCAGCTCCAGCAAGTCCAACACCACCAAGTCCAGCACCGCAAAGCAGTGGTGCATCCGTGATCGCACACACGTCCGGTACCCCAACAACCTCCGTCCCTCGCTCCAGCAAAGCAGCGGAAGCAGGAACTCCCTTCCAGATAAAGCCACCGGGAACATGTATCTCGCTAATCCGAGACCATGAGGGAAAAACACTAGAGGGGGAGAGAGATCCTTGATACATTACAAATGTATCTATAATTTTTGATGTTTCATGCTTGGTTTTATCTACTTTCTTATGTTTTGTCCATACTTTGGAGTAATTTTCATATGATTTATTGGACTAACCTATTAACAAGTGCCACGGTGCCAGTTGCCTGTTTTCTGCTGTTTTTGCGTCCAGGAAAGTCAGAAAATGAATATTCTCGGAATTGGACGGGACAAAAGCCAAAGTCAATATTTCACCGGGGGGAACACGGAGCCAGAAGAGGGGCCAGGGGCCACCCACACCATAGGGTGGCACGGGTCCCCCTTGGTCACGCCACCAGGTGGTGTGGGCCCCTCCGGCCTCCACTGACCTTGCCCTTTCGCCTATATATTCCTCCTGATACCAAAACCCTAGATGGTCAATCGGAAATCCACAAAAAGTTCTGCAGCGCCGCAGCCACTGAAGGGGAGATTCGGGGGACAGAAAGTCTCTGTTCCGGCACTCTGCCGGGACGGGGAAGTGCCCTCGGAGCCATCTCCATCGATCTCCACCACCATCTCCATCACCATTGCTGATTCCCATGATGAGGAGGGAGTAGTTCACTCTCGAGGCTAAGGGTTCTACCGGTAGCTATGTGTTCATCTCTCTCTCTCTCTGCGTGATCATATTGTGATCATGAGCTTGTAATATATAGATCTACCTTGCTACTCAAGTGCTTTAATAGATCTTTGATCTCCCCATGTGTGTGAAAGTGACAGCGTGCACACCATGGTAGCACTTAGGCTAGAGATTACAAATACTTGTTATGAGTTATATTTGGAGTTGGATGTCTTTATGAAATTGTGGTGTTTGTTGGACTCATCTAGTACTCAAGGTGACAGTGTGGGGTTTTCAAGATGGGAAAGATGAACTTTGAGGTGTGCTGTTATAGCCCTACCAACGATTAGAGTGTCCAACCGGAGAGTAGTTCAGCGTAGTAGCATAAAGAAGAATATATTTATATGAGAGTGTTCACTAGTGAAAGTATGATCCATAGGCCTTGTTTCTAAGCATTGAAACATCGTTTACAATTAGATATGTTACATGTTTGCTTGCTTCCATCATTATTTCAGTTTTCCTTTAGTCTTTTCCCACATCAACCACACGCCATCAAGCTATTTTCTAGCACCGTTATCTTATACCCATACCACTTGTATTTCACTATCTCTTTGCCGAACTAGTGCACCTTTACACCTGACAAATGTATTGGGTGTGTTGGGGACACAAGAGACTTCTTGTATCTTGATTGCAAGATTGCTTGAGAGGGGATACCTTTGACCACTTCCTCCCTGACTTCGATAAACCTTGGGTGATCCACTTAAGGGAAAACTTGCTGCTGTGCTACAAACCTCTGCACTTGGAGGCCCAACAACTGTCTACAAGAATAGAAGTGCATAGACATCAAGCTATTTTCTGGTGCCGTTGCCGGGGAGGTAAGGTAAAAGGTATTCACACCGGAGGATTAAACAAGAAGAACCTCCCACGGCAAACGCCTATTTTCTGGTGTGAGTACTCGAAGTTATTTCCTTTAGATTCTGCAATTTTGTCTTTTTGTTTTTTGTTTTCACTAGTTATGCTTAATGGAAAACAACAACAAAATTAGGGAGCTTTATAGTATTTATCTTGAGTTAGGACATGAAGTGTTTGAAGAGAAAATTAAAAAACCTATGGAACTTTATTTGCATGCTAATAGCAATGTTGTTAGTATGAATTCTTTGGACACCATTATTGCTAATGCTTTGGAAAAGTCTAAGCTTGGGGAAGCTAGTTTTTATGAAAATGATCTTTTTAGTTCCCCAACTTTGTAAGATAGCTATTCTATTGCTTATGATGATACCAAACCTTCAATATATGATGATTACAATGATGAATATGATATTTTCAGTCCACCTACTATTGAGGAGAAAATTAATTATGATTACAATATGCCTCCTATATTTGATGATTATGGTGATGGAAATAATAATGATAGCTATTTTGTTGAATTTGCTCCCACTACAATCAATAAGAATGACTATGTTTATGTGGGGAGTATTAATTCTTTTATGCATGTGGCTCATGATAAGAATGTTTCTTGTGATAGTTATATTGTTACTTTTATTCATGATGCTACTGCAAGTTATTATGAGAGAGGGAAACATGGTTTTATGTGTCTCAACAATATTAAGTTTCCCCTCTTTATGTTCAAAGTCTTGAAGTTGCACTTGTTTTTCTTTACTATGCTTGTTGCTTTGTGCTTTCAAGACTTGTTTCTTTACAAGATTCCTATGCATAGGAAGTGGGTTAGACTTAAATGTGCTTTGAATTTGCTTCTTGATGCTCTGTTTTACTTCAATTCATATGTCTTATGTGAGCATCTTCTCAAACTATCATGCCTAACTTAAAGGCGTTAAAGAAAAGTACTTATTGGGAGATAACTGATGTCTACGCACTTCTATTCTTGTAGACAGCTGTTGGGCCTCCAAGTGCAGAGGTTTGTAGCACAACAGCAAGTTTTCCCTTAAGTGGATCACCCAAGGTTTATCGAACTCAGGGAGGAAGTGGTCAAAGGTATCCCATCTCAAGCAACCCTGCAATCAAGATACAAGAAGTCTCTTGTGTCCCCAACACACCCAATACACTTGTCAGGTGTATAGGTGCACTAGTTCGGCGAAGAGATAGTGAAATAAAAGTGGTATGGATATAAGATAATGGTGCTAGAAAATACTTTGATGGCGTGGAAGAGACTAAAGGCAAACTAAAATAAAGATGGAAGCAAGCAAACATGTAACAGATCTAGTTGCAAATAATGTATCAATGCTTAGAAACAAGGCCTAGGGATCATACTTTCACTAGTGAACACTCTCTCATATAAATATCTTCTCTTTATGATACTACTCTTAACTACTCTCCGGTTGAACACCTCTAATCGATGGTAGGGCTATAACAGCACACCTCAAAGTAAGTCTTTCCCATCTAGAAAACCCCACACTATCACCTTGAGCACTAGATGGTTCCAACAAACACCACAATTTCATAGAGAAATCCAACTCCAAATATAACTCATAACAAGTATTTGTAATCTCTAGCCTAAGTGCCACCATGGTGAGCACGCTGTCACTTTCACACACATGGGGAGAGCAGAGATCTATTAAAGCACTTGAGTATCAAGGTAGATCTATAGATTACAAGCTCATGATCACAATATGATCATACATAGAGAGAGAGATGAACACATAGCTACCGGTAGAACCCTTAGCCTCGAGAGAGGACTACTCCCTCCTCATCATGGGAATCAGCAATGGTGATGGAGATGGCGGTGGAGATCGATGGAGATGGCTCCGGGGGCACTTCCCCGTCTCGGCAGGGTGCCGGAACAGAGACTTTCTGTCCCCCGAATCTCCCCTTCGGTGGCGGCGGCGCTGCGGAACTTTTCGTGGCTGGAGGCTTGACTCTTTAGGGTTTATGTCTCAGGAGGCTTCTTATAGGCTAGAGGGCAAGGTCGGTGGGCGGCCAGGGGGCCCACACCACCTAGTGGCGCGGCCAGGGCTAGCCTGCGCCACCACATGGTGTGGCCAGGCTCTGGCCCTCCACCGTCTTGTATTCTGGCTCCGTGAGTCTTCCGGTAAAATAGGAACTTTAGCTTTTGTCCCATCCAATTCTGAGAATATTCATTTTCTGACTTTCCTGGAACCAAAAACAGCAGAAAACAGGCAACTGGCACTGTGGCATCTTGTTAATAGGTTAGTCCAAGCAATCATATGAAAAGTACTCCAAAGTGTGGACAAAACATAAGAAATTAGATAAAACCAAGCATGGAACATCAAAAATTATAGATACATTTGCAAGGTATCAACATCCCCAAGCTTAACTCATGCTCGTCCTCGAGTAGGTAAGTGATAAAAAGAAAGAATAATTTTTGAGGTGACATGCACCATCAAAGACTTGATCAAAGTATTTGTAAAACATTCAAAACTGGGATCATAGTACTTCAATCATAACATGAAAGACAAAGTTCTAGCAATAAGCAAAGAAACTATGATGCAACATGAAAATGCACAAACAAAAGATTCATGAATAACAATGCTTTGCAAGACGTTTGATTGTTTCACATAAAGAAAACATAGCATAATAGTATTCAGCTTGTCCCTCAATAGAGTAGCAAATATAATTGCATAGGACACCTTCAAAGTTCATAAGAGTGACTAGATACAATAGTTTAAAACAAGCAATAACAAGTTATGCATCAATCAACTAGTCTTGGGGCAATGCACATAGAACTAAGAATGGCCACTATGCTCTCAAAGTAGGTGCATAAAGATAGAAGGTGGAGACTCAGTATAATGGTGGAAGAAAGGCCTTAATAGAAGGAAGTAGGGATTCAAGTCTTATAAAGAGCTTCCAAAAATTATGGCACTTATAGCTTTCATCTCTCATTGCCCCTATCATAAGCATCTTGAAGGTGATTAAGGTTAAAGTGAACAAACTATGGTGTACATGCTTGAAGAAGTATAAGTTAGAAATCTCATGTCCCTTGAATACGAGGGTCGCTCCTCATGCTACTCAAGTTTACTCACCGGTAAGTTCTTGTCATTGTAAGTACATGTGTATCATAGAGAACCACCAACGAGGTACCCCTTGCCCGATGATACGGAAGAACCCCCATATCAAAATGACAAGGCAAGCAGACAATGAGCATCTCAGCATTCTTCTTATTTACCAAGGAAATATGGTGCTTTTTTCTCTCTTCCTCTTTTCATAGTATCTTTTTTTCTCTTTTTTCTTTTTTTCTCAATATATGACTCTTTTTTTATAAGAAGAATGCTTCATAGACAGCTCATTATGGTTACACTGCAGGTTTCCACCATGTCAGCATGGATTAGACCAGCGGCCCAGGCATTTCTCTAACACATATACATAACTCCATGGACTTACAAGCTCCCCTTTCATTTCACACCGACGACATCCATATAAAAAAGAGCATGATATCAACTAGGTACAAGTACCAAGTGCAATGTTGAAAGCGTTCCCCATGAAAGCATGGTTCTGCTAATTCCCAACAAATAAGTGCAAGCATATACAACATAGAAGACACAATGGTTCAAGTTTATTAAGGGCAAGTAAAGTAAAGTGTGCCATCAAGTTCGTGAGAGCTTTAATCACTAGTTTTCTCATAACAAGTGGAAGGTAAACAAAAGCATGAATATACTTGGAATAGCATAAGCTAGTAGGTAGGTATGGTGGACTCTTTGGAATAACTTGGTTTAGGGAGTTGGATGCATGAGTGGAACTCATACTTGGTTGTGGAGGCTAGCAAAAGACTGGGAGCGACAAACTAAGAGAGCAATAATGGCCATAATCATGCAGAGCGACAAAACATCATTGATCAAAGCATAAAGTGACACTACAAGTTGAAAACTAAAGGATCATAAAGGCTATGGTGACTTGGGTAGTCATAACATGGTGTGAGCATGCACCAAGTCAACCCAAATAAAGAATCAAAGGAGAATACCACTATACTATGCTTTAATATGCTAAAACAACGCATGATTCATCCAAGGCACATTAAGAAATCTCAATTGTTTATAAAAATTCATGCTACAGCAAGGAATATTAAGCATAAATCCAAAACAATATCAAGCATGGCATGACAAACCATAGGCCACAGTCAAAAACAAGCTCTCTTTACCACTTAAGCATGAGCTTTTCCTACTCTTTTCCAAACCAAACCAAACTATTTGAAAACCAATGTATGAAAGAGGAGGTCCAACCAATTTATTCAGAAAACTAAGCAAACCAAGCAAATGAAAAACCAAAACGAAAACGAAAAAGAAGACGCTCCACGAACAACACAACTGTGCATGAAACAATAAAAATGAAGCGTTTGGAAGAAACCTGGGATTTTTATTGATGAAGAAGGGGATGCCTTGGGCATCCCCAAACTTTGACGCTTGTACTTCTTGGATACTTATTGGGGTGACACGCGTGGCATCCCCAAGCTTGAGCTTTATTCCATCCTTCATCTCATTACTCATTCCTTCCATACACCTGAAATTTTTCCTTCATACAAAACTTCACACAATCTCATTAGCAACATTAGTGCACTTAAGATAAATAAGTCTTAAGGTTCAGTTCTAACACCAAATAAACTTCCATTAGAACACTAGCTACTGTAGCACTTCCCTCAAAAACCTCAATTCCCCAAAAGAACTCAAAAAGGAACCCACAAGAAGCAAATGCAGAAAATTGCAGAAATCTGTCAAAACAGACCAGCAGGTAAAGACGAATTTTTTATAAGACCTTATGTTGCTCAAATAGAAAAGTGTTGAACTAAATAAAGTTAGATAACAACATGGGCCATAATCACAAAAACGTACAGCTCAATCCGACATACAGAGCTCTCTCACGAATTTTTACGGTGAAGCACAGAAATCTGTTTCGGGACAGCAACTTTCCCAATCATTACTTCTCTCTCATTAGAGGTTACTCTAGGCACAAAAAGCAAATAAAAAGGATAAGGAGAGGTTATTACAGAAGTAATAACTTCCAAGACTCATCTAAAACTTTTGGGTTATCTCCCAATAAGTACTTTTCTTTAACGCCTTTAAGTTAGGCATGATAGTTTGAGAAGATGCTCACATAAGAAATATGAATTGAAGTAAAACAAAGCATCAAGAAGCAAATTCAAAACACATTTAAGTCTAGCCCACTTCCTATGCTTAGGAATCTTTTAAAGAAACAAGTCATGAAAGCACAAAGCAACAAGCATAGGGAAGAAAAACAAGTGCAACTTCAAGGCTTTCAACATAAACAGGGGAAACTTAATATTATTGGGATGCATAAAATCATGTTTCCCTCTTTCATAATAACTTTCAGTAGCATCATGAATAAAAGTAACAATATAACTATCACATAAAACATTCTTATCATGAGCCACATGCATAAAAGAATTAATACTCCCCACATAAACATAGTCATTCTTATTTATTGTAGTGGGAGCAAATTCAACAAAATAGCTATCATTATTATTCTCATCACCATAATCATCAAATATAGGAGGCATATTGTAATCATAATTACTTTCCTCCTCAATAGTAGGTGGACTGAAAATATCATATTCATCATTGTAATCATCATATATTGGAGGTTTGGTATCATCATAAGCAATAGAATAGCTATCTTCCAAAGCTGGGGAACTAAAAATATCATTTTCATAAAAACTAGCTTCCCCAAGCTTAGACTTTTCCATAGCATTAGCAATAATGGTGTCCAAAGAATTCATACTAACAACATTTCTATTGGCACGCAAATAAAGTTCCATAGGTTTTTAATTTTCTCTTCAAACACCTCATGTCCTAACTCAAGATAAATACTATAAAGCTCTCTAATTTTGTTGTTGTTTTCCATTAAGCCTAACTAGTGAAAACAAGAAACAAAAAGACAAAATTGCAGAATCTAAAGGAAATAACTTCGAGCACTCACACCGGAGGATGTGAGTACCTTTTACCTTACCTCCCCGGAAACGGGGCCAGAAAATAGCTTGATGTCTACGCACTTCTACTCTTGTAGACAGTTGTTGGGCCTCCAAGTGCAGAAGTTTGTAGAACAGTAGCAAGTTTTCCCTTAAGTGGATCACCCAAGGTTTATCGAACTCAGGGAGGAAGTGGTCAAAGGTATCCCTCTCAAGCAACCCTGCAATCGAGATACAAGAAGTCTCTTGTGTCCCCAACACACCCAATACACTTGTCAGGTGTATAGGTGCACTAGTTCAGCGAAGAGATAGTGAAATACAAGTGGTATGGATATAAGATAATGGTGCTAGAAAATACTTTGATGGCGTGGAAGAGACTAAAGGCAAACTAAAATAAAGATGGAAGCAAGCAAACATGTAACAGATCTAGTTGCAAATGATGTATCAATGCTTAGAAATAAGGCCTAGGGATCGTACTTTCACTAGTGAACACTCTCTCATATAAATATCTTCTCTTTATGATACTACTCTTAACTACTCTTCGGTTGAACACTCTAATCGATGGTAGGGCTATAACAGCACACCTCAAAGTAAGTCTTTCCCATCTAGAAAACCCCACACTGTCACCTTGAGCACTAGATGGTTCCAACAAACACCACAATTTCATAGAGAAATCCAACTCCAAATATAACTCATAACAAGTATTTGTAATCTCTAGCCTAAGTGCCACCATGGTGAGCATGCTGTCACTTTCACACACATGGGGAGAGAAGAGATATATTAAAGCACTTTTGTAGCAAGGTAGATCTATAGATTACAAGCTCATGATCACAATATGATCATGCATAGAGAGAGATGAACACATAGCTACCGGTAGAACCCTTAGCCTCGAGAGAGAACTACTCCCTCCTCATCATGGGAATCAGCAATGGTGATGGAGATGGCGGTGGAGATCGATGGAGATGACTCCGGGGGCACTTCCCCGTCCCGGCAGGGTGCCGGAACAGAGACTTTTTGTCCCCCGAATCTCCCCTTCGGTGGCGGTGGCGCTGCGGAACTTTTCGTGGCTGGAGGCTTGACTCTTTAGGGTTTATGTCTCGGGAGGCTTCTTATAGGCCAGAGGGCAAGGTTGGTGGGCGGCCAGGGCTAGCCCGCGCCACCACATGGTGTGGCCAGGCCCTGGCCCTCCACCGTCTCGTATTCTGGCTCCGTGAGTCTTCCGGTAAAATAGGAACTTTAGCTTTTGTCCCATCCAATTCTGAGAATATTCATTTTCTGACTTTCCTGGAACCAAAAACCGCAGAAAACAGGCAACTGGCACTATGGCATCTTGTTAATAGGTTAGTCCAAGAAATCATATGAAAAGTACTCCAAAGTGTGGACAAAACATAAGAAAGTAGATAAAACCAAGCATGGAACATCAAAAATTATAGATACATTTGCAATGTATCAATAACCCAAAAGTTTTAGTTGAGTATTGGAAGCTATTACCTCTGTAATAACCGCTCCTTATCCTTTTTATTTGATTTTTGTTCCAAGACTAACCTCTCATGATAGAGAAGTAATGATTGGGAAAGTTGTTGTCCCGAAACAGATTTCTATGCTTCACCGTAAATTTCGTGTAAAATCTCTGAACATCTGTTTGAGGCGTGCATTTTTGTGCGTCTGCCCCAGGTTGTTATCTAACTTTCGTTAGTTCAACACTTTTTGATTTGAGCAACAGAAGGTCTTCAAAAATATTCTTCTTTACCTGCTGGTCTGTTTTGACAGATTTCTGCCATTTTCTGCATTTGCTTCTTGTTGGTTCCTTTTTGAGTTCTTTTGGGGAATTGAGCTTTTTGAGGGAAGTGCTACAGTAGCTAGTGTTCTAATGGAAGTTTATTTGGTGTTATAACTGAACCTTAAGACTTATTTATCTTAAGTGCACTAATGTTGGTAATAAAGATTGTGTGAAGTTTTGTATGAAGGAAAAATTTCAGTTGTATGGAAGAAATGAGTAATGAGATGAAGGATGGACTAAAGCTCAAGCTTGGGGATGCCACGCGTGTCACCCCAAGAAATATCCAAGAAGTACAAGCGTCAAAGTTTGGGGATGCCCAAGGCATCCCCTTCTTCATCAATAAAAATCCCAGGTTTCTTCCAAACGCTTCATTTTTATTGTTTCATGCACAGTTGTGTTGTTCGTGGAGCGTCTTCTTTTTCGTTTTCGTTTTGGTTTTTCATTTGCTTGGTTTGCTTAGTTTTCTGAATAAATTGGTTGGACCTCCTCTTTCATACATTGGTTTTCAAATAGTTTGGTTTGGTTTGGAAAAGAGTAGGAAAAGCTCATGCTTAAGTGGTAAAGAGAGCTTGTTTTTGACTGTGGCCTATGCTTTGTCATGCCATGCTTGATATTGTTTTGGCTTTATGCTTAGTATTCTTTGCTATAGCATGACTTGTTATAAACAATTGAGATTGCTTAATGTGCCTTGGATGAATCATGCGTTGTTTTAGCATATTAAAGCATAGTATAGTGGTATTCTCATTTGATGCTTTATTTGGATTGACTTGGCGCATGCTCACACCATGTTATGACTATCTCAAGTCACCATAGCCTTTATGATCCTTTAGTTTTCAACTAGTAGTATCACTTTATGCTTTGATCAATGATGTTTTGTCGCTCTGCATGATTATGGCCATTATTTCTCTCTTAGTTTGTCGCTCCCAGTCTTTTGCTAGCCTCCACAACCAAGTATGAGTTCCACTCATGCATCCAACTCCATAAACCAAGTTATTCCAAAGAGTCCACCATACCTACCTACTAGCGTATGCTATTCCAAGTATATTCATGCTTTTGTTTACCTTCCAAATTAAACTTGTTATGAGAAAACTAGTGATTAAAGCTCTCACGAACTTGACGGCACACTTTACTTTTGTTGCCCTTAATAAACTTGAACCATTGTGTCCATCTTTGTTGCGTATATGCTTGCGCTTTATAAGTTGAAATTAGCAGAACCATGTATCATGGGGAACGCTTTCAACATTGCACTTATACTTTGTACCCCCATTGATATCATGTTCTTTTGCTTATGGATCCGGCGGTGTGAAATAAAAGTGGAACTTGTAAGATTATGGAGTTTGCATGTGTGTTAGAGAAACGTCTGGGCCGCTAGCCTAAGCCATGCCTAATCATGGTGGAAACTTGCAGCATCACCATAATGAGCACTCTATGAAGCATCCTCAATAATAACCTATGCAAATAGCAAATAAAAAGATCGCTGAGATGCTCATTGTCTGCTTGCCTTGTCATTTTGATTATGGGAAAGCTCCCGTATCATGTGCAAGGGGTACCCCGTTGGCGGTTCTTAATGATACACATGTACTTACAATGACAAGAGCTTACTCGTGACTGAAGTTGAGTAGCATGAGGATCGGTCTTCGTAAGTAAGGGGCATGAGATTTCGGATTATAACTTGTCAAGCATATCCTCTTAGTTGTGTCACTTTAACCTTAATCACCTTCAAGATGCTTATGATAGGGGCAATGAGAGCTGAAAGCTAATAAGTACCATAATTTTTGGAAGCTCTTTATGAGACTTGAATCCCTACTTCCTTTTATGAAGGCCTTTCTTCCACCATTATATTGAGTCTCCACCTTCTATCTTTATGCACCTACTTTGAGAGCATAGTGGCCATTCTTAGTTCTATGTGCATTGTCCCAAGACTAGTTGATTGATGCATAACTTGATATTGCTTGTTTTAAACTATTTGTATCTAGTCACTCTTATGAACTTTGAAGGTGTCCTATGCATTTATATTTGCTACTCTATGAGGGACAAGCTGAATGCTACTATGCTATGTTTTCTTTATGTGAAACAAACAAACATCTTGCAAAGCATTGTTATTCATGAATCTTTTGTTTGTGCCTTTTCATGTTGCATCATAGTTTCTTTGTCTTATTGCTAGAACTTTGTCTTTCATGTTATGATTGAAGTACTTTGATCCCAGCTTTTCATGTTTTACAAATACTTTGATCAAGTTTATGATGGTGCATGTCACCTCAAAAATTATTCTTTCTTTTTATCACTTACCTACTCGAGGACGAGTAGGAGTTAAGCTTGGGGATGTTGATACATCGCAAATGTATCTATAATTTTTGATGTTCCATGCTTGGTTTTATCTACTTTCTTATGTGTTGTCCATACTTTGGAGTACTTTTCATATGATTTCTTGGACTAACCTATTAACAAGTGCCACAGTGCCAGTTGTCCGTTTTCTGCTGTTTTTGGTTCCAGGAAAGTCAGAAAATGAATATTCTCGGAATTGGACGGGACAAAAGCCAAAGTCAATATTTCACCGGGGGGAACACGGAGCCAGAAGACGAGACGGAGAGGGGCCAGGGGCCAGCCACACCATAGGGTGGCGCGGGTCCCCCTTGGCCGCGCCACCAGGTGGTGTGGGCTCCTCCGGCCTCCACCGACCTTGCCCTTTCGCCTATATATTCCTCCCGATACCAAAACCCTAGATGGTCAATCAGAAATCCACGAAAAGTTCCGCAGCACCGCCGCCACCGAAGGCGAGATTCGGGGGACAGAAAGTCTCTGTTCCGGCACCCTGCCGGGACGGGGAAGTGCCCCCGGAGCCATCTCCATCGATCTCCACCACCATCTCCATCACCATTGCTGATTCCCATGATGAGGAGGGAGTAGTTCTCTCCCGAGGCTAAGGGTTCTACCGGTAGCTATGTGTTCATCTCTCTCTCTATGCATGATCATATTGTGATCATGAGCTTGTAATCTATAGATCTACCTTGCTACTCAAGTGCTTTAATAGATCTCTGCTCTCCCCATGTGTGTGAACGTGACAGTGTGCACACCATGGTGGCACTTAGGCTAGAGATTACAAATACTTGTTATGACTTATATTTGGAGTTGGATGTCTTTATGAAATTGTGGTGTTCGTTGGACTCATCTAGTACTCAAGGTGACAGTGTGGGGTTTTCTAGATGGGAAAGATGAACTTTGAGGTGTGCTGTTATAGCCCTACCAACGATTAGAGTGTCCAACCGGAGAGTAGTTCAGCGTAGTAGCATACAGAAGAATATATTTATATGAGAGTGTTCACTAGTGAAAGTATGATCCCTAGGCCTTGTTCCTAAGCATTGAAACAGCGTTTACAATTAGATTTGTTACATGTTTGCTTGCTTCCATCTTTATTTCAGTTTTCCTTTAGTCTTTTCCACATCAACCACACGCCATCAAGCTATTTTCTAGCACCGTTATCTTATATCCAAACCACTTGTATTTCACTATCTCTTCGCCGAACTAGTGCACCTATACACCTGACAAGTGTATTGGGTGTGTTGGGGACACAAGAGACTTCTTGTATCTTGATTGCAGGATTGCTTGAGAGAGGATACCTTTGACCACTTCCTCCCTAAGTTCGATAAACCTTGAGTGATCCACTTAAGGGAAAACCTGTAGCTGTTCTACAAACCTGTGCACTTGGAGGCCCAACAACTGTCTACAAGAATAGAAGTGTGTAGACATCAATCCTTCACGAGGAGGTGTGTGGAAGATGGAGTGAGAGGGGGGCCTTTTATAGGAGGAGGGGGTGCCCCTCCCCATGGCTGGCGCCCAAGTGGTGACCCCTCGCCTCCTCATTCATGTGGTGGTAACTCCCTCCACATAAATTTGCCCCTTCACATTCTCTTTCAAAGTATCCACTTTAAATGCATTAAATTTATCCAAATTTAATGCTCTCTCATTTAATAAAACCCTTTTATTAATTTTATTCAGAATTTTTTTAATTACTTTAATTAACAAACATTCACATAAAACCCCCTGCAACATTTCAATATTACATGCAGAACCAATTTTAGCAATTTCACCCGAAACAGTTTCGGTGTCTATTGAAATAATTCCAACGCTTTCTTAAATCTGTATCTGAAACATATTTGCTCCAAATGGTGTCGGTATCCCTTAAGTGTGTCACCCTATGGTTCACGAATAATGCAGACATGATCGAGACCCCTCTCAGATCAATAATCAGAAGCGGGACCTAGAGATCCATACTGACTCCTACACATTCAACGATGACTTCTGTGATCGTGAGAACCTTTAACGCTAGTAACTAAATCCCTTTGTCTCATGATATATTACATGTTTGAGATTCGATCATCGGTGTCTCCATACCTAGTTTGATCTCGTTACCGACATGTACTCTTTTCTCGTTCCCGTGATATAACATTCTAGTGATCACATCACTTGCTTGCAAGCTATCTTAATGTGATATCACCGAGAGGGCCCAGAGTATATCTATCCGTCATCGGGATTGACAAATTACACTCTTGATCCATGAGCCTCAACATAACACCTTTGTAGTACTAAACCCACCTTTATAGTCACCCTGTTACGGTGTGACGTTTGGTGTTATGAAGATACTCTTCTAGTGTTAGCAATTAACATGATCTCATGGTCTAAGGACTAAGATTACTTCGTATGATGTTATAGCAATATAAACATAATGACTTTGATCGTAATGCTATACTTTGGATGAATGTTCATCACATCATTCCACCAATTTGTGACCTCGTTATTAACAACATCCAATGTCCATGATCGGGAAACCTTGATCATCTTGTTAATCAACGAGCTAGTTTATATGAGAGGCATTACTAGGAACTTTGTATTTTGTTTATTAAGCACACATGTATTAACGTTTCCAATTAATACACTTATAGCATGCAAAATTAACATTTATCATAAACATGGAATACGATAATAACCACTTTAATATTGCCTCTCGGGCATATTCCCTTCAGTCTCCCACTTGCACTAGAGTCAATAATCTAGTTTGAAAAACTTTGCGTATTGAACACCTATGGCTTTCTGGTGTTGCATATACGCGATTGCTAGTGGTTAACATAATCTCCGGATCTGACAGTTTCAGGTCCGTGTGTATTTGCATGTCTTTGCGCCTCTACACATCACTCATTCTCAAATGAGACGGCATTGTATAAATTTGGTCCTTTGGTGAGACCTTTAGTTCGTTCGGGTTAAAATATGTTGATATTATTGCCATACAATATATCTTCATAGTATTATCCCACTTTGAACCACACCTAGTTTGATAACAAACTACATAACACAAATGCCCTCCTTTGCTGCTATTATAGCAGTCATATACTTAGCCTTTTGTTGTAGTAACTGTCACAATGTCTCAACTTTGGAACTCATCCAAATCCATCATGGAACATCCTTTCCATTACATTGTGCCACCCATAGTCTAAATTGAGATAAATTTAATTTGTATCTTATGACAAAACTAGTATCAATGTAACACTTTACAATGAACTACCTTTAACTATTTGTCACTTATACATGATATATTCTTAGTTCTTCCAAAGCTCATAATAATATCTTTACTATTGTCCAACGATCATCCTATGAATCATTCTGGTATGTGCTCATAACATTTGAAGCATAGGACATTCTAGATATATACATATCATGGTATAATCGATCAAAATCTTAATGTGATTTTACTCACCAAGTGTTGAAACACTTGAATCTTGATACAATCCTTTCCATGCAGCAAGAACCTTTCTTGTTGTTTCCATATTGAACCCTTTCAATATCTCATATATGTATGTCTGGCACAACCATATTAGCGCCTCAATCTATCCATATAGATATTGATGCCAAATATTCCGGTTTTGCCCAAGTCTTTCATTGAAATCCTATTTTAATGAAATTCTTAACTTCTGTCAATAAAAGATACATCATTTCCAATCAACAATGTGTACTCTGCATAATGTATTGGAAATTTGTCTCATCGCTCCCACTTAATTTCTTGCAAATGCAAGCATCTTCATCATCTCCGATGAATTTAAACTCCTTTAACATTTTCATCATGGTGAAGATTCCAACTCCGCTATGCTCACTTCAACTATTGAAGTTTGCATGCCCTTTTAGCACCCTTTGAATTAACAAAACCCTTCGGACCGTGTCTTGTACACGTCGTAGGTAACCATTCTATTAGAAGAACATTGTTTTGTTTGTTCAACTACCATATACCAAATTATATGTTGTGGTTGCTACATTAATCCATCAATACTAAATATCGCTATGAAAGATCAAATCTTGTCATAGTCAACTCCTTGAACATTGTCGTAAACTTCTTTCCGACATGTCGACTATTTCATAGATGTTAAACATCCATGTCTATTTCTTTATAGATCCAAACACGACCAATAGGCTTCACGCCTTTCTAGAGGGTCTTCCAAGTTCAGAAACTTGATTTCTTGTGTATGGATACTATCACGGATTCTATGACTTCTAGTCATTTTATGGAGTCAGGGCCCATCATCGCTTCTTTGCATGTAGTCGGTTCATCATTGTCAAAACAATAACGACTTGCTTATCAAATCACACTATTTGATTCTTACCAACCCACACGGTTCAATAGGAACTCTAATCTCCGAGATCACACCCTTTGTAATCACGGGAGCCATGAGCATTGTGGCCACCACCAGGACACTTTCCGGCGCTGCGCTACTTAGCACATATAGCTAAGGTTCAACAACCTTTTCAAAGTTCTATTGTCCTCCCACTTAACTTTTCACGAAAAATTCCTTCTCAAGAAACTTGACATTCCAAGCGACAAACTCTTTTGTCCTTGGTGTTATGGAGGAATTCCCAACAAATTCTTTGGGATAACCTACAAAGACGTGCTTATCCGACTTTGTTTGTAAACATTTTACTTATGCATAGCATACCAAAATTTAAGAAAAGACAATTCGGGTTTTATCCCAAATCATAACTCATATGGTGTCATTTCAACGGATCACAATGGTGCTCTTTTCAGTGTAAAAGCGGTAGTCTCTAAAGCTTTAATCCTTAAAACATAATGGCAGTTTTATAAATGACACCTTTGATCTTACCATGTCAAACAAGGTTTGATCTGATCTCTCGAACATACCATACTTCTATGGTTTATCGGGAAATGCAAATTCATGGAACAATTCCTGAAATCTTAGGTGTTTTGCTAAACCTGTAACTCAAATATCTTCCTTTATGATCAAATCATAAACTCTTTTATTTTCTTGTTACAATGTTTTTTCACTTCATCTTGAAAGTCTTTGAACAATTTTCAAACATTTCATACTTCTTCCTTATTAAGTAAATGTATAGATATATATTCACTCAAATTTCTAGAGAAAGCATATGAAGCAAAAAGATCCATCGCATATGGCTACACATAATGGACTATATACATCAACATGCATAATATCCAATAAGTTAGCCATCCGTTCCTCTTTGGCCTATGGACGGTGTTTCAATTATCTCGAGGAAAGTCTCACAAGCGTCAATTGATCAAAATCAAAGACTCCAAAAATCCATCAACATGGAGTTTCTTCATGTTTTCCTTCCAATATAATTTAAACAACGATGCCACTTCATAAGTGATCTTTCAATCATTTGTCTTGCGACATTTTAGCAATAGTGTTTATGGATGTGATTTCTCCAACTAGATTTGTAAAAGTTCATCCATCTTTTATGGAATACGGTAATTATTTGAACAACCATTGTTCTCATAATAACGGAACAAAATAACAATTATTAAAACAAATCTTGAAGGCTAGGTTTGACGACAACGAAAAACACAATAACACTTTATTTGTTTTCGATGAACATCATCACTTATTCTCTTGCTAGTTACTTAGGCCATTGCGGTTCATGAATTGTGTTGTCCTGTATGACATTTCATACCAACCAATTTGGTATCCAATACCTTAGAACCACATTGTTTAACAAGTAAGGAATACAGCCATAACATGTATATCTTCTATATATCTAAGTTGGACATCTCCAACTTTTTCTTTTCTGCCAAATATTTTATAGATTCTCTTTCAGCAATTCCTCTTCCTTTTAAAAGAATCTATCAACATCAATAGTGGTGTCATTCACATGACACATAGTACAAAGCATATATAGTCAAACACTAATACCTTTGGACTCGCACATTGAATTGATCACCATCATCAAATGTTTGGCATTCTTTCAAAAATCCATTCTTTAGTAATCTTTTAGTGTAGTAAACATTTTACTTACATCTTCTATTCATCCTTATTATGACAACTTTCATGATCAAGCTACTATAGCCTATAAGGATGAATCGTGAGTATAATGTTAGTTCCCAAATCCTTTTTGGGAGATCCGGATGCCTAGCATCTCCATCCTTCACAAATTCTCATAATATGAGAACATGTATTTTGCTAAATTATCCTCTATCATAATGCAACCAAAAACATTGTTTTAGATATCACAATATATTCCACACATGATGGTTTCTGAAACAATTTTTTAGCTCCTAGATAATCTTGATATTAAAACAACTTTTGAATATCAAAAATCATGGAGGCAAACATGATACTTTAGATACTAACATTGGAATTCTTACTCTTGATTTAATACTACTTATTAGACTTCATGGAGTAAATAGTGTTTGCTGAAAGTTTGCAATAGAACTTATAAACTTTAAGTTGACATTCAAAACAATACGATACATGTTCGTAAAGTAAATATCCAGAATTCTATAGTTCTATTATCTCAGGTAGTGAACAGATGCCAATGACTACAACAAATTATGCAAATTCACTTCGATTTAGTTTATGACAAATTGAGTCCGACTAATCCAAATTAGAAATGAACTCCCACTCAAAAACGACATCCCTCGTGCCTTTTTGGTGATTACATGAACCAAATCCACTACACCAAGTCCGATCATCACGTGAGTCGGTGTAGCTTCAAAGGTGAGCATCAATATGGGCATCACATCAACTATATGACTCATGCTTAACCTTTCAGTCCGTGTTCCGAGGCCATGTCTGTACATGCTAGGTTCGCCAAGTAAGAACCTTAGTACTCGCGTGTGTAAAACTGTCTTACACCCGTTGTATGAAAGCGTAGAGTCGAGTACACCTGATCATCACGTGATGTCTCGAAACACGATCCATAGAACGGTGCATACTTAAGGAAGAACACATTTTTATCTTGATATCTAAATGAGGGATCATCTTAAAATGCTACTAAAACGCCAAACTAGCAATATAAGATGCAAACATCTAACGTGTAAAGTGGGATGATATGGTCTATGCATTTGATCACCATCATATGCATCGTGGTATGATCTCTATCATTTCTTTGTGTGTAAGGCCAAGGTCTATGGAACTTACACGTTAGGTGCGTTGTAAGGGTATCTATCATACATCTACTGACAACATTACCATATCATGATACTAGCCCAGCAACGATCTAAACTAGACGCCTCTAATTTATCCATTGCAAGTTTTACGTGACTTAGGGCTTTTGGAGATAGAACCGTTCTTACCTACGAACATGGAACCAAAATGAGGATAACCAAGTTATTAGCAACTCATTGTAAATCAGATATTGACTATAGTAGGAGAGACAGACACCCGCCAGCCACTTATGCAAAACTAGTTGCATGTCAGTCGTGGAACCGGTCTCATGTACGATGACATGTAAGGTTGGTCCGGGCCGCTTCATCCCACTATGCCACCAATATCCAAAATACATGAAAGAAGCAATAACATGATCATCATCGCCCACATATAAACATATGTGTACTACCCGTGCAAAGCACCTACGCATAGATCAGGCTCGGATACCACTGTTGGGTTCGCAGCATAGAAAATAAAAAAATTCCTACGATGGGAACTATACGCCAAGATCTATCTACTAGATACAAGCAACGGGTGGATATACATCCATGGAGAACTTACCCTCGAAGACAACAAAGCTTTGTTAACAAGTTGGAACTCGTGGATGATGTAGTCGGACACTTGCCGATCTCAAGATCGTGATGAAGTCCAGCAGGTCCGGCTCTAGCACGTCCTTCAGATCCAGCTCCAGCAAGTCCAGCACCGCAAAGCATCAGTGCATCCGTGATCACACATACGTCCGGTACCCCGACAACCTCCGTCCCTCGCTCCAGCAAAGCAGCAACTCCTTTCTAGATAAAGCCACCGGGAACATGTATCTCGCTAATCCGAGACCATGGGGGAAAATACTAGAGGGGGAGAGAGATCCTTCACGAGGAGGTGTGTGGAAGAAGGAGTGAGAGGGGGCCTTTTATAGGAGGAGGGGGTGCCCCTCCCCATGGCCGGCGCCCAAGGGGTGACCCCTCACCTCCTCATTCATGTGATGGTAACTCCCTCCACATAAATTTGCCCCTTCACATTCTCTTTTTAAGTCTCCACTTTAAATGCATTAAATTTCTCCAAATTTAATGCCCTCTCATTTAATAAAACCTTTTTATTAATTTTATTCAGAATTTTGTTAATTACTTTAATTAACAAACATTCACATAAAACCCCCTGCAACATTTCAATATTACATGCAGAACCAATTTCAGCAATTTCACCCGAAACATTCGATGTCTATTGAAATAATTCCAGCACTTTCTTAAATCTTTATCTGAAACATATTTGCTCCAAATGGTGTCGGTATCCCTTAAGTGTGTCACCCTACGGTTCGCGAATAATGCAGACATGATCGAGACCCCTCTCAGATCAATAATCAGAAGCGGGACCTGGAGATCCATACTGACTCCTACACATTCAACGATGACTTCTGTGATCGTGAGAACCTTTAACGCTAGTAACTAAATCCCTTTGTCTTGCGATATATTACATGTCCGAGATTCGATCATCGGTATCTCCATACCTAGTTTGATCTCGTTACCGATATGTACTCTTTTCTCGTTCCCGTGATATAACATTCTAGTGATCACATCACTTTCTTGCAAGCTATCTTAATGTGATATCACCGAGAGGGCCCAGAGTGTATCTATCCGTCATCGGGATTGACAAATTCCACTCTTGATCCATGAGCCTCAACATAACACCTTCGTAGTACTGAACCCACCTTTATAGTCACCCTGTTACGGTGTGACGTTTGGTGTTATCAAGATACTCTTCTGGTGTTAGCAATTAACATGATCTCATGGTCTAAGGACTAAGATTACTTCGTATGATGTTATAGCAATATAAACATAATGACTTTGATCGTAATGCTATACTTCGGATGAATGTTCATTACATCATTCCACCAATGTTGTGACCTCGTTATTAACAACATCCAATGTCCATGATCGGAAACCTTGATCATCTTGTTAATCAACGAGCTAGTTTATATGAGAGGCATTACTAGGAACTTTGTATTTTGTTTATTAAACACACATGTATTAACGTTTCCAATTAATACAATTATAGCATGCAAAATAAACATTTATCATAAACATGGAATAAGATAATAACCACTTTATTATTGCCTCTCGGGTATATTCCCTTCACTACAGCTTCCGTCATACTTTTCTATTAGCACCCCATGGTCCCTGAAGATCCAAGGTCCCTGCTCCGTGATTCTCTTCCAGTCCCCCAAGCAAGTCGCGTGGACAATGAACCTTCCACCCTCTAGATCACGGAAGTAAACCTCCTGCGCTGGTGCCCATGCAAACCTTAGTGTTTTCTTCATGGACTCGGAACTGAACGGCTTTGACGTGAGAACTCGCATCACCGCCATCCACTTCGCACCTTCCTTCAGGTTCTCGACTTCGCTCTTTGCCACGAACAGACCCTCAATGTCCTCCTCCTTAATGTTAAGGCTCTTGAGCAACTCCTCCAGGGAAGGTTTAGGCCTCCCCTGCGTCGCTCCTCCGCTCGGCTCTCCTTTCTCCTTTGACACCGCCATCTGATCCGATCTCAAAACCCTAGGAGGATCGGAGAAACCAAGGTCGGGAAGTCAAAACAAATCAACCCCTTAATCAGCCCGAGTAGCCCGACACCCTGAGTTCTGAGTCGATCGAGACTGCGATGGTGGTGATCGACCCTACCGCCGATGAAATTCGTCGGAGGGGAGAGAAACCCTAATCGCCTTTTACGGCGCTAGGTAGGACTGGAATAACTTAGGGCAGAGCAGCAGGTATCTTTTTTGTGTAAGCTGTGGACCGACTAGTGAGTTTGTGACGAGGTTCAGCCCTTGGCCCATTCGCCAACGTAGAAAGATAGAACTCCCAGTCTAGGTTTCGTTCACACCCCTCCGCCGCTCTCTTCCGCCGGCCGCCGCCATGTCCATCCCCGCGGATCGCTCTCCCCCGTTGGAAGAAAGCCGTACTTCCACTCGAGTCAGGTGCGTGGAGCAGCACCAGCAGCGTCAACCATCTCGATCTTCCTCTCCCTTCTTCACTGATCCCCACTCTCTCATCTCTGTTTGTGCAGGTCGTCCTCTACTCCTCCGAGCGGCACGGCTGTCGACGGACTCACCGACGACCTCCTCCTGGAGATCCTCTCGCGCGTCCCCGCCAAATCGCTCTGCCGCTCCAAGTGCGTCTCCAACCACTGGCTGAGCCTCATCGACCACCCCGACCACCGCAAAAAGCTCCCCCAAACCCCCGCCGGATTCTTCCACGGCAGCACCACCACCGACGAGTGGATTCTGGAATCACCCATCCACTTCACCAATTTTCCGTGGAGACGGTGCCCTCCGATCGACACCTCTTGCACCTTCCTGCCCAACAGCCAGCGCGTCGATTTATTGGACTGCTGCAACGGCCTCCTCCTCTGCCGCTGGTACGACATCTCCTCCCAGGGTAACGAGTTCCGTTATGCCGTGTGCAATCCTGCCACAGAGAAGTGGATCATATTGCCGGACTCCGGCAAGGCGACTAACGAGGTGGGCGCCGTACGCTTGGGCTTTGAACCGGCCGTGTCGTCGCATTTCCATGTGTTTGAGTTGGTCATGGACCAAGTCTATTACTGGGACCCCGACATCGTTGGGGTTGCAGTATATTCGTCCGAAACCGGACAATGGGTTTATAAGGAGAAGAGATGGAATGCGCATGTCAGGCTCATTAACCATCAGTTAGCATCTGTCTTTCTTAATGGCTACCTGCATTTTCAAGCCGATCGCCGATCGCTTTCCCCTTGTCTGGCTGTGGTGGACACGCGGGGGGAAACATGGATGGACTTCGGTCTCCCTCATGGCGGTATCATTGATGGTTTTATCCAACCGTCTCAGGGCCGCTTGCATTATGCCAATTTTCAAACATATGAAGATGGTGCTGTCACTCGGCTAGTAGTTTATGTTCTCGAGAACTATGAAAGTGGAGAATGGTTATTGAAGCATAGCGTCGAGACTGAATGCTTATTTGGAGGGATCGAGTATTGCCTATATAGAGGGGTAGATCATACCATGGACGAGGGTTTTGATTGGATTGCGATTCATCCCGAGTGCAACTTGATATTCTTCACTGTTGGGTGGGAGAACAAATTCATGTGCTACAGTATGTATAGTCGGCAAGTCAAAATGATCTCCAAGCTTGTAGATGGCAAGCCGCCATATGTGCCATATGTGCCGCTGTACACAGAGTTGCAGTCGTTGCAGATTTGAGATCAATGTATGGGACTGCTGGTGCCTCTACAAGGAGTGGATCTCCAATACGAATCAATTCTTTGTGCTTTGCAACAGTGAGTTTAAAGGCATGTCTGCTTGAATTGGGCTAGCTCTTGGTTCTCTCACTGATGTATGCATGGTTTTAAGTTTGGAGCAATCGGTGGTTGTTCATTATGGAGAGACATTGCGTCTCTCATGTTGCTGTGATTAGTTACTAGTATAATCTGTACCGAACTTTCTGTTGTCTGTACTGGTTTCTGCACACCAATGGTTCTGGTACTTTTGTGTATTTGCATTGTGTAGTGTTTGAGCAAAGGTACTATGATCATTTTGTAAAATATACGATCAGTGATTACTTATGTCTTCTATTTGCAGCTGTTGAAAGCATGAACATCTTGTTGGCAGTGATTTAGGAACGATCACTTGTCTGCTGATGATATAAATATGCGAAATCTTTTTTTCTTTGCTTCTGATGGTTTGTAAAAAAATTGTATGTGCTTCTATCTAATGGTGAAACACTTTGGATGAATAATACGTGTCATTTCCTCTGATGCTAACTACCTGTGGAATGTTAGCAGAACATCAAGAACCTGTGCTTGGATCTTAATGTCCATTACTGTGTCAGGCTTTTTTGTTTTCAGAACAAAGAATGCTCTTTGGAAGACCATGAATATGTCATCTTTGCATTTGTGTCTTGTTCAGGTAGGTAGCTTAGGTGATTTTTAGGTAAATAAGCAACACTTCACTTTCCTTTTAGTCTTGCATCTAGTTATACTGTAAGGGGGAAACATGGATGAACTTCGGTGTCCCTGATGGTGTCCCTGATGGCAGTCTGATTGAAGGTTTTTATTAACAGTCTCAAGGCCTCTTGCATTATGCCAATTTTGCAGAGATATGAAGATGGTACTGTCATTTGACCAGTAGTTTATGTTCCCGAGAAGTATGAAAGCAAAGAATGGGTATTGAAGCATAGCATTGAGACTTCATGCTTATTTGGGGTGATAAATTGTTGCCTAGTTGGAGCGATAGACTATTGCCTAGTTGGAGGGATAGATGATTCCAGGGATGCGATTCATCTAAAATGCAACTTGATAGGACTGTAGATTTGGGATCAGTATGGGACTGTTAGTGCCTCTAGAAGAAGTCAAGAAGTGGATCTTTAATAGGAATCAAGTCTTCGTGCTATGCAATAGTCGGCTTGGTATGCCTGCTTGAATTGGGCTCTTGTTTTCTCTGACTGATGTATGCATGCTTTTAAGCTTAGAGCAATGGTGGTTGTTCATTATGGAGGCAACTTGGCTGAATTTGCTGTGTTTAATTGGTATAATTTGTACTGAACTTTCTGTTGTCTGTACCGGTTCCTGCATACCAATGGTTATGTTACTTCTGTGTTGAGCAAAAGTACTATTATCATTTTGTAAAATATAGGATGATTATCATGCAGCTTAAACTTATATATCTTCTATTAGCACCTGTTGACAGCATGGACATCTTATTCACAGTGATTTAGGAAAGGGTCATCTTTCAGTTAATGATATGATGTGCGAAGTTCTGCTAATGATATAAATATGTGATATCTTTTTGTTTGCTTCTGTTTGCTTGAAAAAAAAGTATGTTCTGCTGTCTGATGGAGAAACACTTTGTATGAATACATGTCACTTCCTCTGATACTAACTACTTGTGGAATGTTAGAAGGACATCAACAAACTGTGCTTGGATCATAATGTTTATTATAGAATGTCAGGAGTTTTTGTTTTCCGGACAGAAAGGACATTGCACTTGCTGCTAGAGAGCGCCCAAGCGCATTTTCCCTTTTCCCTGACAGAAAGACCCACTTACAATATTCATACTCAATGCGGGTACATAGTAGCATTTATTCAAAACCAAAAATAATCCTGACGGTATACGAAGATGCAGGGTGCCGACGGCCATTACTTCGACTCTCAAACCATTGCCGACGCGCATCGTCACCTCGTCCTTCCTCAGGCACCTCCTACTCTGCAGATCCTGCCGAGAGTGACAAATGTGAGCAACAGAACCGGTATCAAATACACAGGTGTTACTCCCGAGGCTTGTAAGGAACACATCAATAACATGTATATCACATATACCTTTGTCCTTGCCGGCTCGCTTGTCTTCAAGGTATTTGAGGCAGTTGCGTTTCCAGTGCCCATCCCCTTTGTAGTAGTAGCACGTAGTGCCGGGCTTAGGGCCAGGCTTGGTAGTCTTTTAGGTGTTGGCAACAAACTTGCCATCCTTCTTAGGCTTCTTGCCCTTGCCTTTTCCTTTTGTCCTGGCTTCTTAAAGTTGGTGGTCTTATTTACCATCAACATCGTGTGCTCCTTCTTGATTTCTACCTCAGCAACTTTGAGCTTGGCGAACACCTCAACAAGGGTCTTAGTCATCCCTTGCATGTTGTAGTTCATCACAAAACTCTTATAGCTAGGGGCAGCGAGTGCAACACCTTATCAATTGCAAGCTCCTCCGGCCATTCCTGCACGATGGGGTGCGTGCGCTTGGGTTTTGATCCAGCCGTGTCCCCCCACTTCCATGTATTTATGCTGGTGACAGACCAACATGGCTTCTACCTCGCCGGAGTGAATTTCTACTCGTCCGAAACCGAGAGATGGGTTTATAAGGAGCACGGGTGGAATGGAGATATTAAGCTCGATTGTGATCTCCGGTCACCAACTGTCTATCTTAATGGTCATCTGCACTTTATTGCTTTCCTCTGTCTGGAACACACTCGTTCTTTAGTCCGTTATCTAGCTGTAGTGGACACGAAGGGGGAATCATGGGCCGACATTGTTGTTCCTGATGGTCCGTATGGTGGTTTTCTTAAGCAGTAACAGGGGCACTTGCATTACGCCGGTTATGACAGGGATGCTGATGGTAATGTTGCCCGGCTACTACTTTATGTTATGGAAGACTATCACGGCAACAAATGGATGTTGAGTCATAGCGTTGAAACTTCATCCATATTGGGAGGGGTACATGTTGGCCTTTGTCGGGGCTTCTATTGGATTGCAATTCATCCAGAATGCAACTTGATCTTCTTCGTTGCGAGGGATAAGACATTCATGTGCTATGATATGAATCGTCGCCAAGTCAAAGCCATCTGCGACCGTGAAGATGGTATGCCACCATATCTGCCATTTGTTCCCTTGTATGCAGAGTTACGATCACTGCACAAGTGATGCCGCCAATTATTCATGCTATGGAACAGCGGGCCTGGCGAGTCCGCTTGAATTTGGTTGCTGTTTCCTCTGACAGGAGTGCTCTGATGTCTTCATATGCTTTTAAGATTGGAGCAGTGGTGCTTTCTTCTGGAGTCGTTGTTTCTTATTATCCTGAGTTATTTTGAGACACTCTTGATGATAGTATCACTTTCTTTATTGTTGATTACTTGTGGCATATTTTAAATAAATGAGATGGTGTCCGCAGAAGATCAGCAAGTTGTAACATGTTCATTCTTTTGTTAGACAACCTCTTCTTCGTGCTCCAGAAGACTGGGATGACAAGTAATACCTTTTCTCCATCTTTTTTGTTCAGGTAGGCATTTAAAAAGAGCTTGGAATAAGATATTTTGCATGTTTAATTTCCTTGGTAGTCTTACTTAGTTGCAACCAAAGAAAGTCCTATTACCTTGGTAGTGTTTGTTTAGCTTTGTGCAGGGTTTGAGCCAAGGTACTATTGTCATTTTGTAGAGGACGTGTTCACTGTTTTTTTGTGATTAGATGCAAATTGTCAATGAACTTTCTGTTGTGTGTACCAATGGTTCTGGATGCTGCTACCTTCATGTCTTTGGTTAGCTTTAGGTGTAGTTTTTCAGCAAGGGTTTTATGATCATTTCATAAAAGATGCGATCAATTTTTATCATGTGTGTTAAGCCGTATGTGTTCTATTTGCAGTCCCGCGGTAGTCCTGCTTCTGTTTCTAGTTATAGATAGATGCATGTATGGCTGTGACTTTGCACATACACTCCAGTCCATCCTGGATGTCCAATAACACAGTAACATCAAGTGTCTGTCGTAGGCTAGCAGGGCTCCATCTTCAAAGCTTTGAAACAAACTGAAACCTCTTGCGAGTTTCAGTACTCTGACGGTAAAACATGCTGTGCTTGTATCGTTGTGTTCAACCCTTTTGTCAGACAACTTTTTCCCTGCACACAAGAGTGCTTGAAGGCATCCTGTTTGTCTGTGGTATTTGTTCAGGTATTTAGATCCATTCTTCACGGCCTATAACACCCAAACTACAGGTGGCTGTCATGGCAGGGTTCTGTAAACAGACTAAAAACTGTACTTGAGCCCTTCTATCAGTGAGAAGGACATGACGCCGTTCTGCAGTAAGTAGACCCCATTTTCTTCTTTGCAGTCATCAAATGGTTGCCGATGTTAACTCATGAGAGGACACTTGATGTGGAGTTTTTGTCCGAGAAAAACTTAGGAGCGTGTCTGTGGATTGGTTAATTAGGTGACATGAGCTAGGCAAGTTAACTGGTGGGCTTATTCATCAGTGGGTAGATATCTGACCTTTCTTGTTGCGGGTAAAGCAATTCGGATGGATTCAGTACCACTTGGCAGAACATCAGCAAGCCATGCTTGTATGATTTTGTTCATTTGTTTGTAGAAAACTTACTCTGTATTTGTTTTTTCGAACACGATTGCTTGAGCACATCGAGTTTGTTTGTGGCGTTTGTTCAGGCCTTTGGGTTAGAAGAGTTTGAAATAAGCAGTGTCGTACAGTTACCATGGTAGTCTTTCTTCTACCTTCTGTTACAGGTATAACACCCAAACAGGAATGGTCATGTTGGCAAGGTTCCTGGATGGAACTGAAACTGTACCTTTGCTCGTGTCTCGGTAACAGAAATCAAACTGAAACTGTACTTCATCTCATCTGTGAATGAATTCAGTGTCACTTCCTTGGATACTAACAGGCGGCTGTCATGTCATCTAATTTAAATGAACATAATTAATACTTAAGCTTATAGTTTATTACTTGGAGGCATTTGTTTTGGTGATTCTTCAGGTATTTAGATCCATTCTTGATGTCGGCTGTCATGTCATGTCTCTGGTTTCATATTCAGGTCACCAAACAATCTGAAAGTATACCTTAGACTGTGTGTCAGTATCGACCATGTTAAGACCAGTCATTTTTCCTGCAATCACAGGGGGTATTGGTCGTAACACGTAAGAATGTTGATGTGGAGTTTGTGATTCAGAGAACTTGCTATAAGGGCGTGTTTGGTAGAGCATTTGAGACTAGGGCTAGCTCGGGATGCAAGGCATGGAGAACCATCGATGACGGCGAGAATACCCTGTGTCGCCGCATTTCCATGTGTTTGAGTTGGTAATGGACCAAGTATATTACTGGGACCCCGACATCGTTGGAGTGGCAGTATATTCGTCTGAAACCGGGCGATGGGTTTATAAGGAAAATAGATGGAATAAATTGTCTAGCCATTTCTATCAGTTCGGATTTGTGGTTGCATTGGCATTTATATGGACCTGATCCAGCTGCAAGTTCCACCTGATGCCCATGGCCGGCCGACAATTCTTGCTAAATTGGCATGTAAAGAACAGGTGCTCTGTGGTTTCTGGTTGGCTTTGGCATATCACACAACTAGTTGATGGGGCAAGTTAATCTCTGAGAAAAGAAAACTATTCAACGTTCTACGAGCACAATCTTCCAAAGCCCGAGTTTTTGTTTTTTATCGGGACACGAATTGAAGTCGCGTGGTTTAGCCCGGTACCATTTAGTTGACAGCCCATCCTCGCCAACGTAGAAAAACAGAACTCCGGTCCCATGGGTTCGCCCGCGCTACGCAGCTTTCTTCCGCCAGCAGCCACCGCCGCCGCCGTCATGTCAATCCCCGCAGATCACCCTCCTCAGTGGGAGGAAGGACACATATCAATTCGGTTTAGGTACATGGATCAGCATGAGCATCAATCATCGCGACCTTCCTCCTGTTGTTTCTACTGGTTTTCGGGTACCAATGGTTAACTTCGTGTAGTTTTTGAGCATGAAGGTGATCATCAAGTGCTTATCTGGCAGCTTACATTTATATTTCTATGATTTAGGGAGTTAAAAATAGGAATTCAGTTAGGAAATCTATTTTTTAGATGACTAAATTTGCTTCTATAAGGGACAGGGACAGGGAGACTTTTGCTGTATCATTGCGCTGGACTTGAGAACATGCAACCCTACAAAGGCTTGCTCATGTAACGTCTATGTGACCTCAAATCAAGGCCAGGTCACGTATTTTGGTCCGTATGCACCATAAGAAACTTTTTTTTTTGCAGGTTTCAGCATACGAAACATAGTATAGCTGATTAATCAGTTTGATCAAAGTGAGCCCAACTAAACAAGTTCATGTGCGTTGGACACTGTAATTTTCTTTAACATATAAACCAAGAGGGGTGTTGTAATACCATCCAAAATCTCAGTACATGATCTGTTTTTCATCGCATGGAAGGTACTAGTAAACTTGTGCTCTCATCCAATACAACCACTTGGTCCGCCATAATAAAACATGAAACCCTCCCCTTCTCTATTGAAGACATCAGTTTCATTGTAGCAATCTGGCCTGTCAACTAGAGGGATCCAAACCGGCTCAACAAAATGACCTTGGGAGTCGTGCAAATTAATATTCGTGAAAAATCCTGATTTTGTTTTGTCGTCCTCAGGAAAGTGACCGCTGCCCATTGGAGGACCTTGTGTATTCACTGGATAACTCACAAATCCAAGCCATGCTAGTGTTCGCGGTGTACTTGAGCAGAGATTCCCTGGAAAATGCCCTAAAAATGATGGGGTATGCGACTGGTAGTGCCGGTACAACACCCAATCTCCAGAGCTTGGATCCTGTAATTGACAAGGGATGGTGAAGGTGAAAATAATATTCATAAATAGATGAATATATAAACCACATAGTTCCCACTTTTTGCATCAACAACTGGGATTTTTAGTTACATTAGTGTCATCCATGTTACTCCGTACCATAATAAAATTAGGCAAAGCGGAAAAAGAATCCATATCAATAGATGAGAAAAATAAACTTAATTTTATAATGTCAAATTCGTCTTAGTAATCTGAATGAAGTAAAATACGGCAAATTGAGATATCTGGAAAACAAGCTGCCATCTTACAATAAGATAATCAAATTCAGCGGGTTGTTTACTCGGCCATGTCCATGTATGTTCAATTTCAAACATAAGCTTCTACACATGATACTGTATAGTGCAAGGTGGCACCTTATTTATGCTAAGAGTGACCTGGCGACCTTCTCCGCCATATGTTGATGGAGGAGCAACAGCCTGTCCGGGCGAAAGTGAAGCTCCACTAGCCGGTACGTACCCTGGGCACCTCAAGTCATAGCAGCCCGTTGATGTGGCACCATCCGTCTGATTAGTTATGCAATGGTAAAAAGAAATATTGTTATTCATGGATGGATAAACAAATACTTATATTTAGTCTGATCATGCCCTACGAATAGTATGGTCTACGCTTTACCATCGTCCAGAATGTAAAGAAACGGACATCGCTGTTATTGTACAAAGCAGGGGCCACCTGCAAGGTAAAATCACAGTTTTACAATATGATTTCTAGAAAACATCTAAATCTATAGATATACATGAAGAATATTATATAATCCTACCTGAAATCCGGCTACAAAGGTTTTGTAGCGTCCTTCTTCTAGACAGTTGATCTGTAAGGCTGCTCCAGATTGTTGAGACGGTCCTTGATTTGGGGATCCCCAAATGCTTATATCAGCTCGAATACCATAGAATTCTCCAAAATCTGTGTGCCACATAGCATACTAGGGAAATACAAAAGGTTAGCTAATACTAATTACAAAAATAATAGAAAGATTCGAGATTCCGCAACTTGAAAACAATCAACAACTAATTCTCTTCCTAATTGTAGGATACTAGCATGCTGCTATAATAGCAAACTTAGTCCAAAACATTTCATAGGATTAATTGGGTGAAACAATCTGTTTTGAACCCATGGCTAGAATTAAACTTCACCAACCAGCCGGGGTCCAGCAATATGTGTATTTGGATCTCTTTCTTTAAGGAAAGAGGCCATGATAGGCTCTGGTAGTGTCCTTTCGATTCCCAATTTTTCAGGTAAAAGAGTATGAGCTCATATGGTTATTGCATCAATAAGATTTAATTACTGTTTCACAAAAAATATTTAATTATCAAAGTTTGGCATGTCATATACTCATATGTAGAGATAAATTCCCTTGCAATTAAATTGAAAAAAAAATGGGAGAAATAGAGAGAGGGTGTACATGGGAAACTTGGTTGCCATTTCCATTGCGAATTTGATCTCTCCTAGAGAACTGAAAAGTATTTAGTCTCCACGATGTAGTGTGCTGCAAAAGAATTATTGTTATTTTTTTGCATTTGGGCCCCATAATTGTTGTAGCAAGCGTCTGAAAGATGAATCGTGAATCATGATCTTGTTTCAATGGTCAAGAAGATACTATGTAATACCATGAACATCAAAACAAGTTAAACGAAGCAAGGAAGAGAATATTTTACCTTCTCCGTTGGTATAGTGGTATTTACACCTATTGACTCAACCAAGGTGAGGCAGCCCAACACATATGAAAAATAGAACAAGATCACTATGAGAATGTAATCCATGAGGTACAAAGAAGTTCCTTTTGCTAGAATCAGAACCACAGGGTTTGGTATGTGCTTCAAAGACATAATATATAGAGTACGACCACATAAATTTATGAAAAAGTGGTATATTGTGTGAGTACTACCAAATATATATATTAGATAATCTGGTGAGCATTTAATTCCTTGCAATAATGACCTCCAGATAACCTTTATGGATTTGGCATGTATATATATACTGTCATTGAATACTACCATGTACGTATATATGCATTTAATTGCTTGCAATATATGACTAGCCTCCAGATCATTATCCTGTGTATTCTTTCAATCATGTCCATTAATATTCGATTTATCTTGTAATTTATTGTTTCCAGCGGGCCAGAGAAGGTCTATGTGATAGCTGTCGATTTGTTTTATCTGTCCATTGACCATGCAAATGTTGTTTTGCACAAAAGAAAAAAGAATCACTTTAATGAGACCTCCCAACATGGAAAGCTGGGTCGACGCGGAAGTCGAACCGGGGGAGGGAGCTGGAGCTGCACGTATGGAGAGTGGCGCGGGCAAGGTGAAAGAGCATGTGGGCCCCTATGTGGTTTTGGTAATTAATGACAATCTTTATGGACTAATATATGTATTAAGTTACACTTGTAGGAATTGTCCATTGGCATCGCTTGGAGTATGTGTTGGCTCCAAGGTGGAAGATATGAAGAATAAGATGCGTTGTGCCTCAAAATGTGTCATCCCTAGAAGATCTCATGTTTGATACTTGCCATCCTCGGTGTTTATGGATCGATGAAGACAAGGTCAAAGTATGCTCAAGGCAAAGGTATTCTTGATAGGTTTTCTCTTTTGCCGGTCTCGTGGTTGTAGTTGAGAGACCGGGTTTAGGATAGATAGCCGTACTATCAAGAGGGGCTCTCGAGTGAGTAACTCGATCATATCGTTCGGAGAGAGCTCAAACCTTTGCATACTTGCATCATCGTATTTGGTTGTTTATTTGTCTTATCCATGTAAGGATATAGAGCTTGTGGTAATCTTCATAACAAGCTCTTGTTCATCAAAATCGGATCTCACTTTTATATCTTGTTGCGATTTTGTTCTTGGAGGTTTTCCGAATTCTCACCGAGTGAGGTATCTCACATTATACTACTTGATACATTCTCACTTGGTTATATCCAATATTTCCACTTTTAGTTGGATAGCTCTTGTCATCATCTTTCCAACACAATTGATTCCATGTTGATCGGAGCTTCCTAACTCAACTTAACCTCGTTTAAATATTTGCCCTTTTGAATTTTTAAAGAAAAAAGAAATTTCCTAGTTTCTAGGCCAAGCGGTAGTACCGCCCGGGCGGGCCAGTACTACCGCCCACCCCTGGGCGTCCTCCTTTCTTTCCTGCCCCGTCCGGTGGCTCGTTCCGGCTCTACCGGCCTGGCCCGGTAGTACCGCCCGAGTGGGCCGGTACTACCGGCCGGCCCGCCAGCTCGCCTAGCAAGCTCGTGTTGTCGCCTCACTCTCTCTCTCGCTGGCCGCCTCTCCACCGATCCCACGCGCGCGCTGCCGCTTCTCTCCCGCGCTCGCGCGCCCGCTGCTCGCTGCGTGCCTCGCTCTCCCCGCTGCTCGCGTTGCTAGGCCGGCCCGCCTGGCCTCTGCCGCCGTTGCGGCCTAGCTCGCCTCGCCGCGCCAGCCCAGCACCTGCTCACTCTTGCTCGCTCGCTCTCGATCGCGTCACCGGCCTGGTTGCTTCGCTCCCGCCAGGTGAGGTGCGGTAGTACCGGTTGGACCCGGTACTACCGGCCCACCCAGGCAAAATTGCCCCAACGGGCAGTTTCGGCCCCTCTCCTTTAAATAGCCTTTTTGCCTTTTCAACTGGGGTTGCTTCTTCTCTTTCTCTTGCTCAAGCTTTGCCTAATATCTGACACATCTCTTGGCTTGATTTCTTTCTCCTCCTCCAATGATTCTTGCCAATATTTGAGGAGAAGTAAGAGGGGATCTAGATCAACAAATTGACCAAGCCATATCATATCTTTGTGAGTGTATCTTTGGGATCTAGATCTTTGGGGCATTTTGTGTTCCCCTTTTGTGTTCTTCCTCTCTTGTTCCCCCAATTTCTTTAGTAGCCTTGTTGGAACTTGAGAGTGAATATTCGGGGCATCTTTGTGGTGTTCTTACCATTTGCATTAGGTGTATCGGTTTGTGTTCTCCCCGAAGGATTTGTTCGGTGATATTCATTGTTGCTTGTCCCTCTTGGGTTCTTGGAACCCTAGACGGTTGTGTGGTCTTTGTGGCATGTTCTCGGGGTCTTCAATTAAGTTGTGAAGCTCCCTCAAGATTGAGGCCTTGGTGGCGATTATTGGGAGCCTCCAATTAAGTTGTGGAGATAGCCCCAATCTTGTACGGGTTTGGTGATCACCCTCAAGTGTCCCACAGTGGAACGGGTGCTTGCCCGCGTGGTGGGTGCTCGGGAGAATAGGGTGAGGCCTTTGTGGCATTGATGGTCTTAGTACCGCCCACCCCTCCAATGAGACGTACTCCCTTGTTGGGAGGAACTCAGTAAACCATCGTCGTCCCCACGTGCCTCGATTATATCCGAGCTCTTTACTTATGCACTTTACATTGTGATAGCCATCGTGTTTGAAGTAATCTATATTGCTATCATATTGTTGCTTGTATTGCTTAGCATAAGTTGTTGGTACACATAGGTAAATCTTAGTATATCTAGGCTTTGTGTTTAACAAAAGAAAATGCTAATTTTATTCCGCCATTGTGAAGCCATCTCATAGAAGTTTTTAATCGCCTATTCATCCCCCTCTAGGCGACATCCGTGATCTTTCACAAGGGCTGGTAGCCAACGAGGCAGGGGCACCGAGCGACGCGGTGGCACGAGACACCACCAGAGATGATGGGGAATGGAGGAGAAGAGCCAGAAATGGTGGGGAACCGATGGACCGTGGGTTATGACAGGAGAAATGCGAGGGTGTTTTCACAAAAGTGTCATCGTAAAAAGTAAATCCAGCCGGAAGGAGTAGATGTTTGTTGCCAAGGTTTTTTTTGAAACAATCATTGATGGAGACTGGCCAACATAGTGCTGCGTTAGCAAATAAGTCTCTCTACGGTGAGCTAGTAACCGAGATGAACACCAAGCCATATTTCGATACCGTACGTTGCGTATCCGAAAGGTCGATGAGCGTATAGATTTTAGCTGTCAAGCTTAAGTACAAGTTTAAGTACCGTGGCTGCATGTTATTCTTTTTGTTACATAGATGCCCGTAACTTTGCACATACACCCTATCCAATCTCGATGTACTAGAACATCAAACAACAAGTGGGTTTCATGTCAGGCTCCAGAACCAAATTGCAACGGCACATTGGCTCGTCTGTCACTAAATGAGACAAACTGAAACTGCACTTCAGCTCGTCTATCAAAATCCATTTCGAAAAAGAATGGATTTGGTCTATATTTGAGCATTTCTCGGGCCAGGCCAAAAAAAGACCGAAGGGAAAACCTAGGCCCAAGCATTGACCAACACGACTGTCAGGCTTGAATTTGAGACCCAGGCCAGCCCGAGCAGGAACAAACCATTAGGACTTTGGGTCGTGCTTTCCTAAAAGTTCTGTTCTAGAAGCCCGACCCACAGGACATCATGCCACAAATTCTAGGCCCAGGCCCGTCCCATGGGCTTTCTAGGCCAGGACGGGCTACCCATGCCTAGGTTTTTGACCATCAGTGACTAGGACAACGACATTGTTCTTCAATAATGAGACGGTGTATTTTGATGTCGATCATAATCTGGACAATTACATTGATTTTCTTACTAAGAAAACTTGGAAGCACCCGTCGGTTAATTAGGTAACAACATCTACAGTCGCGTCCTACAAACTGTCCTCCAACTGTCTTGGAGCACACCGGGCAGCAAATCACGTCCAGCCGCGTGCCCCAATGCCATTTTCGGTCCGGCACGGGCTCGAAAGCGTGTCTGGCAAGCCAAGGCCATCTCAGCACCATATGGGACGTTGCAGGCGCCCCGAACATAATGTGTTGCATCGCGACGAGTGGTGGACCAAACCTGTCAGTGATAAAATAGCGTTGGTCTTTAACTCCCGTCGGCAACCTCCGGTGATCAGCGAGAGTAACTGCCGTGTTGGAGGCCTCAGTGCTTCGTATCGTTGTCTGCCTGCATGCAGGCATGAGTCCCGTCGTTGCGGCAACACAGGTCGTTGCGTGGAAGAACAAAGTGCCTTCGTCCCCGGCAGGTTGATCACTGTGCTTGCATACTATACGCAACCAAAACGCCAAGCAACCCTTCTTTGCGCTAAAAATTGATATGATGAAAGCATATGAGAGGCTAGAGTAGAATTATCTTTATGGTTGTCTTTGCAAGCTTGGTTTTGATTCCTCTTGGATTTGGTCGGTTATGAGGTGTGTGACATGTGTTCGATATGCTGTTCGTGTCAATGGCGAACTGACTGAACCGGTCGTTCCATTGAGGGGCATTCGTCAGGGAGACCCCATCAGCCCTTATTTATTTCTTTTGTGCACAGAAGGTTTTTCATGTTTACCGCAAAGAAGGAGGAATCGAGGTGAGCTTTATGGTATTCGCAATGGTACACTTGGCCCCCCTATATCATAGTTGCTATTTGCAGATGGCAGTATCTTCTTTGCTAGAAGCGATAATAAGAGCGTGGATGCTCTCAAGGATACTTTAAAGATTTATTGTGATGCCTCTGGGCAGAAGATTAATCTCGAGAAGTCTTCGGTTTTCTTTGGTCGCCATTGCCCGGATCTACCACCGACTTCTGGCACACCACAAAACCGAGGTCTACGTCATATACGTGGCGGATCTTGCTACATGGAAGGGATCTACTCTACCAGGGCGTGCGTTGGGGCATTGGTGATGGCAAGACGATCAAGATCACGAGCGACAACTGGGTTCCCTGGTTCCCTCCTGAACGGCTTCGTGCGCTGTCCCCAATCCCTAGCTTGGCCACGCTGCATTGCCTCATTAATGAAGAAGATAATCCTGGAACGTGGAGAATGTTCAGGCTTTCTTTGCACCCGAGGTCGTCGAGCAGATTCTTCTGCTTCATATTTCTCGTCACGCTGGCAATGACTTTGCTTGCTAGCCTTTTACTCGGCATGGTATGTACTCGGTGCGGTCGGGATACAATCTAGCCCGACCATCCAAGTTTATTCATTCAAGGAGCAAGTCTGGGGTGTGAGCTCGTCGTGGATGGATAACTAGAAACAATGGAAGGCTCTTTGGAGTATCAAAGCCCTAGGTAAGATGAAGATTCATCTTTGGCGTTTCGTTCATGATTGTATACCTAGTGGGGTTCAGCTACACAAGCACCAGACCCCGGACACTGGTCCATGTATCTTCTGCGAATGAACGAAGAATATTGAGCACTCGTTGTTAACTTGTCAATTTGCCCAGTCTGTGTGGAGGGAGGTCAAGCAGTGCATCTATCTGCGATTGGAACGCAAGTCCTTCGCTAGCTATAGGCAGTGGCTATTCGACTTCCTTGACCGCTCCACTTAATTACAAGCTACAACCTTGGCGGTCAGTTTTTGGTATATTTGGGAGGCACGAAATGAGACTCAGAATTCTTCAGATAAACCCAGTCCTGTCCGCACGTGATCTCGATTCTGGCATATGTTGATCTGATCAAAGAGAACTTGTTCAAGCAATCCTCGGCTACTAGGTGTGAGCCCAGTCATGTTGGGTTCGCAGCATAGAAAACAAAAAATTTCCTATGATGGAAACTATACGCCAAGATCTATCTACTAGATACAAGCAATGGGTGAATATACATCCATAGAGAACTTACCCTCGAAGACAACAAAGCTTTGTTAACGAGATGGAACTCGTGGATGATGTAGTCGTACACTTGCCGATCTCAAGATCGCGATGAAGTCCAGCAGGTCCGGCTCCAGCACGTCCATCAGATCTAGCTCCAGCAAGTCCAGCACCACCAAGTCCATCATAGCAAAGCAGCGGTGCATCCGTGATCGCACACACGTCTGGTACCCCGACAACCTCCATCCCTTACTCCAGCAAAGCAGCGGAAGCAACAACTCCTTTCCAAATAAAGCCACCGGGAACATGTATCTCGCTAATCCGAGACCATGGAGAAAAATACTAGAGTGGAAGAGAGATCCTTCACGAGGAGGTGTGAGTGTGAAGGTGTGAGAGGGGGGCCTTTTATAGGAGGAGGGGGGTGCCCCTCCCCATGGCCGGCGCCCAAGGGGTGACCCCTCACCTCCTCATTCATGTGGTGGTAACTCCCTCCACATAAATTTGCCCCTTCACATTCTCTTTTAAAGTCTCCACTTTAAATGCATTAAATTTCTCCAAATTTAATGCTCTCTCATTTAATAAAACTCTTTTATTAATTTTATTCAGAATCTTGTTAATTACTTTAATTAACAAACATTC
Source organism: Avena eriantha (assembly GCA_910589775.1). Lineage (NCBI taxonomy): Eukaryota > Viridiplantae > Streptophyta > Magnoliopsida > Poales > Poaceae > Avena > Avena eriantha. Next base: position 21,615,230 of record OU342744.1, on the reverse strand, counting down.
ACATAAAACCCCTGCAACATTTCAATATTAAATGCAGAACCAATTTTACCTGAAACAGTTTCGGTGTCTATTGAAATAATTCCAGCGCTTTCTTAAATCTTTATCTAAAACATATTTGCTCCAAAAGGTGTCGGTATCCCTTAAGTGTCTCACCCTACGATTCGCGAATAATGCAGACATGATCGAGACCCCTCTCAGATCAATAATCAGCAGCGGGACCTGGAGATCCGTACTGACTCCTACACATTCAACGATGACTTCTATGATTGTGAGAACCTTTAACGCTAGTAACTAAATCCCTTTGTCTCACGATATATTACATGTCCGAGATTCGATCATCGGTATCTCCATACCTAGTTTGATCTCGTTGCCAACATGTACTCTTTTCTCGTTCCCGTGATATAACATTCTAGTGATCTCATCACTTGCTTGCAAGCTAACCAATGTGATATCACTAAGAGGGCCCAAAGTATATCTATCCATCATCGGGATGGACAAATCCCACTCTTGATCATCTTGTTAATCAACGAGCTTATTTATAAGAGAGGCATAACTAGGAACTTTCATTTTGTTTATTAAACACACATGTATTAACTTTTCCAAATTAATACAATTATAGCATACAAAATAAACATTTATCATAAACAAGGAATAAGATAATAACCACTTTATTATTGCCTCTCGGGCATATTCCCTTCAGTCTCCCACTTGCACTAGAGTCAATAATCTAGTTTGAAAAACTTTGTGTATTGAACACCTATGGCTTTCTGGTGTTGTATATACGCGATGGCTAGTGGTTAAAATAATCTCCGGATCTGACAGTTTCAGGTCAGTGTGTATTTGCATGTCTTTGCATCTCTATGCTTCACTCATTCTCAAATGAGATGGCATTGTATAAATTTGGTCCTTTGGTGAGACCTTTAGTTCGTTCGGGTTAAAATATGTTGATATTATTGTCATACAGTATATCTTCATTGTATTAGCCCACTTTGAACCACACCTAGTTTGATAACAAACTACTTAATACAAATGCCCTCCTTCGCTGCTACTATAGCAGTCATATACTTAGCCTTTTGTTGTAGTATCCGTCACAATGTCTCAACTTTGGAACTCGTCCAAATCCATCATGGAACATCTTTTCCATTACATTGTGCCACCCATAGTCTAAGTTGAGATAAATTTAATTTGTATCTTGTGACAAAACTAGTATCAATGTAACACTTTACAATGAACTACCTTTAAATATTTGTCACTTATACATGATATATTCTTAGTTCTTCCAAAGCTCATAAGAATATCTTTACTATCGCCCAATAATCATCTTATGAATTATTCTGGTATGTGCTCATAAGATTTAGAGCATATGGCATTCTGGATATATACATATCACGGTATAATCGATCAAAATCTTCATGTGATTTTACTCACCAAGTGTTAAAACACTTGAATCTTGATACAATCCTTTCCATGCAGCAAGGACCTTTCTTGTTGTTTCCATATTGAACCATTTCAATATCTCATATATGTATGTCTGGCACAACCATATTAGCGCTTCAATCTATCCATATAGATATTGATGCTAAATATTCCGGTTTTGCCCAAGTCTTTCATCGAGATCTTATTTTAATGAAATTCTTGACTTGTGTCAATACAAGATACATCATTTCCAATCAACACCATGTACTCTACATAATGTATTAGAAATATGTCTCAGCGCTCCCACTTAATTTCTTGCAAATGCAAGCATCTTCATCATCTCTGATGAATTTAAACTCTTTTAACAGTTTCATCGTGGTGAAGATTCCAACTCCGCTATGCTCACTTCAACTATTGAAGTTATAACATCCCAAAACATCAATCCAAGCTTATCAAGGTCAAATCAATCAAATATGGGGTTAACAAAAACTTTTCCAAAGTTAATATGAAAGCATTCATATATGTGTGCATTTAAATTAGGAGCTGTTTGAATTGCCATGATTGAGTGATCCAATGCTTGTAAAATGTTTCTTAGGTGATTTAAACATCATCTAGATCATTCCCCAACTTTTCCTAAAGAAAATCAAATCAAAAAGAATTAAAAAGAAGGAATGGTCATTTTGGCAAATTTAACTCTCATGTCTACTTTGGCTATTCCTAGTACTCAAATTTTAACAGAAACAATTCTTGATCTTTGCACCCCTTGCTAGTACACATAATGAGGTACCAAGGTCCACCTTTTGACCTGCTAAAAATATTCTGTAAACTAATTTAAATGACAGTTTAAAATTGAATCTATTGCATATGCATAGATCACCCCTATTTCAAAACCCAGCTTTTTGAGCTCCACTTTCAAAACCCTTGCAACCAGAGACTACCTATCATTAGGGGAGATCACTCAAAAATTTTGAAACCAAAATTCAAAACTTTTTCTCTTGCGGCCATTTCATCAAACACATGGCAGGCAGAATCAAACACAAATAGCTAGCTCACTGTTTCTACAGGGTTTTGCCACCCAATTGACCACAAAACACTCTCTGTCTCCACTTGATCAAACCATGCCATTACCACCCCATCCCCTAGACCCTAGTGGCAAGGCCAAGCCATGCCGAGCCATGCCTCGCCGGCCAACCCTTGCCCTGCTGCAGCAGACCATTCCCTCTTCCCTCGCCATGTCTAGGAGGTAGCCAGGAGCTCACCACCACCCCCTGTCCCTTGCCCGAGCCCAGGAGTGCAGTGGACCACCGAGCACAAACCGCGCCCAGTGCCACCGCACCATGCCGAGCGCACGCCAGAGTGCCGCACCCGGCACGCGTGCACAAGCCGCCGCTCGACCGCAGCCCGCGCCTACCGCTCCGCCACGACACAGGGAACAGGACGGACACGCCCGTTCGCCGCCCAACGCACCATAGCCACCGCTCGCCATGGACACCGCCGCTTCTGCCGCGCAGAGCGCCACCTCGCCCCGACCACGTGCCACCGCCCCTACGGCCGCATTTAAGCTCTAGAGCACCGCCAGGGAACCACCCATTGATCGCCACCCCTAGCCATGCCTCTACCTCGCCGTAGCCATGTCGCCACCGTCGACCGCCCATCCCGCTCGGTCTCACCGTCGAGCCTATAAAAGGAGCCCTCCCCAGCCTCTCTTCTCCACACCATTCCACTCCCCTCACCTCTCTGGAACTTATCCACCTCTAGCCGGAGCAAGTGGAGCAGCAGCTCGCCGGAATTGGAGCCGGAGCAGCCGCGGCAGGAGGAAAAGGGCGCCGTTGATTGCGACCGCCCCAAGCTCCACCGCGACCACGCCTCGACTCGCCGTCGTCTTCCACGTCGTTTGCTCGCCTCGCTGACCCCACTGGAGCCCTGGTACGCCCCCAGCAGACCCCCACCGAGCCTCTAGGGTTCGAGCTCGCCGGTGACCTGTTCGTCGTTGACGACGACCCTCAGCCGTAGATTCCTATTCTAATCGCAAGGCTCACAGTGCGCGTACCGTTTCGCATTTTAAGTGCCGCTGACACGCGGGACTCCCCTGTCAGCTGAGCCCCGTGCCGCGGAGCGCCACTGGGGCGGCCCATTCCTTTTCCCGTGCTAGCCCACCGATTCAAATCTGGATTTTTCTTTTTTAGTTAAATCTAGTTTCTGTCCAGTATTTCAAAAATCAATTCTGTGAGTTTTACAAATCCAAATTGCATGAAACTAATTTTTCCTGAAAGGTATGGAAGTAATCTACCCAAGCCTGTTGGATTTAATTCAATTAGAGTTATAGATCTCTCCTAATAAAAATAAGAAGACAAAAGCTTTTGCAACTTGCAACATTTTTATAAAATCAACCAAATTAGCTTTTGAGTTGATTCCAACTCTCAAAAATCAAATTTCATCATATCTATCTAAATATGTAATAATATTAAGGTTTACATGCAGTGACTTTGGACTAGTACCAAAATAATGCTATATAGGCATTTCTAGTCACTTTAAATCATTAAATAATGAACTTAAACCAAAGTAATATTGATCCAACCTTTAATTCTCATTCCCATGTGTTAAGATGTGTGGTGATGACATGTGTCCACATGATCCCATATCTTAAGTGGTGAATATTAAATCTTAGTTAATTTTTCAGTGAGTAGAAATTACTTTTCTAAAGTTAAACTTGTGATGCTTGTGATGATAATAGATCATCAATTGTGTGTCTTAGAATGCTATCTAGCCTAGTTAAGTATGGTTTGGTGATTGTGCACTCCCTATGTATTTATAGACGATAGTACCAACCAAGCTTTCGAGGAGGAGGAGTTCTACCAAGAAGAAGAAGAAGAAGAAGAAGAAAACTTCAACCACTGCACCAACCAAGGCAAGCCACCATTAACAATGCCAGCTACTATTAGCAAGCTAGCACTATCCAAGATTAACCCTTGCAAGTTAGCACTTGAAAGTGTAGTACTTAGCAAACTAGAATCAAACTAGATGGTTTAGCAAAGAGGCCTTAAGCATGCTTTGATCACACCCCCCTTATTTAACTAATAGTACCCCAAGTCCTAGTTACAAGTTTTACCCTTCTTAGGTTATACAAAGTTCTTTACTTGTTTTGAAGGTAGCATAAAAAGTATAAAACTTGACCTATTTAGAACCCTTTAGATGTCATTCTATGGCATGAGATTGAACCCATCTTTTTCACCTTAGTGAACACTCTTAACTTAGTAGTTAGAGTAGATCAAAAACTTGAGTCCCTTTAGATGGGAACACTTGGTGAAAATGAATTATGAAAACCTTGGAATGATGAGTCATTCTATTGAGATGTTTTGACATGTGTTGAGAAACACAAAGGATTGATGTTGATGAAAATGTTGAGGCATGAGCCTTAACCCTTTTATAAAACTGATGGTTGGATTCGGATGCGATACCATTCCAAGTTTATTGTACAACCACATTACCTGAATTGGGTAAGGCTTAGCTGGAAATTTATATGCATTAGTATTAGTTCCCTCACGGGAGAGGTTTGAGCTGAGGCTACCTCTCACATGTGTCCACCTATGCAGTGCCCAAGATGACTGATGTCATGGTTGGGAGGCCATGCTCATAGGAGAGGTGCTTATACTAGGGTGTGTAAATGGAAGGTTATGTTTGATTATCTGCATAGTAAGTATGATGATTCAGGGTTATCCCTGACAGATGTATCGAATCTTGTGGTGAAAGTGTACCACGTCTGCAAAGTGTCAAACTATTCGAATAGCCGCGTCCGCGGTTATGGACAGTTAGAATGGCCATACTGTTTCGTTGTCAGATGTTTTCTAAAGACTTTGAAAAGAATGATGAATCTTGACTTGACCACAACAGGGTTGTGTTTATGATAATAGTTTCCCCAACTTAAGTGATTCTAGAGTTTTACTTTATCTTTCTTTGCTTCAGAACTCAGCTTAGGTTTCAAACTTAACTTTATAGTTAAACATAGAGTTAGCACTTTAACTTAGATTCATAATACTTGTTAGTGGTAGTTTGCGAGTACTTAAAGAGTACTCATGGCTTTTGTCCCTGGCTATTATCATGGCCAGACTATGAAGGAGATTATCAAGATGATGGCCAACAGGACGGCTATGATAACTAGGACTATCTGCCTTTGCCAGCATTGCATGTGCCCCTGAAGATGGACCCCACCGCTACGCTATCTTTTATTTCCGCTCCTTGTTGTATTAAGACTGGATCATGCGATCCTTATTTGTGTAAAACCTTATGTATGGTTTGTAATGGATGATGTACTGTGATATCCAATCCATTATGTCTCGCAAAAATGGTAATCCTGGGATTGCGAGGTATGGCATAACGGGCATCCGGGATTAAAAATCCGGGTGTTGACAGAAGTTTGCATGCCATTTTAGCACCCTTTGAATTAACAAAACCCTTCGGACCGTGTCTTGTACACGTCCTAGGTAACCATTCTATTAGAAGAATATTGTTTTGCTTGTTCAACTACCATACATCAAATTATATATAGTGGTTGCTACATTAATCCGTCAAGACTAAATATCGCTATGAAAGATCAAATCTTGTCATAGTCAACTCCTTGAACATTGCCGTAAATTTCGTTCCGACATGTCGACTATTTTATAGATGTTAAATATCCATGTCTATTTCTTTATAGATCCAAACACGACTGATAGGCTTCACCCCTTTCCGGAGGGTCTTCCAAGTTTAGAAACTTGATTTCTCGTGTATGGATACTATCATGGATTCTATGACTTCTAGTCATTTTATGGAGTCATGGCCTATTATCGCTTCTTTGCATGCAGTCGGTTCATCATTGTCAAAACAATAACGACTTCTATTTCAAATCTTACTATTTGATTCTTACCGACCCACACGGTTCAATAGGAACTCTAATCTCCGAGATCACAACCGTTGTAATCACGGGAGCCATGAGCATTTTAGTCGCCTCTGGGACACTTTCCGGCGCTACGCTACTTAGCACATATAGCTAAGGTTCAACAACCTTATCAAAATTCTATTGTCCTCCCACTTAACTTTTCACGAAAAATTCCTCTCAAGAAACTTGACGTTCCAAGCGACAAACTCTTTTGTCCTTGATGTTATGGAGGAATTCCCAACACATTCCTTGGGTTAACCTACAAAGACGTGCTTATCCGACTTTGGTTGTAAACATTTTACTTATGCATAGCATACCAAAATTTAAGAAAATACAATTCGGGTTTTATCCCAAACCATAACTCATATGGTGTCATCTCAACGGATCACGATGGTGCTCTTTTCAGTGTAAAAGCAGTAGTCTGTAAAGCTTCAATCCTTAAAACATAATGGCAGTTTTATAAATTACACGTTTGATCTGACCATGTCAAACATGGTTTGATTTCATCTCTCGAATATGCCATACTCCTATGGTTTATCGGAAACACAAATCATGGAACAATTCCTCAAATCTTAGGTGTTTTGCTAAACATGTAACTCAAATATCTTTCTTTATGATCAAATCATAAACTCTTTTATTTTCTTGTTACAATGATTTTTCACTTCATCTTGAAAGTCTTTAAATAATTTTCAAATGTTTCATACTTCTTCCTTATTAAGTAAATATATAGATATATTCACTTAAATTTCTGGATAAAGCATATGAAGCAAAAAGATCCATTGCATACGGCTACATATAATGGACTATGCACATCAGCATGCACAATTTTCAATAAGCTAGTCATCCATTCCTCTTTGGCCTATGAACGGAGTTTCAATTATCTCGAGGAAAGTTTCACAAGCATCAATTGATCAAAATCAAAGACTCCAAAAATCCATCAACATGGAGTTTCTTCATGTTTTCTTTCCAATATAATTTAAACAGGGATGTCACTTCATAAATAATCTTTCAATCATTTGTCTTGCGACATTTTAGCAATAATATTTATGGATGTGATTTCTCCCACTAGACTTGTAAAAGTTCATCCATTATTTATGAAATACGGTAATTATTTGAACAACCATTGTTCTCATAATACCGGAACAAAATAACAATTATTTAAACAAATCTTGAAGACAAGCTTTGATCTCAACGAGAAACATAATAACACTTTATTTGTTTTCGATGAACATCATCACTTATTCTCTTGCTAGTTACTTAGGCCATTGCAGTTCATGAATTGTGTTATTCTGTATGACACTTCACACCAACCACTTCGGTATCCAATACCTAAGAACCACATTATTTAACAAGCAAGGAATACATCCATAACATGTATATCTTCTATATACCTAAGTTGGACATCTCGAACCTTTTTTTCTTCTGCCAAATATTTTATAGAATCTCTTTCAAAAGTTCCTTTTCTTTTAAAATAATCTATCAACATCAATAGTGGTGTCATTCACATGACACATAGTAAAAAGTGTATATATTCAAATAGTAATATCTTTGTACTTGCACTTTGAAGTGGACCACTATCATCAAATGTTTGGCATTCTTTCAAAAATCCATTCTCTAGTAATCTTTTAGTGTAGTAAACATTTTACTTACATCTTCTATTCATCCTTATCATGACAACTTTCATGATCAAGCTACTATAGCCTATAAGGATGAATCGTGAGTATAATATCAGTTTCCAAAACCTTTTTGGTAGATTATGACGCCTAGCATCTCCAACCTTCACAAATTCTCATACAATATGAGAATGTGTATTAAATTATACTCTATCATATTGCAACCAAAAACATTGTTTCAGATATCACAATATCTGTCACACATGATGGTTTTTGAAACAATTATTTCAGCTCCCAGATAACCTCGATATTAAAACAACTTTTGAATATCAAGAATCATGGAGGCAAACATGATACTTTAGATACTAACATTGGAATTCTTACTCTTAATTAAATACTACTTATTAAACTTCATGGAGTTGAATTTAAAAAGTTATAAATGTTTTTGAATTTAAAAAGTTAGAAAAAATAGTGAATGCACTTTGAAATGAGAATGGCACAATCTGATCCATGATATAAAGAGATATATGGATGATATATTAAGATTCCTTATATTTTTCTGATAATAATAGACATATTATTTGTATTATTTGGATTTATTAAATAGGTGCTATGAATTTCCAAAATTATAATTTTTTTAATCTAAAAACATACAAAACACCATCTAGTCCTGGGTCTAAATAAGAACCGGGACTAAAGGTCTGACAACGCGCGAAAAATGGTGGAGGCCAAAAAATAGCCTCTAGTCCCGAGTCGTGGCAGGATCCGACACTAGAGGGGGGGCTTTAGTCCCGGGTCATGCCACGACCCGGGACTAAAGACCCTTTAGTCCCGGGTCATGGCATCACCCAGGACTAAAGGCATATGGCATATAAACCGCCGCGATCTCCTTCCCGATCCATTCTCATTCTCTCTCGCGCAGGAGGCGCCGACGGACCCGACGCCGGCAGGCTGCCCGAATCTCACGCGCGTCGTCGTCCGTCATCTACCATCCGCCTACGAGCCTGCGTCGGCGCCCGAGACGCCGCCGCAACACCAGCGCGTGCCCGAGTCACTCGCGCGACCTCTGCCGCCGCAATCGCCGTCGTCACCGCCGCCATCATCTCCGGCGCCATCGTCCGTGCGGCCCTCCCCTCCCCTATTAATTAGTTGTTGGAAATAGTAGTAATAATTAGTGTAGTTATTATATAATTAGTAGTATATAATTATATTAGTTAGTAGTAGTAATATAATTAGTAGTATATTAGCTAGTAGTAGTAATAGTAATATAATTAGTAGTATATATTACATATAGTAGTATTATTAGGGTGTTTAGCAGTAGGAATTTTTTGGGTTTAGTGTAAATATGTCTATTTTAGGGTTTATTGTAAAAATATATTGTAGAAATATTTATTGTAAAAATATATATGTCTATTTTAGGGATTAGTGTAAATATGTCTATTTTAGGGTTTAATATAGAAATTTTATGGTTTTATGGTTTATGTCTATTTAAGGGTTTAGTGTAAATATGTTGTAGTAATATGTCTATTTTAGGGTTTACTGTAAAAATATATATGTATATTTTAGGGATTAGTGTAAATATGTCTATTTTAGGGTTTATTGTAGAAATTTTAGGGTTTTATGATTTATGTCTATTTTAGGGTTTAGTGTAAATATGTCTATTGTAGAAATATATTTGTGGTAGAGTAATATGTCTATTTTAGGATAGGGTAATATATTTGGTAAAGTAATATATAAATATGTCTATTTTTCTAACTTGTTTTACCTTTCTTTCTGGAATAGTTAAGTGATCGATCATCACACTGACGACGAACTTCTTGAGGGCATGATAAGAGGTGAAATTCCTCTTATTACTAAAGGTGAAGATGTTGTAGACGAGGGCATAATAATAGGTGAAGATTATGTAAACGAGGAAGAGATATCATCATTTCTAAATCAATCTAGTGATGGACATCAGCTAGAACTAATGGATGAAGCGCAAACAAACCACAATGATGGCCCCTCGACAACAAGGAGCGAGGTATATATATATTAAGCCTCTTGTGACTAGATGCATTAATATATATATATATATTAATCACTCCCTCTTCTTCTTTTAGCCTTTCGGATCGACCAAATCGATAGTTAAAACGAAATGAGGCCCGACCAAAAAATTGGATGGTAATCAAAGGTTTACCATTGACATAATAGATGATACTGGAGAACCGATTGATCCAGAAAAGCACGCCAAGATGTTTGTAAATCAATGCGGGGTGATTGTTAGGGACAACCTCCCGATCACCATTCAAAACTGGAATAAGTCAAAGAAAAAAGGTGAAGAATTCACCAGTTATGTAACCGATGATGCCAAAGATGACCTTTGGCAGAAGCTCATAGCACATTTTATACTACCTCTAGAGTATGAAGAATTCGAGGCAGATGGTACTACCCCAAGGCTGGATGGGCTTGAAAGAAGAGCGAAAGTCAAGGAGTGGGCTCTAATGCAGATGGGTGAATTGTATCGGAACCGCAAGAAAGGTTTATACGCGAAGTTTGTCGCGAAAAAGAAAACTCTAGACTTCAAAGGAGAATACGAGAAGTTGAGAGAATAGTGGCCTGATTTTGTGGGAGAATCTAGAGCCAGAACTGCGCGCACGAGCAATTCAAGAGGAACTGGCAGGATTTCTGATGAAGGAGGTCATTGATATAAATGAAGAACATTATACGGACGATGAGGAACTCTATATGCCTCGGTGATCTCCATGTAGTTGATATGATATATCATCAATGACCATGTAATTCCAAACATTTCCTTCCTTTTGATATCATCGAATATTGTATATATGCATGTATGCTCGCAAGAGATCGAATAGTACTTATATATGCATCAAGGTGTAGTCTGTATATAGTAGCGTAGAATAAGTGTACGAAACATTTTTGAAATTATAGTAAAACACAAATCGAAAAAGGAACGAAATGGAAAAAACAAAATGAAAACAGAATCTCTACCGCGGCAGAGAAACACACGAATCTCTGCCGCGACAGAGAAACACACGAATCTCTACCGCGGCAGGAACCAGTATAGTTCCGGGTGGTGTTACGACCCGGGACTAGAGGGGTTCCACCCCCAGCCGCGTGGAACTGCCACGTGGTGGACTCTAGTCCCGGACCGTAGCAAACCGGGACTAGAGATAGGGGCCTCTAGTCCCAATCTGGCAGTTCCGGGTCTAAAACCGGGACTAGAGCCAGTTCCGGACCAGAACTAGAGGCCCTTTTTCCACCGGTGGCCTGCAGCGGTTGGAGGCAGCAGCTCGTCGTCCCGGGACATCTGGTGGGAGATCACGGTGGCGGGCGCTCGGGACTAGCTCGGCAGGTCGCGTGGTGCTCCTCTGGCTATGGGAGGCTACGGCGCAGCGGCGGGGAGGGGGCGTGTGGAAGCGCGGCGGAGCAGCGGCAAAGTTTTTGTGGCGTGCCAAAAAAAAATTGAAGACACCGACGTCTGCTGGAGAGGAGATCAGATCGCCTGATGTTGATGCATGCACTGACCGTTGATCCATTAGTATTTGAGCAGCTAGCGGCGCTGATTATTGTTGTCGGATGGTTTCGAATCGGCGCTCTCTTTGGCTGGCTGCTGGCCAAGCAATGCCGAGAATGTTTGGCCACGCATGGCGGTAGAAACCAACATCGACGCACGCACGCACCAAGGCCGGCCGCGAGAGGCAAAGGCGAAGCTGCTCGCGCCAACCTACGGGCCGGCTGTGTGCTGCCCTACGGAGTACGGACCCGTCCGTCATGGACCTCCACGAGTCACCAACGCCACTCGCCTTGGGTTACTACTCATAGTTGAGGACCTGCTGGATTCCAGATTCCGCCCACAAAGCAGCAGAGACGTGAGTGGTATTTAAACAAACCACGAGATTCTCTGGACCACAGCTTTATCTTTAGCCTTTTATTTTTGTTCATTCCTTCATTCATCAGCGTCAGCTTAGCAGACAGGCCGTCGCTTTCTTGATTCGTCTCGTCTGCGTGCATGCCATGCATGCACTTGCCTGAATCTGTGACGCATCGGGGCCGGGCCGGGGGGTAGGGGAATCCACGGAGGAGATCGCACGCTCGGGACGGGTCCCGTGATCCGGTGGAGTTGTGTCGAGAGACGGAAGGGAAAATAATGGTTCCTCCGCGGGCGGGCTGGGCGGATCCACCCTCGCTTTCCTTCGTCGAAAATGCGCTCACGGTCACGGACGGACGGACACCTGCGGATGAGCCAAATGCCCGAAGCGGCGCAGCGGCAACCTCGCGCCACAGCCACACCCTTCTCTGTGGGAATGAAGGAAGGAAGGGACGAGCCGTCACCCCACCCACAGAGCACCACAAGCGGCGGCCGCTCATGGCTCCCTCCTCTGTCCTCCTCATCGCCATCTCCGTCATCCTCGCCTCCGTCCCGATCCTGGGTCAAGCAAGAAAGGAAGCAAACAAGGATAGGAAGTTGTCAACGAGAAAAGAGGCCGAGGTCGAGGCCTGGAGGACCATGGTGGAGGAGAGAATGGCGGTTGCGAGGAAAGAAAGGTGGCATTGGAGGAGAAGAAGTTGGCCATGGAAGAGCATCAACGCCTAGTTGAAGAAGAGGAAAAACTCTTTTTCATGGACATGTCCAAGCTCGATGAAAAGCAAAATAAATGCATAACCCTTTGTCATGATGAAGTGTTGGCCAAAAAAAATGATGATAAGCTACTTGAAGGGGGCTAATGGAGGGATGAGTGCACCGATGGGTGGCTATGAATCCATGAATGTCATGAGAGGGATGAGTGCACCGATGGGTGGCTGTGGGGCCATGAATGCCATGGAAGGGATACCCGATGGTCATGGATTAATGGGAGGTTATGGAGGGATGAGTGCGCTGAATGGTGGATTTGTAGGCATGGGAGGGAGGAGTGCACTGATGGGTGATGTTGGAGGCATGTGAGAAATGAGTGGTATGGGAGGCTATGGAAAGCATAATGGATGGCAAGGACTATGATGATGTTGATGCTTGATGTGTATGTGTTTGTGTGAATTAAATTTGTGTTGAACTTGTTGTGTCGAATTATCCTTTGATTTTGAACTATGTCAATGATTTGAACTATGCTATTTTGATTGACATGTTGAGTTTTTGGATTCATTTGTGCATCATTATCTTGAATTTGACTATTTTAATGTGTTTGGCAAGCGACAGCCGACCGCGCACGCGCTGTAATTTGTGGCGCTTTCAATTAGTATCTTGAATTTGACTAATTTGATGTGTTTAGCAATCGCTAGCCGGGTCGGCGCCTGGTGAAGTGATACTTATCACACGCTACAAAATAGCGCCTCCGATGAAACTGTCGCCGACGCCACACACTAAATCTGCAAACCAGACGCTGCAAATGAATTTTAGAGTGCCGGTTAGAGTTGCTCTAAGGGCCAGCTAGAGTTGCTGAGGGCCGGCCCTACTGCCATACGTCGTCATGGACTCCACCAATCAGCTCATTGTGGAGCACATGATTTTATGCGGGGAGTCGAGCGCCAAACACTGGTTATTTCATACGATGGAGACGATGCCGCATGACCAATTCACCAAATTAACAGTCACTCTATGGGCAATTTGGACAGCTCGAAGGAAAGCGATTCATGAAGAAATTTTCTAGAGCCCCCTCTCAACCTATGGTTTTGTTAATGCTTTTCTAGCTGAGCTGCAACATGTTGCCAAACCATCGGTGTAGGCATCAGCCAACCCTTCGATGCGAGTTGAACCGAGATGGATTCCCCCCCCTCCCTCGGATGCACCTAAAATTAATGTTGATGCAGTTGTTTCGAAAATTGGAGGCAAAGGAGTTGCAGCTGCTTTATGCCGTGATAGCAATGGACTATACCTTGGATCCTCGGCGGTGGTGTTCTCGGGTATTACAGACCCCGCTGTTCTGGAGTCGCTTGCGTGCCGTGAAGCCACAACGCTTGCTGAAGATCTTGGTCTCTCTCACATATTTGTGGCTTCAGACTGCAAGCAGGTTGTCGAAGATATCAAGGACGGGAGTCGAGGGAAATATGGAGCAATTGTGACTGAAATCAAGTTACGGGCAGCAAACTTCTATGAGTGCAAGATCACCTACGAAGGAAGAGCTACAAACTTTGAAGCACACAACTTAGCTAGATTTGCTATTTCTTTAGAGGCTGGCCACCATCTATGGTTGGGCATACCATATTTTGTAAACATCCCTGTAAACATTATTACCGGTTAATAAAATCTAGCAGGTTGTTTTTTTAAAAAAAAAAACCAATCAGGAATGAGCGGCACTCCCCTGGGTTACTGCTCATAGTTGGAGACCTGCTGGATTCCAGATTCCTCCCACGGAGGAGAGACGTGAGTGGTATTTAAACCACGAGATTCTCTGGACCACAACTTTATCTTTGGAGGCCTGTGATTATTTTGTTCATCATTCATCAGCGTCAGCTTAGCAGCTCTAGTGGCCGACTGGTCGTCGCTTTCTTAATTTTGTCTCGTATGTGCATGCCATGCATGCACTTGCCTGAATCTGTGCGTATGTATGCGCAGCCGTACACGTCCCCGATCTGACGCATCGGTGGTGGTGGCTTGACAGCCAAGGTGGGGAGTCCACGATGGAGTTGTGTCGCGAGACGGAACGGAAGGGGAAAAATAACGATGGTTCATCCGCGGGCGGGCGGGCCGATCCACCCTCCCTTTTCGTTTGTGGAAAATGCGCTCACGCTCACGGACGGACGGACGGACGGACACCCGCGGATGAGCCAAATGCCCGGAGCGGCGCAGCTACAAAAGCGGCAACCTCGCGCCACAGCCACACCCTTCTCTCTGTGGGAAGGAAGGAAGGAAGGGACGAGCCGTCACCCCACCCACAGAGCACCACAAGCGGCGGCGGCGGCGGCGGCTCATGGCTCCCCCCTCCGTCCTCCTCGTCGCCATCTCCGTCCTCCTCGCCTCGATTCCAGTCCTGGGTTCGTTTTCCAATCCCATTTCGCTGCAGACGTGCGTCCGGATTGCTCTTCTCCTTCTTTTCGGGATTAATTAATTCTTTCCTCTCCGACTGCTTCGACGAATTATTATTGATCAGATGGGCTGGAGCTGGAGCTGGGTGGAGACGGGCTGTACAGGGAGATTCTGCGGGACGAGACCGTGCGGAGGCTCAAGGAGCTCGGCAAGGTCAGCCCTGTTTTCCGATCAATTATATTATTCAGTTATACTTCGGGTTCTTGGGATATTCAGAGTTCTCGATCCGCTTTACCAGCTCCGGATACGGGAATCTCGTTTCAGTTCAGTTCCCCGGGTCTGGGACTGCCGGTAGCTGCGCACCACTGCTCGCATCACGTCCTAGATTCGTACTAGATGCGAAAAGAGTGAACACGAATACCCGTTTCTGAATCTGAAGATTGCAGAGTACTACACAACAGTGGTAGTAGTTCATTTTGCAAGGAAGGTTTACTTCTCTTAGCAGCCAGCAGCAGTAGAGCAAATCTCGTACTCCCTCCGGTTCATATTAATAGGCTCAACTTTGTCTAGATAGTAGATACGGATACATCTAGTCTAAATACTTAACTAGATACATACGAGTCTAGAAGAAAAGTTGAGGCCATTAATATGGACCGGAGAGAGTACAAGAAAGCTACTTATTAAAGACAACTTGTCTACTTCTTTTTCCACCGCAAGTAATCAGCTTATATAGGTGCTAATGAAGCAAAAAAAGAAACCTTGGCTTTTCGTGCTTCAGCCTTTCTGTTGGATTGGGCTTCCTTCCTAGTCACTCCATATATCCATGCCTTGTTTTTAGGAGTAGATAACCTGTGAAGGTGGCTCAAGCTTCACGTATTGTAGCTGGATTATTAGATACATATCCAGCCTGAGCGATTTCTGGGCTCCAAGAATGTGTTATGCGTACTGCAACATAAAGTTTTTAGGTAAGAAGACACTCAAACTCTAACACGGCATGGATTGCATGAACCAGATATCTGATGGCGAAGGCTTCCTCGAAAGGACATTCCTGAGTCCTGCTTCCATCAGAGCTACTGATGTCATTATCAGCTGGATGAAAGATGCAGGACTTACGACGTACGTCTGTTTGCAATCCAATCGCAGTCATTTTCTACTAGTATAACCTTTCCCTCGACTGACCAATTTATGTTTCATTATGAAGGTGGATTGATCAAATGGGTAACATTCATGGTCGATATGAACCGTACAATTCGACACATAAGGCATTACTGATTGGATCTCACATGGTAAGAACTATTAACTACTCCTATGCGTTTCATGCTGTCATTCTTTTAGTAATCAAAGAGCTATCACTGATTAAAGATGTTGTATATGTCCAAAAACAGGACACTGTCATTGATGCTGGCATGTACGACGGAGCTTTGGGTATTATCTGCGCAATCTCTGCTCTCAAGGTTTTGAAGGTCACCGGGAAACTTGAGAGGCTCACTAGACCAGTAGAGGTTAGAGAAATTTCTAGTGTTTCCAGTTTAGTAGTGCTGTTACTACGTTATCGCCATACCGTATTTGTCTCGCTGCAAATTGTCATCATGTTATGCTAGTCACTTACTCACTATCTTATTCCTTGCAAGTGCATGACGAGTCACGCGCATCCAGTGAACACGACACCTATCTGCACATAACTTGTCCTTGCCTTGTATATTTTACAGTCTCACAGTGCTTAATATTGTTCTATATAGTTTCCCCCAGTCAGCATAATCTTGTAATAAGATAACCAGGCATGATACCAAAATATACGTAGGCCAGGAGGAATCTAGTTTTATAATGTATCTCTAATCGGTTGTCCCTTTCCATGCTAATCTAAAGATGAACGTGTACGTGTACATGGCTTGGCATTCTTTATTCTTGGCTTCTTGCTCTCCTGATATTCTTTTTTTTAAACGATCTCCCCTGATATTCTGGATTCACAGGTTATTCGATGCCATGTGTTTGTGCCAAATCATCTATTATTGCTGACTTAGATTCCATTAAGCTAATCTAGCTAAGTAGTATCTTGGTCATGGGCTCATGGCTAGACTATGATCCTGTTAGCATTATCAACATCTGAAAATATCACCATAACAGAGCATGGTACTCATTTTGTTCTGCTTTACCTCAGGTGATTGCATTCAGCGACGAGGAGGGTGTTAGATTTCAGACGACGTTTCTGGGAAGCGCCGCTGTAGCTGGTATTCTACCTGAATCAATTTTACAAGTATCTGACAAGAGGTTGACCTTTTTGCATAAACCAAAGGCTACTTTTTGAGAACAGTTTGCTGATGCAGTCTATATGTTTCATTCAACTTCTTCAGTGGCAATACAGTTCAAGATGTTCTTAAGTTGAACTCCTTTGAGGCTACTGCCACTGCTCTTGGTCAAGTCAAGTACAGCCCAGAGTTGGTGGGGAGTTATGTTGAGGTATAAAGGAGTTTGTATATAATTTTCGTGTAGTTGCACACAAAATTAAGTACAGTGATTACAGTTTCTGTCCATCCATGTCAGGTTCACTTGGAACAAGGGCCTGTCCTCGAAGCCCTCCGTTATCCCCTCGGTGTCGTAAAAGGAATTGCAGGGCAGACAAGATTGAAGGTGCATTATGGTCTACTATTTTTGTTAACCGGCACTAGACCAAAACTAAAATATGACCAGATAGCATTGCACGCTATCTTAAGACCAGCTTTTGCTAAACATAAAAACTATCAGGATGCTATTTTAATGCAGACTTGAAAACCACCAGCCAAAAAAAAAGCCTTCCAGGAGACTGGAGTATATGGAGATCACCAAAGTTACTCTGTTTAAACACTGAATTATTCAGGCCTACTGTTTTTTTTCGCGAAAACGCAAAAGCTTTTGCCTTTCGATGCATTGATAGAAAAAGAAGTTTTATGTACAAGTCCGCAAAAGCGGAAGAACACCCACGCCATACAACTCAACCCACGGCCATTACTACAGGGGGAGCAGTTGGCGAAGCCCCCGTGCTCTAGCCTCCGCCCACGCCTTAGCCTCAGCTATGATCATGTCAACGAGGGGAGCCACTGAAGGGCGCGCGTTGTTGAAGGTGACTGCGTTCCTATGCTTCCAAATACACCAAGCCGTTAGCATGACCAGCGACGAGGTTCCTTTGCGCATGGGACGTGGGGTGGAGCGCACCACCAGCGACCAGCACTCCGTGAAATCACCCTCAGCCATCGGGGGGCCTACCACTGAACGGATCCAGGATAAGACCTCATGCCACACCATCCTCGAGAAAGGACAACCCGTGAGGATGTGCGACATCGTCTCCACTGCCTGGTCGCACAACACACAAAGCGGCTGGTGGGGTAGGCGGCGCCGTGCCAGCCTCTCACCCGTCCAGCATCTATCCATGCAGGCAAGCCAGATGAAGAACTTCACCCTTGGTGGCGCCCAGGTTCGCCAGTTGAGCTCCTAGGATCCTGAGACCAACGATCCCTGGAAGAGGGCGTCGTAGCAAGATCTGGACGAGTACTGGCCATCCGGGGTCCATCGCCAGAGGAGCCTATCCGGCTCCCCTCCTAGCGGCACACCCTGCACCCTAATCCACAATTGGACGTACTGCCATAGCGCCAGGGGGCTCAGCGCCCCCGAGATGTCAGTTATCCAGCTGCGATCTGTGAGCGCCTGCCTCACCGTACGACGCTTCCTGGATCGACTGGGAATTAGCGCTAGTAGCTCTGGCGCTGTCTCCTCGATCGATTTTCCATCCAACCACCTGTCCTCCCAGAAACGTGCGGACGATCCGTCGCCCAGCTCCATCGTGGTGGAGGCGAAGAAAATCTGCCGCTCTTTCTGGGAGAAGTGCATGTCCAGCCCACGCCATGGGCGCAGCGGGTCAG
Organism: Avena eriantha; assembly: GCA_910589775.1. NCBI lineage: Eukaryota > Viridiplantae > Streptophyta > Magnoliopsida > Poales > Poaceae > Avena > Avena eriantha. The sequence continues at coordinate 21,596,435 of OU342744.1, read as the reverse complement.
TGTACATCCTCCACATCCAACGGGTCCTAAGGCTAATGGCCGTGCGCTCGAGGTCTGGTATGCCCAGCCCTCTGAAGCGCAGGGGCTTGCTTACTCTGGCCCAGTTGACGTGACAGTGACCACCCTCGGCGTCTTTCCTTCCCACCCAAAGGAAACCGCGCAGAATCTTGCTCACCTGCCTAAGGGCTCTCTCGTTGAGGGAGAGCATCATCAGCTGGTGCAAGGGGATAGCAGCGAGTACCGAACGGATCAGAGTTAGCCGCCCTGCCTTTGGCATCATTGATGCCTTCTAGGTTGGGAGCTTGTCCCCGATGCGATCGATCACCGGTTGGAACGCCTCTGCGGGGAGTCGCCTAATCGCCAGGGGGATGCCTAGGTACTTAACGGGGTAAGGCACGACTTGGCAGCCCATAGCCTCCGCCGCACCGTTGGCCATCTCCTCCGAACAGGCGATCGGGGATACCGAGCATTTGGCGAAATTGGTGCGCAGCCCAGAGGCGTGGCCAAAGACCTCCAAGATGTCGCGAATGGCACGCAAATCCGGCTCATCCGGGTGACAGAAGATAACCACATCATCCGCGTATAGCGAGACCGAGGTCGTCAACTCTTGTCGGGCCAATCTCTTGAGCACACCCAGCTCCATGGCCTTTGCCAGAAATCTACTCAGCGTGTTCATGATTAACACGAACATCGTCGGCGCCAGGGGGTCCCCCTGTCTCAGTCCCCTCCGGTGCCAGATGGGGGGGCCTGGTTCGCCATTGAGCATCACCCTAGTGCTGGCGGTGGATAAAAGTATCGCCACCAGCTCACGGAATCGCGGTCCAAACCCCACCCACCGCATGACCTGGAAGAGGAGTCCCCAGGATACGGAGTCAAAGGCTTTAGCGATGTCCAGCTTAAGCATCACACTTGGTTCCTTCATCCGGTGTAAGAACCTCGTTGTCTGCTGTACCAACATGAAGTTGTCGTGGATACTGCGCTTCCGAATGAAGGCCTACTGCTTTCGGTGTGATTTTTAGTAGTATGACTAGTGCGTCTCTGCTAAAAATTAAGAGCTAAAGGTGTCGAGTCTCAGTTCCTACAGTCAGTTCTGTAGATCACTTGCTTCACAATTCTTAGCAAGTTTCTGGCTGTTCTAGGTAATAGTAGACGGTTCTCAAGGGCACGCTGGCACGGTTCCAATGAAACTGCGCCGTGATCCGATGGTTGCAGCTGCAGAGCTGGTGGTGACGCTGGAGAGGCTGTGCAAAGACCCGAGCCGGTTCCTGACCTACGACGAGGAGTGCGGGTGCTTCACGGAGGAGTCCCTCGCCGGGCTGGTCTGCACCGTCGGCGAGCTGCTGACGTGGCCCAGCGCGAGCAACGTCATACCGGGCCAGGTAATAAGGCTGCCATTGCCAAGCATTGGTCAAGAGTCAGATCGATGTTGATGCAGTGACGTCAGTTAGTTAAGGCTGGTCTCCTACGTTGCAATATTGGCAGGTGAATTTTACGGTGGACATTCGCGCCATGGACGACAAGGCGCGGGAGACGATCGTGGCGAGCTTCTCGAGGATCGTCATGCAGAGGTGCGACGACAGGCTGGTCGACTGCGCCGTCGAGCACAAGGTGCGTCGTCGCGTGAGCTGAAGCTAAGCGTGTGCTAATTAAGTTGTTAACCGTGCTGGGCTGAGCTGTACGTGTATGTTCGTGTTTCCAGCACTCGGCGGCGGCCACGCCGTGCGACCCGGAGCTGACGGCCCAGCTGGAGGGCGCGACGCGGTCGGCGGTGTCGGCGATGTCGACGACGCCCGGCGGCGGCCACCGCAGGGCAGAGCCGACGACGCCGGTGCTGATGAGCGGCGCGGGGCACGACGCGATGGCGATGGCGCGGCTGACCAAGGTGGGCATGGTGTTCGTGCGGTGCCGCGGCGGGGTGAGCCACTCGCCCGAGGAGCACGTGGCCGAGGACGACGTGTGGGCCGCCGGGCTCGCGCTGCTCCGGTTCGTGGACCAACACATGGTGGCCGTGGAGCTGTGAATTGTGTGGTGGGTCGATTGGGTTAATCCGTGGGCTGATTCGTGGGTGCGGCTTTGTACATATGGACTCGATCGACTGCCGTCCTATTGGGCCAGAAATAAAAGGGTGTCTCTTCGCTGAGACTTTTGGTCGATCGCGTGCAAAGTGCAGCATGTGTAACCGGTATTGCGTGCCTGCTTCTCTGATTACCTCAGGACTCAGGAATAGAATGGACGACGAATTTTTGGGTGAGCTTCGAGGGCAGAAGCCTACTAGTGGTGTCAAATGGTTAGCACTTGATGATTTCAACTAAATCCACCGAATCCGTGACAAAAACAAAGTGAATGTGAATCAATGCCGTATTAACCATTTACACCTGCTGCTGCACGCTGGCAAGATTGTGAAGATCCACGTGGACTAACGAAAGGGGATCGCCAACTCTTTTCAAGCTTATGCTTTCTTTTGCAACTCCCAATGGGACATAGCACAAGAATCAAGATCCCTTTCCACCAAAGAGAGAGAGACCTTAGAGCAAGGTTAAAAAAGGAAAAGTGTTTAGTTTGGCGGTTATCGAGAGGGAGGGCTCGGAAGAAGCAAAGTTCCCACATAAGAAATATAAAAAGGGTGATCCAAATACAAAGTTCTTTCACATGGAGGTCAATGTGCGGAGGAGGAAAAATCATAACCACCGCCACAAGCACAACAACAGATGGGCTACCGACCACGAGCAGAAGGAAACAAAAATCATCAAAGACCTAAAAAAATCAAGATTTCACTGATGTGATGGGGAGAGGGGAGAGACGTAAAAAAAAAGATTTCATTTGGGAGGAACTAGTGTTTGAGGGCCCGTACTTCCAATCACTTGGTGACCTCTTCTTCGAGGAAAAAATAAAGTGTCATCAATAAAACGCCTGGCCCGGATTGCTTCACCGGGATTTCTGCAAGTGTTGCCGGGACATAATAAAGTGGAGGTCATGAATGCCATAAGTCTATTTGGAGACCTTCACTTGGCAAATTTCCATGGCTATACTCCGCAAATATTGCTCTCTTGCCAAAGGAAGTCGGGGCTAACTAAAGAAATTTCCGAGTTTATCCACGGAATCACGAACATTGCTCTTAGCCGACGGAAAGTTATCAAACTTGGTGGTGGTTCTCCATGACTAAACGCAAGCACTTGCGTGGCTTCCATCACGCTTTTTGTAGCTTGAGAGGTTTGAAATGAACACAATGGCCAGGCCTTAAAAAACAAGCATGATCCATCCTCGGCGCTTTTAGGAAGGCTTAAGTATGAGGCTAGTGTGTGTGGGTGTGAATGGCGCGGCGCGCTGAGAGATCCACGAGGCGCGACGCAACGCACGCAAATCGTTGGATTGGACAGCGGCCGATGCGGTGCAGTGCAGCAGGCAGGCAGGCAGGGTGCGTGTGCCGCACTGCCGGCGCCTGCGGCCTGCCCGTCCCCGGCCGGGGTGCCGCGCGGAGACACGGAAGCTGGCGTGTGGCGACGCAGGCCGGTTTGCTGTGTTCATTGTGCGCGTTGTATCAGTCTCGATCTCTATCATTCATTCACCGGTCCACGTCCCTACTGGATTTTCGTATCTTTCTACTACCGCTCATGCATACACGCTTCAATCACTCGCAGCCCAGGGCACGCGCCGTGATTTTTTATTTTACCTGCCCCAATGCGCATCATATGCTGATCTCAGAGAGCTGCGATGGGGCTGTCTGGTTCAGACAGTCACACTTTGGTTAGACAAAATTCAGCAAACATATTTATTATATACTAGCTTTACTGACATGTGTTTGGTTTTTGTCACGGTACTAGCTTTATTGCATGCATAGTCCTTTGTCACCGAGTCAAAACAAAAATTTGCCAAGTTTTGTGTTTAAAACTTCCAGCCGCATTTTTGTGGCTGCCACACTTTGGCTCGCAAGATATGACTAGAAACCAAACAGCCCCTAGGGAGCTGCAACCTTTTTTTTCTTCCTTTTTTCTGTTTCTATCGGTTCCTTTATGTGAAATCAACCGAAAGAGCCCATTTGGTATAAAAAAAAGGAACAAAAATCATACCCAAACGCATCGTGAACACAAGGGTTAGCGCACACTTATAACTAAACGTGTAACTACCAAGATCGGGTAGGGTTGTCGGTGGGATCGTGCGGCTGGCGGCGAACCTCGTATCGCGAGCTGCTGGCCCCCACCTCTTTATATAGCGCAGCGCACCAGGGGCCCACCAACCATAGTGTGGTTGGGCACCCCCGATCAGGGCGCGGATCAAGGGCCGATGGGCCCACTCAGAGGAGAGATCAATCTAACACCACCTGTTCAAATTTCGATCCATGGTTCTAACACCGACCTTCTATCTAGACAATCCAAAACTATCTAACCAATCCAGCCATATTGGAATCTCATTTGTACCTTTCTTGTTACGATCAATGCTATAATAGTAGATAGTACATGATAAAAATACATGTGTTGATTGGCAGCAGTGGCAGAGCTTAGTGTAGTTAGGGGGACGGGGCCACTGCCCCCCCCCCCCCCCCCCCCCCCAAGATTGGACACATGCATGAAGAAAAAAATTCTAGGAGGGCTTAGATTAGAATTTTTGTGTGTTTTGCCCTCACAAGAACTCAACACTGATTGGCAGTGATTGCAAAATGAAGATGGACAACATAGTAAAACATCAAGCTCTTCAAACTCATTCTTCCTCAATGACAGAATTTTATATTTTTCTGAAGGCTGACATAGATACCAAAACCACGGATCTATAAATACCAACGAGAATTCTCCTTGTTTTTTTGACTTCCAAGGCTATGCTCTCGATGTAGCCATAGAAGTAGTTAACAAACGTCGACAAGAGTATCAAAACTAGTATTTCATGGAAAAGCAACATCGTTGGAACCAGAGAGTACAAAATATCATTGTTTAGGTCGTTGGAGCCGGGACAAATACCGCGAGGACCAACCTTCCCATGACAACCGTGAGAATTAATAAAAAGAATTCCAAAAACGATGTGGCGAGACCAAATCCGAAGGACTATACCTAGAGAAATTTAAAGTCCCAAACACGATAATTGACACGAGAGCTTCGAAGAGCAGCTATTAAAGGGAGAGATGCCGTCTCCATCGACATTGTGGCCAAGAGGAAGACGACTACCAAGACCCTAAACTAATATAAAGAAAAACAACTCGGTAAAAACTCCGCACATAGATCGGATTTCCTGCCCTTGGCGATGCCGGCAAGGCCATCTGAAGGAGGAGGAACCGATTGATGAAGGAGATGAAGTCGGCGCGGGGTAGGGTTCCTAGAGAGATTGTAATTTTTTTTATGGGACCTAGAGAGATGGTAAGTTCTGTAACATTGATCAAAATCTCTTGTGCGTAGTGTTGAGATAAATTGGAGGTTAGTGTAGTTATATGGATTTGATGCAGCTAGGTAGGCACGCGGAAGGTTCTGCGTGCATGCGTCCCCGGCCGGTGCAAGCAAGCTGTGCTCCTAGTCCTAGCCTAGCAAGCTAGGGAAAGTATAGTCAAGACCGAGAGGGATGCACACAGGCAGGCAGGATGGCACACGCGATCGATCGACGCAGGCGTACAGCTCCAAATCATAGGGTTGTGTGACCAAATAAGCCCTGCCAGGATTCTCCCTCTTTTGCATGTAAACCAAAGGAAAGGTCCGCTCCTCGCTCCCTGCATTGCATGCATATATGCCTTGCAGCAGCAACGGAAAATTATTCAACTTCTGCATGCCAGGGTGGAAGGGAACCAAAGCAAAAGATATCATGGCTTTCTTTGGTGTCCATCTGGAAAAGGTACATGCATATGTACGTGGTACGTACAAGCATCTTTGATCTTTCCCCCGCCCTCTGAGATGCACACGAGACAGAGGTCTCCAACCTACGTAGAGCTAGCAGGCAATACGCGTACCCAGCCGGCTCATTTATTACTCGTACAAAATGTCCAAAACCGATGTCGCGTCCTAGGTTACTGCTAGTCTGTTAGCGTGAGGTACTAGAACTGTGTGCATAGGTGCAAGCGTATTCACGTACCTAAAACTACTGAAAACGAGGGAAACTTCAGTACACAACAATGTGTTATTGCAACATGTCAGTCGAGTACAAACCAAAGTTTGCTCCACGGAAACCAAAAGGCAATAAAATCCAATCCGATAGTTAAGATTTAAACCCAAAATCTTACCTAAATTTGCAACAATTAGATCGAATCGGGTGTAATAAATAACACCGAGCACTTAAATCTTATTACTATTCACTATATTCACATATATTTACACATTAAAATAGCTAGATACATGTGAACCTAGATTTTTTTTCGAAAAGGGGAATATAACCCCGGCCTCTGCATCGGTTGATGCGCACAACCTTTTATTTAAAAAACATCATCCAAAAGGTTTACAGATCATGGATCACAGAGCGTTTATACATGCACTAACCAGCAGAATAAAAAGGGACATATGAAGACTAAACAGCCTGAAGTCTACTATCATGCCGCCAGGACGACTGGGTGAAGATATCTCGAGCGACCATCAGAAGACGGCTGCACCCAGTAGCCATAATATCCCGCTGGTTTAGCGGCCAGAGAAAAGGCCATAGTTGCACCCAATATGCCATCATTTCTGCATCGCTAGATAGCCCAGCACAATGCTGAAACCTCAATCTGTAATCTGTCCTTAGACTTTTTATCAACGCCGTTTAACCAATTTTCAAACATATTAGTAATATTAGCTGGAGGGGGAGATCGAAGGCAGAATTGACAATACGCCACAAAAGGCGAGCAAAAGGGCAAGATATAAACAAACGTTCTATGGTTTTCTGAGATCCACAAAAACAACACTTGGTACACCCAACCCAATTCCTTTTTGTCAAGTTATCTTTCGTAAGAAGCACTTCATTATTTAAGAACCACATATTTTTTTAATCTTAAGTGGAATTTTCAATTTCCAAAGGTATTTCCAAAGAAAGACCGTATGATCATTCATAAGATCCTCTTACATCGATTTGACCGAGAAAACTAGACACGGTTAAGTTCCATAGAAACTTATCAGGTTCCTCCGACAACTGTATCGTCATCAACCACATGTGAACCTAGATAAATATGAGTGAGTTAATTCCGGACGGAGGAGGGTGGTGCATTAGGGCATGTACAATGGTAGAGAATATATGCCTTTGGTTAGCTCTCCACATCATCTAGAGAAGATAATTTATATAAGTGAACAATGCAGTATCTCTTATTGCCATCTCTATCAATTAATGAGATTTAATTATTTTTAGTAAAAAAATGATTAGCAAAGGGAAAACATATGGTATAATGGAGAAAATAGTCTTCTCTTATTTATAAAAGATTATCCCTTAACTAAGAGAAGATAACCTTATCTTTCTCATTTCTCTCTCGTTTAACTAAAAAAAATCTAACATGGCAATCATAATAGAAGACTGGCGTCACCCCGTTGTACATGCTCTTAAGCAGCAGACCGATGCCCCATGTAACCATCTCCAGATCTTTAGCTTTGTGAAAAAAGAAATCAACTTCGCATGCATTTTTCACAAAACCGAGGTTACACTTTCTGGATCAACTTAGGTATAAAAACATCTCGCATGACTTAGAATAAGTAAAATCATCGATATTTTCTATTGACTTGATGCACTAGCCAACTGAATCAAAGATCTAAATAAATAAATAAGGCTAAGCTATTGTATTGTTAACATTTTTTACATTGGTTCCTAAATGCGTAGAATTAAGGGCAAGTCCAATGAAAAGATGCAAAGAAATGCGCATGCCCGCTTGTGTCTACACTGACAGTGCGCACGGTTCATAAAGGCTATGCAATTAGGACGCGGGTTCAGTTCGCATGGACGCATTTCTAGCTTAAATTTGATTTAGAAATGCGTGGCGGACTGTCTTTGTGTCTTCTTCGGACTTGTCTGTCATTGTAGCACCCACCCTTACATGGGTATGTGGCGTTCCCGTCCCTATCCACTTGCATCCCCCTGTCTCCTGAGTCCCTGCAGAACCCTAGCCACCGTCTCCCCTAGCCAGCGAGATGCCGAAAAGGTGGTGGCTATCAAAGCCGGCGAAGCACGACCATGGGGTCAGCTTGTCGGACGCCCAACACGCTGTGATGCCGCCCCATGGTGCATATATCCACCGGCAACATCATGGCAAGCGTGTCACTGCCATAGCCAGACGTCTCCTATGATGCCTCCGAGGACCATGCATTCGGTGATGATGATCATGTCTGGATCATCACATCCCTCCTGGGCATGATCGCCGGCACCGATGAGAAGCCGTTTGCTGGGGGTTCGAAGCCTGGGCTGCGCAAGAGCACACCGAGGCAGAGGATGGAAGGCTACTGTATGCTCTACACCGACTACTTCGCCGATGAACCATTGCACGGTGACGTCACATTTTGGCGCCGTTTCAGAATGTGCCAGAAGCTTTTCCTGAAAGTTGTCGAGCAATTAAGAGAGTACGACGACTACTTCAAACTAAAGAGAGACGCCATCGGCACGCTTGATTTCTCCACAATCTAAAAATACACAGTTGCTCTCTGGATGCTTGCATATGGAGTTGCTGGAGACACACAAGACGACTACCTCCGCATGGCGGAGTCCACAACCATCGACTGCATGTACAGATTTTATAGGGCTATTATGTCAATGTATGGGAAGAAATACCTGAGAACACACAATGCAGAAGACACAACTTGAATCTTGGAACATAATGTTGCAAGGGTTTTCCAGGAATGCTTGGAAGCATTAACTGTATGCACTGGGCTTGCAAGAACTCTCTATTCGCGCACCAGGGCATGTACAAAGGTCACAAAGGATCATGATGTGTGGTGCTTGAGGCTGTGGCAGATCAGGATCTATGGATTTGTCATGCTTTCTTCGGTATGGCAGGATCGCACAATGACATCAACATGCTGTAGTGTTCAAATGTGTTTGCCAAGCTTGTTGAAGGAAGAGCTCTTCCAATGCAATTCGAGATCAATGGCCATCAGTATGGCAAATGGCATCTACCCAAGATGGTCAATATTTGTGAAGACAATCTCAAACCTTGTGCCTGGAGGAAAGAAAGCTTGGTTTGCCCAACAGCAGGAGGCTTGCAGGAAGGATATGGAGAGGGCATTCGGTGTGCTGCAAGCTCGATTTGCCATTGTCAGGTACCCTACCCTTACCTGGTTGAAAGATCAGACGTGGGAGGTCATGACTGCCTGTGTGATCTTGCACACCATGATCATCAAGAGCGAGCAGGAGACTCCAGTGTTTGACACTGAACCGTATTTTTGCCAACATCCTCTTGCAGATATTGACCATCAAGTGACACCTGCGTTTGCTACTTTTCTTGCTAGACGGCAGAAACTTCGAGACACAAATACTCATAGTCAAGTAACAGATGATCTGGTGGAGCATTTGTGGTGGCTCAAAGGAGCCAGCTAGTTTGTTTATTTGTTTGCCTTTGTTTTCTATAATGAACATTTTGAATTGTTTATTAATATCATGAACTTGTAATAAATCTGAATGTTTAATTATTTATTTGCTATATTAAACTTGTTTAAATTACTTGTTGATTTGATACAAAAAAAACTTGTTGATTTTTTTGTATGAGGGCCCGGCTGGGAGCAAGCGGTCCTCCAAATCGCGAACCAATCCGCCCCTCCCATACAGCCCAAAATCGGACCGCATCGGACGCCGTACGGGGGCACGAATGGAGATGCTCTAAAGGATATGGGACAATTTTGCTCCTCTTGCTATTGGGGATTGGCTAGAGATGCCCTAATGCACAGAGACAACATATTTTGAGTCCATGGCCGTCACTGGTTCTACTTTGGTGAATTCCTCGAATCAAACATTGGCATATAATACCGAGTAAATTCTTGAATCAAAGAACATCCTTTATATAGTTAGATAATTAAAATGTTATACTAAATCAGCGTCCTTTCTTGTTAAGTAATGATCCTATCCTCTATTTTCTCTTTTCTGTTTATATTTCAATATATAGAAACTCATGTAAGACTAGATAAATATTAAGAGGACTCTTCTTCCTAGATAAAAATCTATCATTGATCAGAGAGAGAAGACCAACTATTGGATGGCGCTGCAGATTGTGTTGCATGCCTAATCTTGAGCCCTCACACTCGTTGCTACTTCCCCTATACTCTTACATGACACGTTGACAAGCATAAACTATTACTATATCCTTCCATCCATCCATCCATCGATTTGTATTGCTATCGTGTCAGACTTGCAAGCAGATTGAACCGTCGCCAGGCCAGACGGAGACGTGTGCTGTTAGGGAGTTTAGAAAGGCAGACGCGCACTGTGCAAAAATGGAAATGGAGTAACACGAAAATGCCGGGAGAAGACGGGAGGGACAGCGACACGAGAGCGGGAGCGGCAACATGCAAACCGGATGATGCTTGGGGGTGACGACAGGCGAGAGATGCATGCGGCTCTCTCATGGCGACAGCCTTTTCGGAAGGGAAAGGCTGGTTGATGGCCAGTGATAAGCTTCGAGTTGGCTACTTCATAGACGTCAATTCGTTGGAGCTAGAGTTCAACAGCTACGCTACGGAGTGCCCTAGCTTGCTAGCTAGCTGTGACCGTAGCCACTACTCCTGCACCGCTGCTAGCTAATGCAGGTACTAGTACTAGTGTGCTTGTCGCCGGTGGAAGCAACAAAATTCCTCCCACCAGGCAACCAGAGATGGCCCTTAGCTAGAGCCAATGGACAATCCTATAGGGAAAATTTCTTGCGTATACATCTCTTCAAAAAAAATCGTGTCATTTTTTTAATAACTCACCGCAAAGTTTTTTTAAGGAACTCACCACAAAGTTAATTGCACTCGTATGACATGCTTTTGGTACGAAAGTTACACCAATTTAACATGCATTCATGTTTTACATGCATCCTTCTACCTCTATACCTACTAAATGTAAATCTTTCTAACAGTTCATAAAGGAACAAATGAAGTACTTCTCTAACGCATCCTTTTATAGTGGTCGATAGCCGATAGGTCACCTTCCGTCCGAATGATGTTAGACATGGTTTCTCCATCTATACCATAAGTGTATGATGTAGCACACACCACACAATTACGATGAACCTCTAAATCAATACAGATGTCTTCAGGACTATCTTCCCGAAATAGGTTATGTCACTAGAACTATTCTTTTTCTCTAAAATTATTTCACTAACTCCAAAACTATTTCGGCGTCTCTTGGAAAATAGTATAGAAAACTCTCTTAATCACATATACTATTATCACAATTTCATTGTTTGGCTTTAAGCGTGTGACCGGGCCGTGTTCGGTAATATGCAAACATGATTGTCGAAACTCTTTCGGATCAATAAACAACAGAGGACCTGAACGCCATGATGATTCCTTTATATTACATGAAACATCGAGTGAACCTGGATTATTATACAAGTGCTAATCCTTCTGCTTCACGATATGTGACAACATGAGGAGAGATGTCGGTATCCTCGTGACACAACTCTTTGATCATTATATATGTTATCCTTATTCATGTTTCCCTCTCATTGATTCATCTGCATTCCAATATCCTTATGATCAATATCATACATTGTCGATGCAAACAATAGGTGACATTGTAATATCGAATGAATCCAGAGTATATCTCTACATCGTAAGGAGAAGCAAGATCCCAATGTTAAACTATCCAAGTACCCAGACATGCCTTCATAAGTATCCTAAGATTGCCTGTATGGCCACCTTTTTAGGTGGTGTTGGAAGAATCCCAAAGACAATTCTTTCAGCATGGGGTACTTGATATATTCTTATGGTTTAGAGATTTATGCATAAGATAATAATGATGATTGACTATTAACATTCAGGATTACATCTCATAGTAAATCATTCAGTGGATTAGTTCACTCCCCTTGTCTTCCTTACAATGTACTCCCATAATTAGTGGTATCCTTAGTTACAATAACTTGTACCGTGATCAGGAAACTTGATCATCTTACAAAACATGGGCTAGTCCTAGAGGCATTACTAGGAACAACTTGGTGTTTATCTTTCTATATGTGCATATGCGTTTTCCTTTGATTCTCACAATCAAGACACGTAGTAGTTATAGTATAGAATAATAAACTTAAATAATGAATAACGAATATTATAATAACTATTATTGCCTCTAGGGCATATTTGTAACGCTAATTTAATTATATATAGGGATATCAATACACGTGTACATGTGCGTGATATATCATGGCATTACACTTGTCCAAAATAAAAAAGTCACCAAAAAAACACTATAGATTACTCGATTTAGTACTATATTAATTAGTATAAACTAATACTTGCTAGTTAATTAGCTCTAATCACACATCTTAGAAACACTAGTAGGAAAACCCTTATAGCAGTCATTTTGCCAGTGGCGTGCCATAAAAAGAACACGTCGTTGCTAATAGCTAACATAGTACTACTAGTGGCTAATATACCGAATCCCACTACTAGAACTTAATGGTGGAGTTCAATGTACTACAGACACCACTACTAAAGCGGACCCATAGGTTGAACCGTGCCAGATTTAGAGGTAGCATTCGAAATTTACAAACGCCACCGACCTGGTCGCCATTTTAATTTCCCGGCCCGCACCGCCCCACGAGCCGCATCTCCCCCTCACTCTCTGCCTCTCACTCTTCTCCCCAACTCTTCCTCTCCCAACCGCATCGGCCACCACCACCCCCGCCTCGACCGCATCCGCCGCCGCCCCCGCCTCGACCGCATAGGCCCCCATCGCCCCGCCTCGATCGCATCGGCCACCACCGCCCCCGCCTCGACCGCATAGGCCACCCGCATCGTCCCCGTCTCGCCGTCGCCGCCTCTGTCCTTGTTTCCCCGTAGCCGCCTCCGCCGATGAGCCCCTCTTTCCCCCTTTTATTTGTTTTAGTGTAGATGATTTAGTGTAGATCGATGATTGTAGATGATTTAGTGTAGATGATTTAGTGTAGATAATTTAGTATAGATGATTTAGTATAGATGATTTAGTGTAGATGATTGTAGATGATTTAGTGTAGATGATTTAGTGTAGATGATTTAGTGTAGATAATTTTAGTGTAGATGATTTTAGATGATTTAGTATATAGTAGAAAATGTGTAAATAATTTAAGGGGTAGAAAATCTAGATAATTTTAGGGATAGATGTAGCGAATGTATATATATATATATTCATTTATTATATGTTGACTAGCAGTTGTATGAAATGTTGCTATTTAACTACTTAATTAGTATCATGTCGGAGCTGGAGCCAAAGTTTCGTGGTGTTCACTGGAAACCCACGAGGACCCCGACTTGGGCAGCTCAAGTCACACTCGACAACAGAAAGATCCAGCTAGGTATTTTCAGGTGCCCGTGACAGGCGGCCCACGCCTACGACTGCGCCGCGGTCCAGCACTTTAGGGCGAGAGAGGTCCTCAACTTCAAGGGTGAGCATCACGTGGCACATCTGTTAGCGCCAGATGGCATGAGGATTGCCACGAGGACTGAGGAGAGGGAGCACCGGCGGGCAGAGAGGCAGCTGGCACGCCACCGTCGCAAGGAGGATGACCCCTTGGTCATTGATCTCCTACTTGCTCCCCGGGTGATGGCGGTCTAGTACGAGGTGCTTAGTGAGAGCCGGCAGCAACGCGGGCAGGGCGAGGCTGGCCCCTCCAGCACGCAGCAGCAGGTCAGCCCAACCCCTCTAGCACGCAGCAGGACGAGTCTTGTAGCCTGTCATCCTCTTTCTGAGACCGCTCGGATGATGATGACCGTACTGCCAGTGGGTCTACTCGAGTTTAGGATGTTCTCATGTGACTGTTATGCTACCTATCCTACTACTTATATAGACTTATCATGCTACTATTGTACTATTATATATGATGCTAGCTAATCTTACTTATGTGTTATGATATATTATGCTACTTATGATGCTAATTAAGTTATAATGGTCTATATAACTAAGTTTGCATGATCATATATAGGTAAAATTAATGACGATGGGTGTGAGAATTGTGGTTACCAAGGGTGCAAGAACAAGAAGGTTGTCGTAGTGCTCACTTATGACTATGAAGTTAGTATGGTATGTCCATTCACAAACAATCAAACTATATACTCTGCAACTACGTGTTAATTATTGCTTTATTATGATTCTGTAAGCAGAACATACCCTACAAGTTTAGATTTGAGTTCCTGGACCATTTTGATTGGCCGTTGTTGTAGCAGGGACAGTTTCATGTCGATCTAAAGTCTCTGAAGCAACCTGGACCGACCTACATGGTCCAATTCACGAATGAGGCGAACTACACCTTTTTCATTGGTCTGAGGTGGACTGAGATGGTCGATGCCTATGATATGAATGCCTAGGAGAAGTTAGTCTTCTATCTCTATCAAAATCACATGACCTACTTTGACTACCAAGGCCCTGGAGCATCGACAGACTCTGATGTTTCAGATGACGAGATTCCTGCTGCTGCCATTATGTATGGCATGGACGTTGTCGATAATTCTGTTGAAGACTAGTAGTTAGCTATGCAGCTAGCTAGCTCAACTATATATATGTAGTTGACTGTAATGATGTGATGTGGTATTCAATTGGATGCACCAGATTCCTGCTGCTACCATTTCTATGAATATATTTTGCTGTGTTGTGAATATTCAATTGGATGCATAATTTTTTTTTAATTTTCAAAAACTTACTTGTGGCGTTCAAAATAAAACGAACGACACAAATAGATATATAATGGTGTTGTTTACAAAAAACACCACTATTAGGATATGTAATGGTGACGCTTATGGTAAACGTCACCACTAGAAATACTACTGGTGGCATTCGGCAGAGACGCCACCACGACGACCTACCAGTGGTGTGAGATTAGTGGCGTATGCGTTTAACGCCACGAACCCCCTTTTCTGAACGTCTCCACTAGGCCTTTTCCTACTAGTGAAAGACTCTCCAAACTATCCCTAATGTCTTGCAACATAGTGGCCAAATTTGCGCAACTCTCCATGCGACCCCTATACTTCTTAGATTTCTGGTTGCAAGTTTTCGACATACTCAACCTCCCTCCTTTGTTGGTTTCCATGGATCTTGCACACCACAGACCTGCAATTATTGCTGAAAATTGGGTGGGCGCTCTAGATCAAACCATCGGAGGAAGGCGCATGCAACTTAGCCCTAAGGAATGCACGCGAAGAACTTGCAGCTAGTTTCGTCTACGAAATACTTCTCGTAGGCCATATATCGACATGCAACGAGATGGCTAGGGAAATCACATACGATGTTGAATGTGCCGTTTCGGGTCATAGATATGCTATGGTACTCATTGAACGTTGAGTTTAAAAGGAAAAAAATTAAATGCGCACTTGTAAGGTCTAGAAATTGCCAAATTTATGTGAAAAACAGGAACAATGAAAACCCTAAATGTGAAACCCAACGTCGACGAGATCGAAGAAAACCCAACCGTACATACTAGCATCGTAGTATAGAATGAAAGATTTCACTACCTTCGATCTAAATTACAGATGTGTTATAGTTTGGTTTTCCTAGAAGACCTAGGTTTATCGTTGGTGGGAAGAATCATCTTAGTGTAAGATTACTTTGAACAAGACTTCAAGAACTTTGTAGAATTTTCATTTACCAGACCAATTGCTGACTTTTTGTGGGTTTTATAATTGGATGATAATAGGCCAGAGCCAAGGTTTCACCTGTAGGTGTTCACACACAAATGAGATACAAAAGATAATAATGAGCATTGAAGTGTAAGAACATAATCGATTAGGGACAATTTTAGGCGATGCATGCTAACCACACCATAGACTATTGCGGCAACCACTATGAATTCACTGTCCAGCCACTAGAACTCTGAATGTTGAGAGGCTCAAGATGTTATCAAGATAAACATACCAACGCATTCGTTTCTATGACTTCATCGTGATCCTATAGAGAATTTCCTCTAGCTACTGTACTCCTTGGTACTCCCACCAAGCTTCACTCCATGGCTGTCAAATCACTACGGGAAAAAACTTCTTTGCTGTGTAACCACGGCTTTACCGTGTGCCTGCTGGCTCGGAACACGGCAGAGGCAAACGCTGCCGTGTGGACTTCAGTAACCACACGCCAAAGTGCGCGAACACGGTAAATTTCTGAAAAGGAACACGACAAAGACCCAGAAAGGAACATGGCAAAGAAAACATACTTTGCAAAGTCGACAGCAGCACACGATATAGGTGTCATCATGGCAACGAGGTGAGACCCGCGACCCCACATGTCCACTCGACGAGGAGGAGCTAACGGCTGCAGATGGTGGCCTCTTTGCCGTGTGCCCTCGATGTCAGCCACACGGCAATGATGGCTTTGCCGTGTATTCCGCAGTATACACGGCAAAGTCCTCTTTTTTCCCTTTATCACATTAATTTAGGAAAATCATAAAAAATCATTCTAATTCAAAAAATACATATAATATATCAAAATTTGAAGGAAAATAAGATCTATCTATCTACACTCAAATATCACATATTTATGTTGAATAAGAATCGTCATGCTTGCCGTTTAGACTATAATTTAAAATGGACACAAAAAATTCAAAAACGATCGAAACAATATGAAACCTCCGCGTGGTATCATATAATGTGACATAGTTGGAAGGAAAAATATCAACTTGGTATATTAATTATGTCTCAAAATACCTTCACAAAATGACTTATCGCATTCGAGGTTTTCTGGCTTTCGAGTCAAATGACCAAGGTTATGGCCATAATCAAGGCATAGTTTGTGATAATGTGCCCATATTGTGCATGTATGTGCATCATGGGATGGAGAACAATGTTATAGGATGAAGTTTTCTTTTTTCTCGCACCAAAAGGCATTTTCTATTTTCCAAGCGCAAAAAAGGGGGGTTTTGTGAAGCAACCACCAAATGGCTAATTCAAAATGCTACCATCCCATTTTTCAAAATTCTAGACCACCTTACATGGACAATGTCCCAACAGGGAGAACTCAAACCTTTCCGTCCACCCCTGGTGAAAAAGATAAATTCCTGCCAAATCGTTAGAAAGTGGGTCAGATATGAACTACATGTACATGATCTGATGCTCATGATTTAAAAAAAAATCATTTTTAGGTTCACAATATGCTATTTCATCAGAGATCCTATGCAAGTTTAGCGAGGCTCAGCCCCGAGCTAAGAATCTCCATTCCCGCCATTTTGACCATAGTTTGAAACAGGCATAAATTTTTTCAAAAACAATTGAAACAATATGACAAGGTTCATCAATAATTTTTAGATTCGCAAGATTATATGGATGTCATATTTGGATTTCTCTCATTTTTCTGATCGATTTAGACATTTTATTTTTCAAATTCCGATTTACGGATTTAAATATATGAATTCTTCCATATTAAATAGAAAAAGGCAAAAAATATATTTTTTATTTGGATTCAAGATTATTATTACTTACATATTGTTGTCTACTTAAATAATTGTTTGGAATCTAAAACTGAGATGCGGGACCAAGAGTTAATAGCAGTACTATCGACAAGGTATGATTTCTTTCTCGAAAGCTCACTCGGAACTAACGAAGAAGTTAAGCGTGCTGAGGCTCGAGTAGTGCTAAGATGGGTGACCGGAGAGAAAGTTTGACTATGAGTGCAATTTGACCTAATATTAAGCATATTTAGGATTAAGAATATCCTATATGAGATTAACGAGTCAAAAATATTCAAAAAAGTTTGAAACAAAATTGAATTTTTTTCATTTTTTTTTGAAAAGGCAGCCTATTTGACGTGTACTTTTCGACGAGATACATGGAAAAGAATAAACACTGTCATCTTCACGGAAACCGTCATCTCACTTTACTTTGCCGTGTCTACGCGTAAGACTCATGGCAAAGGCTTTGCCGTGTCTTTTTTTAGAAAACACACAGCAAATGGTCTTTGATGTCGTCAACGTTGCCGTGTAATATTTTTGCCGTATGCTGATACACGGCAAAGTCTTTTCCATGTTCCGAGGACCTTTTGCCGTGTATTTTGCACACATGGCAAAGAAGTTTTCTCCCGTAGTGAATCTCCTCTCCTCTCTTTACCTTTATAAATCTCTAGGGTCTTGGGTATCTAACAAATCCTAAGATCGAAGCAAGAGACTAGAGACAAATATATAGATAAAGATTAATTCAAATATACAAAGGATCCTATATTAAAGGATGCACATATTCGTGCGAGGATACACCTCCCTCGGCCCTTAAGGACTACTCAGTCATGACTAAATCAATAATCATAAACATTGTTTCTAAACTCTTGAGAGAAATATTAAATAGTCTTGTAACAATCGCAAAAGAATCAAAGATTATAAGTTTTGGATTATGGCTACAAGGGGCGATGGTATTGATGGTAAGAGCATTTGTCCTCGCGGAAGACACTGCCTATTATTTGTAAAATTATTTTGATTTGGTATTATTTCTGAAACTTGGGAAAATAAAATTTTAAAAATCCACGATCAAATAATGTTGTTTGGTTCGATTGGGATCCAAACGATCATATGATCTCTATTCAAACACGGCCGGTATTTTTCGGCACCGGTTTGGCTGCAACCCAGCTAGGTACCTTACCTAGCTAGTCTTACATGAAATCCTTGAGCATCTCTCAAGTATTTCTTGTGCCCTGCCCACAAGCTGCTTCACTCCACTTCAAACCTGCAAAGTCGCAGCTCACTCTCTGTCTCTCGGACTCCGGGCCAGCTGCCTTCCACTCTCCGGCTCTCAGCTCATGATGAACCCACACCACCTGTCGTCGCTGCCGTCCGGCCACCACCACCTCCCCACGGCGGCTACTGCGCCGGTGGAGATGGACCCGCGCGTGTGGCGCCGGCTGCCGCAGCCGCTGCTGGACCGCGTGCTGGCATGCCTGCCGACGCCGTCCTTTCTCCGCTCCCGCGCCGCGTGCCGCCGCTTCTACCACCTCATCTACTCCTCCCCGTTCCTCCACTCCCACCTCCTCCTCTCCCCGCACCTCCCCTTCTTCGCCTTCGTCATCCCTTCCGCCGCCCACCTCCTCCTGCTCGACCCTAACGGCCACTGGTTCCTCCTCCCTCTCCCTATTCCGGTGCCGGCCGCTGCTGGAGGCGGGTTCTCGGCTGCGGCCGCCTCTGCCGGCCTGCTCGCCTTCCTTTCCGGCGCGTCCGGCAACAAGACGCTGCTCCTAGCCAACCCCATCACGCGCCTCCTAGCCGCGCTCCCGCTCGGCCCCACGCAGCGCCTATCCCCCACCGTCGGCCTCGCCGCCGGACCAACGTCCATCATCGCGGTTGTTGCCGGAGACGACCTCGTGTCACCCTTCGCCGTGAAGAACATCTCCGCCGACACCTTCGTCGCCGACGCCGCCTCTGTCCCGTCCTCCGGCTTCTGGGCACCCAGCTCCCTCCTCCCCCGTCTCTCCTCCCTCGATCCTCGCGCCGGCATGGCCTTCGCCTCCGGAAGGTGGCCATCTTGTCTTGTGCATAATTTCTACTAGCACATGCAAGTTCTGTAGTGTGGTTAATTAGAAAATCTGTGTCGTCTTCTTTGCAGGTTCTACTGCATGAGCTCGTCGCCGTTCGCGGTTCTTGTGTTCGACGTGGCGGCGAACGTCTGGAGCAAGTTGCAGCCGCCGATGAGGCGGTTCCTGCGGTCACCCGCGCTGGTGGAGCTCGGCGGCGGAAGGGATGGATCTGGCTCGGCGAGGGTGGGGCTCGTCGCGTCCGTCGAGAAGAGCCGCCTCAGCGTGCCGAGGAGCGTGCGCGTGTGGACGCTGCGCGGAGGCAGCGGCGGGCACGGGAGCGGCGGCGCGTGGAGCGAGGTGGCGCGGATGCCGCAGGACGTGCACGCGCAGTTCGCGGCGGCCGAGGGCGGCCGCGGATTCGAATGCGCCGCGCACGGTGACTTCGTCGTGCTCGCGCCCCGGGGCGGACCGGCCGCGGGGCTGCTGCCGGCGAGTGTGCTGGTGTTCGACTCGCGCCGCGACGAGTGGCGGTGGGCGCCGCCCTGCCCGTACGTCGGCGTGGGCGGCATCGGCGGCCCAGGGTTCCGGGTGCTCGCCTACGAGCCCCGCCTGGCGACGCCGGCCATCGGCCTCCTAGATGCCACGACTCCGGTGGCTTTGCATGGCATGCCATAATCGCACTCCCATTTGGTCCTTCTCCTTCATTTGATTGCTAATGCATCAAATTGGTTATGCCTTTAGTGCTCAGACAATAATTTATCAGGCATCTGCTAGTTTCGTAAGACAGTTTCGTACTAGTAGTAACTAGTAAACTGGTGGTGTGTAGAATTTCTTATGCAAGTATGCATCTTGACTAATTTGTTTGCCATCTGAAAATTGTGTCTTGCAAAAGAGTGACTGGTTTTGGAGTTGTATCTCGGTGAAATACTAGTTCAGTAAATCTGTTGTGCGGTGCTACTTTGCTTTTACGATGTTTTTCTGTTCTTGGCTTGGATCTGATGAACAATAAGCATTATATACCGAAGAGAAGAGACTTAATAGTTCCATAATCACATGCATCCATACATATACACTATTGAGTGATTATGTGCGAGGAGGAGATCTTCTAGCTAGCGATTTTTATCTGTCAAATCTGGTATTGGCACTTCCGATCCGTCCAATAGTTGGAAATGCAATTTTGTTCTTCTAGTAACACTGTTCACTAAAGATTGACAGAGTTACATAAGAGGAATATAAGGTCACATGCTATTTTGTTTTGAACTAAGGATTTTACTAGGTGGAGTACCCGGTAGGAATAAAGTTTTATACTCTCTCCGTCTCGAAATAGATGTATTTCCGACATCTGTTCCGAGACAGAGTAGAATTTTTATTAAATCCTTTGAAACATATGTCGGTATTGAACAATTCTAAATTAATTCTTTCTTTCCTCCGTATTTTGTAGGATAACATAAGATAGCCAAAAGTTTATGTTTTCATTGCTTTGCACTAAATATATATATATATATCTCTCTCTCATCAAATCCAACTTTTTCAGTAATTTGGTGTAAAATTTCACTCATGTGAAAAGCTAGTTTTTGTTATTAGTTCCATGCTATTTTGATTCTTGCATTCTGAATTAAGTTACTGTGACTAAAGGCAAGCATGGCAAAGTAAATTATGTGATTGCATGTTATTCCTAATTAAGAGCAGTCCGCATCCATAGCCTCGGGACGTACGGAGATGTTTTTATCGCTTTGTATTTTCACAAATCTAAATGATTAGATCAGATAATCGCCTAAGGAATAACAAAACTATGAAATTAGCATACCTTTAATTTCAAAAATATTCTAACCACGCACTTTTTCATTTGAGTTGTATCCTAAACTTTGCCGATCAAAATTGTGCATCACTGGTTGACTAGGTCTAAGGTTGACAAATGCTACTCCTCTAATTATTATTTCTTTTTTTAGTGGTCCTAATTATTATCTCGGTTCTTCGTTTCCATCCTGAAATTCATAAGAATAACTATTAAACATAAGGCCTAAGGGATAAGAATTCATAAAAATAGTTAATAACTTATGTAGAAAAAATAAAAGCAAGTGAACCATACTAAAAGTTAAGAAAGTGAATCTAACTAAGGATTGTAATTTTACCTACTAGTACGGCTACCATATGGACAGGATATGGACACACTTTTATACTCATGAGTAATACACATATCCTAACCGTTAATTCACAGGTACGTGCACGAGTATTGGCTTATATCCATGGGTATACGCATGCCCAATCCGTTTAAACTAGCATGTAAAATTTACCTGTAGAGTTTCAACCTATGCGGCCGTCATCCTAGGGACGAGTATGAGATTGCGGCTTCTAAACTTGATACTCGTCTACCTACTATTAAGTGGAGATTTTTCTTATCAAATATACTATTGATGAAAGTAAAATTGGGAATAACTGTGTACTATTGGATCTACCCTTTGGCTAGGTACCCATTGGGTATGGCTTTGGGTAAAGCTATATACCCGCAAGTATTAGTATGTGTAAAATGTAATTTGTAAACATTAACTAAACGCACATATGAGTATGGTATTGCTCTATTTTGTTCATATCCTGTCCATTACCATCCTTAAACCTAGCTATTAATTAGCATGAATTCGGGTTACTATTTATAGTACGCTTCCCTCGGTTTTGGTTCTTTCAAAAAGTAAACATTTAGAGTGGAAGGTTTGTGCACATGGGCATCGATGATTCCATTATTTTTTCTAAAAATTCATATACATTCAAACATTTTATGTTGGTTCAGATGTTTTCGGGATGAAAGAACATTTTATGTGTCGTCTATAAAAAGACAAAATGTGTCACATGAATATGACTATTCACATGACATTTTTGTCTTTTTATACACAACAAATAAAATGTTCTTTCATCCCAAAAACTTGTGAACCAACATAAAATGTTTGAATGTATATGTAGAATTTTTATTTTGAATTTTTTAATATTTTAAAATATGTTTTCTCACAATGTGTGCATTTGCACGTATGACCGAATTGCTGCCCCCGTAAGGGTGTAGCTAGCTAGTGATGTATACGCAGAACGTGTAAACTATCAATTGAAGAAAATTTGGTTTTTGAGCTACACAAAATTTTTTAAACTACGGATCGTATCATATTTTCAAATCTCCAAACAATATCAGATTTTTCATTTTAGTTTACCCCATAATAAAAAGAATTTCGTATTGGGATTTTGCATACTTGTAGGATATATCACTAACAAAGTCTAAATATTTTTTTCAATATAGAGGACCACTCGAGCTCATGTGCCCGAAGAACATTTGAAGCATTCATCGATAGAAATATGTTGGAAAACCCAAGAATCAATGGCTTTCAATTGACATCAAGAAACATCTACGTACCCATATATGTTTGTAACACCAAAAAATCGTCTCCCTCCTTGGTTCACTTATCTAAGATTAGCAAACTAGCTTAGTTTGCTTAAACATCTTATATTATTGAACGGGGGGAATACTCACTAATAACCGAGGAAATCGAGTAAATATGGCGACGTAAATATGTTGGGTGCATGTATGATATTATAATCTGGCTTCTATATGTTCATATCTTTTTTGTGAAGTCACATTTTTCTCTCCGAAAAACACTACATGGGAGGGAAATGCATAATGCATGTACAGTGGAACTATATTTGGCAATGCACAGTAGAATGGAGGAATCTCTTTTATGGGGAATGCACATGAGTTCAGTACATATGCAGTGCGGTACAGGTACTTCTTGACCGGATCGATCGATCGGCCTGCAACGCCCACGGAGAAAGCTCCCGTGGTTGGGTGCTGCCGGATTCTCTCATCTCATCCTCTCTGGTCTCTCTGCTCTTGGCCAAGAAAATCAATGGAACAGTACAGCCTCACCTGCCACACCAGGACAAAAACCATAGGCCCCCGGCACCCTTAGCCCTAGCCCTAGCTGGGCCACTGAGGAAAAAATGGGTGGGCAGATGCTAATGTTTTAATGAGAAACAAATTGTGTGTGTAGGTATTAAAAAGAGTGATGAACTTTGGTCACTCGGGCACATATTCGCTGATAATTCTGCATGCATGGTGATAAGACATATGAGCAGATTGGATGATTGACTACACGCTCATGTGTCGGATAGTGGAAGGAAATGACTGTACTGTATTTTATTTTTCTTCTATTCTAGTGTTGTTAGGGCAGCCACAATGTATAGCGAAATGTGGTTATGTATTCACTTTTTAGTTTTTAGAACTAGTTGTCAATGTTGTGATGGTAGTTCCAAATTGAAAAAACTAGGAAACCGGCGCAACTCCGTGCTCCGATACCAAATTCATCGGTGTGATTAAAAAATCATTCTCGCCCACTTCTCAGGCTTCTCTCCCATCTCGCGCTTCATCTTGGAAAAGTCTGTCGGGGCCATAGCTCAGGCGGCGACTGAAGGCAGGGAGCTAGACGAGGGGCACCGTGTGGCCGGCGCAGAGGACCTAGGTGGCGTGGCGGCTGAAGCGCGTCCAGCTGCAGCTGGAGTTGGAGCGCATGGAGACGGAGTACTGGGACAAGGTGACCGCCTGGCCGGTCTTCAGCGTGATGCCAAGCTGAAGGAAGAGAAGATGCGGAGCAGCAGGCCTCCGGCTGAAGAGCGTCTTCTCCACCATCTTCCTTTGGCTGAGACCAAAAGCCACCGCGATTTCTATGAGGATCATGTGTAGCAGCTCCCACACCTTGCCAAGAGAAGATCTGACTTGAATCAGGCGGATCGGAAAATTTTCCAACAGCAGGAGAGAGTAAAGAAGAATAAAGAGGAATTTTCTACCGTGTGTAGAATAAGAAGTGGGGAGAGAGAACTCTTGGGAAGGAAAAAGTTATTTTTATCAGTTTTGGGATCCACGCTGCAGATAATTTGGAACCAGCAACGTCGTAGAGTTGTTGTCAGATTTCTCCCCCGTGCCAAATTGTGTTTGATGTGAGATTTGGCTATGGCAACGTTGTGGACGCCCTTAGAATATTGGAGATATAAGAGGCATCAGTAGAAAACAAGCCTCTAGTCCCGGTTCGGGACAACCTCTAGTCCCGGTTGTGCAACCGGGACTGTCAAAATCGGGACTAGAGATCTGACCTTTAATCCCGGTTCTGTTACAAACCGGGACAAAAGGTTCTCTACGTTGCTCCGTGGACTGCGCTGGGATGGATGAGTTACCAATCGGAACTAAAGGTGTTCTACCGCGGCAGCATTTTGAGGCAATTGGCTGCCACGGTAGGAGATGGGTTTTATGGTTTACTTTTCATTTTGTATTTTATGTTTTGTGTTTAATTATTTTTATTTTCTGTTTTCATTTGAAACAAGTTTTTGTATACATATTCTACGCTACTACATATTGTACACGTTGACACATATATAATATAATTATCTCTTACGAGCATACATATATATATATATATATATATATATATATATATATATATATATATATATACAACTTGGTATACGAGTCCCAACCAGAACTAGAGCCCGTCTATTTGATTACATGGAGATCATTAAATTACATGGATGGTTTAGACTCTATCTATATTGTATTCTCCATTTGGGGATATGACCTTCTAAAGCAAAAATCCCAACAATTCCTCTTGAATTGCTAGTAGGCGGTCCCGTGGTAAGAGCTTATCCCTATCGCATCCAACTATAAAGAAAAAGATCAATATGAACATATCAACCATCATAACAAAAATTATGAATGGAACTCAACACAGATTATGGTAATAAAATAAATTTTGAATATATTGTTTACGTACTCGAATAAATTCCACGCCCTGCTCAGTAGCCGAGCGAATGAACTCGCAGACATAGTATCCACATAAATTAGTCCCATGTGGCTGCCTCGTGCACTTTTCGAGAATATAATTCCCTCAAATAATAATAAAGCATGATAATTGTATTAAAACTAGAATTAAAGAGGTACGCAGACCTAGCTCATACTACTTACCGGTACCGGATTAAAACTCATCTCCTCATGCCATGGACCGACAACCTCCTTCTTGAACCGTTTCCAAACTCTTCCCAGCAAAACAAATAAATAAATGAGTTATTAATTACTTGATATCTCAAAAAAAATGAACGAAAGAGATCGATATAGTGCGATAATGATTGAAATTACTTCTGGAGAATATTAAGCATGTCGCGGTACTCTTCCATACTTTTATTTAATGAGTCCATGATTTTAACTCTCTCACGGTCAACATCAATGCTTAGCAGCTAGTGGAAGCTGCGCATATTTATATACGTTAGTAACTCATCAATTAAACATAACATCGAGTAAGCAAAAGTGAATGTGTACAAGACTGTAACACTCTTACCTGAAGTTGTAGGGAAATAGTATTTGCTTAGCAAAATCTTGCTCCTTTGTAAACATTAGGAAGTTACGCTCCATTTCCGTGGGCTTCATCTTTAGAATAGATTCATTAACTCAATTTGGGTCAATGAACCCAATAGAATAGATTCTCTTTCTTTTACATCCAAAATCTTTATTCCGCATAATAGCGTACAAAAGGATGTAGTGAGGATAATTATAGGCAATGATATGAACAGGCTGAGCTAGAGAATTAGTTACAGAAATAAATTAATCACTTATAGACAATAGCAACTGACGAGGGACTTAGCGAGGGCATCTTGGTTGAATAACTGAAAGAATTCAGAAAGATCAATATGGACCTCGTCTTTATGGAAGTATTGCTCCTCTCCAACTTTCACTACGATAAATTTTCACCCTTCCATTTGTGACATTCAAGTACCTGTCATGCAAATTTTGCATTTGTGTTAGCAGATGCCAGAGTATCTCATCGCTGACCAGAGGCTCCCCATGGACATATTTCTGTGCTACATCAGCCTTGATGATATCTGTGTCGCCTAGAAATTCATCAAGACTCATATTACATTCCCTAGCTAATTGCTTAGTTGTTTTCATATGTATTTGCGGTTCGGGCCCGAGTAGAACCTTGAGCGGGGGATCGATTGTTTTGCCTATTTTTCGAGCTAGGGAAAGTCTCTTTTCCCGCTTACACCACTACTGCTTGATGTCCTCTCTTTCAATTTCTTCGTAAGACAGCGTGTATAGTCTTCTTTCTTATGTAACTCATATTGGGATGGTTGCGCAAGGAATTCCTGAAAGTGCTTCTTGACTTTTGGAGGTATTGGCTCCGTTGGCTTGGTTCGTTTCGGTGCAAAATGGGCCTTCACTTCGGTGTCTACGATCACCATGTTTCCTCATTAGTCCGGAGGTAAGCTAACTTGGGAGGAGCCAGTGGCACTCTTTAGAGGGACTGTCGGTTTGCACGTCAGTTATCCATCAACGAAGCAGTGGTATTCTTCCATTTTTTCCCCTTTGACTTAGTGTGCGGAGTTGGCTGAGGTACCAGAGATCGAGATGGACTCGCGATGCGGTCCCTCTCGGGGAGGGGTGGACTATTGCTTCTCAGAGGAGACTATGGC
This sequence comes from Avena eriantha, assembly GCA_910589775.1. Classification (NCBI taxonomy): domain Eukaryota; kingdom Viridiplantae; phylum Streptophyta; class Magnoliopsida; order Poales; family Poaceae; genus Avena; species Avena eriantha. The sequence goes on along the minus strand of OU342744.1, from coordinate 21,569,450 downwards.
CTTGGAGGTGATGGATTGCTTCTCGGAGGAGACTATGGCCTTGGAGGTGATGGATTGCTTCTCGGAGGAGATGGTGTCCTTGGCGTCGAGACTGGAAACACGATGTGCTCCTTTTTCCATAGAATGAAGCCACACGTGACATGTGTCAGTGACATCTCCCCTTCACCTGCATGTATGTCAAGCTCTAGTGACTGAAATCCCGGTAGAACATGATCGACACGGACACGAGCATAGCCAGCTAGAATCTGACGGCCATGGTAGGTCGCTCCCGGTGCACAAGGTAAAGCAAAGCTAAGCGCCCCCTTCATGGATATGTTCTTCACTGTCACATGTAGCTCACAACTTGTCTTTATATTGACTTCATCCACGGGGTAGCGATCCATCGTTGCACCATCTATCACCGGTGCATTCTCGATCATCCGTGTATCATCATCCTGGACCTCTGTGGAAGCAACACTACTTTTTCGCTGGGATGGGCCAGCCATACCGTCGAATGCATGATCTTGTTGTTGGCGCAGTCCTATAAGTTCATTAATCTGCTGCTAGTGCCGCTTGAGCATGGCTTGAAATTCCTCGTTCTTTCTTTGAACCTTCACCAACTGCTCTTCCTCCTCCGCCTGCTACCGCTTCATTTTTGTTGATCGGCTTCTATAAGTGTCAATGTTCTGGGGAAACCCAGTCTTCCATGGAAAATAAGGTCCAGGGCCTCGTGTTCATCCTTCCTTTTCAGGATTCCCGAGGGCCTTTGTCAGCTCATCGTTCTCTCTCTCGGGATGGAAGTTTCCATCTTGAACCTCTTTCATCACTTTAACAAGTGCAACCTTGGGTCCAACAATTTCTTTCTTTGCAATAATGTCCCCTGTTTGTGGGTCATACGATGCCCCATGCCCAAATAAACAATTTCTTGACCTCAAGGGCCAATCTTGTGTAGCTGGAGTGATCCCTTTAGCACGCATGGTGGCCTTAGTTTCTGCCCACTTAGGCATGGCACTCTTGTAGCCACTTGTCCCCATATTGTGGTGATAATTCTTTTTTGAAGAATTTATCCTATTCTTTTCCAACCTTTCCTTAGGTACTTCCGAATCCTTGTACTCCAGAAATGCGGCCCAGTTATCCCGCTGCTTCTCTAGTGCGCTAGTGAATTCTGGAGCTTTTCTTTCCTTGACATAAACTCAGTATAATCTTTTCTTCCAGTTCTGAAATTGTGTTGCCATCTTCTTAAGAGCCCATGCCTTGACTTTTAACGCATGTGCCTATCTGAGCTCATCAGTTTCGCAGACTGGTAGGGTGAAATATGTCATAAGCGAATTCGACAATCTTTGGCTCTATCATCGACAAAACTAGCTCCAACTTGATCCTTTTTTCCTGGTGACGATGCGTAACCTCGGCAATGCCCATGATGATGGACTTGGGGTTTCACGGAAAAGAGAAAGCTGGGGATTTCATCGGATGTCAGGGAAACAATGGAATCAAAGTCGCCTGAATATTGAGTAATTGCACTATTACAAGTTGTCTTCTAGATTTCGGTGCCCCCGCTTGGGCTTCTCCCGTCCTATATATAATAGGCCGGGTCTCAAAGCTGTATGCGGATAGGTTTCATACACGCGTGATTACAATACCAACACAATGTCGGTCTATAGTCTCTTTCCTAATACAATCAAAGCCTTTGTCGGTTGCTTCCTTGGGTTGTCGTCTGGAATCTTCATGGGTCGTAAGCCTTTTATCCAATCATAGGGTAGCGATTTATAGGCATCCAAGTAATTATACACATGTCAGTAACCCCCGAGACTCTACTTGAACCGCAATTTTAGGTCGAGTCTCAAAGTTTCTTTTTTCCTTCTTTCTGTTCCTCAATTTTTATTTTTTAGGGGTTTTGTTACAACAAGTCTGATGCTTCCGACGGATCTGGAATCAGTTAATTTCTCCTGGGAAAAAACAAGGTTGTCCTACATCAAATTCAAGTCCCTAGGCTCGAATCCGGAATTTGCTACTGGCGTAATTCAGTTCGAGCCGTTGAGGTCTTACCGAATATTGAACTCCAGTTTATATTTTATTGGGTACCCAACACGTCCGTTGGGATTTTTCATCGTATCGTTGATACTGATATTTTACTGGCAGAGCGCATTCTTGTGCGATTACCAGGCCACACAGGACGAATCTTGGGGGTCTTACCTTCATGTTTCTGAACACGGCATTTGGATTTTTTGTCGCGTCTGAGCGTGATCCGAGATTTTTGGCGTTTTTGGCGGTTGGCCTGCTGAGGCCACCAAGGTTTCTGACTTTATCAGTTAATTTCAATGCTTTATACTATCTCTCGATGGGAGTAATACCTTTTTGAGGATACACTGGTGTAAAACTCAAAGGTGTTTGCAATCATGAATATATTTTATGCACAACTGGATTTCTATCGGGTGCACGCCAGCGCTCCCGATGGGAGTAGCCCCCGAGGCTATGTTCGGATGCCTGTATCTGGACATAGGCCCATAGTTGCTGTTAGGTTGATGGAAAGCATTGACCTTTTGAACACTAAAAAGATTAAGGTACAAATAACTTATCTCTTCATATATAAGACAAAAAATCGACGATACATTATTCTTTGAGCGAATGGCCTTTGGCCGTTGTCCTTGATATTCTGGATTAATAAGCCGAACTGTAACTCTTATCATATTGTAAATAATCTTATGCTTAAAAATGTCGTAGCTGTGCTACATTCCATGGATTTGAGTAATTTACTCCTGTCTTCTTGTCTTGTAGTCGATATGCTCCTCTGGTAATAACTTCTGTGATGATGTATGGTCCTTCCCATGGCGATTCTAACTTGTTATGGCCATCTTGCTTGAGGTGAAGAACTAGGTCCTCTACTACAAAGGACCTAGGCCGCAATCTTATGCTATGGTAATTGCGCAGGTTTTTCTGGTACATAGTTGCTCTTTGGAGGGCTTCATATCGAGCTTCATCAAGTGCATCCACATCATTTTCAAGTTCTTCTCTTGATTCCTCTTCGTCATATGTAGCTACTCTTGGGGATTCGTGTGACACCTCAACAGGAAGCATGACTTCCGCACCGTGGACCAAAAAGAAAGGCGTATCTTGTGTTGAATTATTTGGAGTTGTACGTAAACTCTATAATATAGATGGCAATTTATCCACCCATGCTCCTTTTGCTCTGTCAAGTGGTGCTAGTAGTCTTTTCTTGAGTCCAGCGGTAACTAGTCCATTGCCTTTTTCTACCTGTCCATTTGTTTGCGGGTGAGCTACCGAAGCGTAGCTTATTTTGATGCCCATCTCCCGACAGTACTCCTTGAACTCATTGGAAGTGAAGTTGGTCCCATTGGCCGTGATGATGTTGTTCGGTACGATGGATTTGATAAAATTCACAGCCGAAGTTCCATCTTGGGTGGTGACAGGCATTGCTTCAATCCATTTAGTAAATTTGTCGACTGCTACTAGCAGAAAGACATGTCTTCCTAGCAATGATTGGTGAAGTTTCCCAACCATATCGAGTACCCACTAAGCAAATGGCCAGGCCAGAGGTATAGGATTCATCTCAGCGGCGGGTGATCCAGGCTTTGTTGCGAAGCGTTGACATGCCTCACATGTTCTGACAATGTATTTTGCATCTTGAACTGCAGTGAGCCAGTAAAATCCTGCTCTGAATGCTTTTGCAGCAATTGCTCGGGTACTAGCATGGTGACCACAAACTCCTTCATGTATATCTTTGAGTATGATTTTTCCTTCTTCGGGTGTTACGCAATGCTGTAACACACCCGAAATACTTCTCTTGTATAGTTCCCATTTGATTATCTTGAAGGCCTTCGATCGTCAGGTGATTCGCCGGGCTTCTATCACATCTTTTGGTAGCTCTCCCTTAGTCATATATGCTATATACAGTTGCATCTAGGTGGTCTCAATTAGCATGACCTCTTCAATTTCTTGTTCTTCTATGTTCTTGGCTTCTGAAGGAGCCCCCGAATCTTTTTGCGGATGTTTCTTTTTTCCTGTTTTTGGTGCTACAACCTCGGAGACTCTTTTTTGCTTTGATCGATCGCTCCGTTATTTCCTCCCAAAAAACTCCGGGTGGTATTGGTAAGCACAAGGATCCGATGTTTGCTAGATTGTCAGCTTCCTCATTGCTTGCTCTTCCTATATGTGATACTTCACACCCATCAAATTGAGCTTCCATAACGCCATATAGATCGCGATAAGAAATCATATTTTCACTGACGGTATCGCACTTGTTTATTTCTTGTTGTGCCACAAGATTAGAATCTCCAAAGATTTTGAGGCGAGTTGCACCGCAAGCTTTGGCCATTCGCATGCCATGCAATAGGGCCTCGTATTCCGCTTTGTTATTGGATGTGTTCGTGAAGCTCATCCGAAGTATATAGAGCATTTTGTCGCCTTGAGGTGATATTAGTACGACTCCTGCTCCTGCTCACTCCGTTCTTTTTGATCCATCAAAGTACATTATCCATGCACTAGAAAGGTCTGGTGGACCCGGACATTGCAACTCCGTCCACTCTGTGATGAAATCTGGCAAAACTTGTGACTTAATTGCGCTTCTCATATGTGATATCTCGAGGGGATAATTCGATTCCCCATAGAGAGACACCTCCAGTTGCTTCTAGATTATTGAGGATGCTTGACAAAGGTTCTTCATTGAACACTACAATTGGATGCTCCAAAAAATAGTGGCATAGTTTTCGTGTTATCATAAATACCCCGTATACTAGTTTCTGGTAGTGTGGGTACCTTTGTTTGGATGGCAATAGAACCTCGCTCTGGAAGTAAAACTGGCATCTGCACACCGTGAGTCTTCCCTTCTTTGGGCCGCTCTATGACCAAGACCATGCTGACCACCTGATTTGTGGCAGCGATATAAAGTAGTAAAGGCTCTTTTTCTTTTGGCGACACGATGACAGGAGATGTTGAAAGTGTCCTTTTAAGATCTTCAAAGGCGCACTGAGCTTCTTCTGTCCACTCGAATTTTTCTGTTTCCTCATGAGGGCGTAGAATGGAAGCGCTTTTTCTCCTAACCTTGCAATAAAACGACTGACTGCCGCTACTCGTCCTGCTAGTTGTTGTACGCCACGCAGATTTGTTGGCTTCTTCATTGTTAGGATTGCTTGTATGTTTTCGGGATTAGCATTGATTCCTCTAGCTGATACCAAATATCCGAGGAGTTGCCCTGCCGGGACTCCAAAGGAACATTTCTTCGGGTTCAGTTTGATGCTAAACTTGTCAAGATTTTTGGATGTTTCTTCGAGGTCCTTAATCAGCACAGATCCTTGACCTATTGTAACTATGACATCATCAATATACATTTGCACATTGTGCCTATTTGGCTTCCCAAACACTTCTGCATCATCCGCTGATATGTTGCTCCGGCGTTCTTGAGGCCAAAAGGCATTGTTGTGTAGCAGAATACACCATAGGGCGTGATAAATGCCGTTTTCTCCCGATCTTCTTCCTTCATCCTAATCTGGTGGTATCCTGAGTAAGCGTCCAAGAAAGGAAGACATTCGCATCCCGCGGTTGCATCGATTATTTGGTCGATTCGCGGTAATGGGAACTGATCTTTTGGGCAATGCTTGTTCAGTGCAGTAAAGTTGATGCACATCCGAAGTTCTGTGGTATTTTTCTTTGGAACACATAATGGGTTTGCGAGCCACTCTGATTTTGTTAGTTATTTGATAAAATTGGCATCAGTGAGGCGATGGAGCTCCTTTCCAATGGCCTTGTGCTTTGGCTCTATGAAGCAACGAAGCGGCTGATTTACTGGCTTCGCCTTTGGATCTAGATTTAATGCGTGCTCAGTGAGTTCCCTAGGAATTCCTGGCTTGTCAGAAGGTAGCCATGCGAAAATCTCCTAGTGCTCACGAAGGAACCCAATGAGCGTGCTTTCCTATGCGGGATCAAGGTTAGAAGCCACGAATGTTGTTTTCGTCGGGTCGGCAGGGTGGGTCTGTACTTCTTTTGTGTCTTTTGCCATGTCAAAAGCCTGATCGGGATTGGCACGTGTTACTTCCAGAGGTTGTGCGTTTGCTGAAGTTTTGAGTTGTTCAAACTCCGTTGCCGTCCCGAAAGATTCAGAAATTTTGTTGAACTCCTGATCGCAGCTGTCGGCACGTGTGAAGCTTCCTTGTACCGTGATAATTCCCTTTGGTGTTGGCATTTTCATCACTAAGTATGCATAATGCGGCACTACCATAAACTGTGCAAAGGTTGTGTGGCGCCCCGCAAAACCACTACTAGAAAATCGTGTTGTTTTTGTGCATTGCATCATCATGACCACATGCTCATGTCATCATGCCACCTTGCATTTGAGCATCGGTATCATCTTGCATATGTTTTGTCTAAAATTATTTTCGTAACGCCTAGTTTTGTTTTTCTAAATATTCCCGTCTCTATTCAAAGTAAAACTCTGGGTCTCCGGAATATTTTGGTTTGTCAAAATACGGTTTGCAAAAGCCCCGTTTTAAATAATAAAATATTTATTTTATTTTAAGGGGGCAGCCGTACCGGGCCGATCCGACCCAGTCGGCCACCCCCAGTACAAAAACCAGAGCTACCCAAACCTTTTTATACCCTACCCCTTATCACCCAGCCCCTCCACCTCACCCCACCATATCACATCGCGCCACATCACCCCTGGGCCAAACCCCACCCACTCACCCGCGGCCACCTGCCCATCCATTCGCCAACCCCCGCTCCACCTCATTTTCCCGCCCGCGCGTGGCCCCCGCCGCCATCTGCCCGCACGCCCATTCCCCACCGAACCTGGGCGCGCACCCCAACCCCCACCTGGTCACCTCCTGCCGTACGCCACCTGACCAATCGCCACCAACCACCCAGGCCCACCCCTGCCCCGCCAGTCCCGCCTCTCTTCCCCCGCGTGGCCCCACCCCACCTCCTGCCGTCTGCCCACGTTCTGCTCGCCTGCTCCTCTTCCCCCCACGCGACGCCCGCCCCTCCACCTACCGCTGTTCTCCTGCCGTGCCTTCCCGCTGCAAGCCCCTCTCTCTCGCTCTCCGGCCAGATCCCGCCGCCGCCGCCTGCCAGATCCACCCCGCCCCCTCCACGTCGGCCTCTGCAGGCCTTGACCCGACTTCCTCACCGTCGGGCTCCGCCACCGCCTCGGCCCCTCCGCTCCGGTCACCGCCTCCTCCCTCGCCGAGCCCCCCTTGCCGGAGCCGCCCTCCGGCCCGCGACCGCCTGTGCCGCCCTCTTCCTCCGCGCGGTCGCCATCCGCCCTCCTCCTCGGCCGTGAGCACGCGCCTGCCGCCGCTCGTCACTGAGCCGTTGCGGCCCTCTACTCCGGCCATCCGAGCCCCTCTCTGGCCACCGCTCCGCCGGACGACCTCGCTGGGGCTCCGCCGCTCCTCTCCCTCCCTCGTCGGCGCCATCGCTTCCTCGCCTCCCTCTTCCGTCGTGCGCCGCCACCACCTCGTCTATCTTGTCCGCGCGTCGCTCTCGCCGCCATGGCCACCCGCGGCCGTGCCTGCCTCCTCCCGTCCGTGCCAGCACCTGTCTACCCTGCCGCCTCCTCGTGCTCTGCTCCGGCCTCTACCTCCACGGATCCCACGCCCCGAGCCCTGCCAGCCGTCGACCTCGCCATGGAAGTCTCCTTGTTCCCTCCTGCACGTGGGCCCTCCCTTGCTTCCTCACGCAAGGTCACGTTGAATTCCTCGCGGACGTCCTCGCAGGCAGGCCAGTCTCCTGATGCTTCTCCTGGATGAGCTTCCAGCACGTGGCGCCCGAGCTCTCCAAAGTCAAACCGTGTTACTCCTCATGTTCCCAGCAGTGATCAACCAACTGTGTGCAACACAACGCGTCCTATGCCGTCTCCTGTGCCTAGCGCGCGTGTTGGCCTGTCCTAGCTTTATGTGTCGCGCACCTGTTGTTCCTGAGTATCACAAGATATTCGTCTCCTCTGGTACCGAAGGACCAAGCCCGATGCTTGTAGATGAACACGAGGGATCCGTAAGTGGTACTTGAAGACCACCACCACAATTTCTGCTTCATGGAGCCTGAGTACGCCGACATAGCGCCGAAGATCACGGTACCCGAAGACCGAACCCGGCGCCACGCCAAGTTCTCCTTCCCGGACGCCAAGGTCGCCTACACGGAACGGCAAGCTCTCCATCCCGGGAACGACAAGTACTTCACCCCGGACGCCAAGACCGACCCGAGATGCGGACCCGACAAGAGCTTCGCGATGACAAGATCAACACCGACCAGGGCGAATTCGATGCACCCCGACGCCAAACCAAGTCCTTCCCGGATGCGACAAGATCTACTTCCGTTGTCCGAGACCGATCCCGTCAAACCCCGTCGAACCCCGAACCCCTCGGAGCCCAAGTTCGCCGAACCCTGATGTGATTCCCTATCCGAGACCCCCATTATTTTTATAATATAACATTATCACTTGTTGCATATTAAATGGTTCATATTCGCATCGCATCATGTGGGTTGGGGGCATTTAGTCGATTCATCTCATAATTAAATATGGAGTCTATATGCGGGCTATTCTAGTCTTATTCCGGACTCCATTTAAATTGGTGTAGTGAACCGACGCCATGTTTTGCCCTGTTAATACAACATTTAAATTGCGGGGGTTCTAAATAACTTGAACCGTTTAACTAAATGTCGGGACCCCGGTTCCGCTTAATAATGCCTAATTGCACCGCATCTGCATCATATCATAATCATGCCGGATCTTCTGCCGTAATATTAAATAGTGCATCCGGTGTTTATTTTAGTGCTTTGCTTCTTCGCGGATTAGACCGATGAGTGGATGCGAGTATCGACAAGTTCTTCGGTTTTGATCCTTCGGCAGTGTTTTCCTAGGCGAGCATCTCTCCCCCTTCTACCTATTTTGCATTTATAGTCTTTATTTCCTCCTGTTGATCTATTGCTATCCGTGTCGCGATGCTTTAGTTTCCGTGCACCAGTTATATCCCGTGCAGCCTCTATATTGCCATGGACACCTCCTATTACCCGTGCTTGGTAGATAGCTGGCCTTGCGAGTCGTAGTTGCTTGCTCAGGTGCGGTCTCGTGATGTCAAGTACCCCAGTTGTTGAAATGCTAGCAGATGTTTATTGGTGGAGACGTTTACTGGTGGAGACGATCATGACTTTAATTACAACTATTAAAATGCTAGATATAACTAATGCAGAGGCATCGGTGAGCAATAGATGTTATTTGGTTCTTCCACGCTCACTTGTGTCCCGTAGGACCCCGAGTACTTGATAACTGTTCCTTGATTTTTCGCACTATCCACATCCGGGAGGCCTTATGGACCCCCCTGAGTCAGAGCTTGATTCATTTCTATTTCTTGGGGCCACAAGTAGTTTGGGGCTTTATTACTATTATGTACCTATGCCATGCTTCACTGCTTTATTTAAGATTGTGCGTGGAGCACCTGTACTATTTTGGAACGTGGAATGTTTTCGCGGTATCGACAAGCCCAGTCACACTTTCGGGTTCCCAGTCGTTTACAGCCATTGACACAAACCCTGGGTCTGTTCCGGAGCCGGCCAACTTCGTTGCGGGTAGCTTAGTGGGGTGGCCCCCTGAAATATTTTATGAATCCTGTGATTCCTTTGTCGTGAATGCCTCATTGGGTTTTGAGTTGGTTTTTCCGAGGTTGATCGAGTGTGTGTTGCTATTTGTGCACCCCTGCAGGGTAAAACTTTCTAAAAGCCGTGTCCGCGGTTATGGACGACTTGGAGCACAGTATCTCGATCATAGACAAGCATAACTAAAGTAGTGCTATAAATTTGACTTAATATGTGATTAGTAATCAGATGCAACTATCACGGAATGGATATTAAAAATACCAACAACTGGTGGATCCGGCTTGTTTTCGTGACATACTATACCTGCCTAGTAAGTATTGCAACTCCAAATGGAATGTGATAAAAGTGCCAACAATTGCTGGGTTTTGGGATTCCTTAGGACAATTATATCTGACTAGTAAATGTCCCAACTACAATGGAATGGTGATTAAAACTGCCCACTACTTATGCTTCAGGATGACTCATGCTATCTATATCTGATTAGTAATTGCTGCAACTATAATGGAATGAGTAAAAATTGCCAACTCTGTGAGTTCCTTGGTCCGACTTCCTCGTTTGGTCTCGAGGGGGAAATACCAGGATGGGTTTGTTTGGTGTTAGCTTCAGGTTGGATCCGAATAGGTCTTTCTTATCCCTCTCTGATAACCGCCAGTTGTATTGAGTCTCTATAGGTTGTTTAGTGCCGCTGCGCTGCCGCCTCAGCCCACCATACCTATGTAGGCGAGAGCCGCCGAATTCTAGCCTCGCCGTGTACTGGCCTTAGTACTGACGCTCCTCTTTTTCCTTTGCCCTTTGTCGGCACCCCTTTTGTTTTAGCAGGTTTGAGATCGCCGTCGTTAGCAGGGTTACCCTTCCGGCTTGGCCTGGGCAGGGTTATGGACGCCATTGGTTATTCTTCAGGGCTCTTAGCCCCATTTGCATCTTGGCCGTAGTCGGACGCCCTATCGATTTCAAGGTGATTTGGATCTTTGTATATTATATCTGTATTCTTGACTCGTGGAGTCGTTGTTGTATATATATATGTTTTGTGGGTCCCATCGAGGACTGTTGTGTAATGGTATTACTTTGTTTTCCACCCGCACGAAAGTGCCTGGTGGGCGTCCTTGAATCGTTTCTATGCGGGTTTGGCGGAAAGGGCTAAAACTTGCATAGGGCCGATTTGAGGGTGTTACAGGTTGGTAGTCCCAGGATTGCATGATATTGCGATGGCCAATCCATAACTTCAAATTCGAGTTTTTCTCGCCTGAAATTTATCTTGGAACCAAAAACAACATCAAGAAATACTTTGCCTAAAGGGATTTCGGCTTTACCTAGTACTATTCCATGGAAAGATATTTCTGTTGGTGCGAGATTGTCCAGGGGTAGCCTATTGTTCTTAGTGTTTTTGCGTAGATCAGATTTATGCTACTTCCTGCATCCATGAAGACCTTGCTCATATCGAACTCGCCAATTTGTGCTTCGACTATCAAGGCTAAGTGACCCAGTCGTGGGACCTGAAGTGGGTGATCGGCTCTGCTGAATGTGATTTCTTGCTCTGACCAGTGGAGATATTCGGGTGTGGTTGATGTTGCTGTTTCTGCCATATTGATTTTTCTTGTGATGAGCTTTTGAATTCTGTTGGATTGATGCCCTTTCTGAATCATAGACATTGCTCATTTTGATCTAGGGTACTCGTTGTTTTGATCGTTTGTGTTTTGTGGTGGTGTCGTTGGTGGTGGTGGTGGTGCACCGATGGCTAGTGTACCAGGCGTGGATGTGTATCCTCGATTTGCTGCTTCGGTTGTCTTTGCGTTGCACAACTCCTGCATCTTCAGGAATGTTCGACAGTCTTTCATGAGGTGGTTGGATTGTCGTCTGCCTGCTGAGTCAATGTAAAAATGCATATTACAGGGTCCTTCCAGCATTTTCATTGCGGACATAGGTGACTCTCGTGCTCTTGGTTGATACCGTTGTGCAGGCTGGCTTCCTCCAACGTCGTCCCTGTTCTGGCGGTATCCGCCGTTGTGGTCGTTGCTTCTGCTGTTACCTTCACCCGAAAAACCTGTTGCGGTGTAACTTGGTCCCGTACTTCCATTGTTGTTCCTTCTTCTTCTATCATTGCCATGCTTATCCCTGTCTTCCTCGGGTGACTGTGCGCGTTTATTATGCAGCGCGTCCTCTCCATCGGCCCATCGATTTGTTATTTCCATTAACTGTGATATTGTCTTGGGTTTAACTCGTCCCAGTTCTTCTATGAATTCTTGGTGACAGAGGCTATCGTTGAAGGCATCGATGGCCCTTTCTTCGGATATGGATTCAACTGATTTTTTGATAATATTCCACCGCTGTATGGATGCTCTTATTGATTCTCCAGATTTTTATTTGCACGCTCTCAACTGATCCAAGGATGTTAGTCGTTTGAACATGGAATGGAAATGACGGATAAATTTATCTTCCAGATCGTTCTAGCTACCAATTGAATCTTCGGGTAACTGCCTTAGCCATGATCTTGCGGCGCCGGTGAGATGTAGTTGTAGACTTTGCATTGTGGTAGCTGTGGAGCCACCCTATAATTTGACGGTGGCCAAATAGTCTGCTAACCAAGCTTCGGGTTCCTGGAGTCCATCGTATTTGTGACGGTCATGTGGAAGTTTGCAGTCCTTGGGTACTGAGGCCTTGCAATCCTCTGCGTGAAACAGCTGGCCCCGCATAACTCGTGGTCTTCTTCGTCGTATCCATCCTGATATCGTCGACTGTGGCTTTCATCTCTAGATCTGCTGCTCCTATGTTGGGTGTTGTCGTTTCTTGTATTGCTTCGTGGCTTGGATCCTACGAGATGCGCCTGGTGTGGTGATCGAGATCGTCAGGTGTGTCCTACTTGTCGAGGATTGTTGTGACAGCGTGGGGATCTTTTGGGTTGACGTGTGATTCCTTGTTCTGCTTCCACGAGAGAGGTTCCTACCATGCCAAGGTTCATCAGGGCGGAGCGGTGAAGGGTCGCACGTAGATCACCGGGTGCAGGTTAAGTGGTGATCAGATATGTTTGTGCGGCCACAATGGCTGCCTGAGCTGTTTTTGCCTCGATGTTTCCTTCTTGATCAATTGACATGAATGATAGGTCGAGATCTCGTATGATTCCACTTCTTTCTGCTTCGGGGATATTATATAGTCAAGATGTTGCCCTTCTTGGTGGTGTTGCTCCTGTTACACTCCTTGATTCTCTAGTAGAGCTTAATTGTGCCCGTCGTAAGCTGGATTCGTCGGCTAATCTCTTTCTTTCATGGAGTTGCCTTTGCATCCGAAGTAGGTCTCTCTTCTTGTGGTGGAGCATATATTGGATTGCTCATAGATCCTCATGTGAAGCATCCGCTGTCATCGGGACTGTTCCCGAAATTGCCTCCCTTGCTTTTTGCCATGCCGACACTGGTAGCTGAAGTCCTTGTCTTTCTCCTGTGTGCGGTTCTCCGCCTCTTCCTTGGTCTATGCGATTATCTATTGTTTCTCCTCCGTTTCCGAGGTCTCCTTCATTGTCGTGGTTTCCTGCAGGGTCATCTGATAAAATATCATCGGGTTTGAGGATAGGATTACCATTTTCGTCGCGTGGTGTTGAGGTATCTCTGTTGATCATGCACACTTGGTGACGTGATATGCGTGGCATGATGGCGTCATCTCCTGCTTCAAAGTGTGAACTGATAGTATTCCGTGATCGTAGTTATGGATAGATTTTCGCCATCCTTTCTTTGAAGTTGACATTTTCGCTGCTTTCATTGGGTTCTGAGTTTGTCAGGTTTGCTTCGTGTGGTGGGGTTGGCTGATGACCTATTTCGCCTGCTTCGATCTGTGCTGTGACGTTCGTGGAGGATCCGATGGAAGATGTTGGTACCTCCATAGGCATAGCTTTTCCCACCGACGGTTCTGATGTGATCAGGGCTAAAGGGTGTGATTATTGCGGGTTGTATACTTGGAAGTGGAAGCTTCCGATGATTAGATAGGATCCGCTGTTAAAATCGGCGGGTACCAATACAGGGGTGCGCGGGCATGGATCTGCTTTCGTCGAGTTGATGCTTGGTGGAGAGCGTTCCGCCGAATCCATGGTTCCAGCGTTCAAGTTTCCCACAGACGACGCGAATTGACGAGGAGTAACCTCGGCAATGCCCATGATGATGGACTAGGGGTTTCGCGGAAAAGAGAATGCTGGGGATTTCGTCGGATGTTAGGGACAAATTGAATCAAAGTCGCCGGAATATTGAGTAATTGCACTATTACAAGTTGTCTTTTAGATTTCGGTGCCCCCGCTTAGGCTTCTCCCGTCCTATATATAATAGGCCGGGTCTCAAAGCTGTATGCGGATAGGTTTCATACACGCGTGATTACAATACCAACACAATGCCGGTTTATAGTCTCTTACCTAATACAATCAAAGCCTTTGTCGGTAGCTTCCTTGGGCTGTCGTTTAGAATCTTCATGGGCCGTAAGCCTTTTATCCAATCATAGGGTAGCGATTTATAGGCATCCGAGTAATTATACCCATGTCACCTGGCTTATTCCAGTCTCGAGTGGTGATCGAGATGGTGTCCCTAACTATCACTCCTCATTGATGTAAAAATGTATATGCGTTCTCTTTGGGCTCCAACGGTTGGCCCAGCTCAAAGACCGCTTCCATTATGAGACGTGCACCATCGACTAACTTTTTGGTCGGGCCTCGTTTCCTTTTAGAAGATTGGTTCGATGCGGAGGTCTAAGAGAAAACAAATCGTTAATATATATATACAAATCAATTATTGCATATACTACTGATCAACAGAGGCTTTATATACCTTACCAGACTTTGTTAAGGGGTTGTCGCAATCTTCGTCTACACCTCGTCTGCTCCATCACCAGACAAGTTAAGATATTGTGAGGCATCATCTCCATCGTCATCTGCTCTAGCGTAATAACCTCCACCCTCATGTATCATGTCAAACAAGTGATTTTAACCGTCTCTACCATCCATAGCTTAACTAATAGAAAAGAAAGATAAACCAATTTTGCATTAGAATAAAAGGATATTACAATTGGGATGCTCTAAGTATAGCATTCCCCGAAACCCCTTATGCATACAATTGGCCCTAAATAATCCTATTTTTATAAGCAATAATCCTAAATAATCCTTTTTTCAGAACATTTTGAAATATTACACTTGTTTTTCCGATTTACAGAATAAAAGCCATTGAATTTATAAGATTAATATTATTTAAATCATAAAAAATATATGCGAATAGAATCTCCTAAAACACTTATTTTTCTAAACTATTTCTAAACAACCCCCTAAAACAAACTATTTTATCTATTATCTACCCTAATTCTAAATATTTATCTACCCTAAAACATTCCTACAATCTTCCCTAAAACATTCATACACATACCTAAAACAATACCCTAACCATTCCTATAAACAATACCCTAAAACAATACACCAGAAATACCATAATAATAATCTAAATACCCTAATACTCTAATAATAATATGAATACTCTAATAATAATAATATAAATACCCTAAATACTCTAATAATAATAATAATCTAAATACCCTAATAATAATCTAACAGAAAAATTGAAAAAAAGATGGATGGGGCTCACCTTACAGTGAGATCCCGTGAGGCGGTGGTGGGGTGGCGCGGCCTTCTCCTCCACGGGAGGCGCGGGGATCCTTCACGGGAGGCGCGGCATGGGATCCTCCTCCCTCCACGAACGGCGGCGCGGGGCTCCTCCACGGGGGCGGCTTGGCGCGAGGCGGTGGATCCTCCTCTCCCTTCTCTCCACGGGAACGGGCGGCGACTCCTCCTCTCCCTTCTCTCCACGGGTGCGGGCGGCGGCAACGTTGTGTTCTCGCGGAGAAGATGAAGTGGTTGTGTCGCTGTTCGTGGCTCGAACCGAGGAAGGAGGCTGTGGGTATTTATACCCACAAACGTTTAGTCCCGGTTTAAGCCACAAACCGGGACTAAATGTGTTTTTGGCCGCCGCATTTTCGCGCGCGAGCCCCACCTATTTACTCCCGGTTGGAACCACGAACCAGGACTAAAGAGTATTTTGAATCTATTTTTTAAGAAAATTCGGAAAATAAGTAAATATTATAAAATCAATATATATCATAGTATAATTAAGAAAATTATGTCTTATATATCAAAAATTTCAGAAAATAAAGATCTATAATTTAAATCTATTATCATACTCTGTGATACAGCTTAAATAAAAAAATATTGTTTAACAAATATTCTATTACGTATAAATCTTGGAAAAACATATCTTATTATTTAAAAATCAGAAAAATACATATAATATACCAAAATGGTCACAAAAATATAATCTACCCACTTAAAATATAATATTTCATATATTGTTTCCTAATCTGCCATCTTTTGGATATTTGAAAGTGTTTGAATATGAATTTGAATAACTTCTTCATATTTTCGAATCTAACAAAACTTTCAACATGAAAAGTGTTTGAATTTGAATAATTAGTCCAAAACCATTTTTTATTTTCTAAAATAATTATTGTAACTATTCGAACTATTAACCATTTTCAATTAAAAATGCATTAATTCATAACTTTTGCGTATTTTGAAATCGGATAAAACTTTGAACATGAAAAGTGTTTAAATATGAATAACTAATCTAAAACCATTTTATATTTTTTAAAATAATTAGTCTAACTACTCGAACTACTAACCATTCTTCCATTTTTTATTAAAAATGCATTAATTCTAACTTTTTCATATTTTTTAATCTGATAAAACTTGCAACATGAAACACCAAGTGCCTATTGAGAGTCGGTTCATATCCAGAACACGGTTACATAAAAGATTTAATACATTCTTACACATCACCAACATCTAGTGTTGGGGTTTTCTTCTGCGCCATAGCCATGGGGCATCTTCATTATTTAATAGGATGCTTGGATCAATGTTCACTCTAAAGGGCGGAATTTCATAAAATTTATTATAATCTTCTGACATGTCTATCATGTCCTCCACTCCCATGATGTTCCTTTTCCCTGAAAAAACTATGTGGCGCTTTGGTTCATCGTTTGATGTATTCTTTTGCTTATCTTTTCTTTTTCCCAATTTGGTAGACATGTACTTCACATAGAAAACCTGAGCCACATCATTGGCTAGGGAGAATGGTTCATCTCTGTACGTAAGATTGTTGAGATCCACGGTTGTCATTCCGCACTGCTGGTCTATTCTTGTGATCTGCTTCACCATTGAAATGCTTACCTTTCTTTCTTAAGAGATGCCTGAGCGAAAGAAATCGACAATTCCCCAGGTACACATTATTCTTACATTTGTCCAAATGTATACCTCCAGTCTCATCTAAACAGTGTGTGCATATATTGTATTCCTTGTTTGTATGTCCTAAAATGTTACTAAGAGCAAGCCAATCATTGATGGTTACGAACAACAACGCTCGTAGATCAAATTCCTCATGTTTGTGCTCACCCACACACGTACACCTTGTCCGTGCCACAACTGTAAAAGTTCTTCAACTAATGGACTTAGATACACATCAATGTCGTTGCTGGGTTGATTCGGGCCTTGTAAGAGCAGTGGCATCATAATGAACTTTTGCTTCATGCACGGCCAGGTGCTATGACTACAGCTGTGCTCCCCAAAAGGATTCATGCTATATGTACTTAGACCAAACCATAAGTTCCTCGCGTCACCTGCAAAGTCCGAGAACTCTCTCTTTATTCTCAACATCGCGTCTTTCTTACGGTCTTTCATGTCTCATCTCAACAACTTGGCATGCTCTTTATTTCTGAACAGATGTTTCAATCGTGGTATTATAGGAGCATACCACATCACCTTGGTAGGAACCCTCTTCCTGGGGTGCTCGTCCTTAGTATCACCAAGGTCATCTCGTCTGATCTTACACCGCAATGCAGTGCGTACCGGGAATACATCTAAATTCTCGTACTCCTCACTAGGGTAGAGGATGTAGTCATCAGGGCAGGCATGTATCTTCTGCATGTCTAATCCTAGAGGGCAGACAACCTTGTTTGCTTCGTAAGTATTGATGGGGGATTCGTTATCCTTTGGAAGAAGCTTCTTCATTATTTTCAGCAACTTTTCAAACCCCTTGTCAGTCACATCGTTCTCTTCCTTCCATTGCAGCAATTCCAATATGCTACCCAGCTTTTTTGGCCATCTTCGCAATTTGGGTACAACATTTTTTTGTGATCCTCTAACATCTTCTTGAACTTCAACCTCTCCTTTTCACTTTCGCAATCTCTCTTTGCATCAACAATGGCTCAGCCAAGATCATCAGCAGGCTCATCTGGTGCCCGTTCTTCAGCTTCTTCTTCTTCATTGTCTTCCATTGTAGTATCATCATATTCAGGAAACATAGTATAGTTGTCATCATCCTCTTCTTCTTTGTTGTGTTCCATAATAACCCCTCTTTCTCCTTTCTTGGTTCAACAATTATAGACGGGCATGAAACCGGACCAAAAAAGGGTATGTGAAGGATTTTTGAGGAAGAGTAATCCTTCTGATTCCAACAGCCACCACATGGACAACACATAAAACCATTCCGCTTGTTTGCCCCAGGCACATCGAGAAAATAACACACGCCTTTAATGAACTCGCTAGTGCATCGGTCAGTGTACATCCATGGCCGGCTCATCTGCATTATATAAGTATATCAAAGGCAATCATGATGCTAAAATTAGTACTGGTCTAAAATTATATGCACATAAATATAATCCGGCTCCGGATGCGATGACATACTACATACTAATATTATGCACTAATTTAAAAACTTTCTACTCTATCTTTAGTCCCGGTTGTTAAGGGGTTGCGGCAAGTGATACATTGCAAATGTATCCATAATTTTTGATGTTCCATGCTTGGTTTTATCCACTTTCTTGTGTTTTGTTCCAACTTTGGAGTAATTTTCATATGATTTCTTGGACTAACCTATTAACAAGAGCCACAGTGCCAGCTGCGTGTTTTCTGCTGTTTTTGGTTCCAGGAAAGTCAGAAAATGAATATTATCGGAATTGGACGGGACAAAAGCCAAAGTGTCTATTTTTCTAGAAGGGATCAAGTGCCAGAATACGAGACAGAGAAGGGCCAGGGGCCGGCCACACCACCTGGCCACGCGACCAGGCTGGGCCCACGGCAGGGGATGCTGTGGTGGCTCCCGGCACCCCCTCGGCCTCTCCTTCTGCCTATATATTGCCCTCAGGACGAAAACCCTAAGTACCCGATCAAAAATCCACGAAAGAGTCTGTAGCCGCCGTCATCTCCATCCCTAGATCGGGAGGGATCTGAAGCTCTTCCCGGCACCCTGCCGGAGAGGGGAATTCACCCTGGAGGCCTTCTTCATCACCATGAAAGCCTCCGGTGTGATGCGTGAGTAGTTCATCCTTGGACTACAGATCCATGTTGTAGCTAGATGGCTGGTTCTCCTCCTTTGTGCTTTCATGTTTAGATCTTGTGATCTCCGTTCATGATCAAGATCATCTATTTGTAATTCTGCATGTTGTGTTTGCGGGGATCCGATGGATATTGAGATGCTATTTCAGATTGATTATTGATTCTATCATGTCTTTGTTATTTGTGATCTTGCATGCTTTCCGTTGTTAGTAGCTATCTTGGCCAAGTAGATGCTAGCAACTCCAAGAGTTAGTATTTATGCTCGATAGTGGGTTCATGCCTCTGGTAATCTGGGGAAGTGACAGAAATCTCTAAGGTACTAGATGTGATGTTGCTACTAGGGAGAAAATAACAAGCCTTTGTTCATAGAACAATCGTATTGTTTACTTTACACGCAGTTCGTAAAGCAATTATCTGTTGCTTGCAACTTAATACTGGAGGGGGTTCGGATGATAACCTGAAGGTGGATTATTAGTCATAGATGCAGTTGGATGGTGGTCTATGTATAATGTTGTAATGCCCAATCAAGTCTCAAAGGAGTCAAGATGATTAGTATATGGATGTATTGCTTTCTCGGTGTTTGTCAATTGCCCCGTTGTAATTTGTTCACCCAACATGTTATCTATCTTAAGGAGAGCCACCTCTAGTGAACTTTGGATCTCGGTCCTTGTCTTTTACATACAATCTTTTACTGTTTTGTGTTTACTTTCTGCAAACTTTTACTTCTTTCCATTCGATACGTTTAATCCTTTGTTTTCCGCAAAACACGGTGAGATTGACAACCTCATCGCAAGTTGGGGACAAAGTTGTTTGGTTGTGTTGCAGGTCTCCACATTGCTACTAGCACCGGTAGTGTGCCTTGCCAAAGCTCAGGTAGTAACACCTTTGGGGTGTTTCCTTGCTCCTACTGGTTCGATTAAGCCTTGGTTTCATAACTGAGGGAAAACTTGCTGCTGTGCTCATCGTACCTTCCTCTTGGGGTTCCCAACGAGCTCTACGTCGAACGACGAGCACATCAAGATTTTCTGGCACCGTTGCCGGGGAGTCAAGGACATCTTCACAAGGGGAGTCCCTCGTAACCAATCTCTTTACTTTGTTGTTTTTTTGCTTAGTTTTCTTTTTTGCTTTGTTTGCTTGTTTCTTTATCAAAAACACACAAAAAATTTAGTTTTACAAGTTTGCTTTCTTTATCAAAAACACAAAAAATTAAGTCTCCTTTAGTTGTCACCTTTTCCTTAGCTCACCATGTTGATCCCTACATTCACCTTGAAAGACCTTTCAATTGGTAGTGGTTCTATAATTGGGAAATATAATATTGAAGAATTCTTTAATCATGTTAGCAAACATGAAGATACTGAGGATAGATCCCTTGTAGAACTTGCTCCAAATTATGAGATTGCTGCAGCTTCTTTAATTCACATGTTAGAAGCTAGGTTTGTTAACCTCAACCCCTTAATGCAAGTAATGTTTCTTAAGCTTAAAGAAATTGAGGATCCTGAAAAGAGGGATTTTATTCTAGAAACTTTGTTTAAGGAGTTCTATGATGTTGCCAAGGAAGCTAGAAAAGTTTTTGAACATTTCAATATGCTAGGCTCATGTTTAGATGTTGTTGGTACACGAGAAAAGATGAACAAAACCAAACCTAATGGGGAGGAACCTAACATACCAATACCCTTTAAACTAGTAGCAATACATGATGCCATAGAAAAGAATCTTGATTGGATTGTTCCTGCAAACCCTTTTGATGAGAATAGTGAACCCAAGAGCATTGAGAAAGGATCCTCTAGAACTTACTTGGATGATCTACCTTCCTTGTTGAAAATATTTCGTGTATTGATCTTAATGCTTCTTCATTTGAGAATACTTGATCCTTTTTCTTGCTTCTTATGCCTAACTTAAAGGCGTTAAAGAAAAGTACTTATTGGGAGATAACCCAAAAGTTTTAGATTAGTCTTGGAAGTTATTACCTCTTTAATAACCTCTACTTATCCTTTTTATTTGCTTTTTGTGCCAAGAGTAACCTCTAATGAGAGTGAAGTAATGATTGGGAAAGTTGCTGTCCCGAAACAGATTTCTGTGCTTCACCGTAAAATTTCGTGGGAGAGCTCTGTATATCTGCTTGAGCTGTAATTTTTTGTGCCTCTGCCCCAGGTTCTTATATAACTTTCGTTAGTTCAACACTTTTTGATTTGAGCACCAGGAGGTCTTCGAAAAAATTCGTCTTTACCTGCTGGTCTGTTTTGACAGATTTCTGCCATTTTCTGCATTTGCTTCTTGTTGGTTCCTTTTTTGAGTTCTTTTGGGGAATGGAGCTTTTTGAGGGAAGTGCTACAGTATATAGTGTTTTAATGGAAGTTTATTTGGTGTTAGAACTGAATCTTAAGACTTATTTATCTTGAGTGCACTAATGTTGCTAATAAAGATTGTGTGAAGTTTTGTATGAAGAAAAAATTTCAGGTGTATGGAAGGAATGAGTAATGAGATGAAGGATGGACTAAAGCTCAAGCTTGGGGATGCCACACGTGTCACCCCAAGAAATATCCAAGAAGTACAAGCGTCAAAGCTTGGGGATGCCCAAGGCATCCCCTTCTTCATCAATAAAAATCCTAGGTTTCTTCCAAACGCTTCATTTTTATTATTTCATGCACAGTTGTGTTTTTCTTGGAGCGTCTTCTTTTTCGTTTTCGTTTTGGTTTTCGTTTCCCTTGGTTTGCTTAGTTTTCTGAATAAATTGGTTGGACCCCCTCTTTCATACCTTTGATTTGCAAATAGTTTGGTTTGGTTTGGAAGAGAGTAGAAAAGTTCATCCTTATGTGGTAAAAAAAGCTTCTTTTTGACTGTGGCCTATGCTTTGTCATGCCATGCTTGATATTGTTTTGGCTTTATTCTTAGTATTCTTTGCTGTAGCATGAATTGTTATAAACAATTGAGATTGCTTAATGTGCCTTGGATGAATCATGCGTTGTTTTAGCATATTAAAGCATAGTATAGTGGTATTCTCTTTTGATGCTTTATTTGGGTTGACTTGGCGCATGCTCACACCATGTTATGACTATCCAAAGTCACCATAGCCTTTATGATCCTTTAGTTTTAAACTTGTAGTATCACTTTATGCTTTGATCAATGATGTTTTGTCACTCTGCATGATTATGGCCATTATTGCTCTCCTAGTTTGTCGCTCCCAGTCTTTTGCTAGCCTCCACAACAAAGTATGAGTTCCACTCATGCATCCAACTCCCTAAACCAAGTTATTCCAAAGAGTCCACCATACCTACCTACTAGCTTATGTTATTCCAAATATATTCATGCTTTTGTTTACCTTCCAATTGTTATGAGAAAACTAGTGATTAAAGCTCTCACGAACTTGATGGCACACTTTACTTTATTGCCTCTAATAAACTTGAAACATTGGGTCCTTCTTTGTTGTGTATATGCTTGCGCTTTATAAGTTGAAATTAGCAGAACCATGTACCATGGGGAACGCTTTCAACATTGCACTTGTACTTTGTACCCCGTTGATATCATGTTCTTTTGCTTACGGATCCCGGCGGTGTGAAATAAAAGTGGAACTTGTAAGATCATGGAGTTTGTATGTGTGTTAGAGAAACGCCTGGGCCACTAGCCTAAGCCATGCCTAATCATGGTGGAAACTTGCAGCATCACCATAATGAGCACTCTATGAAGCATCCTCAATAAAAACCTACGCAAATAACAAATAAAAAGATCGCTGAGATGCTCATTGTCTACTTGCCTTGTCATTTTGATTATGGGAAAGCTCCCGTATCATGTGCAAGGGGTACCCCGTTGGTGGTTCTTAATGATACACATATACTTACAATGACAAGAGCTTACTCGTGACTAAAGTTGAGTAGCATGAGGATCGGTCTTCGTAAGTAAGGGGCATGAGATTTCAGTTTATAACTTGTCAAGCATATCCTCTTAGTTGTGTCACTTTAACCTTAATCACCTTCAAGATGCTTATGATAGGGGCAATGAGAGATGAAAACTACAAGTACCATAATTTTTGGAAGCTCTTTATGAGACTTGAATCCCTACTTCCTTTTACAAAAGGCCTTTCTTCCACCATTATATTGAGTCTCTACCTTCTATCTTTATGCACCTACTTTGAGAGCATAGTGGCCATTCTTAGTTCTATGTGCATTGTCCCAAGACTAGTTGATTGATGCAGAACTTGTTATTGCTTGTTTTAAACTATTTTATCTAGTCACTCTTATGAACTTTGAAGGTGTCCTATGCATTTATATTTGCTACTCTATTGAGGGACAAGCTGAATATTATTATGCTATGTTTTCTTTATGTGAAACAAACAAACGTCTTGCAAAGCATTGTTATTCATGAATCTTTTGTTTGTGCCTTTTCATGTTGCATCATAGTTTCTTTGCTTATTGCTAGAACTTTGTCTTTCATGTTATGATTGAAGTACTATGATCCCAACTTTGAATGTTTTGCAAATACTTTGATCAAGTCTTTGATGGTGCATGTCACCTCAAAAAATATTCTTTCTTTTTATCACTTACCTACTCGAGGAAGAGCAGGAGTTAAGCTTGGGGATGTTGATACATTGCAAATGTATCCATAATTTTTGATGTTCCATGCTTGGTTTTATCCACTTTCTTGTGTTTTGTTCCAACTTTGGAGTAATTTTCATATGATTTCTTGGACTAACCTATTAACAAGAGCCACAGTGCCAGCTGCGTGTTTTCTGCTGTTTTTGGTTCCAGGAAAGTCAGAAAATGAATATTATCGGAATTGGACGGGACAAAAGCCAAAGTGTCTATTTTTCTAGAAGGGATCAAGTGCCAGAATACGAGACAGAGAAGGGCCAGGGGCCGGCCACACCACCTGGCCACGCGACCAGGCTGGGCCCACGGCAGGGGATGCTGTGGTGGCTCCCGGCACCCCCTCGGCCTCTCCTTCTGCCTATATATTGCCCTCAGGACGAAAACCCTAAGTACCCGATCAAAAATCCACGAAAGAGTCTGTAGCCGCCGTCATCTCCATCCCTAGATCGGGAGGGATCTGAAGCTCTTCCCGGCACCCTGCCGGAGAGGGGAATTCACCCTGGAGGCCTTCTTCATCACCATGAAAGCCTCCGGTGTGATGCGTGAGTAGTTCATCCTTGGACTACAGATCCATGTTGTAGCTAGATGGCTGGTTCTCCTCCTTTGTGCTTTCATGTTTAGATCTTGTGATCTCCGTTCATGATCAAGATCATCTATTTGTAATTCTGCATGTTGTGTTTGCGGGGATCCGATGGATATTGAGATGCTATTTCAGATTGATTATTGATTCTATCATGTCTTTGTTATTTGTGATCTTGCATGCTTTCCGTTGTTAGTAGCTATCTTGGCCAAGTAGATGCTAGCAACTCCAAGAGTTAGTATTTATGCTCGATAGTGGGTTCATGCCTCTGGTAATCTGGGGAAGTGACAGAAATCTCTAAGGTACTAGATGTGATGTTGCTACTAGGGAGAAAATAACAAGCCTTTGTTCATAGAACAATCGTATTGTTTACTTTACACGCAGTTCGTAAAGCAATTATCTGTTGCTTGCAACTTAATACTGGAGGGGGTTCGGATGATAACCTGAAGGTGGATTATTAGTCATAGATGCAGTTGGATGGTGGTCTATGTATAATGTTGTAATGCCCAATCAAGTCTCAAAGGAGTCAAGATGATTAGTATATGGATGTATTGCTTTCTCGGTGTTTGTCAATTGCCCCGTTGTAATTTGTTCACCCAACATGTTATCTATCTTAAGGAGAGCCACCTCTAGTGAACTTTGGATCTCGGTCCTTGTCTTTTACATACAATCTTTTACTGTTTTGTGTTTACTTTCTGCAAACTTTTACTTCTTTCCATTCGATACGTTTAATCCTTTGTTTTCCGCAAAACACGGTGAGATTGACAACCTCATCGCAAGTTGAGGACAAAGTTCTGTGGTTGTGTTGTGCAGGTCTCCACGTTGCTACTAGCTCCGGTAGTGCGCCCTGCCAAAGCTCAGGTAGTAACACCTTTGGGGGTGTTTCCTTGCTCCTACTGGTTCGATTAAACCTTGGTTTCATAACTGAGGGAAAACTTGCTGCTGTGCTCATCGTACCTTCCTCTTGGGGTTCCCAACGAGCTCTACGTCGAACGACGAGCACATCAGCAGGGTAGCGCCGGCGCAATCCCGTTTAGTCTCGAATGGTGTCTCCAACTGGGACTAAAGATGAACTCTTAGTCCCAGTTGTAGACACCAACCGGGACTAAATGTTTATATTAATTTAATCGTGGGTGACGAGACTATGTTGTGAGTGGTGGCACTATGCTAGTGAGTGGCAACACAATATCGGTGGGTGGTGGCACTATGACAGGGGTGAGTGTCTACATTATGTCGTGAGTTTCGACACTATGTCATGGTGCTTAATCTATAAATAGGCAAGATGCATCCTTTTGAAGTTATATACTGCAAGATGGTGTCCGTGAGGGACACCACTATGGCGGATCTTCTCGAATATGTCTTAGGATCTCATCCTCAGACATCTTCGAGGAGCTCGCCATAGAGGCACTCCTTAGTATGTAATTTTTTTAGTTCCCTAGCATATTGATCTATCTAGAAAAGTTATAAAGTACAATATGGTGCGAGAGGGACACCATTATGGCGGAGCTTCTCGAAGATGTCTTAGAATCCCGTCCTCAGACATCTTCGCGGAGCTCGCCATAGAGGAACTCCTATATATTTATCTCGAGGAGCTTCTCGAAAATGTACTGAGCTAGTGTGTCTTCTTATGAAGCTTTTGTGAATTAACCCTATTTTTTTAATAATTTGTGAGTTTGCTGAAGGAAGGTAGAAGAAGAAGGGCATTTTGTTGTTGGATGGCATGATGCATCTATGAGTGTGTGCACTAACCGATGTAGTAGTTGTAGTAGGATGAACCCATGTATCTCTGTGCTATAGTAGTTGTAGTAGGATGAACAAATGTTTCCCTGTGATGTAGTAGTTGTAGTAGCTAGCTAGGATGAACTCATGCATCTCTGTGCTTCTATGAATAAAATGCATTTCAAGATTATGTGCAAAAACAAGGTATAGATAGAATCCACATATTGAAAATGATATTGAGCTTGAAGTTCATCACATTAATACAAGATGGATAGAATCCAAATTAATACAAGTTCATCTCATGTTATTATTGCAAAAATTACGTCCAAACTAAACCCACAAATCCCTCTACTTCTAGAGCATGAAATGAGCTAAACTAGCAATGAAAGATGAAAGGATTAAGTTGCTAACCTTGTAGAAACCCTTGGATAGATGGGGTGCCGCCAAATCTTGTGAAAAAATGGGGATGAACTCGAGCTTGAAATGGAGGAAATGGAGAGAGGATGTAACTTCTGGCAGGTCAATAATATCTCTATACTAACCCCATAGACAAACACTAGTCTTTTCTACGCACTTTGTCCTCACTCGGGCGCACCGATACCCACTTCCCGGTTGATCACCCATCCTCAAATTGCTCTAGGCTAAGCACACTTAACCTCAGAGTTCTTTTCAGATGAGCTTTTGGAAAAGAAGGTGCAACTTGTTAGTATGGGTATACTATCAATCCTATTAGGCCATGCGCCAGGGTCTTTCATACACCCACCCTTAAAAGATCGATGCCCTCGTTGATCCACCACAAGCTAGGAATGCCCCCTCTTGGCATACATTTGTGCGTCCAGTGCCGACACATGTGCCATGCTATGTCCACTTTGGGCCACACGCGCCAAGCTCCACATGTCGTCCACTGACCCGCACATGCCCGTGTAACCGCGAGGGTCAGCTCTGATACCACTTGTAACACCTCGGCCTCTCTAGACCAGCGACTGTCATTCTTGGCAGCTCAATAGGATCTCTAGACTAACCCCACAGACCAACACTAGTGTTTTATATGCACCTTGTCCTCGCTCGTGCGCACCCGATACCCACTTCTCGTTCGGTCACCCATCCTCAAATTTCTGTAGTCCAAGCATGCTTAACCTCAAAGTTCTTTTCAGATGAGCTTCCAGAAAATAAGTTGCAACTTGTCGGTATGGGTATACTATTAATCCTGTTAATCCATGCGCTAGGGTCTCGGAGAGGAGAAGTAGCTTGAAATGGAGTATGGCTTGGACAGGGAGGAAGATAATATAAGAGGGACATTAGTCCAGGTTGGATACACCAACCAGGACTGAAGGTCCATCTTTAGTCCCGGTTGGAGACACCAACCGGGACTAAAGGGTCTTGCGTCGGCACTAGCCTGCTGGAAACCCTTTAGTCCCGGTTCGTGTCTTATTTTTAATGGTTATTTTTTGAATGATTCCCGGTTCGTGTCGCAAACAGTGACTAAAGGTCCCGTTCAAACTGGGACTAGTAGATGTCGTACCTTGCTACCGTTTCTAGCCCTTGGAACCGGAGTATTAGTCCCGATTCATAACAAAATTGGGACTAATGCTCCGAAAAAAGGCTAGTTTTCTACTAGTGCACTTCCAACTGTTACGGGGAACTGTATAATAATTGCCATTTTTCAGTTTGAGGAAAAAAGGGCCCCGAGCATATCCCGTAAACACGTCTGACCTATAATTTTTTTACAGTCCGCGGAGAAACCCTACCCCACCTCTACATATGAGGGCTACGTAGGCAACCCGAGTGTGCCTTGTTCTCATCTAGTTGTTCACGCGGGAGGGACACTTAGCTCCACGCGTTCAAGTGTCTGCACCGTTTCTTATCTACCCCCTACTCGGTCTCTGGAGTCGCCGCCCAGCGGATTTGATTCCATGGACCACACTGAGCTTCCATACGCTGCTGGTGAGGTGGTGCCGCCTCAACCCCCAAATCCTGCCGCTGGATTTGACATGGGTTCCCTGGTCACCGGATCCATTCCCGAGATGATTGCCGCCACCGTCGGCAAGACAAAGAGGAAGCGCTTGGGCAACCACATCATGCCGCCCGACATTGGTGCTTCGTGGGTGATCAAGCCGTGAGAGTCAACTGATGTTGCTGTAGAACCCAAGCAGCGTGCGATTGGGGGCGGGGAGAAGGATGAAAATGTAGTGCACCGTAGCGGCCTTCCGCCCATCGGTGCTCCACCTCCTTCCATCTTGGTCGTCTCGCGGCATTGCTCGGATGGTGCATCCAACATGTTCGGCGATGCGTCCGCGCGGTATGAACTCCATTCTCTCATGATGTCATGCACAGAAATGATTGCTTGTACTAATTTGAGCTATATCCGATGTAGCTACGATGCTCACGAGGACACAACATCGCACATGAATCTTATTAATGAGAGCGAGGTCGGCCATACCAACCAACGAATTCAATTCGAAAGTGAGGGTAAGGAAGTTGAGGACGATGAGGCTGCATTGGAAGAGATATAAGAGGAGGTTTTTGATGAATCCCAAGCCAATATGACCAAGAAGAAACTAGTGATGAGAACTACACCAAAATCGAGGACACTTGCTTGGTGTGGGCATGGTCACAAGTGTTCGTCGATGTATTGACCGACATAGAAAAAATCGGCAAATGCTATTGGAAACGGATTAAAGATAAGTTCTTCAAACTTATGCCTCATGTTGCCCAATAGGTCTATCTCTCATATTTATCCCTATAAGGACGATGGGATGTGATCAAACCGGCTTGCAGTCGTTGGGATGGAGCATTGGAGCATGTGCGTGAAAATTCTCCAAGTGACATTACTATGGACAAATATGTGAGTTCAATGTTCATCTCAGTTCACTTACCAAGTGGATGTGCGGATGTGATAATCTTGCTTGTGTTGTTGTAGGATCGTGTTGCGCAGGAACGGTACAAGGGGATGAAGGGATCCAAGGGGAAATATTTTCAACTTCAACATTGTTGAAAGTTGCTTGAGCATATTCCAAAATATACTTTGAGAGACCAATAGGCACCACCAAAGAAGGGGGCCATGAAGGAACTGGATGATGCTAGTGATGAGGAGGATGGAGGAAGGAACAAGGGGAAGCCAGAAGGCAACAAGAAGGCAAATGAGAATATCAAGCTTGAAGCCGATGCATCATCATTGAGGGACAACATCGATGAAATGATGAAGTCACAAGAAACCTTGATGATGAAGATGTTGGGTGCAAAGATGATATGATGAATGACAAGAAGATCACCGTGAAGGGATCAAGGTGGGCCACAATCCTAAGTGATGCCAAGTACAAGGCTAAGCTAGAGGATAGGAAAGTCAAGATCAAGGAGGCAAAGGTCATGAAGGAGCTCATGGCTAAGGATGGACATCTCGAGGATGATTGCGCAACAATTGGAGTTGCATCAAATGATCCTTTTGGACATCTTGGAGAGGAGAAGGCTAGCGTGTCAAGGCGGTGGCGCAACAGGTGGTGCATCAGCAAGTAGCCTAGGTGAGTCTCTGATGAATGGTGCTGATGGACTGTCTCTGATGAGCTTGGCGGCGATGGCATTGATTGATGATCCCTTGCATTCAGCATCTATGTGAGGATGTGCAACTTTTTGCTGTCAACATGGTTGAACATTGCGCAGCCTATCCTTGGGTCGCTGTGATCATAAAAATTGATGTAAAAACTATGAACTATTGCGTCGTTTCATTGGATGTTGATGAAGTTTGATGAAAATGATGAAATCACGTGATTTACGATTCGAAAACACGAACAATATAACAAGCTTTCGGTGAACTGTAAACGACTAACATAGTTCATGTGTTTACCGTATCTACTTTTGGGTACCCAACAAAAAGACATGTTCAGCAGCCCCAAACATTGCCAATAGGGATAGCGGCCCAAAACATTGTTCAACATTACTTTCTCGGTCCGATCCATAGGGAGGGATCTAGGCTACCGGCAAACGACGCCACGTCGGATCAGCCACATGGGCATGTGCCCCTTTCCCAGTGGCACAAAATCCTTCCCCATGATAGCGCAACTATTGACTCGGGGTTAATGACGTCGTCTTCCCACCCACCTGAACCTTCCCGACCAGAGTGCTCATTTTCCCACAGTTTCCCGCGTAGCTTCCCACCGGCTATATGAAGATCCGAGCCGCAAGGTGGAAATGGAAACGCACATACCATGCCTTGCTGCCTTCCCACCACCTAGGCTCGACTCTCCAAGGCGGCTCCGGCTTGCCACCAACCCTCGGACGACAACAAGGCAGAGGAGGCGAAGGTGGAGGAGGTGATGGAGGCTGAGGACGATGACGACGAGGCAATGATAGAGCTCGAGGACAACGACGAGGAGGAGGTGGTGTACTTCATCAACGTCAGCCACCACCAGACCAAGAAAGCAACGGAGGCGACGCGGACGAAGGAGGACGACGACTTTAGGGGCGAAACCACATGTAATTTTTTTGTTCCATCTGTTGGAATATTAGGCAATTTCCCCATGAGATTAATTACCGAAATCAATATTATGTAAGCACTAGCAGATCTAAACACATGCAGCCAAACAACCACATCTAATAGATCTGAAAATCTAGTAAGAACTAGTGCATACAAAGAGAAGAGTAGCACGTACATGTTGAACGGGAAGGTC
Organism: Avena eriantha; assembly: GCA_910589775.1. Lineage (NCBI taxonomy): Eukaryota > Viridiplantae > Streptophyta > Magnoliopsida > Poales > Poaceae > Avena > Avena eriantha. Next base: position 21,538,922 of record OU342744.1, on the reverse strand, counting down.
ATCACCGCAACAGCACCTTGGTCATTGTTGTTGTCGCCCATGGTGCTGATGAGGTCGTCGGTTGATGAAGAAGAACACGAACGGAGGCGAGCAGTCGCGCCGAGACGCTCCCCAAAAACCTTATCACCCGTCTTCCGGTGCAGGATCTCAACGGACGGGGTTTCAGAGGCCTGCTCTCCTAGACATCAGTGCACGCAGCTGCCGGGATGGGGAAGCCTAGAGAGTAGCGGAACAAGAGGAACACATAGCGAGAGAGACTGAGAAAAGAATTGGATCGGTCTAGATCTGTCTGTCTCTCGTCCTATAGCCTGGGAGGTGAGCCGACCGAGTCGCCACGCGTTGGAAGACAAAGACACGCGTCAAACATGCACACGAATGTTGACACGTACCCAACAGCTGGTGCACCAAGAAAAAATTTAGTCTTCCACAAAACGAGTTTCTAACTCGAACTCGATTCACGAAACGCGACGCGCGTGCGGGCGAGGCGAGGCGGGCGGCAGAGGAGGAGTGCGCGTGGACTCCTTCTCTTTTCACTCACTTAGTGGGAGTGCAATAGCTCACCTTATAAGCTGGTCCAACTCTCTCCCAACTAGCAATGTGGGACTAAACTTTATCTCCCATAGAGCTCCCAAGCTGCCATAGTAGATGGGCCTTGAGATTCCAGAATTTATTAGACTAGATGGGCTTCCTACATGGGCCGCAGCCCATATAAATCTAACAATCCCCCACCATATCTCAGAGGCACATCATATGGCTCATTAGTTCCAATCAGTGCTTAATATACCTGCAGTTCAGTGGAGACTGTTAAGTTGAACTTCCACCTAGACAAAGAGATACACTTGCTACAACTGAACAATGGATTATGCCTTGAATTGCTAGTCTTGCGCAGCAAGTTTCACTCAATGCCGTTACCGGTACTTGGCTGCCATAGGCTACTCCTTGGGTGGAGCTTATAAGTCATACTCCTTGGCCTTTCATGAGCTTCCTAGAGATTCACCCAAATCTCATACACTGTGACTAGTAGTGTAGCTCATATAGGTGTGTTCTTGCAAGATCGCTCCGTAGGACAGCGTCTTTGCTCCTAAGGAGACAGTCAGAAGACATTAAGATGTAATCAACCTTCCTTACAGAATACCATGAGAGAATTGCATCTGCAACGGAGTGGGAGTTTTGAAAGTTTCACTCAACTCAGTTGTTTCGGTTTGTTTTCCTAGGTCCTAATTCACGGGATCTCCGATCACACAGGTTGGGTTACCCCCTTGACAACTCATGTGGCTCTCAAACCCATCTCCCTCGATGCATTTTCTATCAAATTTCTTGATAGCCCTTTCGTAAAAGGATCTGTCAGATTTAGCCGTTTGGACATAATCCAATGCTATAACTCCGGAGTTTCTCAGCTTTCTGACAGACTTCAGTCTTCTCTTGACATGTCTTGAACTCTTCATATTGTCCTTAGAACTGTTTACTTTGACAATAACAGTTTGGTTGTCACATTTCATAAGGATTGTCGCTATTGGTTTTTCAACCATGGGCAAATCAGTTAAGAGTTCACGAAGCCATTCTGCTTCGACAGTCGCAGTATCTAATGCTGTGAGTTCTGCTTCCATAGTTGACCTCGTTAAGATGGTCTGCTTGCAAGACTTCCATGAAACAGCGCCATCGCCAAGAGTGAATATATATCCAGTTGTGGCCTTTATCTCATCAGCATATGATATCCAATTTGAATCACTATACCCTTCAAGTACTCTAGGATACCAGGTATAATGAATTCCATAGCTCACGGTTCCCTTTAGATTGCGCATTACTCTCTCAAGAGCATGCCAATGAACATCTCCTGGGTTGGCCACAAACCGGCTAAGTTTGCTCACAGCAAACGAGATGTCATGACTCGTAGCGTGATAACCCACAAGTGTAGGGGGTGTATCGCAGTATTTTCGATAAGTAAGAGTGTCGAACCCAACGAGGAGCAGAAGGTGCTGGCTAGTGGTATGGATCAGGAATTCTCTGCAAATACTTAGCAAACGGATTTTTAGGGGTTTTTGATAAAGCAAATAAACAAAGTACGAGTAAATAAAAGATAGTAGGAATAAATGTAGCAAGTGGCCCAATCATTTATGCAGCAAAGGACAAGCCGGTTGTATTACTTAAGATGACCAAACGTTCTCGAGGACACATGGGAAGACTGTCAAGTGCTTTCGCTTCATATAGTTGATTAATCTTCTTTAGCTTGCTAAGTGTTGTGTGGGTGAACCTGTGCTAATGTACCGACCTTCCTAGGACTAATACATACTTGTGATTATACCCCTTGCAAACATGCGTAAGTACAAGAAAGTAATTAAGGTAGAAACCTAACCACAACTTTAAACTCTAAGACCCTTACATCCCTTGTGCAATGGTTTCCTAACGGGGGTTCAGGTTTCTGTCACTCCGGCAACCCCTACGATTAGTAGCCAAATACACAATGCATTCCCCTAGGCCCATATAGGTGAAGTGTCATGTAGTCGACGTTCATATGACACCACTAGAAGAATTACACCACAACTTAAATATCAAACTATTGAATCTTTCTCAACACAACTCCACTACTAACAACATGACTTCTCCCATGTCCTCAAGAACAAAACGAACTACTCACAAGACATCATATGGATCATGATCAGAGATGGAATAATGATGTATAACAATCTGAACATAAATAATAATTCAATGGTTCACTCAATAGCATCAACTACAAAGAGTAATCAACGCCGGGAAAGTTTCCCCTATGAACTATGCAAGATTCAACACAACTGTTACAGGAATATGGAGATGGTGATGAGGGTGCTGATGGTGATGATGGTGGTGGTGATGATGATGATGATGATGATCCCGATGAAGTCTAGCTTGATGGTGGTGTTGATGGTGACGATCTCCCCTCTCTAGGAAGGAATTCCCCCGGCAGAAATCTGTCTACCGGAGAGATCTTTCTCCCTCGGTGTTTTCCGCCCCGCAGAGGCGGCGGAATCTTTCTATGGTCCCTCCCCGAGTCTTAGGGTTTCGGGAGGATAATATACACCAGAGGGGAGTGCCAGGGGTGAACCAGGGCGGCCACACCACCTGGTGGCGTGGCCCAGGGTGGCCCGTGCCAGGGGTGGTGTGGGCCCCCTGTGGCCCATCTCCACCCCCCCTTCTGGCTTCCTTCGTCTTCTGGAAAAATAGGATTTTCCATATATTTTCCTGGATTTTCTGATCTTCGCGAATTTTTCCTCCAAACAGCACCTTTTCCATCAGAATCCTGACTGCAGCGGTCCATGCTCCAAAACTCATCAACCATGCAAAAACAGATGAAATAACATAAGTATCACCTCTCAATACGAAATATATCAATGAATAATAGTGAATTATGACATAGAATAGTGATGCAAAATGGACGTATAAACTCCCCCCAAGCTTAGACTTCGCTTGTCTCCAAGCGAAACTGAGCGCAATAAATATGGCATCAGGTTTATGGAGTAAAGAGTCGATAAAAGAATACGGACAAGAAGCATCACATTCATCAATACATAGATCATAATAGAAGACAACTCACTATTATATAACTTAACTTGCAATAAGCAAAGGAAACACAATAAAGATACATAAAGTAAATCATAATTGGTAATGGCAAACTTAGCTCTTGGTCAAAGAATAGTTCATAATTTGCTAGAGTTCACAAATAACTGGTTTTCAGTGATAGCTTTCAAAGTAGTAATCACCAAGATAAGAGCAATGTGCAAAACAAGGAACATAAGAAACATGATTGAATAAATCATCATATGAATGAATGAAACACAACAACTCAAAATACTTGCTGAGATAGAAGGGAATAGGTTTACTAAATCAACTACAAACTAAAAGAAAGGCCCTTTGCAGAGGGAAGCAGGGATTGCAAGTCTCATAAAGAGCTCCCAAAAATTATGATACTTACTAGCTTTCAGCTCTCATTGCCCCTATCATAGGCATCTTTTTGTGATTAAGGTTAAAGTGACACAACTAAGAGGATATGCTTGACAAGTTATAAGTTGAAATCTCATGCCCCTTACTTATGAGTACCGAACCTCATGCTACTCAACTTCAGTCACGAGTAAGCTCTTGTCATTGTAAATACACGTGTATCATTGAGAACCGCCAACGGGGTACCCCTTGCACATGACACATGAGCTATCCCATAATCAAAGTGACAAGGCAAGCAGACAGTGAGCATCTCAGCGATCTTTTTATTTTCTATTTGCATAGGTTTTTATTGAGGATGCTTCATAGAATGCTCACTATAGTTATGCTGCAAGTTTCCACCATGATTAGGCATGGCTTAGGCTAGCGGTCCAGGCGTTTCTCTAACACACATATAAACTCCATGATCTTACAAGTTCCACTTTTATTTCACACTGCCAGGATCCTTAGGCAAAAGAATCATGATATCAACTAGGTACAAAGTACCATGGTAGTGTTGAAAGCGTTCCCCATGATACATGGTTCTGCTAACTTCAACTCATAAAGCGCAAGCATATACGCAACAAAGAAGGACCCAATGGTTCAGGTTAATAAATGCAAGAAAATTAAAGTATGCCATCAAGTTCGCGAGAGCTTTAATCACTAATTTTCACATAACAAGTTTAATTTGGGAGGTAGATAAAACAAGAATTTACTTGGAATAGCAATAATGCTAATAGGTAGGTATGGTGGACACAAATGGCGTGGGTTTTGGTTTAAAGGAGTGGATGCACGAAAAGAATTCCCTCTTAGTACAAGTTTTTGGCTAGCAAGGCTGGGTAGCAAGTACAAGAGTTGAAGGAAACAAAGAAACATACATTGATAAAGACAAAAATGCAATCTTCCTTGGAAGCACAAATTATCTTAACTAGAGAAAACTAAACTTATGAGCAAATCAAGAAAGAAAGATGATGAAATTATTTTTCTTTAGAGTACTTTTATCTTTTCATTCAACTCTCAAAAATAGTGTTGCTATTGACCGAGCCAGGTTTGCCAAAACCAACTAAATTAACTCAATGATCCCAAAGTGATACCAATAGTAACAACAAGATCAATCATATAACCATGAATTGAAAACTAATATAAGCTATGCAAAAGAGTAAATGATAGAACTTCTCATTAATAATCCATAACGGCAACTCACACCAAGGGATATATATCTAACGAGAGAGGGGACACTTCCATAATGGAAACCATCCTACACAATAACTTCTCTATTCATGATATGACTCTACTAAAAAGGTAAAAAGATAGAAGATAGTGATGTGATACCGCGGCACTCCCCCAAGCTTGGAACAAACCAAGGGGATGCCAAACCTGATGACGAATTACTCCTTTGGTGGTGGTGGTATCCTCTTGATGAGCTCTTTGATCAATTTCCCCAAGTCGTCAATCTTGAAGGTGAGGGTACGAATCAACTCCGAGTTGTGCTCGATGCGGTGCATGATCATGTAAGATTGTGGATCCCAGCTCTTGTGATTCTTTTTCCGTTCTTCCAACTTGGAGTCTTCTTTTCCTACATGGTTATGGATAAAGGTATGGAAGGGACTCTTGGTGCTTGGAGAAGGTGTCCTTGGAGCCAAACAGTGACGTGGAGGTTTCCCTCCAGTTGACATCTGTGCAGTCCTTCTGATCCTGGCAGGGTTCGCCACCACTCCAATGCTTGGAACGGTAGTGCCGGTGTGCTTTGCCTCCTCTTCACCTTCACTCTTGATCTCCTTCTCCTACCCGGGGTCTTGGAGATCTTCCTCCATAGGCTACTTTCCTTTATCCTTGGCGAACACCATTGTGCTTCTAAGCTTTCAAAGATAGTTCCTGGCAGAAACAGATCGAAACAAAAACACGACGAACACACGATATACGAACCTCGAGGGATCCGGGGGGTTATATGTTACAAAGTTTCACAACAAAATGAAGGTACTGGGAGAAAATGAGTCGGAGGCGGAGTCCGGGGTGGACTCACCACCTGGTGGCGCGGCCAGGGGTGGGCCCGCGCCACAGGATGGTGTGAGCCACCCTGGCTCCGTTTCCGTCCCATTTTCGCTTCGTAGCTTTCCTTATTGACTAAAAACTGCAAAAATATAGTTGGATAGTATTTTCGTGGAACTTTTCTTACCACAACTGTTACCTATTTGAAAGCGGGCTCTGCAGGTCTCTGAATTTGGTATCTAGTAGATTCTTCTGGAGTCACCACTTGAATAACATCAATATCTTCATCTTCATACACTTATTACTTGAGTCATAAAACCTTTCTCTTCCTTATTACACCATTATCTCCACTACCTGGAAATTTCTTTCACACAAAACTTCACACAGTTCTCTTTAGCAACACTAGTATAAGTGAGGTGATAAAACCTTTTGTGTCCACCTTCAACTGAAAACCATCAAAACATAAGCTACTGTAGCAACTCCTTCCGAAAACCCAAAAAGAATTCAAAAAGGAAATCGAATAAAGAAGCAAATGCAAGAGTGGCAAAATCTGTCAAAACAGACCAGCAGGTAAAGATCAATTTTTTCGAAAATCTTCTGTTGCTCAAATCAAATAGTGCAAAACTAACAAATGTTAAATAACAACCTGGGGCAGGAACACCAAAAATTACAGCTCAATCCGACATACAAAGATTTCTCACGAATTTTTACGGTGCAGCACAAAAATCTGTTTCAGGACAGCAACCTCCCCAAATATTACTTCTCTCTCATTAGAAGTTGATCTTGACACAAAAACCAAACAAAAAGGATAAGGAGAGGTTATTACCGAAGTAATAACTTCCAAGACTCAAAGAAACAAAAACAAACTGAAAGCAAAAATAAATTGGGTTGTCTCCCAAAAAGCTCTTTTTTATAGCCATTAAGATGGGCATGATAATTTTGAAGATGTTCACTTAGGAATATGAATTGAAGTGAAAGGGAGCATTAAGAAGAAAAAATAAACACGTTTTAAGTCTAACCCACTTCCTATGCAAGGGAATTTTGTAAACAAACAAGTTGTTGAAACTAGAGGCTACTTGCATAGGAAGGCAAAAGAAGTGCAACATAAAAACTTTCAGCATAAAACGAGGAAACTTGATATTATTGAGATGCATAAGAACACTTCTCCCTCTTTCATAGTAACTTTCAGTATCATGCATAAACTTAACAATATAACTATCACAAGGACCATCATAGCAATGATCACTTATTCTAACAGAAAACACAGGAATACTAGCTCTCATAACACTACTATGTGAAACAATATTAGAGGTATCCTTACAAAGGATAGTGTATCCCTCTTCTTCATATTTAGTAACAAAGTCTTTCACATTTTCTACTATAGGTTCATCAACTGTTCGTTTATCAGGTTCAACAGATTTGATTATATTTTCTTTAACCATACTAGCCATCATAGAATGTTCCTTTATCTTAACTGGGAAAGGCATTTTCTCAATGTAAGGTTTAGTTAAGACATGATTAGCAGTATAAACTCCAGTATTTATTGCAAGAACACTCTTAGCAACATCTTTATAAGGTTCATGATACCTATTCCACTTCTTTTCAGGCACTTCAATGTAGGAAGCAAAAGCCTTAAAATAAGAAGCAATAGCTTGAGAGTCTAGACCATAAGCATTTTTAATATTTTGAAAGTCATCAGTTCCCATAAAAGATTCAATGCATTCATAATCATAATTTATACCTGACTTTCTACCTTTGTCATTCTCCCATGCTTCAGCATTGTCTTGAATACGGTCCAAAAGATCCCATTTAGCTTCTTTTTCCATGCGAGTGAATGATTCAGCACAAGAAGCATCCAATAAATCCTTGTCATGTAGAGGGAGCCTTGCATAAAAGTTATTGATAATAATATTGTTGGGGAGCTCATGAATGGGACATTTGATCATTAGTAACTTCAATCTTCCCCAAGCTTGAGCTGTACTCTCTCCATCAAGAGGCCAAAAGTTGTATATTTGATTCCGATCTTTATGAATCTCACTAGGAGGATAAAACTTTGAATAAAAGAGAGGCACGATTTCCTCCCATTCCAGAGCTTGACCATTCTTCAGCAGCTTATACCATTCCTCGGCTCTTCCTTTCAGCAATAATGAGAATAACTTCTTCTTAACTTGATCTGTAGTAATTCCTGCACACTTGAACAACCCGCATAATTCGTGTATAAAGATCAAATGATCACCGGGATGGACAGTTCCATCCCCAACATAGTAGTTATCCATAACACGATCAATAATTCTTGTATGTATTTTAAAAACATCATTCTCAACAGGTGGTGGTTTATCTACTACCTTAGTAGTGGTAGTAGCATTACCAAATAAGAAACTCAGCGAATTATCCCTAACGAAAATAAAGCAACAAACAGAAGTAAACAATACTCACAGTAGAAGTTTCCTTTACCAGTTCCACTCTCCAATAGCGCTTCACTCCCCGGCAATGGTGCCAGAAAATAGACTTGATGACCCACAAGTGTAGGGGGTGTATCGCAGTATTTTCGATAAGTAAGAGTGTCGAACCCAACGAGGAGCAGAAGGTGCTGGCTAGTGGTATGGATAAGGAATTCTCTGCAAATACTTAGCAAACGGATTTTTAGGGGTTTTTGATAAAGCAAATAAACAAAGTACGAGTAAATAAAAGACAGTAGGAATAAATGCAGCTAGTGGTCCAATCCTTTATGCAGCAAAGGACAAGCCAGTTGTATTTCTTAAGATGACCAAACGTTCTCGAGGACACATGGGAAGACTGTCAAGTGCTTTCGCTTCATATAGTCAATTAATCTTCTTTAGCTTGCTAAGTGTTGTGTGGGTGAACCTGTGCTAATGTACCGACCTTCCTAGGACTAATACATACTTGTGATTATACCCCTTACAAACATCCGTAAGTACACGAAAGTAATTAAGGTAGAAACCTAACCACAGCTTTAAACTCTAAGACCCTTACGTCCCTTGTGCAATGGTTTCCTATCGGGGGTTCAGGTTTCTGTCACTCCGGCAACCCCTACGATTAGTAGCCAAATACACAATGCATTCCCCTAGGCCCATATAGGTGAAGTGTCATTTAGTCGACGTTCACATGACACCACTAGAAGAATTTCACCACAACTTAAATATCAAACTATTGAATCTTTCTCAACACAACTCCACTACTAACAACATGACTTCTCCCATGTCCTCAAGAACAAAACAAACTACTCAGAAGACATCATATGGATCATGATCAGAGATGGAATAATGATGTATAAAATCTGAACATAAATAATAATTCAATGGTTCACTCAATAGCATCAACTACAAAGAGTAATCAACACCGGGAAAGTTTGCCCTATGAACTATGCAAGATTCAACACAATTGTTACAGCAATATGGAGATGGTGATGAGGGTGCTGATGGTGATGATGGTGGTGATGATGATGATGACGATGATGATCCCGATGAAGTCTAGCTTGATGGTGGTGTTGATGTCGACGATCTCCCCTCTCCGGGAAGGAATTCCCCCAGCAGAAATCTATCTGCCGGAGAGATCTTTCTCCCTGGGTGTTTTCCGCTCTACAGAGGCGGTGAGATCTTTCTGTGGTCCCTCCCCGAGTCTTAGGGTTTCGGGAGGATAATATACGCAGAGGGGAGTGCCAGGGGTGAACCAGGGCGGCCACACCACCTGGTGGCGCGGCCCAGGGTGGCCCACGCTAGGGGGTGGTGTGAGCCCCCTGTGGCCCATCTCCAGCCCCTTTTGGCTTCCTCCGTCTTCTAGAAAAATAGGATTTTCCATGTATTTTCCCGGATTTTCTAATCTTCGCGAATTTTGCCCCCAAACAACACCTTTTCCATCAGAATCCTGACTTCAATGGTCCATGCTCCAAAAGTCATCAACCATGCAAAAACAGATGAAGTAACATAAGTATCACCTCTCAATACGAAATATATCAATGAATAACAGTGAATTATGAATAGTGATGAAAAATGGACGTATCATAGCGCAAGCTAAATACATAAGTGAGCCAATAATCTGAGAGTATCTCCATTGATCTCTAGCTGCCTTTTGATTCTTTTGAAGCAAAACACTAGGATCATAAGGTGTGGGAGAGGATTTGCAATCATCATATCTAAATCTTCTCAACACCTTCTCTACATAATGTGATTACACAAGTGTAATCCCATTATTATCATCTCTCAGTAGCTTGATGTTTAGGATAACATCAGCTTCTCCAAGATCCTTCATCTCAAAACATTGAGACAAGAAGGTTTTGACCTCATTAATCACTTTGAGACAAAAATTAGTATGTCATCAACATAGAGACATAGGACAACTCCCTCGCCCCCACCATGGCGGTAGTACACACATTTGTAGGCTTCATTTACAACAAAGCCCACAGATGTCAAAGTTCTTTCAAACTTCTCATGCCATTGCTTGGGAGCTTGTTTGAGGCCATACAAAGATTTCTTCAATTTACACACATTTGTTTCTTGACCTTCAAGTACAAAACCATCAGGTTGTTCCATGTAAATTTCCTCGTCCAACTCTCCATTTAGGAAAGCCGTCTTAACATCTATTTGATGAACGAGAAGACTGTGAGAGGCAGCCACTGATAGTAGTACTCGAATTGTGATCAATCTAGCCACAGGTGAGTAAGTATCAAAGTAATCTCCGCCTTCCTTTTGGGCATAGCCTTTAGACACAAGCCGATCTTTGTACTTTTCAATAGTACCATCAGCCCTAAGCTTCTTTTTAAATACCCATTTACATCCTACAAGGTTACACCCATATGGACGTTCAGATATCTCCCAAGTTCCATTAGCCAAGATGGAATCCATCTTGCTTTGAACTGCTTCCTTCCAGTAGTCTGCATCCATAGATGCAAAAGCTTTTGAAATAGAAGTGGGAGTATCATCCACTAGGTACACAATTGAATCATTACCAAAAGACCTTGCGGTCCTTTGTCTCTTGCTCCTTGTGGGAGCTTCATTATCACCCTCATCCGAATCTGAATTCTCATCATCTGATTGTTCATCAGTCTCTATGGGAGTTTCAGGTTCAGAAACTAGATCGTATTCCTTATTAGATATGCTAGGCATATCTCTCATAGGAAATATATCCTCAAAGAATGTAGCATCTTTTGATTCAAAAATGGTACCGACACTCATGTCGTCCATTTCAGATTTCACCACAAGAAATCTGTAAGCAATGCTATGAGAAGCATAGCCCAGAAATATACAATCCACAGTTTTAGGTCCAAGCTTACGCTTCTTGTTGATTGGCACGTTGACCTTTGCCAAACAACCCCAAGTTCGTAAGTATGAGAGTGTCAACCTTTTCTTTTCACATTCTTCAAATGGTGTAATCTCTTTATTCTTAGTTGGAACACGGTTTAGGACATGACATGAAGTCAATATAGCCTCCCCCCACCATTCCTTGGATAAACCGGCAATGTCTAACATGGCGTTAACCAAATCTATTAGAGTCCGGTTTTTCCTCTCAGCAATCCCATTGGATTCAGGGGAATTGGGAGGCGTCCTCTCATGTATAATACCATGTTCTGAACAGAATTGGGAGGCGTCTCAAGTTGATTTTCAACTTCTCCCTTATAGATTTTAAAGAAATCTAAGGCCTCATCTTTTGTTTTCAAGAGATATACATAACAGTACCTAGTAGAATCATCAATCAAAGTCATGAAATATTTCTTTCCACTAATTGTCAACACACCATTCATCTCACATAGATCTAAATGTATGAGTTCTAGAGGTGCCAAGTTTCTCTCCTCCACAGGCTTGTGAGGCTTGCGAGGCTGCTTTGCTTGCACACAAGCATGACACCTAGAGCCTTTGACAATAGTAAATTTCGGAATTAAACTCATACCAGCAAGCCGCGACATACAACCGAAATTAATATGACAAAGTCGTGAATGCCAAACATTAGTTTCATTACTAGTAGTGCAAACATGGTTCACTACATCATCACAGAAGTCTACCAATAAAAAACGGAACATCCCTCCGCATTCATAGCCTTTTCCAATAAAGGTTCCATACTTAGACAGTACAACTTTATTGGACTCAAATACCAACTTAAACCCATCTTTCAAAAGACGGGAACCACTAACGAGATTCTTCTTTATAGAAGGGACATGCTGCACATTCTTCAATTGCACGATCTTGCCCGAAGTAAACTTCAGATCTATCGTTGAAGGAAATATGCCCTGAGAGGCAATAATAAAGTTGTTATTATGTATTCCTTATATATGATAGATGTTTGTTTTACATGCTAGAATTGTATTGATTGGAAACATCAATACATGTGTGTTTAATAAACAAAAAGGGTTCCTAGTTATGCCTCTCTTATAGACTAGCTTGTTGATTAACAAGATGATCAAGGTTTCCTCATCATGGACATTAGATGTTGTTAATAACAAGGTCACACCATTGGTGGAATGATGTGATGAACTTCATCCGAAGTATAGCATTACGATCAAGTCATTATGTTTATATTGCTATAACATCATACGAAGTAATCTTTATCCTTAGACCATGAGATCATGTTAATTGCTAACACCTGAAGAGTATCTTGATAACATCAAACGCCACACCGTAACAAGGTGACTATAAAGATGGGTTCAGTACTACGAAGGTGTTATGTTGAGGCTCATGGATCAAGAGTGGAATTTGTCAATCCCGATGACGGATAGATATACTCTGGGCCCTCTCAGTGATATCACATTGAGATAGCTTGCAAGCAAGTGATGTGATCACTAGAATGTTATATCACGGGAACGAGAAAAGAGCGCATGTCGGTAACGAGATCAAACTAGGTATTTGGATGCCGATGATCGAATCTCGGACATGTAATATATCGCGAGACAAAGGGATTTAGTTACAAGCGTTAAAGGTTCTCACGATCAAAGAAGTCATCGTTAAATATGCAGGAGTCAGTATGGATCTCCAGGTCCCGCTTCTGACTATTGATCTGAGAGGAGTCTCAATCATGTCTGCATTATTCGCGCACCGTAGGGTGACACACTTAAGAGTTACCGAACACCATTTTGGAGCACATATGTTTCAGACGAAAGAATTGCAAAGTGCATGAATTGTTTCGATAGAAACCGGAAATTGTTTCGGGTGAAATTGCAGAAAGTGGTTCTGCATGTGATATTGAAATATTGCAAGGGGCTATATGTGAATCTTTGTTAATTAAAGTAATTAAAAAAATTCTGAATAAACTTAATAAAAAGAGTTTTATTAAATGAGAGAGCATTGAATTTGGAGAAATTTAATGCATTTAAAGTGGAGACTTTAAAAGGGAATGTGAAGAGGCATTTTAATGTGGAGGGGTTACCACCACATGAATGGGGGAGGTGAGGGGTCACCCCCCCATGCGCCGGCCATGGAGAGAGGGGGCACCCCCCTCCTCCTATAAAAGGCCACTCATTCCCTCCTTCATCCTCACACCTCCTTGTGAAGGATCTCTCTCCCCCTCTAGAATTATTCCCCCATGGTCTCGAATTAGCGAGATACATGTTCCTGGTGGCATTTCGTCTCGAAGGAGTTGTTGCTTCCGCTAGATCTCTAGAGTGAGGAGGTGGAGGTTGTCCGGTGGCTTGAACGTGTGTGCGAGTATGGATGCGCTGCTGAGTTGCGGCGCTCGGACTTCCTCATGATTTTGAGATCGGCAAGTGTACGACTACATCAACCACAAGTTCCTACTCGTTAACAAAACTCGTTGTCTTCGAGGGTAAGTTCTCGTTGGATGTATGTCCACCCGTTGCTTTGTACCTAGTAGATAGATCTTGGCGTGTAGTTCTCATTGTAGGAATTTTTTTGTGTTCTATGCTGTGGACCCAACAGTGGTACCAGAGCCTGATCTATGCGTAGGTGCTTTGCACGAGTAGTACACATATGTTTATATGTGGGAGATGATGATCATGTTATTGCATCTTCTATGTATTTTGGATATTGGTGGCATAGTGGGATGAAGCGGCCTGGACCAACCTTACATGTCATCGTACATGAGACCGGTTCCACGACTGACATGCAACTTGTTTTGCATAAGTGGCTGGCGGGTGTCTGTCTCTCCTACTATAGTCAATATCTAATTTACAACGAGTTGCTAATAACTTAGTTATCCTCGTTGTGGTTCATGTTCGTAGGTGAGAACGGTTCTATCTCCGAAAGCGCTAAGCCACGTAAAACTTGCAATTGATAAATTAGAGGCGTCTAGTTTAGATCATTGCTGGGCTAGTGTATTGATATGGTATTGTTGTAAGTAGATGTATGATAGATACTCTTACAACACACTCAACGTGTAAGTTCCATAGACCTTGGCCTTACACACAAAGGAATGATAGAGATCATACCACGATGCAAGTGATAGAGATCAAATGCATGGACCATATCATCTCACTTTACACATTAGATGTTAGCATCTTATAATGCTAGTTTGGCGCTTTCTGTAGCATTGTAAGATGATCCCTCATTTAGATATCAAGATAAAAATGTGTTCTTCCTTAAGTATGCACCGTTCTGTGGATCGTGTTTCATGACATCACGTGATGATCGGGTGTACTCGAATCTACTCTTTCATAGGCACGGGTGTAAGAAAGTTTTACACATGTGAATACTAAGGTTCTTATTTGGCGAGCCTAGCATGTACATACATGGCCTCGGAACACGTACCGAAAGGTTAAGCATGAGTCATATAGTTGATATGATGCCCATATAGATGCTCACCTTTGAAGCTACATCAACTCACGTGATGATCGGACTTGGTGTAGTGGATTTGGTTCATGTAATCACCAAAAGGACACGAGGGATGTCGTTTTTGAGTGGGAGTTCATTAGTAATTTGGATTAGTTGAACTCACTCTATCATAAACTTAGTCTAAATAAATTTTACAAATTCTGTTGTAGATGGCATCACCTGCTTTTAATTTCAATGTGTTCATGGAGAAAGAGAAACTTGCTGCGAATGGTAGCAACTTCACCAACTGGGCTATGAATTTGAGGATTCTCCTCACTGCTGCACAAAAGCAATATGTGCTAGATGCGCCGCTAGGCCCCCCACCAGCTCCTAATTCCCCTAACGAGGAAAAGAATGTCTATGTGACTCGTCAGGAGGACCACAACTTAGTTCATTGCGGCATACTGTATGGGCTAGAGCCAGAACTTCGAAAGCGTTTCGAAAATGACAATGCCTTTGATACCATGGGAGAATTGAAAATGGTTTTCGATACTCGTGCTTCCATAGAGAGTTATAATGCTTCTAAAAAGTTCTTCAGCTGCAAAATGGAGGAAAACAGCTCCGTTAGTGAGCACGTACTCAAAATGTCTGGGTACACCGATAAGCTTGTGTCCTTGGGAATAATGATTCCCAATGACTTAGGCATACATCGTGTTCTCCAATCTCTGCCACCTAGCTACAAGAGCTTCGTGATGAACTATAATGTGCAGGGCATGAAGAAGACTCTTCCCGAGCTTCTGTCAATGCTTCAGACTGCAGAAGTGGAGATTAGGAAA
This sequence comes from Avena eriantha, assembly GCA_910589775.1. Taxonomy (NCBI): domain Eukaryota; kingdom Viridiplantae; phylum Streptophyta; class Magnoliopsida; order Poales; family Poaceae; genus Avena; species Avena eriantha. The sequence continues at coordinate 21,523,435 of OU342744.1, read as the reverse complement.
GAACATCAAGTGTTGATGATCAATACGACCACCGGTTTCAAGAAAGACAAGAAAGGCAAGCACAAGGGAAATAAGGGTGGCAAATCTGTTGCCGCGCCTGAAAAGAAACCCCGAGCTGGCCCTAAGTCTGACACTGAGTGTTACTATTGCAAGGGGAGTGGCCATTGGAAGCGCAACTGCCCCAAGTATTTGGCAGACAAGAAGTCCGGCAAGGCAAACAAAGGTATATGTGAAATAAATGTTGTTGATGTGTACTTGACTAGTACTCGCAGTAGCACCTGGGTGTTTGATACGGGATCGGTTGCTAATATATGTAACTCAGTTCAGGGGCTACGGAACAAGCGACAACTAGCAAGGGATGAGGTCAGGATGCCCGTCGGCAATGGATCAAAAGTTGATGTGATCGCCATCGGGACGCTACCTCTCCATATGCCATCGGGATTAGTTATAAACCTAAATAATTGTTATTTGGTGCCTGCACTGAGCATGAACATTGTATCCGGATCTTGTTTGATGCAAAGTGGTCATTCCTTTAAATCTGAAAACAATGGTTGTTCGATTTATAAGAATGATATCTTTTATGGTCATGCACCTATGTTGAATGGTTTATTTTTGATGGATCTCGATAGTAATATTACGCACATTCATAATGTTAATGCTAAAAAGATTAAACTTGATGATGATATATCTGCATATATGTGGCACTGCCGTCTAGGTCATATTGGTGTGAAACGCATGAAGAAACTCCATTCTGATGGACTTTTGGAATCACTTGATTTTGAATCATTTGATACATGTGAGCCATGTCTTATGGGCAAGATGACTAGAACGCCGTTTTCCGGTTCAATGGAACGGGCGAGAGATTTATTGGAAATCATACATACTGATGTGTGTGGACCAATGAGTGTGTCGGCGCGAGGTGGATATCGTTATTTTGTTACTTTCACGGATGATTTGAGTAGATACAGGTATATCTATTTGATGAAACACAAGTCTGAAAGTTTTGAAAAGTTCAAGGAATTTCAGAATGAAGTGGAAAATCATCGTAATAGAAAGATCAAATTTCTATGGTCCGACCATGGAGGAGAGTATCTAAGTTACGAGTTTACGAGTTTAGCACACACATGAAAGAGTGTGAAATAGTTTCACAACTCACGCCTGCCAGAACACCACAACGTAATGGTGTGTCGGAACGTCATAATCGTACTTTATTGGATATGGTTCGATCTATGATGTCTCTGACTGACTTTCCACTGTCATTTTGGGGTTATGCACTGGAAACAGCTGCATTCACTTTAAATCGGGCACCATCTAAAACCGTTGAAACGACACCGTATGAATTATGGTTTGGAAACAAACCTAAGTTGTCATTTCTTAAAGTTTGGGGATGCGATGTTTATGTGAAGAAACTTCAGCCGGATAAACTCGAACCCAAAGCGGAAAAATGCATCTTCATAGGATACCCTAAGGAAACGATTGGGTATACCTTCTATCACAGATCCGAGGGCAAGGTTTTCGTTGCCAAGAATGGATCCTTTCTTGAGAAGGAGTTTCTTGCGAAAGGTGTGAGTACTCGGAAGGTAGAACTCAAAGAGGTTATTGAACCTTCTCTTCATGAAATGGCGAGTAGCACAGCACCAGAAGTTGTTTCGGAGTTGACTTCACCTAATGAAGAGAGAGCTAATGATATTGATCATGAAACTCCGAAAGAGGACACTACCGAACCTCGCAGGTCAAGCAGGACACGTGCAGCTCCTGAACTATACGGAAATCATGTTGTGAATTTCATGGTTGATGAAATGGATGACCCTGCGACGTATGAAGAAGCGATGATGAGCCCGGATTCCAACAAATGGCTAGAAGACATGAAATCCTAGATGGAATCCATGTACGAGAACCAAGTTTGGACCTTGGTGGACTTACCTCACGATCTAAAGGCCATTGAGAATAAATGGATTTTCAAAAGAAAAACTGATGATGATGGTAATGTGACCATCTATAAGGCTTGACTTGTCGCAAAGGGGTTTCGACAAATTCAAGGAGTTGACTACGATGCGACATTCTCTCCCGTAGCGATGCTTAAGTCGGTTAGGATTATGTTAGCAATTACTGCATATTTCGATTATGAAATATGGCAGATGGATGTCAAAACTGCGTTCCTCAATGGTAATATTGAGAAAGAGTTGTATATGATACAACCTAAGGGTTTTTTTCGATCCTAAGGATGCTAATAAGGTACGCAAACTTCAGCGATCCATCTATGGACTGAAGCAAGCATCCCGGAGTTGGAATTTCCGCTTTGATGAGGTGATCAAAGAGTTTGGATTTGTCCAAACTTATGGAGAGGCTTGTATTTACAAGAAAGTGAGTGGGAGCAATGTGGCATTTCTGGTATTATATGTTGATGACATATTATTGATTGGAAATGATATAGATCTTTTAAACAGTGTTAAAAGTTATTTAAACAACAAATTTTCGATGAAAGACCTTGGTGAAGAGTCATATATATTAGGCATTAAAATCTATAGAGATAGATCAAGGCGCCTAATTGGGCTATCGTAGAGTACATACCTTGATAAGATATTAAAGAAGTTTAATATGGACAGAAGTAAGAAGGGGTTCTTACCTATGTTGCAAGGCAAGACATTGAGTAAGACTCAAAGTCTGGCTACGGCGGAAGAAAGAGAGATGATGGATAAGATCCCCTATGCCTCCGCCATAGGCTCTATTATGTATGCCATGCTATGTACAAGACCGGATGTGGCACATGCTATTAGTTTCACTAGTAGGTACCAATCTGATCCAGGTTCGGAACACTGGATAGCTGTCAAGAACATCCTCAAGTACTTGAGAAGAACTAGGGATATGTTTCTTATATACGGAGGTGAAGAAGAGCTAGTCGCTAAGTGTTATGTCGATGCTAGCTTTGACACCGACCCGGATGACTCTAAGTCTCAATTCGTATACGTATTTCTCTTGAACGGAACAACAGTTAGTTGGAGGAGTTCCAAACAACTTGTGGTGGCTGGATCAACGACGGAGGCGGAATATGTTGCTGCTTCAGAAGCGGCGCAGGAAGCGGTTTGGATGAAAGAGTTCATTACGGAACTAGGTGTGGTTCCTAGTGCATTGGACCCGATGGTGATCTATTGTGACAACAATGGAGCCATAGCCAACGCAAAGGAACCGAGGTCTCACAAGAATTCCAAGCATATTAAGCGCCGGTTTCACTCCATCCGCGAGCATGTCAAGGATGGAGATATAAAGATTTGTAAAGTACACACGGACCTAAATGTAGCTGATCCGTTGACTAAAGCTCTCCCTAGGGAAAAACATGGTCAACACCAGAACTCCATGGGTGTTAGATTTATCACTATGTGAACTAGATTATTGTCTCTAGTGCAAGTAGGAGACTGAAGGAAATATGCCCTGAGAGGCAATAATAAAGTTGTTATTATGTTTTCCTTATATATGATAGATGTTTATTTTACATGCTAGAATTGTATTGATCGGAAACATCAATACATGTGTGTTTAATCAACAAAAAGGGTTCCTAGTTATGCCTATCTTATAGACTAGCTTGTTGATTAACAAGATGATCAAGGTTTCCTGATCATGGACATTGGATGTTGTTAATAACAAGGTCACACCATTGGTGGAATGATGTGATGAACATTCATCCGAAGTATAGCATTACGATCAAGTCATTATGTTTATATTGCTATAACATCATACGAAGTAATATTTATCCTTAGACCATGAGATCATGTTAATTGCTAACACCTGAAGAGTATCTTGATAACATCAAACGCCACACCGTAACAGGGTGACTATAAAGATGGGTTCAGTACTACGAAGGTGTTATGTTGAGGCTCATGGATCAAGAGTGGAATTTGTCAATCCGATGACGGATAGATATACTCTGGGCCCTCTCGGTGATATCACATTGAGATAGCTTGCAAGCAAGTGATGTGATCACTAGAATGTTATATCACGGGAACGAGAAAAGAGCGCATGTCGGTAACGAGATAAAACTAGGTATTTGGATGCCGTTGATCGAATCTCGGACATGTAATATATCGCGAGACAAAGGGATTTAGTTACAAGCGTTAAAGGTTCTCACGATCAAAGAATTCATCGTTGAATATGCATGAGTCAGTATGGATCTCAAGGTCCTGCTTCTGACTATTGATCTGAGAGGAGTCTCAATCATGTCTGCATTATTCGCAAACCATATGGTGACACACTTAAGAGTTACTGGACACCATTTTGGAGCACATATGTTTCAGACGAAAGAATTGCAAAGCGCAGGAATTGTTTCGATAGAAACCATAAATTGTTTCGGGTGAAATTGCAGAAATTGGTTCTGCATGTGATATTGAAATATTGCAAGGGGCTATATGTGAATGTTTGTTAATTAAAGTAATTAACAAAATTCTGAATAAATTTAATAAAAGAGTTTTATTAAATGAGACAGCATTAAACTTGGAGAATTTTAATGCATTTAAAGTGGAGACTTTAAAAGGGAATGCGAAGAGGCATTTTAAAGTGGAGGGGTTAACACCACATGAATGGGGGAGGTTATGGGTCACCCCCATGCACCGGCCATGGAGAGGAGGGGCACCCCCTCCTCCTATAAAAGGCCACCCACTCCCTCCTTCATCCTTACACCTCCTTGTGAAGGATCTCTCCCCCCCTCTAGAATTATTCCCCCATGGTCTCGGATTAGCGAGATACATGTTCCCGGTGGCATTTCATCTAGAAGGAGTTAATGCTTCCGCTGGATCGCTGGAGCGAGGAGGTGGAGGTTGTCCGGTGGCTTGAACGTGTGTGCGAGTACGGATGCGCTGCTGAGTTGTGGCGTGATTACCCACAAGTATAGGGGGTGTATCACAGTATTTTCGATAAGTAAGAGTGTCGAACCCAACGAGGAGCCGAAGGTGTTGGCTAGTGGTATGGATCAGGAATTCTCTGCAAATACTTAGCAAACGGATTTTTAGGGTTTTTTGATAAAGTAAGTAAACAAAGTACGAGTAAATAAAAGACAGTAGGAATAAATGCAGCTAGTGGCCCAATCCTTTATGCAGCAAAGGACAAGCCGGTTGTATTTCTTAAGATGACCAAACGTTCTCGAGGACACATGGGAAGACTGTCAAGTGCTTTCGCTTCATATAGTCGATTAATCTTCTTTAGCTTGCTAAGTGTTGTGTGGGTGAACCTGTGCTAATATACCGCCCCATCCAAGACTAAAACATACTTGTGATTATACGCCTTGCAAACATCCGTAAGTACAAGAAAGTAATTAAGGTAGAAACCTAACCACAGCTTTAAACTTTAAGACCCTTACGTCCCTTGTGCAATGGTTTCCTAACAGGGGTTCAGGTTTCTATCACTCCGGCAACCCCTACGATTAGTAGCCAAATACACAATGCATTCCCCTAGGCCCTTATATGTGAAGTTTCATGTAGTCGACGTTCACATGACACCACTAGAAGAAGTACACCACAACTTAAATAACAATCTATTCAATATTTTGTTGGAGATATGCCCAAGAGGCAATAATAAAAGTGGTTATTATTATATCTTTGTGTTTATGATGTATGTTTACATCCCATGCTATAATTGTATTATAAGGAAACACTAATACATGTGTGTTTTGTAAACATAAAAGAGTCCCTAGTAAGCCTCTTGTTGAACTAGCTTGTTGATTAATTGATGATCATGGTTTCCTGATCATGGACATTGGATGTGATTAATAACAAGGTTATATCATTAGGAGAATGATGTGATGGACACACACCCATAGTAAGCGTAGCATAAGATCAAGTCATTAAGTTCGTAGTGCTATAAGCTTTCAAATGCATAGTAACCTAATCCTTCGACCATGAGGTTATGTTAATCACCATCACCGGATGGATACTTTGATGACATCAAACACCGCTTCGTAACTGGGTGGTTATAAAGGTGTCATTGGGTATTCTGAAAGTATGTGTTGAAGCGCATGGACCAAGATTGGGATTTGTCCATCCATATGACGGATAGATATGCTCTGGGCCCTCTCGGTGGAATGTCATCTAGTTAGCTTGCAAGCATGTGACAGGGTCACAAGGGATGACATGACATGGAACGAGTAAAGAGTACTTATCAGTAACGAGGTAGAACTAGGTATGGAGATACCGATGATCAAACCACGGATAAGTAGAGTATCGCGTGACAAAGGGAATTGGTTTCGTATGTTAATGGTTCCGTGGAGAAGATCTACTACCTCCGCTGCTCGCTGGAACGAGGAGAGGAAGGTCTACTTCGACTACACACGTGTGACCGACTGCGGAAGCGCTGCCGGAACGCGGCGCCGGAAGGATCGTCCACTCGATCTTGAGATCGGCAAGTGATCGACTACATCAACCACGAGATCCAATCTCGTAACGCTTTCGGATCTACAAGGGTTAGTACAGATCTATCTCGTTGCACATGTCTAATAGATTAGATCTTGGCTTTTATCTAGATTAGATCTGGGTTTTTGTTCGTTCTTGCGGTAGAATTTTTTTATTTTCCCTGCTACGAACCCATCATCTTTCTCAACACAACTCCACTACTAACAACAAGACTTCTCCCATGTCCTCAACAACAAAACAAACTACTCACAAGACATCATATGGATCATGATAAGAGATGGAATAATGAAGTATAACAATCTGAACATAAACAATAATTCAATGGTTCACTCAATAGCATCAACTACAAGGAGTAATCAACACCGGGAAAGTTTCCCCTATGAACTATGCAAGATTCAACCAATTGTTACAGCAATATGGAGATGGTGATGAGGGTGCTGATGGTGATGATGCTAGTGATGATGATGATGATGATGATCCCGATGAAGTCCAGCTTGATGGTGGTGTTGATGGCGACGATCTCCCCTCTCCGGGAAGGAATTCCCCCAGCAGAAATCTGTTTGCCAGAGAGATCTTTCTCTATCGGTGTTTTCTGCCCCGCAGAGGCGGCGGAATCTTTCTGTGGTCGCTCCCCGAGTCTTAGGGTTTCGGGAGGATGATATACGCCAGAGGGGAGAGGCTGGAGTGGGCCAGGGCGGCCACCACCTCCAGGCGCGGCCTAGGCCTGCCCGTGCCATGGGATGGTGTGGGCCCCCTGTGGCCCACCTCCACTCCATCTTCTGGCATCCTTAGTCTTCTGGAAAAATAGGATTTTCCGTATATTTTCCCAGATTTTCTGATCTTCGCGAATTTTGCCTCTAAACAACACATTTTTCATCAGAATCCTGACTGCAGCGGTCCATGCTCCAAAAGTCATCAACCATGCAAAAATAGATGAAATAACATAAGTATTACCTCTCAATACGAAATTTATCAATGAATAATAGTAAATTAAGACATAGAATAGTGATGCAAAATGGACGTATCATGGCGCTCGGTCTTCCTCACGATCTTGAGATCGGCAAGTGTACGACTACATCAACCACGAGTTCCTACTCGTTAACAAAACTCGTAGTCTTCGAGGGTAATTTCTCGTTGGATGTATGTCCACCCATTGCTTTGTACCTAGTAGATAGATCTTGGCGTGTAGTTCTCATCGTAGGAAATTTTTTGTTTTCTATGCTGCGGACCCAACAACCGTGCCAGCACCAAGAACAGTAGCATGTAACCCATTCCCCATCATGACTGAGGAATCTCGAGCCTGATAAGAGGTGAACATGGAAATGTTCGCACACACATGGACATTGGCCCGTATCAACCCACCATTCCGTGGGTTGAAATACTGAAAGAATAGTAGGTAATAAATTACCGTACCCAGAACCTGAAGTTCCTGCATCAGTATTGCCAATGACCATGTTGACAGATTTAGAACTCTGTCCATCCAGACCCTTCTTGCCTTTCTTCTGTGGACAACGATGAGCCCAATGGCCAATCTCGCCACACACCCAGCAAGGTTCTTTCTTTTCCTTCTTCTGCCCCTTCTTCTTCCTGAAGTTGGTAGTCTGGCAGACTTTGTTATTTCCCTTGGACTTGTGGGCATTTTTCTGCACCATACTGGCAACAGAATGTCCCTTGGTTCCACTAGTGTGTTTATCTTTTGCCCTCGCCTTCTCTTCAACATCCAGAGAACCAATTAGGTACTCAACAGAGAGCTCATGCCTCTGATGTTTCAGAGAAGTGGCAAAGTTTCTCCATGAAGGGGGAAGCTTAGCAACAATGCATCCTGCGACAAACTTGTCCGGAAGCACACACTTGAGGAGTTCGAGTTCCTTTGCCATGATCTGTAGCTCATGAGCTTGTTCTACTATAGATCGGTTTTCAACCATCTTGTAGTCATTGAACTGCTCCATAGCATACAGCTCACCACCGGCATCGGCATCACCGAACTTAGCGTCCAGCGCATCCCACAGTTCCTTGGCATCACGGATATGCAAATATGCATCAACCAACTTGTCTCCAAGCACACTGAGTATAGAGCCCATGAAAAGTACAATGGCCTCCCTGAACGCTCTCTCTTCCTCGAGAGTAAGCGGACCTCTGGGAGTGCCATCTGCAACCATTTATATGCCCATTACAGTGAGCCACAAGAGGGTTTTCCCTTGCCATCTCTTAAAATTAGCACCCGTAAAAGGGCTCGGTTTCAGTGACGCAGCAAAGGCAGATGACGAAAATTGCCTAAATAAATAAGGTTTTTGGATTGTTGGAATATTGGGCAATTTCCCCATGAGATTAATTACCGAAATCAATATTATGTAAGCACTAGCAGATCTAAACACATGCAGCCAAAAAACCACATCTAATAGATCTAAAAATCTAGTAAAAACTAGTGCATACAAAGAGAAGAGTAGCACGTACAGGTTGACCGGGAAGGTCATCACCGCAACAGCACCTTGGGCATTGTTGTTGTCGCCCATGGTGCTGATGATGTCGTCAGTTGATGAAGAAGAACACGAACGGAGGCGAGCAGTCGCGCTGAGACGCTCCCCAAAAACCTTATTGCCCGTCTCCCGGTGCAAGATCTCAACGGACAGGGTTTCGGAGGCCTGCTCTCCCGGACATCAGTGCACGTAGCTGACACGATGGGGAAGCCTAGGAGCAGCGCAGCAAGAGGAACACACAACGAGAGAGACTGAGAAAAGAACTGGATCCGTCTAGATCTGTCTGTCTCTCGTTCTATAGCCTGGGAGGTGAGCGGACCGAGCCGCCACGCGTTGGAAGACAAGGACACGCGTCAAACATGCACACGAATGTTGACACGTACCCAACAGCTGGTGCACCAAGCAAAATTTAGTCTTCCATAAAACGAGTTTCTAACTCGAACTCGATTCACGCGAGGTGGGCGGCGAAGGAGGAGTGCGCGTTGACTCCTTCTCTTCTCACTCACTTAGTGGGAGTGAAACAGCTCACCTTATAAGCTGGTCCAAGTCTCTCCCAACTAGCAATGTGGGACTAAACTTTGTTTCCCACAGAGCTCCCAATCTATCATAGTAGATGAGCCTTGAGATTTTATAATTTTTTAGACTAGATGGGCTTCCTACATGGGCCGCAGCCCATATAAATCTAACACCATCTTGTAAAATCTATGTTTATGTTCTTTGAATTTGTTTTCGACTAAGTTCTTTTGGGATGGCATTTGGGGCTGCCAATGTGTGGACGGCCCATCATAAATTGCTGGCGGTTTGAGCCGGCGCCACAAAGCGGTTGCTGAAGCATACGCTAGCGGTATCCTGTTTACTCTACTGATTTTCGGTATTGTGAAAGTTCCATGCATGATGCATACATAGTTACACCAACAATAAATTCTTAGCCACTGTATATCCCCAAGGTGTTGTCAGCTCGCCATGATTGATACGACACGTACTTTTCAGTTTTCTCTAGCTAGACCTAAGCTAGTTAGTAGACTATACACATTGCATCCGTTCATAGTCATGACAAACCAAACAAAGTGGGATTGCAGGATAAGAGTATGTATTAAGTTAGGCAGGATACTGAACGGCCAGTTTTCTGTGCTTGAGTGGAACCGAAGCAACGAAAAAAAATCATAAATACTACCTGTTGTTTTTGGCCTTTTCCTTTTTTGTCTGTTCCTTATTTCTCTCTGTCTGACGAAGTAAAGCACATGTGCCAAAACTGCAGCCGGAGAAAAGAACCATAATGGCCCTTCGAATTTCATATGAATTCTTTCCGTTGTATTTTTTTTAAGTGATAACATTTGGGAAGAGAGATGGATCGCCGAATTTTCTCCTCGCCTCTTTGATTCACAAGATTCCAAACACACAATTTAGAAAGAAGTAAGTTTGAAAAAATGACTTTTATTGAATCATATGGATTTATATAAGTATAGCTACAAGAGATAGAATTAAGTAAATGGAGTTTGACACACCACAAAATAAAAAACGAAATTGTTGTGAGAGCTAGGTTTTGACACACCACAAAAAAAGACTTAAGTAAATGGAGTTTGTTTATTTTCTTGCCTTTGTTTGATGAACATTTTGAAATGTTTGTTTAATTTCATGAATTTGTATTAAATGTGAATGTTCAATTATGTATTTGCTATATTGAACATGTTTAAAATAATTGTTGCTTTGATAAAAAAATGATTTTTTTGTATGCCCGCCCCCCCAATCGTGAAACAGTCCGGCGCCCCGCCATACGACCCAAAATCGGGCCGCACAGGACGTCGTATGGGGGGGGGGAGTGGAGATGCGGATATTTTTACAGAAACATATAGTGTAAGAATCTTTTAGGGAAAAGACCTAATGATTTTATCCAATCTTACATCTTTTGAGAGTCTTGTGGTAATCATACATTCCAAGAAATCCCACAAGACCACTCCCAATGCTATAGTACCGTCTCTCAGCACAACCATCGGATTTTTGCCTACATGTCACATAAATAAGGGGAGAGAGAGGAGAGGATGAAACTCTATAATCTTAGATATGGTCTCTTCACGAGATCACCATGGATCATTAAGTATTATGTTATTATACATTTAGATTCAAGCAATATAAAATAAAGGTGCAGTATACAATAATAAATAAATAATGTGAATTGTAGTAGTTGACTTTAAAAGTTTCCTACAACATCCACAAGTAAGTGTAATTTTGAGTCTTGTCCAAATATTTTGATTTTATGTCAAAAAATATTGCTACAATTTTCTATGATGACAGTTAAACTTAAAAAGTGTAACTAGAGAGAAAACCTATACTCCCTCCGATCCAAATTAATGTTCTCACATTTGTCTAGATTCACATGTATCTAGTCATGTTTTAGTGCTAGATACATCCGAATCTAGCTAAATCTGAGAACATTAATTCGGATCGGAGGGAGCACTACACTTATTTGTGGATGGAGTGAGTATTCCGTAGGAGAGCGCTTAGAGCAAAGGCCTTGGCCGGGAGAGGCATCAGTCTCATTCACACACACACACACAAAACTGGCAATGCAACTTTGTTTAGCAAAAGAGACATACAAATCTGGCTGGCTAGCTAGCTGGAGATCATGTGGTGAATTCTTGCCGCCTCTCTGCCTCCCTTTATCTGACCACCTGACTTGGGTACTACTCCCCCCATATTCCTTTCTAGCACCACAAATTTCAAGGGCCCCCATGCCTCATATATACATGCCAATCAGTACTTCGGTTCATGCCATTCAGAGACCCATTGAGCTAATTATGATCAAGAAGCACCCCATAATCCTCCTAGCTCTCGTCTTGTCCATTCAACATGGTAATTAGTGATCACTATAGGACTACAAGTGCACATCCATTATTTACTCTCTAATCTTCTACATCTCCAATCCATATTAGTTGTCACTGATTTAATACAACTTTATACTAAATCCTCGATAACTAATATGGCCCGAAGGGAGTATTATCTTGTCCTCCTATCCTTTAATGTATAATGCATTGTCTTCCATTTTGTGCAGTTATATATGTAGTGTTTCCAATTTCGTTTCAATTTTTACACAATATTTCCATCTTTGTTCTCATTCGTGCATGTGAAGCAGATTGGGCATATGGCGCCTCAGGAACAAGAGAATGGGAGTACCCAAACCTTGTGAGCTCGCCGCCATTGCCACCGTACGAAGACGTGATAGGAGGCGGGGCTCCAGATCCGGCACACGACGTTACGCGGCCGCCTTACTGCGCGTACCCTCCCCCTGCCAATCCCACCCCACAGGCGGCGCCGCCGTCGATCCCCTCTCCACCCGGTGTGCTGCCACCGTCCCCAGCACCGGCAGGAAGCCCGCTAGGCAACGCGCCCGCGAGCCCCGGCGCGCCCCCTCCAGCTGGTGCTCCTACGGCTACGGGGGGAAGCCCTACAGACGGCACGGAGCCGCCGGATGCGCATGCAGGGCTGTGGTGCGTGGCGAACCCGACGGTGGAGAGCGTGTACGTTCAGGCGGCGATGGACTACGCCTGCGGCTCCGGCGCCGACTGCGGCATGGCTGCGCCCGGAGGACCGTGCTACCTGCCGGACACGCTGATGGCGCACGCCTCCTTCGCCTTCAATAGCTACTGGCAGCGCACCAAGGCCGACGGCGGCACCTGCGACTTCGCCGGCTCCGCTATGCTCATCACCAAAGACCCCAGTAAGTTTTTTTAAGGGGAAATGAACAACTAGTATTAACGATGTCAAGGTTCCTTGGGCTTAAGGCCGACAGGTTATGTCGGCCCATCGAAAGGCCCGGCCTAACTTTGTCAGATGGCCCATGAACATTCCATTCAAATAAGAACAGGCGGAAAAGCTTGTCTCTGTTTCATCTTCATTTTTTGTTGTGCTATTGCCATTTTGACATGGTTTTTTTTGGATTTTTTCTTATCTTGAGTTTTTTCTCTCTGTAGGTTACAGTGAGTGCCGGTATGTTTACATGTGATTGGAACGGAGCTCTTCGGAGAAATATACATGTTTCCCAATACGGTCGTGCAACAACTGATCTTTCACGATTTCACGCCCATCTTCTACATGATGTAAAAAAATATCATTCCGCAAAAAAAAAATACGGTCGTGCAACTGAACTGATCTTTTACGATTTCACGCCCATCTTCTACATGATGTAAAAAAATCATTTTTTGAATAGCTGAATAACCTAGAATGTAATGGACATATGGACATTTGGGCCTCACGCAGATTATTTTGCTATTTGTCCCCATGTATTAATGAAATACAGGATTTTGTTCAAAAATTAATGCGATTGCTATAAATTTGGGCTGTGACTTGTTTTCCGAAACAACATAATGATTTAGTTTTTCCTAGATTATGATGCTCCAACAACGTTCGTATATGGCACATGACTGAGGTGATTATCTCGAAAACTGATAAAGACACAATATAACCACAACAGAGGCACCTAAGGAAAATCTAATATTGTTAGTCTCCATGGCTAACAATGTGAAAAGAAAAGAAAAGAAACATCCTGAACCGGTACCAGGGGAGAGGCTCCCCGAGAGGCGGCGGCAAAAACAATCTAGGGTTTCTTCCCTCCGCCGGTGACGCCACCGGCCCGTCCCGTCTCCAGCACCTTAGGGTCTTGGAGGCATGGTGGACCACGGCCCCTCGCCGACGGGAGGTCTTAATATTTTATTTAGACTATTTTCAGTGTCTTTTTAGGATGTTAAGGTTGTGGCTACATCCTGAAGTCAGAATAAGGTCATCCCCCGTTCTATCCTCGCTCCGGTGGTGCATCTAGCATCGGCGGAGGGCGTGTGGAGTCGTGTGTTTGACGGATCCCGAGGGATCTAATCGTTTTTCGTATTCGTTGGTGTGTTTGAGGTCAGTCTCTTTCGATCTACGTTGGTCATCTTCGGCGATGGTTGTTGCTTTGGTGCGTTAGTCCTTTGGGGCCTTAGCACGACGACCTTCCGTCCGTCCTACAACAAGCTCTACTACGACAAATTTTGCCCGGCTCTGGTGATGGAGGGGCAAGGATGGCGGTGCACCTTCGACTCGTGCCAGTGTTTGTAGTCGCTGCTAGGCGGTCCATTGATCTATTTGTAATTTTTATTACTTTTAGGACTCTTTGTACTGCTATTGATGATAATTAATAGACCGGGTAAAAAAACATAGTCTCCATGATGATGTCGAATGAGGGAGGAAAGGAATCAGCAATTGCTCTTCTTCATCACGTGAAGGAATTAAGGACATTATAACCGAGCACTCTTCCAGCCCTCTCACGCCTTCCACATTTCAGTCCATCCAATATCCATTCTAGATGCTTTTATCTGTCCGATTCGTTTTGGCACCGTAGTGGGCTGGATGTCCTGGAGGGCAGCTTCTCTCGTCGTCAAATATGTGCTTCCTGGTTAACTGGGCCTCATAATCGGACTTATGTGGTTAACTGCCAACTGGGTAATCTGGGCTTCTGGTGACGCTTCAGTCCACCAAATAAATGGATAGACAATGAAGGGGCAAGGTGAAAGTGGAGTCGTTCCCTTCTCTGACGAAGTGACGATCGAGTTCTCCTTCCCGAGTCCCGACCTCTTCTTCTCTATAAAAATGTCCACTGGCAAACCTGCAGCATTGCCTCTCCTCCACCTTCCTCCACGAACTTGCCTCTCGTTGTTGTCCTCCACTTTTAGGTCCCTATTTATGCCGCCAAGATTCCGCCAGGCTCCATGAACTCTGTGAAAACCTAGCCGACGGATAGGCGAGGGGCCTTCATCCAACATCAGTGCCATATGTCGAAGAGGGCAACCACCCGAGAGCATCAATCCTCTGCCTCGACACTCGTGAACCGGCGAGAGGACGGTAGGGCGAGTCAATCTGGCATCGGCGACCTATTCTGTCATCTAAAACTGCAGCCACTGCGCTATGTTCCGTGTCCATTGTTTTACTTTTTTGTCTTTCAAGAATGTTTGTTTAACTTGTTATATACTGAAAACCTATACCATTTGCAGTATGGTCATGGTGTTATGTGCTACCCGATGGTTGAAGCAAAGAAGATCCGTATAGGTTGAACTTTGGTGTAGGAGATTCATGTAAAAGAACGATGCTTATTCCTGGTAGTAGTGAAGGATTAACACGTGATAATTCAGCTTGGATGCTGTCTTATGACAGCAACAAAACTATTCTGAACGATGCATTCTATCAGCATTCATGGAAATATTTCTGAAGGTAATAATCTACTCCCTCCGTTTCAAAATATAAGATGTTTTAGCTTTGTGAATGAAGTGTATCTAAACTTGTTTTCGTGTCTAGGTTCATCTAGTTTTGGAGTGAACCTAGAACTAAAAAGGGTCTAGATACACTCCCTTCATAAAACTAAAACATCTTATATTGTGAAACGGAGGGAGTATATTTTTTTGACCTGATTGGTGTTAGATTTACGTATTGTGCTGATTAGGGACAGTCCTAACTCTCATGGATCATCATGTTACTACTATGAAATTTATGGATATTGTTTCTTTCAATTTGTCTTCAAAAAATAAGACAGCTACAACATGGGAGAAGACGAGCATAGGTGTTGTGCTGATTAGGGACAGTCCACTAACTGATGGATTTACCATCATGTTAGTACTATGAAATTTAAAGATATTGTTTCTTTCAATTTCTCTTCAGAAAATAAGACAGCTGCAACATTGGAGAAGACTAGGAGGTAAAATATGCTTCGTTGCATCAGTAGATATATGGCACAAAGCAAACTCTTGTGATATGCACGACTCAGTACACTTCTTTTCCTTGGCAATTGCTTTTCTTCGTCACGTGAAGGAATAGGATAGGATGGCAGTGAAACCAGTAAGATAGCGGCTAGCGGCTCGATCGTATGGATTAAATAATAAGTCATTTAATTTTTCATCCAACATGCTAAAGCATGGACCAAGTTTGGATATGTTGGTACGTCGCAACATCATGTCATTTGGAATTATTTTGAGATTTAGTTGCATAGTTTTCATGCAGGGCCGGCTCTATATTTTTCAGGACCCTTGGGCGAAATCGATAAAAGGGGCCCTAATAATAATAATAATATATATAACTATATAGACGATATATGTGTCAATTGCATTTGCGAAATATTTAAAAGCATATAACCACACAATTTCATAGTAGAGATGTCTATAAATAATTGTCAAGCACTAAAGCATTGTGATATTTAGATAGAAAAAATAAAAATGTTAGGAAGACATAACAAGTATTCCATGCTAACGAATATCTCAGAAAAGCTAGCCTCCAATGAGTTCATCGACAATTAAGTTCCAGTGCTTTGAAAAAAGCTTCTTCGTGCATTCCTAGATGCAAAATCATCGAAGACACTATTAAGATTAATGTTGTCCAATATATCCTTCTCAATACAGCCTGTAGCCAAGCCATGCAATCTGTCTTGTAAGATAGTTGACCTCAAACAGTTCTTCAGTAGCTTTATTTTAGAGAAACTTCTTTCAGCTGAGGCCACAGTCACATGTGAAGTCAAAATGATCTGATAGGCAACTGAAACATTTAGATAGCAATTTACGGCTGGAATAAATTGAAGAATTTCATGCGCCGACATCAAATTATCTGGCAAATTACTTGCAACACCTTTAACTCGGAGAAAAAATCATCAAGATCGATGCACGCGCACTAGCATCGTGCACGCGACGCGAGCAGGAGTGCAGGACAGCTTCAGGTGTACGTCGCGTCGTCGGCTTGTCGAAAACTGCCGTCTGCCGAATTACCGATCTGCCAAGTGCCAATGAGGAGGCAGGGGCGAGGGAGATGGTTAGATTGATTGGAACCGAAAAAGGAGACCAAGCGGCAACCGGCGTCGATCGCGCCATTTCGACTGTGAGTCGTTCTCGTTCATCTCTGCTCGGGCTTCCTGGACGGCCGTTTTGACTGTCTTTTTTCCAGAGATATGTAGTCTTTATAGTGTAGATAACTAGTAAATGATAGCCCCCTCATTAGCATGGGCCCTTGGCCATGGCACAAGGTTGCCATGGGCCAGAGCCGGCCCTGTTTCCATGTTATCTGGAAAACTTTCAATACTTTTTAGGACTAACTTAGTAAGTAGTAAATTCCAGAAGACAATTTCCACTTATGTTCACATCAATTTTAGTTTTTTTTTGCAAAACATGAAAAATAAAAGAAAAATGGACAAAGGTTTTCGACCGGAAACAAGCAACCAAGAAAGAGGGGTGGTGGAGACTAGCCATGTGAGCCCCACACAGCTCAACCACGCAAGTGGGCCTGCTTCTACCGGTTGCAGCCCTTCGGTTGAGGGACTCCTCAAACCCTAAAACCTACTCTGTATCTATTTTAGAATTTTTTGTCACCGTCTCAAGGAGGAAAATCGCTAAAATAGGCTAGAAATATGGCAACTTCGGTCTTCAAGGGATTCACCCTTGCTTTTTTCGGTGCTACAGAACCACGTCACCCCCTCTCCAAAGAAGGGACACTTCTCCGTTGCCATCTCCTGCCATCGGGGCTACAACCTATCCATCACGGTCACCGCTATCTCAATCAAATCCAGCAATGTGACCCATCAGGAAACATGTTGTCTAGTACTATGAATTGTTTGTCATCAGAGTAAATAAGAGCTATCAAATATTTCAGCTTGTTCTGCTATCTACGTCTTCCCAATTCTTTCTTATTGTCGGACGGAGCATGAGGAGGACATGCTTCGTGATCGCAGCAGAACACACCGCCCCCCCCTCTCTCTCTAGGGAGACAGGGCAAGATCCCCCTCCCCCACGGTCAGTTGGCATGCGCCCTAGGCCCGGCGTCATCGAACGTGGGGAGGATCGCGTTCGGTGAGAGGCGTTTGGGGCATGGGAGAGGTCCACAACCTCCGGGTAGTGGGACCTAGTAGTGTACGACATGGCCTATCTAGACGTGGATGCGTGCGGATCCTCATGGCGAGATCATGTGATGGGTCCCGTTTGTGCATGAAAACGGCTCTTACATACGTTATTTGTGTGTGAACTCGGGTGTATGCTATGCCTCACCTACGCGGCGTACTCGAGCTGGTAGCACGAAGTCATCGCCATATGCAGGTACTCACGGCGAGATCGTGCGGTGGGTCTCATGGGGCGCGACAACGAGTGTTTTTCTTGGAGAGCGTGTGGTAGAGCCTGTTTGTATGGGACGGACGCTCGCACATAAGATATATGTACACGTGAATCCGGCCATGGTTCATCCCATTGTACGCTACGCCTAGGAGATGGAGCGGACGCGCGGCACACGCCTTTTTGTGGTGCCATGATGTTTTGTCGTTTGCCTCGCTTATTCATGCGTCTAGCGGTACCTAGTCCCCTCACCGTTCTCTAATTCTTCTCTACTAGTTCTTCGTTTCATGGTCCTCTTCTCTCCCTCCTGCCACTTTCCTCCACTAACCGTCTCGTCGGAGATTCTTCTTACTTGTCGTTCGGTATTCACACATTATAACCTCCTCATGTGATCCTCGAACACTTCCCTGCTCTGGTTGTCTATATTCTCGATTCCTATGTACATTATTCTTCATTATTTCTCATTTCTCTTCGTGCTTTCATAGGGTTCCACTACTAGGAAACCCCTTATCAGTGGCGCACCTTTTTCACTATTAGTGGCGCATAGCTGATATGCCACTGATACATAACCACTGATAACTATCTTCTGTGGCGCATATTGAAATGCGCCACAAAAATCTCAAATTCTATGGCCAATATGTGCCACAGAAGTTTTATTCCAAAATTCAAAAAAAGGCTGGCCAGATCTCAAACTTTTGTGGCGCATATGGCCAATATGCGCCACAAAAGTTTTTTTCAAATTTCAAAAAAAACGGGCCAGATCTAGATCTGGCCGGAGGTGGTGGTGGTAGTGGTGGTGGCTAGAGGAGGGCTAGGAGGAGTCGGTCGTCAGAGGTGGTGGTCGGAGGAAAAGGAGGAGGAGGCTACCGCCAGAGTTGGAGGAAGGTGTCGCCGGAGTTGGAGGAAGAGGTCACCGGAGTTTGTGGTAGAGGAGGAGGAGGAGGTCGCCGAAGGTCGTCGTCGTCGAAGGTTCACGGAGGTGGTGGAGAAGGAGGAGGAGGTTGCCAAAGGTGGTGGAGGAAGAGGTTGCCGGGGGTGGTGGAGGAGGATAAGGAGGAGGTCACCATGGTGGAGGAGGTCACCAGGGTGGAGGTGGAGGTTGCCAGAGAGTGGAGAAGGAGGAGGGAGGAGAAGGGGAGAAGTGTGGAGTGGAGGTCGCTGGAGAGTGGAGAAGGAGGAGGGATGAGAAGGGGAGAAGTGTGGAGGGGAGGAGAAGTGGGGAGGGGAGAAGAAGTGGGGGGAGAAAAAGGAAAAGGAAGGGAGAAGGGCGCCGGCGGGATTCCCAAGACTTCTGTGGCGCATATGGGAGAAATGCGCCATAGAAGTTTCTCCCCCTTTTTTATTTTTTTAGTAAAAAATCTTCTTTCGACCATAAATTTTTACTCTTTTCGAATTTGGGGATTCTGTAAACTCCAGAACGACCATAGGTCATTGAAATCGAGTAGGGAATTTCGAGACGGTCATTTTGATAGGTTAAAGTTTTTTTCCGACATCGTATGCAAAAGTTATGGCCATTTTACCATGCCATGACCTATTTTTTCAAAATACTATTTCAAATTTCACTACAACTACACCTAAAATATAACTACATATCAAAGGAATTATTTTTTTGAAGTTTTTATCATTTTCATTTATTTTTCACAAAACTGAAAAGGCGATTCACGGGGATCTGTTTTTCCATATTCTGTGGCGCATACACCTATATGCGCCACAGAAACATCACTTTCTGTGGCGCATATGGACATATGCGCCATAGAATTGTCTCCCCCTTTTTTTGGCGCTGGGTCTCATCAACTTTCTGTGGCGCATACATCTATATGTGCCACAGAATCATCACTTTATGTGGTGCACACGAAAATATGCGCCACAGAAATGCTTCTGTGGCGCATATTTGTTTCGTGCGTCACTGAACTGCCAAACTTCAGTGGCTTTTTTGCTGTATGCGCCACTGATATTTATCTGTGGCGCATGGTTTTGCAGATGTGCCACAGAGTAGCTTGTCTACCTATAGCTATTTTCCTAGTAGTGTTCTCTCTCCTCAGGCTTCCTCTGATCTCTCGCGGTAAGTAGGCTCCCTTCTTGCTCTAATATTTGTCCTAGCATTATGTTTCTGACGCTCATATTTGTCTTTTTGTGCACACCTCCAGCTATACGGTATGTCTCTTTCGGTCTCCACCCACTTCTTTTTGCCTATAAAGTGTTCTTATATAGTTGGCCATCCTCTATTTCCTTTGGTTTACCTTCTCCAATTAATGTTTTCCCCCTTATAGATGGTGGTCGAATACGCTAGCCAGAGACCTCTCGCCCTTCCAGCGATTTCTACTAGAGAGAGGGAATCGTTGAAGGGTTTGATGCATAGAAAACAAAAAAAATTCTTATGATAAGAGCGTCAATTGAGCCAAGAACTAATCTATTAGATGCTAGTAACGAGCAATAGGGTAACCGGAATAACTTACCCTAAAAAACCAAAAAGCTTTTACAAAAACTGATTTTGTTGGTGATGTAGTCGATCACTTGTCGATCTCAAGATCAAGTTGAAGAACGTCGCAACCCAGCAGCGTATCTGTCATCGGGCACACGTCTGGCTCCCGACAACCTTCACGTCTCCACTCCAGCAGAGTAGCGGAAGGAGCAGATAATCTTACTCCGATAGTCCAATTTTAACATCCCAGTTTTAGCAACCCTGATGAGTTGTCCAGAATGCAAAAATTAGAGGGAACAAAAAATTCTTGCTTAGTTATGCGGTTTTTGCATGCTTGTTGTTTGTGCTTATGCATATAATATGTAACAAATGATATACTCTTTACCTCGCCCTCAATTGACAAAAGCTATTTAACAAAACTGTCTTGGCTCATTTTATATTTTCTCAAATGTTCCAGCATTTCAAAACATGAGCCAAGATGCCTTTGCAACACTAAACTATTTTAGTAGCTTCTATTGACCCCACTATAGAGAGTTATCTAATATAATCTCCTTATGTTTTCAAGACAGAATTTTCAACTACTCTTACCTCTAGGTTTTCCCAAAACCTTTTTGTAAAGCTTTGGGATCCTATTCTTGGTAGAGATACCAAGGACTCTCACCTTCTTCAAACTCCAACATTTCAAAATACCCATCCTTACCTCAATCTAGGCTTGATGGTAACCCTAGTAGTATTTGAATTGCTTATAAGATGAGTTGCCTTGATCTGTTATCTGATGAATTGCCTTGACTTATTTGCTTAGGAAGTAGTATGAGATACTCTATGAGCTCATCCTCTAGGAATCAACTAAGTAAGAAATACCAAACACTGCGCAAATTATCAAAGCTTGATCCGACCTCTAGTCACTAATGTGATTATCTAATCCCTTAACTAGATCACCTTAGAGTTAATCTCCTTCTAGAAGCTTCCAAGGCCATGAAGACCAACTCCAAGTATGGATCCCTTATACCCAATCTAAACTTAAACATCATCTATTTGATGATGATTTGGAACCTTGCAACCAATCAAAAACATTAACTCTTGTATTCTAGTCAAAATCCCCAAATCTGCTAAATTTGGCCAAGTCTGGAAAAAGGTTATCAATATCATATCTTTGAACCTCCCTCATTTCAAACCCCTATGCATTTTTGGAAATGCACTTGAACCATGTTGTATAACATCTTAAGGACTACCAAGGTCCACTCTTTCCCTTGGATATATCATCCTTTAACCTCCTTGTTCTTGATGGTTTTATAGGTAAGAAAATAATCCTTCCTGCAAATCTTCTCAACCTGCCTATTTGGCAGAAGCTCACATCTTCATACCATCTTCCTTGGACCAAATCTTTGCATTATTGTTATCTACTTATAAATTTCTATCCATCCCTACTTCACTTGTTCTAGTTGGATACTTGTGCTTCTAAAACCCACATGGTTTTGAAGGCTATTTGATAATCAATTTTGGCACCCTTATTTTATTCAAAGTTTGGCATCAATTCTTGGAGAGCTCAACCATGATCAACCAAAAATCTTTGTACCATATTTATCTACACAACTTGGTCTATCTATCCATATAACCCATGACCCAAGGGGAGCTCTAAGCTCCAATATCCAACAAGGTTTTGATGGTATAAAATTAACTTTCCCCAAAATCAAGCTTTATTTTAAAAAACCAAGGCTCTAAATGATGGGTACACTTTTAGTACATCATCTACCTTGGACATAAATATTTACCAAATATTATCCACAATTATTTGCACCCAAAAAGTATTTAATTCTTTTAGTGGACAAAAACTCCAAAACTCCCTCTATAAAAGAAAGTTGGTTTTTCTCCAAACCACTTTGATAACTTTAGGCACATTTGATGCTTATATATCATCCCCTATCTTGCCACCTCAAAAATAAATATTTTTGAAGAGTTTTAATAATTATTTTTGCCTATTTTCTTAAATGGCAGAAACAAGGAATTAAATGTTTTAAAAACTTTTATCCTTCAATAAATCTTGGGAAAATTTTCCAATGTGTGCATTCATGTATGGGACAATCTCAAACCAAAACTTCATCTTGTACAATTCAAAATTTTCAAAAGAAATCAATAAAAATGATGCAGCACTATTTGCATAATGGATATAAAGTGCACCAAAAATCATCTAAAAATCCCCAAATAAATCAGGGACATGTATTCTGAGCCTACCCATACCCCAGCACTCTTATATCACCTAGTCAAGATCAAAAATCAATAAATAACCCCTGACCTTCAATTGAGGCAGATTTGAGCATCATCGAAAAACCACTACCAAAACATCTCCGACCTTCAAAAAAAACTTGTTCAATACTTCTACTCAGCACCAGGACACACCCTCGTCGACCACTACTATAGCATGCACTATAGCACCACCTTACTTTTGTCCCATGTGTTTGGATATGAGAGAGACACTAGATCTTTTCCAATCTTACCCATTAAAAACTCTTGTAGTAGCAGAACCTCTCTCTCTGACCCTCTACACGACCAAGACCCCTCAACCCTCTCTCCCACCACCCACATCAACCTATCATTGGTCAGCACCTCCCTCTCATGCCCATTATTGAACCATGTCCACCATGGACCTACCCTTCTAAATAAAAGGCCAGAGGCCCTTACAGATCTCCTCTCCCCTTCCATTTCCCTCTCTAGACACCAGACCACCCCTCCACAAGCTCCAGCTCGTCCCCTTGATTTGTCTCTCCTGGGATATGAAGAACTCCTCCTCTCGAGTCCATTTTCGTTCGAGCAAGGTCACCACGAATCTAGGCCCTCTCTGCCTTCCTTCTCCTCTCCCGTTTGTTCCCCTCCCTCTGCTACTCATGACCTGCCGCTCTCTTGTCAAAGGGACGCCAGAGGCCGCCAAATCAAGCTCACGGCCAAGCGGAGCTCCACCCGCGACCCTAAAGCCCCAAGCACATCTCCACTGCATGCACCCCTCCTACACTCCCCAGGACCACTACATCCGCACGGACTCCACCTTTCGACATTCACACGCCCTAGACAGCCATCCCAGTCGACATCCAACCGTGCTCCATGGGCTCCAATGCACGAGGTGTTTCCCGAGCAAGAAGACCCCACTACTACCCCTCTACGGTCTCTCCATCAAGCATCGCGTCCGCCTGGACCCTTCCCGACAGCTCCCCGCCCTCAGGTGAGCCGCCCATCGTCCACTCCATCCCAGGTAGGGTTTCCACCCATCCTTCATCAACTGGGTGAAGACGACGACGCTGCATCGTTGAACCATTTCTAATTGAACGGCCTACGGCCGCCGATACCCCTTTGCATACTCTGCCCCACTAACAAGCTGGCCCCGCTCCTCAGGGTTTCAAAACCGTCTCCCGTGCCTGGATCCGCCTAAGTGGGCTGGTTCTGCCTGCTACGGCCCATTCTATTACGGATTAGGCCCAGGCACCCCTTTAGCTCTTTCTTTTACCTCGATCTATTAGATTGACTGTTTGTATTAATTCCAAAAAATTGAAAATGACCTCTAATTTCACCTAACAAAATATTATCATGTCCTATAGTGATTTCTTAAACATGCAGAACAATTTTCGCACCAAAATAATTTCAAGTTATTTTCTAGTAATTAAAATACAAAAGTGTGTCTATTTCACTAAATAATTCTTTCTGGAAGTTTGGTAAACCCAAATGGGGTGAATCCAACTTCCTCCGGTTGCTAATTTAGAGAAATATCATCCAGACCTAGTCTCCTTCTAACTAGAGCTATATCTTGACTATAGCAAAAATGACAAAAAAAACTACATCTCTGAGTTTGGAAAATTCCCTAGTCCAAAATATAATAGGTTTTGAGTTTATTCCAACTCTTAGTGAGGTGTTGCTACAATACCTACTAAAACCTAGAAGCTCAAAATTTCTTGAGTCTTTAACATTTTATAGTGATTTAAACTCTTCTGTCTAGGATTGTTTCACTAGACGAATCATAATAAAAGCTCTAGAACTCCAAAAATAGTTATTACAATTTTATGAAAGGTGTTTGTAATACCTATCCACTACCCTTGGACTCATATTCTTTGGACCTGTAAAATAATTCTAGTGAAAAAGACAAATTATCAATAGAATTAACTTTGGGAACTTCCCAAGGGCATTCTGTTAATTATTTTGAGGTATTTCCAACTCTCAAAAATCACAACCTCAAATATATACAATATACTCTGAGGAAAATTTTATTTTAGCCACAGATCTTTTCTGGTGATTTATTCACCCAAACTAGGGTTAATTCCACTAAAATAATCATAACTAATTAAGGAAAATTGAGAAAACCATGAAACCACATTTGGTGGATGATACGTCCATTTTGCATCACCATCCTATATCATAATTTCCTGTTATTCATTGATACATTTCATATTAAGAGGTGATACTTATGTTATTTCATTTATTTTTGCATGGTTGATGACTTTTGGAGGATGGACCACTAAAGTCAGGATTCTGATGGAAAAGACACTGTTTGGAGGCAAAATTCACGAAGATCAGAAAATCCCAGAATATGGAAAATCCTATTTTTCAGAAGACGAAGGATGCCAGAAGGGGAAGTGGAGATGGGCCGCAGGAGGCCCACACCACCCCCTAGCGCGGGCCAGCCCTGGTCGCACCACCAGGTGGTGTGGCCACCCTGGTCCACCTCTGGCATCGCCCTCTGGCGCATATAATCCCCTTGAAACCCTAAGACTCAGGGGCAACCACAGAAAGATTCCGCCACCTCTGCGGGGCGGAAAACTGCAGAGAGAGAAAGAGCTCTCTGGCAGGCAGAAATCTGCTAGGGAAATTCCTTCCCGGAGAGGGAAGATCATCACCATCAATACCACCATCAAGCTGGACTTCATCGGTATCATCGTCATCATCTCCATCATCATATCCACCAGCACCATCATCACCACACCATACTGCTATAACAATTGGGTTGAATCTTGCATAGTTCTTAGGGGAAACTTTTCCAGTATTGATTACTCGTAGTTGATGCTATTGAGTGGAACCATTGAATTATTGTTATGTTCAGATTGTTACTTATCATTATTTCATCTCTGATCTTGATCCGTATGATGTCTCGTGACTAGTTTGTTTAATTCTTGAGGACATGGGAGAAGTCATGTTGTTAGTAGTGGAATTGTGTTGAGAGAGATGCAATGGTTTGATAATTAAGTTGTGGTGTTATTATTCTAGTGGTGTCATGTAAACGTCGACTACATGACACTTCACCTTTATGGGCCTAGGGGAATGCATTGTGTATTTGGTACTAATCGCGGGGTTGTCGGAGTGACAGAAACCTGAACCCCCGTTAGGAAACCTTTGCACAAGGGAGTGTAGGATCTCAAAGTTTAAGGCTATGGTTAGGGTTTATCTTAATTACTTTCTTGTAGTTGTGGATGCTTGCAAGGGGTATAATCACAAGTATGTATTAGTCCTAGGAAGGTCAGTACATTAGCATAGGTTCACCCACACAACACTTACGTAACCAAAGAAGATTAATCAACTATATGAAGCGAAAGCACTTGACAGTATTCCCATGTATCCTCGAGAACGTTTGGTCATCTTAAGTAATACAATTGGCTTGTCCTTCGCTAAAGAAAGGATTGGGCCACTTGCTACAATTATTATTATTGTCTTTCATTTACTCGCACTTTATTTATCTACATTATCAAAAACCCCTAAAAATCCGTTTGCTAAGTATTTACAGAGAATTCCCGCTCCAAGCCACTCGTCAACACCTCCTGCTCCTTGTTGGGTTCAACACTCTTACTTATCGAAAATACTGCGATACACCCCCTATACTTGTGGATCATCAAGACTATTTTGTGGCTCCGTTGCCAGGGAGTTAAGCGCTATTAGAGAGTGGAATTGGTAAAGGAAACTTCTACTATGAGTATTGTTTATTTCTGTAGTTACTTTATTTCAATATGGATAATTCACTTAGTTTCTTATTTCGTAATACTACTACCACTTCTAAGGTAGTAGATGAACCTCCACCTACTGAAAATGATACTTTTAAGATACCTACTAGAAAAGCTAGTGTCCCTATGCTTTCTGTTAGAATTGGTGATCATTGCTATTAGGGTTTATGTGATATTGGTGTTGGGTCCGCAGCATAGAAAACAAAAAAATTCCTACGGTGTGAAGTACACGCCAAGATCTATCTACTAGGTACAAAGCAACGGGTGGACATACATCCAACGAGAACTTACCCTCAAAGACAACGAGTTTTGTTAACAACTAGGAACTCGTGGTTGATGTAGTCGTACACTTGCCGATCTCAAGATCATGAGGAAGTCCGAGCGCCGCAACTCAGCAGCGCATCCGCACTCGCACACACTTTCAAGCCACCGGACAACCTCCACCTCCTCGCTCCAGCGATCCAGCGCAAGCAGCAACTCCTTCCAGACAAAATGCCACCGGGAACATGTATCTCGCTAATCCGAGACCATGGGGGAATAATTCTAGAGGGGGAGAGAGATCCTTCACAAGGAGGTGTGAGGACGAAGGAGGGAATGGGTGGCCTTTTATAGGAGGAGGGGGTGCCCCTCTCTCCATGGCCGGCGCATGGGGGGTGACCCCTCACCTCCCCCATTCATGTGGTGGTAACCCGTCCACATTAAAATGCCTCTTCACATTCCCTTTTAAAGTCTCCACTTTAAATACATTAAATTTCTCCAAATTCAATGCTCTCTCATTTAATAAACTCTTTTTATTAAATTTATTCAGAATTTTGTTAATTAATTTAATTAACAAACATTCACATATAGCCCCTTGCAATATTTCAATATCACATGCAGAACCACTTTCTGCAATTTCAAACGAAACAATTTCCGGTTTCTATTGAAACATTCCTGCGCTTTGCAATTCTTTCGTCTAAAACATAGGTGCTCCAAAATGGTGTCCGGTAACTCTTAAGTGTGCCACCCTACGGTTCGCGAATAATGCAGACATGATCGAGACCCTTCTCCGATCAATAATCAGCAGCGGGACCTGGAGATCCGGACTGACTCCTACACATTCAACGATGACTTCTATGATCGTGAGAACCTTTAAGGATTGTAACTAAATCCCTTTGTCTCTCAATATATTACATGTTCGAGATTCGATCTTCGGTATCTCCATACCTAGTTTGATCTCGTTACCGACATGCACTCTTTTCTCGTACTCGTGATATAACATTCTAGTGATCACATCACTTGCTTGCAAGCTATCTTAATGTGATATCATCGAGAGGGCCCAGAGTATATCTATCCGTCATCTGGATTGACAAATTCCACTCTTGATCCATGAGCCTCAACATAACACCTTCGTAGTACTGAACCCATCTTTATAGTCACCCTGTTACGGTGTGATGTTTGATGTTATCAAGATACTCTTCCGGTGTTAGCAATTAACATGATCTCATGGTCTAAGGATAAAGATTACTTCGTATGATGTTATAGCAATATAAACATAATGACTTGATCATAATGCTATACTTCGGATGAATGTTCATCACATCATTCCACCAATGGTGTTACCTTGTTATTAACAACATCCAATGTCCATGATCAGGAAACCTTGATTATCTTGTTAATCAACAAGCTAGTCTATAAGAGAGGCATAACTAGGAACCTTTTTGTTTATTAAACACACATGTATTGATGTTTCCGATCAATACAATTCTAGCATGTAAAATAAACATCTATCATATATAAGTAATATATAATAATAACTTCATTATTGCCTCTCAGGGCATATTTCCTTCCGTCTCCCACTTGCACTAGAGACAATAATCTAGTTCACATAGTGATAAATCTAACACCCATGGATTTCTGGTGTTGATCATGTTTTGCCCTAGGGAGAACTTTAGTCAACGGATTTGCTACATTTAGGTCCATATGTACTTTACAAATCTTTATATCTCCATCCTTGACATGCTTGCAGATGGGGTGAAACCGGCGCTTAATATGCTTGGAGTTCTTGTGAGACCTTGGTTCCTTTGCGTTGGCTATGGCTCCATTATTTTCACAATAGATCACCATTGGGTCCAACGCACTAGGAACCACACCTAGTTCCGTAATGAACTCTTTCATCCAAACCGCCTCCTGCGCCGCTTCTGAAGCAGCAACATATTCCGCCTCCGTCGCTGATCCAGCCACCACAGGTTGTTTGGAACTCCTCCAACTAACTGCTGCTCCGTTCAAGAGAAATACGTATCCGGATTGAGACTTAGAGTCATCTGGATCGGTGTCAAAGCTAGCATCGACATAACACTTAGCGACTAGCTCTTCTTCACCTCCATATATAAGAAACATATCCTTAGTTCTTCTCAAGTACTTGAGGATGTTCTTGACCGCTATCCAGTGTTCTGAACCTGGATCAGATTGGTGCCTACTAGTCAAACTAATAGCAAGTGCCACATCCGGTCTTGTACATAGCATGGCATACATAATAGAGCCTATGGCCGAGGCATAGGGGATCTTATCCATCATCTCTCTTTCTTCCGCCGTAGCCGGACTTTGAGTCTTACTCAATGTCTTGCCTTGCAACATAGGTAAGAACCCCTTCTTACTTTCGTCCATATTAAACTTCTTTAATATCTTATCAAGGTATGTACTCTGCGATACCCCAATTAGGTGCCATGATCTATCTCTATAGATTTTAATGCCTAATATATATGATGCTTCACCAAGGTCTTTCATCGAAAATTTGCTGTTTAGATAACTTTTAACACTATTTAAAAGATCTATATCATTTCCAATCAATAATATGTCATCCACATATAATATCAGAAATGCCACATTGCTCCCACTCACTTTCTTGTAAATACAAGCCTCTCCATAAGTTTGGACAAATCCAAACTCTTTGATCACCTCATCAAAGCGGAGATTCCAACTCCGGGATGCTTGCTTCGGTCCATAGATGGATCGTTGAAGTTTGCATACCTTATTAGCATCCTTAGGATCGACAAAACCCTTAGGTTGTATCATATACAACTCTTCTTCAATATTACCATTGAGGAACGCAGTTTTGACATCCATCTGCCATATTTCATAATCGAAATATGCAGCAATTGCTAACATAATCCTAACCGACTTAAGCATCACTACGGGAGAGAATGTCTCATCGTAGTCAACTCCTTGAATTTGTCGAAACCCCTTTGCGACAAGTCGAGCCTTATAGATGGTCACATTACCATCAGCATCAGTTTTTCTTTTGAAAATCCATTTATTCTCAACGGCCTTTCGGTCGTGAGCTAAGTCCAGCAAGTTCCAAACTTGGTTCTCGTACATGGATTCCATCTAGGATTTCATGGCTTCTAGCCATTTGTTGGAATCCGGGCTCATCATCGCTTCTTCATACGTCGCAGGGTCATCCATTTCATCAACCATGAAATTCACAACAGGATTGCCGTACAGTTCAGGAGATGCACGTGTCCTGCTTGACCTGCGAGGTTCGGTAGTGTCCTCTTTCGGAGTTTCATGATCATTATCATTAGCTCTCTCTTCATTAGGTGAAGTCAACTCCGAAACAACTTCCGGTGTTGCGCCACTCGCCATTCCATGAAGAGAAGGTTCAATAACCTCTTCGAGTTCTACCTTCCGACTACTCACACCTTTCGCGAGAAACTCCTTCTCAAGAAAGGATCCATTCTTGGCAACAAAAACGTTGCCCTCGGATCTGTGATAGAAGGTATAACCAATTGTTTCCTTAGGGTATCCTATGAAGACGCATTTTTCCGCTTTGGGTTCGAGTTTATCCGGTTGAAGTTTCTTCACATAAACATCGCATCCCCAAACTTTAAGAAATGACAGCTTAGGTTTGTTTCCAAACCATAATTCATACGGTGTCATTTCAACGGATTTAGATGGTGCCCGATTTAAAGTGAATGCAGCTGTTTCCAGTGCATAACCCCAAAATAACAGTGGCAAGTCAGTCAGAGACATCATAGATCGAACCATATCCAATAAGGTACGATTACGACGTTCCGACACACCATTACGTTCTGGTGTTCCGGCAGGCGTGAGTTGTGAAACTATTCCACACTCTTTCATGTGTGTGCTAAACTCGTAACTAAGATACTCTCCTCCACGGTCAGACCGTAGAAATTTGATCTTTCTATTACGATGATTTTCCACTTCAGTCTAAAATTCCTTGAACTTTTCAAAAGATTCAGACTTGTGTTTCATCAAATAGATATACCCATATCTACTCAAATCATCCGTGAAAGTAACAAAATAACGATATCCACCTTGCGCCGACACACTCATTGGTCCACACACATCAGTATGTATGATTTCCAATAGATCTGTCGCCCGTTCCATTGAACCGGAAAACGGCGTTCTAGTCATCTTGCCCATAAGGCATGGCTCACATGTATCAAATGATTCAAAATCAAGTGATTCCAAAAGTCCATCAGAATGGAGTTTCTTCATGCGTTTAATGCCAATATGACCTAGACGGTAGTGCCACATATATGTAGATATATCATCATCAAGTTTAATCTTTTTAGCATTAACATTATGAATGTGTGTAATATTACTATCGAGATCCAACAGAAATAAACCATTCAACATAGGTGCATGACCATAAAAGATATCATTCTTATAAATCGAACAACCATTGTTTTCAGATTTAAAGGAATGACCACTTTGCATCAAACACGATCCAGATACAATGTTCATGCTCAGTGCAGGCACTAAATAACAATTATTTAGGTTTATAACTAATCCTGATGGAAAATGGAGAGGTAGCGTCCCGACGACGATCACATCAACTTTTGATCCATTACCGACCCGCATTCTGACCTCATCCCTTGCTAGTTGTCGCTTGTTTCGTAGCCCCTGAACCGAGTTACATATATTAGCAACCGACCCCGTATCAAATACCCAGGTGCTACTGCGAGTACTAGTCAAGTACACATCAATAACATGTATATCACATATACCTTTGTTTGCCTTGCCAGACTTCTTGTCCACCAAATACTTGGGGCAGTTGCGCTTCCAATGGCCAGTCCCCTTACAATAGTAGCACTCGGTGTCAGACTTAGGGCCAGCTCAGGGTTTCTTTTCAGGCGTGGCAACAGACTTGCCACCCTTCTTTCCCTTGTGCTTACCTTTTTTGTCTTTCTTGAAACCGGTGGTCCTATTGATCATTAACACTTGATGTTCTTTCCTAATCTCCACTTATGCAGTCTTAAGCATTGACAGAAGCTCGGGAAGAGACTTCTTCATGCCCTGCATATTATAGTTCATCACGAAGCTCTCGTAGCTAGGTGGCAGAGATTGGAGAACATGATGTATGCCTAAGTCAATGGGAATCGTTATTCCCAAGGACACAAGCTTATCGGTGTACCCAGACATTTTGAGTACGTGCTCACTAATGGAGCTGTTTTCCTCCACCATGCAGTTAAAGAACTTTTCTGTAGCATTATAACTCTCTACGGCAGCATGGGTATCGAAAATCATTTTCAATTCTCCCATGGTATCAAAGGCATTGCCATTTTCGAAACGCTTTTGAAGTTCTGGCTCTAGCCCATACAGTATGCCGCAATGAACTAAGTTGTGGTCCTCCTGACGAGTCACATGACATTCTTTTCCTCGTCAGGGGCATCAGGAGCTGGTGGGGGACCTAGCGGCGCATCTAGCACATATTTCTTTTGTGCAGCAGTGAGGAGAATCCTCAAATTCATAGCCCAGTTGGTGAAGTTGCTACCATTCGCAGCAAGTTTCTCTTTCTCCATGAACACATTGAAATTAAAAGCAGGTGGTGCCATCTACAACAGAATTTGTAAAGTTTACTTAGACTAAGTTTATGATAGATTGAGTTCAACTAATCCAAATTACTAATGAACTCCCACTCAAAAACGACATCCCTCGTGTCCTTTTGGTGATTACATGAACCAAATCCACTACACCAAGTCCGATCATCACGTGAGTTGATGTAGCTTCAAAGGCGAGCATCTATGTGGGCATCATATCAACTATATGACTCATGCTTAACCTTTCGGTCCGTGTTCCGACGCCATGTATGTACATGCTAGGCTCGCCAAGTAAGAACCTTAGTATTCGCGTGTGTAAAACTGTCTTACACCCGTTCCTATGAAAGCGTAGATTCGAGTACACCCGATCATCACGTGATGTATCGAAACACGATCCATAGAACGGTGCATACTTAAGGAAGAACACATTTTTATCTTGATATCTAAATGAGGGATCATCTTATAATGCTACCAAAAGCGCCAAACTAGCAGTATAAGATGCTAACATCTAATGTGTAAAGTGAGATGATATGGTCCATGCATTTGATCTCTATCACTTGCATCGTGGTATGATCTCTATCATTCCTTTGTGTGTAAGGCCAAGGTCTATGGAACTTACACGTTGAGTGTGTTGTAAGAGTATCTACCATACATCTACTTACAACAATACCATATCAATACACTAGCCTAGCAATGATCTAAACTAGACGCCTCTAATTTATCAATTACAAGTTTTACGTGGCTTAGGGCTTTCGGAGATAGAACCTTTATCACCTACGAACATGAACCACAACGAGGATAACTAAGTTATTAGCAACTCATTGTAAATCAGATATTGACTATAGTAGGAGAGACAGACACCCGCCAGCCACTTATGCAAAACAAGTTGTATGTCAGTCGTGGAACCGGTCTCATGTACGATGACATGTAAGGTTGGTCTGGGCCGCTTTATCCCACTATGCCACCAATATCCAAAATACATAGAAGATGCAATAACATGATCATCATCGCCCACTTATAAACATATGTGTACTACCCGTGCAAAGCACCTACGCATAGATCAGGCTCTGCTACCACTGTTGGGTCCGTAGCATAGAAAACAAAAAATTTCCTACGGTGTGAACTACACACAAAGATCTATCTACTAGGTACAAAGCAACGGGTGGACATACATCCAACGAGAACTTACCCTCGAAGACAACGAGTTTTGTTAACGAGTAGGAACTCGTGGTTGATGTAGTCGTACACTTGCCGATCTTAAGATCGTGAGGAAGTCCGAGCGTCGCAACTCAGCAGCGCATCCGCACTCGCACACACGTTCAAGCCACCGGACAACCTCCACCTCCTCGCTCCAGCGATCCAGCGGAAGCAGCAACTCCTTCCATACGAAATGCCACAGGGAACATGTATCTCACTAATCCGAGACCATGGGGGAATAATTCTAGAGGAGGAGAGAGATCCTTCACAAGGAGGTGTGAGGATGAAGGAGGGAATGGGTGGCCTTTTATAGGAGGAGGGGGTGCCCCATCTCTCCATGGCCGGCGCATGGGGGGTGACCCCTCACCTCCCCCATTCATGTGGTGGTAACCCCTCCACATTAAAATGCCTCTTCACATTCCCTTTTAAAGTCTCCACTTTAAATACATTAAATTTCTCCAAATTCAATGCTCTCTCATTTAATAAAACTCTTTTTATTAAATTTATTCAGAATTTTGTTAATTACTTTAATTAACAAACATTCACATATAGCCCCTTGCAATATTTCAATATCACATGCAGAACCACTTTCTGCAATTTCACCCGAAACAATTTCCGGTTTCTATTGAAACAATTCCTACACTTTGCAATTCTTTCGTCTGAAACATATGTGCTCCAAAATGGTGTCCGGTAACTCTTAACTGTGCCACCCTACGGTTCGCGAATAATGCAGATATGATCGAGACCCTTCTCCGATCAATAATCAGCAGCGGGACCTGGAGATCCGTACTGACTCCTACACATTCAACGATTACTTCTGTGATCGTGAGAACCTTTAACGCTTGTAACTAAATCCCTTTGTCTCTCAGTATATTACATGTCCGAGATTCGATCATCGATATCTCCATACCTAGTTTGGTCTCGTTTCCGACATGCACTCTTTTCTCGTACCCGTGATATAACATTCTAGTGATCACATCACTTGCTTGCAAGCTATCTTAATGTGATATCACCGAGAGGGCCCAGAGTATATCTATCCGTCATCTGGATTGACAAATTCCACTCTTCATCCATGAGCCTCAACATAACACCTTTGTAGTAC
Source organism: Avena eriantha (assembly GCA_910589775.1). Classification (NCBI taxonomy): domain Eukaryota; kingdom Viridiplantae; phylum Streptophyta; class Magnoliopsida; order Poales; family Poaceae; genus Avena; species Avena eriantha. Next base: position 21,488,941 of record OU342744.1, on the reverse strand, counting down.
TGAACCCATCTTTATAGTCACCCTGTTACGGTGTGACGTTTGATGTTATCAAGATACTCTTCTGGTGTTAGCAATTAACATGATCTCATGGTCTAAGGATAAAGATTACTTCGTATGATGTTATAGCAATATAAACATAATGACTTGATCGTAATGCTATACTTCGGATGAATGTTCATCACATCATTCCACCAATGGTGTGACCTTGTTATTAACAACATCCAATGTCCATGATCAGGAAACCTTGATCATCTTGTTAATCAACAAGCTAGTCTATAAGAGAGGCATTACTAGGAACCCTTTTTTGTTTATTAAACACACATGTATTGATGTTTCCGATCAATACAATTCTAGCATGTAAAATAAACATCTATCATATATAAGGAATATATAATAACAACTTTATTATTGCCTCTCAGGGCATATTTCCTTCAATTGGTGCAAGTTCAAGTGCTATTCCTTATGAGCTTTACAAATAAATTATGCATGAAATTGGTCCCTGCGAACTAGAACAAATTGATGTGGTTATTCACCTTGCCAATAGAGAGACCATCTCTCCAATTGGTATTGTAAGAGATGTGGAAGTTCTTTGTGGTAAGATTAAATATCATGCTGATTTTCTAGTACTTGGTTCAGCTGCTAGTAAAAGTTATCCAATCATTTTTGGTAGACCTTTCTTGAACACTTGTGGAGCCATTATAGACTGTAAGAGGGAGAAAATTTTAACTAAATTTGATGGAGAATCTTATGAGTTTAATTTTTCGAAATTTGCTAAAGTTCCTTATAAAAATGAACTTCCTAATGAGGATTTTAGAGTTGAACAACTTGCTTCTATTTCTCTTGCTCCTAACAATGCTTCGCAGCAATTTATGGAAGACCACGAAAGTGAGATCTTCATGGAAGAAAGAAATGAGATTGACGAGATTCTCCATCGTCAACCCAAGATGCTTAAGCATAACTTACCTGTGGAAGATTTGGGTACCACATTACCACCTAAAAAGGATCCAGACTTTGATCTGAAACCTTTACCTTACAATCTTAAATATGCTTACATCGATGATAAGAAAATATATCCTGTTATTATTAGTTCTAAGCTTTTAGGAAAGGAGGAAGAAAGATTATTAGAAGTATTGAAGAAACACTGAGGAGTTATGGGTTATACCCTTGATGATTTAAAGGGGATTTCTCCTACTATATATCAGCATGCTATCAATATGGAACCCGATGCAAAACCAGTGGTAGAACATCAACATCATTTAAATCCTAAGATGAAGGAAGTGGTAAGAAATGAGGTATTAAAACTCCTTGATTCTGGTATTATTTATCCTATTGCTAATAGTCAATGGGTTAGCCCTGTTCATTGTGTCCCTAAGAAAGGAGGAATTACAGTTGTGCCTAATGAGAATAATGAGCTTATCCCCCAAAGAGTAGTAGTGGGTTATAGAATGTGCATTGATTTTAGAAACGTTAACAAAGTTACTAAGAAAGATCATTACCCACATCCTTTTAATGATCAAATGTTAGAAAGGTTGTCTGAAAAGACTCATTTTTGCTTTCTTGATGGATACTTGATGTCTACGCACTTCTATTCTTGTAGATAGTTGTTGGGCCTCCAAGTGCAGAGGTTTGTAGAACAGCAGCAAGTTTTCCCTTAAGTGGATTACCCAAGGTTTATCGAACTCAGGGAGGAAGTGGTCAAAGGTATCCCCTCTCAAGCAACCCTGCAATCAAGATACAAGAAGTCTCTTGTGTCCCCAACACACCCAATACACTTGTCAGGTGTATAGGTGCACTAGTTCGACGAAGAGATAGTAAAATACAAGTGGTATAGATATAAGACAACGGTGCCAGAAAATGACTTGATGGCGAGGAAAAGACTAAAGGCAAACTGAAATAAAGATGGAAGCAAGCAAACATGTAACAGATCTAATAGAAAACAGTGTTTCAGTGCTTAGAAACAGGGCCTAGGGATCATACTTTCACTAGTGAACACTCTCATATAAATATCTTCTCTTTATGATACTACTCTTAACTACTCTCCGGTTGGACACTCTAATCAACAGTAGGGCTATAACAGCACACCTCAAAGTTCATCTTTCCCATCTAGATAACCCCACACTGTCACCTTGAGTACTAGACGGTTCCAACAAACACCACAATTTCATAAAGACATCCAACTCCAAATATAACTCATAACAAGTATTTGTAATCTCTAGCCTAAGTGCCACCATGGTGTGCACACTGTCAACTTCACACACATGAGGAGACAAGAGATCTATTAAAGCACTTGAGTAGCAGAATAGATCTATAGATTACAAAGCTCATGATCACAATATGATCATGCATAGAGAGAGAGAGATGAACACATAGCTACTGGTAGAACCCTTAGCCTAGAGAGAGAACTACTCCCTCCTCATCATGGGAATCAGCAACGGTGATGGAGATGGTGGTGGAGATTGATGGATATGGCTCCGGGGGCACTTCCCCGTCCCGGCAGGGTGCCGGAACAGAGACTTTCTATCCCCCGAATCTCCCCTTCAGTGGCGGCGGTGCTACAGAACTTTTCGTGGCTGGAGGCTTGACGATTTAGGGTTTTTGCATCGAGAGGATTGTATAGGCGAAAGAAGCAAGGTCGGTGGCCGGCCAGGGGGCCCATACCATGCCCTGGTGCGGCTAGGGAGACCCGCGCCTAGGGGTGGTGTGGCCACCTTGTGGCCCCTCTCCGTCTCTCTTTCTGGCTCCGTGAGTCTTCTGGGGAAATAACAACTTTGGCTTTCGTCGGGTCCAATTCCAAGAATATTCATTTTCTGACTTTCCTGGAACCAAAAACAGCAGAAAACAGGCAACTAGCACTGTGGCAACTTGTTAATAGGTTAGTCCAAGAAAGTGTATAGAAAGTACACCAAAGTTGGAACAAAACATAAGAAAGTAAATAAAACCAAGCATGGAACATCAAAAATTATGGATACGTTAGCAACGTATCAATACTTTGGGTTCTCTCAAATTGCTGTTAAACAACAGGATCAAGAAAAAACTACTTTTACGTGCCCTTATGGAACCTATGCTTATAGGCGTATACCTTTTGGTTTGTGTAATGCTCCTGCTACTTTTCAAAGATGCATGTCTGCTATCTTTCATGGTTTTTGTGAGGAAATTGTGTAAGTATTCATGGACGATTTTTCCGTCTATGGAACTTCTTTTGATAATTGTCTGCACAAACTTGATAAAGTTTTGCAGAGATGCGAAGAAACTAATGTTGTTCTTAATTGGGAGAAATGCCACTTCATGGTTAATGAAGTAATTGTCCTTGGACATAAAATTTCCGAAAGAGGCATTGAAGTTGACAGAGCCAAAGTTGAAGCAATTGAGAAAATGCCATGTCCTAGAGACGTCAAAGGTATTTGTAGTATCCTTGGTCATGTTGGTTTCTATAGAAGGTTTATTAAATATTTCTCTAAGATATCAAAACCACTTACTAATCTTCTCCAAAAAGATGTACCTTTTGTTTTTGATGATGATTTTAAGGAAGATTTTGGAACTCTAAAGAAAGCTTTAACTACTGCTCCTATTGTCCAACCACCTGATTGGAATTTACCCTTTGAAATCATGTGCGATGCTAGTGATTTTGCTATAGGTGATGTTCTTGGGCAACGAATAGATAAAAAGTTAAATGTTATCCATTATGCTAGTAAGACTCTTGAGGCTGCTCAAAATAATTATGCTACTACTAAAAAAGAGTTCTTAGCTATTGTCTTTGCTTGTGATAAGTTTAGACCTTATATTGTTGATTCAAAAGTTACCATTCATACTAATCATGATGCTATTAAGTACCTTATGACAAAGAAAGATGCTAAGCCTAGGCTTATTAGATGGGTGTTGCTTCTACAAGAGTTTGATCTACATATTGTAGATAGGAAAGGTGCTGAAAATCCTGTTGCTGGTAATTTATCTCGATAGGAAAACATTTCTTTTCATCCTATGCATGTTAATGATAGTTTTCCAAATGAACAGTTGGGTGCAATAGGGGTAAGCTCGCGAGAGTCCTTGGTATGCTGATTATGCTAACTTTATTGTTTCCAAGTATTTTCCTCCAACTTTTACAGCCCAGCAAAGAAGGAAATTATTTTATGATTTGAGGCATTATTTCTGGGATGACCCACATTTATATAAAGAGGGAGTGGATGGTATTATGCAAAGATGTTTTCCAGAATATGAACAAAAGGAGGTATTGCGGAAATGTCATGGTAGTGCCTATGGAGGACATCATGCTGGAGATAGAACCGCACAAAAGGTTCTACAATCAGGTTCTTAGTGGCCTACCCTTTTTAAAGATGCAAGAAAGTTCGTCTTATCATGTGATGAATGTCAACGAGTTAGTAACATTTCTAGACGCAATGAAATACCTATGAATTAATCTCTTGTTATTGAACCGTTTGACTGTTGGGGATTTGACTTTATGGGTCCCTTTCCCCCTTCGAAAGGTTATAGTCATATTCTTGTTGTCGTTGACTATGTTACTAAGTGGATCGGTAGAATCCATACCTACAAAAAGTGCTGATGGTGAGACCTCTTTCAAAATGCTTAAAGATCTTACCTTTCCTAGGTTTGGAGTGCCTAGGTATCTTAGGACTGATGGAGGTTCTCATTTCATTCATGGTGGTTTTAGAAAGACCCTTGCTAAATATGATGTTAATCATAGAATTGCTTCAGCTTATCATCCCCAAACCAGTGGGAAAGTAGAACTATCAAATAGAGAAATTAAATCCATCTTGCAAAAGACTGTTAATAGATCTAGAAAAATTGGGCTAAAAAGTTGAATGATGCTTTATGGGCTTATAGAAATTCTTATAAAAATCCTATGGGGATGTCTCCTTACAAAATGGTTTATGGAAAAGCTTGTCACCTACCTTTAGAATTAGAACACAAAGCTTATTGGGCAGCGAAAGAACTTAATAGAGACTTCAAACTAGCTGGTGAGAAAATATTGTTTGACTTAAGTTCTTTAGACGAGTGGAGGAGTGAAGCATATGAAAATGCTAGACTCTTCAAAGAAAAAGTTAAAAGATGGCATGATAGGATAATTCTTAAGGGAGAGTTCCATGTTGGTGAGAAGGTTCTATTGTATAGGTCTCATCTCTGATTTTTTGCAGGAAAACTACTCTCAAAATGGGAAGGACCTTTTGTTATTGAAGAGGTGTATCGTTCAGGTGCAATAAAAATTTCTTCCTTGAAAGATAACACTACACAAGTGGTGAATGGTCAGAGACTCGAGCACTATATTTCTTGAGATTCTTACAATGAAGATATCGATGTTATTCAAATGGTGACTCCGGAAAAATTCATTAAAGACCAAATTTAGAGACCTGCAGAGTTCGTTTTCGAATAGGTAACAGTTCTGGTAAGAAAAGGTCCGCGAAAAATCTCTCAAGTTATATTTTTGCAGTTTTTATCTAACATGGAAATTAATGAGTTGAAAGAGGGACAAAACGGAGCCCGGGTGGTTCACACCACCCCGTGGTGTGGGCCCACCTGGTCGTGACACCAGGGGGTGTGGCCACCCCGAAGCCCGTCTCCGACCCGTTTTGTCCCAGTACTTTCCTTTTATTGTTAAACTTTGTAATATATAATCCCCCGGATCTCCCGAGGTTCGTATATCGTGTTCTCATCGTGTTTCCGTTTCGATCTATTTCTAACAGGCAGACTCTCAATTTTGGAGCCACAATGTCTTCCTCTGGATCACCCAAGGAGAATTCCCCCGCGGACATCATCAACCCATACATGTGTGAGTTGAAGATTCACCCCAAGGAGTTATTGCTCGAAGATGGGAAGGTATAGATAAAAGATGTTCAGTGCCCTGGAGGAGAAGGTAGTCTGCTGGACAGGATGGAAGCATTGGAGCAAGAAGTATTTAAGTATAAGAAGATGGCAGGACGTGAGGTGGATATCATCCATAAGATTAGTTCAGAACTCATCACCGAGCACAAGAAGGAGACTGCTGAGCTTAGGTATGAAATTCTCTCACTCCATCTAACGACCAACCAACTACAAGCACAGCTCTACAACATACAAAATCAAAACTGTGAGTATGAGGCTAGGTTCAAACACATAAGTTCTGCTGCTAGTTTCAGGATAGTGGAGACCAAGATGTCTTTTCTCGATGGAGAGCCTTTACCCTGGAAGTCGGATGGTGACGAGGGAACACCACCACCACCGAAGGAGTAATTCGTCATCAGGTTTTAGCATCCCCTTGGTTTGTTCCAACCTTGGGGGAGTGTCGCGGTATCACATCACTATCTTTTTATCTTTTTACCTTTTTAGTAGAGTCATATCATGATTGGAGAAGTTATCATATAGGATGGTTTCCATTGTGGAAGTATCTCCCCTCTCCCTTGGTGTGAGTTGCCGTTATGGAATATTAATGAGAAGTTCTATCATTTACTTTTTGCACATCTTATTTTAGTTTGCAATTTCTGTTATATGATTGATCTTGTTGTTAGTATTGGTATCACTTTGAGATCATTAAGTAAATTTAGTTGGTTTTGGCAAACCTGGGTCTAGTCAGTAGCAACACTATTCAAGAATTGAACAAAAAAGAGGAAAGTACTTTTAGAAATATAATTCCATCATCTTTCTTTCATGTTTGGCACATAAGCTAAGTATTCTCTAATTAAGATCTTTTGTTCTTCCAAGGAAGGTTGCATGTTTTTTTCTATCACTTGTATGTTTGTTTGTTTCCTTCAACTCTTATTTCTTGCTACCCAGCCTTGCTAGCCAAAAACCTGTACTAAGAGGGAATGCTTCTCGTGCATCCAATCCTTAAACCAAAACTATGCCATTTGTGTCCACCATATCTACATATTGGCATTATTAATATTCCAAGTAAATTCATGTTTTTATCTACCTTCAAAATTAAACTTGTTATGTGAAAATTAGTGATTAAAGCTCTCTCAAACTTGGTGGCACACTTTACTTTCTTCCAATTAATAAACGTGAACCATTGTGTCCATCTATGTTGCATGTATGCTTGCGCTTTATAAGTTGTGAATTAGCAGAACCATGTTACCATGGGGAACGCTTTCAACATTGCACTTATTTAGTTGATATCGTGATCTTTTTCTTATGGATCCCAGCGGTGTGAAATAAAAGGGGAGCTTGTGAGCTCATGGAGTTTGTATATGTGTTAAAGAAACGCCTGGGCAGCTAGCCTAAGCCATGCCTAATCATGATGGAAACTTGCAGCATAACCATAGTGAGAAATCTGTGAAGCATCCTCAATAAAAATCTATGCAAATAGCAAATAAAAAGATCGCTGAGATACTCATTGTCTGTTGCCTTGTCATTTTGATATGGGATAGCTCCTGTATCATGGGGCAAGGGGTACCCTGTTGGCGGTTCTCCATGATACAGATGTATTTACAATGACAAGAACTTACTCGTGACTAAAGTTGGGTAGCATGAGGTTCGGTACTCGTAAGCACGGGGCATGAGATTTTCAACTTATAACTTGTCAATCATATCCTCATATTTGTGTCACTTTAACCTTAATCACCTCAGGATGCTTATGATAGGGGAAATGAGAGCTGAAAGCTAGTAAGTACCATAATTTTTGGAAGCTCTTTATGAAACTTGAAATCCCTGCTTCCCTCTACAAAGGGCCTATATTTTACTTTTTAGTTGAGTTAGTAAACCTATTCCTTTCTATCTTAAGCATGCATTTGAGTTGTTGTGATTCAATAATTCATATGATGATATATTCAATCATGTTTTTTATGCTCCTTGTTTTGCATACTGATCTTATCTTAGTGAATATTACTTTGAAAGCTATATTAAAACCCCCATTATGTTTGAACTCCTGCAAATTGTTAACTATTCTTTGACCAAGAAAAAAGTTTGCCATTACCAATTACGATTTACTTTGTGTACCTTTATTGTGTTTCCTTTACTTATTGCAAGTTAAGTTATATAATAGTGAGTTGTTTTCTATTATGATTTGTGTATTGATGAATGTGATGCTTCTCGTCCGTATTCTCTTTATCGACACTTCACTCCATAAACCTGTGTACATGTTTATTAAGCTCAGTTCTCGCTTGGGGACAAGCGAAGTCTAAGCGTAGGGGGAGTTGATACGTCCATTTTGTATCACTATTCTATATCATAATTTACTGTTATTCATTGATACATTTCATATTGAGAGACGATACTTATGTTATTTCATCTATTTTTTCATGGTTGATGACTTTTGGAGGATGGACCACTGAAGTCAGGATTCTGATGGAAAAGGCACTGTTTGGAGGCAAAATTTGTGAAGATCAGAAAATCCTAGAAAATATATGGAAAATCCTTTTTCCAGAAGACGAAGGAAGCTAGAAGGGGAGATGGAGATGGGCCACAGGGGGCCCACACCACCCCCTGGCGCGGGCTAGCCCTGGACGCGCCACCAGGTGGTGTGGCCACCCTGTCCCACCTCTGGCATCCCCCCTCTGATGCATATAATCCCCTTGAAACCCTAAGAGTCGGGGAGCGACCACAGAAAGATTCCGCCGCCTCTGCGGGGCGGAAAACTGCAGAGAGAGAAAGAGCTCTCTGGCAGGCAGAAATCTGCCAGGGAAATTCCTTCCTGGAGAGGGGAGATCTTCGCCATCAACACCACCATGAAGCTGGACTTCATCGGGATCATCATCATCTCCACCAACACCATCATCACCACTCCATACCGATGTAACAATTGGGTTGAATCTTGCATAGTTCTTAGGGGAAACTTTCCCGGTGTTAATTACTTGTTGTAGTTGATGCTATTGAGTGGAACCATTGAATTATTGTTATGTTCAGATTGTTACTTATCATTATTTCATCTCTGATCTTGATCCATATTATTTCTCCAAGAAGGAATTCCCCCCGGCAGAAATCTGTCTGCCAGAGAGATCTTTCTATCTCGGTGTTTTCCGCCCCGCAGAGGCGGCAAAATCTTTCTGTGGTCGCTCCCTGAGTCTTAGGGTTTCGGGAGGATGATATACGCCAGAGGGGAGAGGCTGGAGTGCCACCTCTAGGCGCGGCCTAGGCCTGCCCGCGCCATGGGGTGGTGTGGGCCCCCTGTGGCCCACCTCCACTCCATCTTCTGGCATCCTTAGTCTTCTGGAAAAATAGGATTTTCCGTATATTTTCTCGGATTTTCTGATCTTCGCGAATTTTGCCTCCAAACAGCACCTTTTCCATCAAAATCCTGACTGTAGCAGTCCATGCTCCAAAAGTCATCAACCATGCAAAAATAGATGAAATAACATAAGTATCACCTCTCAATATGAAATATATCAATGAATAATAGTGAATTAAGACATAGAATAGTGATGCAAAATGGACGTATCAACTCCCCCCAAGGTTAGACTTCGCTTGTCCCCAAGCGAGACTGAGCTCAATAAACATGGCCTCAGGTTTATGGAGTGAAGAGTCGATAAAAGAATACGGACAAGAAGCATCACATTCATCAAATACATAGATCATAATAGAAGAAAACTCACTATTATATAACTCAACTTGTAATAGGTAAAGGAAACACAATAAAGATACATAAAGTGAATCATAATTGGTAATGGCAAACTTAGCTCTTGGTCGAAGAATAGTTGATAATTTGCTGGAGTTCACAAATAGCTGGTTTTTCAATGATAGCTTTCAAAGTAGTAAACATCAAGATAAGAGCAATGTGCAAAACAAGGAACATAAGAGACATGAATGAATAAATCATCATATGAATGAATGAAACACATCAACTCAAAATACTTGCTGAGATAGACGGGAATAGGTTTACTGACGCAACTACAAAGCAAAATAAAGGCCTTTCAAAGAGGGAAGCAGGGATTGCAAGTCTCATAAAGAGCTCCCAAAAATTATGATACTTACTAGCTTTCAGCTCTCATTGCCCCTATCATAGGCATCTTTAGGTGATTAAGGTTAAAGTGATCAAATATGAGGATATGCATTGACAAGTTGTAAGTTGAGAATCGCATGTCCCTTGAATACGAGGGCCGCTCCTCATGCTACTCAAGTTTAGTCACCGGTAAGTTCTTGTCATCGTAAGCATATGTGTATCATAAAGAACTGCCAACGGGCACCCCTTGCCCGATGATACGGAAGAATCCCCATATCAAAATGACAAGGCAAGAAGACAACAAGTATCTCAGCAATCTTCTTATTTACCATGGGAATATGGTGCTTTTTTCTCTCTTTCCTCTTTTCATAATATCTCTTTTTTTCTTTTCTTTTTTCTCAATATCGGACTCTTTTTTTTATAAGAAGAATGCTTCATAGATACTCGTTATGGTTACGCTGCAGGTTTCCACCATGTCAGCATGGATTAGACCAGTGGCCCTGGCGTTTCTCTAACACATATGCATAACTCCATGGACTTACAAGCTTCCCTTTCATTTCACACCGACGACATCCATAGACAAAAGAACATGATATCAACTTGGTACAAAGTACCAGTGCAATGTTGAAAGCGTTCCCCATGACAGCATGGTTCTGCTAATTCACAACTTACAAAGCGCAAGCATATACGCAACATAGGTGAGCACAATGGTTCAAGTTTATTAAATGAAAGAAAGTAAAGTGTGCCATCAAGTTCGTGAGAGCTTTAATCACTAATCTTCACATAACAAGTTTAATTTGGGAGGTAGACAAAACAAGAATTTACTTGGAATAGCAATAATGCTACTAGGTAGGTATGGTGGACGCAAATGGCAAGGGTTTTGGTTTAAAGGAGGTGGATGCATGAGAAGAATACCCTCTCAGTACATGTTTTTGGCTAGCAAGGCTGGGTAGCAAGTACAAGAGTTGAAGGAAACAAACAAACATACAAGTGATAAAGACAAACAAGCAATCTTCCTTGGAAGCACAAAAGATCTTAACTAGAGAATACTAGACTTATGAGAAAATCAAGAAAGAAAGATGATGAAATTATTTTTCTTTAGAGTACTTCTATCTTTTTCTTTTCAACTCTCAAAAAGGTGTTGCTACTGACTGAGCCAGTTTTGCCAAAACCAACTAAATTAAATCAATGATCCCAGAGTGCTACCAATACTAACAACAAGATCAATCATATAACCACGAATTGAAAACTAATATAAGCTATGCAAAAGAGTGAATGATAGAACTTCTCATTAATATTCCATAACGGAAACTCACACCAAGGGATAGATATATAACGAGAGAGGGGACACTTCCATAATGCAAACCATACTACATAATAATTCCTTTATCCATGATATGACTCTACTAATAAGGTAAAAAGATAGAAGATAGTGATATGATACCACGGCACTCCCCCAAGCTTGGATCAAACCAAGGGGATGCCAAACCTGATGACGAGTTACTCCTTCGGTGGTGGTGGTATCCTCTTGATGAGCTCTTTGATCAGTTTCCCCAAGTCCTCAATCTCGAAGGTGAGATTACGAATCAGCTGTGAGTTTTTCTCAATGTGGCTCATGATCATGTCGTGTTGAGAATTCCAGCTCTTGCTATTCTTTCCCCGCTCTTCCTCCTTGAATTCTTCTTTTCCTGCATGGCTAGAATGAGGCAAATCCCAATTGGAGGGTAGTTTCCCCTTGGGCATATTCTGGTATTGATGCTCATGGATAAGGGTGTGGAAAGGATTCTTGGTGCGTGGAGGAAGTGACCAAGGATCGGAACGGTGATGAGGAGGCTTCTCTCCAATGGCTGGGTTTGCCACCACTCCAATGCTTGCAATGGTAGTGCCGGTGCGCTTTGCCTCCTCTTTACCCTCACTCTCGATCTCCTCCTCCTTCCCGGGGTCTTGGAGGTCTTCCTCCATAAGCTCCTTCCCTTTATCCTTGGCAGACACCATTGTGCTTCTAAGCTTTCCAAGAGTATGTCCTGGCAGAAACAGATCGAAACAAAAACACGACGAAAACATGACATACGAACCTCGGGGGATCCGGGGGGTTATATATTATGAAGTTTCATATCAAAAGGAAGGTACTGGGTGAAAACGAGTCGGAGGCGGAGTCCTGGGTGGCCTCACCACCTAGTGGCGCGGCCAGAGTGGGCTCGCTCCATAGTGTGGTGTGAGCCACCCTGGCTCCGTTTCCGTCCCTTTTTTCGCTTCGTAGCTTTCCTTATTGAATGAAAACTGCAAAAATATAGTTGGATTGTGTTTTCGCGGAACTTTTCTTACCAGAACTGTTACCTATTTGAACACGGACTCTGTAGGTCTCTGAATTTGGTCCTCAATGAATTTTTCTGGAGTTATAACTTGAAAAGCATCAACATCTTCATTGTAAGAATCTCCAGCAATATAGTGTTTGAGTCAATGTCCATTCACTACTTGTGTAGTATTGTCTTTTAGAGAAGAAATTTGTATTGCTCCTGAACGGTATACTTCTTCAATGATGAAAGGTCCTTCCCATTTTGATAGTAGCTTACCTGCAAAAAATCTGAGACGAGACCTATACAATAGAACTTTCTCACCAACATGAAATTCTCTCTTAAGTATTCGCTTGTCATGCCATCTTTTAACTTTTTCTTTAAAGAGCCTAGCATTCTCATAGGCTTCACTCCTCCATTCATCTAAAGAACTTAAGTCAAAAAGTCTTTTCTCACCAGCTAGCTTACAATATCTATTTAGTTCTTTCACTGCCCAGTAAGCTTTGTGTTCTAATTCTAGGGGTAAGTGGAAAGCTTTCCCATAAACCATCTTATAAGGAGACATTCCCATAGGATTCTTATAAACAGTTCTATAAGCCCATAAAGCATCATTCAACTTCTTAGCCCAGTTTTTTCTAGACCTATTAACAGTCTTTTGCAAGATAGATTTAATTTCTCTATTTGATAACTCTACTTGCCCGCTAGTTTGGGGGTGATAAGCTAAAGCAATTCTATGATTAACATCATACTTAGCAACGGTCTTCCTAAAACCGCCATGAATGAAATGAGAACCCCCATCAGTCATGAGATACCTAGGCACTCCAAACCTAGGAAAGATAACATCCTTAAGCATTTTTAGAGAGGTTTCCCCGTCAGCACTTTTCATAGGAATGGCTTCTACCCACTTAGTAACATAATCAACGGCAACAAGAATATGAGTGTAACCCTTCGAAGGAGGGAAAGGTCCCATAAAGTCGAGTCCCCAACAATCAAAAGGTTCAATAACTAGAGAGTAGTTCATAGGCATTTCATTGCGTTTAGAAATATTACCAACACGTTGACATTCATCACAAGATAAAACAAATTTTCTTGCATCTTTAAAAAGGGTAGGCCAGTAGAAACCTGATTGTAGCACCTTTTGTGCAGTTCTATCTCCTGCATGATGTCCTCCATACGTGCTACCATGCCATTTACGCAATATCTCTTTTTGTTCATATTCTGGAACGCATCTTCACATAATACCATCAACTCCTTTTTTGTATAAGTGTGGGTCATCCCAAAAATAATGCCTCAAATCATAAAAAAAACTTTCTTCTTTGCTGAGCAGTAAAAGTTGGAGGCAAATACTTGGAGACAATAAAGTTAGCATAATCAGCATACCAAGGGCTTCCTTGCGAGCTCACCCCTACTGCGGCTAACTGTTCATTTGGGAAACTATCATTAACAGGCATAGGATCAAAAGAGATGTTTTCCAAATGAGATAAATTATCAGCTACAGGGTTTTCAGCACCCTTCCTATCTACTATGTGTAGATGAAACTCTTGTAAAAGTAGTACCGGTCTAATAAGCCTAGGCTTAGCGTCCTTCTTCGTCATAAGATATTTAATAGCAGCATGATCAATATGAATGGTTACTTTTGAGTCCACAATATAGGGCCTAAACTTATCACAGGCAAAAACAACAGCTAGAAATTCCTTTTCAGTAGTGGCATAATTCCTTTGAGCAGCGTCTAGAGTCTTACTAGCAAAATGGATAACGTTTAACTTTTTATCAATACGTTGCTCAAGGACAACCCCTACAGCAAAATCACTAGCATCACACAGTATTTCAAAGGGTAAACTCCAATCAAGTGGTTGAACAATAGGGGCTGTAGTTAAAGCCTTCTTAAGAGTTTCAAAAGCTTCCCTACAATCATCATAAAAGAAAGGTACATCTTTTTGAAGAAGATTAGTGAGAGGTTTTTATATCCTAGAGAAGTCTTAAATAAACCTCCTATAGAAACAAGCATGACCAAGGATACTACGAATACCTTTGATGTCTCTTGGACATGGCATCTTCTCAATTGCCTCAACCTTAGCTCTATAAACTTCTATGCCTCTTTTAGAAACTTTATGCCCAAGAACAATCCCTTCATTAACCATGAAGTGGCATTTCTCCCAATTAAGAACAAGATTAGTTTCTTCACATCTCTGCAAAACTTTATCAAGGTTGTGCGGACAATTATCAAAAGAAGTTCCATAGACAGAAAAGTCATCCATGAACACTTCTACAATTTCCTCACAAAAACCATGAAAGATAGCAGCCATGCACCTTTGGAAAGTAGCAAGAGCATTACATAAACCAAAAGGCATACGTCTATAAGCATAAGTTCCATAAGGGCAAGTAAAAATAGTTTTTTCTTGATCTTGTTGTTTAACAGCAATTTGAGAGAAACCAGAATAACCATCAAGAAAACAAAAATGGGTCTTTTTAGACAACCTTTCCAACATTTGATCAATAAAAGGAAGCGGGTAGTGATCTTTCTTAGTAACTTTATTGACTTTCCTAAAATCAATGCACATCCTATAGCCTACCACTATTCTTTGAGGAATAAGCTCATCATTATCATTAGGGACAACGGTAATACGTCCCTTTTTAGGAACACAATGAACATGACTAACCCATTCACTATCAGCAATAGGGTAAATAATACCAGCATCAAGGAGTTTCAATACCTCATTCCTTACCACTTCCTTCATCCTAGGATTTAAACGTCGTTGGTGCTCCACTACCGGCTTCACATCTGGTTCTATGTTGATAGAGTGCTGACATATAGTAGGTGAAATCCCTTTTAAATCATCCAGAGTATAGCCCATAGCTCCTCGATGTTTCCTCAAAACTTCCAATAACCTTTCTTCTTCCTTCCCTGAAAGTTTAGCGCTAACAATAACAGGATATATCTTTTTATCATCAATATAAGCATATTTAAGATCATCAGGGAGAGGTTTTAGATCGAAAACAGGATCCTTTTTAGGTGGCATCGTGGTACCCAAGTCTTCTACATGCAAGTCATGCTTAAGCATCATAGGTTGATCACGGAGAATCCTGTCAATCTCATTCCTTTCATGATCTTCCATAAATTGCTGCAAAGCATTGTTAGGAGCAAGAGAAATAGAAGCAAGTTGTTCAACCCTAAAATCCTCATTATGGGTTTCCTCTTCGCAAGGTTCTTTAGCAAATTTCGAAAAATTAAACTCATAAGATTCCCCATCAAACTTAGTCAAGATTTTCTCCCTCTTGCAATCAATAATAGCTCCACAAGTACTCAAGAAAGGTCTACCAAAAATGATAGGGTAGGTTTTACTAGCAGCCGAACCAAGTACTAGAAAATCAGCAGGGTACTTAATCTTACCACAAAGAACTTCCACGTCTCGTACAATACCAATTGGAGAGATGATCTCTCTATTAGCAAGGTGAATAACCACATCAATCTCTTCCAACTCGCAAGGACTGATTTCATGCATAATTTCTCTGTAAAGCTCATAAGGAATAGCACTAGAACTTGCACCAATATCACATAAACCATAATAGCAATGATCACCAATTCTAACGAAAAACACAGGAACACTAGCCTTTTTAGTTCTATTGGTATGTGAAACAATAATAGAAGCATCCTCACAAAAGACTATGTGCCCATCTTCTATGCTTTTAGTGACAAGGTCTTTCACAATTGCTACCACGGGTTCAATGTTTATTTGTTCATCAGGTTTTACAGTTCTTTTTTCACTTTTGGTGATTACATTAGTTATCATAGGATGGTCCTTTACCTTTTCGGGGAAGGGAATCTTCTCGATATAAGGTTCGGGTAAGATGGGATCAATAATGCAATACTCAGCACTTCCAATAGGAGCATAGTCAACAATATCTTTGTAAGGTGCATGGTACGTATTCCATCCCCTTTTTGGAATTTCGATATAGGAAGAAAAAGCTCTAAAGAAATTCGTAATAACTTGCAAATAAAGACCATAAATATTACTAATATTTTGAAAGTCATCAGTTCCCATAAAAGATTTAATGCATTCATAATCATAATTTATACCTGACTTTCTACCTTTGTCATTCTCCCAAGCTTCAACATTGTCTTGAATACGATCTAGAAGGTCCCATTTAGCTTCTTCTTTCATGCGAGTGAATGATCCAGCATAAGAAGCATCCAATAAATCCTTGTCAT
Organism: Avena eriantha; assembly: GCA_910589775.1. Taxonomy (NCBI): domain Eukaryota; kingdom Viridiplantae; phylum Streptophyta; class Magnoliopsida; order Poales; family Poaceae; genus Avena; species Avena eriantha. The sequence goes on along the minus strand of OU342744.1, from coordinate 21,472,575 downwards.
GTAGAGGGAGCCTTGCATAAAAGTTGTTGATAATAATATTATTGGGGAGCTCATGAATGGGACATTTGAGCATTAGTAACTTCAATCTCCCCCAAGCTTGAGCTGTACTCTCTCCATCAAGAGGCCAAAAGTTGTATATTTGATTCCGACCTTTATGAATCTCACTAGGAGGATAAAACTTTGAATAAAAGAGAGGCACTATTTCCTCCAATTCCAGAGCTTGACCATTCTTCAGCAGCTTATACCAGTCCTCAGCTCTTCCTTTCAATGATAATGAGAATAACTTCTTCTTAACTTGATCTGTAGTAATACCTGCACACTTGAACAACCCGCATAATTCGTGTATAAAGATTAAATGATCACCGGGATGGACAGTTCCATCCCCAACATAGTAGTTATCCATAACACGATCAATAATTCTTGTAGGTATTTTGAAAACATCATTCTCAGCAGGTGGTGGCTTATCTACTACCTTAGCAGTGGTAGTAGCATTACCAAATAAGAAACTCAGCGAATTATCCATAACGAAAATAAAGCAACTAACAGAAGTAAACAATACTCACAGTAGAAGTTTCCTTTACCAGTTCCACTCTCCAATAGCGCTTCACTCCCCGGCAATGGCGCCAGAAAATAGTCTTGATGACCCACAAGTATAGGGGGTGTATCGCAGTATTTTCGATAAGTAAGAGTGTCGAACCCAACGAGGAGCAGAAGGTGCTGGCTAGTGGTATGGATCAGGAATTCTCTGCAAATACTTAGCAAACGGATTTTTAGGGGTTTTCGATAAAGCAAGTAAACAAAGTACGAGTAAATAAAAGATAGTAGGAATAAATGCAGGAAGTGGCCCAATCCTTTATGCAGCAAAGGACAATCCGGTTGTATTACTTAAGATGACCAAACGTTCTCGAGGACACATGGGAAGACTGTCAAGTGCTTTCGCTTCATATAGTCGATTAATCTTCTTTAGCTTGCTAAGTGTTGTGTGGGTGAACCTGTGCTAATGTACCGCCCCATCCAAGACTAATACATACTTGTGATTATACCCCTTGCAAACATCCGTAAGTACAAGAAAGTAATTAAGGTAGAAACCTAACCATAGCTTTAAACTCTAAGACCCTTACGTGCCTTGCGCAATGGTTTCCTAACGGGGGTTCAGGTTTCTGTCACTCCAGCAACCCCTACGATTAGTAGCCAAATACACAATGCATTTCCCTAGGCCCTTATAGGTGAAGTGTCATGTAGTAGATGTTCACATGACACCACTAGAAGAAGTACACCACAATTTAAATAACAATCTATTGAATCTTTCTCAACGCAACTCCACTACTAACAACAAGACTTCTCCCATGTCCTCAAGAACAAAATGAACTACTCACAAGACATCATATGGATCATGATCAGAGATGGAATAATGATGTATAATAATCTGAACATAAACAATAATTCAATGGTTCACTCAATAGCATCAACTACAAAGAGTAATCAACACCAGGAAAGTTTCCCCTATGAACTAATGCAAGATTCAACTCAATTGTTACAGCAATATGGAGATGGTGATGAGGGTGCTGATGGTGATGATGATGGTGATGATGATCCCGATGAAGTCCAGCTTGATGGTGGTGTTGATGGCGATGATCTCCCCTCTCCAGGAAGGAATTCCCCCGGCAGAAATCTGTCTGCCGGAGAGATCTTTCTCTCTCGGTGTTTTCCGCCCCGTAGAGGCGGCGGAATCTTTCTGTGGTTGCTCCCCGAGTCTTAGGGTTTCGGGAGGATGATATACGCTAGAGGGGAGAGGCTGGAGTGGGCCAGGGCGGCCACACCACCTCCAGGCGCGGCCTAGGCCTGCCCGCGCCATGGGGTGGTGTGGGCCCCCTGTGGCCCACCTCCACTCCATCTTCTGGCATCCTTAGTCTTCTGGAAAAATAGGATTTTCCGTATATTTTCCTGGATTTTCTGATCTTCGCGAATTTTGCCTCCAAACAGCGCCTTTTCCATCAGAATCCTGACTGTAGCAGTCCATGCTCCAAAAGTCATCAACCATGCAAAAATAGATGAAATAACATAAGTATCGCCTCTCAATACGAAATATATCAATGAATAATAGTGAATTAAGACATAGAATAGTGATGCAAAATGGACATATCAATACTTCACCTTTATGGGCCTAGGGGAATGCATTGTGTATTTTGCTAGTAATCGCGGGGTTGCCGGAGTGACAGAAACCCGAACCCCCGTTAGGAAACCTTTGCACAAGGGAGTGTAGGATCTCAGAGTTTAAGGTTGTGGTTAGGTTTTTTATCTTAATTACTTTCTTGTAGTTGCGGATGCTTGCAAGGGGTATATGATACGTTGCAAACGTATCTATAATTTTTGATGTTTTATGCTTGGTTTTTATCTACTTTCTTATGTTTTGTCCACACTTTGGAGTACTTTTTATACACTTTCTTGGACTAACCTATTAACAAGATGCCACAGTGCCAGCTGCCTGTTTTCTGCTGTTTTGGTTCCAGGAAAGTCAGAAAATGAATATTCTCGGAATTGGACGGGTCAAAAGCTAAAGTCAGGCCAGAGGGCCATGGAGAGGGGACACGGAGCCAGAATACAAGACGGAGAGGGGACAGAGGCCGCCACACCACCTGGCCGTGCAGCCAGGCCTGGCCCGTGCCAGGGGGTGGTGTGGCTGCCTAGGGCACCCCCTTGGCCTCCCCTTTCGCCTATAAGATGCCTCCGATACAGAAACCCTAAGTACCCGATCGCAATTCCACGAAAGAGTCTGTAGCCGCCGTCATCTCCATCCCTAGATCGAGAGGGATCTAAAGCTCTTCCCGGCACCCTACCAGAGGGGAGAATTCACCCTAGAGGCCTTCTTCATCACCATGTGCTGACTCGTGTACTAACGAGCTCATTGGGGAACCCCAAGAGGAAGGTATGATGAGCACAGCAATAAGTTTCCCTCGGTTACGAAACCAAGATTATCAATCCAGTAGGAGCAAGGAAACACCCCAAAGGTGTAGCTAGCTGAACTTTGGCAGGGCGCACTACCGGTGCCAGCAGCAACGTGGAGACCTGCACAACACAACCACATAACTCTATCCCCAACTTGCGATGAGGATGTCAATCTCACCGGTTTTGCTGAAAACAAAGGATTAAACATATCGAATGGAAGAAAGTAATAGTCTGTAGAAAGTAAACACAAAGCAGTAAACAGTTGATTGTAGATTGATGGTAAAAGAAAGGATCGGGGTCCATAGTTCACTAGAGGTGGCTCTCCTTAAGATAGATAACATGCTGGGTGAACAAATTACAATGGGGCAATTGACAAACATCGAGAAAGCATACGAGCATATACTACTAATCTTGACTCCTTTGAGATTCGATTGGGCATTTACAAAATTATACATAGACCACCGTCCAACTGCATCTATGACTAATAATCCACCTTCAGGTTATCATCCAAACCCCCTCCAGTATTAAGTTGCAAGCAACGGATAATTGCATTACGAATTGCGTGTAAAGTAAACAATACGATTGTTCTATGAACAAAGGATTGTTGTTTTCTCCCTAGTACAAACATCACATCTAGTACCTTAGAGATTTCTGTCACTTCCCCAGATTACCAGAGGCATGAACCCATTATCGAGCATAAATACTAACTCTTGGAGTTGCTAGCATCTACTTGGCCAAGATAGCTACTAACAACGGAAAGCATGCAAGATCACAAATAACAAAGACATGATAGAATCAATAATCAATCTGAAATAGCATCTCAATATCCATCGGATCCCCACAAACATAACATGCAGAATTACAAATAGATGATCTTGATCATGAACAGAGCTCACAAGATCTAAACATGATAGCACAAAGGAGGAGAACCAGCCATCTAGCTACTACATGGACCCGTAGTCTAGAGATGAACTACTCACGCATCACACCGGAGGCTTGCATGATGATAAAGAAGGCCTCCAGGGTGAATTCCCCTCTCCGGCAGGGTGCCGGGAAGAGCTTCAGATCCCTCCCGATCTAGGGATGGAGATGACGGCGGCTACAGACTCTTTCGTGGAATTTTGATCGGGGTACTTAGGGTTTCTATATTGGAGGCAACTTATAGGCGGAAGGAGAGGCCGAGGGGGTGCCTGGGGCGGCTAGACCACCCCTGGTGCAGGCCAGGCTGGGCCACGCGACCATGTGCTGTGGTCGGGCCCTAGCCCCTCTCCGTCTCGTATTCTGGCTCCAGGTGTCCCTTGGTGAAAAACTGACTTTAGCTTTTGTCCCGTCCAATTCCGAGAATATTCATTTTCTGACTTTCCTGGAACCAAAAATAGCAGAAAACATGCAGCTAGCACTGTGGCTCTTGTTAATAGGTTAGTCTAATAAATCATATGAAAAGTACTCCAAAGTGTGGACAAAATACAAGAAAGTAGATAAAACCAAGCATGGAACATCAAAAATTATGGATACGTTTGCAACGTATCAACATCCCCAAGCTTAACTCCTACTCGTCCTCGAGTAGGTAAGTGATAAAAAGAAAGAATAATTTTGAGGTGACATGCACCATCATAAACTTGATCAAAGTATTTGTAAAACATTCAAAGCTGGGATCATAGTACTTCAATCATAACATGAAAGACAAAGTTCTAGCAATAAGGCAAAAAAACTATGTTGCAACATGAAAAGGCACAAACAAAAGATTAATGAATAACAATGCTTTGCAAGACGTTTGCTTGTTTCACATAAATAAAACATAGCATAGTAGTATTTAGCTTGTCCCTCATAGAGTAGCCAACATAAGTGCATAGGACACCTTCAAAGTTCATAAGAGTGACTAGATACAAATAGTTTAAAACAAGCAATATCAAAGCTATGCATCAATCAACAAGTCTTAGGACAATGCACATAGAACTAAGAATGGCCACTATGCTCTCAAAGTAGGTGCATAAAGGTAGAAGGTGGAGACTCAATATAAAAGTAAAAGAAAGGCCTTCATAGAAGGAAGTAGGGATTCAATTTTCATAAAGAGCTTCGAAAAATTATGGTACTTAATAGCTTTCAGCTCTTGTTGCCCCTATCATAAGCATCTTGAGGGTGATTAAGGTTAAAGTGACACAACTAATAGGATATGCTTGACAAGTTATAAGCCGAAATCTCATGCCCCTTACTTACGAAGACCGAACCTCATGCTACTCAACTTTAGTCACAAGTAAACTCTTGTCATTGTAAGTACATATGTATCATAGAGAACCGCCAATGGGGTACCCCTTGCACATGATACAAGAGCTATCCCATAATCAAAATGACAAGGCAAGCAGACAATGAGCATGTCAGCGATCTTTTTATTTGCTATTTGCATAGGTTTTTATTGAGGATGCTTCATAGAGTGCTCATTATGGTGATGCTGCAAGTTTCCACCATGATTAGGCATGGCTTAGGCTAGCGGCCTAGGCGTTTCTCTAACACACATACAAACTCCATGATCTTACAAGTTCCACTTTTATTTCACACCGTAAGGATCCATAAGCAAAAGAACATGATATCAACGGGGTACAAAGTACAGGTGCAATGTTGAAAGTGTTCCCCATGATACATGGTTCTGCTAACTTCAACTTATAAAGCGCAATCATATATGCAACAAAGATGGACGCAATGGTTCAGGTTTATTAAGGGCAAGAAAAGTAAAGTGTGCCATCAAGTTCGTGAGAGCTTTAATCACTAGTTTTCTCATAACAAGTTTAATTCGGAAGGTAGACAAAAACATTAATATACTTGGAATAGCATATGCTAGTAGGAAGGTATGGTGGACTCTTTTGAATAACTTGGTTTAAGGAGTTGGATGCATGAGTGGAACTCATCCTTGGTTGCGGAGGCTAGCAAAAGACTAGGAGCGACCAACTAAGAGAGCAATAATGGCCATAATCATGCAGAGCGACAAAACATCATTGATCAAAGCATAAAGTGATACTACAAGTCAAAAACTAAAGGATCATAAAGGCTATGGTGACTCGGGATAGTCATAACATGGTGTGAGGATGCGCCAAGTCAACCCAAATAAAGCATCAAAGGAGAATACCACAATACTATGCTTTAATATGCTAAAACAACGCATGATCCTTCCAAGGCACATTAAGCAATCTCAATTGTTTATAACATGTCATGCTACAGCAAAGAATACTAAGCATAAAGCCAAAACAATATCGAGCATGGCATGACAAAGCATAGGCCACTGTCAAAAACAAGCTCTCTTTACCACTTAAGCATGAACTTTCCTACTCTTTTCCAATCCAAACCAAACTATTTGAAAACCAATGTATGAAAGAGGGGGTCCAACCAATTTTTTCAGCAAACTAAGCAAGCAAAGGAAACGAAAAACAAAACTAAAACGAAAAACAAGACGCTCCAAGAACAACACAACTGTGCATGAAACAATAAAAATGAAGCGTTTGGAAGAAACCTGGGATTTTTATTGATAAAGAGGGGGTGCCTTGGGCATCCCCAAGCTTTGACGCTTGTACTACTTGGATATTTCTTGGGGTGACACACGTTGCATCCCCAAGCTTGAGCTTTAGTCTATCTCATTATTCATTCCTTCCATACACTTGAAATTTTTCCTTCATACAAAACTTCACACAATCTTTATTAGCAACATTAGTGCACTCAAGATAATAAGTGTTTTAGGTTCAGTTATAACACCAATAAAACTTCCATTAAAACACTAGCTACTGTAACACTTCCCTCAAAAAGCTCAATTCCCCAAAAGAACTCAAAAAGGAACTAACAAGAAGCAAATGCAAATAATGGCAGAAATCTGTCAAAACAGACCAACAGGTAAAGACAATTTTTTTCCGAAGACCTTCTGTTGCTCAAATAAAAAAGTGTTGAACTAACGAAAGTTATATTACAATCCGGGGCAGAAGCACAAAAAATCACGCCTCAAAAGGACGTACAGAGATTTTACACGAATGTTTACGGTGAAGCGCAGAAATCTGTTTCAGGACAGCAACTTTCCCAACCATTACTTCTCTCTCATTAGAGGTTACTCTTGGCACAAAAAAGCAAATAAAAAGGATAAGGAGCGGTTATTACTAAAGTAATAACTTCCAAGACTCATCTGAAACTTTTGGGTTATCTCCCAATAAGTACTTTTCTTTAACGCCTTTAAGTTAGGCATGATAGTTTGAGAAGATGCTCACATAAGAAATATGAATTGAAGTAAAAGAGAGCATCAAGAAGCAAATTCAATACACATTTAAGTCTAACCCACTTCCTATGCATAGGAATCTTGTAAGAAAATAAATCAAAGAAGCACATAGTAACAAGAATGGGTAGATAAAACAAGAGCAACTTCAAAACTTTCAGCACATAGAGAAGTGTTTCATTACCATGAAAACTTCTACAACCATATTTTATTCTCTCATAATAATTTTCAGTAGCCTCATGTATAAAATCAACAATATAACTATCACATAAAGCATGCTTTTCATGATCTACAAACACTAGAGCTTTATTACAAACATTTTCAAAAGAATCCGTAGGAACATGACATTCGTCCTCCTTTGGTAAGCATGGGGGATAATCAAATAATGTAAGGGGTAAAGAGTTACTCTCATTAGAAGGTAGGGATGGGTAGATCCATTCTTACTCCTCTTGATCATCACTCTCCTACTCTTTTTCATCCAATGAGCTTCCAGTTTCAGCAATTTCTTCTTCCATAGTCTCCTGCAAGGCATTAGTCTCTTCCGCTGGTGGGGAGCATCTATTAAGATATTCAAGAATATAGCCATTTTCTTCCTTGTAATTATCAAAGAAAAATTGAAGTATATCATAAACCTCATATTTATAAGGTGCATCATCAGTATTTTCAAGCGAACTAGCAAGTTCAAATGCACCCTTCCAAGCAATAAATTCTTCAATTTGTTCTACATCATAAAAGTCATAATTCCCTTTAAAATAAGAAGATATGGTAACATTATCATTATACTCACATTGAAAAGGGAGGTGTTTATACCTCCTACAGCAACAAGATTTATCAAAGCAATAAGTAACATTATAAGTAGAGCACACGTTTATAGCAATGGTATACAATTTATCAATTTGTTCCCATAAGTGTTTCCCTTTTTGTGACAAGCGGTGTTCCTTATAATAATATTTTTGTTCTTCCGTAAACCCACCTTGCCAATAAGATTCTGTTTCAAAGAAACCAACCATTGATAGAAAGCATGATAAATCAAGGCAATTAGACCAACAACTATAGTAGGAACTAATTTTTGTGTGTTTTTGATACAGAAACAAGCAAACAAAACAAAAGTAAACTAAGCAAAACAAAAACAACAAAGTAAAAAATTGTTTATGAGGGACTCCCCTTGTGAAGATGTCCTTGACTCCCCGGCAACGGCGCCAGAAAAATACTTGTTGACTCCTGTACTAACGAGCTCGTTGGGGAACCCCAAGAGAAAGGTATGATGAGCACAACAGTAAGTTTCCCTCAGTTATGAAACCAAGGTTATCAATCCAGTAGGTGTTTCCTTGCTCCTACTAGTTCGATAACCTTGGTTTCATAACTGAGGGAAACTTGATGTTGTGCTCATCATACCTTCCTCTTGGGGTTCCCCAACGAGCTCGAGATATCTTGGGCCATCAAGCTCTTTTCTGGCGGCATTGTCGGGGAGTCAAGGACATCTTCACAAGGGGAGTACCTCATAACCAATCCCTTTACTTTGTTTTGCTTAGTTTGTTTCTGCTTTGTTTGCTTGTTTCTTTATCAAAAACACACACAAAAATTAGTTATACTAGTTTGCTTTCTTTATCAAAAACACACAAAAAATAGTTCCCAATTCAAGTTGTTTTTATGTCTAGTTCTGCTCCAATCACTATTTCATTATGGATAGCCCACTCGGTTTCCTATTTGGGAAAACTACTATCACTGCTAAGGTAGTAGATGAACCACCGCCTGCTAGAACCTCCATGGAAGATTTTATAAGGTATATAGAATCTTATAAGGGTAAAGTCATGAGAGCCGTGTTAAAAAGGTTGGATCTAATTGCTAAAATTTTGCTTAAATGCCATGATATAAATTGTTGCTCTAAATAGGATACTAAACATCTTAAATTCCAATGTGGCTTTAGTAAAGAATTTGTAATTATGAACTATCATTGGAATAACTATATTCATCTTAGATTTGAAGAAGTAGAACAATTCGTTTTGTTTATGGGAGCTTCTGAAATGGAATCCTTCATGTCTAAAAACTATGAAACCTGTGTTGCTTGTAAAGACCTTAAAGATATGGTCTCTTCTATCCTTGATCATTGCATAGAAAATTTCAGCAATAATTGTTATATCATTGATTATAAAAAGAGACTCAGTCATGCACAAGAATGTGTCCACAATTTGAAGGAGCCTATGGAAGAAGAAATTGCTGAACCTGAAAGCTCATTAGATGAAAAAGATGAGGAGAGTGATGGACAAAAGGAGGAAGAATGGATTAGCTACCCATGCCTACCTTCTAATGAGAGTAACTCTTTATCCCTTACATTATTTGATTATCCCCCATGCTTACCAAAGGAGGATGAATGTTATGTTCCTGTGGATTCTCTTGAAAAATCTAATATGGGTAAAACTTGTGATAATAATTATGCTCCTATTATCTATGATATTCCTTTATTAGTGCCTAACTTCGAAATGCATGGTACTAAGGAGCGTTGCTTAGAAAATGTTTATGATAAAGCTCTAGATGATGGTCTTATATTGGTTGATAATATTAATTGTACTACTATTAAAAATGAGATTGGAGGGGTCTTGACCTTATCTTGGAACCCCATACCTCTTGATAATGATCAGTCGCCTTATTATAAAATTGTTAAAAGTGGGTTTGAAGGTTTTAATCCCATTATTTTTTAGCTTAATAAAAATTATGTGTTTGTAGATCATGAAAAGCATGCTTTATGTGATAGTTATATTGTTGAGTTTATTCATGAGGCTACTAAAAATTATTATGAGAGAGGTAAACATGGTTTTATATATCTCAATAATATTAGGTTTCCCCTCTTTATATTGAAAGTCTTGAAGTTGCACTTGTTTTGCTTTCCTATGCTTGTTGCTTTGTGCTTTCATGACTTGTTTCTTTACAAGATTCCTATGCATAGGAAGTGGGTTAGACTTAAATGTGTTTTCAATTTGCTTCTTGATGCTCTCTTTTACTTCAATTCATATTTCTTATGTGAGCATCATCGAAATTATCATGCCTAATTTAAAGGCGTTAAAGAAAAGTACTTATTGGGAGATAACCTAAAAGTTTTAGTTGAGTCTTGGAAGTTACTGCTTCAGTAATAACCTCTCCTTATCCTTTTTATTTGGCTTTTTATGCCAAGAGTAACCCCTAATGAGAGAGAAGTAATACTTAGGAAAGTTGTTGTCCCGAAATAGATTTTTGTGCTTCACTGTAAAAAATTCGTGTAAAATCTTTGTATGTCGTTTTGAGGCGTCAATTCTTGTGCTTCTGACCCAGGTTATTATCTAACTTTCGTTGGTTCAACACTTTTCGATTTGAGCAACAGAAGGTCTTCGAAAAAATTGGTTTTTACCTGCTGGTCTGTTTTGACAGATTTCTGCCATTATTTGCATTTGCTTCTTGTTGGTTCCTTTTTGGGTTCTCTTTGGGGAATTGAGCTTTTTGAGGGAAGTGCTACAGTAGCTTGTGTTTTAATAGAATTTTTATTGGTGCTGAAACTAAATCCAAAGATTTATTATTTTGAGTGCACTAATGTTGCTAATAAAGATTGTGTGAAGTTTTGTGTGAAGGAAAAATTTCAGGTGTATGGAGAGAATGATGTAATGAGATGAACAATGGACTAAAGCTCAAGCTTGGGGATGCCACCCGTGTCACCCCAAGAAACATCCAATAAGTACAAGCGTCAAAGCTTGGGGATGCCCAAGGCACCCCCTTCTTCATCAATAAAAATCCCAGGTTTCTTCCAAACACTTCATTTTTATTGTTTCATGCACAGTTGTGTTGTTCTTGAAGCGTCTTTGTTTTTGTTTTTGGTTTTTCGTTCGCTTGGTTTTCTTAGTTTGCTTGAATAAATTGGTTGGACCCCCTCTTTCATACATTAGTTTTCAAATAGTTTGGTTTGGATTGGAAAAGAGTAGGGAAAGTTCATGCTTAAGTGGTAAAGAGAGCTTGTTTTTGACTGTGGCTCATGCTTTGTCATGTCATGCTTGGTATTGTTTTGGCTTTATGGTTAGTGATATTTGTTGTAGCATGACATGTTATAAACAATGCTTAATGTGCCTTCGAAGAATCATGCGTTGTTTTAGCATATTAAAGCATAGTATTGTGGTATTCTCCTTTGATGCTTTATTTGGGTTGACTTAGCACATGCTCACACCATGTTATGACTATCCCAAGTCACCATAGCATCTCTGATCCTTTGGTTTTCGACTTATAATATCACTTTATGCTTTAATTAATGACATTTTGTCGCTTTGCATGATTATAGCCATTATTTCTCTCTTAGTTGGTCACTCCCAGTATTTTGGTAGCCTCCATAACCAAGTATGAGTTCCACTCATGCATCCAACTCCTAAAACCAAGTTATTCCAAAGAGTCCACCATACCTACCTGTTAGCATTTGCTATTCCAAGTATATTCATGTTTTTATCTATCTTCCGAATTAAACTTGTTATGAGAAAACTAGTGATTAAAGCTCTCGCGAACTTGATGGCACACTTTACTTTTCTTGCCCTTAATAAACTTGAACAATTGTGTCGTCTATGTTGTATATGCTTGCACTTATATGTTGGGGATTAGCAGAACTATGATGTCATGGGGAATGCTTTCAACATTGCACTTGTACTTTGTACCTAGTTGATATCATGCTCTTTTGTCTATGGATGTCGTCGGTGTGAAATGAAAGGGGAGCTTGTAAGTCCGTGGAGTTATGTATGTGTGTTAGAGAAACGTTTGGACCGCCGGTCTAATCCATGCCTAATCATGGTGGAAACCTGCAGCGTAACCATAATGAGCTGTCTATGAAGCATTCTTCTTATAAAAAAAGAGTCAGATATTGAGAAAAAGAGAAAAAGAAAAAAAGGGATATGAGAAAAGAGGAAAGAGAGAAAAAGCACCATTTTCCCATGGTAAATAAGAAGATTGTTGAGATGCTCGTTGTCTGCTTACCATATCATTTTGATATGAGGATTCTTCCTTATCATCAGGCAAGGGGTACCCCATTGGCGGTTCTCTATGATACACATGTACTTACTATGACAAGAACTTACCGGTAACTAAACTTGAGTAACATGAGGAGCGGCCCTCGTATTCAAGGGACATGAGATTTCCAACTTATACTTTGTCAAGCATATACTCCATAGTTTGTTCACTTTAACTTAAATCACTTCAAGATGCTTATGATAGGGGCAATGGGAGCTGAAAGCTAATAAGTATCATAATTTTTGGAAGCTCTTTAAGAAACTTGAATCCCTGCTTCCTTCTACGAAGGCCTTTCTTTTACTTTTATGTTGGGTCTCCACCTTCTATCTTTATGCACCTATTTTGAGAGCATAGTGGCCATTCTTTGTTCTATGTGCATTGTCCCAAGACTTGTTGATTGATGTATAACTTTGATATTGCTTGTCCTTAAACTATTTGTATCTAGTCACCCTTATAAACTTTGAAGGTGTCCTATGCATTTATGTTTGCTACTCTATGAGGGACAAGCTGAATGCCATTATGCTATGTTTTCTTTATGTGAAACAAACAAACGTCTTGCAAAGCATTGTTATTCATGAATCTTTTGTTTGTGCCTTTTCATGTTACAACATAGTTGCTATGTATTATTGTTAGAACTTTATCTTTCATGCTATGTTGAAGTACTATGATCCCAGCTATCAATGTTTTACAAATACTTTGATCAAGTTTATGATGGTGCATGTCACCTCAAAAAATATTCTTTCTTTTTATCACTTACCTACTCGAGGACGAGCATGAGTTAAGCTTGGGGATGTTGATACGTTGCAAACGTATCTATAATTTTTGATGTTCCATGCTTAGTTTTTATCTACTATCTTATGTTTTGTCCACACTTTGGAGCACTTTTTATACACTTTCTTGGACTAACCTATTAACAAGATGCCACAGTGCCAACTGTCTATTTCTGCTATTTTTGGTTCCAAGAAAGTCAGAAAATGAATATTCTCAGAATTGGACAGGACAAAAGCCAAAGTTAGTATTTCACCGAGCAGAACACAGAGCCAGAATACGAGACGGAGAGGGGCCAGAGGGCCGCCACACCACCTGGCCGCGTGGCCAGGCCTGGCCCGCTCCAGGGGGTGGTGTGGCCACCTAGGGCACCCCCTCGGCCTCCCCTTTCGCCTATAAGATGCCTCCGATACAAAAACCCTAAGTACCCGATCAAAATTCCATGAACGAGTCTGTAGCTGCCGTCAGATCCATCCATAGATCGGGAGGGATCTGAAGCTCTTCCTGGCACCCTGTCGGAGGGGAGAATTCACCCTGGAGGCCTTCTTCATCACCATGCAAGCCTCCGGTGTGATGCGTGAGTAGTTCATCCTTGGACTATGGGTCCATGTAGTAGCTAAATGGTTGGTTCTTCTCCTTTGTGCTACCATGTCTAGATCGTGTGAGCTCGGTTCATGATCAAGATCATATATTTGTAATCATACATATTGTGTTTGCGGGGATTCGATGGATATTGAGATGCTATTTCAGATTGATTATTGATTCTATCATGTCTTTGTTATTTGTGATCCTGCATGCTCTCCGTTGTTAGTAGATATCTTGGCCGACTAGATGCTAGCAACTCCAAGACGGAGTATTTATGCTCGATAGTGGGTTCATGCCTCTAGTAATTTGGGGAAGTGACATAAATCTCTAAGGTACTAGATGTGTTGTTACTACTAGGGAGAAAACAACAATCATTTTTTCATAGAACAATCGTATTGTTTACTTTACACGCAATGCGTAATGCAATTATCTGTTGCTTGCAACTTAGTACTGGAGGGGTTTCGGATTGATAACCTGAAGGTGGACTATTAGTCATAGATGCAATTTGATTACGGTCTATGTATAATGTTGTAATGCCCAATCAAATCTCATAGGAGTCTAGATGATTAGTATATGCATGTATGCTTTCTCAATGTTTTTCGATTGCCCCGCTGTAATTTGTTCACCCAACATGTCATCTATCTTAAGGAGAACCACCACTAGTGAACTATGGACCCCGGTCCTTTCTTTTACCATAAATCTACAATTGTTTACTGTTTTCTGTTTACTCTCTGCAAGCTTTTACTTTCTTCCACACAATACGTTTAATCCTTTGTTTTCAGCAAAACCGGTGAGATTGACAACCTCACTGTAAGTTGGGGGCAAAGTTCTGTGGTTGTGTTGTGCAGGATTTCAAGTTGGCAACAACACCTTGGAGGTGTTTCCTTGCTCCTACTGGTTCGATAACCTTGGTTTCATAACTGAGGGGAACTTGCTGATGTGCTCATCATACCTTCCTCTTGGGGTTCCCCAACGAGCTCGAGATATCTTGGGCCATCAATATAATCACAAGTATGTATTATTCCTAGGAAGGTCAGTACATTAGCATATGTTCACCTACACAACACTTATCCAACCAAAGAAGACTAATCAACTATATGAAGCAAGAACACTTGACAGTATTCCCATGTGTCCTCGAGAATGTTTGGTCATCTTAAGTTATACAACCGGCTTGTCCTTTGCTAAAGAAAGGATTGGGCCACTTCCTGCAATTATTATTATTGTCTTTCATTTACTCACACTTTATTTATCTGCATTATCAAAAACCCCTAAAAATCCGTTTGCTAAGTATTTACAGAGAATTCCTACTCCAAGACACTCGTCAACACCTTCTGCTCCTCGTTGGGTTCGACACTCTTACTTATCTAAAATACTGCAATACACCCCCTATACTTGTGGGTCATTAGTGGCCTTGTTATTTCAATATCTGTCTGATGATATCATTTTTATACATTGATATCATACAGACCCAAGCTTGAGTTCAAAACATCTTTCTGAGGTGGTATTTGACAATTAAATCATAAAGGAATTTCCACAAACGCAATTATAGTAATTCCAATTATATGAACTCAATATTTCAAAGGTACTAAAGTGAATAATGTGTTTGTTTGTTGTATTTTATTGATGCTTGTATGCCTTGTGTTGATTGTGGCCTTGTTTGCTTGCATGTATGATCTATGGCAACGATAGATGTAATTATATCGAAGACCCGAAGAAGATGGTTATTATTATTATTATGGATTTCTAAGAAGAAGTTCAGTTACATATTGCCATATTGCTGATCACAGGCAAGCCAACTTCTTGCTCATAAGTCATAAAGCCTTGTCCTACTGTTTTACTTATGCATATTTTACCTACTATCTATAAAACTGCATTATTTTATTATATGATGATCTAGCTAGGATAGTGGTTTGGCTCCTCCAAACCATTACACTTTTGTACTACTAAGTACAATCTTCGCGATGACACCTACCCGTTCCTAGTATGTTAGATGGTTTATAACACTAGACCCTTTGGAGACCCCGCTTTAGTCAAAGCAAAACTAGAGGATGGGAAGACCCCGGAAAAGTTTATAAAATGTTTTATGGTAAAACCTTGGTGAGGTCTGACCTACCAAGAGAAGCTTGAGAAAGGAAAAAAGTTTTTGTTTTACAAAAATGTTGAAGGAAAGATGGAGAAAAAAAGGTTTATGAAAACTCACCCGTTTCTTTGCAGTTTTGCCAGAATAATTAACCCGTGCAACCACATTACCTTTGGAATGGGACCGATCTGGACTTGATGTTTTCTACTCTGGTATGGGAATTCTCACAACTACTATAAGGGATCACATCCCTCGAATGTCGGGTTTCCTTTATAGAAAGGGTCAACTATTAGACAGCCACCTGGAGGAGATGCGAACTACCCTCGGGAGCAGCCGGATGATACTATGAGCCTCTCATTGAAAGTGCCCACTCTCACGTAGTCGGATTACGCTCTGGTTGGTCCGTGGATCCAGACGTCCCGGGGTTGAGAGGAACAATTCATAGGGTAGGGCCTATTCTAGAGTGGCATTCGGAGAGTCTTGATCAGTTATTCGACCCACGATCCATAGGTGATCAGGGCAGGGTAACCGGATGGTGTGGATAAAGTGTACAACCTCTGCAGAGTGTAAATCTATTTGAATAGACGTGTCCACGGTCATGGACGGTTGGAAAGGTTGTTGTAGAGCGGTGTTGGTTTTGATTTCAAAAAGGATTTAAGAAAATCAAAGGCTTTGAAAATGTTGTGACCATGGGATGGTCAGAAAGGAAGGAAAGGAGTTGGTCATAGATGACTGGAAGGAGGAAAAAATGGGTGACCCAATTTTAGTGTTCTCCAAAACTTTTCAAAATGTTCTCCAAAAGTTTTCCACAAAGATATGTAGATGCTATATCTACAAGAGAAACTATTTTAGAAAAGAACCTCTTATGAAGACTTCCTACTACCACAACCATATTGCATATCCTCTTGTTGTTATTATTCTCTTAAGGTTGTTTGTGAGTACATTCAAAGTATTCACTAGCATTGTCCCTGACTATTAACTTGGTCAGATATCGAGAAAAAGGTGATGTTGATGACTATGCAAGCTAGGACGTTCTCCCAGTCAGCTGCCTGTAGGTTAAGGCATGGCTCGGGCTCTTTGCTTGATGAAGTTCCGCTAATGATGATTGATGTAGCCATAATGGCAAATAAGATATGACATGTATCCGCTTAAGTAATGGATGTTTACTTTGATACTTGTCGGTTATGTGCTATGACAAACTGATCATGGGATCGTGGTGTATGCATAACAGGGATTCTCGGAGGATTAATCCGGAGGCCCGACACCAATGGAACATGTACCTCGCTAATACGAGGCCATGGGGAAAATGCTAGGGGGAAAAGAACTTTCATGAGGAGGTGGTGCAAATGGAGAGAAGGAGGATACCTCCTTTTATAGAGGAAGGGGCAGCCCAAGGGGGCTTGGTCGCTGGCCATGGAGGTTCTCCCACGGTTCGTAAATAATGCAGACATGATAGAGACACTTCTTATATTAATAATAAAAAGGGGGGCCAGGAGATCCATACCGACTCCTGCACATTCAACAATAACTCTTGTGATCGTGTGAACCATCCACGTCGTATCCAATTCCTTTTGTCTCGCGATACTTTACTTGTCCGAGATCTCATCATAGGTATCAACCATACCCTAGTTCGATATCGTTCCGGACAACTATTTTTTACTCGTTCTCAG
Source organism: Avena eriantha (assembly GCA_910589775.1). Lineage (NCBI taxonomy): Eukaryota > Viridiplantae > Streptophyta > Magnoliopsida > Poales > Poaceae > Avena > Avena eriantha. The sequence goes on along the minus strand of OU342744.1, from coordinate 21,455,270 downwards.
ATACAACATCCCTGTGACCTAGTCACGTGCTCACAAGAGGAACTGATGTGATATCACCGAGAAGGCCCAGAGTATATTTCTCGGTTATTAGGACTGACAAATCCCACTCTTGATCAATGTGACTCTATATAACACTTTCGAAATACCTGGACCCACTTTTATAGTCATCCTGTTACTGTGTGACGTTTGATATTATCAAGATACTCTTCTGATGTTACTGATTTCACATGATCTCATGGTCTACGTCATGTAAAAGTACCTAAAACTGTACTATGTTTGTTATTAATTCAAGATTGCTTGGAGTATCCCTTTCTAGAGGAGTATAAGTGAGATGTGTTGAATATTTTTATGATAGGACGTGATACCCATATGAATGCTTGCATACACATAATGAAGTTTTTATAAGTATAGTATTGCTTACTAATTGTTTTATGCCACTACACTTTAGGAGAGAATATACAAGTGAAACCATGAAACTCCTATCCAATTTTTATCATAAGAAAACACACCTTCAATTTACTTTCATTGCTTTTATACTTGCTGCACCAATTAAATCCGAAAACAACAGAAACACTTTTACTATTAGCAAACACAAACAAAAATCCAAAATATTTTTACTTTATTGTTTTGACTTTCTTGGCTAGTTATAGATTTCTTTTACTTTATTTATTTATAGTTTATTTTAGTTTAAATTGCTAATATGAAACCTTGTGCTTGACAACCACACGCTGGAGTTGGGGACACAAGGCAAACATTTTATTTTGTAGGTTGCTTCAAGAACAAAATAAGAGTCTCTAAGCCAATTCCCCGAGAGTTTGATATAAACTCTCGAATCACCCTTATGAGAAAAAAACGCTTGCTACAATACTCTCAACGAGTTGGTATACACGGAGTTGTTGCCATCAGAGATGGAGAAATCCCCACTTCAACCTCTACATATGCGGTGTGGGAGTTCGAACTGAGCACGAACTCTATTCCCCCTGAAAACCTTAGAGCGCTAAAATTTCCCTCCCCGCTCGCCCTTCTGCCAGCCGCCGCCTCCCCTATCTTTTTCAGCTTCCTCCAGTCACGCCTGCCACCACCTACTTCCCCGCACCCTTCCGCGTCGTTGGGAGGTCCTATCTTGTGGGGCGATCGTGTATTCTTCCTCGGTGGAAGGCATAGAGGCGGTGCCAGCCATGGATCCGGCACCGAGGTGCGATTTGGTGGCGTGCTTCACCTAGGCGGCAAGATCTGGTCACCCGGGAGCTACTGCTAAAACCGTTCGCTGCCGCCGCGGTGCCACAAGGACCTAGCCATGGTAAGATCTCGTTTGATCTCTCCCGCGAGTTCGACTCCATGGATTTTGAGTTTGATATACTATTCTTGCAGATATGTTCGATGATTAGCCAGAGTGAGCTGTTTTTCTGATGACTCGTCATTCTCGGACGATTCGGACATTGACGAGTTGCTCCACGACGATGACACCGAGCAGTCGGTCATCGTTCTCATCGTGATTGGAACTATTTGTTTAATTATTTGATTGATAGGATCTATTTGTCTATATTTGTCTATGCTTTGACATGCAATATACTGAAAAGTGCTTTGACGAGCAGTTTTCGAGCGGTAAAATCGAGTATATTAGTTTGTGTATTTACCGGATATTCCTGTTGTGGGCGCAGCTGGTCCGTTGCTGACATGGCACACCTATCTCTCTTCCAAAGCACTCCATCCCTCTCCCCTCCCCTGCCCAAGCCTGAAACCCGACGAAGAAACAAAACCGTGGACCAGCACCGCCGGTATTCTGTTCCCAAATTCCACAGATTTCCACTCCCCACTCCCAGTACTTAAAGCCGGAGAGCAACACGGCAGAATCCCAACTCCCAACCTCCGCCCACTCCCACTCCCACACCAAACGGGGAATAATCAGCTTCCCTTTCCGTTTCTTGAGATCTCAGCCAAATTCGAACACTGTTATCTCAGCAGAGATTTTCCGCGCCTAGTTGCAGCATCGCCGGACTGAGAGGTAAGTCTCTGGTTTTGAACTCTTTACTTCTTTATTTTTCTTGTGCGAAAAGCTAGGATCTCGCGATGTTTGTGCTCTCGCTGATGCCTAGGCGGATCCTGCGTCCGTGCTGTTATTGCAGGTATTCTTGGTGGCCGGAAAGTACAGTAATCCTTGATCCTCTGCTTCAGGTAATGGCACCGGATAAGATTTGCTTTGGATTCGGGTCTATTAGACTAGTATATAGTATTCTGCAAATCACACAACCTTTTTGTTTACCTTGTTTGACTTTTGAGCTGTCGTGATTTGTAAATCACTAATCAGTTCAATGAGAAAAAATGGGCTTGGTACTAAGCAACGGGGAGCCAACAATGTAGTGCGAAGTGCTGTTAGCTACAAGTTCTGTTAAAGTGCAACAAATTTTAATCTAGTGCGAAGTGCTGCATTCAGGTTGAACTCTTTGGCCCCTCTTTTGTGAGCGCATTTATCCTTGATGTCCTCATTATTGTATCAAGTGATAATGTGTTTGGTTTATAGAAACAGATAACGTGAATTGTTAGTATTTTGATTGCTACTTTCTACTATGCCCCTGTGATTTGATTTATCACCATTCAGTGGATCAATTCAATGTGAGTCATTTAACTTAGCACTGCAAGTTTTGTACACTTGCTTCTTCCGTTAAAATATCTCATGTTACATCCATTGCAATGATATTAGTTGGATGAGGCAAGAAAATAATGGAGATTAGTTGAAGGGAGGGGTTTGTTAGTACAAATTTAATTGCTGGCCTAAAAGATTTGGTTAAACTGCTGCTTCCTTCCACGCATGTTCCCTGTGAGTTTATATGCAGAAGGAATTATATACTTACTTAAGTGCATGCCTTATGTGTGTATCGCCTGTTTAGCTGCTTGTTCATCTTGTCCTAATTCTTGTTATGTGGCTTTGCTGACAGATATAGTATAACAAAGGCTGTAGGTCAGAGCTTCATCAAACATGTCACTCCTTTCGAAATTACGGTTGGTTACTGTGGATGTGACTGGCACTCTGATTGCTTACAAAGGCCGGCTTGGTGATTACTACTGTATGGCGGCTAAGTCTGCTGGAAAGCCATGCCCCGACTATAACCGAATGCACGAAGGCTTCAAGCTTGCATACACTGAGATGGCTAGAAAATACCCATGCTTTGGGTTTGCGGCAAAGATGCCAACGATTGAATGGTGGCGGATCTGTGTCAAGGATTCATTCGTTAGGGTAAATTATTTTTTGCAAATATGGAGATTTTCAGGAAATACCAGTGCCCTTTTTGTGCTCCCAATTATCTGATTGCTCTGTGTACTGCAGGCTGGCTATGATTATGATGATGAGACATTTGAGAAAGTATTCAAACGTATTTATTCTGCCTTTGGATCCTCTGCACCATACTCGGTGTTTCCTGATGCACAGCCTTTCATGAGAAAGCTGAGGGAAAAGGGAATCACAGTCGGGATTGTCAGCAATGCAGAGTATCGTTACAAAGAGGTCATCTTGCCTGCATTGGGGCTGAATCAGGTTTGATAACAATACACATCAGTTACAACCTTTTCAACCATTAGTGTTGCATGTAAAAGCAGTCGCCTGATGCATGTCTTAGTGTTGTACTTAGGGCTCGGAATGGGACTTCGGGGTGTTCTCAGGCATTGTTGGTGTCGAGAAGCCTGACCCAACGATCTACAAGATCGCGCTGGAAATGGCAGGGACCATCGCACCAGAAGAGGCACTCCACATAGGCGACAGCATGCGGAAGGACTATGTCCCTGCACGGAGCATCGGGATGCACGCGCTGCTCCTGGACCGATTCAAGACTGCCGACGCCGAGAGCTGGAAGCAGTCTGGCGCACCAGTGCTTCCTGATCTGGAAGCAGCTCAAGAATGGCTCACCAAGAACCCGGTGGAGGAGCCCGAGGAGGAACCATTAGCAGCCGCAGTGCTGCGCAGGATGTCCGAGAAACTCTGAATTTGGCCCCTCTGGATAGTTCATTATGTGCTCGTGCTGTGGAACGGCTCTATTGTAGTAATGTGAAGAAATAGGCTAGTTTAATTAGCTGGAGTTACTCTCTGTCTCTGGTAGTATTTGCTTCCAGTGCAGCAATTCAGCTTGTGTCGGATCATCTTTCAGCCAACAATAATTATGGTTACGCGGATCATGTTTCAGCGAAGAAATAATCATAGTTATGTTAAGCATTACTCATCTATATGCTTCCTAGCTGGCTAGCAAAGGAGCAAAGCTTAGTCGTTTTCCATATCGTTCTGTAATATCGACTCCCTCCGTTCAGAAGTATAGATTCGGCATATACACTAAAACATTCGATTCATAAATCTAAAATGTCTTATATTTCTGAACGGTGGGAGCAGTACATTATAGCTTGTAGGTTGCAGCCTAAAATAGGTTCCAAAGCCCAAAAAAGGCTGACCAGAGATTTGCTTTGGATTCGGGGCTATTAGACTTGCAGGTGCACTGGAAACCCCAAAAAAGGCATGACCAAGTACTCAAAATGCCCAAAATGGGTTCCGAGTGCTATTTTGTGAATATCATTGGGAGACATTCTAGTTTGCTTATATCTAGACCTTAAATCCAATTTGGTAAAAAAAAATTAGACCCAGCTAATTCATCAAGCAAGTCTTCTATAGCTCTACAGGGAACTTTTTTTTTCGCAGCACGTGCATTCAATTTCCTAAATCCCACATAAAGCCTGTAAGTACTGTCCTTGTTCTTAACAAGAATCAATGGAGAGGAATATGGACTTTCCTTGTTCTAAACACCTTTTCACGCATTAGCTTTTGAACTTGTTGTTTCAACTCATTCTTTTGTTTATAAGGCACTATGTAAGGACTCATATGAGTAGTAACATATCCTTTTTTAGTACAATTTTGTGTTCACAGTCTAATCTAGGAGGTAAACCCTTGAGGTTCAGAGAAAACATCCTGAAATTGGCTAAGAATCTTGAAAAGATCTAAGCTCCCTAGTTTTGAGCGCCTTTGGTCGATTGGGAGGTCGCTTTCGTTGGGCCTACCTACTCATGTGTTACTGTGTGCATGTACAAATCCGAGCCATTTTTTGAAAGTTAAAAACCAAATTTGACTGCTTCTATTTTTTTTAGACATGAACCAATTAGACTCTTGTACGATAGATCCACTGTTTTACAATATACAAATTTCTACGCTTATCTTAAAAAGATCTAAGCTCCCTAGTTTTGAGTGCCTTTCGTCGATTGGGAGGTCGCTTTCGTTGGGCCTACCTACTCATGTGTTACTGTGTGCATGTACAAATCCTAGCCATTTTTTGAAAGCTAAAAACCAAATTTGACTGCTTCTCTCTTTTTTTTAGACATGAAGTGTAGTTTATTTTCTTTCACATCTCCAATCTGCACCTCCAAACTAGTGCAAAAAATTGAACTAGGTGAAACCGGCTAAACCAGCCAAACCGTTTTTGCACGGGCCTAACATTATCTGGATTAGGATTTGTATTGGCCATATATTTATGGCTATTTTTGCAGTAGTGATATTATACTTGCTAAATATCACCTGGCAAATTAGTTCTATACTTAATTAGAATCCTGATGGGAAGTAGACCGTATTTTCCTAGCACGCACAATACAAATTTGATTGCCTTTGCTTTCCATCTCAAATCTTTAAAGATCGCTATGCTCCCTGATTTTGAGAGCCTCTGGTTGTCAGGCTGTTTCCCGCTTGGAGGGGCTCATTTGTCGGTGCATTACAGTTCGCTGTTGTGGTGAAATTTGAACTTTGTGGTTGCATGGGTTGTGTCCTTTTGGATGCGGCCGACGGTACGTTGTTGCTGATGGAATTGGGGCTATGTGTTGCTGAGGCTGTGTATTGTTGGATGTGCCCCATCTACTTGCGTGTTGCCGCTTCGTTGCCCGCAAAAATGAGGACGCGTGGTTGCTTCACATGTGGGCCTTAGGTTCGGCCCTACTTGGTGGCATCTTATTGTTTTTCGTGTGGGCATGTCTGTTAGAGTGGCTTATACGCTCCGTGGTGTTGCGGTGGGTTGCGTGTGGCCTCATGGGCTCTACCTAGAAGGGAGACGCATGATGCGGGGCCGGTACGCTGCTGTTTTGATCGTCGGGTCTGTCTTTCCCCTGTTCTTCTCACTGTAGTGGTGGTTGGCGTGGGGTATGCGGCGGCACAAGCCCTAGCTTGCCATTACACATGCTTACTTGGACCAACCCATGCCTCGGTGAACCCAAAAAAAGAAAACATGATCTCTGGCAAAAACTTAGACGCCATTAGCAGAAGACGGCGCGCTGCGCCGGGTCAATCTAGTTCTATCAGTGACGGGTAGAATTTGTTCTTGAGCAGGTAACTACAGAGAAGTTAGTTGCCCCTTTTTCGGGTAACTTGTGCAGTTGGTCTGAATCAACTGTTGGAATTTCAGTATTGAGTGGACAAACGTCAAAGGTGACCGTGTTGCTTGTTCGTCTGAATAGTGAAGGCCAGATTATCAAGATCCATCATCAAGGATTTTTGTGGAGCTGCCCAACCACATCCTAGCATGACATCATAGTTTGGAAGATCCAAGATCCTGAAAGTGTGCGAGAATTGATGTTTTCCAATGGCAAAGTCACAACCATTGCTGACAGCAGTAGAAAGAAACTAGCTGTGCCCCTCAAGTCAACCTTACTGAAACTGATGATGATACTATAGACATAAAACGATTAGCTTTGACAGAAATAATCATGTCAACCAGTATCAATGTGAGTGCAATATTTTTCTTTCCTCCCATGAACACAGCTAGCGTGAGAGAAGTAGTATGAAGTGAACCCCTCGGTGCTAGAGCTGAACCATGCATCAGTTGAGCTTCAGGTGCTTGCTCTGTCTGCTGTCGCTCAGTGTCATGTTCTTCTTAGGTTCCAGTAGTTCTTCTGTTTGTTCCTGCATTGCATGCAGTAATGGGTTCTGTTCGCATTTGTGCCCACGCATCTCCACAATGCCAACATTCACCAGCTTTTCGAGCTCTAGGCGGTAAAAAGCTATTGTTGACAGGAACTGGTTTCGCTACAAAAGCAAGAAACTGTTTGGATCTTGAAAACCAAAGAAATGCTGGGAATGGTGAAGTGTATGCCTTTTTAACTGGATGAGCTTGTTCCATTTCCTTGGCCTGCCAGAATACTTCGGTCCGCGAGATCGTAACTGCTGGAGGTAAAGAAACGATGCAAGATTTCAGAGCAAAATTCAGGCCATGCGTTATCTTTTCTTTCAAATGCCAGAACACCTAGACCTGTTACTCTTGGCAGGTGCACCGGCTAAGGAGACCTTGTACTCTAGGCAGGTGCACCGGCCAGCCATTGGAAGTACTTCTCACCCCGACGAATCCTTCCAGCAGGCTGCCATCAGAGTGAGCGAATGACTTCATGAATTGGGCATGCATGTCTTCTTCGTAATTGCGACGATTATTTGCTTGCTGAAAGTTTTCAGAAGCGAGAGTTCTGGGTGTCCCTGCAGGTGTAACTGAACCCGGTTTGTGAACTGCACGACCAGAATCCGAAGAAGCTCAACGGTGGCCAGTACTAGTGTGAGACAAACCTGGCGATGTCAACACTTCACACTGCCTGGTGTCAAAGAGTAACTGACGACACAGTTGTTCAAGTTGTGCTTGAAACAAAGGAGCCGACGTCTGCTAGCTGTTGTAGGGCGGGTGATCTCTGGGTCGGATTAGACCGAAGACGCCATGTTTGCATCCGTGCTCTTGGTATCTAGAGCTTGAACAGGGTACAATGTATTCAGAACATCAGCCATGGCTGTCATTCTGTAAGCCCAAACCATGGCTGTCACTCTGTAAACCCAAACCAGTAACAGCTGCCTAGGTGTCTCCAATAGAGGAACCCACAAGTGATCGACAGACAAACGATTCACAGAAAACTACAAATATTATAGACTGTATATTCAGCTCAAACAGCTGAGCCATGATACACAACATATTCTATAGAGCATTTGTTCTAGGGTTTTGCCTTAGCTACTGGGGAATAGTCGACAGCCGACACAGCAGCGCTGTCTCGGCTCACATAGCTCACAGAAATTTTACAGCTCACTGAATTAAAGTAACTGCAGTCAAACAGTAACAGCAACAGCTAGATTTACTACAGCTAATGAGGAATCAGTAAGTAGGAATCACGGTCGTAGATGCAAAGCAACGTAGTTCGTCGGACAACTAAAGAAACAAACAGTTGCGCTTCAGAGTGTCAAAAGCTCCAGGGTTCGGAGAGGAGCCTGACACGTGCCCGCCTGCATCCTGGATCTCAGCGGCCTGCAGGGCGTCTGTTCCAGGACAGGAAGTTGTGATCTCCCAATTTCCTGCGAAAGATCGTAATTTAGACACCAAAAAGGCTCTCATTCAGATAGGTCAACGGAACCAATAACGATGCAGCATATTTAAATAGTTAGGTATACTAACCTTGGTTTGATCGCGTATAGCAAGGTGAATGCAAATGCCAAGAAAATACAGAGCCCACCAACTACAAGGTATGCAAACCCAATAAATTCATTCTTTCCTCCGAGCCAGGTTGCAGTGGAAAGGACCAACTTTTTCTTGCCACCGAAGCTATACGTATTGTAGTTGTTACTCAGCCTCACTACTATGGTGTCATTCACCTTGAGATCAACGTTTATCCTCCCATACAACTTCCTGAATGTAGGAAGTGCCGCCGTCCGCATCCAAACGATAAGATCCTCTTGCTCACTCAACTGTTGCATACATTGAGAACTCACATAAATAACTCCTACATTTTATTTTATTTTTGAAGAAACTCCTACATGTATTCCATACACAGTGAAACTTCTTTTATCCAACAGAAAGAACTCAAATGAACTGTTGTTCCAAATTAAGATGTTGAGGGTAATATATGAAGTGAACAATTGCAGCCTACACATTTGTGCAACAATGTGATAGTACACAGTAAGAATATGCATACTGGGATTACAATGTGATAGCACAGACTACAGAGTAAGAATTTGCATACCGGGACTACAATGTGATAGTTCAGAGTAAGAATTTGCATACCGGGATACTTGTGTTCAGCATTTTCCCACCTATGAGCGCGCCATTCTGGAAGTTGCTTGGGTACACATTTTTGGCAAATTTGTGCTCCCTATCACTCTTCCAGGAGATATCCTTCTTATCCACTGTCAAGTTCTCATTACCGCGAGTGAAGCTATATGTGTCATTGAACAAACTCCAGGCAATCAGACCACAGGGGACAATTGGTCTTCCATCAGCCGTGAACCTCTCAGGTTCACATGACGTTGTCTGATTTGCCTTCTTGTAATCTCTTAGCTGTGCATCATTTCGGCTCTTGACATACCTGAAATAAGAAGTGACATGCTATGATGCTAAGCCCCCAATACATGCTATTCTTAGCATATGGTAGCCAAAGTCATTGGGTACTGTTACGTAGTATGCCTGTGCAATTCTATATATCCATTTGCAGTTCAGAAAGAAACAGGAGAATGAATAGCTGCGAAGTTGTAACAGAAATTATTGACTGAAGACATCAAATAGTATTATACCTCCTATGATTCTGATAGAAGTTGTCAAGTTGGTAATACACGAAGATGGGCTGCTTCATATGCTTTCTAACCTGCACAGATACACCTAGATCACCTTTTAGCTAAGAGCAATGGCGGAGCTACATGTATTTGGCCAAAAATTGCTGGTAGCTGCACGCAGACCACAATTTTCGAAGCGTATAATAAGTTTAAATAGTTATTTTAACCAAACCGTTCAGTTCCAAGTATTACCGTGAGAGTCCTGGTGCAGTCTTTGGATATGGTCTGGTTCTGGATGTACCCAAGCTTGTTGTCAGTCATGTTAGGGGGCACACATGCATGATCATACCGATCAATTATCTCCACAACCTGCATTCAGTCATCAGAAGCAAAGTCAGAAACTGCCGCGGTGCCTATCTTAACATTTTAGGTGTAGAAGACACGTACATCTCGTGCTGCTAGCAGCGAAACGACACCAACTGGGATGAAGATGATGCCGACAAGGAAAAACACAGAGACAACCTACATAGCACAAGCCGAGACATCCGTGAGCTGGTCCAGAAAGCGTAGTAGTATCGTAATCTCTGGAACCCAGTATGCGTACCCATTTTGGAGTAAGGATCGGCTTACAGGCCGGCAGCTCTTGCTGAGTGAACTTGGAATCTGTACACAGGAATTCAGGAGTAAGAAACTGCCCTACTTAACACAAAACACACCACGAGAACAGGAGTTCCTATATCCATCAGGTAACAGAACACTACAATTGGACGTACTCCAAGTAAAATATTTTGGGCTTGGGGTTGGGGATGGGGTGGGGGGGACATGGACTTCGGCCACAACATATCTCCGCCCCTAGATTGAGACTAGATTGGGGGTAAACAAGCAATAATTACTAGGGTTAGCTCCGCTGCTGCTTAGCAAGGAGAACAGAGAAGCGAAATTACGCTTCCACCGCACCGCAGCACCAACCGCAAGGCCAAGCATCTCGAAATCCCATATTAACTAAATCAGCGCGGTTAAGAACACTAGCACACCATCCATTCTGATTCCTGGGCAGTAAGAAGCAAGCGGAGCGGAGAAGAGGCGGGCAGATCTCACTCACACTTGGGCCTGTTCCTCCTGGGCGCGTCCCCATCCGCCCCGGATCCGGCGTTGCTCATGCCTGCCGCGTTGCTGGCCATCCCCGGTCCCAGAAGAGGCGGCTTCTGCTGGCGATTCTCGGAGACTGCAGGGGGGAGCTTGCGGGCGATCTCGGGGCTCCCGGCTCTCGCCTCTTCCTCGCTTGCTTGGGTACTAAGGAAGAAAAAGGGTGGACTGAATTCTACCCCTGTTGGCTCTGCGAGCTGCGGTGGGGGGGTGGGTGGGGGGGGCCTCGTGTCGAGCCGGGTGGAGGGCGACCGCGGTCCGCGGGAGTCCAAGGAGGTCAACAGAAGGCTAACTTTTTTAAAATAATACTTTCCACGAATAATACATATTTTTTTGGGATTTGCAGAAGTAGCATGGCGTCGGCGGTTGAACTACCGACTGGATGTAGTCAGGGGTTTAAACCCCGAGCAGGCTGTCGGAGGACGGCAGAGATGTGGTCGGCGTTTGAAGCACTGACTAGCTCACTCGGAGTTTGTTGCAGGTGCACTTACGTTGGCCAGTACATGAGAGCAAGACAGATGCAACAGTTTGGGTTTGTTGTAGGTACACTCACACGTTAGCCAATCTTTATTGTCTATCCTCACCTCCTATGTCTTTACCTCTTCTCCAGTTCCGATCCTGTTGAAAGGAAGGCGCACTTCGAATCTTTTTTCTTGATTACCAATGACGACAACATGCATAGACCGAGCCTTTTCCATCTTGGCATTCATGTAATCCATGATCTTTGAACAGTCCCTCGTGTTTGGGTTGTTGATGATATGCATCTGAGCTATCTGAAGTCTGTCTCTGAAGTACCTCAAAGTTCCGGTGAAAATACACTCCACAATAGCTATTAATGCCAGAGCTCTGCTTCCTCTCAAGACGAAGTTGTAAGTTTTAGCAGGATTTGTAGTCATGACGCTAAACCTAGCACCATGAGTGTCGTGCAGCAGAGACCACCTTTCCACAAGCTCGTGCTCTATCCATTCTTGAATTTTTTTAACCCTTCTCCCAGGCCTCCTCCTAGTATCGGGTTGGTCAAATCCTGGAAAATCACAAAGAGCAATGGGTTCTTCCTCCGGTGGTGCTACTCTCGTTGCCCCCGTTGCTGTCTGTGCAGCTACCGTGGCTGCATGAGCCGCGACAGCTGCTGCTCTAGCTACTTTTCTCTGCCTAACATGTTTTTTAGTGAATTCATCCAGATAGGTCTGACACTTGATATACTTACGCTCCTGGTTCTGGTTGCAAAGCTTCTTGAATAGGTTCATAAGGGACTTGTTCCTGAACTGTGAGAAAAAGTTGGCCCCTAGATGCCGCATGCACAACGACTCTACATGTCCTGCCATGGAGTTACTTCATCAGGAGCAGGCTACGTCAGCTTCTTTATCGCGATGAGTATACCCGAATGTCTGTCATGAAGGACGCACACATTTGGTACATCCCTCACAATTGCTATCTTCAGCTGTCTGAAAAACCATACCAACTCTCGGTGTTCTCGCTCTCCACAAAAGCAAATGCAAGGGGAACAACTTGATTGTTCCCATCTTGACCTATGACGGTCAAGATCTGACCCCTATACTTGCTAGTGAGAAATGTAGCATCCACACAAATGACTGGTCAACAGTGAGTGAAAGCTTCTATGCATATAGAGAATGAGAAGAACAATCGATGCAGCACCCTCAAATTTGGTTCTAGAGGCAACGTAAAGTGTTGGATGTCGATGTAGGTGCCTGGATTCTTAGCCTGCAGTGTCTAGAGCATCCGAACAACACAGTCATATCCGTCTCGAAACGAATCAAATCTTGCCTCCAGTGCCCTCTGCTTAGTCCTCCAAGCCTTTCTGTAAGAAATATTGTAGCGAAATCTACAGCAACTTTGTTGATGATAGCTTTCACCACCATGGCTTTGGTCTCCACTATCTCTGTGTATAACAGTCTAGCCAGGAGGGTTGATGTGAGATTAGGATGGTCTTGAAGAACGTTGAGAAGTTGACATGTGTGTACCACAACATCGGTAACCTTCTAGTTGGTTTCATACATAGGACGATGGGCATGGACCCTGGTCGGACATCCGGCTACCTAGCAGACCAATGTCAAATATTTTTGGGATGACACCGTCGTTTTGAAGACCCGTTGCGTGGACAATGCCCACTCAACGATTGCTTCCTGCAGATGTCTCTTGATAGGATATAATGCACCCTAAGGAGATGTTATTCGCGTGATAGTGCCACGCGGAATCATGCTCATCGTTCACATTCATTGTTGCGGTGTGGTCATTATTTCATGATGCCGGAATAGGTTAGATGATCTCTTCTTGATCAGTTTCGGCAGAATCATGAGAGTTATCATTGTCGCCTTTTGAATCTTTGACTTCCATCCGATCTTGCAACCAACCTTCGTGTATCTCATCCTCATCGTCCTCACCACTGAAAATATCTTCTCCTGTCCATTGACTACCATCAGCTGATTCATAACCACCACCCTCGGTGTGTGCATAACTACTCTGACCAGATTCATAATCACCACTGCCATCTTGGCCTTGACTGCTCTGGCCATGATAGTATCCACCACCGCCTTCGTCTTGGGCGTGACTGCTCTGGCCATGATCATAACCACCACCAGCATGTTGGGTCTGACTACTCTGGCCATGATCATACCCAGGCTTTTTCGCCACAGGAAGCACTAAGACAATGGGGTTAACTCCCCTTTTCTTACAAGCTTTCACCCATTTGATCTATTTAGCTTGCACTTCTATCGGTCTCAAATAAAAAACAGGTTTAATCCTTGACTTAGTCCATAAGACATGCACACCGACAGTATGGGTCAGATGGAGCCCTAAACGAGCAGATAACTAATCCTTCAACTCAGTAACGAACAATGTTTCAGGATACTGGAGCACTTCATTAATAAAATGAAACTCACCCAAATCAACTCCGTGCTTGTTTGTTCTGACGACACCATTATCATAGTAAAACCTAAACACTACATTATCTGACATAACTTCCGACCTAAAAAAATACCGGAAATTGTCAAATGCCAGTATAATGGCACGTTATAGTCTACAAATATACTTCTAATCCTATAGCTGAATAATCTTGCAGCTAACAGACCACATCCAAGGCTACCGATAAATATACACAAATGACTGCATTTAGCAAGAAAATAGGGTTTACCCTTGAAGCGTGCGGAGTCTTGCCGTGTTGCAGCCTCTAGTCACCGGATCGACAATTCCACCGTGCAGGTGCCTCAAGCTCCAGCCCCAGCCTCCACCATAGCCATCGCTCCCAAGAACACCATCAAATCCCTCCACAAAAACGCCTCAAATCACTCCAGCAGGCTATCCCATGAGTCGATCGGGACTCTACTAGCTTCCTTTTGTATCTCAGTACCAAATTTAGGTGGAAATCTAAGCACAAATGGGCTCAAAGTCGGTGCAGCTGGCTGGAAACGAGAGAAAGCAAAAAACGAGAGAGAGAGGAAGAAGAAGAGCACGCGGGGCTAGCCGTGGTCGCGTGAGGATAAGAAGGATGTCCTCAGGAGTTCAAAACCAGACAACGTCGTTCGGTGCTTCTAGTCCCCCCCCCCCCCCCGACCCCCCCCCCCCCCAGCTCCTCCCCTGTCGGTCGGCCATCCGGCAACGCGGTCCCAGCAATCCACTGCGGTCGGTTCTTTAACAACCGACAGCCTAGCTCGGTATTTGAACCTCCGACGACTTCACTTCGGGAGTTTAACCGCCGACGCCGCGCTAGATTTGAGAATTGCCAGATTCGCGTATTATTCGTGAAAAATATTTTAAAAAGTATTATTTAAAAAAAATAGCCAAGTCTTTCTTTTTTGCCTAGACTAGAAGACGTTTTTTCTGCATTTTTTTTGTTTTTTGTTTATGAGGCTCTTACTTTTACAAGGTAATAATCCCTCGGTTCACTAATATAAAATGTTTTTCTGGATTAAGCAAGTAGTTATACAACACATGAGTTTTTATGACAAACTAGATAAAATAGTGTGCATTGTCATTTTTGTTTTGAAATTGTTCACGTTCGCGTCTCTTGACCCAATTTATCAAGCAACTTGGAAGAGAAGCACTAAAGATTTTTTTTCCGCGAAAACGCAAAATGCTTTGCGTTTCGATTCATTGATAGAAAAAAAGTTTGATTTACAAGCCTAAGAGAAGGCCGAAACACCCATATATACAACACACCCAACACTCAAAACAAGACCACGGCTAATGTCGAAGTCCGTCGAGTGCTTCTCTAGGACGTCACAGAGCGAGCTCTTCTGCCGAACATAACTCTTGCCGATGAAAGTCGCAGTGCTTGCGCATCATCAATATCGCTAGGAGCATGCCATTCATAGCCAAGATGGGTCCCACCTGGATCCCGCGAGCCATCCAGGCTTAGCCCAGATCCGGGGTACGCCGTCGGCGCAATGGCTACCTCCCTGGAGCCTCAACAGACTTACTAGCCTGTAGTCTTCACCGACCCGCCATCAACCACAGAGGCCAGCCCACCACTGGTCATCCGGAGGCCTGCTTGCGCCGTCCGAGGAGGATCCCAGTCGTGCAAGCCATCCGCAATACCACTGGAGAGGCCGACACTCCAACTACACTAAGACGCCGCATGAGGCCAACACCGAAGACCATGACGATGAGCAGCGACACGTACCAGGGAATCAGGTTTCCAAAAGGCGCCACCATGGAGGGTACGACGTTGAAGACGCCGCTGTCGCCCGATCTGGCAAGCCAAATCTGGGGTTTTCACCCGGAACCTGACACCCTAGGCGAGGGAGGTGCCGGAGCTCCTCGATGACGCTTCAACAGGACACGACAACCACAGGTGTCACCGTCACCGGCCCAAAGGCAGGGCTTTCGCCCGAGGCATGGTACCCCGCTCCCGCTACTGAGCACCCTGTTCCTCACATGGAGCCCCCGTGCCAACCCTAGGAGGAGTCACCGGCAGGTTTGCGCATAGCCACCTCAAAGAAGCATCGCCGGTCACCCCAACACCGCCACCCCCGCCGCCGGCGTCAGAAAAACGCCTCGAGCCGCCACACCGAGAAGGCGTTGGGCTCCACTCGACTCGGCGAAAGCAGCAACATCCCTGCGCTCGGGGCCGGGAGGACGACCAAGGGGAAGTGGGGGGCGCACCTGGCCGCCGGCGCCGTCGCCGTTGCCAGTAACGTCGCCCAGGCGACCCAACCTGCGCGGAGTAGAGCTCACGCACACACCCAGCGTAGGGGCCAGCAGGCTAGGACCCGCACATCCCAGATCTAGGCCGGCTGGCCCGCACCGCCCGCAGCCGCCACCCTGCCTCCACCATGGCCGCCGTCCGAGGGAGCGCCGCCAGACCAGGTCCGGCCGCCGCCGCCGCTAGGCCACCCACAGGGAGTGCTGGGGGCAGAAGGAGGGGAGCTACCCAGGCGCAGGGACCAAGCTGACTGGGCCCACAAGACCTAGATCGGGCCCGGGCAGATGCCTAGATCTGGCCCGCATCTTCCGCCGCCAGCATCACTCCCTGCCGTCCCGTGTGGCTCCGCCGCGGGTCCTTCCGCCACCACCGTCGCCAGATCGCGTCCACCGCAAGGCCGCACCTTCTCCGGGCTGAGATCACGCTGCCGCCATGAAGCTCCACCGCTAGCCGAACCGTCCCCGCGCAGGTCCTCTAGCAAGCGTGGAATGGAAGGCCGCCGCCGCCGGCACCGCACGGGCTTCGTCTGGCGGCCCTCGCCGGCGGTGGCGGAGGTGGGGGAGGGGTACGGTGGAGGGTGGTTGAGGTCGCCTGCTCGGTCGCCCGCGGGGACGACGCGAGCAGGACCGAACCATTTTTTCCAGGACCCCTCCCCCGGACGACCAGCACTAAAGATTTTAACAACTCCAATGCTCCTTAATGGTTCCACCAAGTCATACCCGCACTCGACGTGACGGCCTCGAAAACATGTTAGGTACGAGGAAAGAGTAGAGATGGAGCGTGAGTTCCGATCCTCTCTTCCCATGCAAGAATAAAATTGGACGGTCTTAGCCTAGAAAGTGAAAAGAACGAGATCTAAAAAGAATTCTACTAGCCGAACGAGGCTTCGAAAGAATATCTGCCAGGTGGTGCAAATGAGTACGACTCGGTTCCACACGCACGACTCGCCCCGCCAGTATCGTATCACAATGTGCCTTCAAGCCTATCTCCTACTTCCATCGTGTGATGTCGTGCCCTCGCCGGACTACCTCTCTATGGTACAGTATCTCACATCCCGTCAGCCACGGCATTTCTTATGTCTCGAGGGTTGTTGACGGCTCGCCTCCACCAATGCTCCCGGTGACCATTGTCATCACGTGCAGGAGGCATCGACGAAGGCAGCGCTTACACCTAGGCCTTGGATGGAGCTCTTGCGCCTGCACTAAAGCTTGAGACTGTGAGGAAGAGGGACAAATGAAGGTGTGGCAAGCAACCGGTAACGTGGGCATGATGAATAGCGTGAGCACGCCTCGTGAGAGGTTCAGAGAGAGTGAGACCATATTTGGTTGAGAAAAAGGAGAGCGGGAGATGTCGGAGTTCATGTCACCGCTCGATTTTTTTCAAGGAAATGCGCCCTCACGGGTTCATCATACATTTTGCAGAACACGAGGATCAAGTAGAGGCCATTGTTCGGACAGCTTCAGAGTTTGTACGGTCCAGTAAGAGGAACATATTGTAGATTGAATTTAGAATATACAGTATTACACAGGGGGCCATTTGGTGCTCATGAATTCGCCTCACGGAGTAAGCAATTCGACAATACAATCCATAGTACACGACTATTTTATGCAATCTAACAAACAGAAAGAATATAGATCCATTTCCTTAAATGTATACATGAAAGTGTAGGCCTAATCTCAGGTACTTATTGGTTAGGGACATTATATGCGGTATCAAGTTCAGGAACATCTTAGCGGCTTGCAGGGTGTCTGTTCCAGGACATGTAGTTGGCATCCCCCAATTTTTTTCGGAAGAGCATAACTAGATTTTAAAAGGCTCTTATGCAGAGAGATGTGGAGTTCTTCAACTGTTTATTGAAAAGGAAACAACAGATAGTTTGAGAAAAAACAACTAGACAGCTCTCACACGAATTGCAATATTCAGATATAAATATTTCCTTGCAAAATAAAGGCAAAACACCCATCTAAAAATCACGCAACACATGAGCTTCAGGACCAAGTTGACATTGAAAAAATGCATCTTACGATTTCTGAACTCACAAGTATTGTAGGGCTTCAACAGAAGCTGCAGTTTGACATGAGGTATTATGTGTGAGCATACGTTTAGAAAGGAATATAATTTACAACATCCAGATCACAACAGAATTTTTTCACACAACCGACTCAATACAAATTTCACATCAATTCTGAGATAACATTTTCTGATCATTGTAATAGGTTCACAAACTACATCACAGTCTTCACATATTGTCTACACGAGATTCTGTATAATAGAAAATTGCAACATCATACAAGTTCAGAAACAAGAAGGCACTCCAGCCTATAGAACCGAGCTTGAATGTCGCCCCGCAGAGTCAGGTCTGCACGCACGGGCCATCACATTGGGCTGAGTTGATGTAAATGACGTCTAAACGGCGTCCGCAATTCCCGTTTATTTAACTGGTTAGTTCTTTTTTTGAAAAGCAAACTTTATTAAACTAGAGTACTAATAAACGGTATTACGTAGGATTAAGTGGTGCGCCGCTTGCATCCCTATGCCATGGCCGTGGCCGCTGAGTCGATGTCGTGTGGGGCAACTCGCGGACGCCAAGCCATGCCCGTGCTGGGAAAGCTTGTCCGCCGTCACCTGGGGCTGAGTTTGCCGAGTTTCCGCCTGGGAGCTGTCAAGTCTCCGCCACGTTGGGACTGAGCTGTCGTCCCTTTCCTGTTGCCGACAAGCTTGCAGGGGGACATCGACATCTTCAAGCGGGTTTACCAATGGGATGACGCGAGGTAAGAAGAAAACAGTCACTAGTAGAAACAAGGGTTTGGTCGGAGCAGATTCTGGCTCTAGTCCCGTGTGGGTTATGAGCTGGGACTAGTGTGAGCTCTAGTCCCGATTCGTCCCGGCTCCAACGGCTAGGAGGTCGTGGCAGCTCTAGTCCCGGTTCGTAATACGGCCCGGGACCAGAGAGCTCGCGCCAGCCAGCTCCACTTGCAGGAGCCTGTAGTCCCGGTTAGTACCACGGTCCGAGACTAGATGTCAATCAAAGTCCCGGCTCGTTATACTAACTGGGACTATTACCAACGGGAAAAAATCGTGGGTTCTGCCGCGGCAGGAAAACAGACAAAAATCGTGCCACGGCAGGAGAACGGTTGTCCACCTTGCGTGGCAGGAGATCGTCTTTTCTAGTTTTAAAAGCATGCCAAAAAATTTCAAACATAAAATCCTTCGAATTGTAGTTATATTAAGTGATTTACTTGTTAAAAAATTAACAAACATGAATTTCGACATAATTTACAAAAAAAACCATGAAAATTGCAAATGGTCACAACTTTTGCATATGATATCAGAAAAAATTTACAACCTATCAAAACATCCAGAAAAAAATTCTAGTTCAATTTCAACTATCTTAGGTCATTTTGGATTTTTTTTAGATTTTTAAAATTGGAAAAGGAAAAAAGTTATTTCAAAATTTAAATATTTTTATGTCATATTTGGAGTCCTCACATTTTTCTATTAATAATGGATATATTATTTGTCGAATTTCAATTTATAGATTTAAAGATATCCATATTAAATCAATAAATGGCAGAAATGAATAAAATATTATTTTAATTTAAAAATTCATATTTTTTCGTAATTTTTTATGTCATATTTGGATTTCTCACATTTTTCTGATAGTAATGGATATATTATTTGTCAAATTTCGATCTACAAATTTAAAGATATCCATATTAAATCAATAAATGACAAAAATGAATAATATATTATTTTAATTAGCTATTTTGTTTTCATTTGAATAAAATATTATTATTACTTATTTTTTCTTGTTTATTTAAATATTTTTTTGTAATTTCAAAAAATAAAAACGTGTGACATATTGATAAGAGTTAATAGGATTGATATGCTAGTGTTGATAACACGGTACAATTTCTCTCGCGCAAGGTCATCCAGATGGAACGGAGAAGTTAAGCGTGTTGGGGGTGGAGTAGTGTTAGGATGGGTGACCGACTGACAAGTTTGACCACGAGTGTAATTTAACATAAGATTAAGTGTACTTAGTGTTAAAAATATTCTAAGTGGGAGATTAACGAGTTGGTGTTACCGAGTGAGAGCCAAACAATTCAAGAAAAAAATTCAAAAAAATTGAAAACAAAAAAAATCTTTAGTCTAGGTGGTGTTACGGCTCGAAACTAGAGGTCCTCCGGCCCCCGTCGCGTTGCTGCTGCCACGTGGTGGCCTCTAGATCCACCTCTGATCTGCTCCATCCATTAACCATCAGCAACCCACGATGTTAGTTTGCATACATTCATCGAATTAGAGTTTACACTATTAGATACACACATGTAAAATGTGTCTCCAATCCCCATTTCCTATTCATTGCTCTTCGGTCTACATAGCAACACACGTCTAAACATACACTCGTATGTCTAGCGATTTAGCAAGCAAGTAATAAGCCAGCAAGAAAGTGTTCCGGTCGCGCTCAACCATGGGGTACGCGCGGGGCGGGGAGGGGGATTGGAGCCAGCTGCAGATCTCGAGGCTCGTCATTCTTTTCATATACTCGTCGCCGAGCCTTGCAAAGACGTAGGCGGACAGACTCAACAGGACAATTGGGTTGGAGGCATGCTTCGGTGCTCCCCCTTCCCAAAAATTAAAAGGGGTAAAACAGTCTTTTACCCTTAATAGTAATTATTAATCTGGATTGATCATCGTTGGTCCATCTTGATCCAAATTACGCCTAGGCCTTCGTACGCACGTACATAGCACAGCTACTCATAGAGCTAGGAATCGATTATAATTATGTAGA
The DNA here is from genome assembly GCA_910589775.1 of Avena eriantha. Taxonomy (NCBI): domain Eukaryota; kingdom Viridiplantae; phylum Streptophyta; class Magnoliopsida; order Poales; family Poaceae; genus Avena; species Avena eriantha. The sequence goes on along the minus strand of OU342744.1, from coordinate 21,434,645 downwards.
AAGAACCTGGTCGCTGGACGGTCCGCCCTAGATTTATGGTTTTAGTGCCAACTTTTCAATCTTCTTCAGATTTGAGTTGTCGCCGATCTGTTGAATTTGCTATCATCGCTCAAGAAACGACTTGGTTGTTCCAGCCATTGCATGTTGCACGGCTTCCATTAACATCACGACCACCCCGTCTAATCCAAGCGACCATCCTGCCTGATTACTGATGTGCCAAGACGTTGCAGCTAGTGTGCGCCTCTGAGGGATTGCCATTGCTCGTGCCAGCCACCACCGCTCGCGGTACCCATGAGACAACCACCACCTTGGCATGGTACCACCGCTGGGAACCACCATGAACGTGAGCGACAAAGACGAGCCCGGTACGGCATACAATTTTCCTACGTATGTGGATATATACTCGTACATACCTGTACATAATTAATTGGATACGGTTTCTACATGGCTAAATAACTTAATTATTCATTAGTTACAACTTAATAATAGTTAGAGACCATATTACCCTTAGTTATGAAGAGGTATCAAGCAATCTCAGCCGTTGTTTGTGTTTAAGTTTAGAAAAGGAGGAGCACCGGAGCAGAAGTGATTGGGTTGATGGAGTTTGCCGCTTCGATGTAGTCACCTGCGCACCCACCGTAGGTGCCCCTCTACTTTCATGAAAGCGACGTGTTTCGCTGGAGCTGGATCGTCAACGCTAGCAACGTTTTGTCGTAGGAAGTCCAGGTCTCATTCGCTGCGAGGATAACATACATTGGTCTCCTCCATGTGTGACGTCGATGGATCGATGTCACCTCTCCGCATCGTGTCTATGCAGAAGTCGTACATGAACTTGGTGCTGCACACACTTCTGCAGGCTGCTGACGAAAGGCACACCAGGGCACGGGCGGCGGGAAGTGTCCATGCAGAGGGCCGGGGGTATAAGGATGAGGATGAGGATGAGGATGAGGATGATCTTTGTGGTGGACGCGTCTTGGGTGTTCTCTATGCGGTCTTGCACACATTGCAATATTCATAGCATGTCGGTTATAACCATCCAATTAATATTGTAATTGTAGCCTCTTACTTGATTTTGTTTGACATAAAGATAACGACGGACATGTTAAGATGGGCTAGCAGTCCCACGTGCAGCATGCGTGTAATGGTAAAATAAGCCACTAATATAGAGGTGTAAAAATGGAAATAAGGATATATATTTTTCATTAATATCACACAACTATAGCTGTAAAACTATAACAAGGATATATATGTCATTAATATGTACTCACTCTGATCCAGGTTAGTTGAATCAGATTTATTTAGATTCGAATGTATTTAGAATTGTTTTAGTGCTAAATACATCTGATTCTAGACAAAACCAAGTCAATTAATTTGGGTCCGAGAGAGTACTAGAAGATAGTCTAAATAAGGCTTACAAATGACAATAGCATGGTATTATGAGTATCATGCATGCCAACTTGGCAAATACCAATGTGGCGTGACACTTAATAAAGAGAAGTGATTGTACACCAGTTTTGTCGTATCGTTTCACCAAAACTGGGTTAAGTCACTACTAGGAAACAGTTTATCAGTGGCGCACCTTTTTTCACTATCCGTAGCGCATATCTTAGTCGCCACTGATAACTATCTTCTATGGCGCATTTCAAAATACGCTACAGAAGTCTCAAACTTCTGTGGCCAATATGCGCCACAGAAGTTTTTTTCAAATTTCAAAAAAAAACTGGGTCGCCGGAGGTGGATCAGATGTGATGCCCGGAGGAGAAGGAGGCCGTCGGAGGTGGTCAGAGTAGTAGGAGGAGGAGGCTGCCGCCAGAGGAGGAGGCCGCCGCCGGAGGTGGAGGAAGGGCTCGCCGGAGATGGTTGGAGGAGGCCGCCGAAGATGGTGGTGGTGGAGGAGGTCGCCGGTGGTGTTGGAGGTCGTCGTCGGAGGAGGTCATCTAGGTGGAGGAGGTCACCGAGGTAGCCATGGCCGGAGGTGGATGTCGCCGGAGAGTGGAGGAGAATGGGAGAAGTATGGAGGGGAGGAATAGTGGAGGGAGAAGTGGAGGAGAAGGGGAGAAGTATGGAGGGGAGGAGAAGTGGAGGGAGAAGTATGGAGGGGAGTAGAAGTAGAGGAGAAGAGGAGAAGTATGGAGAGGAGGAGAAGTGGAGGGAGAAATATGGATGGGAGAAGTATGGAGGGGAGTAGAAGGGGTGAAGAAGGAGAAGAAGTGGAGGAATATAAGGAGAAGGGGCGCCGGCGGGATTCAATTTTCGAATCCCGCCCAAGGCTTCTGTGGCGCATATGAGGGAACGCCACAAAAGTTTCTCCCCTTTTTTTTATTTTTTTGCAGAAAAAAATCTTCTGTCTGTCATAACTTTTTAATCTTTTAGAATTTGGGGAATCTACAAAATCTTCAACGCTTCTAGCCGTTGAAATCGAGTAGAAAATTTCGAGACGATCATTTTGATAGGTTAAAGATTTTTTTTCCGACATTGTATGCAAAAGTTATAGCCGTTTTACCGTGCCATGACCTATTTTTGCAAAATACATCGAAATTCATGTTTTTTAATTTTGTCTAGATCTCCTAAAATGTAACTACAACTTAAAGGATTTTTTTTTTGAAGTTTCTATCATTTTTGTTTATTTTTTACAAAACTGAAAAGGCGATCCCGGGGGTGGGATCTGTTTTCCCCCCTATATACTTGTTCTGTGGTGCATACACCTATATGCGCCACAGAAACATCACTTTCTGTGGCGCTACAGAAGTTTCTCCCCCTTTTTTTTCAGCTTAGTCCCATCAACCTTCTGTGACGCATACGTCTATATGCGCCACAGAAGTTTGACTGGCGCACACGAAAATATGCGCCACAGAAATATGGACTTCTGTGGCGCATATTGGTTTCGTGCGCCACTGAAGTGCCAACTTCTGTGGCACATTTTTTCTAGTGCGCCACTGATACATATCTGTGGTGCATAGTTTTACATATGCGCCACTAAATATCTTGTATATCTATAAACTATTTCCTAGTAGTGAGTTGATGGCAATTAATGAAGCACGCCAAAACTGAGTAGTTTGTTGTTCTTCATTAATTTTCATCAACTTAATGAACCTATTTTGACGTATATTTTTAGCAAACTATGTGTTCGGATAACATAAGCTAATAAAGAACGTATTTTGACACGATAACACAATCATGTCCAAATATATGTAAATTTTAATAGAGAAGATGCACATTCAATTTTGTAGAACTTGCAAAAAAATGTATACTCCAGGCTTGTTGAACACAATTGGGACTTCATACATAGTAAAATAAAAGAATTGCAAGTTTGTTTTCGAAATGGGGAAGGGAAGCCCCGGCCTCTGCATCAAGTGATGCACACTTTGCAAGTACATCACTAAAAATACAATTGTGTATATTTTCACCAATGTTGTTAACAATTGTTTCTTTCCTAGTTTGTAATCCTACCTCCACCTAGCAAGATATTAATATGGTATGTATATGTGAGGTCTACATTAAACATTAATGCATCTCTAATATCTATGTTTAAAAAAGGTAACAAAAAAGAAGAAATAAGGCTTGAACGATAATACCTAGGAATAAAACTACTAGTAAGGTGAAAGACAAAATAATAAACTAAGTGGTAGAAGTAAGATTTGAACTCATAACATATGGGCTAACTAACAATGGAAATAACCAAAAAGACAACACAACATGTTGCATAGTTTAAAATGTGTCTCTTCTAATACATATGTAGTTACCACCACTGCATAACGATAGGGCAGTCGTACGGGTCGTCTCTCTCCCGCAAAGAAAAGTAGGCGGCGGCTAGGGTTCCTCCCTAGCCCGCCGGCTGCCATCCGTGCCTCGTCTTCACCGTCTACGATCGTAAATTGACGGGTCCCCGCCTCCTCCGGTTGTCGCTCCGGCGGTTGGATGGGGTGGGGACCTCGGACCTGCGCTCGGCGCGGTTGAAGGGTCCCTAAAGTTAGAATTTGGTCAACCGACATCGACGCTATGGTGGCTATGGCGGCGTTGTGCGGGACAAGAATAAGGTATACCCGCCTCCTCTTCCACCTCGTCGTCGGCGATCTCGTCGGTGGTGCTGAGGAGGGCGGGAACTCGTCTGGTCGCTGCTTCCATGGAGTGGTCGATCTTGTCCAGTCTACGTGTGGTCTAGGTTTGGTGTTTGAAGATTCAGATCAATTCAAGGGTTCAATAGCAACGACTTCGGCTCTAGGGCGCTGGTCCTTAGGGGCACGTGCATGAAGACTTCTCGACTGTCATCAACAATGACAAGCCGGCTCTGGTAAGGGAGCGGCGACAACGACGCGTCAGCGGCTCGCTCTGGCAGCAGTAGTGGTCGTTAGGTGGGTCAAGTACCTCAATGTAATGTTTATTATGTTTGGTGTGCGTTGTACTTCTTGTGAACTCGTGGAATAGATCCAAATTTTTCTAAAAAAAACAAACAAACATAATTAGTTGAATAATTGTATTGAATTTTCTTTATACGTTTACGTAACATGCAAGGCTGTACCAAGGTATGCCGTGGCATACTGACCGTACCCTCTGGGTCCGCCCTGGGCTGAGTGCCGAGCCACTGTCGTGTGGCGGCAGCGCCGGGTCGTCACCGTCGCGTGTAGGCTGCCGAGTCTCTGTCATGTTGGAACATAACAGTGGTGCCGAATTGACACCGACCTGCCGGCATCTTTGTGCGTGTTTAGCAAAGGGGTGGTGCTAGGCTGAGATCGGATAGATTAGGCTGCGCCAGATGAGAAAAAAACAATTGAACTGATCATGGGTGAAAGATAGCAAAACTGGCTTAAGTTGATGGTTAGTAGTTCGAATCTGCTCCATCCATTAACCATCAGAAAACCCATGATGTTTTTTTTACATGAGAACCCATGATGTTAGTTTGCAGACATTCGTTGAATTGGAGCGCACTCGGTTGAATAGAAAAATTAATAACGCATCCCCATTTTATTGACTCTGTTCTTGGGTCTACATACTGGTAGCACACGTCTAAACATACACTCATAATCTCATATGCCTAGAAATTTACCAAGCAAGTAAGCCAGCAAGACATTATTTCGGTCATGCTCAACCATGGGGTACAACGGCAGTCGCTTCAACCAGGGAGCCAACATCCGGTCCGTGCAGTTATCCAGGCTCGTCATCCCTTTCCTGTACTCGTGGCCCACCCCTGTCAAGAGGGTAAATCCCCCACGATGATGAGGTCGATGTAGTCACCCATGCACCCGCGAGCCGCGATAGGCATCCCTCTCCGATCCGGAAAGCAACGAGTTATGTTGTAGCTGGGTCGTAAACGCTTCCAAGGTGTCGTCGTAGGACGTCGAGGTCTGGTTCCCCACGAGAATGGCATAAGCAGTGGTCTCCTCCGTGTGTGACGGGGATGGGTCGATGCCGCCGCGCCGTATCGCGTCGATGCAGAAGTCGTACATGAACTTGGTGCCGCACGCACTCCTGCATGCGACCGTTGTGCTGACAAAAGGCACACTGGGGCAAGAGCGTCGATCGGCATCCACGCGGATGGGTGCAAGGATGAGGAAGAGGATGACGATGATTTTCATGGGGAGGTGTCTTGGGTGTTCTCTATGCGATTGAACATGCATTGCACTATTGTAGCATGTGGGCTGTAGTCATTCAAATACTATTGTAAGTATAGCTTCCTAATTGATTTGATTTGACAAACATAATGACTGACACGTCAAGGTACGCTGACAATCACAAATGCAACAACCGTAAATGATAATAAGTGACTAAATATTTAGGTGTAAAACTCGAAAAAGGATATTTGCATTAATATTGCACAACTAATATATATATATATATATATATATATATATATATATATATATGTGTGTGTGTGTGTGTGTGTAAAACTAGAAGGAGGACATTTGACATTAATATGTTCTACTAGAAGATAATCTAAATAAATGCAGATTTACTAGTTCTAAGGTTTAGGGTTTAGGATAATCTAAATAAATCACAGTTACCAGAGAACCAACCCGTGGTTGGATGGTTAGGAGGGCAGTGGTACCCCAGCCCACCAGAGTTAAAATCTCAGATTTGACGCTTTGGTGTTTCATAAAGACGGAATATTCTTTTAGTGGGAGGTGACGTTCCCATCGATAACGAGGCGCATGTGGTGACTTCGTCAATCTCAAGACCCGCCGGCTCAGTGTCTCGGAGGTGCTCATAGGGGTAGGGTGCGTACATGTGTTCATAGGGGTGCGTGTATATGCATTATGAGCGTCTGCATTTGTACCGTGTTTTAAAAAAATCGCAGTTACCGGCGGGCAAACGCCACACAATTAATACGGCACCACTAGTAAGGTGTAACGGCAGCGTGCCATTTCAAGCGGCCGGTAACAAAGGCGCGCAATGTTGGTACGCCGCAGCTCGAACGACACAGTAATGCTGAATCAACAGCCAGGCATCCATAGCATTCAATTTATAGGCGAATTTAATTCAAATCGGTGGATATTATTTGTAACTACCTCGGTGAATTACGCTCTTAGTTAATGCCTGGATGAACGGAAGTGGTTAAAATAGTACGGTGGGGCCCAGGGCCACTCACGGTAGACCTTTCGGCCGTCCTAACCACTTTCAGACAACGGGACAAGAACGAGCGGCGTAATCGGCAGGCGAAGGGATCAACTACATACACAAGTGAGTGTGTATGCAAGCCACATACAACAGTACATCAGAGCCATTCCATCTAAAAGAAATAGAAATAGTGCAACGCCATACGGCAAGATCCAAACATCCTAGATAGATATAATAATTTAGGATAGCTCCTCATACATCACACATCAGAGTATCAGGCGGAAGCGGAAAACAAGATCCGAGTACGGTTAAGAAGCAAATTGGCATAAGATGCCCCATAAATAAACACATCCCGCTCACAGATCACACGGATCCCCGTTCCCGGAATCTCTACACCGAATGATCGTTGCCAACATCATCTGTCTCTTCCACCCAGTAGCCATCTTGCGGGTACACCTGTTCATCTGAATCAAACAATTTATCGTGTGAGACCCTAGGGGTACTCAGCAAGTCTTAATGCCACTAAAGGGGACACAACCTGGGGTGACGCAATTGCAGCAAAAGATAATACCTAACAATTCTATAGAGACTCGCTAACCTTCCGCCTCACCAATAATAGACGGAAGTCCGTGAATTAAGAACAACAGTTATAACAGTATAATTAACAGATCCATCCTCCTCCTCGCTTACCAACGAGGAAGCGGACGAACAACCCCCATCATCCGTTGGCAGTTTTATTAACCATTCCATGAGTATTGCACTAATTACTAGTCAAATACTTAGTCAATTTAAAAGCGGTACTTTAGTTATACTTGTCTATGATCGAGAAACTGTGCTCCAAGTCGTCCATAACCGCAGACACGGCTTTCAGAAAGATTTACCCTGCAGGGGTGCACGAATAGCAACACACACTCGATCAACCTCGGAAAAACCAAATCAAAACCCAACGAGGCATTCACGACAAAGCAATCACAGGATTCAGAAATATTTCAGGGGGCCACCCCATTAAGCTACCCGCAACGAAGCTGGCCGGCTCCGAGACGGACCCAAGGTTTGTGTCAATGGCTGTAAACGACTGGGAACCCGAAATTGTGACTGGGCTTGTCGATACCGCGAAAACATTCCACGATCCAAAACAATACCGGTGCTCCACGCACAATCTTAAATAAAGCAGTAACATGGCATAAGTACAGAATAGTAATAAAGCCCCAAACTACTTATGGCCCCAAGAAATAAGAATGAATCAAGCTCTGGCTCAGGGGGGTCCATAAGGCCTCTCGTATGTGGATAGTGCGAATAAACAAGGAACAGGAATCAAGTACTCGGGGTCCTACGGGACACAAGTGAGCATGAAAAACTAAATAGCAGATATTGCTCACCGGTGCCTCTTTCATTAGTTATCCCATTACTACTCAGATTATGTTGTTTAGGTACCTCATTATCCATCAGACACTCACATACCCTACTCATGCTGTTCTACGACTCGCATGGCTCAAACAACTCCTATAGTAATGGCTGATGGGACCGGAACAGGCTTGGTGTGGTTTAAAAGTAAAGACTATGCAGTACTTGGGATTCAATTTAATGCAATCGCGACTCAATGATGCAAGAATAAGATAGAGGCAATAGGTACTGTATGTATGCAAGCATGTGGTAGTGCTTGCCTGGCAGCTCAGTTGAAGTGAGAGATGGATCTGGGTAATACTCCTGTGAATCCTGGTAATTCTCCTGCGGGGCGTCTATTCGAAGAAGAACCAACAAACAAGGACCAACATAAATAAAGTGCACAAGCATATGAATTAAAATGCAACAAGCACCCAAGCATGCCATGATGAATGATGCACAATTTCATGGCATTAAAGTAGCATGGCAAAGGTGAGGTGTGGATACAAGAAATAAGCATTTTATCATTCATTTGCCCAAGTTTTATTGTCATAAACGGTTCAGATTTTAAATGTCAACATGATGCATGCTTCAATTCAGAACAAGGATTGCATAAATAGAACGGGCTCGATGCGCTGATCGATTTAGACATATTATTTGTCAAATTTGGAGTTATAAAACAAAAGTTATTAATTAAATAAGGAATAGGGCATTTTCTTGTAGTTTTAATCATCTCGAAATTTAAAGTATTCAAAATATATTTTGAAGGGCAGATTTGAATTCCTCTCATTTTTCTGATTCCAAAACATATATTATATGTATTATTTGGAGTTGTATTTCAAAAATCATTTGAATCTGAAAAGAATTTGAATTTAAATCATTTGAAAAAGATTTGATTAAAACAGACTCAGGAATTACTTTTTATACCCAGGCAAACCCAGACACAGACACTGACGGGTGGGGCTTCGCTGACTGGGCCACACACGCGCGAAAACACGTTTTGCACGCGGGTCTGGCTTACCCACAGCGGCTGACAGGCGGGCCAGCGGCGGAAGGGACCACGTGCCAGTGGGAAAGGCCCCAGCGGCTGACTGGTGGGGCACCAGCTGGACCGCGGGTTACGGCCGAGAAAACAGGAGGGGGTCTCTGCAAGATGGCCAGGCGACGGACAGGTGGGGCCGTTTGGAGCGCGGGTTGAGGAAAATAAAAAGGGGAGGGGCTTTCTGCAAATCGACACGGGCGGCTACTGTTTATCTTCTCCTCGCGTCTGACGCGAATCTGGCGCACTGCGCGGGGCGGGGGTTCGATCCGGGGACGTGTGCGTGCGCGCTGGGGTGGCTAACCAGTGCGGCGTGCTAGGGGAGCTGTCAGGGAGGTGGGCGCGGGCTAGATAGGGCGAGCGTGGCGCGGAAAAAGCTGCAGGAGACGGCGAGCTACGGCGCACGGTGACTGTTCGATGAAAAGATCAGCGGCTCTATGGCGGCACGGCAAGGCGGAGGTTGTCAGGGAGGTGGAGATGCTCACCGCGGGCTCGCTGGTGGGCTTCGATCGGCGCGAGGAGCGGCGAAACGGCGAGGTCGCTGGCGTCCCGTCGGCTAGGGTTTCCTACAGGGCGGCGAGGCGCGGGGATGCTGGGGAGCTTCTCCTTCGCTTAGGCACGGTCGGGGTGGTGCAATAGGACGTTCTCGGCCTCCCAGGCCACCTCCAGGTCAAGCAGCACGGCGGGATCGACTGGGGCGAGGTGGACCTGGCGACGACCGGCGGCAGGTGGCAGTCATCGGGGAGGAAGAAGGAGAAGAGGAGGGCGTCTCGGGGCAGATCTGGAGAGGCCAGAGGAGGCGTGGGAGAGAGGGAAAGGAGAGGGAGAAAGAGGAGAGGCAGGTGGGCACGGCAGGTAAAAAGGTGGCTCGGGTGCCACCTTTTTCTCCTTCTCCCCGAGCACATGGGCGAGCTGGGGCTCGTCCTGGGGCAGGTAGGCATGGCAGGGGAGGCTGCCAGTGGGGCTGAGGGCGAGGGAGGGCAGGTGGGGCTAGCTCGGTCAGAGAGAGAAGAGAGAGAGGAGAGGGGGTAGCTCGGGCTAGGGTTAGGGTTTTGGGTAGGGCTAGAGAGAGAGGTTGCTGGGGTGTGGGCCAGGGAGAGGGTGGCCAGGGAGAGAGAGGGGAGATGGTGGCTCACATGTAGAGAGAGGGAGATGAGAGGGGTGTGGTTAGGGTTTAGGAGAGAACTAGAGAGAGAGAGAGAAAAATAGCTAGGTGAGGTTATTTAGATATTTAGAATTTTCATTTTTGATTATGAGGCCAAAACAAGAAGACACATGGGCTTGATCTTGCATGGACTAATGTAGAGAAGAAACTAGAAAGAAAGAAGAAGAAAAGAATTAGGTGGAATAAGGCTCATATGATCACACATGAGAAAAGAAAAATAAGTTAAAAGAATGTGGTAAGATCACCTCATGTGGAACATGGTGAGTGCTAGAATTGACATGAGGTGGAGGTGAAAGGAAATCCAAGAAAAAGGAAAAGAAAAGAATTATGGGCTAAGCCTCATATGGTTCATGCATGGAGAAAAATAATAATAAAAGAAGATGGTATGGTGTGACTAAGGAGAGGTGGAGATGGTTTTTCCTAGATAGGATCCACCAATACCAAAGAAAAACTAATGGAGGAGAAAGGTGGTGGAGAAGCTTGCATGGCCCATGCAAAATATTAATGACATGATTTATTAGGTGAAAACAATAATATTATGATGGCATTAATCTTGTGCATTTCCAAGAAGTGGAAAATAAGCCAAGCAAAGAATTTGGGAGATTGATCCACCCCAAACCACATGAGCTAGGATAAAATTGTCACAAGAAAAAGAATTACAAGCTCATGGTTAAGGGATGGTGGGATTTTTAAAGTGGTAGAAAGAAAGGTGGTGGAATTGAAATAAAAGATATGCCCCCAACTCAACTTGGGCATTTAGACAATATATCAATAGCCAAATATAATATCAAGAAGCAAATACAATTAATAATGCATGTGAGAGAAGAACCAAAAGGAAAAGGGTTTTATATGATGCTCAAATGCAAGGTGGCATGATGACATGAGCATGATATCATTATGATGCAACAATAATCTCTATGGAGTAGCCAAATCTTACTAGGACAAGTAGCATTACAATTGTTAGACAATTGGGGTGCTACATTATTCAAATCTTACAATCCATTACAACTAATTTAAAACGTTTCAAACTAATCTAATTCTAACTATATATGGTTAGAGCACTTGACGCGCTCTCGCCACTGCGCCTGAGGGGGATGTGTTGTTGGTGAGGTGTATAAGGTAGTTCGCCATTGTTGACACCCTCGCCAGTGCGTCACTCAGCTCCTCAGCCTATGCATCCTCCGCCTCATGCTCCCTCATCTCCAGTGGTCGTGGTCCATCGACGATGCTCGGCGCATCATCATCACTGAGCTCCCTTCTCTATGGACCCCGCCTCCCAAGCCATAGTTAGCCGCCTCTGTAGCGGCCACTTGGCGAGTCTAGCTTCTGCGCGTCGCCGCCACCGCTCCGCGAGCCTGGCGGGTGGCGCAAGCATCCTCTGCCTCAACGTCTTCGACGTTTTCTCCCCGTAATATATCCATGCGTATCTACACGATGGACATGAGCTGGCGGGCGGACGCCTCCTTCATTATAGCAGCCGCTACCTTGCGAGTCAAGGTCCTCGAGAAGGTAGCCCCACTGTGGCCGGTGAAGACGCGTTGGTGGTCTTCCATGCCAGTGGTGGCCTTTATACCTTCTCACGGATAACAACATGTAGGCGGACACTGCCTTATTCCCTTCGCGTCGGCGGTGGCTTGCCCATCCAGTCCACATCCTCATCCGCTTTCCCCTTGCTAGGTGGTAGATTAACAGGCTGAGTCATCCCTATTGACTGCTACTGACAAAAGGGGAAGAGGAGGAGCCTGAAGGAAATATGCCCTAGAGACAATCATAGAGATGATTGTATTTCATATGTATCCATGATTTATTATAATGTTCCTTAAATATCCATATACCAGGCAAATTGTATTGATTGACAATTATGTGAATTATTTGTGAAACTCTTTACTTGTATGGTTATCTAATAATTGTCCCTAGTTGGAGTTCATGTGAGGACACACGTGAATATTAGACTAGCATATCGATTGGTTGATGACTATGTTTTGCAAGTCATAGACATGGAGATGTCAAACCAATGATGTAGACACATGTTATGAACATGGGGTTGGACTGACCCAACTTAAGACTGGCAATAATACTTGCAGCTCTCTCTACACATCGTGTACATTTTGTCCTTAGACCTAAGATTGTCGCATATTCTTGAGATATGGACCGACCTACTTTGGGGCTATCAAACACTGCTCCGTAACTAGGTAGTTATAAAGATAGCTTTTGGGTTTGTCCTGATACATGCTACAAGGCATTGGTCAAACAAGATGAGATTTGCCCCTCTCTACTTGAGAGAGATATCTCTGTGTCCCTTGAGTGATCAGATCCAGAAATGCATGGGCGTGCTACATACGGTTAAGAGTTAACCTAGTAAAGGGATTCTGAATCATAGTATCGAGAAAGAGAGGTCAATTTGGAGCTAGACCAAATATCGTAGGGCAAAGGGAAATACATGTACCCAACCTTGTGATGGTTCATCCGAATGATCTTTATATGCGTTTAGGAGTTGACACGTCTTGCTAGAGGCCGCTACCAACTATTGACGGAGTAAGTGTACTCGTGTCATGTCTATACGTTTATGAACCTATAGGGTCACACACTTTAGGGGCTGGAAGCCTAATGAGGATTGGATGCGAATTAGACCAGGCTTAGGCTACTAATGGGATGCTAATGTAGAAGCCCACTAGGGATGCCTATATTTTTTTTTGGAAATGAGCATATATTAATATCACACGGATACCAATTACACCCAGCCTCTGCAACAACACATACTCTAATGGCAATACGGATGCACACAGCCGAAAAAAGAAGAATTACAAAAAAAAGTCCCGTTGCAGGAATCTGATCCTTAGCAGCAGCGACACTACCACCAACAAAACAACACCAGAAGTCTAACCCTTCCAAAAGCGACACCTCCAAGAAGAAAACATTGCACAAGCGCTGTCATCGCCTGCTCAAAGATCTTAGGTTTTTACCCTAGAGAAAGTCCTCGCTCGCAAATCAATGCCTTCTGCAAGGCCATTGCCAGGCACAACCAATGAAGGCCAGAACTTGGGTTTTCACCCTGCAAGGTAAGACCCTGAACTCCTCCTATGATGTCGCCCCTCTAACAGACACTACTGCGAGTCACATATATGCAAGCCAGATCCTCATCGCCATAAAGACTCAATCCACCATAGCTCGCCCACATGTCTCTGCCTTCATGACATTCTCCGCATCTGACTTCACCATGTGTATCATCAAAGACATGTCGCATGATCGTAACAGGTAGCAGAGCTTCACCGCGCTCCCACTGAAACCAAACGGCCAGCAAAAAAACACAGGTGCGCATGACCGAATTCCTTCCGATCCAGCAAGTTCCAGGCATATGCGCCCATGGGAGTTCACCGACAGAGCCTTCCGGAACCAGACACTCCAGCCAGATCAGTGGAGACACGCATCAAGTAGATCTTCGTCTTGGTGCGAGAGATATCCGAGGACCACCCCTTTATTAAAACTGTAGGGGTCCCGCGTATGAAAAACAATAAATTTTTATCCTACGCCCCTGAACCCCTGATGCTGCCATGACCTATCTATTAGTAATACAGTAACGGGAGGGGCTTTCCATGAACTTACCCTTGAAGACCGAAAAGCGTTGTCAACGCTCAGGAGAGCGTGGTTGATGTAGACGAGCCGAAGCCGACCTCAAGGTCGTGATGAAGTCCTTGCGCTCCTTTGGCTCCAACGACTTGAGTGCCTCAAGTGTGACACTTCGCGGGGAGTTACACACGTCCGATGCCTGACGATGACTCCCGCTTCCCGGATCCATCAGCAGTTGTGGAAGTAGAGCTCCTGGATCCGAATCCCGCAGCGCGACGACGCTCCGCGGTGAAGATGTCTCTCGTTCGGGCAATCTGAACTTGGGACCATGGTCACGAGAGAGAGAGAGAGAGAGAGAGAGAGAGAGAGAGAGAGAATATCAATTAGAGGTCTTCCCAAAAGTGAGAAGACCTTTATTGAATATTGTGTGTATTTATCTGGCCAAATACCCCCACTATATATAGGGGGAGGGGAGGTACTACCTTCCTCAAAGTCCCGGGGTAGGACTAACGGAGAGGAGGAGGTGGGGAGGCACTGCTGGCCAGCCCCCATCATGGGCCCCACGTGGGGAAGGCCCACTAGGGCCGCCGGCCACTCCCCTTGGCCCCTCCTAGGGGTTCGGCCCCTCTTGGGGCCTTTCCCCTCTGGGAATTGGCCCATTAAGCCCTTTGACCATTTAATTGATTTTCTCTCTTACTAAATAATTATGAATAAATGATTATATCAATATTTAACATTCATTCACATATTATTCAACCTCCGTGGCAATGGAACACCTTCCACCTCCACATCGGACATCCTCCGGACTTACCGAAACCCTTTCGATTTTCTCTCTACTATTCTTCGGTGATTCTTCCGATCCTATAAACACTCTCTAAGCATCATCAAACCCATAAGCATGATACCCTACGATTCGGGAACACTCCAGACAAGGTCGGAACACTCCCGCACCAATGATCGACAGAGGGACCTGGATGGTCATGTGACCCCTGTGCGTTCCACAAAGATCTTTCGTCATTTGAATCGGGACAGTCGTGTCTTATTCCCTTTGTCTCTCGATACTTGCATTGCCCGAGATCTGATCAATGACATCACCATGTCGTGATCAATCTCCTTACCGAACAATGCTACTTGACTCGTTCCGATAAGTGATATCCCTGTGATCAAATCACATGCTACGCAGCTATTGGATATAACTTCTCTAAGTGGGACCTTGAGTATCTTTCCATCACGTGGACGGACAAATCCCGCTCTTGACATATATTGCCTCTACGGTTTCCTCCGAGTACCTAAACACACCTTTATAACCACTATATTACCAAGTGGCGCTTGATGCTATCTAATTACTCTCGGGAGACAGTGATTGATATAGCCGCACGGTCTAAGGAATAGTCTACGAGGATCCATTTCTAATCATCGCAACTTGAACTTCATGACATGATTGGGTCACGATGTTTAGGTTGGGTATTGGTTCATCATCTCATTCTCAGAATGAGTTGACTCCATTTCCAACTAGCATAAACGCCACATGATCAGGAAACTTGATCATCTGTTGACCAATGAACCAGTGACTAAAGTTTTACTGGGAACCCCTGGTTGTTTATATATCACACGTGTATTGATGTTTCCACTCAATACAGTTATAGCATGATATAAAACTTAATCATAAACTTTATGAAATATGATAATAGTCTTTATTACTATTTGCCTTTAGGGCATATTTCCAAAAGTAAATACCTAATATGACTTGACCATCAATTATGCGCGCGTCTTATGGGCGTAGTTGGGCCGGCCCAATCTAGCAAGTGGCGGCTGCGGCGTATACGCGGCCACATGAGCACGATATGGTCTGGGCTAGTTGCCCGCCAGCATAGCCTGAATTAATTATGATTTTCTTTGTATTTACTTAAAAAACTTAATATTTGGCAAACTTTTGAACTTCAAGTTTTTCGAAAAAATACTTATTCGGAATAAGTAGCTTCGTGCCAGCATGTGATGGCTCAGTGTCGGCGCCAGAAAAATGCTGGTGCGATGTTGATGTAGAGCTTGTAGGGAACCCCAAGAGGAAGGTATGATGAGCACAGCAACAAGTTTCCCTCAGTTATGAAACCAAGGTTTAATCGAACCAGTAGGAGTAAGGAAACACCCCAAAGGTGTTGCTAGCTAAGCCTTGGCAGGGCGCACTACCGGTGCTAGTAGCAATGTGGAGACCTGCACAACACAACCACAGAACTCTGTCCCCAACTTGCGATGAGGTTGTCAATCTCACCGTGTTTTGCAGAAAACAAAGGATTAAACGTATCGAATGGAAAGAAGTAATAGTTTGTAGAAAGTAAACACAAAGAAGTAAATAGTTTGTAGATTGTATGTAAAAGAAAGGACCGGGATCCATAATTTACTAGAGGTGGCTCTCCTTAAGATAGATAACATGCTGGGTGAACAAATTACAGCGGGGCAATTGACAAACATCGAGAAATCAATACATGCATATACTAATTATCTTGACTCCTTTGAGACTTGATTGGGCATTACAACATTATACATAGACCGCCATCCAACTGCATCTATGACTAATAATTCACCTTCAGGTTATCATCCGAAACCCCTCCAGTATTAAGTTGCAAGCAACAGATTATTGCTTTACGAACTGCGTGTAAAGTAAACAATATGATTGTTCTATGAACAAAGGGTTGTTGTTTTCTCCCTAGTAGCAACATCACATCTAGTAACTTAGAGATTTCTGTCACTTCCCCAGATTACCAGAGGCATGAACCCACTATCGAGCATAAATACTAACTCTTGAAGTTGCTAGCATCTATTTGGCCAAGATAGCTACTAACAACAGAAAGCATGCAAGATCAAAAATAACAAAGACATGATAGAATCAATAATCAATCTGAAATAGCATCTCAATATCCATCGGATCCCCGCAAACAGAAAGCATGCAAGATCAAAAATAACAAAGACATGATAGAATCAATAATCAATCTGAAATAGCATCTCAATATCCATTCGGGACGATCTCTATCCCCAAACGACGCAAGGCACAAGATCAACTCCAACATAGAGGCGCGACGCTATGAAAATGATGATATCTACGTGGGCCCAAAGTGCTTTGGACCACGAATCAGAGCTAGAAGATTCATGGAAGGATTTGCTATCTCAAGACATATCCAAGACTACGACGGCATTGCTCGGCCAGATACCTGGCTACAAGATTTTTTTCCAAGCTTGTTGCATCGCTAAAGGCGGAAACAGCCTGGTCGCAACCCGATATATCCTACTTATGTTGCGGAAGACGGCACAATCATGGCTCAATGAACTTCCGTAGAACACCATCCATAACTGGTATGACATGCAAAGTGTGCTCTTTCAGAATTTCGAAGGCACATATCGGAGGCCCTGTACGGTCAGAGACCTACAACATTGCACCCAGAAAGCCAGAGAAACTTGCCGGGATTACCTCGGACGATGGATCGACACCAAGAACTCATGTGAAGGAGTAAATGATCAAATCGCAATTGAAGCTTTCATCGCAGGACTCCCAATTGGTCTACTACGTTACCGCTTGAAGTGTGACAAGGTCACCGATTTGGAAGAGATGATAGAAACAGCGAGCAAGTATGTAGATGTTGACGACGATGCAGAGGGATTACTCAATGTCCTAGCTGTGCCTCAGTCGGCAAGACAACCAAAGCAACAAGCTCAGAAGCGCAAAAATACCTCAGAAGAGAAACCCAACACGGAAATAGTGGTGGTTACTACTATTTCCGGGTCTAGAGGACGAGGAGGATGCGGCGGAGGGTGCGGGCGTGGCCGTGGGACATCAAGGGTCCAGGGTAGAGGAGACCAGCAACCAGGAAAAACCTACTCTTGGGCCGACATTGCCAATGACCCATGTGTGCATCACCGAGACGCTAATGGGGGCTCGTCCCACACCAACGTTGAGTGTCGTTTTAATGACGACATCAAAAGAGATGACACCGCGGGCTACAAAGCTAAGCGGAAGAAGGGAAAAAAAATCCCGAAAAAGACAAAGAGGCCAAGGAAGATTCCAACATGGAGGAGGCTGATGCTTCAAATCCCAAGCCGGAAAGGAAAAAAACTTTTCCCACCAAGAAGGACACTTACGTCACTTTCCTCGGATCTCAACCAGCAAAGGTCAAGAAAGCAGTTCTACACGAGCTCAACGCAACAGTTCTGGCTGTCCCCCAATACTTGGACTGGTCGGAAGTGGCAATCACATTTGACCGCGCTGATCATCTGCCTAAGTTGCACAGGCGAGGAAAATACGCCTTAATCATCAACCCACTTATTGACGGTTATGGTTTCTCCAAGACCCTCATGGACGGTGGTAGCAGCATCAATATTCTCTATGTCGAAACGCTACGCCGGATGAAGATCTCGGAAACCCAGCTGAACCATAGCTCTGTGATCTTTCATGGAGTTGTCCCAGGAAGACAAGCTAATTCCCTGGGAGAGATTACTTTGGATGTCACCTTTGGAACTCCAAAGAACTACCGGACGAAGGCACTTTCCTTTGAAGTGGTCCCGTTCAAGAGCGCATACCATGCTATATTCAGACGTCTGGCTTACTGGACTTTTATGGCTCGTCCGTGTTATATTTACAATATGATGAAAATTCCAGGTCCCAACAGCGTGATCACCATCAGGGGAGACCCGAAGAAAGCGCGAGAGTGCGAGGATGGAAATGCCGCCTTTGCCGAAGTCGTGCTGCACGCCCAGGAGTACCAGGAGATCAAGAAGAGCATAGATCCGCCCGAGATGCCCACAACGAAGAAGGAGGTGACAAAGCCAAATCCGGAGTTCAAGGCATCAGAAGAGACGAAGAAGAAGCCGTTGAAGGATGATGACCCCTCCAAGGTGACCCAGATAGGCGTAGGCCTAGGTAGCGCATAGGAAAGCGCGCTCGTCAAGTTCCTCCAAGAAAATCAAGATATCTTTGCATGGCAGCCATCTAACATGACCGGAGTACCTAGGGAACTTGCTGAGCACTCTCTAAATGTAAACCCGAACGCTAAACCCATCAAACAGTCCCTACGACGATTTGGCGATGAAAAGCGTAAAGCAATAGCTAAGGAACTAGCACGGCTCAAGTTAGCCGGATTCATAGAAGAGGTCATCCACACTGAGTGGTCGGCCAATCCTATAATAGTCCCTAAAAAGGACACCACTGATTTAAGGATGTGTGTTGATTATACTGCCTTGAACAAGGCTTGTCCAAAAGATCCGTTCGCTCTACCTAGAATTGATCAAGTTATTGATTCAACGGCAGGCTCGGAACTCCTCTGTTTTCTCGACGCATATTCCGGTTATAACCAAATCCAGATGAAGGAATCTGAGAAAGTCAAAACTTCATTCATAACCCCTTTTGGAACGTTCTGTTTTGTTACGATGCCCTTTTGGCTGAAGAACGCATGAGCTACGTACCAGCGCACGATGCAGCGTTGCCTCCACGACTAACTCGGACGCAATGTACATGCATACATGCATGATATTGCGGTGATGTCCAAAAAGAAGGAAACGCTGATTTCCGACTAGGAGGAAACATTCGCCAATCTACGAAAATACAACATCATGCTTAACCCGAATAAATGCTTCTTTGGAATTCCAGCCGGAAAATTGTTAGGTTTCATCGTGTCTCAAAGAGGCATAGAGGTGAACCGGGACAAAATCAAGGCTATACTCAATATTTCTAGGCCAACTTGCTTGAAGGACGTACAAAGATTAACTGGTTGCATCGCTGCGGTCAGTCGATTTGTAAGCCGGCTTGGTGAAAGAGCCGCACCATTATACAAACTCTTGAAAAAGACTAAGGATTTTGTTTGGACTGACGAAGCTGAAGCTGCACTACAAGACCTGAAGAAAGTACTCTCATCTGCTCCTATCCTTGCAGCGCCGGAACCTCAGGAACCGATGCTGCTCTATCTTGCTGCGACAAATAAGGTTGTTAGTATCGTCATGGTGGTAGAGAGACCAGAGGAAAATCAGGAACACCTGGTGCAGCATCCGACTTACTTTGTCAGCGAGGTCCTGACAGAATCAAAACAGCGGTATCCACACTATCAAAAGTTGGCTTACGGTGTTTTTCTAGCATCTCGTAAGTTACGACACTACTTTCAGGAGCATCCAATCACCGTGGTGAGCACAGCTCCCATGAGAGATATAATCAACAACAGTGACGCCACAGGACGCGTCGCCAAATGGGGCATAGAGCTTTCAGCTTTTGATATTGAGTATAAACCTCGGACAACAATCAAATCCCAGATCCTGGCTGACTTTGTCGCTGATTGGACATAGACGAAGGAGAACATGATCCTCCCTGAGTCGGAATATTGGACCCTCTTTTTTATGGGTCTAAGGCTCGAGGGGGCTCGGGGGCTGGCGTGATGCTCAAATCACCCCAAGGAGATAAACTTTTATACGTGTTGCAGATCCACTTCACAGCGACAAACAATATTGCCGAGTATGAAGCACTGCTACATGGAATCTGGATTGCTAAGGATATTGGCATCCGACGTTTGATGTGTTATGGAGATTTGGATCTTGTTGCTCAACAAGTGTCGGATATTTGTAATGCAAATAAACACATGGCAGCATATAAAGCTGCCGTGGATGATCTATCTAAATCGTTCGAAGGGTTTGAGGTTCAACACATCCCTCGAGCAGAAAACGAGGAAGCAGATGCACTATCTTGGATAGGCTCTGCGCAGAAAGAAGTCCCGGATGGCACTTTTTTAGAGCACCTCAAAGTTCCCTCAATAAATGGAGTAGACAAGGAATATCCGACCAAATCCGACTCACCTTTGATAGAAGTTCTGGCTGTAATTCCCAGCTGGACTCAACCTACCTCGATTATTTGGTAGATGGCAAATTATCCGAAGACGAGGTGCTGAGCCAGCAGATTATCCGACGAGCAAAAGCCTATACTATTGTTAAAGGTGAGCTCCATAAACGGAGTGTTTCTAGGGTTTTTCAGCGCTGCGTATCTCCAGAAGAAGGAGTGGAAATCTTAAGAGAAATCCACGAAGGCGAGTGTGGTCACCACGCTGCAGCCAAATCTTTAGTGGCAAAAGCTTTTAGACACGAATTTTTCTGGCTTGCAGCTTAGGCAGATGCCGAGCGATTAGTCAAGATGTGCAAAGGGTGCCAAAAGTACGCCAAACAAGCTCATGTTCCTGCTGATCAGCTACGAACAATACCTATAACATGGCCCTTTGCGGTCTGGGGGGCTTGATATGGTAGGACCATTTAAACGAGCTCCAAGTGGATTTACTCACCTCTTAGTGATGGTGGATAAATTCACAAAATGGATTGAGGCTAAACCTGTCACTAGTTGTGATGGAGCAACAGCAAAAAGATTTGTCGAGGATGTTAGAATCCGCTATGGTTATCCACATAGCATTATCACAGACAACAGGAGTAACTTCTCTATGGGAGAATTGGCTGAATTCTGCAACGAGCAAAATATCCGGCTTGACATTGCGTCAGTCGCACATCCACAAGCTAACGGACAAGTCGAAAGAGCAAATGGTTTAATCCTACAAGGCCTGAAACTGAGACTCGAAGCAGCACTACGACGTGCTGCGGGGGCTTGGGTAGAGGAATTACCCTCTGTAATATGGAGTTTACGAACGACTCTGAATAGGTCAACCGGATACACACCTTTCTTCTTGGTATATGGTGCATAAGCAGTTCTTCCTAGTGATTTGATTCACACTTCTCCTAGAGTGGCTGCGTATATTGAAGAGGATGCCGAGGTTTCTCGACAAAACGATCTCGACTTAGTCGAAGAAGTTTGCGTCGTTGCTGAAATGAGATCTACAGCCTATCAGCAGAAGTTACACAAGTATCATAGCCAGAGAGTCCGAAATAGATCTTTCAATAAAGGTGATTTGATTCTCTGGCTTGTGCAACAAAGAAAGCACAAACTTTCCCCAGTATGGGAAGGGCCCTTTCTAGTTAGTCAAGTATTGCACAATGGATCGTACTACTTAACTGACATGAGGCCAGTCGAAGAAAGACCTGCTACTAAGAAGAGAAAGAGAGCTGGAGGCAGTACAAATCCGGATGAGTTAGATAGACAGAAGAATATTGCTCAGCTACGTCCCTTTTATTCTTAGTTTATCCTTCTTTGTAAAACATATATATGTACATGTTCTATGAGAAAAAAAAGTTTTGGTACCCTCAAGTTTTTCTGAGAAGTTTTTACCATCTTATTTCCAAATGATCATGTCATAGTTGAAAATCCCAGAATGCTTGAAAGTACTTTATGCTCATGTTCGTTCTGGTATAGATTTCCGATTCTAAAACTGCTACCCTCGGGTATAACTCTAAAAAATTCTAGTCTTTGCTTTGGTTATTTATCTGATTGCTGGATGCGGGCATTTTTCGAGTAGTGAATTGTTGGTACTGGAAGCCGGCTTTATTTCCGAGTTTAAACTGGTTTAGCAATTGAGCTCCGTTGCTCGGCAAAGTTTCCGGCAGAAGGTTTAGCCGGCTCACGAAAGGGACGAGGCGGAAAGCCAGATAAACGATAAGTATAGACGAAAAAGTACAAGTGCTTATGTAAACATTTCAGGCACGCAAAAAGTTTAAAAGCCAAAAGTGCTTAATAGATCAAAAGCTTAGCACTAGCAAAATTATAGTAATTCATATTTACAGACGCATCATGTTTTTTCAGATAATACAGATGTTTTTGGAAATCTATGATGCAGGAGGAGATGAAGGAGCTGCCGGCTCCCTAGATATGTTGCCTTGATATCGTTCCGAGATGTCCGCATCCGAGGTGGTGTGTTCATCGTCGGAAACTTCCGCCGATTCTTCTGGAGGAGGAGGCGGAGTGTCCACGCGGGTGAAGAAAGGGGTCTCGTAGCTGGTCAAATCAGCCATGTGACACCCATATCCGGTGCAGGAGTGCATGATGGCTTGAAGGTCTTGCTCCTGGCCGTCTTCATCTACTTTGCAGTACCCTCTAGTCACTTGCCATATTTCCATGTTTCCATGGTGGCTCATGACCATGGTAAGAGCATTATGCGACGTAGCCCACGCGTAAGACATGTTCCGGTCCCAAACAAGTTGCGGCATCTCCTTTGCCTTGTCCCGCACCTGAAAATCCGACATGTTGTGCATGTCCAGAATCTTGAGAGCTTCGCCAATGTCCTCAAGGGATTGGCGGAAGTCATGAAGCAGGTCACCGACTTGGGTAAGCCGGTGGGTGCGGGGCTCAACGGAGGTGGAGTCCGTCAAGTTCAGAGGACCTGTAATAAAAAGACAGTTAAAGAAAAATCCTACATTTAGAGAAGTCGAAGAAAAAGACAAGTCAGATAGATGGAACGTACCGAAAATGACATCGTCAATTTTGGTCCTCTCTTCCCGAAGACTCTGGAGTTCAGCCCGGAGCGCCTCGGAAAGGTCCCTCTCTCTGCTAAGCTCATTATTGAGGTCCGAGATTTTTGATCTTTGGCAGCGATCTGACGATCACGCTCATCAGTAGCCATGGAGGAGGACTCAAGGATTTGAGCAATGCTCTTTTCATGATCCGCCTTGAGCTTATCCAGCTCTTGGCGCAGCTCCTTCTTCTCCACCACCAAAGTCTTGAGGTTCTCGGCCTCTTCAATCATGGCACAGGATTGTTTCACCAGTGCTATAAGTCAAAAAAGAACGATAGTTCAGCAAAAAATCCGGCTATGAAAACATGAAAGACAAGGTTTGAGTCTCGGAATGTTTACCTTCAGCCTCATTCTTGGCAACTTTTAGCTCAGCATTTTTAAGCCGGAGAGCTTTGATCTCTCTCCGCTTATCGCAAACATCCTTCAACAAATCCTAGTTATAGGAATATACTTTCTATAAGTCAGAATACCCAAAGCCAGAAAGCTACTAAAGACTCGGGCTAATTGATGACCCACAAGTATAGGGGGTGTATCGCAGTATTTTCGATAAGTAAGAGTGTCGAACCCAACGAGGAGCAGAAGGTGCTGGCTAGTGGTATGGATCAGGAATTCTCTGCAAATACTTAGCAAACGGATTTTTAGGGGTTTTCGATAAAGCAAGTAAACAAAGTATGAGTAAATAAAGACAGTAAGAATGAATGCAGCAAGTGGCCCAATCCTTTATGCAGCAAAGGACAAGCCGGTTGTATTTCTATAGATGACCAAACATTCTCGAGGAGACATGGGAAGACTGTCAAGTGCTTTCGCTTCATATAGTCGATTAGTCTTCTCTAGCTTGCTAACTGTTGTGTGGGTGAACCTGTGCTAATGTACCGCCCCATCCAAGACTAAATACATACTTGTGATTATGCCCCTTGCAAACATCTGTAAGTACAAGAAAGTAATTAAGGTAGAAACCTAACCACAGCTTTAAACTCTAAGACCCTTACGTCCCTTGTGCAAGGGTTTCCTAACGGGGGTTCAGGTTTCTATCACTCCGGCAACCCCTACGATTAGTAGCCAAATACACAATGCATTCCCCTAGGCCCATATAGGTGAAGTGTCATGTAGTCGACGTTCACATGACACCACTAGAAGAAGTACACCACAACTTAAATAACAATCTATTGAATCCTTCTCAACGCAACTCCACTACTAACAACAAGACTTCTCCCATGTCCTCAAGAACAAAACGAACTACTCACAAGACATCATATGGATCATGATCAGAGATGGAATAATGACGTATAACAATCTGGACATAAACAATAATTCAATGGTTCACTCAATAGCATCAACTACAAAGAGTAATCAACACCGGGAAAGTTTCCCCTATGAACTATAGCAAGATTCAACAAATTGTTACAGCAATATGGAGATGGTGATGAGGGTGCTGATGGTGATGATGGTGGTGATGATGAGGATGATAATCCCGATGAAGTCCAACTTGATGGTGGTGTTGATGGTGATGATCTCCCCTTGCCGGGAAGGAATTCCCCCGGCAGCAATCTGTCTGCCGGAGAGATCTTTCTCTCTCGATGTTTTCCGCCCCGCAGAGGCGGTGGAATCTTTCTGTGGTCACTCCCCGAGTCTTAGGGTTTCGTGGGGATGATATACGCCAAAGGAGAGAGGCTGGAGTGGGCCAGGGCGGCCACACCACTCCTAGGCGCGGCCTAGGCCTGCCCGCGCCATGGGGTGGTGTGGGCCCCCTGTGGCCCACCTCCACTCCATCTTCTGGCATCCTGAGTCTTCTGGAAAAATAGAATTTTCCATATATTTTCCCAGATTTTCTGATCTTCGCGAATTTTGCCTCCAAACAACACCTTTTCCATCAGAATCCCGACTGCAGCGGTCCATGCTCCAAAAGTCATCAACCATGCAAAAACAGATGAAATAACATAAGTATCACCTCTCAATATGAACTATATCAATGAATAATAGTGAATTAAGATATAGAATAGTGATGCAAAATGGACGTATCAACTCCCCCCAAGCTTAGACTTCGCTTGTCCCCAAGCGAAACTGAGCTCAATAAACATGACCTCAGGTTTATGGAGTGAAGAGTCGATAAAGGAATACGGACAAGAAGCATCACATTGATCAAATACATAGTTCATAATAGAAGACAACTCACTATTATATAACTCAACTTTCCATGAGTAGACGAAACACAATAAAGATACATAAAGTAAATCATAATTGGTAATTCCAAACTTAGCTCTTGGTCGAAGAATAGTTGACAATTTGATGGAGTTCACAAATAGCTAGTTTTTCAATGAAAGCTTTCAAAGTAGTAAACATCAAGATAAGGGCAACGTGCAAAACAAGGAACATAAGAAACATGAATGCATAAATCATCATATGAATGAATGAAACACATCAACTCAAAATACTTGCTGAGATAGAAGGGAATAGGTTTACTGACTCAACTATAAAGTAAAAGAAAGGCCCTTCAAAGAGGGAAGCAGGGATTGCAAGTCTCATAAAGAGCTCCCAAAAATTATGATACTTACTAGCTTTCAGCTCTCATTACCCCTATCATAGGCATCTTTAGGTGATTAAGGTGAAAGTGAGGTCCAATCTGAGTTATATGCTTGACAGACTATAAACTGAAAATCCCAAGTCCCCTGAGTACGAGGGCCGCTCCTCATGCTACTCAACTTTAGTTACCGGTAAGTTCTTGTCATCGTAAGTATGTGCGTATCATTGAGAACCGCCAACGGGGTACCCCTTGCCCGATGATACAGAAGAATCCCCATATCAAAATGACAAGGCAAGCACACAATGAGTATCTCAGCAATCTTCTTATTTACCATGGGAAAATGGTGCTTTTTTTTCTCTCTTTCCTCTTTTCATAGTATCTCTTTTTTTTCTTTTCTTTTTCTCAATAGCTATCTCTCTATTTTTTTAAAGAAGAATGCTTCATAGATATCATTATGGTTACGCTGCAGGTTTCCACCATGTCAGCATGGATTAGACCAGCGGCCCAGGCGTTTCTCTAACACACATACATAACTCCATGGACTTACAAGCTCCCCTTTTATTTCACACCGACGACATCCGCAAACAAAAGATCAAGGTATCAACTGGGTATATATTTACAAGTGTTGAAAGCGTTCCCCGTGACAGCACGGTTCTGCTAATCCCAAGCCAATAATTTGCAAGCATATAACTTTCATGGAGAGTTCACAATGGTTCAGGTTTATTAAGTGCGGAAAATAAAGTGTGCCATCAAGTTCGTGAGAGCTTTAATCACTAATTTTTCACATAACAAGTTTAATTTGGGAGGTAGACAAAACATGGATTTACTTGGAATAGCAATAATGCTACTAGGTAGGTATGGTGGACACAAATGGCAAAGGTTTTGGTTTAAAGGAGGTGGATGCACGAGAAGAATACCCTCTCAGTACAGGTTTTTGGCTAGCAAGGCTGGGTAGCAAGTACAAGAGTTGAAGGAAACAACCAAACATACAAATGATAAAACAAACATGCAATCTTCCTTGGAAGCACAAAAGATCTTAACTAGAGAATACTAGACTTATGAGCAAATCAGGAAAGAAAGATGATGAAATTATTTTTTTCTTCTCTAGAGTACTTCTATCTTTTCTTTTCAACTCTCAAAAAGGTGTTGCTACTGACCGAGCCAGGTTTGCCAAAACTAACTAAATTAACTCAATGATCCCAAAGTGATACCAATACTAACAACAAGATCAATCATATAACCACGAATTGAAAACTAACATAAGCTATGCAAAAGAGTGAATGATAGAACTTCTCATTAATATTCCATAACGGCAACTCACACCAAGGGATACAAATCTAACGAGAGAGGGGACACTTCCATAATGCAAACCATACTACATAATAACTCCTCTATTCATGATATGACTCTACTAATAAGGTAAAAAGATAGAAGATAGTGATCTGATACCGCGGCACTCCCCCAAGCTTGGAACAAACCAAGGGGATGCCAAACATGATGACGAATTACTCCTTAGGTGGTGATGGTATCCTCTTGATGAGCTCTTTGATCAGTTTCCCGAAGTCCTCAATCTCGAAGGTGAGATTACGAATCAGCTGTGAGTTTTGCTCAATGCGGCTCATGATCATGTCGGGTTGAGAATTCTAGCTCTTGCTATTCTTTCCCCACTCTTCCTCCTTGAAGTCTTCTTTTCCTACATAGTTATGGGTAAAGGTATGGAAGGTACTCTTGGTGTTCGGAGAAGGAGTCCTTGGTGCCAAGCAGTGACGCGGAGGCTTCCCTCCAGTTGACATCCATGCAGTCCTTCTGATCCTGGCAGGGTTCGCCACCACTCCAATCCTTGCAACGGTAGTGCCAGTGTGCTTTGCCTCCTCTTCACCTTCACTCTTGATCTCCTTCTCCTTCCCCTTATCCTTGGCGGACACCATTGTGCTTCTAAACCTTCAAAGAGTATGTCCTGGCAGAAACAGATCAAAACAAAAACACGACGAAAACACGATATACGAACCTCGAGTGATCCGGGGGGTTATATATTACGAAGTTTCATATCAAAAGGAAGGTACTGGGAGAAAACGAGTCGGAGGCCGAGTCCGGAGTGGCCTCACCACCTGGTGGCGCGGCCAGGGGTGGGCCCGCGCCATGGGGTGGTGTGGGCCACCCTGGCTCCGTTTCCGTCCCTTTTTCGCTTTGTAGCTTACCTTATTGACTGAAAACTGCAAAAATATAGTTGGATTGTATTTTCGCGGAACTTTTCTTACCAGAACTGTTACCTAGTTGGAAACGGACTCTGTAGGTCTCTGAATTTGGTCCTCAATGAATTTCTCTGGAGTTATAACTAGAAAGGCATCAACATCTTCATTGTAAGAATCTCCAGCAATATAGTGTTTGAGTCGCTGTCCATTCACTACTTGTGTAGTATTATCTTTTAGAGAGGAAATTTTTATTGCTCCTGAACGGTATACTTCTTCAATGATAAAAGGTCCTTCCCATTTTGATAGTAGCTTACCTGCAAAAAATCTGAGACGAGACCTATACAATAGAACTTTCTCACCAACATGAAACTCTCTCTTAAGTATTCGCTTCTAATGCCATCTTTTAACTTTTTCCTTAAAGAGCCTAGCATTCTCATAGTCTTCACTCCTCCATTCATCTAAAGAACTTAAGTCAAATAATCTTTTCTCACCAGCGAGCTTACAATCTCTATTTAGTTCTTTCAGTGCCCAGTAAGCTTTGTGTTCTAATTCTAAGGGTAGCTGGCAAACTTTCCCATAAACCATTTTATAAGGAGACATTCCCATAGGATTTTTGTAAACCGTTCTATAAGCCCATAAAGCATCATTCAACTTCTTAGCCCAGTTTTTTCTAGACCTATTAACAGTCTTTTGCAAGATAGATTTAATTTCTCTATTTGATAACTCTACTTGTCCGCTAGTTTGGGGGTGATAAGCTGAAGCAATTCTATGATTAACATCATACTTAGCGAGGGTCTTTCTAAAACTGCCATGAATGAAATGAGAACCCCCATCAGTCATGAGATACCTACGCACTCCAAACCTAGGAAAGATAACGTCCTTAAGCATTTTTAGAGAGGTTTCCCCGTCAGCACTTTTCGTAGGAATGGCTTCTACCCACTTAGTAACATAATCAACGGCAACAAGAATATGTGTGTAACCCTTCGAAGGAGGGAAATGACCCATAAAGTCGAATCCCCAACAATCAAAAGGTTCAATAACTAGAGAGTAGTTCATAGGCATTTCATTGCGTCTAGAAATATTACCAACACGCTGACATTCATCACAAGATAAAAAAAATTCTTGCATCTTTAAAAAGGGTAGGCCAGTAGAAACCTGATTGTAGTACCTTTTGTGCAGTTCTATCTCCTGCATGATGTCCTCCATAGGCGCTCCCATGACATTTATGCAATATTTCTTTTTGTTCATACTCCGGAACACATCTTCGCATAATACCATCAACCCCTTCTTTGTATAAGTGTGGGTCATCCCAAAAATAATGCCTCAAATCATAAAAGAACTTTCTTCTTTGCTGAGCTGTAAATGTTGGAGGCAAATACTTGGAGACAATAAAGTTAGCATAATCAGCATACCAAGGGCTTCCTCGTGAGCTCACCCCTACTGCGGCTAACTGTTCATTTGGGAAACTATCATTAACAGGCATACGATCAAAAGAGATGTTTTCCAAACGAGATAAATTATCAGCTACAGGGTTTTCAGCACCCTTCCTGTCTACTATGTGTAAATCAAACTCTTGTAAGAGCAGTACCCATCTAATAAGTCTAGGCTTAGCGCCTTCTTCGTCATAAGATATTTAATAGCAGCATGATCAGTATGAATGGTTACTTTTGAGTCCACAATGTAGGGCCTAGACTTATCACAGGCAAAAACAACAGCTAGGAATTCCTTTTCAGTAGTGGCATAATTCCTTTGAGCAGCATCTAGAGTCTTACTAGCATAATGAATAACGTTTAACTTTTTATCAATACATTGCCCAAGGACAGCCCCTACAGCAAAATCACTAGCATCACACATTATTTCAAAGGGTAAACTCCAATCAGGTGGTTGAACAATAGAGGATGTAGTTAAAGCCTTCTTAAGAGTTTCAAAAGCCTCCCTACAATCATCATCAAAAACAAAAGGTACATCTTTTTGAAGAAGATTACTGAGAGGTTTTGATATCCTAGAGAAGTCTTTAATAAACCTCCTATAGAGACCAGCATGACCAAGGATACTACGAATACCTTTGATGTCTCTTGGACATGGCATTTTCTCAATTGCTTCAACCTTAGCTCTATCAACTTCTATGCCTCTTCAGAAACTTTATGCCCAAGAACAATCCCTTCATTGACCATGAATTGGAATTTCTCCCAATTAAGAACAAGATTAGTTTCTTCACATCTCTGCAAAACTTTATCAAGGTTGTGTAGACAATTATCAAAAGAAGTTCCATAGACAGAAAAGTCATCCATGAACACTTCTACAATCTCCTCACAAAAACCATGAAAGATAGCAGACATGCACCTTTGAAAAGTAGCAGGAGCATTACATAAACCAAAAGGCATACGTCTATAAGCATAAGTTTCATAAAGGCAAGTAAAAGTAGTTTTTTCTTGCTCTTGTTGTTTAACAGCAATTTGAGAGAAACCAGAATAACCATCAAGAAAACAAAAATGGGTCTTTTTAGACAACCTTTCCAACATTTGATCAATAAAAGGAAGCGGGTAGTGATCTTTCTTAGTAACTTTATTGACTTTCCTAAAATCGATGCACATCCTATAGCCTACCACTATTCTTTGAGGAATAAGCTCATCATTATCATTAGGGACAACGGTAATATCCCCTTTTTAGGAACACAATGAACAGGACTAACCCATTCACTATCAACAATAGGGTAAATAATACCAGCATCAAGGAGTTTCAATACCTCATTCCTTACCACTTCCTTCATTTTAGGATTTAAACATCGTTGGTGCTCCACTACTGGCTTTGCATCTGGTTCTATGTTAATAGAATGCTGACATATAGTAGGTGAAATCCCTTTCAAATCATCCAGAGTATAACCCATAGCTCCTCGGTGTTTCCTCAAAACCTCCAATAATCTTTCTTCTTCCTGCCCTGAAAGTTTAGCGCTAATAATAACAGGATATATCTTTTTATCATCAATAAAAGCATATTTAAGATCATCAGGGCGATGTTTTAGATCGAAAACCGGATCCTTTTTAGGTGGCATCATGGTACCCAAGTCTTCCACAGGCAAGTCGTGCTTAAGCATCTTAGGTTGATCACGGAGGATCCTGTCAATCTCATTCCTTTCTTCCATGAAGATTTCACTTTCGTGATCTTCCATAAATTGCTGCAAAGCATTGTTAGGAGCAAGAGAAATAGAAGCAAGTTGTTCAATCCTAAAATCCTCATTATGGGTTTCCTCTTCGCAAGGTTCTTTATCAAATTTCAAAAAATTAAACTCATAAGATTTCCCGTCAAACTTAGTCAAGATTTTCTCCCTCTTGCAATCAATAATAGCTCCACACGTACTCAAGAAAGGTCTACCAAAAATGATAGGATAAGTTTTACTAGCAGCTGAACCAAGTACTAGAAAATCAGCAGGATACTTGATCTTACCACAAAGGACTTCCACATCTCGTACGATACCAATTGGAGAGATGGTCTCTCTATTAGCAAGATGAATAACCACATCAATTTCTTCCAACCCGCAAGGACTGATTTCATGCATAATTTCTCTATAAAGCTCATAAGGAATAACACTAGAACTTGCACCAATATCACATAAACCATAATAGCAATGATCACCAATTCTAACAGAAAGCACAGGAACACTAGCCTTTTTAGATCTATTGGTATGTGAAACAATATTAGAAGCATCCTCACAAAAGACTATGTGCCCGTCTTCTACGCTTTTAGTGACAAGGTCTTTCACAATTGCTACCATAGGTTCAATGTTTATTTGTTCATTAGGTTTTACAGTTCTTTTTTCACTTTTGGTGATTACATTGGTTATCATAGGATGGTCCTTTACCTTTTTAGGGAAGGGAATCTTCTCTATATAAGGTTCGGGTAAGATGGGATCAATAATGCAATATTCAGCACTTCCAATAGGAGCATAGTCAACAATATCTTTGTAAGGTGCATGGTATTTGTTCCATCCCCTTTTTGGAATTTCGATATAGGAGGCAAAAGCTCTAAAGCAATTCGTAATAACTTGCAAACCAAGACCATAGATATTACTAATATTTTGAAAGTCATAAGTTCCCATAAAAGATTCAATGCATTCATAATCATAATTTATACCTGAGTTTCTACCTTTGTCATTCTCCCAAGCTTCAGCATTGTCTTGAATACGGTCCAGAAGATCCCATTTAGCTTCTTCTTCCATACGAGTGAATGATCCAGCACAAGAAGCATCCAATAAATCTTTGTAATGAAGAGAAAGCCTTGCATAAAAGTTATTTATAATAATATTGTTGGGGAGCTCATGAATGGGACATTTGAGCATTAGTAACTTCAATCTCCCCCAAGCTTGGGTTGTACTCTCTCCATCAAGAGGACAAAAGTTGTATATTTGATTCCGATCTATATGAATCTCACTAGGAGGATAAAACTTTGAATAAAAGAGAGGCACTATTTCCTCCCATTCTAGAGCTTGACCATTCTTCAGCATCTTATACCATTCCTCAGCTCTTCCCTTCAGTGATAATGAGAATAACTTCTTCTTAACTTGATCTGTAGTAATACCTGCACACTTGAACAACCCGCATAATAAGTGTATAAAGAGTAAATGATCACCGGGATGGACAGTTCCATCCCTAACATAGTAGTTATCCATAACATGATCAATAATTCTTGTAGGTATTTTGAAAACATATTTCTCAGCAGGTGGTGGCTTATCTACTACCTTAGCAGTGGTAGTAGCATTACCAAATAAGAAACTCAGCGAATTATCCATAACGAAAATAAAGCAACTAGAAGAAGTAAACAATACTCACAGTAGAAGTTTCCTTTACCAGTTCCACTCTCCAATAGCGCTTCACTCCCCGGCAACGGCGCCAAAAAATAGTCTTGATGACCCACAAGTATAGGGGTGTATCGCAGTATTTTCGATAAGTAAGAGTGTCGAACCCAACGAGGAGCAGAAGGTGCTGGCTAGTGGTATGGATCAGGAATTCTCTACAAATACTTAGCAAACAGATTTTTAGGGGTTTTCGATAAAGCAAGTAAACAAAGTACGAGTAAATAAAAGACAGTAAGAATGAATGCAGCAAGTGGCCCAATCCTTTATGCAGCAAAGGACAAGCCGGTTGTATTTCTATAGATGACCAAACGTTCTCGAGGACACATGGGAAGACTGTCAAGTGCTTTCGCTTCATATAGTCGATTAGTCTTCTCTAGCTTGCTAAGTGTTGTGTGGGTGAACCTGTGCTAATGTACCGCCCCATCCAAGACTAAATACATACTTGTGATTATACCCCTTGCAAACATCCATAAGTACAATAAAGTAATTAAGGTAGAAACCTAACCACAGCTTTAAACTCTAAGACCCTTACGTCCCTTGTGCAAGGGTTTCCTAACGGGGGTTCAGGTTTCTATCACTCCGGCAACCCCTACGATTAGTAGCCAAATACACAATGCATTCCCCTAGGCCCATATAGGTGAAGTGTCATGTAGTCGATGTTCACATGACACCACTAGAAGAAGTACACCACAACTTAAATAATAATCTATTGAATCCTTCTCAACGCAACTCCACTACTAACAACAAGACTTCTCCCATGTCCTCAAGAACAAAACGAACTACTCACAAGACATCATATGGATCATGATCAGAGATGGAATAATGACGTATAACAATCTGGACATAAACAATAATTCAATGGTTCACTCAATAGCATCAACTACAAAGAGTAATCAACACCGGGAAAGTTTCCCCTATGAACTATAGCAAGATTCAACCAATTGTTACAGAAATATGGAGATGGTGATGAGGGTGCTGATGGTGATGATGGTGGTGATGATGAGGATGATGATCCCGATGAAGTCCAACTTGATGGTGGTGTTGATGGCGACGATCTCCCCTCTCCGGGAAGGAATTCCCCTGGTAGAAATCTGTCTGCTGGAGAGATCTTTCTCTCTCGGTGTTTTCCGCCCCGCAGAGGCGGCGGAATCTTTCTGTGGTTGCTCCCCGAGTCTTAGGGTTTCGTGGGGATGATATACGCCAGAGGAGAGAGGCTGGAGTGGGCCAGGGTGGCCACACCACTCCTAGGCGCGGGCCTAGGCCTGCCCGCGCCATGGGGTGGTGTGGGCCCCCTGTGGCCCACCTCCACTCCATCTTCTGGCATCCTAAGTCTTCTGGAAAAATAGAATTTTCCATATATTTTCCCGGATTTTCTAATCTTCGCGAATTTTGCCTCCAAACAGCACCTTTTCCATCAGAATCCTGACTGCAGCGGTCCATGCTCCAAAAGTCATCAACCATGCAAAAACAGATGAAATAACATAAGTATCACCTCTCAATATGAACTAGATCAATGAATAATAGTGAATTAAGATATAGGATAGTGATGCAAAATGGACGTATCACTAATATTTTTGCTAATATCAGCACGAGCCTTGGGGGCTACACTAGTTCGTTCTTTGGCATCCTAAGGAAGCATAAACCCGGATTAATTATCCTACTTCATGCTTGGGGGCTAGAGGATATGATATGAAATAAAGGAAAAACAGGAGTTAGAATTCTGAATTACATATTGTTCGCGAGTAAGTTTATCCAAACTTGCATTTACTTCAACAGCGACCTTCTCGGCGAGAGTCAGAGGGGTCACTGGAGCCATTGGAAGCTCACCGGCCCTTATCCTCTCGTTGCAAAGACGCACTTGTTCAAGAAGATCAGACTGCTTGATGTCCTCTGCTTCTTGCGCTTCTTCTTCGGCAGACAAGTTTCTTTTCTCTAGGAATTGCCTGGCGAGCCGCTGGATTTCTTCAGCAGATTTCCGGGACAAGCCAAACTTGGCAAGTCCCGGATTGCTGATAAGGTTTTCGGCGAAGGATTCTACCGAGGGATCATTACACAAAGAGGGTTCACCCTTATCTAAATCTGACTCACCCATGGTGACGTCAGTTTGCGATTCAAGGATCGCAGGCTCCGTGGAAGGAGCCGGATCTTCTGCGACGACCAGAGAAGGGATGATCACCGGCGTTGCGGAAGGTTTAGGGGTAGGAGTCGGAGGATCCACAGCAGGAGAAGCTATGGTAAGCTTCGTCTATCGCAGGGGATTCGAAGAAATCCCCTTCCCCTTGCCCTTGAGGAGCGGTTTTGCTCTGAGAATGTAGTAAAGTCGGAAACATTACATCTCGGAAGGAAATTCGAGTAAAGTGCAAAGGAGAAAGTTGTGATTGAAAGTTACCTCTTCACGGCGGGCACCTCCTTTGTGCCAACGTCCACTGTCGAAGCCTTGCGCTTCTTGAGCGCAGCATCCGGTAATGGCACCACCTCTATCTCCTGAGAAAACTCTGGAGGATATCCTTCGAGCGGAGCAAGTTCCGACTCGGGGAGGTTAGCAAGCTGAAAAGAAGAAAACATATCAGTATTGCAATGTAATTTAAAATACCAAAACATATAAAGACTTATGATAGAAGCTTACCGGCACTACGGGGTTTTCTGCCGTATGCATATCCAGAGAAATCTTCGGGATCCTCCTCTCGATCCGCTCCCTTATCAACCACTTAATCTGGCTTATGTAGCCCTACATGGTGTAGGCTTTGGGGCTGATGTGGAGAGAGTCTTTCTTGGACGACGTGATGGAGTGCATCAGTCGATCTCCGTGGTACTGAAGGGGCTGGATCCGACGTGAGACCCAGCATTGGACCAAGTCGGATCCCTTTAGTCCTTTATGTTTGATCAAGTATTCGATCCACCTCTTGGCGAGGATCAGATCATCAGTGAGAGGCGGAGCAGCCTCATCCCAAGACGGTTGGGCTGTGGCAGCTCCGTCAACAAAAGCCGGCAAAGTAGTAGCTTTGCCAAGAGCCGGAATATCCCTATTGTAGAAGAACGTGGCTGGCCATTGTTTGACCGAGTCACTAGCTAAGATTTTGGGATACGCGCGCTCGCGTCTAAGTGAAAAACTAATAGTACCGGTGATGTAAGGAACACCGGCAGTAATAGAGTTTCTCCGGACATGAAAATAGTACCGGAATAAAGTCAAACTCGGCCTAATTCCGAGAAAGCCCTCACACAAAGAAGCGTAAGCGCTAATCTCTAAGAGAGAGTTGGGAGGAAGATGATGGAGTTGAACTCCGAAATGGTCAATCACCTCGGAGAAGAACTCCGAGGGAGGAAACGACAAACCTCTGTCGAGGTGGGTGATGGCTCTGTGTATGGCGCCCAGAAAAGTGCTGGTGCGTGGTTGATGTAGAGCTCGTTGGGAACCCCAAGAGGAAGGTATGAAGAGCATAGCAACAAGTTTCCCTCAGTTATGAAACCAAGGTTTAATCGAACCAGTAGGAGCAAGGAAACACCCCAAAGGTGTTACTAGCTGAGCTTTGGCAGGGCGCACTACCGGTGCTAGTAGCAACGTGGAGACCTGCATAACACAACCAAAAAACTTTGTCCCCAACTTGCGATGAGGTTATCAATCTCACCGTGTTTTGCGGAAAACAAAGGATTAAACGTATTGAATGGAAAGAAGTAAAAGTTTGCAGAAAGTAAACACAAAACAGTAAAAGATTGTAGATTGTATGTAAAGAAAAGGACCGGGATCCATAGTTCACTAGAGGTGGCTCTCCTTAGATAGATAACATGCTGGGTGAACAAATTATAGCGGGGCAATTGACAAACACCGAGAAAGCAATACATGCATATACTAATCATCTTGACTCCTCTGAGACTTGATTGGGCATTACAACATAATACATAGACCGCCATCCAACTGCATCTATGACTAATAATCCACCTTCAGGTTATCATCCGAACTCCCTCCAGTATTAAGTTGCAAGCAACAGATTATTACTTTACGAACTGCGTGTAAAGTAAACAATATGATTGTTCTATGAACAAAGGATTGTTGTTTTCTCCCTAGTAGCAACAGAACATCTAGTACCTTAGAGATTTCTGTCACTTCCCCAGATTACCAGAGGCATGAACCCACTATCGAGCATAAATACTAACTCTTGGAGTTGCTAGCATCTACTTGGCCAAGATAGCTACTAACAACGGAAAGCATGCAAGATCTCAAATAACAAAGACATGATAGAATCAATAATCAATCTGAAATAGCATCTCAATATCCATCGGATCCCCGCAAACACAACATGTATGGATTACAAAAGATGATCTTGATCATGAATGGAGCTCAAAGATCTAAACATGAAAGCACAAAGGAGGAGAAACCAGCCATCTAGCTACTACATGGATCCGTAGTCCAAGGATGAACTACTCACGCATCACACCGGAGGCTTGCATGGTGATGAAGAAGGCCTCTAGGGTGAATTCCCCTCTCCGGCAGGGTGCCGGGAAGAGCTTCAGATCCCTCCCGATCTAGGGATGGAGATGACGGCGGCTACAGACTCTTTCGTGGATTTTTGATCGGGTACTTAGTGTTTTCGTCCCGAGGGCAACTTATAGGAAGAAGGAGAGGCCGAGGGGGTGCCTGGGCTGGCCACACCACCCCTTGGCATGGGCCTGGCCTGGCCGCCCTCTGTCCCCTCTTCGTCTCGTATTCTGGCACTTGATCACTTCCGGAAAAATAGGCACTTTGGTTTTTGTCCCGTCCAATTCCGAGAATATTCATTTTCTGACTTTCCTGGAACCAAAAACAGCAGAAAACAGGCAGCTGGCACTGTGGCTCTTGTTAATAGGTTAGTCCAAGAAATCATATGAAAAGTACTCAAAAGTTGGAACAAAACACAAGAAAGTGGATAAACCAAGCATGGAACAGGCAAAGGACGGAGGAGGAGCTTCTGTGCACGCAGAGAGATTGGGAGGAGAGGAAAAGGCAAAGGACAAGTGAAGAGAGAAGGAGAAAATCTTAACCCCTTATATCCACCTACCCGCGCCAAGATTCATGCAAATGCTATAGTGTAACCACCACGCGTCGTGGAAGGAACTGGGAAGGACCCAGGCGATGATTACGTCGCCTCGATCTCCGCGCACGCATTGAAACGGCGCCTCGGTTCCGCGAACTGCGGACCCACCAATGGTCGTGCTGACAGGATGTCTGTCAGATGACGTGACTTGACCATGACTTGTGTTAGGTGGCGTTAGAGACCAAGTTCCGGCTTAGTTTGAAATCAAGCTGGAAAATCCGAGTAACCTGTTGATAGGTCCGACTTATTTTTAAGACACGGATCGTATTTTTTGTTGTAAAGTTT
The DNA here is from genome assembly GCA_910589775.1 of Avena eriantha. NCBI lineage: Eukaryota > Viridiplantae > Streptophyta > Magnoliopsida > Poales > Poaceae > Avena > Avena eriantha. The sequence goes on along the minus strand of OU342744.1, from coordinate 21,396,607 downwards.
CAGGAACGCTTCAAGATTCTGCAAGCCGAAGACCAAGCTCGACGATGATAAATCTGACTTTGGATCTTGGAGGCCTCCAGGGGTTGCTGTTGGGGATATACTTTCCGGGTATCCTCACAGTTCCTCACGGACCAGGGTGGCCCACTTCGGGTTAGAGCTTTGCTTCACGGGCGGCCTAGTCAGGGAGAGAAGACGGAGTCCAATCCGGCTACGGGAAGGCCCAGAAGACTTACCGACTTAGGCCCATAATGTTACTTGTAGTTCAAGATGTACTCTGTAACCGACTCTTAGTCGTAGCCGGATAGATCGCTATTATAAACCCTAGGCCGGACATCTATATAAGCCGTCCTAGGGAGAGCCTTTAGGGCACCCAACACTTTAGACCCTCGACTCGCACAGGCGAAACCCTTGTAACCCATATTCCGGCTCTGCCGTATTACTGGATTGCTAGTAGGAGTAGGATCCGTCCAAAGCCGGCGGATTTGAACCTGGGTAAACTTGTGTGCTCACCGTCTCGGAATACCGTGCATCTCACACCCTCTCTTCCGCACGCCTCGAGGACCCCTCATGGCGTACTTGTCATCAATCCGACGACATTGGTTATACCACTTTGACTAGTACCCACTCCAAGTTTACTTTCGAGCTTTTACTTTCTTACTTTACCAAAGTCCTTTACTTGTTTTGAAGGTAGCATAAAAACTATAAAACTTGACCTATCTAGATAACTTTAGATGTCATTCTATGGCATGAGATTGATCTTAGCATCCCACCTTAGTGAACACTCTTAACTTAGTAGCATAGAGCTAGATCAAAAACTTGAGTCACTTTAGATGGGAACACTTGGTGAAAATGAATTATGAAAACCTTGGAATGATGAGTCATTCTATTGAGATGTTTTGACATGTGTTGAGAAACACAAATGGTTTGTGATGATGAAAATGTTGAGGCATGAGCCGTAACCCTTTTACAAAAACTGATGATTAGAGTCGGATGCGATACCATTCCAATTTTACCGTACAACCACAATACCTGAATTGGGTAAGGCTTAGCCGGAAATTTATATGCATTAGTATTAGTTCACTCACGGGAGAGGTTTGAGCTGACGCTACCTCTCAATGTTGTCCACCTATGCAGTGCCAAAGATGACAGATGGTCATGGATGGGAGGCCATGCTCATAGGAGAGGTGCTTATACTAGAGTGTGTAAAGGAAAGGTTATGTTTGATTATCTGCATACTAAGTATGATGATTCAGGGTTATCCCTGACAGATGTATCGAATCTTGTGGTGAAAGTGTACCACCTCTACAGAGTGTCAAACTATTCGAATAGCCGCGTCCGCGGTTATGGACAGTTGGAGTGGCCATAATATTTCGTTGTCAGATGTTTTCAAAATGACTTATGAAATGAATGATGAATCTTGACTTGACCACAACAGAGTTGTGACTATGACACTAGCTTCCCAACTTAAGTGATGCTAGAACTTTATTTTATCTTTCTTTGTTTCTGAACTCAGCTTAGGTTTCAAACTTAACTATACAAGCAAACTTAGAGTTAGCATTTACATTAGAACTATACTACTTGTTAGTGGTAGTTTGCGAGTACTTAAAGAGTACTCATGGCTTTTGTCCCTGGCTATTCTCATGGCCAGATTATGAAGGAGACTACCAAGATGACGGCCAACAGGACGGCTATGATAACTAGGACTATCTGCCTCCGTCAGCATTGCATGTGCCCCTGAAGATGGACCCCACCGCTACGCTTATTATTTATTCCGCTGCTTGTTGTATTAAGACTGGATCGTGAGATCCTTATTTGTGTAAGACCTTATTTCTGATTTGTAATGGATGATGTACTGTGATATCCAATCTGTTATGTCTCGCAAAAATGGTAATCCTAGGATTGCGATGTATGACATAACAGGCATCTGGGATTAAAAATCCGGGTGTTGACAAGTTGGTATCAAAGCCATCCTGACCATGGGAGACCCTAGTTAGAATGGACGTCAGAACAAAAACTTAATTTCAAAACCAAAGTGAGTATTTATGAAAAAGTATTTCCTCTCTTACCGTTGGGAATTCATTCTTTCTCAAAAATTCGTGTTCCTCCAATTCTTACATTACTACCTAAAATTTGACACACTTGATCACCTCACTAACTTCCTCATCCTTAATTCTTGTAGATGGAGACTCAGTTTAGTAAGTTCTACCAGTTGGGCAACGGAGGCTAGCTGATCTTCGAGAGGGATCTAGATTCACTGTCAGAGTTATTGGGACGCCCACATCCAGAGTTTCTTGGAGCTCAACTTCCTGGACCCCTAGGAGGAGATTTACAGTGGCTAATCACCGCTGATCTTCAAGGAAGCATAGAAGCACCAACGTCCGGGAGAATCCAGTTCTCTGTGAGGGAGAGCAACTGGCTGGATGGATTAGCCAGGGCAATGCATGAAGCTCTCGCATGTCTATGTGCCCTCAGTGTCAACCAAATCCAAGGAACCCGTTTTGCTCACTATGCAAGACGTGACTTCATGGGAATGCCGATGGAGATGCCAAGTCACCCAGAGTTGAAGCGTCAAGTGGAGAACCTTGACTTCCTGTTGTATGATCGCCAACATGAATTGGACAATGCTAGGGAGTTTGCCAACCACAACCGTGCCACTGCCGACCAGAACGCCCAGACTTTCTCACCGCTAGTCAAGGACCGTCAGTCTTTTCGCCTCCAGCGCTAAAAGAAGGATCACACCATCGCCCGTCTTCGTAAGAAGGTGGCCGACCTCGAGAAGACCGTCAAGGAGCAAGAAGCTCAGCTTGCAGCAAAGGAGGAAGAATAGGAGGGTGAAGACATCCAGGGAGACATGGATTCTTACCTCAGCAATGATGATGACTTTCTAGAGGAGGATGCCATGGACTTCTACACTGACGATGAGGACTCCGACTTCATCGATGATGAGTAGATGCACTAGAGCACTGTCGTAGCACGAGATGTATCGGTCCCACTGTATTGTAGCTTGCAGAATGGTTCTAAAAACAATCTGTTTTCCTTGTTGTCGTGTGTGTGTGTTTGTATCGTGTGCTTGTTTGAGTGAATGAAATGAAGTTAGTTGCAAAACCCGAGTTAAACTCAAAGTTTTAGCTTTGAAACCAAAACCATGAACCTTAGAACTTTCCCTCTTACCCCTTTATCTACCTCAATCTTTAGATGACTCATGGAAACCAAGGAGGGAGCAGCTCGTCGCAAGACCCAATGCTGCAGATCCTGTAGAATCTCATCGCAGACAGAGAAGCAAGCAGGGCAGAGCGCCAAGCTAATCTAGCAACACTGCAACAGATCGCCTAGATGGATCTCAACATCCAAGGGCATGGAAATCAGGATCATCAAGGATCCAAGCTGAAGAACTTCCAGAATACCAATCCCCAATCTTTAGCACTTCAGAGAACCCATTAGATGCTGATGACTAGTTGCAGACGATGGAGAATAATTTGGAGGTAGCCAGAGTTGATGACAACGAGAAAGTTCTCTTTGCCACCCACTACCTGGCAGGAGTTGCAAGAGCCTGGTGGAACAGCATCCACCTGATGAACCATGGTCAAGTGATGACATGGGAAGCCTTCAAGATCAAGTTTGTCCGCACCCACGTGCCGCAGGGTCTAGTCACCCGAATGAGGGATGAATTCAGAGAATTGAAGCAAGGCAGAATGACTGTGGTAGAGTACCATGACAGATTCCTGTGGGTTGCTAGGTATGCCCCTGGTGAGATCAACACGGAGGCCAAGAAGAAGGAGAGATTCCTGAACAGACTGCATGATGAGATGCAGACTGTCCTCGTCAACATCCGCTTCGAGGATCTCGAAGAGCTAGTCGACTCTGCCATTCAGATGGAAGGGAAGATTAATCAGGCAAACGACAACCGCAAACGTCATATGATGCAGCAATCTGGATCCAGCAGTCACCAGAAGTACCGTTCCAACCCCTCACCAGGATATGCACCAAGGAACAACCGACCCCCAATGTCTTGCCCAAGCTACCCCAACCGTAGCGGAGGCAATGCGAAGTCCGGAGGAAACAACAACAACCCCGGCAACACCAACAATTTCAACCGTGCCCCTCCCAAGGGCAACAACAACAACACTGCACCCAGAACTGGTAGCAATGCTATGCCTGTCGCCGCAAAAGACAAGTCCCAGATCACCTGTTTCGAGTATGGAGTGAAGGGTCACTATTCCAATGAGTGTCCCAAGAAGACTGTCGCCACTGCCAATGTGAATGCACCAGCTCAACAGTAGCGTTGTGTTCAACCAGGGAGAAGGTTTGCCCCAGGGAACCCTCACAACCGCAATGGCCGTCTCTTCCACATGAACGCCGAGGAAGCCCAAGAAGCGCCAGATGTAGTGCTGGGTATGTTTTCTGTCAACTCAATTTTAGCAAGGGTATTGTTTGATTCGGGACCATCGCATTCATTTGTCATCAAAGAATTTGCATGCACTAGTAAGATTCACCCAACCAACCTAAAGCATGTCATGATAGTTCAAATCCCCGGTTCAACTACAAAAGGTAGAAAAACGTGCAAAGCTGTGCCTATCAGAATACATGGGATAGATTTTTATGCCAACCTAATCGTACTTGGAACCAAAGGATTGGAAGTAGTACTAGGTATGGACTGGATGTCCAGGCATAAAGGACTGATAGACTGTGCTAAGAAGGCCATCACAATGACCAGTAGCTCTGGAGTCACAGTAGAGCATATATCTGAAACCTTGCCTCGTCAATTCAAGTGCAACAAGAGTCTAGCCTTACCCACCATAGACCAAGTCAGAGTAGTCTGTGAATACCCCGACGTATTCCTAGATGAATTGCCAGGTATGCCCCCAGATAGGGATATTGAGTTCATTATCAAACTAATCCCTGGAACCGGACCCATAGCCCAGAGACCCTATAGCATGAACCCCTTAGAGTTAGTAGAGTTGAAGAAGCAGTTGGATGCTATGTTAGCAACAGGCTTGATTCAACCAAGCGCATCGCCATGGAGATCACTAGTGTTATTCGTTGACAAGAAATTTGGAGGCAATTGCCTGTGCACAGATTACAGAAAGCTGAATGACGTCACCATCAAAAACAAGTACCCCTTGCCAAAGATAGAGGATCTATTTGATCAGTTGACGGGAGCCCAAGTATTCTCAAAGATTGATCTTAGGACTGGTTATCACCAACTTAAGATTCGTGCAATGGATATTCCGAAGACCGCCTTTACTACTCGCTATGGTTTATACGAGTATACGGTCATGTCTTTTGGATTAACCAATGCCCCTACTTATTTCATGAATCTCATGAATAAGATCTTTATGAATTTCCTAGATAAGTTTGTCGTGGTGTTTATCGACGATATCCTTATCTACTCCAAGTTAGAAGAAGAGCATGAGCAACATCTGAGAATCATCCTAGAAACTCTAAGAGAGCATCGGTTATATGCCAAGTTCAGCAAGTGTGAGTTTTGGCTGAAAGAAGTAGGATTCCTAGGGCATATTGTGTCTGTTGGAGGAGTCTCTGTTGATCCCGCCAAGATCAAAGATGTCGAAGAATGGGAAGCCCCAACCACTCAAACCCAAGTCCGTGCATTTCTCGGATTGGCGGGATATTATCGCAAGTTCGTAGAAGGATTCTCGAGCATCGCCAGACCCATGACCCAATTGCTGAAGAAGGACAAGAAGTTTGAATGGACCGACAAGTCTGAAGCCACTTTCCAGGAACTGAAGAAGAGATTGATATCAGCCCCAATATTGATCATGCCAGATATCAAGAAGCCGTTTGATGTATATTGTGATGCATCCAAGATTGGTATCAGATGTGTATTGATGCAAGAAGGCAAAGTCATCGCTTATCTGTCTCGATAACTAAAGCAGCATGAGCAGAACTATCTGACCCATGATCTTGAATTAGCAGCCGTAGTTTTGGCATTGAAGACATGGCATCATTATCTGATGGGTAATCACTGTGAGATTTACTCCGATCACAAAAGCTTGAAGTATATTTTCACTCAGAAGGAGCTGAATATGAGGCAAAGGAGATGGATAGAGTTAATCAAGGATTATGACCTTGACATTCACTATCACCCCGGCAAGCCAATGTGGTAGCGGATGCTCTTAGCAGATTGCCGTGTAGGCTAAACACCATGATCAAGGAGAAGCAACCAAGTTTGTATGAGGAGTTGGAGCAGTTTAGGACTGAGCTTGTTAGCAAAGGATTCTTAGCTAGCATTGAACTTCAACCCACATTAATCAGCCAAATCAAGGAAGCCCAGAAGGGAAATGAAAGTATCGACGAAATCAAACGTCGTATTGGTACATGAAAGGTACCTGGATTCACTGAAGACGAAGAAGGAGTTCTGTGGTACAAAGGATGTATCTATGTGCCAGCAGATTCGGAGCTGAAGCAAGTTATCATGAAGGAAGCTCATGATACTCTTTATTCTATCCACCCCGACGGAACGAAGATGTATCAAGATTTGAAAGAGCAATTTTGGTGGGACAAGATGAAGAGAGAAATCGGAAGCTACATCGCCAAGTGTGACATTTGTCAAAGAGTCAAAGCAGAGCATCAGAGACCCGTAGGACTATTGCAACCATTGCAGATTCTGGAATGGAAATGGGATTCCGTCGGAATGGACTTTATCACCGGTTTGCCTACTTCGAGTAGGGGAAATGACTCAATCTGGGTCATCGTTGATAGACTGTCCAAGGTAGCTCACTTCATACCAGTCAAGACAACCTACCAGAGTTCGAAGCTAGCAGAGTTGTATATTGCTAGAATTGTTAGTCTGCATGGAACCCCCAAGACCATAGTATCAGATCGAGGAACCTAGTTTACCTCGAGATTTTGGCAGAAAGTCCAGGAAGGATTAGGAACCAAGTTGAATTTCAGCACCGCTTATCACCCGCAAACTGATGGACAGACTGAAAGAGTCAACCAAATCTTAGAAGATATGTTGAGAGCATGTGTGTTAGAGTATGGATCAAAATGGGAAGACTGCCTACCTTTCGTAGAATTCTTGTATAACAACAGTTATCAAGCTAGTTTGCAAATGGCACCATTGGAGTTCCTATATGGAAGGAAGTGTCGTACCCCTTTGAATTGGTCACAAGTAGGAGAGAGTCAGATCTTTGGACCCGACATTCTCCGAGAAGCCGAAGATAAGGTTCACAAAGTCCATGAGCACCTCAAGACCGCCCAGTCCAGACATAAGAGTTATGCTGACAAGAGAAGGAGAGACCTGACTTTCAATGTCAGAGATTTTATATATCTCAAAGTTTCACCATTGAAGGGAACGCAATGCTTTAGCCTGAAAGAAAAGCTAGCCCCCAGATATATCGGACCCTTCAAGATTTTGAATCATCGAGGGCAAGCATCGTATCAACTGGAACTACCTGAAGAGATGTCAGCCATCCACAATGTGTTCCATATCTCGTTACTTCGCAAATGCCTAGAAGTGCCAGAGAAGACTGGAGTTTTCAAGAACATCGATCACCGAACTGTTGAGATCAACAATGACCTGACATATCGTGAAGTGCCCATCCGTATCCTGGAGGAAGCTTACAGAACCACCAGAACCAGGAGTATCAAATTTCTCAAGATTCAATGGAGCAACCATACCGAAGAAGAAGCCACCTGGGAGCGAGAAGATTACATTAGGACGGAGTTCCCAGATCTCTTTAGTTTCTTAGTTCTCTTTCGTAAATCTCGGGACCAGATTTTGTTTAAGGGGGGAAGGTTTGTAATATCCCAAAACTCTAATCCAAGTGATCAAGATCCAAATCATCAAATTTAGAGTTAACAAAAAACTTTTCCATTTAAAAATATTAAAGCATTCATATGTGTGTGTGCATGGAATTTAGGAGTTGATTTGAATTGCCATGATTAAGTGATCCATTGATTGTAAAATGATTCTTAGGTGAAATAAACATCATCTAGATCATTCCCAAACAAATCCCAAAGAAAAACAAATCAAAATGAATAAAAGAAACAAATGGTCATTTGTGCCATTTTAATCAACATGCCGTTGGCTATTCCTAGAACTCAAAACCTAATAGAAACAAATGTGGATCTTTGCACCCCTTGCGAGTACAAGTAGTGATGTACCAAGGCCCACTTTGTGATCTACCAAAAACTTTCAAGCACTAATTTTAAATGACATTTGAAAATTGAATCTAGTGTAGGTATCAAGATCACACTTATTCAAAACCCACTCAAATGAGCTCCATTTTCAAATCCCAAGCAACCACAGATGCTTAAGCATGTGCCTAACAACTCCACCAAAACTCATCTCAAAATTCAAAACTTGAATTCTTGCGGCCATTGTGTCGAACACCATGCAGACAGAATCAAATTTAGCCTAACTATTACTGTTTTGATCAATTCTTGTCAAGCCATTTGGTTTGCATTGATCACTCTTGTCTCCCTTGAGCCCAACCAGACCAAAACCCACCCTAGTTCTAGCCCCTGGCGCCAGCGCAACGCCTCCCCGACGCCATGCTCGTCGGCCAATGTTGCCAACGCAACAGCAGACCGCCAGCCCCTCTTCGCCGCAAGAAGAATATATTTATATGAGAGTGTTCACTGTTTGCAATTGATACACTGTCTGTGCCACTAGTGAAAGTATGATCCCTAGGCCTTGTTTCTAAGCATTGATACACTGTTTGCAATTAGATCTATTACATGTTTGCTTGCTTCCATCTTTATTTCAGTTGGCCTTTAGTCTTTTCCCACGTCAACCACACGCCAGCAAGCTATTTTCTGGCACCGTTACCACTTATAATTATCCATACCACTTGTATTTTGCTATCCCTTTGCCGAACTAGTGCACCTATACACTTGACAAGTGTATTGGGTGTGTTGGGGACACAAGAGACTTCTTGTATCTTGATTGCAGGATTGCTTCAGAGGGGATACCTTTGACCATTTTCTCCCTGAGTTCGATAAACCTTGGGTGATCCACTGAAGGGAAAACTTGTTGTCATTCTACAAACCTCTGCACTTGGAGGCCCAACAATTGTCTACAAGAATAGAAATACGTAGACATCAGCGGGTTCACCAACATCCTCTCAATGTCGACTTGCTCGGGCGCTGGATCCAGATCTAGCAGAGAAAGCTCCTCCCAATTCACCGCCACCACGACGAACCCTCCCAACACGGCCGAAGCATGAGCAGCACCATGCGCCACAGCATGAGCCGAACCTTGAACCGCTCTACCAGCAACAAATGACACCGTAGGTGGTGCATGGGTTCATTTAAAAGATGAAACAGTGGAAGATTAAAACGGGCATCTTAACAAGCAAACTTCTTGTACTCTAGCTACCATTGTGCATGCCTTTTTGCTTCATACCTTTTGGCTAATCAAGCGCCCCGGATACCCGGGATAGAGCCCCGCACTGCCTAAGCGCCAACGCTTAAAATTGCGTCGACGCTTCACAAAATATCGGGATGAAGCCAAGATCAACCAATATGGCTAGGAAAAATCAGCTAGCGTCTACTCTTAATGCCCTCGTTAACCATGCCCTCAAGTGCTAACCTGCATTGTACAGTGGCTAAGGAGTGGACGAGAACTCGGAGCTAGCAGCAGATGCAGAAAACCCTAACGGAAATGAAATCTACCTGAATAGAATCACTACGCATCTTACCCTACGAACCCTATAGGTAGAAGGCACCTACCTGGGCCACGGAAAGAGGCGGCGGGTTCACCAACATCCTCTTAGCGTCGACTTACTCGGGCGCTAGATCCAAATCTAGCAGAGGAAGATCTTCCTGATCCGCCGCCACCGCGACGAATCCTCACGACGCGGCCGCATCACGAGCAACACCATGCGCCGCAGCACGAGCGGAACCTCGAACCGCTCCACCAGCATCCTGTAGCACATCTAGGATGGTGACGCTGCCCCGACCAGCAGCTGCCCCGGCCACAGAGCTGCTCCCGCCCTCCACCCCATGCGGAATCGACGAACGGCAAGCTCGCTGCAGCAGAAGAATTTGATGGGAAGGCGGTGCAGCGGTGGAGATGAGGGTTTTCTACTTCCAAATTTGGTGAGACAGGGGGAAGTGGGTGGGAGAAGAAGGCGACGCGGCCGAGGGGTTCCTTTTATATGGCAGGACGGTTCAGTACTAGTCCGATGATGTCACTCCGTATAATTCGTACACCGTACAAAATACTGTACTCGTATGTCCACGCGTGTACACCCACACCATACATCGCACTGTACAGACGCGCTTTAGCGGGTTTTGCTGAACAATCCGAAACCTGGGGACCCTTTAACCCGTGTTCATCCGAACTGTCCGAATCTTCATCACGGCCGTCCATCCCGAGCCCGCATCCAAACGTTCCCTAGGGGGAGGACACCGGAGCAAAAGTGAATGCTCATAGGTTACAAGTTGTGGGACTAATCTTATTCACTTTGCAAGATGTGAGACTAAAACGCCCTGACGGTGCAAATTGTGGGACTAAAAATGTATATACCTCTTTTATAATAGGTGTATCTTAGCATTGTATTGTAGGCAAAATGTTGATGTGGTTGATGGCTATAATACATCCATGTCTCTCCATGTTAAAACCTGATATTTGTCAAGAATTTTATGAAATATCTCTATAGTACTTTCACTGATGACTAATTATTACATATATATGCAAATACTCTCTCTGATCTTTCTCCTTGCAGAATTGGGCACTTTTATGGTGAAATCTAGATCAATTAATGAATATTTACGAGTTTCCAATAATCCAAAGTCAAAGAGGCCATGGGGAGCTCACGAAGGTTTAACAAGTACTAATATGGGCAAATCCCGCAAGTATGGCACACCCGTTCGGCATTCTAGAGGCATCGCCAAGTCAGACCAAGCAACTGCCGTGAAGGCAGCTATATAAGAATCGGCTCACATCCGCAAGAAACCCTAATACTAGTGTGCAGAACAAATCTAAAGCCGTTTGCATATGAGGAGAGGAGATCCCATCTTCATCACCATATCCACATCTCCTTGCCCTCTCCAATTTCCACTCCATATCCATAGTCATCTACCTGTAATTTTGATATCATCATGATTGGCGACATTGTAATATTATTTGTCATTTGGCTTAAGAATTTTCAATACAATGTTTATAATTGTTGATCTAATCTTGTGTGAGTAGTCCTCACGGGCCGAGGGATAAAGCATAGCCTTGCAGCAATTATGTGCAATTTCTAACCCCATGGGATATTGAGTTGTGATTGTATGTTAGATCTATCCTTTTGTATTCTTGTCTTATTCCTTGGTCCAAGGACTTGTTAGGTAGCCAAGACCCTGAGTATCGATCCAACTATTAAGGTGAGATGAGTGATGATCGGCTTCTACGCGTGAAACCTAGTGATAACAAGCGGGGGAGTACAGTAGTTGTTTAGAGATACATTTGTAAGTAAAGGTAACGTCATTGATCATAAAGATTTTTTTGTTTTACTTAATAAATTTGTAACCCCGCGCGATGGTGATGCAACGGTTGGAAAAAAGTCTATTGTAGGCGTGGTTGGCTCATACTATAGTAATTACAGACGTACCGCCCACAATCTTCGTCAGTATTAGATCACAACTCATGAACAAGATGATTTAGTTTATCTTTGTCCTTAACATATGTGCACAACTGCTGGTAAATTCTTAGCCTTGGCCTATTTCCATCTATTGATACAAACCACAAAACGTAAACATGAAGGGTGCGGTAAGAAAAAGTATTGAATTGATGCACTAGCCAACGCAACCAACAGTCCGAACTAATGGAAAGAGCTAGACAAATTATTTCAATACTCACCTTACGTCTTTGCCCTTTGACCTATTGTGACGTGTTTTGGGGAGTTGCAGTATTTTTTTTAATTCCGCGTTGGCCAGGATTTGATCCTAAGACCTCCTGCTCTGATACCATATTGAATTGCATGCACTAGCCAACGCAACCAAAAGTCTGAATTAATGGAAATGGCTAGACAATTTATTTGAACACTCACCCTACGTCTTTCGCCTTTTGGCATATTGTGAAGTTTGTTTTGGGTAGCCATAATATTTGTTTTTAATTCTTGCGTTGGTCAGGATTTGATCATAGGACCTCCTGCTCTGATACCATATTGAATTGCATGTACTAGCCAACGCAAGCAAAAGTTTGAACCGATGGAAAGGGTTAGGCAATTTATTTCAACACCCACCCTACGTCTTTGGCCGTTGGCCTATTGTGACGCATGATTGGGGACCACAATATTTATTTTTATTAATTTTTGCGTTGGCCAGGATTTGATCCTAGTACCTCCTGCTCTGATACCATATTGAATTGCATGCACTAGCCAACGCAATCAACAGTTCGAATTGATAAAAAGGGCTAGGCAATATATTTCAACATTGATAACCATGAGTAACTCTGAATTACAGACATGTGAACCCTAGTTCTACTGTTCAAGCGCTTGAAAATTTTGCTAATGCATATCGCTATGGACCAACAGGCTCCTTGTGCCGGCGAATAGAGTAAATTATACGGAACTACCATATTTAGAGCATCTCTAGCAGATACCGCATCTATTTTTACCGTAAAACATGGATGCAGTAAACTGCAACTCGAATTTGTGATGCGAAAAACGGCGGGGCGGATCAGATGTCGCATAGTTGTACCGCAAAACCGCATATTCCCTTTTATGTTTCAGTATGCAGCATCTGTTCTGCCTCGTCACGTGTGCGGTCGTCGGGGTGGACCTCGCGACGGTGTTCGGGGCAGATGGCAAGCACCGCCCGACGCTCCAGCTTGAATAACCTCGGCCAATAGGAGCTCGAAGGCGCGTACCGGGGCATGGCCCTCTTCCACTACAGAAGTTCGAGGTGGCGCTCCTCGATTCGGCGTCCCAACTCGGCACCGCGCGGAACCTGTGCCACCGGGACCCCGTAGTGGTTGAGCTCGAAGCCTTCTAGGATCGTCGCGCATGGCAGAGTGAGGATGCCATGGTGGGCGAACATTGACGCCTCGTAGTAGTTCAGAGTGGGTCTCGTCCTTGCTGCACCGAGGAGGGAGGTCGCGATGGAAGGGAGGAGAGGGATATTGCAGTGGCGGCGGCAGATCGGCGACGGTGGAGGGTGAGCGAGAAGCGGGGGAGCGGAAATTTCCCTCCCGCCAACACAATCAATGGGATGCGGTGTACCGCATCGGCACCTCCCGGTATGGTATATATGCGGCACCGAAGCAACGTTTTAGGGGAAATCGTAAAAAAAGTTCGGATGCGGTACGGTTTAGGGTATCCGGAATGGCCACCTTTTCCGCCTCGAACCACAAACGGGCGGTTATTTTACAGTACAAGGAGGGATACGGTATCTGCTAGAGATACTGTTAGGACTGGCTTTGCTGAGTCAGTACCACTTCTGATATTTTTTTCTAAAACTACCAATTCTGAGATAGCCCACAACGATAGGGTTGAAAACGGTAAGGAAACTTTCCGTTCGTTTCCGGAGAAAATGGAAACGGAGAGGTAAAAAGAAAACGGAAATGATATTTTGCGGAAAAGGAAAGGAAACGGAATATTCTAAACGGAAACAGAAAAGGAAACGAGTGAGCCATTTCCGGCGAAAACGAAAACAGTAAGGAAATTCCGGATAAACAAATACGGAAACTTTCCGAAAACATAACTAGATAGACCCATGCACGAAATAGTATTTTGTGTTAGTATTTTTTCTTGCTCTTGTTGGGCCATAGAATATATGCAGGGTCAACGTAATACATGCAACTGGCCTAGCTTACATACTAACTAAGTGAATATCTTAGCGTTTATGTAAAACTATTTATGCGAACTTACGTTCTTGTCCAAGTGTTGAATTATGTATGTTACTTTATGTTCAATTGTCATTTGTTGAAGTTGTTAGCTATTCTTGGTCTATGATATGTTCCTTTTGGTATATAGACCATGATATTACGCCACTATCATATTCCGATAAATGTACGTTTTCGTATCGTATCCGTCCCGTATACGTTCCATATTTGTTTCCGGAGTTTTCCGTTTCGTTTTCGATTCCGGCGACACAAGAGGAAACGAAAACGATAACGCATGTTTCCGTCCGTTTTCGTTCCGTTTTTAACCCTACACAACGAAACATTAATCCTTGCCTGATAAAGTTATAATGCGTGTGGCCCCATTGTTTAGTGCTGACGTGGCCAAACGGCCGTTTGCCCAGCGTTATGACCACGCGCCGCACCTATTATGACCAAACCGGCCGGAGCAGACCGGGTCGGTGTCAGCGCCCTTCTTCCCCAATCCCGCTAAAAACTGCAGATTTTAAAAGTTTGACTTTCACTAAAAACTGCATACTATTTTGGGAAGGATAGAGTACGTGTTGTATCTTAATTTAGTGATTTTGCACATGCATGTGATTGTACTACCAATTCTTTTTGCCTATGACTATGTGCAAGTCTTATATCCTACTAGCTAAGATACACAAACACTTTCTCTCTTCTTTAATTGATATGCCCCTGATATCTTCGAGCCAGATTATGGATTGTATTATAGCTTCTATTTCCTAGTAGATCTAGGTTTATCAAATCCTTGGAAGCCTTAGCTTGGTGTAAGATTACTTTAAACAAGACCATGAAAACTTGTACTCCCTCCGACCCGAATTAGTTTACTTGGTTTTGTCTAGATTCGAAGGTATCTAGGACTAAAACAAGTCTAGATACATTCGAATCTAGACAAATCTAAATCAATAATTTGGATCAGAGGGAGTAGTATTTTTTGTTGAAATAAATTGTCTAGCCATTTCCATTAGTTCGGACTGTTGGTTGCGTTGGCTAGTGTATACAATTCAATATGTATCAGAGCAGGAGATCCTAGGATCAAATCCTGGCCAACGCAAAAAAAAATATTACGGCTCCCCAAACATACGTCACAATAGGCCAAAGGGTGAAAGACGTAGGGTGAGTGTTGAAATATATTGCCTAGACATTTCTATCAGTTCAGAATGTTGGTTCCATTGGCTAGTGCATACAATTCAATATGGTATTAGAGCAGAAGGTCGTAGGATCAAATCTTGGCCAACACAAGAATTAAAAACAAATATTGCGGCTTCCCAAACAAACGCCACAATAGGCCAAAGGTGAACTATACATTAAAAAAATGTCTAGATACATTTATTTAACAAAGCTAAAACGTCTTATATTTATGAACGGATGGAGTATATGGATAACAAAACAAGATACAACTTATGAAAAATTACTCACGGTTTTCAAGCGCTCCACTTGAGCACTTGTTCTACTGGCACTTCTTGACCTTGTTCCTTTGACAGTGATTGCATACCATGTAGTTTGTTGATTTCTCCACGGTGACAGAAGTACAGTGTCATTGTATTCCAATTTCCTATAATATCACCCAAAGTTTTAAGCCAATCCACACCTAGGATTGCATCATAAGCTCCCAGATCAAGCAACAACGTATCTGTCTGAAAAGAATGCCCCCCTGAGTCCACCATTCGATGGCACGAACTTGGCTGGAACATGGCATACACTCACCATTAGTAATTATAACCCTAGCAGCCTGAATAGGTACTGTCGTTAACTGACAGCATTGCACTACATTTGCATTACAAAGCTACTAGTACTGCCGGAGTCAATTAAAATGACCAACACTTGATTCCCAGCTAAGCACTAAGACGGATAGTATTGCCACCATCTGTTCCAGCAATTGCATGCAAGGACAGCTGCAACTCTTCAGTATCAGCAAAATCCATTGCATGCCAATAAGTTCAGGACTGTCTCTGATAGTTCCTTAGTGTTGTTCTCAACATGTAACTCAGGTCCTTCTTTTTGTGCACATTGGTGTTGAGGATCATACTTAACCACACAATTATGGCAAAGCCCATTCATACTCATGTAGTCCTTCTTTTCTAGCAATCTCCATGAAGAATCTTGAGTGTGTTCTTAGGTTCTTCTACTCCTAAGTACATGATTTGGTGGTCTCATTGCAAATGGCAGCGGAGCACGCCACCATTTGTTTTGAGCTAACAGGTCCTGCTGAACAGTGGCCAACAAAATTGTCCTGTCAACAGTTTCTGGCAATTGCAAAGCTACAACACCTCGTATCTCATTTTTAAGCCCCTTGACAAATTGCATAACAAAAAAGGTCTTTTCATAGTATGGATTATGACTGCCTATCTTGACAATCAATTCCTCAAACTGCAATTATATATGTTTAGATCCAGAATTGGGGGTATGCAGCAGAAGAATTACAACTTGGGGAAGAAGATAGTTCTGAACTTTCAGTTCTAATAATTTCATCACACTCCACAGGTTTACAGTCCAGTGACCATATACGGAACTGCCTCAACTAAACACACACCCACTCATCAGCGCCATCATCTTTCCGGCTATCGACTCAGGATGGTACCCTTCTAGATTACCTCTATTCCTTCTGGTCCTGCTGCTGTGTTACAGACAGCTAGTTGAGATCTCCTACTCCCAGTTTCCTGCCAAACACCACCATAACTTAGACATTAAAAGGCTCTCATTTAGATCAATCAAGGAAAGCAATGTTACAACAATTGAGATTCTGGTTCTTACCTTGGAATAATCACAGATAGTAGGGTGAATAAGAAGCCCAAAAAGATACAGAGCCCACCGCCAAAGACATATGCATACCCAAGAAAGGTATTGTTTCCCCCAATCCATGATGCAGTGGAAAGGACCAATGTTTTCTTGCCACCAAAGAAATACGTGTTGTAGTTATTCTTTAGCCTCACTGTTATTTCATCATTAACCTTTAGATCGACATTTATCTCCCATATAGCTTCCTGAATGTCGGAAATGCTGCCGTCCGCATCCAAACCAGAAGGTCCTCCTGCTCGCTCATCTGTTGTATAAAACGAAACTTGCATAAGTCGTACAGGTATTCCATATACCCAGTGAAAATTCTTTTATCTATGTGCAAGAACACAAACAAACTGTTCACTGTTGTTCCAAATTATAAGGCTATAGAGGGATCTGAGAGTTATGCTAGTTGGGCAGAGGATGCTGAGACGATCTTAGTCTCAAGAAAGCTGGAGGGATACATTCTAGGTACAAAGGAGAAACCAGAAGAAGAGAATTCAAAGGAAGGTGAAAAGTGGAGGACAACCAATGCCCTGGTCAGGGCATGGCTGTTGAGTTCTTTATCTCCAGATCGCAAAGCAAGTGGAGATAATTAAGGAAGCATCCGAAATTTGGCACGTATTGAAAGTCACTTACTCAGGGGTTGGAAATGAAATGCTGGCATGTAGAGTTCAGAGAGAGTTGCAAGAATTATCTCAAGTGGGAAGATCAATTGTTGATTATGTATCTCAACTAAAGAGATTGTGGAGTGTTCTTGACTTCTATGACCCAACTGAGTTGGAATGTGGCAAGTGTGTTCAGAAATTTAGCAAGTGGACAGAGAGGAAAAGTTCAAGAGATTTCTTGAATGGGCTCAACTCAAGGTTGGAGAACAGAAGGGCCGCATTGTATGGCAGTGGAAAATGGCCTAGCCTGGAGCAGGCAATATCATCCATAATGAGCGAAGAAACTCAGCTAAAGCTGGAGGCTACTGGACCATCTACCCAGGGTATCGCACTGAGGTGGTCAGCTCTCTATGCTGCAGAAGGAGCAAACTATCGGAGAACAGGGACACACATATATGACAAGTATTTTGAGCGTGGGAACCCTGGACAACTGAAATTTGCATGTGCACAGTTGTTTGGTGGAGCCAGAGGAAGAGGACATGGGTGAGGAAGAGGGCATGGACGTGCTCTAGATGGTCGCGGTGGCCATGGACAGGGTGCCCTAGATGGTAGTGGTGGCCATGGACGGGGTGCACTTCTGGTCCCTCACTGTCTATTGGTCATTTGTCACTTTTATTGACTGCTGCACTAGAACCACTTGGGTCTATGTTTTGAGAAACAAGAATGATGTGTTTAAATGCTTTAGAGATTTCCATAATTTAATTATGACTCAGTACGATGCCCGGGTAAAAAAAATAGAACAGATAATGGTACAGAATATGTAAACAAACAATTTACTGAATATTTGTCAAGCTTTGGTATTACCCATCAAACATCAAAGAAAAAATGGATGAAGGAGCTCTTCAGATTAGCTTTGTCAAGTCAGGAGACCAACTAGCTGATGTGTTAACTAAGGGTGTCAATGTTGTATCATTTGTTAAATTGTGTGACAAGATGTGGCTATTAGATATATTTGCCCCATCTTGAGGGAGAGTGTTGTAGGTAATTATAAGGCTGTAGAGGGACTAGACCGCAAAAGTATCTTGTATACAGAAAGAGAAGAATGATAAGGTTCTGGAGAGCATACTGGGATACTTGTATTCAGAATTTTTCCACCTATCAGTGCACCATTTTGGAAGTTGCTTGGGTAGACATTTTTGCCTAACTTGTCCCTATCACTCTTCCACGAGATGCCCTTCTTGTCTATAGTCAAGGACTCGTTGATAGGTAATATAGCAAAGCCTGCTTGTGGAACAATATTCTTTAAGAAACTAAAGAATATGGATGTGACTAACCAAGCCATTACTCAGCCCTAACAACTGGTACAATGAACATGAAAACAGGTTGCAATCTCGGTCGAACGGAATACAGTGCGGCTGGAAGTGTATCAGCTTCCATATATACATCAGGTAATGTAGTATCGTTGTAGAAAATAAACAGGCAGTCTGACTAATGTCAGTCACAATAACATATAGTAGCATTCTCACTGATGGAAGGGCCAGTAGATCCATACATCAACAGTAGAGTTGCACTTGGTTTGGCTAGCAAAACCAACCACAAATTCCTAAACATCGTTGTTCTAACAAAAGACTGTAGTATAGGATACAGAGTACCTAAACATTTGGCGTAAGTTTTGTTCAACACACGGACAGCAATATCAACTACTGGTAGGCCTACAAGTTAGCCACGAGATCACTAAGAAAGTTCAGTGCACAGAGCAGACCAAATTTTTTAGAGGTTCATTAGCAAAAAGATAGAACTGCACAAGGCAGATTACCTTATTCATAAAGCTTCGGATCGATGTGCTCCCAATTCTTCTCCTCTGCTTCCTCTTTTGTATCCGCGTCGGCCGCATCCGCCTTCCCTCGACTCGCCTCTACCTCTGTCGCACCCACCTGCCCCCGACTCGTCTCTCCCTCCGCCGAATCGCCTTCGCCTCACCTCTGCCTCCACGGTGCCGATGACCTGCAAGCAGGAGCTGAGGACACGGGCATGGCCATCCACCGCGGTCCAGCACGACGAGGAGCACGGGACCTAGCCGTTCTTTCCAGCGCGTCCTCACTCCTCTCCGCCATGGCCTCCGATTTCCCTGTCGCCACCGTCGCCGTTCGGGTTGACTGCTAGCTATATGTGGACAAGGGGAGAGTGGTTTAGGGGTGCAAATGAGAGAGCATATTTTCGGAGGGTTTGTTTTGCAAACTGCCGGTTGGTCCCGTTTTCCCAACGAGCGGCGCTGTCTCGCCCGGTTCGTCGCGGTTCATCGTGGGGTAGCGAGTTGTGGGACAAATTTCTGGGACTAATTACTACTCCACGTCATCACGTGGGACTGTAGAAGCGCAAGATTAGGACTTGTACAGTGCTGGGCGATTTGCTGTCCGTCTCATCTTTTTCCCTAGAAAAATACTATATGCTATGGACCCCACCTCCCACCGCTGGTTCTCTTCCTCTTCTACTTTTCCCCTCTCGCTCCTGCCTCCGCAGGCGACAGCGACCTCATCGCTAGCCACGGGCGAGGCTGTGCGAGCTTTCAGGCAGGGACCAGCGGTTGTGGAGGCGGACAACAAGGGTTTCGTGCAGCGGTCGCTTGCGGCGATGCTGTTGAGCGGGATGGAGTCGGCGATGCTGTTGAGCGGGATGGAAGCCTTCCTTTCTATCTTATGCTCGACAATATGTTCAATTGCAAATCAGCTAAACTGGAGTACAATTTTAGCTAACCTGGAGCAGTACAATAGCAGTCTTTGGACCGATTCATCTTAAGCGCACCAGCACGAAACTGGTAAAAATTATTTCACCTAGGATATGGCTATTGCAAAATGTTTCTAAGTTTTGTTTGAAACAAGTTCAATTATGCTATGATAACTGCATTCCTATTTTGAGTGAATTAAATAGAATAACCTGAGATCTTGAGCAATTACAAATCTGTATTTGTATAAGTACAGTTAGAGTCGAGTATTCTTCGCTTAAGTATTCCTCACTAAAAGATAAGTGTGTATTTTGGCTCGAAGACCATGAATGCTTGGCGAGATATTGGCCCGAAGACAATTACTTTATGTAATGTTAGTTAATCTATTTCTTTATGTTCTGGTTCCTTATGCTCAATAACATGTTGAAGTGTAAATTAGCTAAACTGGAGTACAAGTTTTTAAAACAAGATTAATCATGCTAAGGTGACTGCATTCCTTTTAGGGTAAAGTAAATAGAATAACCTGAGACTTTGAGCATTTACATATGTATTTTTATACGTACACTTAGAATCATGTACACCATCGATCAAATCGTGGATTCATTTCCCCTTTTGCTTATGGGCTGCAATTTTTCTAATTTGCTGTCCTTTTATTCTGAGATGAAGTTTCTTCAACTGAATGTACCCCTTTCGTTGAGTTTTTGTTTCTGAACTTATTCAAGATAGCACATTCTAGAATGCACCAAGCTAGCAATTGAGTTTCATTCCCATGGTTTATGCAAATTATTTAATCAATAAAACTTATTGTACATTTGGTCGACGTGTCATTTATTCTACAACGTTTGGTGTAAAAAGTTACGTACGTCGTGGGTTTGTCGATAGCTCTCAGGCCTCGACTCTATGAATTAATATAATAAAAGAATACTGGTACAATGACCGACTCGGTCAGCTACTACGTACAGCACACGGACTCCTATTGGTCCTAGTTTACAACTCGTTTTAACACTCCTCCTCAATCATAACTTAACTTAAGTTAAGATTGTGTCTAAAAACTTCTAACTGTCTAGTAGAAATAGCTTTCGTAAATCCATCCGCCAATTGATCTCCCAACGGTATAAATCGAATGTCTAGAAGTTTCTGAGCCACCCTCTCACGAACAAAATGATAGTCCACTTCAATATGCTTGGTCCTAGCATGAAAGACTGAATTAGCAGAGAGATACGTAGCTCCAATATTGTCACACCATAAACATGCAGCTCTTGGCTGCGGTACTCCCAATTCTTTTAGCAGAGTCTGTATCCAGATGACTTCTGCAGTAGCATTTGCTAGAGCTTTATACTCAGCTTCTGTACTCGAACGAGACACGGTAGCTTGCTTCCTCGCAGACCATGAAATTAAATTTGATCCTAAAAACACAGCAAAGCCACCTGTAGACCTTCTGTCATCTGTACATCCTGCCCAATCAGCATCAGAGAATGCACTTACAAGAACAGAATCTGACTTGCTAAAACGTAAGTCAACTGAAATAGTCCCTCTCAAATATCTTAATATTCTCTTGACTGTTGTCCAATGAAGTGTAGTAGGAGCATGCAGAAACTGGCAAACCTTATTAACTGAGAAAGCTATACCAGGTCTGGTCAGAGTAAGATACTGGAGGGCTCCAACTATACTCCTGTATCGAGTAGAATCCTCACTACTTAAAGCATCACCGCCAGCTATAGACAACTTCTCAGAAGTTGATAAAGGAGTATCAACTGACTTGCATGTCTTCATATTCACACGAGCAAGCAAGTCTTGTGCATATTTTTCTTGGGCGAGTACTACTCCATCAGAAACTTTCCTCACTTCTATGCCCAAGAAGTAATGCAATTCACCTAGATCTTTCAAGGCAAATGTCAAGCCAAGATCATGAAGCAAAGCATCAACAGCCTGGTCCGAGGAGCTGACTACAACAATGTCATCAACATATATAAGCATATAGATAGATACGCCCCCTTTGTTGTAGAAAAATAATGAGGTATCGGCCTTGGATGCCGAAAAACCAAGACCATGAAGTTTAGAAGTCAACCGTGCAAACCAAGCACGAGGAGCCTGTTTTAAGCCATATAAGGCCTTATCAAGCTTGCAAACATGTCCTACACGAGTACGATCCTCATAGCCAGGAGGTTGCCGCATAAAGACCTCTTCTTCCAGAACACCATGCAAAAACGCGTTCTTTACATCTAACTGTCACATCTTCCAATTTCGAGAAACAGCCAAAGCAAGAACCAGACGAATAGTAGCTGCCTTGACCACAGGACTGAAGGTGTCCTCATAGTCAATTCCGTAACGTTGCTTGAATCCTTTTGCAACCAACCGCGCTTTGTACCGATCAATAGTACCATCAGCTTTCCTCTTGACCTTATACACCCACTTGCAATCAATGATATTGCGCCCCTGAGTAGCAGGAACAAGATGCCACGTATTATTCCGTATAAGAGCTGAATATTCTTCATCCATAGCTTGTTTCCAGCGAGAATCATTAAGTGCTTCTTGCAAATTGTCAGGTTCTCCCGTAGCACAAAAATTACCATACCGAATACGACCATTTGTAATAATTTTGGGTTGTACAATACCTCGTTGAAGACGAGTAACCGGCCTGGTCAAAACTGGAGCTACCACGTCGACCGGTGCAGAAGATTCCGAAGTCTCATCAGAATCTATACTAGCATGCACATGTGCAGGTATAGGTGCAGAAATTAGCTTGGAAGAAGCATCGCGCGCGGGAGTTTCGCATGCATGCACGGGACCATCCTCTACTGACGCATGCGCGGGACCATCCGTCGCTATCGCGCGTGCAGGAACTACAGGACCCAACGAGTTTCCTGCAGAGGACGCACGAGACCAAGGGGACGCCGCGTGACTGGCGGGAAAATAGCTTCTCGCGGGTTGGTTGTCTGCTCCAGGTGCGCGATCCGTAGGAAAGCTGGGCGCTGTTCCTAGCGCTGATTCTATCAGCACCGGGGAAACAACACTGGAATCCTCTCCAAAATTATCATTTGACATAATTTTTTTAGATTCCTGCACAATAGACTCAGCAGGCAGATGATTAGCAGGATTAGCATCAACATTAGCTCCTAAATCATGACCCCCAATCACAGGTAAATAAAGATCAGGAGAAAGAAGAGATATTGCAGTACGTAGTTGTGCACCGGAGAGATATTGCAGTACGTAGTTGTGCACCGGCATTAGGATGGAGATCAGCAAAAGGAAAGACTGACTCATCAAAAACGACATCATGTGAGATATACACACGACCAGTGGAAATATCAAGACATTTGTACCCTTTGTGAATTCTACTATATCCAAGGAAGGCACATTTTTTTGAACGAAACTCGAGCTTGCGAGCATTGTAAGGACGGAGGTTTGGCCAAACCGCACACCCAAAAATACGTAAAAATGAATAGTCAGGTTTGGTTTTAAAAAGACGCTCAAGTGGTGATTGGGAAGCAATAACTTTGCTAGGAAGGCGATTAATCAAATAAACCGCCGTGGAAAACGCCTCATCCCAAAATTTGAGAGGCATGGAAGCATGAGCAAGAAGAGATAGGCCAACCTCAACAATGTGCCTATGTTTGCGTTCAGCAGAGCCATTCTGCTGATGAGCATGGGGACATGAAACATGGTGAGAAATTCCAACATTTTGAAAAAAAGAATTGAGTTTTTGATACTCACCCCCCCCAATCAGTTTGAAGAGCAAGGATTTTCTTATCAAACTGTCTCTCAACATGATGCTGAAAGTCATGGAACCTCTGAAAAACATCAGACTTATTTTTCAACAAATAGATCCAGGTATATTTGCTATAATCATCAATAAAACTAACATAATATTTATTACGGCCAACTGAAGGTGGAGCAGGACCCCATACATCAGAGAACACAAGTTCTAAAGGAGCAGAAGATACACTAGAGGACTTAGGATAAGGTAACTGATGACTCTTAGCCTTTTGACAGGCATCACACACTGACCCTTTATTTGAATCACTAAACTGAATATTATTATCTCGAAGAATTTGTTGGACTGTGACCGATGAAGGATGTCCTAGGCGCCTATGCCAATGGGAGGAAGATTGAACACCAAAAGCTTGTTTTCCGGATGACGAAGACGAAGGAGGTAGTGGATAGAGGCCACCCACGCATCTACCTTCTAGAACTATGTTCCTCGTGTCCTGATCCTTAAAATAGAAGTGATTAGGCCAATATTCAGCAAAAACATGATTATCTTTTGTAAGTTGATGGGTAGAAAGAAGACTTTTAGTGGCACTAGGTACATGAAGAATATTATTGAGGCGAAGATCGTGATTAGGGGTATGATGTAAGGAGTGACCAATGTGATGTATATCCATACCTGCACCATTAGCATTGTGGACTTGATCTTGACCATAATAATGATCTCTCACGGCCAATTTGTCGAGCTCTCCTGTGATATGATTTGTCGCCCCTGTGTCACTATACCAATTTGTATCTATGCCATAAGAACTTGTTGCTGCACCCGCAGATCTTTCAGCCTAGGGTTGATAGTTCTTGTTGAAGCGCTTCCAACATCGGAACGCTGGATGTCCCTCTTTGCCACATATTTGACAGATGACACCAGGAGCTCCACCGCCCGGACCACGTCCACCCCCTCTTGGCGCTGCTGTCCGCCTTGGGGAAAATAGCCTCATCCTCCACCATTATTGTCCTGGGGGTAATAGCCACCCCCACCACTGTAATTTTGTGGACCATTGCCACGACCACCACCATAGTTTCCACGCCCGCCACGTCCACCGCCTCGCTGTCCAAAGCCACCGCCACCTCCGCGGTTTCCATAGCCTCCACGCGACGCAGCATTAACGGAGATATCACCGCCAAAGGCTCCATTGTTACCAGGAGCCCTACCTTCCAGACGGGCTTCATAGGGAAGAAACATGGAATAAAGGTCACTGATCGTGACTTTCGTTGCAGTCTTCAGCAACGCTGTGATCGATGCCACGAACCCATCATACTGATCATCTAGACCAGCTAGGATATAGGAGATTATCTACGAATCATCCAATTTCTGCCCGGCGTTTGCCATCTCATCGGCAAGAGATTTGATCCGGTTGAAATAAGATTTTCCGGACATGTTTTCTTTTTGAGTCTTGGCCAGCGCAGTCCGTAGCTGGACGATTCGACTCTGTGACACCGCGGAGAACATCTCCGTCACCGATGCCCATACTTCCGCCGAGCTTTCTAACCCGGAGACTTGAATCAAAACTTCCCTCTTCATGTTCCTAAGGAGGTAACCAAGCACGGCTTGATCTTGTGCGATCCAGCGTGCGTAGGCGGGATTGGGGATCTTCACGTCCTTCCCACTATCATCCTTGGCGGTGAGCTCCACCTCTGGTGCCTTAATTGATCCATCGAGGTAGCCAGCCAACTACGCGCCTCGGATTGTCGGCATGACCTGAGTTTTCCAGATAATGAAGTTCTCTCCCGTGAGTTTTTCCGAGAGAGATTCGCCAAGCGAACCTCCAGAGGGCACCATGGATGAGGATGAAGAAGCTTCCAGGCTCATGGCGATTTTGTAGAAGCAGCGATGCGATTTGATCTCAGCAGCGACTTGATGCAACGAAGAAGCCGAGCTCTGATACCATAAAAAGTTACGTACGTCGTGGGTTTGTCGATAGCTCTCAGGCCTCGACTCTATGAATTAATATAATAGAAGAATACTGGTACAATGACCGACTCGGTCAGCTACTACGTACAGCACACGGACTCCTATTGGTCCTGGTTTACAACTCGTTTTAACATGGTGATCTTCTGATCGAGTTCTCTTATTGGTGCATGATGAAGGATTCACTAGAGACCGGGAGAGATTGCTTAAGGTGGTTGATAGTATTCAGTCTCTGTGCTTATGAGTATTATGGGGCTACAACTGTTGTTCTTAGATTAGTAGTATACATCCAGTACATGTCCCTTCATTTGGAACAGTCAACCTGGGGATGCATTTGATTGGCCTCAATTTTGATAACATGCTCCTCTCCTTGACCACGTAGTACCATATTTGTTACTGCATTGAGTTTGGAAATTAAACTATCCAATTGTATCAGACATGCAGAGGATATGTAAATAGCTATAATTTTATGTTATTTCTCAAATGTGTTGGTTGCTATGGAAAGTTGTCTACCATGCATCATATGCCCATATCAGTTCATTCTTTACTACTTTAATGTTTGTCATATGCCCAAATCAAGTGTTCCTTTCCTACTTGGATGGTTATTCGCTCAAATTGTTCGAGTGTCTGAATTGATCTGTTCTTCCCTCTACTCAGTTGTTACAGCTAAATTGTGTTTTCTTTAACTAACATTTATGTACAGGAAAGCATGCGCGATTCATGGAAACGCCATCCATGAATTAGAAAATATTTCAGGAGACGCTTAGCAAAATTGCCAACCTTGTGTGTGTCTTTGCTGCACATCTGTGGCTGAACCCCACTATTGGTTTCAGAGCTTGGCAGCTGGCAATAATTCATTCTATTGGAGACAACATACATCGAGATTATATCATACAGTCTTTTAAGAATATCTGCTGTTTCTGTTATATCAAACACAATTTCTAAAATCTACCAGTGTTTCAATAACAGTATACATAAATGAATTAATGGTCACGGGGCGCGGAGTGTCGCCGCGCTACCTTTCCTAGTTTGCACCTAATGTGCAAGTTGTGGGACCAAGGGTATTAATACCTCATGGAACAGTGACCGACCTATTACTGACATGCTTTTAGAAGCCAAATGCAGATCACAGAATATCTTCTTTACTACTGCACTGATCGCTTGATGTTGGAGTCTATGGAACCATATGAACAAGATTATTTTTGACCAGGATCAGAAGAGTTCATACTTTGTTTCTCTTTTTTTAGAAACTCTGTCCAGGAGATTAGACATAGGGTTAAGCCAGTCTGAAGGATGGCATGTTGGCAAATTAGACACAATTTTCATGATTAATTCCAGAATATTAAACATGACAATATCAGCTACTAGCACACGTAACTCGAACATACTAGATTGTACTAAATAACAAGATGAACGGAAACAGGCAGCAACTAAACATGTACTCGCAGAACATGATAAATAACCAGACAGCAGCACGTCGCACGTACCGTTCGATTGCAGTAGTCACAGTAGTAACCTTGAGGAAGATTGATCGAAGCAGACAGCGGCGAAGACGACGATAGGCAGCACCACCCGACTTGGATGGAAGACGAGCCGTGATGCAGAACTCGAGCAGTCGCGCAGAGCGCTTCCCAAAAACCTTATTCGCCCTCTCCCGTACAGGATCGCAAAGGCGAGTGGTTCCGGAGACCTGCTCTCCCGTTTGTCGGTGCACGCCGGCAAGCGGGATGGAGTAGACTACGGTGGCAGCGCAAGGCAGAGAGGAGGCAAAACCCTAGATTGGTTTTCGGTTGTTCGTGGTGGAAGTCGCACTGACGTTTATATAGAGCGGCTGGGGAATCTCGCATAGGACACGTCGTGGACCAAGCCCACGTTGCGCACGTTCGGATCGGTTACAGATAGCCCACGAAGATTTCCCAAGCAGCAAAAATAAAGCTCGGCTCCGCGAGATTTCCGCAACGCGCGGCGCGCGCGTCGTGACGAGACGGGCGGGCGGCGTCATCGTCGGAGGAGCGCGCGTGTAGTTCTCCTCTTCTCACTCACTTTACTAAGTGGTGAACCACTCCACCTTATAAGGTGGTGTAACTATCCTCCAACTTTCCATGTGGGACTAAACTTTAGCTCCCACTCCACTCATATGTGAGTTGCCACCAAATTGGGCTAAATCACACATGGGCTTCCACACACATGGGCTTTGAGATTTAGGGAAAACTGAAATCACATATGGGCTTAAATAGATTAGCCCATTATTTCTAACAATCCCCCCACCAGATCTCAAATGCCCATTTGAAGATTTGCCAATCCTCGCTACTTGTTTATATACCAGTGTTTCAGTAGAGACTGTTAAGTTGAACATCCGCCTAGAATCTTGAACTACGTCTATCAGCAACTTGAACAATGGACGAACCTTGAATTACAAGTTTGGTGCCAATAGATTTCACTCAAAATCATAACTAGTACCTGGCTGCCAGTAGCCTACCCCGCGGGTTGGAGCATATGTGTCATACTCCCTGGTCTCTTCATGAGTTTACTAGAGACCACCCATGTCTCATAGACCGCGACGTTTACAGTCGAGCTCATATAGGGGTGTTCTTTCAAGAATGTCCTGTAGGACGGCATCTTTGCTTAGTTATAGCCAACAGAAACACATTAAGGCATGTTGCCAACCTGCCTTACATATTTTGAGAGTCATGCATCTTCACATAGAGAGGGTTACAAAATTCTCTCCTCAGTCAAACCACTAGCTTGTTCTTCCCAGATCCTAATTCACGGGATCTCCGATCACATAGGTTGGGTTACCACTATGGTGTGACATCCATGGGTCTCAACCCCATCTCCCTCGATGAATTTTCTATCACAATTCGTGATAGTCCCTTTGTAAAGGGATCTGCCAGGTTTTTATCTGTTTGAATATACGTAACATTTATTACTCCGGAGTTTCTCAATTTCCTGACAGATTTCAAACGTCTCTTGACGTGTCTTGATGACTTCGCGTTATCCTTAGAATTGTTCACTTTGACAATAACAGTTTGGTTATCACAATTCAAAAGGATTGCCGGCACAGGTTTTTCAACCACATGCAAGTCCATCAAGAGTTCACGCAGCCATTCTGACTCAATAGTGGCTGTGTCTAAAGCAGTAAGTTCTGCTTCCATAGTTGACCTCGTCAATATGGTCTGTCTACGAGATCTCCATGAGAGACTGCCACCTCCAAGGGTATACACATACCCACTCGTGGCGTAGAGTTCATCAACGTCAGAGATCTAGTTCGAATCACTATATCCTTCAAGCACAGCAGGGTGCCCTGAATAGTGAATCCCATAGCTCATTGTACCACATAGATAGTGCATGACCCTTTCAAGTGCATGCCAATGATCAATACCCGGGTTAGACATGAACCTACTCAATTTGCTCATAGCAAAAGAGATATCGGGTCTTGTAGCACTTGCTAAGTACATGAGAGAACAAACAATTTGTGAATATTTCAACTGGTCTGTTGGTTCCTTCTTATTCTTTCGCAATGTCAAACTAGGATCATAAGGTGTTGGACAAGTCTTGCCATCAATAAAGCCAAAACGGCTCAAGACCTTCTCAACATAATGAGATTGCGTTAAAGTAATCCCATTCTCGTTCTTAATAAGCTTGATGTTCAGAATCACATCAGCCTCTCCCAGATCTTTCATATCAAAACTCTTTGACAGGAAAGACTTGACTTCATTTATCACATCCATGTTTATACCAAAGATCAGAATATCATCCACGTACAAACATAATATAACGCTATCGCCCCCACCATGGCGATAGTACACACACCTATCAGCCACATTAATGACAAAGCCAGCAGAAAGTAGAGTTCCGTTAAACTTCTCATGCCATTGCTTAGGTGCTTGTTTCAGGCCATATAAAGATTTTAACAACTTGCACACCTTTGTCTCTTCACCTTTTACTACAAACCCATCCGGCCGATCCATATAGATCTCCTCTTCCAACTCTCCATTAAGGAAAGTTGTCTTCACATCCATTTGATGAACGAGAAGACCATAAGAGGCAGCCAGGGACAGTAGTACTCGAATGGTGGTTAGTCTAGCGACAGGTGAATAGGTGTCAAAGTAATCTTCACCTTCTTTCTGTGTGTAGCCCTTTGCTACAAGTCGTGCCTTGTACTTCTCAATAGTACCATCAGGCCTTAACTTCTTCTTGAACACCCACTTACAGCCCACGTGTTTGCAACTATAGGGTCGTTCTGATAGTTCCCAAGTTCCATTAGAAAGAATCAAGTCCATCTCATTTTGGACAGCTTCTTTCCAATCATCTGCATTAGGAGATGCATATGCCTCTGCAATGGATCCGGGAGTATCGTCCACAAGGTACACGATGAAATCATTACCAAAGGATTTTGCAATCCTCTGTCTCTTACTCCTTCTAGGAGCTTCATCGTCATCCTTCTCTAAGACTTTCTCATGTGTTTGTTCAAAATTCTCAATAGATGCACTAGATTCAGGAAGTATTTCAGAAGAAATTCTAGCAATGATATGCATATCCTTCATAGGAAACATATTCTCAAAGAATGTTGCATCACGAGATTCCATTATAGTATCAACATGCATATCAGGAACCTCAGACTTAACCACTAGAAATCTATAGCCTGTACTCCGTGGAGCATATCCTAGAAAGATACAATCCACTGTCTTAGGTCCAAGTTTGCGTTTCTTGGGAATCGGTATGTTGACCTTAGCCAAACACCCCCAAGTGCGCAAATATGCAAGTGATGGTTTTCTCCCAGCCCACTCCTCATAAGGGGTCTTTTCTTTATTCTTGTTAGGAACTCTATTCAGGACATGACATGAAGTCAACAAAGCCTCCCCACCATGCCTTTGATAAACCAGCAGTTGCTAGCATGGAATTCACCAAGTCAGTCAGCATGCGGTTTTTCCTCTCGGCAACCCCGTTTGATTGGGGCGAGTAGGGAGGCGTCCTCTCGTGAATAATGCCATATTCCTCACAGAACTCGTCAAAGATTTTGGGAAAATATTCACCACCATGATCCGACCTAAGACGTTTGATCTTTCTCTCTAGTTGATTTTCAACTTCGGCTTTATAAACTTTAAAGTAGTCTAAAGCTTCATCTTTAGGGCGCAACAAATAAACATAGCAGTATCTAGTCGCATCATCAATCAATGTCATGAAATATCTCTTTTCACCTTTTGTCAACACACCATTCATCTCACATAGATCAGAATGTATGAGTTCTACAGGTGCCAAGTTTCTCTCCTAGGCAGCCTTGTGGGGCTTTCGAGGTTTCTTTGATTGCACACAACTATGGCACTTAGAACCTTTGGCAATAGTGAAATTCAGAATTAAACTCATGCTGTACATCCGAGACATCAAACCAAAATTAATGTGACATAAACGAGAATGCCAAACACTGGTATCATCATTAACATCCAATTTGCTTGACCTTCCAATTTGTGTTGAGGGAATGGAATTACATTCTCCCTGGTCTGATTTATAGACCAGCAGTGAAACCGATTCTTGCCCTACGGATGAAGGCCCGAGTTTACGATGTGAAGCACTCGAAAAGACCAATCAAAAAGAAAGAACATCCACGGAAACTCTATCTTTAGTAGCGAGAACATTGACTCACTCAAAGGCCATTTTCCGATCTTTCTTTGAAGGTGTGAGTGTGAAGACAACTCTAAAAGTGACCCTTCTCTTGCCGTGGAAGGACTTTTGCCTGTGGTGTGGTCCAACCCGTGGGCAGAGTCGCCCTCATCCTGATTCACAGATTTATTACAAAACTCTGAAAGAGAGAAACGGAACAAGCCTCCAAACTCATAACCTTTACCAATAAATTGTCCATGTTTCGAAACAACGACTTTATTAGACTCTAACACAACCTTGAACCCATCTCTGCACAGAAGGGAGCCACTAATGAGATTCTTGGTCATAGTAGGGACATGCTGCATGTTCCTCAGCTGCACGATCTTTCCAAAAGTAAACTTCAGATCCACCGTGCCAACACCACGAACAGAAGCATATGATCCATTCCCCATTAGGACGGAAGGATCCCGTGCGACCTGATAAGAAGTGAACATAGAGATATCAGCACACACATGAACATTAGCACCCGTATCAATCCACCAACATGGTGATTGAAACACTAAAAGAACAGTAAATAAATTACCATACCCATCCGTGTTGCTAGCGGTCACGACATTGACAGTCTTTCCACTTTTCCCTCTGCGATCTGCACGGTCTGGGCAGTCCTTGGAGAAGTGTCCGAGCTCTCCATAGGTAAAGCATCCTAGCTCGTCCTTGTTCGGCTTCTTCTTCTTCTTCTTGAAGGTTGTAGTCTTTTCAGGCTTGTTGAAGGAGGGCTTATAGTTCCCTTTGTTCTTTCCTAAGGTCCTCTTCTGCAACATGTTGGCACTAGACTGACCCTCGCCTCCTTTCTCAACAGTGTCCTTAGCCCGAGCCTTCTCCCCAACATCAAGAGACGCTATCAGGTTTTCAACCGATATCTCTTGTCTCTTATGCTTGAGAGTTGTGGCGAAGTTCCTCCATGAAGAAGGCAACTTTGCAATGATGCACCCAGCCACAAACTTGTCGGGTAAGTTACACTTAAGGATTTCAAGCTCCTTGGCAAAACACTGTATCTCATGAGCTTGTTCGACTATAGAACGGTTGTTAACCATCCTGTAATCATGAAAGTTCTCCATGATGTACAGTTCGCTGCCAACATCTGTTACATCGAACTTAGCGTTCAGTGCCTCCCAGAGCTCTTTGCCATCTTTGAAGTGCATGTACACATCAAACAACTTGTTGTCAAGAACACTCAGAACGCATCCCACAAAGGAAAGATTGGTTTCCTTGAACTTGTTCTGATCTTGTTCAGATATAGTTCCTTCAGGTAAACCCTCACTAGTCTCGAATACTTTCAGATTTTGCAGCCACATAGTGGTCTTATACTGCCACTATTAGGAATATTTGTATACCGTACTGTGGCATGTCACGTACGTAGATGATCTAGAAGGATATGTATGTCAGGTTTGTTGTAACGATCTATCTCACCAGATTAGATAAGGGAGTTGATCGGTACCTGACTTATAGCTCACGATTGTAAAACGAATATGTACTTATCCTACCGAGTTCGGCTATTATAAACACGTAACGAGCCCGAGGCCAAGGGTATCGTTCTACCCAAAACTTCATATGGTATCAGAGCCTCTCTCTTCCACAAAAACACATCTATGGCTTCACCTTCCAACCTCGCAGCCATGACCAATCTACTCCTGAATCAAGGGACAGCCGAGAAGCTCACCCGCAAAAACTTCCTACTCTGGGAGACTCAAGTCCTCCCCGCGGTGCACGGTGCCCGCCTCATGGGGTTCCTAGATGGGACTGCCAAGGCGCCGCCCAAGACGATCACCGTCGCTGGCAAGGAAGGGGCGGCCAGCATGGAGGAGGCCAACCCCGACTACGAGATGTGGGTGGCCATCGACCAGCAGGTCCTCACCTACCTCCACCACTCCATCACAAGGGAGATCATGGTCTCCTGCATCGGCATGAAGACCGCCGCCGAGATGTGGACGGCGGTGACGGCGATGTTCGCTGCACAATCTCACACTCGCATCGCCAACCTCCGAACCAGGCTCGCCAACACCAAGAAGGAGGGAAAGACGACGCCGCAATACTTCGCGGCGATCAAGGTGATCTGTGATGAGCTCGCAGCCATAGGACGCAAGGTGGAGGAGGACGAACAACTGGAGTATCTCCTCGCCAACCTCGACGACCCCTACAACCCTCTCTTCGCCGCAATTGGGGCAAACCCCACTGCCAAGCTCACTGTTAGTGAGCTGTACGCCCAGGTGACGGCGTACGGCAACCGGATGGAGATGTTGATCGGCAAGGCCTCCGTCAACACTGCTGCGAGAGGACGCGGCGGACGGCGAGGCGGACTTGGTGCACCTCCTGGCCGCGGTGGAGGCGGCCGCATCTACGGTCATGGAGGTGCTCGCCCATATCAGGGCGGCAACAACAACAACGGTGGCGGCGGAGGCCGTCGCAATGGCAACGGTGGCGGTAACAAGGGCAAGGACGTCATCGTATGCCAAATATGCGGCAAACCGGGCCACCCCACATGGAAGTGCTAGCACCGGTACTCTGATGATGACAAGGAGGAACAAGAGAAGGGTGCCAACATTGCATCCTACGGAGTTGACACCAACTGGTACGGTGACTCCGGCGCCACAAATCACGTGACCGGTGAGCTCAACAAGCTCACCATGGAGGAGAAGTATAACGGTGGGGAGCAGATCCACACTGCCAGTGGATCAAGTATGGACATCAGTCACGTTGGTCATGCATTTGTTAATTCCCCATCCAAACAACTTCATCTTTGCAATGTTCTTCATGTTCCTTCTGCCACTAAAAATCTTGTCTCAATTCATCGTTTAACACGTGATAATAATGTCTTTGTGAATTTCATCCGTGGCATTTTTATGTGAAGGAACATGACACGAAGAGAGTTCTCCTTAAGGGTAGATGCACAAAGGGGCTCTATCCATTGGTGTCTTCGTCATCAACACCGAATAAACAAGTTCTTAGCGTCACCAAGCCTTCAGGTATACGATGGCATGATCGATTATGTTATCCTTCATCTAAAGTCGTTCAACGTGTGCTTAGCAATTTTAATCTTCCCTATTCCAAAGAGTCTAGGATTGAGTCTGTTTGTGATTCATGTCAAAGAGCAAAAAGTCATCAACTTCCTTATAATAGATCCATTAATGTGTGAACCATGCCTCTTGAACTTGTGTTCTCCGATGTGTGGGGGCCAGCACCTACATCTGTTGGTCGTTTTTCATACTATGTAAGCTTCATTGATGATTTTATCAAATTTATATGGATCTATCTTCTCAAGAAAAAGTCTAAAGTGTTTCATATCTTCAAAAAATTTCAAAGCCTTATTGAACGCAAATTCAATAGAAATATTATTGCTATGCAAACCGATTGGGGAGGAGAATATAAGAAACTGTATCCCTTCTTTAATCAAATGGGAATTTCCCATCATGTCTCTTGTCCCCTGCCCACCAACAAAATGGATCGGCAGAACGAAAACATTGGCATATTGTAGAAGTTGGGCCAGCACTTCTTGCAAATGCATCCATGTAGGGGTGCAGACGGACGCGGACAGTCCGCGAGTCCATCTCGTCCGTGCCGTGTAAATAGCCTAAACGGATTTACGGACGGGCCGTGCCAACTAAACGGCTTGACGGACTCTTTCCGCTCAGCTCTTGGTCCGTCCGTCAGTCCGTGTATGCTGCGTGTATCCTGCAACTAGCCAGCGCAAAGAAACGGAGCACAGCAATACCGGCCGCCACACCAGCGCCCCGCTCGTTCGCCGCTACTTCAGTTATGTTTAACCACCTCATTTACGAAAAGTTTGCATGCATGCATAGCAGCCGCTGCTACTAGTTCGTGTATATACTGTATTCAAGATAGCTAGTGTACTACATCGCCATGTCTGCGAGTGGCCGGCGGAAGCCGTGGACAGGTGAACTAGTTTACGCGGATGCCGCAGACAGATGAACTAGCTGATACGGCTGATGCATTTGTTGCAACGGACGTCGCGGACGTGTCCAGCTGCATCCTGACATCCATGCCACTAAAATCCTGGGACGAAGCTTTCCTAATAACAACATACCTCATCAATCTGCTCCCATCTTCAGTAATCAACCAAGAAATTCCTTTGACATGCTTACTCCAAGAAACCTTTGATTTCTCTTCTCTTCGTGTGTTTGGTTGTGCATGTTGGCCAAACCTTAGACCATATAATAAACGCAAACTTGCCTTTCGCTCCAAATAGTGCGTTTTTCTGGGATATAGTCTAATTCACAAAAGGGTTAAGTGTCTTGATGTTAGTTCTGGCGTGTCTATATATCATGAGATGTAGTTTTTGATGAGGCTGTTTTTCCGTTCGCCCAACTTCATCCAATGCGGGAGCATGCTTACGTCAAGAAATACTTATTTTGCCCGATTCCCTCCAAAATTCATCTCCTAGGGAACAACAATGTACTGATCTAACGACTGATGCTTCTACTAATCCTGATCTGCTTAGTGTTCCTCAGTTGCATCCACAGGATATAGAAAGAAACCCGGTGCAAATCGCTCAAGAAACGGAGCAAAATGCTGC
This sequence comes from Avena eriantha, assembly GCA_910589775.1. Classification (NCBI taxonomy): domain Eukaryota; kingdom Viridiplantae; phylum Streptophyta; class Magnoliopsida; order Poales; family Poaceae; genus Avena; species Avena eriantha. Next base: position 21,360,814 of record OU342744.1, on the reverse strand, counting down.
CCAGGAGTTTTCTGCGCCAACCAGTCACGATCCAGAGCAGATACGTCCGAGATCTCCGGCGCATCTACCTTGGGATCTTCGTCCGAGGAATCCACCGCGGGCGCTTCCCCCGTGGCCCACGACTGGGCCCAGCCATCCTCACGCGCCACAGAATCCGCGCCGAGCTCGTCATCCTCCGAAGCGGTGGCCCCACGTGTCGACACGTCATCCCGTGCTCCCCCCAGGCGTGGCCTGCCTTCACGTGGCCAGCCGACCAGGTGGCCCTCACCCCAGCGTGCCAGGCTCGATCGGCCCGCTCCTCCAATCGCGAGCACTCCCGCGCGCGGACGGTCGGCCGCCCGGTCTGCTGCCCCTAGCGCGGATCCAGGTGCGATTCAGGGGGGATCTTCTGTGCCGAATGAATCTACACATGAATCTACGCATGTTCCTGAAGCTCGCCATTGGACCAGGTCTACAACTGGTAAAACTACTCCAAAAATCTATATTGATGGGACAGTACGGTATGAACTGACTATTTCTATTAGTGAACCTTCTAATTTACAAGCAGCCCTTAAAAACGAGAACTAGAAAAATGCAATGGATGACGAGTATAAGGCCTTGGTAGAAAATAAAAGCTGGCACTTAGTACCACATAAACATGGTATAAACCTCATAGATTGTAAATAGGTTTATAAAATCAAAAAGAAGGCTGATGGTACTATTGATAGATATAAAGCTAGATTAGTTGCTAAAGGATTTAAGCAAAGATATGGCATAGATTATGAGGACACTTTTAGTCCTGTAGTTAAGGCTGGTACTATAAGACTTGTTTTAGCTGTTTCTATTTCTAGAGGTTGGAGCTTGAGACAACTAGATGTGAAGAACACGCTTCTCCATGGTGTTCTGGAAGAGGAAGTATATATGAAACAGCCACCTGGTTATGAAGATTCTAATGCACTGAATTATGTATGTAAGTTGGACAAGTCACTCTATGGACTCAAGCAAGCACCAAGAGCATGGTTTGCCAAATTGAGCTCTAAACTTCAAGAGTTTGGTTTCCTCCCTCAAAGGCTTATACATCATTGTTTATTTACAGCAAGTCTGATATCACTATCTATGTGTTAGTTTATGTTGATGATATTATTGTCACTAGCTCATCCAACAAAGCCATCTCTGCACTTCTTCAGGATCTAAGTGCATCCTTTGCATTAAAAGATCTAGGTGATTTGCATTATTTCTTGGGAATTGAAGTCAAGAGAATTAATGACAATATTGTATAAAGTTGGCATGAATTAATGGCGCCAAGTGTATCAAGAGAATTAATGACAATATTAACCCAAGAGAAATATGCTTCAGACTTGTTATCTAGAGTTGGCATGAAAAATGCTAAAATGGCGCCAACTCCTCTATCAGCCTCAGAAAAACTATTAGCTGTTGAAGGGAATGCTCTTGGTCCAGAAGATAGCACAAACTACAGGAGCATTGTACGTGCACTTCAGTACTTGACTCTCATAAGACCAGATATTGCCTTCTCTGTGAACAAGGTATGCCAGTTTCTACATGCACCAACCACAGTTCATTGGACCGCAGTTAAAAGAATACTCAGATATATTAAGGGAACCACAAGTCTTGGTTTGACTTTCCAAAGATCTCCTTCCACCTTAGTAAGTGCCTTTTCAGATGGTGATTGGGCAGGGTGTGTAGATGATAGAAGATCTACAGGTGGTTTTGCAGTTTATTTTGGTCCTAATCTTATATTGCTAGAAAACAGGCAACTGTGTCAAGATCAAGTACAGAAGCTGAATATAAGGCTCTAGCAAATGCTACAGCACAAATAATATGGCTAGAATCCCTATTGGGAGAACTTGGAGTCAAAAGGAGTCAAGTATCATGTCTTTGGTGTGATAATATGGGGGCAACTTATTTATCTGCTAATCCCATCTTTTATGCAAGAACAAAACACATTGAAATTGATTTTCACTTTGTGAGAGAAAGAGTTGCTAGCAAACTGCTTGAGATCCGATTTATTTCTTCGCAAGACCAAGTGGCAGATGGTTTTACAAAAGCTTTACCTACACAGAAACTTGAAGAATTAAAACACAACCTCAACCTTCAAGAAAGATGAGATTGAGGAGGGGTGTTAGGATATTTGTGTACCGTACTGTGGCATGTCACGTACGTAGATGATCTAGAAGGATATGTATGTCAGGTTTGTCGTAACGATCTATCTCACTAGATTAGATAAGGGAGTTGATCGGTACCTGACTTATAGCTCACGATTGTAAAAAAATCTGTACTTATCTTGCCGAGTTTGGCTATTATAAACACGTAACGAGCCTGAGGCCAAGGGTATCGTTCTACCCAAAACTTCGTAGCCACCTCTTAAAATGAACACCGGTAAACTTTTCCAGCTCCATCGCATCAGCCAAGTGTCCCATGTTTATCTCGGAAAATTGCTTATAATAAGGTTTTTGGATTGTTGGAAAATTAGGCACAATTTCCATGATTAATTCCAGAATATTAAACATGACAATACCAGCTACTAGCACATATAACTCGAACATACTAGATGTACTAAACAACAAGATGAACGGAATCAGGTGATGGCGCAGTGTTGATGTAGATCTCGTTGGGAACCCCAAGTGGAAGGTATGATGAGCACAGCAACAAGTTTCCCTCGGTTATGAAACTAAGGTTTAATCGAACTAGTAGGAGCAAGGAAACACCCCAAAGGTGTTGCTAGATGAGCCTTGGCAGGGCGCACTACCGGTGCTAGTAGCAATGTGGAGACCTGCACAACACAACCACAGAACTGTGTCCCCAACTTGCGATGAGGTTGTCAATCTCACCGTGTTTTGCTGAAAACAAAGGATTAAACGTATCAAATGGAAGGAAGTAATAGTTTGCAGAAAGTAAACACAAAGCAGTAAACTGTTTATAGATTGTATGTAAAAGAAAAGGACGGGGATCCATAGTTCACTAGAGGTGGCTCTCCTTAAGATAGATAACATGCTGGGTGAACAAATTACAGCGGGGCAATTGGTAAATATCGAGAAAGCAATACATGCATATACTAATCATCTTGACTCCTTTGGAACTTGATTGGGCATTACAACATTATACATAAACCGCCATCCAACCGCATCTATGACTAATAATACACCTTCAGGTTATCATCTGAACCCCCTCTAGTATTAAGTTGCAAGCAACAGATTATTGCTTTACGAATTGCGTGTAATGTAAACTATACGATTGTTCTATGAACAAAGGATTGTTGTTTTCTCTCTAGTAGCAACAGCACATCTAGTACCTTAGAGATTTCTGTCACTTCCCTAGATTACCAGAGGCATGAACCCACTATCGAGCATAAATACTAACTCTTGGAGTTGCTAGCATCTACTTGGCCAAGATAGCTACTAACAACAGAAAGCATGCAAGATCACAAATAACAAAGACATGATAGAATCAATAATCAATCTGAAATAGCATCTCAATATCCATCGGATCCCCGCAAACACAACATGCAGAATTACAAATAGATGATCTTGATCATGAACAGAGCTCACAAGATCTAGACATGAAAACACAAGGGAGGAGAACCAGCCATCTAGCTACTACATGGATCCGTAGTCCAAGGATGAACTACTCACGCATCACACCGGAGGCTTGCATGGTGATGAAGAAGGCCTCCAGGGTGAATTCCCCTCTCCGACAGGGTGCCGGGAAGAGCTTCAGATCCCTCCTGATCTAGGGATGGAGATGACGTCGGCTACAGACTCTTTTGTGGATTTTTGATCGGGTACTTAGGGTTTTTGTCCCGAGGGCATCTTATAGGCGGAAGGAGAGGCCGAGGGGGTGCTGGGGTCGGCCATACCACCCCCTGGCGCGGGTCAGGCCTGGCCGCGCGGCCAGGTGGTGTGGCCGCCCCCCAGCCCTTCTCCGTCTCGTATTCTGGCATCTGATGACTTCTGGAGAAATAGGCACTTTGGATTTTGTCCCGTCCAATTCCAAGAATATTCATTTTCTGACTTTCCTGGAACCAATAACAACAGAAAACAGGCAGCTGGCACTGTGGCTCTTGTTAATAGGTTAGTCCAAGAAATCATATGAAAAGTACTCCAAAGTGTGGACAAAACACAAGAAAGTGGATAAAACCAAGCATGGAACATCAAAAATTATAGATACATTTGCAATGTATCAACATCCCCAAGCTTAACTCCTGCTCATCCTCGAGTAGGTAAGTGATAAAAAGAAAGAATAATTTTTGAGGTGACATGCACCATCAAATACTTGATCAAAGTATTTGTAAAACATTCGAAGCTGGGATCATAGTACTTCAATCATAACATGAAAGACAAAGTTCTAGCAATAAGACAAAGAAACTATGATGCAACATGAAAAGGCACAAACAAAAGATTCATGAATAACAATGCTTTGCAAGACGTTTGTTTGTTTCACATAAAGAAAACATAGCATAATAGTATTCAGCTTGTCCCTCATAGAGTAGCAAATATAAATGCATAGGACACCTTCAAAGTTCATAATAGTGACTAGATACAAATAGTTTAAGACAAGCAATATCAAGTTATGCATCAATCAACTAGTCTTGGGACAATGCACATAGAACTAAGAATGGCCACTATGCTCTCAAAGTAGGTGCATAAAGATAGAAGGTGGAGACTCAATATAATGGTGGAAGAAAGGCCTTCATAGAAGGAAGTAGGGATTCAAGTCTCATAAAGAGCTTCCAAAAATTATGGTACTTATAGCTTTCAGCTCTCATTGCCCCTATCATAAGCATCTTGAAGGTGATTAAGGTTAAAGTGACACAACTAAGAGGATATTCTTGACAAGTTATAAACCAAAATCTCATGCCCCTTACTTACGAAGACCGAACCTCATGCTACTAAACTTTAGTCATAAGTAAGCTCTTGTCATTGTAAGTACATGTGTATCATAAAGAACCGCCAACGGGGTACCCCTTGCACATGATACAGGAGCTATCCCATAATCAAAATGACAAGGCAAGCAGACAATGAGCATCTCAGTGATCTTTTTATTTGCTATTTGCATAGGTTTTTATTGAGGATGCTTCATAGAGTGCTCATTATGGTGATGCTGCAAGTTTCCACCATGACTAGGCATGGCTTAGGCTAGCGGCCCAGGCATTTATCTAACACACATACAAACTCCATGATCTTACAAGTTCCACTTTTATTTCACACCGCCGGGATCCATAAGCGAAATAACATGATATCAACGGGGTACAAAGTACAAGTGCAATGTTGAAAGCGTTCCCCATGATATATGGTTCTGCTAATTTAAACTTATAAAGCGCAAGCATATACGCAACAAAGAAGGACCCAATGGTTCAAGTTTATTAGATGCAAAAAAGTAAAGTGTGTCATCAAGTTCGTGAGAGCTTTAATCACTAGTTTTCTCATAACAAGTTTAATTTGGAAGGTAAACAAAAACATGAATATACTTGGAATAGCATAAGCTAGTAGGTTGGTATGGTGGACTCTTTGGAATAACTTGGTTTAGGGAGTTGGATGCATGAGTGGAACTCATACTTGGTTGTGGAGGCTAGCAAAGGACTGGGAGCGACAAACTAAGAGAGCAATAATTGCCATAATCATGTAGAGTGACAAAACATCATTGATCAAAGCATAAAGTGATACTACAAGTTGAAAACTAAAGGATCATAAAGGCTTATGGTGACTTGAGATAGTCATAACATGGTGTGAGCATGCGCCAAGTCAACCCAAATAAAGCATCAAAGGAGAATACCACTATACTATGCTTTAATATGCTAAAACAACGCATGATTCATCCAAGGCACATTAAGCAATCTCAATTGTTTATAACAAGTCATGCTAAAGCAAAGAATACTAAGCATAAAGCTAAGACAATATCAAGCATGGCATGATAGAGCATAGGCCACAGTCAAAAACGAGCTCTTTTTACCACATAAGCATGAACTTTCCTACTCTTTTCCAAACCAAACCAAACTATTTGCAAACCAATGTATGAAAGAGGGGGTCTAACCAATTTATTCAGCAAACGAAACAAACCAAGCAAACGAAAAACCAAAACAAAAACGAAAAAGAAGACGTTCCAAGAACAACACAACTGTGCATGAAACAATAAAAATGAAGCGTTTGGAAGAAACCTGGGATTTTTATTGATGAAGAAGGGTATGCCTTGCGCATCCCCAAGCTTTGACGCTTGTACTTCTTGGATATTTCTTGGGGTGACACGCGTGGCATCCCCAAGCTTGAGCTTTAGTCCATCCTTCATCTCATTACTCATTCCTTCCATACACCTGAAATTTTTCCTTCATACAAAACTTCACACAATCTTTATTAGCAACATTAGTGCACTCAAAATAATAGATCTTAAGGTTCAGTTCTAACACCAATAAACTTCCATTAGAACACTAGCTACTGAAGCACTTCCCTCAAATATCTCAATTCCCCAAAAGAACTCAAAAAGGAACCAACAAGAAGCAAATGTAGAAAATGGCAGAAATCTGTCAAAACAGACCAGGAGGTAAAGATGAATTTTTTCGAAGACCTTCTGTTGCTCAAATGAAAAAGTTTTGAACTAACGAAAGTTAGATAACAACCTGGGGCAGAATCACAAAAATTCACGCCTCAAAAAGACCTACAGAGATTTCACACGAATGTTTATGGTGAAGCACATAAATCTGTTTCGGGACAACAACTTTCCCAATCATTACTTCTCTCTCATTAGAGGTTACTCTTGGCACAAAAAGCAAATAAAAAGGATAAGGAGCAGTTATTACTAAAGTAATAACTTCCAAGACTCATCTAAAACTTTTGGGTTATCTCCCAATAAGTACTTTTCTTTAACGCCTTTAAGTTAGGCATAAGAAGCAAGAAAAAGAATCAAGTGTTCTCAAATGAAGAAGCATTAAGATTAATACCGAAATATCTTCAACAAGGCAAGGTACATCATCCAAATAAGTTCTAGAGGATCCTCTCTCAATGCTCTTAGGTTCACTATTTTCATCAAAAGGGTTTTCAGGAACAATCCAATCAAGATTCTTTTCTATGGCTTCATGTACTGCTACCAGTTTAAAGGGTATTGGTATCTTAGGTTCCTCCCCATTAGGTTCGCTTTTGTTCATCTTTTCTCGTGTACCAACAACATCTACACATGAGCCTAGCATATTGAAACGTTCAAAGACTTTCCTAGCTTCCTTGGCAACATCATAGAACTCCTTAAACAAAGTTTCTAGAATAAAATCCCTCTTTTCAGGGTCCTCAATTTCTTTAAGCTTAAGAAACATTACTTGCATTAAGGGGTTGAGGTTAACAAACCTAGCTTCTAACATGTGAATTAAAGAAGTTGCAGCAATCTCATAGTTTGGAGCAAGTTCTGCAAGGGATCTATCCTCAGTATCTTCATGCTTACTAACATGATTAAAGAATTCTTCAATATTATATTTCCCAATTATAGAACCATTACCAATTGAAAGATCTTTCAGGGTGAATTTAGGGATCAACAAGGTGAGCTAAGGAAGAGGCAACAACTAAAGGAGACTTAATTTTTTGTGTTTTTGATAAAGAAAGCAAACTAGTAAGACTAATTTTTGTGTGTGTTTTGATAACAAAACAAGCAAACAAAGAAAAAAGGAACTAAGCAAAACAAAAATAACAAAGTAAAGAGATTGGTTATGAGGAACTCCCCTTGTGAGGATGTCCTTGACTCCCTGGCAACGGCGCCAGAAAAATACTGCTTGTGCGTGGTTGACGTGGGAGTCTCTTCTTCTTTTGATCCCCGACAACGGCGCCAGAAAAATGCTTGATGGCTCAGTGTTGATGTAGAGCTCGTTGGGAACCCCAAGAGAAAGGTATGATGAGCACAGAGCAAGTTTCCCTCAGTTATGAAACCAAGGTTTAATCGAACCAGTAGGAGCAAGGAAACACCCCAAAGGTGTTGCTAGCTGAGCCTTGGCAAGGCGCACTACCGGTGCTAGTAGCAGCATGGAGACCTGCACAACACAACCACATAACTTTGTCCCCAACTTGCGATGAGGTTGTCAATCTCACCATGTTTTGCTGAAAACAAAGGATTAAACATATTGAATGGAAGGAAGTAATAGTTTGCAGAAAGTAAACACAAAGCAGTAAACATTTTATAGATTGTATGTAAAAGAAAAGGACCAGAATCCATAGTTCACTAGAGGTGGCTCTCCTTAAGATAGATAACATGCTGTGTGAACAAATTACAGCGGGGCAATTGACAAACATCGAGAAAGCAATACATGCATATACTAATCATCTTGACTCCTTTGGAACTTGATTGGGCATTACAACATTATACATAGACCGCCATCCAACTGCATCTATGACTAATAATCCACCTTTAGGTTATCATCCGAACCCCCTCCAGTATTAAGTTGCAAGCAACAGATTATTGCTTTATGAATTGCGTGTAATGTAAACAATACGATTGTTCTATGAACAAAGGATTGTTGTTTTCTCCCTAGTAGCAACAGCACATCTAGTACCTTAGAGATTTCTGTCACTTCCCCAGATTACCAGAGGCATGAACCCACTATCGAGCATAAATACTAACTCTTGGAGTTGCTAGCATCTACTTGGCCAAGATAGCTACTAACAACGGAAAGCATTCAAGATCACAAATAGAAGACATGATAGAATCAATAATCAATCTGAAATAGCATCTCAATATCTATCGGATCCCTGCAAACACAATATGCAGAATTACAAATAGATGATCTTGATCATGAACGGAGCTCACAAGATCTAGACATGAAAGCACAAAGGAGGAGAACCAGCCATCTAGCTACTACATGGATCCGTAGTCCAAGGATGAACTACTCACGCATCACACCAGAGGCTTGCATGGTGATGAAGAAGGCCTCCAGGGTGAATTCCCCTCCCCGCCAGGGTGCGGGGAAGAGCTTTAGATCCCACCTGATCTAGGGATGGACATGACGGTGGCTACATACTCTTTCGTGGATTTTTGATCGGGTACTTAGGGTTTTCGTCTCGAGGGCATCTTATAGGCGGAAGGAGCGGCCGAGGGGGTGCTGGGGTCGGCTAGACCACCCCCTGGCGCGGGCCAGGCCTGGCCGTGGGGCCAGGTGGTGTGGCCGGCCCCCAGCCCTTCTCTATCTCGTATTCTGGCATCTGCTGACTTCCGGAAAAATAGGCACTTTGGCTTTTGTCCCGTCCAATTTCGAGGATATTCATTTTCTGACTTTCCTAGAACCAAAAATAGCAGAAAACAGGCAGCTGGCACTGTGGCTCTTGTTAATAGGTTAGTCCAAGAAATCATATGAAAAGTACTCCAAAGTGTGGACAAAACACAAGAAAGTGGATAAAACCAAGCATGGAACATCAAAAATTATAGATACATTTGCAATGTATCAATAGACAGCAGCTAAACATGCACTCGCAGAACATGATGAATAACCAGAGAGCAGCACATGGCACGTACCATTCAATTGCAGTAGTCATAGCAGTAACCTTGGGGAAGATTGATCGAAGCAGACGTCGGCGAAGACGACGATAGGCAGCACCGCCTGACTTGGATGGAGTACGAGCCGTGATGCAGAACTCGAGCAGTCGCGCAGAGCGCTTCCCAAAAACCTTATTCGCCCTCTCCCGTACAGGATCACAAAGGTGAGTGGTTCCAGAGACCTGCTCTCTCGTTCGCCGGCAAGCGGAATGGAGTAGACTACGGTGGCAGTGCAAGGCAGAGAGGAGGCAAAACCCTAGATTGGTTTTCGGTTGTTCGTGGTGGAAGCCACACTGGCGTTTATATAGAGCGGCTCGGGAATCCGGCATAGGGCATGTCGTGGACCAAGCCCACGTTGCGGACATTCGGGTCGGTTACAGATAGCCCACGAAGTTTTCCCAAGCAGCAAAAATAAAGCTTGACTCGGCAAGATTCCCGCAACCCGCAGCGTGCACGTCGTGATGAGACGAGTGGGCGGGCGGGCGTGCGAGCGGCGACATGTCGGAGGAGGAGCGCGCGTGTAGTTCTCCTCTTCTCACTTACTTTACTAAGTGGCGAACCACTCCACCTTATAAGGTGGTGTAACTCTCCTCCAACTTTCCATGTGGGACTAAACTTTAGCTCCCACTCCACTCATATGTGAGCTGCCACCAAATTGGACTAAATCACACATGGGCTTCCACACACATGGGCTTTGAGATTTAGGGAAAAACTGAAATCACATATGGGCTTAAATAGATTAGCCTATTATTTCTAACAATCCCCCACCAGATCTCAAATGCCCATTTGAAGATTTTCAAATCCTCGCTACTTGTTTATATACCAGTGTTTCATCAGAGACTGCTAAGTTGAACATCCGCCTAGAATCTTGAACTACGTCTATCAGCAACTTGAACAATGGACGAACCTTGAATTGCAAGTTTGATGCCAATAGATTTCACTCAAAATCATAACTAGTATCTGGCTGCCAGTAGCCTACCCCGCGGGTTGGAGCATATGCGTCATACTCCCTGGTCTCTTCATGAGTTTACTAGAGACCACCCAAGTCTCATAGATCGCGACGTTTACAGTCGAGCTCATATAGGTGTGTTCTTTCAAGAATGCCCTGTAGGACGGCGTCTTTGCTTAGTTATAGCCAACAGAAACACATTAAGGCATGTTGCCAACCTGCCTTACAGATTTTGAGAGTCATGCATCTTCACATAGAGAGGGTTACAAAATTCTCCCCTCAGTCAAACCACTAGCTTGTTCTTCCCAGATCCTAATTCACGGGATCTCCGATCACATAGGTTGGGTTACCACTATGGTGTGACATCCATGGGTCTCAACCCCATCTCCCTCGATGCATTTTCTATCACAATTCGTGATAGTCCCTTTGTAAAGGGATCTACCAGGTTTTTATCTGTTGGAATATACATAACAGTTATTACTCCAGAGTTTCTCAATTTCCTAACAGATTTCAAACGTCTCTTGATGTGTCTTGATGACTTCGCGTTATCCTTAGAATTGTTCACTTTGACAATAATAGTTTGGTTATCACAATTCAAAAGGATTGCCGACACAGGTTTTTCAACCACAGGCAAGTCCATCAAGAGTTCACGCAGCCATTCTGACTCAACAGTGGCAGTGTCTAAAGCAGTAAGTTCTGCTTCCATAGTTGACCTCGTCAATATGGTCTGTCTACGAGATCTCCATGAGACTGCGCCACCTCCAAGGGTAAACACATACCCACTCGTGGCGTAGAGTTCATCAACGTCAGAGATCCAGTTCAAATCACTATATCATTCAAGCACAGCAGGGTGGCCTGAATAGTGATTCCCACAGCTCATTGTACCACATAGATAGCGCATGACCCTTTCAAGTGCATGCAAATGATAAATACCCGGGTTAGACATGAACCTACTCAACTTGCTCACAGCAAAAGAGATATCGGGTCTTGTAGCGCTTGCTAAGTACATGAGAGAACCAACAATTTTTGAATTTTTCAACTGGTCTATTGGTTCCTTCTTATTCTTTCGCAATGTCAAACCGGGATCATAAGGTGTTGGAGAAGTATTGCCATCAATAAAGCCAAAACGGCTCAAGACCTTCTCAACATAATGAGATTGCGTTAAAGTAATCCCATTCTCGTTCTTAATAAGCTTGATGTTCAGAATCACATCAGTCTCTCCCAGATCTTTCATATCAAAACTCTTTGACAGGAAAGACTTGACTTCATTTATCACATCCATGTTTGTACCAAAGATCAGAATATCATCCACGTACAAACATAATATAACGCTATCACGCCCACCATGGCGATAGTACACACACCTATCAGCCTCATTAATGAGAAAGCCAGCAGAAAGTAGAGTTCTGTCAAACTTCTCATGCATTGCTTAGGTGCTTGTTTCAAGCCATATAAAGATTTTGACAACTTGCACACCTTTGTCTCTTCACCTTTTACTACAAACCCATCCGGCTGATCCATATAGATCTCTTCTTCCAACTCCATTAAGGAAAGTTGTCTTCACATCCATTAGATGAACGAGAAGACCATAAGAGGCAGCCAGGGATAGTAGTACTCGAATGGTGGTTATTCTAGCGACAGGTGAATAGGTGTCAAAGTAATCTTCGCCTTCTTTCGGTGTGTAGCCCTTTCTACAAGCCGTGCCTTGTATTTATCAATAGTACCATCAGGTCTTAACTTCTTCTTGAACACCCACTTACAACCCACAGGTTTGCAACCGTAGGGTCGTTCTGATAGTTCCCAAGGTCCATTAGAAAGAATCGAGTCCATCTCATTTTGGACAGCTTCTTTCCAATCATCTGCATCAGGAGATGCATATGCCTCTGCAATGGATCTGGGAGTATCGTCCACAAGGTACACGATGAAATCATTACCAAAGGATTTTGCAATCCTCTGTCTCTTATTCCTTCTAGGAGGTTCATCGTCATCCTTCTCTAGGACTTCCTCATGTGTTTGTTCAAAATTCTCAATAGATGCACTAGATTCAGGAAGTATTTCAGAAGAAATTCTAGCAATGCTATGCATATCCTTCATAGGAAACATATTCTCAAAGAATGTTGCATCACGAGATTCCATTATAGTATCAACATGCATATCAGGAACCTCAGACTTAACCACTAGAAATCTATAGCCTATACTCCGCAGAGCATATCCTAGAAAGATACAATCCACTGTCTTAGGTCCAAGTTTGCGTTTCTTGGGAATCAGTATGTTGACCTTAGCCAAACACCCCCAAGTGCGCAAATATGCAAGTGATGGTTTTCTCCCAGCCCACTCCTCATAAGGGGTCTTTTCTTTATTCTTGTTAGGAACTCTATTCAAGACATGACATGAAGTCAACAAAGCCTCCCCCACCATGCCTTTGATAAACCAGCAGTGGCTAGCATGTAATTCACCAAGTCAGTCAGCGTGCGGTTTTTCCTCTTGGTAACCCCGTTTGATTTGGGCGAGTAGGGAGGCATCCTCTCGTGAATAATGCCATATTCCTCATAGAACTCGTCAAAGATTTTGGGAAAATATTCACCACCACGATCCGACCTAAGACGTTTGATATTTCTCTCTAGTTGATTTTCAACTTCAGCTTTATAAACATTAAAGTAGTCTAAAGCTTCATCTTTAGTGCGCAACAAATAGACATAGCAGTACCTAGTCGCATCATCAATCAATGTCATGAAATATCTCTTTTCACCTTTTGTTAACACACCATTCATCTCACATAGATCAGAATGTATGAGTTCTAGAGATGCCAAGTTTCTCTCCTCGACAGCCTTGTGGGGCTTTCGAGGTTACTTTGATTGCACACAACTATGGCACTTAGAACCTTTGGCAATAGTGAAATTCGGAATTAAACTCATGCTGGACATCCGAGAAATCAAACCAAAATTAACGTGACATAAAAGAGAATGCCAAACACTGGTATCATCATTAAGATCACCACAAATATGATTCACGGATTTATTACAAAACTCTAAAAGAGAGAAACGAAACAAGCCTCCAAACTCATAACCTTTATCAATAAATTTTCCATGTTTCGAAACAACGACTTTATTAGACTCTAACACAACCTTGAACCCATCTCTGCATAGAAGGGAGCCACTAATGAGATTCTTGTTCATAGTAGGGACATGTTGCACGTTCCTCAGCTGCACGATCTTTCCGGAAGTAAACTTCAGATCCACCGTGCCAACACCACAAATAGAAGCATGTGATCCATTCCCCATTAGGACGGAAGAATCCCGTGCGACCTGATAAGAAGTGAACATAGAGATGTCAGCACACACATGAACATTAGCACCCGTATCAATCCACCAACATGGTGATTGAAACACTGAAAGAACAGTAAATAAATTGACATACCCATCCGTGTTGCTAGCGGTCACGACATTGACAGACTTTCCACTTTTCCCTCTGCGATCTGCATGTTCTGGGCAGTCCTTGGAGAAGTGTCCGAGCTCTCCACAGGTAAAGCATCCTAGCTCGGCCTTGTCCGGCTTCTTCTTCTTCTTCTTGAAGGTTGTAGTCTTTTCAGGCTGATGACCCACAAGTATAGGGGGTGTATCGTAGTATTTTCGATAAGTAAGAGTGTCGAACCCAACGAGGAGCAAAAGGTGCTGGCTAGTGGTATGGATCATAAATTCTCTGCAAATATTTAGCAAACGGATTTTTAGGGGTTTTTGATAAAGCAACTAAACAAAGTACGAGTAAATAAAAGACACTAGGAATAAATGCAGCTAGTGACCCAGTCCTTTATGCAGCAAAGGACAAGCCGGTTGTATTACTTAAGATGACCAAATGTTCTCGAGGACACATGGGAAGACTGTCAAGTGCTTTCGCTTCATATAGTTGATTAATCTTCTTTAGCTTGCTAAGTGTTGTGTGGGTGAACCTGTGCTAATGTACCAACCCATCCAGGACTAATACATACTTGTGATTATACCCCTTGCAAACATCCGTAAGTACAAGAAAGCAATTAAGGTAGAAACCTAACCATAGCTTTAAACCCTAAGACCCTTACGTCCCTTGTGCAATGGTTTCCTAACGGGGGTTTAGGTTTCTGTCACTCCGACAACCCCTACGATTAGTAGCCAAATACACAATGCATTCCCCTAGGCCCATATATGTGAAGTGTCATGTAGTCGACGTTCACATGACACCACTAGAAGAAGTACACCACAACTTAAATATCAATCTATTGAATCTTTCTCAACACAACTCTACTACTAACAACATGACTTCTCCCATGTCCTCAAGAACAAAACGAACTACTCACAAGACATCATATGGATCATGATCAGAGATGGAATAATGATGTATAACAATCTGAACATAAACAATAATTCAATGGTTCACTCAATAGCATCGACTACGAAGAGTAATCAACACCGGGAAAGTTTCCCCTATGAACTATGCAAGATTCCAATTGTTACGGCAATATGGAGATGGTGAAGAGGATGCTGCTGATGATGATGATGGTGGTGGTGATGATGATGATGATGATGATCCCGATGAAGTCCAACTTGATCATGGTGTTGATGGCGACGATCTCCCCTCTCCGGGAAGGAATTCCCCCGGCAGAAATCTGTCTGCCGGAGAGATCTTTCTCTCTCGGTGTTTTCCGCCCCGCAGAGGCGGCGAAATCTTTCTGTGGTCGCTCCCCGAGTCTTAGGGTTTCGGGAGGATGATATACGCCAGAGGGGAGAGGCTGGAGTGGGCCAGGGTGGCCACACCACCTGCTGGAGTGGCCTAGGGCTGCCCGCGCCAGGGGTGGTGTGGGCCCCTTGTGGCCCATCTCCACTCCGTCTTCTGGCATCCTTAGTCTTCTAGAAAAATAGGATTTTCCGTATATTTTCCCGAATTTTCTGATCTTCATGAATTTTTCCTCCAAACAGCACCTTTTCCATCAGAATCCTGATTGCAGCGGTTCATGCTCCAAAAGTCATCAACCATGCAAAAACAGATGAAATAACATAAGTATCACCTTCCAATACGAAATATATCAATGAATAATAGTGAATTAAGACATAGAATAGTGATGCAAATGGACGTATCAACTCCCCCAAGCTTAGACTTCGCTTGTCCCCATGCAAAACTGAGCTCAATAAACATGACCTCAGGTTTATGGAGTGAAGAGTCGATAAAAGAATACGGACAAGAAGCATCACATTCATCAAATACATAGATCATAATAGAAGACAACTCACTATTATATAACTCAACTTGTAATAAGTAAAGGAAACACAATAAAGATACATAAAGTAAATCATAATTGGCAATGGGAAACTTAGCTCTTGGTCGAAGAATAGTTGATAATTTGCTGGAGTTCACAAATAGCTGGTTTTCAATGATAGCTTTCAAAGTAGTAAACATCAAGATAAGAGCAATGTGCAAAACAAGGAACATAAGACACGATTGAATAAATCATCATATGAATGAATGAAACACAACAACTCAAAATACTTGCTGAGATAGAAGGGAGTAGGTTTACTAAGTCAATCTACAAAGTAAAAGAAAGGCCCTTCAAAGAGGGAAGCAGGGATTGCAAGTCTCATAAAGAGCTCCCAAAAATTATGATACTTACTAACTTTCAGCTCTCATTGCCCTTATCATAGGCATCTTTAGTTGATTACGGTTAAATTGATCAAATATGAGGATATGCATTGCCAAGTTGTAAGTTGAGAATCTCATGTCCCTTGAATACGAGGGCCGCTCCTCATGCTACTCAAGTTTAGTCACCGGTAAGTTCTTGTCATCGTAAGCATATGTGTATCATAGCCAACGGGGTACCCCTTGCCCGATGATACGGAAGAATCCCCATATCAAAATGACAAGGCAAGCAGACAACAAGCATCTCAGCAATCTTCTTATTTACCATGGGAATATGGTGCTTTTTCTCTCTTTCCTATTTTCATAATATCTCTCCCTTTTTTCTTTTCTCTTTTTCTCAATCTCTATCTCTTTTTATAAGAAGAATGCTTCATAGATACTCGTTATGGTTACGCTGCAGGTTTCCACCATGTCAGCATGGATTAGACCAGCGGCCCAGGCGTTTCTCTAACACATATGCATAACTCCATGGACTTACAAGCTCCCCTTTCATTTCACACCGACGACATCCATAGACAAAAGAACATGATATCAACTTGGTACAAAGTACTAGTGCAATGTTGAAAGCGTTCCCCATGACAGCATGGTTCTGCTAATTCACAACTGACAAAGCGCAAGCATATATGCAACATAGGTGAGCACAATGGTTCAAGTTTATTAAGTGCAAGAAAGTAAAGTGTGCCATCAAGTTCGTGAGAGCTTCAATCACTAATTTTCACATACAAGTTTAATTTGGGAGGTAGACAAAACAAGAATTTACTTGGAATAGCAATAATGCTACTAGGTAGGTATGGTGGACACAAATGGCATGGGTTTTGGTTTAAAGGAGTGGATGCACGAGAATAATACGCTCTCAGTACAGGTTTTTGGCTAGCAAGGCTGGGTAGCAAGTATAAGAGTTGAAGGAAGCAAACAAACACACAAGTGATAAAAACAAATATGCAATCTTCCTTGGAAGCACAAAAGATCTTAACTAGGGAATACTAGACTTATGAGCAAATCAAGAAAGAAAGATGATGATATTATTTTTCTTTAGAGTACTTTTATCTTTTTCATTCAACTCTCAAAAATAGTGTGCTACTGACCGAGCCAGGTTTGCCAAAACCAACTAAATTAACTCGATGATCCCAAAGTGATACCAATACTAACAACAAGATCAATCATATAACCACGAATTGAAAACTAATATAAGCTATGCAAAAGAGTGAATGATAGAACTTCTCATTAATATTCCATAACGGCAACTCACACCGAGGGAGACATATCTAACGAGAGAGGGGACACTTCCATAATGAAAACCATACTACAAAATAACTCCTCTATTCATGATATGACTCTACTAATAAGGTAAAAAGATAGAAGATAGTGATGTGATACCGCGGCACTCCCCCAAGCTTGGAACAAACCAAGGGGATGTCAAACCTGATGATGAATTACTCCTTCGGTGGTGGTGGTGGTATCCTCTCATCTTCGTCTGTCTTCCAGGGTAAGGGCTTCCCATCAACAAAGGACATCATGGTTTCCAACATCCTGAAACTTGCAGCAGCACTTATGCGTTTCAACCTAGCCTCATACTCACAGTTTTGATTTTGAACGTCATAGAACTGTGCTTGCAGTTCGTTGGTTGTTTGGCGGAGTGAGAGGACTTCGTCTTTGAGTTCAGCAGTCTCCTTTTGGTGCTCGGTGATGAGTTCGGAACAAATCTTATGGATGATGTCCACTTCGTGCTCCACCATTTTCTTGTACCTAAAGACTTCTTGCTCCAGTGCTTCCATCCTATCCTCTAGACTTCCTTTACCCTTAGGGCCTTGAACCTCTTTAATCCGGACCTCCCCACCTTCGACCAACAACTCCTTGGGATGAATCTTCAACTCTCTCATGTATGGGTTGATGATCTCTTCTAAGGAATATCCCTCGGCTTATTTAGTGGAAGACATTGTGGCTACAAATCTGGGATTCTACCTGGCAGAAACAGATCGAAACAAAAACACGACGAAAACACGATATACGAACCTCGAAAGATCCGAGGGGTTATATATTACAAAGTTTCTTAACAAGAGGTAGGTACTGGGTGAAAACGGGTCGGAGACGGAGTCTGGGGTGGCCTCACCACCTGGTGGCGCGACCAGGGGTGGGCCCACGCCACAGGATGGTGTGGGCCACCCTGGCTCTGTTTCCGTTCCTTCTTCGCTTCGTAACTTCCCTTATTGACTGAAAACTGTAAAAATATAGTTGGATTGTATTTTCGCGGAACATTTCTTACCAGAACTGTTACCTATTTGAAAACAGACTCTACAGGTCGTTGAATTTGGTCCTTGATGAATTTCTCCGGAGTTATAACTTGAAAGGCATCAACATCTTCATTGTAAGAATCTCCAGCAATATAGTGCTTGAGTCGCTACCCATTCACTACTTGTGTAGTATTATCTTTTAGAGAAGAAACTTTTATTGCTCCTGAACAGTATACTTCTACAATGATGAAAGGTCCTTCCCATTTTGACAGTAGCTTTCCTGCAAAAAATCTGAGACGAGACCTATACAATAGAACTTTTTCACCAACATGAAATTCTCTCTTAAGTATTTGCTTGTCATGCCATCTTTTAACTTTTTCCTTAAAGAGCATGGCATTTTCATAGGCTTCACTCATCCATTAATCTAAAGAACTTAAGTCAAATAACCTTTTCTCACCAGCGAGATTACAATCCCTATTTAGTTCTTTAATTACCCAGTAAGCTTTGTGTTCTAATTCTAAGGTAGGTGACAAGCTTTCCCATAAACCATTTTATAAGGAGACATCCCCATAGGATTTTTGTAAGCAGTTCTATAAGCCCATAAAGCATCATTCAACTTTTTAGCCCAGTTTTTTCTAGATCTATTAACAGTCCTTTGCAAGATGGATTTAATTTCTCTATTTGATAACTCTACTTGCCCGCTAGTTTGGGGGTGATAAGCTGAAGCAATTCTATGATTAACATCATATTTAGCAAGGGTCTTCCTAAAACCACCATGAATGAAATGAGAATCCCCATCAATCATGAGATATCTAGGCACCCCAAACCTAAGATAACATCCTTAAGCATTTTTAGAGAAGTCTCCCCGTCAGGACTCTTTGTAGGAATGGCTTCTACCCACTTAGTAACAAATCAACGGCAACAAGAATATGAGTGTAACCTTTCGAAGGAGGGAAAGGACCCATAAAGTCGAATCCCCAGCAATCAAAAGGTTCAATAACTAGAGAGTAGTTCATAGGCATTTCATTGCGTCTAGAAATATTACCAACACGCTGACATTCATCACAGGATAAAACAAATTTTCTTGCATCTTTAAAAAGGGTAGGCCAGTAGAAACCTGATTGTAGCACCTTTTGTGCAGTTCTATCTCCTGCATGATGTCCTCCATAAGCACTACCATGACATTTACGCAATATCTCCTTTTGTTCATATTCTAGAACACATCTTTGCATAATACCATCCACTCCTTCTTTGTATAAGTGTGGGTCATCCCAAAAATACTGCCTCAAATCATAGAAGAACTTCCTTCTTTGCCGAGCTGTAAAAGTTGGAGGCAAATACTTGGAGACAATAAAGTTAAGATAATCAGCGTACCAAGGGCTCCCTCGCGAGCTTACCCCTACTGCAACTAACTGTTCATTTGGGAAACTATCATTGACAGGCATAGGGTCAAAAGAGATGTTTTCTAATCGAGATAAATTATCAGCTACAGGGTTTTCAGCACCCTTCCTATCTACTATATGTAGATCAAACTCTTGTAAAAGCAGCACCCATCTAATAAGCCTAGGCTTAGCGTCCTTCTTCGTCATAAGGTATTTAATAGCAGCATGATCAGTATGAATGGTGACTTTTGAGTCCACAATATAGGGCCTAAACTTATCACAAGCAAAAAAAACAGCTAGAAATTCCTTTTCAGTAGTAGCATAATTCCTTTGAGAAGCGTCTAGAGTCTTACTAGCATAATGGATAACATTTAACTTTTTATCAATATGTTGCCCAAGGACAGCACCTACAGCAAAATCACTAGCATCACACATTATTTCAAAGGGTAAACTCCAATCAGGTGGTTGAACAATAGGGGCTGTAGTTAAAGCCTTCTTAAGAGTTTCAAAAGTTTCCTTACAATCATCATCAAAAACGAAAGGTACATCTTTTTGAAGAAGATTAGTAAGGGGTTTTGATATCCTAGAAAAGTCTTTAATAAACCTTCTATAGAAACCAGCATGACCAAGGATACTACGAATACCTTTGATGTCTCTTGGGCATGGCATCTTCTCAATTGCCTCAACCTTAGCTCTATCAACTTCTATGCCTCTTTCAGAAACTTTATGCCCAAGGACAATCCCTTCATTAACCATGAAGTGGCATTTCTCCCAATTAAGAACAAGATTAGTTTCTTCACATCTCTACAAAACTTTATCAAGGTTGTGTAGACAATTATCAAAAGAAGTTCCATAGACAGAAAAGTCATCCATGAACACTTCTACAATTTCCTCACAAAAACCATGAAA
This sequence comes from Avena eriantha, assembly GCA_910589775.1. Taxonomy (NCBI): domain Eukaryota; kingdom Viridiplantae; phylum Streptophyta; class Magnoliopsida; order Poales; family Poaceae; genus Avena; species Avena eriantha. Next base: position 21,340,184 of record OU342744.1, on the reverse strand, counting down.
GATAGCATACATGCACCTTTGAAAAGTAGCAGGAGCATTACATAAACCAAAAGGTACGTCTATAAGCATAAGTTCCATAAGGGCAAGTAAAAGTAGTTTTTTCTTGATCTTGTTTTTTAACAGCAATTTGAGAGAAACGAGAATAACCATCAAGAAACCAAAACTGGGTCTTTTTAGACAACCTTTCCAACATTTGATCAATAAAAGGAAGCGGGTAGTGATCTTTCTTAGTAACTTTATTGACTTTTCTAAAATCGATGCACATCCTATAGCCTACTACTATTCTTTGAGGAATAAGCTCATCATTATCATTAGGAACAACAGTAATGCCTCCCTTTTTAGGAACACAATGAATAGGACTAACCCATTCACTATCAGCAATAGGGTAAATAATACTAGCATCAAGGAGTTTCAATACCTCATTCCTTACCACTTCCTTCATCCTAGGATTTAAACATCGTTGGTGCTCTACCACCGGCTTTGCATCTGGTTCTATGTTGATAGAATGCTGATATATAGTAGGTGAAATCCCTTTTAAATCATCCAGAGTATAGCCCATAGCTCCTCGGTGTTTCCTCAAAACCTCCAATAGCCTTTCTTCTTCCTTTCCTGAAAGTTTAGCGCTAATAATAACATGATATATCTTTTTATAATCAATATAAGCATATTTAAGATCATCAGGGAGAGGTTTTAGATCAAAAACTGGATCCTTTATAGGTGGCAGCATGGTACCCAAGTCTTCTACAGGCAAGTTATGCTTAAGCATCTTAGGCTGATCACGGAGAATCCTGTCAATCTCATTCCTTTCTTCCATGAAGATTTCACTTTCATGATCTTCCATAAATTTCTGCAAAGCATTGTTAGGAGCAAGAGAAATAGAAGCAAGTTGTTCAACTCTAAAATCCTCATTATGGGTTTCCTCTTCACAAGGATCTTTAGCAAATTTCGAGAAATTAAACTCATAAGATTCACCAGCAAACTTAGTCAAGATTTTATCCCTCTTGCAATCTATAAATGGCTCCACAAGTACTCAAGAAAGGTCTACCAAAAATAATAGGATAAGTTTTACTAGCAGCTGAACCGAGTACTAGAAAATCAGCAGGGTACTTAATCTTACCACAAAGAACATCCACGTCTCGTACAATACCAATTGGAGAGATGGTCTCTCTATTAGCAAGGAGAATAACCACATCAATCTCTTCCAACTCGCCAGGACTGATTTCATGCATAATTTCTCTATAAAGCTCATAAGGAATAACATTGGAACTTGCACCAATATCACATAAACCATAATAGCAATGATCACCAATTCTAACATAAAGCACATGAACACTAGCATTTTTAGTTCTATTAGGATGTGAAACAATATTAGAGGCATCTTCACAAAAGACTACGTGCCCATCTTCTATGCTTTTAGTGACCAGGTCTTTCACAATTGCTACCACACAATGTTTATTTGTTCATCAGGTTTTACAGTTCTCTTTTCACTTTTGGTGATTACATTAGTTATCATAGGATGGTCCTTTACCTTTTCTGGGAAAGGAATCTTTTCGATATAGGGTTCAGGTAAGATGGGATCAATATTGCAATACTCAGCACTCCCAATAGGAACACAGTCAACAATATCTTTGTAAGGTGCATGGTATTTATTCCATACCCTTTTTGGAATTTCGATATAGGAAGCAAAAGCTCTAAAGCACTTTGTAATAAATTGCAAATCAAGACCATAAGCATTACTAATATTTTGAAAGTCATCAGTTCCCATAAAAGATTCAATGCATTCATAATCATAATTTATACCCGACTTTCTACCTTTGTCATTCTCCCAAGCTTCTGCATTGTCTTGAATACGGTCCAGAAGATTCCATTTAGCTTCTTCTTCCATACGAGTGAATGATCCTGCACAAGAAGCGTCCAATAAATCCTTGTCATGTAGAGGGGGTTTGCATAAAAGTTATTGATAATAATATTGTTGGGAAGCTAAGGGACATTTGAGCATTAGTAACTTCAATCTCCCCCAAGCTTGAGCTGTACTCTCTCCATCAATATGCCAAAATTTGTATATTTGATTCCGATCTTTATGAATCTCACTAGGAGGATTAAACTTTGAATAAAAGAGAGGCACTATTTCCTCCCATTCCAGAGCTTGACCATTCTTCAGCAGCTTATACCATTCCTTAGCTCTTCCTTTCAGTGATAATGAGAATAACTTCTTCTTAACTTGATCTATAGTAATACCTGCACACTTGAACAACCCACATAATTCATGTATAAAGAGTAAATGATCACCGGGATGGACAGTTCCATCCCCAACATAGTAGTTATCCATAACACGATCAATAATTCTTGTAGGTATTTTGAAAACATCATTCTCAGAAGGTGGTGGCTTATCTACTACCTTAGCAGTGGTAGTAGCATTACCAAATAAGAAACTCAGCGAATTATCCATAATGAAAATAAAGCAACTAACAGAAGTAAACAATACTCACAGTAGAAGTTTCCTTTACCAGTTCCACTCTCCAATAGCGCTTCACTCCCCGGCGACGGTGCCAGAAAATAGTCTTGATGACCCACAAGTATAGGGGTGTATCGCGGTATTTTCGATAAGTAAGAGTGTCGAACCCAACGAGGAGCAAAAGGTGCTGGCTAGTGGTATGGATCAGGAATTCTCTGCAAATACTTAGCAAACAGATTTTTTGGGGTTTTGATAAAGCAAGTAAACAAAGTACGAGTAAATAAAAGACAGTAGGAATAAATGCAGCAAGTGGCCCAATCCTTTATGCAGCAAAGGACAAGCCGGTTGTATTACTTAAGATGACCAAACGTTCTCGAGGACACATGGGAAGACTGTCAAGTTCTTTCGCTTCATATAGTTGATTAATCTTCTTTAGCTTGCTAAGTGTTGCGTGGGTGAACCTGTGCTAATGTACCGACACATCTAGGACTAATACATACTTGTGATTATACCCCTTGCAAACATCTGTAAGTACAAGAAAACAATTAAGGTAGAAACCTAACCACAACTTTAAACTCTAAGACCCTTACGTCCCTTGTGCAATGGTTTCCTAACGGGGGTTCAGGTTTCTATCACTCCGACAACCCCTATGATTATTAGCCAAATACACAATGCATTCCCCTAGGCCCATATAGGTGAAGTGTCATGTAGTCAACGTTCACATGACACCACTAGAAGAAGTGCACCACAACTTAAATATCAAACTATTGAATCTTTCTCAACACAACTCCACTACTAACAACATGACTTCTCCCATGTCCTCAAGAACAAAACGAACTACTCACAAGACATCATATGGATCATGATCCGAGATGGAATAATGATGTATAACAATCTGAACATAAACAATAATTCAACGGTTCAGTCAATAACATCAACTACGAAGAGTAATCAACACCGGGAAAGTTTCCCCTATGAACTATGCAAGATTCAACCCAATTGTTACAGCAATATGGAGATGGTGATGAGGGTGCTGATGATGATGGTGGTGATGATGATGATGGTGGTGGTGATGATGATGATGATCCCGATGAAGTCTAGCTTGATGATTGTGTTGATGGCGACGATCTCCCCTCTCCGGGAAGGAATTCCCCCGGCAGAAATCTGTCTACCGGAGAGATCTTTCTCTCTCGGTGTTTTCCGTCCTGTAGAGGTGGCGGAATCTTTCTGTGCTCGCTCCCCGAGTGTTAGGGTTTCGGGAGGATGATATACGCCAGAGGGGAGAGGCTGGAGTGGGCCAGGGTGTCCACACCACCTGTTGGCGTGGCCTAGGGCTGCCCGCGCTAGGGGGTGGTGTGGGCCCCCTGTGGCCCATCTCCACTCCGTCTTCTGGCATCCTTAGTCTTCTGGAAAAATAGGATTTTCCATATATTTTCCCGAATTTTCAGATCTTCGCGAATTTTGCCTCCAGACAACACCTTTTCCATCTAAATCTTGACTACAGCGGTCCATGCTCCAAAAGTCATCAACTATGCAAAAACAGATGAAATAACATAAGTATCATCTCTCAATACGAAATATATCAATGAATAATAGTGAATTAAGACATAGAATAGTGATGCAAAATGGACGTATCACAGGCTTGTTGAAGGAGGGCTTATAGTTCCCTTTGTTCTTGCCGAAGGTCCTCTTCTGCACCATGTTGGCGCTAGACTGACCCTCGCATCCTTTCTCAGCAGTGTCCTTAGCCCGAGCCTTCTCCTCAACATCAAGAGACGCTATCAGGTTTTCAACCGATATCTCTTGTCTCTTATGCTTGAGAGTTGTGGTGAAGTTCCTCCATGAAGAAGGCAACTTTGCAATGATGTACCCAGCCACAAACTTGTCGGGTAAGTTACACTTAAGGATTTCAAGCTCCTTGGCAAAACACTGTATCTCATGAGCTTGTTCGACTACAGAACGGTTGTTAACCATCCTGTAATCATGAAAGTTCTCCATGATGTACAGTTCGCTGCCAGCATCTGTTGCACCGAACTTAGCGTTCAGTGCCTCCCAGAGCTCTTTGCCATCTTTGAAGTGCATGTACACATCAAACAGCTTGTTGTCAAGAACACTCAGAATGCATCCCACAAAGGCAAGATTGGTTTCCTTGAACTTGTTCTGATCTTGTTCACATATAGTTCCTTCAGGTAAACCCTCACTAGCCTCGAATACTTTCAGATTTTGCAGCCACATAGTGGTCTTATACTGCCACCTCTTAAAATGAACACCGGTAAACTTTTCCGGCTTCATCGCATCGGCCAAGTGTCCCATGTTTATCTCGGAAAATTGCCTATAATAAGGTTTTTGGATTGTTGGAAAATTAGGCACAATTTCCGTGATTAATTCCAGAATATTAAACATGACAATACCAGCTACAAGCACATGTAACTCGAACATACTAGATGTACTAAACAACAAGATGAACGGAAACAGGCAGCAGCTAAACATGTACTCGCAGAACATGATGAATAACCATACAGCAGCACGTCGCATGTACCGTTCGATTGCAGTAGTCGCAGCAGTAACCTTGGGGAAGATTGATCGAAGCAGACGGCAGCGAATACGATGATAGGCAGCACCGCCCGACTTGGATGGAAGACGAGCCGTGATGCAGAACTCGAGCAGTCGCGCAGAGCGCTTCCCAAAAACCTTATTCGCCCTCTCCCATACAGGATCACAATAGTGAGTGTTTTCGGAGACCTGCTCTCCCGTTCGTCGTGCACGCCGGCAAGCGGGATGGAGTAGACTACGGTGGCGGTGCAATGCAGAGAGGAGGAAAAAACCCTAGATTTGTTTTCGGTTGTTCGTGGTGGAAGCCGCACTGGCGTTTATATAGAGCGGCTCGGGAATCCCGCATAGGGCACGTCGTGGACCAAGCCCACGTTGCGCACGCTCGGGTCGATTACAAATAGCCCATGAAGTTTTCCCAAGCAGCAAAAATAAAGCTCAGCTCGGCGAGATTCCCGCAACCCGCAGCGCGCGCGCGTGTCGTGTCGAGACGAGCGGGCGGGCGGCGGCGTCGTCGTCGGAGGAGCACGCGTGTAGTTCTCCTCTTCTAACTCACTTTACTAAGTGGTGAACCACTCCACCTTATAAGGTGGTGTAACTCTCCTCCAACTTTCCATGTGGGACTAAACTTTAGCTCCCACTCCACTCATATGTGAGCTGCCACCAAATTGGGCTAAATCACAAATGGGCTTCCACACACATGTTCTTTGAGATTTAGGGAAAAACCGAAATCACATATGGACTTAAATAGATTAGCCCATTATTTCTAACAATCCCCCACCAGATTTCAAATGCCCATTTGAAGATTTGCCAATCCTCGCTACTTGTTTATATACCAGTGTTTCAGCAGAGACTGTTAAGTTGAACATCCGCCTAGAATCTTGAACTACGTCTATTATCAACTTGAACAATGGACGAACCTTGAATTGCAAGTTTGGTGCCAATAGATTTCACTCAAAATCATAACTTGTACCTGGCTGCCAGTAGCCTACCCCGCGGGTTGGAGCATATGCGTCATACTCCCTGGTCTCTTCATGAGTTTACTAGAGACCACCCAAGTCTCATAGACCGCGACGTTTACATTCGAGCTCATATAGGTGTGTTCTTTCAAGAATGCCCTGTAGGACGACATCTTTGCTTAGTTATAACCAACAGAAACACATTAAGGCATGTTGCCAACCCGCCTTACAGATTTTGAGAGTCATGCATCTTCACATAGAGAGGGTTACAAAATTCTCTCCTCAGTCAAACCACTAGCTTGTTCTTCCCAAATCCTAATTCACGGGATCTCCGATCACATAGGTTGGGTTACCACTATGGTGTGACATCCATGGGTCTCAACCCCATCTCCCTCGATGCATTTTCTATCACAATTCGTGATAGTCCCTTTGTAAAGGGATCTACCAGGTTTTTATCTGTTGGAATATACATAACAGTTATTACTCCAGAGTTTCTCAATTTCCTAACAGATTTCAAACGTCTCTTGATGTGTCTTGATGACTTCGCGTTATCCTTAGAATTGTTCACTTTGACAATAATAGTTTGGTTATCACAATTCAAAAGGATTGCCGACACAGGTTTTTCAACCACAGGCAAGTCCATCAAGAGTTCACGCAGCCATTCTGACTCAACAGTGGCAGTGTCTAAAGCAGTAAGTTCTGCTTCCATAGTTGACCTCGTCAATATGGTCTGTCTACGAGATCTCCATGAGACTGCGCCACCTCCAAGGGTAAACACATACCCACTCGTGGCGTAGAGTTCATCAACGTCAGAGATCCAGTTCGAATCACTATATCATTCAAGCACAGCAGGGTGCCCTGAATAGTGATTCCCACAGCTCATTGTACCACATAGATAGGGCATGACCCTTTCAAGTGCATGCCAATGATAAATACCCGGGTTAGACATGAACCTACTCAACTTGCTCACAGCAAAAGAGATATCGGGTCTTGTAGCGCTTGCTAAGTACATGAGAGAACCAACAATTTTTGAATTTTTCAACTGGTCTATTGGTTCCTTCTTATTCTTTCGCAATGTCAAACCGGGATCATAAGGTGTTGGAGAAGTCTTGCCATCAATAAAGCCAAAACGGCTCAAGACCTTCTCAACATAATGAGATTGCGTTAAAGTAATCCCATTCTCGTTCTTAATAAGCTTGATGTTCAGAATCACATCAGTCTCTCCCAGATCTTTCATATCAAAACTCTTTGACAGGAAAGACTTGACTTCATTTATCACATCCATGTTTGTACCAAAGATCAGAATATCATCCACGTACAAACATAATATAACGCTATCACGCCCACCATGGCGATAGTACACACACCTATCAGCCTCATTAATGAGAAAGCCAGCAGAAAGTAGAGTTCTGTCAAACTTCTCATGCATTGCTTAGGTGCTTGTTTCAAGCCATATAAAGATTTTGACAACTTGCACACCTTTGTCTCTTCACCTTTTACTACAAACCCATCCGGCTGATCCATATAGATCTCTTCTTCCAACTCCATTAAGGAAAGTTGTCTTCACATCCATTAGATGAACGAGAAGACCATAAGAGGCAGCCAGGGACAGTAGTACTCGAATGGTGGTTAGTCTAGCGACAGGTGAATAGGTGTCAAAGTAATCTTCGCCTTCTTTCGGTGTGTAGCCCTTTCTACAAGCCGTGCCTTGTATTTCTCAATAGTACCATCAGGTCTTAACTTCTTCTTGAACACCCACTTACAACCCACAGGTTTGCAACCGTAGGGTCGTTCTGATAGTTCCCAAGGTCCATTAGAAAGAATCGAGTCCATCTCATTTTGGACAGCTTCTTTCCAATCATCTGCATCAGGAGATGCATATGCGTTTAGTGCCTCCCAGAGCTCTTTGCCATCTTTTGAAGTGCATGTACACATCAAACAGCTTGTTGTCAAGAACACTCAGAACGCATCCCACAAAGGCAAGATTGGTTTCCTTGAACTTGTTCTGATCTTGTTCAGATATAGTTCCTTTAGGTAAACCCTCACTAGCCTCGAATACTTTCAGATTTTGCAGCCACATAGTGGTCTTATACTGCCACCTCTTAAAATGAACACCGGTAAACTTTTCCGGCTTCATCGCATCGGCCAAGTGTCCCATGTTTATCTCGGAAAATTGCCTATAATAAGGTTTTTGGATTGTTGGAAAATTAGGCACAATTTCCGTGATTAATTCCAGAATATTAAACAGGTCGGGCGGGCGGGCGGGCGGGCGAGCGGCGTCGTCGGAGGAGGAGCGCGCGTGTAGTTCTCATCTTCTCACTCACTTTACTAAGTGGTGAACCACTCCACCTTATAAGGTGGTGTAACTCTGCTCCAACTTTCCATGTGGGACTAAAGTTTAGCTCCCACTCCACTCATATGTGAGCTGCCACCAAATTGGGCTAAATCACACATGGGCTTCCACACAAATGGACTTTGAGATTTAGGCAAAAAACTGAAATCACATATGGGATTAAATAGATTAGCCCATTATTTCTAACATGGCATGCAAGACTGGTTATAGCTTTGTAATCTGCAACTGGCCCTCCACTACATGTAATTATCCCCCACCCATTTGGGTACCTTTATAAATGAAAAATGAGGCAGTAGGGGCCTTCCCCACCGTGCTTAGCGTAAAAAGAAATCAATAAATCGCTGTTTCTGTCAGAAAAAGTATGTTCTGAGTTCACCCGCAAGTAAAATGTACTGGTTCTACACCCGCGAACAAATCCTTGCATTGTGTCATTTATTTATTTGTCATTAATTTGTACTACTTTCTATTATTAATGGAAATATCCTCTTTCTATTTTTACACCTATACATATATTAATGGCAATATCCTCTTTCTATTTTTACACCTATAGTACATATTGATGGCAATATATATCTTTTACGTGCTGCATGTGCGATATTAATTGCAATTATCCTCTTCCCATTCTTGGCGTGATGCATGAACCATTGACAGCATATCTTGAGTAGTAGTACTAGTCTTTATTAGTTTTGTCAAATTATAGACCAAACAAGAGGCTATAATTAAATACTACTATTGAATGATTAATACCGACAGGGTACAAAAGTGCAATGCATGTGCTCGATCGCTTAGAGAGCAGACAAGACACGTCTGCCATGAAGATCATCATCATCCTTTTTCTCGTCTTTGCACCACTGCGCATGGACGCTGCTCGCCGTCCGTGCCCCGGCGTGCCTTTCGTTAGCATGACGGTTGCCTGCAGAAGTGCGTGCGGCAGCAAGTTCATGTACGACTTCTGCATGGACGCGATGCGGCGCGGCGGAATCGACCCATCCCCGTCACACAAGGAGGAGACCACTGCGTATGCCATCCTCGCGGCGAACCTGACCTCAACGTCCTACGACAAAACGTCTCAAGCCTTGACGATCCAACTCCAGCAGAACACGTCTCTTTCCGGACAGGAGAGGGACGCCTATGACGGGTGCGATGGTGACTACATCGAAGCGTCGAACTCCATCAACCTCATCGTCGTGGGGAGTTTGCCCGCCTGCCTCTTCACAGGGCTCGCCGGCGAGTATAGGAAAGGGATGACGAGCCTAGAGAACTGCAGGGACCGGATGCTTGCTCCCTGGTTGAACCGGCCGCCGTTGTACCCCATGGTTGAGCACGACCGGAACAATGTCTTGTTGGCTTACTTGCTAGGTAAATTGCTAGGCAGTGTTTGGTTGTTTGGTTAGATGTGTATTGCAGTATGTAGACCGAGGAGCAATCAATAAAAATGGGGATTGGTTACATATTTTACATGTGTGTATCTACTACTAGTATTTTTCTTTTGCATCCATTGTGCCAAGTATCTAGCGGAAGCTCCAATTTGATGAAATTCTGCAAACTAACATCGCGGGCTGTCCGATGGTTAATGGATGGAGCAGATCAGAGGCGGAACTACTAACCATTAGTTTTGCCATCTTTTCCCCAACCACGAGCGGTTCAATTGTCTCCGAACAGGATTTCGTCGTGCTTTATAAATAAAGCAACCATCCATTCAAAGTTCAGGAGCTATAGAGAAACAACAATAAAGTTTGCTGGGGCAGACAACACGAACCAGCGTGAAAGGGAAAGAAAGGCTAAACGCATGCCTGAGCAAAGGCTAAGCTAAATATCAGGTGAGGATGGAACACGACGGCCAGGCGGCAGAGATGCCTCGTGCCTCCTCTAGGATGTGGCAAAGCATAGCATCCAGCTGCTCCCTGTCCTGCTGTCTACTAAGCCGGTACCAATGCTGCAAAAATACGAGAAATTTGAAGACCGAGTTAATGGCGCGACGGAGAAAAACTTTCTCAAAAATCATTTTGTTGCAAACTGTCCAGAGAGTCCAAGACATCGCCACAAAGACCAACCAAAAGAGGCATCGCCTCTTACCAGGCGCATTTGCACGGGTTTTTAGGAACTAACCGAGATCTTGGGCGTTCTAGCCAGGGCCCAAGACATGTCGAATAAAGTCCCACAGAAACCGATCCATGGGACATGTGAACATTATGTATGATTCCATCTCTCGGATGACACATAATGAACATAACCCATCTCCTAGCCCGTGTCGCTTCATCACCTCCACCCTTGAAGGAAGACGCTCACATAGCAATTGTCACACGAAGATCTTCACCTTCAGGGGTAGTGGTTCCCTCCATAAGTGAGCGGTCCATGTCAAAACGGGCCCTCTTATTAGGGCCATGTAGGCCGAACTAACTGAGAAGACCCCCTAAGGGGTCAAATGCCAAGAAGTGGTGTCAGCTGACACTGATAATTTGTGAGGTAATCAATCCCTGAGCTCCTCCCAAGCCCGCAACTCCCTAAGGTTGAAAGTCCTACGGAACTAAACATCCCATAGGCCTATATTGGCCGTTGTTGCCACAGTGAGTGTCGGCTCAGAGGAAATAGTGAAGAGGCCAGGATAGGCCTCTCACAGGGGACAACCCTCAAGCCATGGATCCTTCCAAAATAGGTACCCTCCCCATTACCAATGGAGAAGTTGATCCCTCGATGGATCTCATGCTTGGTCTCCTGGATAGAGATCTGGAACTGGGAGTCATCCCGGCGCTCACAGTCCAGGAGTGTGCATCCCCTCAGATATTTTTCTTGGATTAGCTATAACCACAAGCCTCCTTCTCCTCTTATAATCCTCCACACCCATTTTAACATTAGTGCCTGGTTAAACAGGCGCGACGGTAAAATGCCTATGCCCCTGCTCCTTGGGGGGCGCAAATATCCGCCCATTTCACCATGTGGTATTTCTGGTGACCGTATTGGTCTAGCCAAAAGAAGTGCAACAACTCCTTATGAAAGGCGCCATGAACTAGCTGGGAGGAGGTACAGTCCCATCATGTACATGGAAGGCCTAGAAAGATAAGAGTCAATGAGGATTGTCTTGTTTCCTTTTGAGGTGAATCTACCGCACTACGTTTCCTCTTTGTCTCTAACTCTCCCCACTAGTGGCTCCAGGTCCCTTATGGGGACCCTGTGAAATGGATCATTTGGGCACCTAGAGGGGTGAATAGGTGCTACTCCAAATTTTAATACTCTTTCAATTTAGGCTTGACACAAAGGTAAATTATTTAGATATGCAACTACGGTGAATTTTCCTATATGCCAACCTAGCTACTAAACGAGTAAAGGCGGTGAGAGGAACGAAGTAACCGAGAGTGGAGCATGCGGAGACATATGATTGCTTTTACCGCAGTTCATTCCTTTTTTAGGGGAAGTACATCTCTCTTTGAGGGGTACGCGATACTAAGACCACCACGCCATAATAGGCCTCACTTTGTTCTCTAATGGATCTCACCATAATTTTCCTGATCCACTAATGCCCACAAGTATAGGGGATCGCTGAAATTTTCGATGGGATGTATTACCTAAATTTATAGTTCGACTCAAGGGGAACACACGAATATCAATAGGACTTTAGCAGTTGAGACGTCACTCTCAACCAACTTGTATATCAATAAACTTAGAAAGTAAGTAGTGATTTATAGCAGTAAAACAAGCAATAAACAGTAGCAGTAGATTTCCAGCTTTCACCAGAAGTAGTAGTATGTAACTTTAAGTGGCTAAAAGTGTAGGCATAAGGTGATAGCGGGGTGTTGCACGAATGATATTGATCAGATAATGTAATCCTAATAACATGGCATTCATCTCTAATTCCGTTGTGTGTAGATGTGTGATCCTAATATAGTTATGCGTACCAACCAAGAGAATTTGCATAACATCTATTGTATTGCCTGCCCATTTCACCGGGGCCAAATTGGAACTACATGCAATTAAGCTCTATCCTTTTGAATAGACCAGAAAAAAGCATTAACACTTCATGAACACACAATATCCTCAAACTATCATATATCCCCATTGTTTTCCCTAACTGTCACTTTAGGGTTTCAGGTTCAACACAATAATAGGCAATACACTTTGCAGATAGATACCAGACTCAAATATATGATACACAATAAAAGTTCAGTACTAAAATCATGTCACTCAGGCCCTAGCAACAAGCATTAAACAAAGCAAAGGTGTACCAACACTCATACAAGAATATCCTCAAGATAAGCACATCAAATCTCGATACATATGGATGATTACATGATCAATCTCATCCAATCCCCATCCACCTCATATTCCTAATGAGGACTATGCTTAGTGGGTTCGTTGCATAGAAAACAAAATATCCTATGGTTGCAACTAGCAAGATCGAATCCAGGCGATACTTTGTAACGGTTTCAGAAGGACTCACCCTTGAAGACCATAAGCGGGATAACATTCCTGCAAACAAACGTGGTTGGTGTAGAGTGTGCATGATCCTTCTCAACGACGTGCAGACGATCAGTGCCACAAGGAGCAGCACCTCCATAATCAGTCACACATACGGTGTGTCGATGACTTTCGTCCCTCGCTCTAGCCAGGCAGCAGAAGTAGAGGATCCTCAGGAACTCCAGCAGCACTATGGCATAGTGGTGGTGGTGGTGGTGGAGAAGATCTTGAGCAGGTCTTCACCTAAGCACCTCGCTCGTGGTAATGGACAAGCTAGCTAGGGGGAAAGATGTCATCCAAAGGGCATATGAGAGGAGAGGGAGTGTGTGTGTGTGTGTGAGGGAGGAGGTCTCCACCTCCTTCTATAGGGGGAGGGGCAGCCACCTCCCATGGCTAGCGGCCAAAGAGGGTGCCCCTATCCTCCCTCATTCATGTGGGTGGACACTACACTCACAAAATATTAACCTCCACTTTTCTCCCATTGATTCTCCACTAAAAACCCAAAGGTCTTTCCATTAAAGCACTTTAATTCTCTCAGTGATGAGGGGTAACCTCGACAATGCCCATTGTTATGGACTTAGGGTTTTGTGGAAAATAGAGTGTTGGGGATTTTGTTGGCTGATCAAACAAACAAGCAGTCAATGTAGTCTGATTATCGAGAAAGCTCGGTTACAAAGCCGCCGGTTCGCTAGTTGTGATCTAGCTCACGGTGGATTGTAGAAACGCTAAGGTTCCCTCTTCGTCGGGTCCTCCTAGCCTTTATATGATAGGCTAGGTCCTGGAGCTGTATTCGGAGAGGTCACATGTTTACAAGTACAATGTGAACCCTATGTCGATTCATGACTATTTGTTGATCGATAAGGCAAGCCTTTATTCGACGGTGCTTCTTGGATTCCTTTGGGCCTTTATGGGTCGTAAGCTTTGTGCACCTAGGGTAACTAACTATAGGGACCCAATAGGTCATACCCTTGTTAGTAGCCTCCGAAACTCTATCTGAATCGTATATTCAGGTTGAGTCTCAAAACATTGTTTAACTATAAGCTGAAGTTTTGTTGTAATCAGATATTCTTTATTATTTATTTTATCGTCGTAGGGATTTGGTATGACGAGCCTGATGCATCCGATGGATCCGGAATTAGTTAATTGCTCTTTGGAAAAAACAACATGAACCTACATAAAATTCAAATCTCAGGCTTAAACTCGGTATTTGCTGGCGTAATTTAGTTCGGGTCGTGGAGGTCTTATCGAATACTGAATTCCAGTGCTTTTATTTCGGGTACCCAACGTGTCCGTCGGTACTTTTTATTGTATCGTGGATACAGATTAAATACCGGCAGAGCGCATTCATGTGCGGTTACTAGGCCGCACAGGACAGATCCTGGGGTCTTATCTTCATGTCGTGGGCACGACATTCATACATGTTATCGCGATAGACACGGTTTGAGAAAATTTATCGGCCGCCATGTTTGGCTGTTGGAATAACTAAAGTTATCGACTTCCTTAGTATTTTTTATCGGGTGCTCCCGATGGGAGTAACCATATGAGGATACAAGTATGCAATAGTCATAGGTTTGCTTCTCTTGAAAGTTTTGTATTTTCTATCGGGTGCACGACAGTGCTCCCAATGGGAGTAGCCCCCGAGGCTACAGACGAATACTTGGATTCGAGTGTAGGCTCAAAATGTATGCTTTATTCTTGCTGAAATGTCGACTCCGTAAGAGGATTTGTTTTAGCGGGGGCATGACAAGCGCTCCCGATGGGAGTAGCCCCCAAGGGTCTTGCATCAGAGCATAGGCTCAAAGTAGATCCTCCACCCAAGGAAAATGTTATGCTGAATTCTATCGGGTGCACGAGATCACTCCTGATGGGAGCAACCCCCGAGTCTATGTTAGGATGCTTGCATCGGAGCATAGGCTCAAAGTATTCTATTCATATGAAGATACTTTTTGTGTCTTGATATTTTTTGACTAGTCAAGCCATCATGGATGACGAAGATGGCATGCCGCAGTTTTACGGGAATAACAAGACCTGATGTGACATGACATTGGTGGGCCCCTTTGCTGTAGTGCATGCTGACGCGTGGGCGGCGCATCAGCGTGGCCCCGTGTTTACACGAAGATCGAGGCGTCATGCGGTCACCGCCATATTTACTGTGGAGTTTTTACTATGCATGATTTTTTCCATTTGTTGTTGGAGCCACGTGTCATCACCTCTTTTGCCGTCTCACTCTCTTACTTGGTGTTTTCACAAGAGCGTGTTACTTAACCATCCGAGTCGCTGTGTCCTAGGATGAGGGAGACGGGGTGCTGTGAGAAGCATGGCCGGTCGTCTTGACTCGGGGAGCTAGTCGAGCGAGGTGAATCCGATGGGGCTCTCGATTTGGCTCTTTTTGTGGACAACACAAGGCTCAGGTTTTCCCAATGCCCTTGTGCTGCACTACTTGGCCGCATCGAGTCGCTATCCCAAGGGATGATGACCGGTGTAGCGTATATGCTATTGCGTTTACGAGTGCGATTGGCACAAGATAAGGAGAGTTGACACGATTTGCGGAACCAGTAGCTTTATTTATCGGGGTACACAATTTGTTGTACAAGGCAGGGCGCAAAGTGTAAGACTTGCGAGATGTGCTAATACTCTGGGGGTGATCGCCATGGGCATTGGTAGAGGTAATGGGCGTTGTCTCTGATTGGTCGCGTGGTGGCGAATGGCTTCCTCTGGGTCACGTTCGTCGTCGACCAGGTTGATCCTGCGGTTGTCCCTGGGCGAATTGCGCTCAGGTGCTGGCGAGGTCGGTGCAGTCTATACACATCCTCCAGGCGTTGTTCTTATTAAGCACTAGGATTGGCTTTGTTGGCCAGTTGGAGTACTTGTTGGGGCGAATGAGCCCCGCTACAAATAGCCGATGCGCCTCTCCAGTGGTTGTCCGGTGCGCTCTTAATTGAGAGGTCGCAGTGAGCGATTTGCGGGCCGTACTTTGAGGTCGGTATTTGTTTTGTGCTTAGCGAGTTCCCCCATAATGCCGGTGTGTTGGATATTATCCAAATGGGAACGTCACGGTTCTCACACCAAGACTCGCATAGCACGCCTTCCTATGTGCAGATGGGGTTTGTCTCCTGGGTTTCCTCCTAGTTTGTGTTGCCAGGGAGAGCTCGACTTGGGGGGCTTGTGTGAGAGCCTCGGAGGTGCTCGGGTGGAAGCACGTCGTTGTTGGCTTCTTCAGTACTGTGGGGTCATCCTGGTTAGCACCACTCGCCCATTTGGCGAGCGCATTGGCGTGCTGCGCTTCCTCAACGATGAAAGCTTCAACGACCTTGGCGATGTTGTCATCGCATTCGACAGCCATATCTGGGTCGACGATCACAGTGATTATGCCGAGGGTGGCCGGGAGCTTCATCATATTGTAGGCGTAATGGGGGACGCCATAAATTTGGCAAACGCCTGTTGTCCGAGCACGCAATGGTATGGGTTCCTGAAGTTCACCAGCTCAAAGACAATCCGCTCCATGTGGAAGTTTGCTAGTGTGCCGAAGGTGACTGGCAGTGTCACCTTGCCAATCGAATAAGCCTTCCGGCCCGGGACAATGTCACTATAGGAGTTCTAGTCGCCTAAACTTGTCCAGGTACAGAATGTTGATATAGCTTCCTCCATCCATCAGTGTCTTTGGCAGCCAATAGGCAGCCACTTTGGGCTTGACAACCAGGGTGACTCGCCCTGGGTACTCGATCCTGGACGCGTGATCCTCGCGGCTCTAGGTGATGCTTTGTATCAGCCAGCGTGGGATGTCGACTTGCTACACCGCATTGACGGCGATAGCGTAGGCGAGTACTTTCTTCTCTCGCCATGTTCCCACACCAGTGAATGTGTGGAGCGAGCCGACAGAGTGCCCGAACGCGCCGCTGTTGCCTTTGTCATGTGGCTGATCGGGGTCTGGGTTCTCACTGGCATGCCATGCTTTTTCGATCTCTTTGAGAGAGTGGCAGTCAGCGGTGGTGTGGTGATGGGCTTGCCCTCCCTGCTATGGTAGACACGGGGTTGATTCAGTAGGGTGGCTAGGTCAAATTTCGATCGTGCCACAGTGTTTCTGCGTGGGTTGGTCCACTCGCGGCAGAAGTTCTTAGGTTTGCGTGGGCCGTAGCCGGCATTAGAGATGAAGTCTTCCCTGCCATCGTTACGGCATTTTGTTGTCTAGCGAGTCTTGTTGTAGAGGAGCTCGCGGTTCTGGCCGCCGTTTCGGCTGCTTGTGCGGCGCCTTCCGCCAAACTCGTCGTCCGATTCTTGGATCGAGTCCTCCTCTGAGTAACGCTTGGAGATTTTGAGGAGGTTGGGGATGTTGTCGAGCGTTTAGTAGACTCGCTTGATCTTGGCGACCAAGGGTTCATAATGGCACGCGTTCTTAAAGTAGTGGATATCCATGTTTGGGTGGATGCTCACAACGTTGATCCACAAGTCCTGCCAGTGTTGGACCTAGTGGCGGGTCGAATTGCTTGGGCCCTGGACGCATAGCTCCAGGTCCTCAATCGTAGTGGCGCATGAGTAGGATCCCTCAAAGTGTTTCATGAAGGCTTCACCATCTCTTCCCATGAGTCGATGCTATTTTCGAGAAGGGTGTTGATCCATTGGCGAGTCGCACCCTCCATCATCAGGGGGAGGTAGTGAGTGGCCAACAGATCATTGTGCCCGGCGATCCCCATCGACATGAGGAAGGTGTCAATCCACACTTTGGGGTCGAACATGGGGTCGTATTTCTCGATATTCTTTGGCCCCCTAAAATTTGTAGGGTAGTTTTCGCCTCGGACCGAAGCAGGGCGGCCTGACTCGGCTGAGGTCGCCGTGGTTGGAGAGCGTGTGACGAATGGTTGACGGGCTCGCCATTCTTGGGTGTTTATGATGTGGCCTGTGCGTCGACTGGCTGGCCGTTGGCGGCGACCGTGTTGTATTCCGAGTGTGGATCATTGGTGGAGATCGTGGGGTTGGCGACCACTGGTTGTTGCTGTCGTGGCTCTAGGGGTGGGCGGTTATTGATGTTGGCGACCGTCTATTTGCCTAGGCAATTGGAGGATTTTTCCCTGCTGTTGGTGGATCTGGAGTAGACTCGCCCTTGCAAGTTGCGGCCTGCGTTCTTCTGTTCGACAGCTTTGGTGAGCAGGGCCTAGGCATATTTGATCGGGATCGCACCATCACCCGTAGGGTTTAGGTTAGCGACCGCAGCTTGGCTCGCGATGACATTGTCCATCAGAGTTGAGTAGAGGGGGAGGCCATTGGTGTCAAACTCCTATTGTGCAATAATTACCCACGGCTGCTCCAGGGGAGGCGTGCAGTAGGGTGGTGGAGGTGCTCCGTGCGCAGTCGACCCTGGTGGTGGGCGGCTGCCTCCGGGCGGCGCGTTGTGGCAGATCTCGCGGTCACCCGCGCGCGCCGGGTTGCTCTCGTCATTGAAGTTTAGGGCTCGGCCCTGGGTGGATAGGTTGAGTCGCCGCGTCACCTAGTGTTGATGGTAAGCCGAGAGTTGTTGCGCGGTTTGTTGCTCGAGGCAAAAAAAATTCGATCGGCCTTTTCTTTCTCACTAGCCTCATTCAGGGCCACGCGGTGCCGCTCGATCTCGTCGGCGATCGTCACCATAGCCTTGATGATCCTTTAGTTTTCAACTTGTAGTATCACTTTATGCTTTGATTAATGATGTTTTGTCGCTCTGCATGATTATGACCATTATTCCTCTCTTAGTTTATCGCTCCCAGTCTTTTGCTAGCCTCCACAACCAAGTATGAGTTCCACTCATGCATCCAACTCCTAAAACCAAGTTTGTCCAAAGAGTCCACCATACCTACCTACTAGCTTATGCTATTCCAAGTATATTCATGTTTTTATCTACCTTCTGAATTAGACTTGTTATGAGAAAACTGGTGATTAAAGCTCTCACGAACTTGATGGCACACTTTACTTTTCTTGCACTTAATAAACTTGAACCATTGTGTCCATATTTGTTGCGTATATGCTTGCGCTTTATAAGTTGAAATTAGCAGAACCATGTATCATGGGGAACGCTTTCAACATTGCACTTGTACTTTGTACCTAGTTGATATCATGCTCTTTTGTCTATGGATGTCCTCGGTGTGAAATGAAAGGGGAGCTTGTAAGTCCATGGAGTTATGTATGTGTGTTAGAGAAACGCCTGGGCCGCTGGTCTAATCCATGCTGTCATTGTGGAAACCTGCAGCGTAACCATAATGAGTTGTCTATGAAGCATTCTTCTTATAAAAAAAGAGTCAAATATTGAGAACAAAAAAAGAGAGAAAGAAAAAAAGGAGATATGAGAAAATAGGAAAGAGATAAAAAAAGCACCATATTCCCATGGTAAATAAGAAGATTGCTGAGATGCTCGTTGTCTGCTTGCCTTGTCATTTTGATATGGGGATTCTTCCGTATCATCGGGCAAGGGGTACCCCGTTGGCGGTTCTCTATGATACACATGTACTTACGATGACAAGAACTTACCGGTGACTAAACTTGAGTAGCATGAGGAGTGGCCCTCGTATTCAAGGGACGTGAGATTTCCAACTTATACTTTGTCAAGCATATACTTCATAGTTTGTTCACTTTAACCTTAATCACCTAAAGATGCTTATGATAGGGGCAATGAGAGCTGAAAGCTAACAAGTACCATAATTTTTGGAAGCTCTTTATGAGACTTGAATCCCTGCTTCCTTCTATGAAGGCCTTCTTTTACTTTTTATGGTGAGTCTCCACCTTCTATCTTTATGCACCTATTGAGAGAGAATAGTGGCCATTCTTAGTTTAATGTGCATTGTCCCAAGACTTGTTGATTGATGCATGACTTTGATATTGCTTGTTTTCTTAAACTATTCGTATCTAGTCACCCTTATGAACTTTGAAGGTGTCCTATGCAATTATGTTTTGCTACACTATGAGGGACAAGCTGAATACCATTTGCATTATGTTTTCTTTATGTGAAACAAACAAACGTCTTGCAAAGCTTTGTTAATCTTTTCTTTGTGCCTTTTCATGTTAAAACATATTTGCTATGTCTTATTGTTCGAACTATATCTTTCATGCTATGTTAAAGTACTATGATCCCAGCTATCAATGCTTGCAAATGGTTTGATCTTGTTTGTGATGGTGCATGTCACCTCAAAAATTATTCCTTTTTATCACTTACCTACTCGAGGACGAGCAGGAGTAAAGCTTGGGGATGTTGATACGTTGCTAACGTATCCATAATTTTTGATGTTCCATGCTTGGTTTTATCTACTTTCTTATGTTTTGTCCACACTTTGGAGTACTTTTCATATGATTTCTTGGACTAACCTATTAACAAGAGCCACAGTGCCAGCTGCCTGTTTTTTGCTGTTTTTCGTTCCAGGAAGTCAGAAAATGAATATTCTCGAAATTGGACCAGACAAAAGCTAAAGTCGTTATTTTCCCGGAAGATTCACGGAGCTAGAAGACGAGCCGGAGAGGGGCCACAAGGTGGCCACACCACCCCTAAGCGCGGGTCCCCCTAGCCGCGCTAGGGCATGGTGTGGGCACCCTGGCCTCCCACCGACCTTGCCTCTTCGCCTATAAGATGCCTCCCGATGCAAAAACCCTAAATCATCAAGCCTCCAGCCACGAAAAGTTCCATAGTGCCGCCGCCACCGAAGGGAAGATTCGGGGGACAGAAAGTCTCTGTTCTGGCACCCTGCCGGGACGGGGAAGTGCCCCCGAAGCCATCTCCATCGATCTCCACCACAATCTCCATCACCATTGCTGAGTCCCATGATGAGGAGGGAGTAGTTCTTGCTCGAGGCTAAGGGTTCTACTGGTAGCTATGTGTTCATCTCTCTCTCTATGCGTGATCATATTGTGATCATGAGCTTTGTAATCAAGTAGATCTACCTTGCTACTCAAGTGCTTTAATAGATCTCTACTCTCCCCATATGTGTGAAGTTGACAGTGTGCACACTGTAGCATCCCAATTGTCTAACAATTGTAATGCTACTTGTCCTAGTAAGATATTGGCCACTTCATATATATTATTGTTGCATCATAATTATATCATGCTCATGTCATCATGCCACCTTGCATTTGAGCATCATATAAAACCCTCTTTCTTTTGGTTTTCCTCTCATATGCATTATTAATTGTATTTGCCTCTTGATATTGTATTTGGTTATTGATATATTGTTCAAATGCCCAAGTTGAGTTGGGGCATATCTTTTATTTCCATTCCACCACCTTTCTCTTCCACCACCTTATAATTCCACCATCCCATTAACAATGAGCTTGTATTTCTTTTCCTTTGATATTTTAATTCTAGCTCATGTAGTTGGGGTGGATTAAATCCTCTAAATTCTTGTGCTTGGTTTTATCTCCAATTCCTGGATATGCATAAGAATAATGCCAGAATATTAATATTGTTTTCACAAAATAAATCATGGTATTATTATTTTTGCATGGGCCATGCACAATTCTTCACCACATTTTACTTCTTTGGTTTTCATTTGATTTAATGGATCCTATCTTCGGAAAACCATCTACTACCATTCCACCATCTCCTTAGTCTCACCCACATCTCTTTCTTTTATTTTATTTTCTACATGTATGTTCATATGTGACCCTTTCCACCTATTTCTTTTCTTCCTCTTTCCTTCTTGTTTCTCCTCCACTTTGTCTCAAGCAAGATCAAGCTTCATTTTTCCTCTTGGTTTGGCCTCATAAACCAAATTAAAATCTAATACCTAATAAAACCTAACCTAGTTCTTCCATCTTTCTCCCTCTCTCTAACTTACTCCTAAACCCTAGGCCTCTCTCTCTCTCTCTCTCTCTCTCTCTCTCTCTCTCTCTCTAGCAAGGCCACCTGGCCACCCTCTCCCTGGCCCACACCCAGCCACCCTAACCCTAGCAAACCCTAGCTGAGCCACCCATCTGCCCTAACCCGAGCCCATGTCTACCCTAGCCGATCTACCCCTCTCCTATCTTTCTTTCTCTACCGGCCGAGCCAGCCCCCCTGCCCTCTCTCGTCCTCGGCCCCACTTGCAGCCTCCCCCTGCCGTGCCTACCTGCCCACCCCGACCTGCACATGCTCGAGGGGAAAGGAAAGAAAGGTGGCACCGAGACCACCTTTATCTCTGTCGTGCCCCGCCTGCCTTCCTCCTCTCTCCCTCTCGTTTTCCCTTGCCCACACGCCTCTCTGGCCTCTCCCAGATCTGCCCGAGCCGCCCCCTTCTTCTCCTGCTTCCTCTCCGACCACCACACCCGACGCCGGTCGCCGCCAGCACCACCTCGCCCTCGACGTTCCAGCCGGCGTGCTTATCGTGGAAGTGGCTAGGAAGATCGAGGACGTCCCTCTGCTTCGCCCCGTGGCTATTAGCGCGAAGGAGATAGCCCCAGCACCGCCAGAACCTCGCCGCTAGAGCGCCAGCGATCTCGCCGCTCCGCCGCTCCTCGCTCCGATCCGCGCCCGCCGTCGAGCCCGCGGTGAGCCTCTCCTTCTCCCTGACATGCTCCACCTCGCCTTACCGCCCTAGCCCCGCCGTTCGTTTCGTCGAACGCCCACCGTGCGCGCCATTCGCCGTTGTATGCAAGTTTCCCCGCGCCGCGCAGCACCCTATCTAGGCCGCGCCTACCTTCCTGTCAGCTACCCGAGCCAGCCGCACTGGCTAGCCCCTCCGCGCGCACGCCCGCGACTCGGGATCGAATCCCCGCTCCGCGCCGCGCGCACGCTTGCCGTCAGACAGAGAATAAGAAAAATAGTAACCAGGGCCGTGGTAGATTTACAATAAGTCCCCCCCTTTTTGACTTCTGCAACCCGCGCTCCTGGAGACCCCACCTGTCCGTCGCCCTAGCCATCTTGCAGAAAGCCCCTCCGTTTTTCTCAAGCGTAACCCGCGGTCCAGCTGACGCCCCACCAGTCAGCCTCTGGGGGTATCCCCATTGGCACGTGGGCCTCCAGCCGCTGGCCCCGCCTGTCAGCCTCAGTGGGCTAGCCCGAGCACGGTAACAAAAGGTTTTCCCGCGCGCGTGGCCCAATCAGCGCCAGGCCCACTCGTCAGTGACTGGGGCTGATTTCGCCTGGGTGACAAAAGTATTTCCCTATGTCTGTTTTTAATTAAATCTTTTCAAAATTGATTTAAATTCAAATTCAAACCAGATTTAAATAATTTTTAATATACAAATCCAAATAATACAAATAATATATGTTTTGGAATCAGAAAAATGTGAGGAATTCAAATATGCCATTCAAAATATCATTTGAACACTTTAAATTTCGAGATGATTAAAATTACAATAAAATGCCCTTTTCCTTAATTAATTGATAACTTTTGTTTTATAACTCCAAATTTGACAAATAATATGTCTAAATCGATCAGCACGACGAGCCCGTTCTATCTATGCAGTCCTTGTTCTGAATTGAAGCATGCATCATGTTGTTATTAAAAATCTGAACTGTTTATGACAATAAAACTTGGTTAAATAAATAATAAAAAGCTTTATTTCTTGTATCCACCCCTCACCTTGCCATGCTACTTTAATGCCATGCAAATTGTGCACCATTCATCATGGCATGCTTGTTTGCTTGTCACATTTTAATTCCTATGCTTGTGCACTTTATTTATGTTGGCCCTTGTTTGTTTGGTTCTTCTTCGAATAGACGCCCAGAAGGAGAATTACCAGGAATCACAGGAGTACTACCTAGATCCATCTCTCGCTTCAACTGAGCTGCCAGGCAAGCACTACCACATGCTTGCATACATATAGTACCTATTGCCTCTATGTTATTCTTGCATCATTGAGTCGCGATTGCATTAAATTGAATCCCAAGTACTGCATTGCCTTTACTTTTAAACCCCACTGAAGCTTGTTCCTCCATCCAATGAGCCATTACTACAGGAGTTGTTTGAGCCATGCTAGTCGTAGAAAAGCATGTGTAGGGTATGTGAGTGTCTGAGGAATAACGAGGTACCTAAACAACATAACCGGAAGGTTAGCGAGTATCTGTAGAATTGTTAGGTATTATCTTTTGCTGCAATTGCGTCACCCCAGGTTGTGTCCCCTTTAGCGGCATAAAGACTTGCTGAGTACCCCTAGGGTCTCACACGATAAATTTTTTGATTCAGATGAACAGGTGTACTCGCAAGATGGATACTGGGTGGAAGAGACAGATGATGTTGGCAACGATCATTCGGTGTAGAGATTCCAGGAATGGGGATCCGTGTGATCTGTGGGCGGGATGTGTTTATTTATGGGGCATCTTATGCCGATTTGCTTCTTATCCGTACTCGGATCTTGTGTTCCGCTTCCGCATGATACTCTGATGTGTGCTGTATGAGGAGCTATCCTAAATTATTATATCTATCTAGGACATTTGGATCTTGCCGTATGGCGTTGCAATATTTCTATTTATTTTAGATGGAATGGCTCTGAGGACTGTTGTATGTGGCTTGCATACATACTCATTTGTGTATGTAGTTGATCCCTTCGCCTGCCGATTACGCCGCTCGTTCTTGTCCCGTTGTCTGGAAGTGGTTAGGACGGCCGAAAGGTCTACCGTGAGTGGCCCTGGGCCCTACCGTACTATTTTAACCACTTTCGTTCATCCAGGCATTAACTAAGAGCGTAATTCACCGAGGTAGTTACAATTGGTATCAAAGCCATCCCGCCCTTCAGGGTCTCAGCCAAAATGGTCGTTGTCAGTCTACCAAATATTTTGGTAGTTATGTATACTAGGGAAAAACAGAGCGTGAGAGTAGGACTGCTTCCATTTTTCTCCTTACCCACCCACCCACCCTTTTCTGGTAAGGAAGTGTAACGTTTTCAATCCTCTTCTAAAATTCAAACTAGGATTCACGTGTTCTGGGTTCCGTACTACCATAGGTTGTGTTTGTGTTTGTGTGTGTGTGTGAATTCCTTGTCTATCTGTTGCATCCAAATGTTATAACTATATGCCTTTTGGTTATCAACTGTTGGTACATTCCCTACCGACAGTCCTTTGTAAACCGACGCGATCTATTCTGATTCATTGTACACCGATGCGATCTATCTTACTCTTTGTTATCCGACGTTAACTTGTTTGGGGTGTTCGTTTCCGTAGTTACCAATCTTTAGGTTCATCTTAAGAAGAAGGTGTTGGGAATGTGTTTTACTGATTCATGTGCGGAGTAATGATTTGAGTGCTGGATGGAGTCGCGACCATACCACTACTCTTGTCATTTGTTTTTATATATTGAACTAGTAGAGTTACTAATCTTGATTCGTTAAGTGGTTTTGCGCATATAGTGGTATTTTAATGCCGAAATTTGCGGAAACTTTTTCTTTGTTAGTTGTGTACCACACTCCTTGTTCAGTCGTGTGTGTTATGTTTAGTATCTTCTAGTTGCCTTGAACTTTGTTGATATTTTAATATCATCTCAGTGAATTGCATTCTTTAATCTTGATTAATTCCATTTTGGTACTATTTTGGATTATTATCATTGTCCATTATAGTACTGACTTGTGTTTTATATCAATCATAGGATGGCACCACCATGCCGTTCTGAGGAGGATATACCACCTGAACTTGGGGCCGCTTTGGCAAGTATTGCAAATGCTTTGGGCACTATGCAGCAAAACCAGTAGCGCTTCGAGGAAAGCGTGAGGAGGAATGAGTTTGCTCCACTACCTCCACCTCCCAAGCGAGGAGACATCAAGAGTTTTCTCAAGTTCAACCCACGCCAATTTGAGGTGTCTGATCAGCCACTTGATGCGGATGATTGGCTTCGTGAAGTGTCAAGGTTGCTGATGACTGCGGATGTTCCCGAGCAAGAATGGGTCAAGTGTGCTACTCACCTTCTGAAGGGAGATGCAGCTCTCTGGTGGGAAAATTACCTCAAGGCAGATCTTTCTGGTTTTCAGCCTACTTGGGAGCGGTTCACTGCTGCTTTTCAAAGAGCAATATCTGTCAGAAATTGTCATGGAAAGGATGAAGGAAGTGTTTCTCAACCTCAAGCAGGGCACTGACAATGTCAACAGCGACATCAGAAACTTCATGAATCTATCTCGTTATGGTGGCGATGAGATCTCTGATGACAAGAAGAAGCAAAAGAGGTTTCGGCAAGGCCTCAATGCTTCCATCAAATATGCAATCACTCATGCAAGGCCGGCATCTTTTCTGGAACATCAACACACAGCTCTGCAGGAAGAAGCAAGTAGGCAAGTGTTTGAGGAGTCAAAGAAACACAGCCGTGATACAGCAAGCTCTTCTGCTATGACAGCTCCTTCTAAGCGTCGTGTCTGGGTTCCTAACACCCCACCGTCGCTCCCTACTCCACCAAGACCTTCAAGCTACGCACCAAGGCCACCAAACTCCTTCACTGCGGCTCCCAGGGGCTACAACCACAACTACCCTGGAGCGCCTGGCGGAGTCCCTGGCTACGTTGCTCCACGTCCACCTGGTGCTTGATATACTTGTGGAAACACTAGGCATCAGCACTGGAATTGTCCAATGAACAACAAAGCTCTTCCACCACCACCTCCAAGACCTGCGACAAGTGCTCCTATGATTCGTGCACCTCCACCTCGGGCTCTCAACATCAACACCAAGCCGGGGTCTACGGTTGCTCGTGCCAACTGTGTCAACGCCGCTCAAGCTGAGCATGCACCTGGAGTTGTCATGGGTATGCTTTCTGTTAAATCAGTTCCTGCACGAGTTTTGTTTGATTCTGGTGCTTCACATTCTTTTGTTTCTCACAAGTTTGCTCATGAGCAAGATCTGGCTATGGTTCCTTTATTACACCGTCTGGTGGTACAATCTCCTAGGTCAAACATGAGGGCTGCTCATATCAGCCATGGCAATCAAATTGAGATTGGTGGCTCTTTGTTTCCGGCTTCCTTAATTATTCTAGGCAGTTCTAATATTGATGTTATATTGGGCATGGATTGGTTGACAGCAAATGCAGCTGTGATTGATTGTGCTGAACGTTCGGTTTCTCTGAAAATTCCTAAAGGCCATATAGTCTATTCCCCAAGTCTGACTCCTGCAATTCAGCTTTATTCCTTGGCGGCTCTGAATGATGATGCTATGGAAGGTATTCAGAGTGTTCCTGTAGTTTGTGAGTTTCTAGATGTCTTTCCTGAAGAGTTGCCAGGCATGCCTCCGGATCGTGAGTTTGTCATTGAACTTGAACCTGGCACCGCTCCTATTTCCAAGCGGCCTTATAAAATGGGTCCTGCTGAGTTGGCTAAACTTAAACGTCAGTTGGATGAACAAGAGAAGTTGGGTTTCATTCAGCACAGTACTTCTTCTTGGGGTAGTCCAACCATCTTTGTGAAGAAGCGAGACAAGACTGATAGACTTTGTGTTGACTATCGGGCACTCAATGCTAAAACCATCAAGAATAAATATCCCCTTCCACGGATTAATGATCTCTTCGCTCAGCTAGCTGGAGCTGTGGTATTCTCTAAGCTTGATTTGAGAAGTGGTTATCATCAAATCAAGATTCGCAAGGAAGATGTTCCCAAAACAGCTTTCACCACCCGCTATGGCCTGTATGAGTACACGGTCATGTCTTTCGGTCTCACCAACGCACCTGCCACCTTCTCGAGGCTTATGAACTCGGTTTTCATGGAATATCTTGATAAGTTTGTTGTGGTCTATCTGGATGACATTCTAGTCTATTCTAAGTTGAAGGAAGAACATGAAGAACACCTTCGATGTGTCCTAAACAAGCTTCGTGAGAACCGCCTGTATGCAAAGTTCTCCAAGTGTGAGTTTTGGCTGCCTCAAGTCACCTACCTTGGTCACGTCATCTCTGCCAAGGGCATTGCCGTCAACCCAGAAACTATTAAGACAATTATGGACTGGCTTCCACCCATTAATGTCAAAGAAGTCCGAAGTTTCCTTGGTTTGGCCAGTTACTATCGTCGATTCGTTCAAAACTTCTCAAAGATTGCGAAGCCTCTTACCGATCTCCTCAAGAAAGGCAAGAAATATCTTTGGACTCCTGCATGTCAAGCAAGCTTTGAAACACTCAAAGGGACGCGCACTTCCACACCAGTCTTAGTTCCTCCAGATACATCAAAGCCTTTCCAGATTTTCTGTGATGCTTCGTTGCAAGGATTGGGTACGGTCCTTATGCAAGAAAAGCAAGTTGTTGCTTATGCATCTCATCAGTTGAAGACGCATGAGATCAACTATCCTACACATGACCTCGAACTCGTAGAAGTTGTCTTTGCTTTGAAAGTATGGAGGCATTACTTGCTTGGCAACCGTTGTGAGATCTTTTCTGATCACAAGAGTCTGAAGTATATCTTCACACGGCCTGATCTCAACCTTCGTCAGAGGAGGTGGATTGAAACAATCAATGATTTTGATTTGACCATCAACTACACCCCGGGCAAAGCTAATGTCATGGCAGATGCTCTCAGCCGAAAATCTTATGTCAACAACCTGATGGTGGAAGAACAACAGCCTCTCTTGTGCGAGGAATTCCGCAAGCTCAACCTTGAAATTGTGGATCAAGGTTATCTTCTGAACCTTCTAGCAACACCTCTTTTGGAAGAAAAGGTCCGTTCCATTCAGCTTGGTGATCCTTACACTAAAAAGATCATCTCCAACATTCAGCTTCCGAAGTATGAGTCTTTCCACGTAGATGACCAAGGCACTCTTTTCTTTGAACACCGGATGTTTGTTCCGAACTACCCGGGTTTAAGAGAGCAAGTTCTCAAGGAGGCGCATGATTCTGTTCTTTCTATCCACCCTGGAAGCACTAAGATGTACATGGACTTGAAAACACAATATTGGTGGCCTGGTTTGAAACGATATTGTGCCAAGTATGTCTTAGAGTGCGATGTTTGTCGCAGAGTTAAAGCTGTTCATCAGAAACCTTCCGGTCTTCTATAGCCATTGAAGCCTCCGGAATGGAAATGGGAGAAAGTAGAGATGGACTTCATCACTGGTTTTCCAAGGTCGCAGAAGGGAAACAATGCAATCTTTGTTGTCATTGACAGGCTTTCTAAAGTAGCTCACTTCTTTCCAGTCAAGGAAACAATTTCTGCAATTCAGTTGGCTGAGCTCTATATCAACAGAATTGTCTCTCTGTATGGAGTTCCTCTTGAAATCAGTTCAGACCGTGGAAGCATCTTCACTTCCAAGTTCTGGGGAAGTTTCCAAAATGCTTTGGGAACAAAGTTAAACTTCAGCACAGCTTACCACCCTCAGTCGCAAGGACAAGTCGAAAGGATCAATCAGATTCTGGAAGATATGCTCCGTGCTTGCGTTATCTCTTTCGGCATGAAGTGGGAAGAATGTCTTCCTTAGGCTGAATTCTCTTACAACAACAGCTTCCAGAAAAGTCTAAAGATGGCACCATTTGAGGCTCTCTATGGTCGCAAATGCAGAACTCCGATTGGTTGGTCGGGCGCAGGTGAAAGAATATTGTTTGGCCCCGACATTGTAACTCAAGCGGAGGAGAAAGTTCACATCATTCTTGAAAATCTGAAGATTGCTCAAAGTCGCCAGAAGAGCAATTATGATAGGAAGCACACGGACATGGAGTATGTCCCTGGTGATCTCGTTTACCTTCGTGTCACTCCCATGAGAGGCACGCACCGCTTTGGTATCAAAGGAAAGCTGGCTCCTAGATACATCGGTCCCTTCGAAATTCGTGGAAGAAGAGGAGAAGTTGCTTATGCTCTTGAGCTCCCTGAACAACTCAAAGTCCATGATGTTTTTCACATCTCTCAACTCAAGAAGTGCTTCAAGGATCCCGATAGGACCGTGGACCATGAACTTATCAATCTCCAAGAAGACCTTTCTTATCAAGAACACCCCACAAAAATTCTTGAAGTCGCAGAAAGAAGGACTCGCAACAAGTCCATCAAGTTCTGCAAGGTGCAGTGGTTGCACCATTCCGTTGATGAAGCCACCTGGGAACGTGAAGATGAGCTCCGTGCCAAGTATCCTTCCCTCTTTGAGTCTTCTTCTTCCTAGAATCTCGGGGCGAGATTCCTGTTTAGTGGGAGAGAGTTGTAGCATCCCAATTGTCTAACAATTGTAATGATACTTGTCCTAGTAAGATATTGGCCACTTCATATATATTATTGTTGCATCATAATTATATCATGCTCATGTCATCATGCCACCTTGCATTTGAGCATCATATAAAACCCTCTTTCTTTTGGTTTTCCTCTCATATGCATTATTAATTGTATTTGCCTCTTGATATTGTATTTGGTTATTGATATATTGTTCAAATACCCAAGTTGAGTTGGGGCATATCTTTTATTTCCATTCCACCACCTTTCTCTTCCACCACCTTATAATTCCACCATCCCATTAATAATGAGCTTGTATTTATTTTCCTTTGATATTTTAATTCTAGCTCATGTAGTTGGGGTGGATTAAATCCTCTAAATTCTTGTGCTTGGTTTTATCTCCACCTCCTAGATATGCATAAGAATAATGCTAGAATATTAATATTGTTTTCACAAAATAAATCATGACATTATTATTTTTGCATGTGCCATGCACAATTCTTCACCACATTTTACTCCTTTGGTTTTCATTTGATTTAATGGATCCTATCTTGGGAAAACCATCTACTACCATTCCACCATCTCCTTAGTCTCACCCACATCTCTTTCTTTTATTTTATTTTCTACATGTATGTTCATATGTGACCCTTTCCACCTATTTCTTTTCTTCCTCTTTCCTTCTTGTTTCTCCTCCACTTTGTCTCAAGCAAGATCAAGCTTCATTTTTCCTCTTGGTTTGGCCTCATAAACCAAATTAAAATCTAATACCTAATAAAACCTAACCTAGTTCTTCCATCTTTCTCTCTCTCTCTAACTTACTCCTAAACCCTAGGCCTCTCTCTCTCTCTCTCTCTCTCTCTCTCTAGCAAGGCCACCTGGCCACCCTCTCCCTGGCCCACACCCAGCCACCCTAACCCTAGCAAACCCTAGCCGAGCCACCCATCTGCCCTAACCCGAGCCCATGTCTACCCTAGCCGAGCTACCCCTCTCCTCTCTTTCCTTCTCTACCGGCCGACCCAGCCCCCCTGCCCTCTCTCGTCCTCGGCCCCACTTGCAGCCTCCCCCTGCCATGCCTACCTGCCCACCCCGACCTGCACGTGCTCGAGGGGAAAGGAGAGAAAGGTGGCACCGAGGCCACCTTTATCTCTGCCGTGCCCCGCCTGCCTTCCTCCTCTCTCCCTCTCGTTTTCCCTCGCCCACACGCCTCTCTGGCCTCTCCCAGATCTGCCCGAGCCGCCCCCCCTTCTTCTCCTGCTTCCTCTCCGACCACCACACCCGACGCCGGTCGCCGCCAGCACCACCTCGCCCCCGACGTTCCAGCCGGCGTGCTTATCGTGGAAGTGGCTGGGAAGATCGAGGACATCCCTCTGCTTCGCCCCGTGGCCGTCAGCGCGAAGGAGGGAGCCCCAGCACCGCCAGAACCTTGCCGCCCCGACGAAACCCTAGCCGCCAGAGCGCCAGCGATCTCGCCGCTCCGCCGCTCCTCGCTCTGATCCGCGCCCGCCGTCGAGCCCGCGGTGAGCCTCTCCTTCTCCCTGACATGCTCCGCCTCGCCTTACCGCCCTAGCCCCGCCGTTCGTTTCGTCGAACGCCCACCGTGCGCGCCGTTCGCCGTTGTCTGCAAGCTTCCCCGCGCCGCGCAGCACCCTATCTAGGCTGCGCCTACCTCCCTGTCAGCTACCCGAGCCAGCCACACTGGCTAGCCCCTCCGCGCGCACGCCCGCGACCCGGGATCGAATCCCCGCTCCGCGCCGCGCGCACGCTTGCCTCCAGACAGAGAAGAAGAAAAACAGTAACCAGGGCCGTGGTAGATTTACAATAAGCCCCCCCTTTTTGACTTCTGCAACCCGCGCTCCTGGAGACCCCACCTGTCCGTCGCCCTAGCCATCTTGCAGAAAGCCCCTCCGTTTTTCTCAAGCGTAACCCGCGGTCCAGCTGACGCCCCACCAGTCAGCCTCTGGGGGCCTCCCCACTAGCACGTGGGCCTCCAGCCGCTGGCCCCGCCTGTCAGCCTCAGTGGGCTAGCCCGAGCCCGGTAACAAAAGGTTTTCCCGCGCGCGTGGCCCAGTCAGCGCCAGGCCCACTCGTCAGTGACTGGGGCTGATTTCGCCTGGGTGACAAAAGTATTTCCCTGTGTCTGTTTTTAATTAAATCTTTTCAAAATTGATTTAAATTCAAATTCAAACCAGATTTAAATAATTTTTAATATACAAATCCAAATAATACAAATAATATATGTTTTGGAATCAGAAAAATGTGAGGAATTCAAATATGCCATTCAAAATATCATTTGAACACTTTAAATTTCGAGATGATTAAAATTACAATAAAATGCCCTTTTCCTTAATTAATTGATAACTTTTGTTTTATAACTCCAAATTTGACAAATAATATGTCTAAATCGATCAGCGCGACGAGCCCGTTCTATCTATGCAGTCCTTGTTCTGAATTGAAGCATGCATCATGTTGTTATTAAAAATCTGAACTGTTTATGACAATAAAACTTGGTTAAATAAATAATAAAAAGCTTTATTTCTTGTATCCACCCCTCACCTTGCCATGCTACTTTAATGCCATGAAAATTGTGCACCATTCATCATGGCATGCTTGTTTGCTTGTTGCATTTTAATTCCTATGCTTGTGCACTTTATTTATATTGGCCCTTGTTTGTTTGGTTCTTCTTCGAATAGACGCCCAGCAGGAGAATTACCAGGAACCACAGGAGTATTACCCAGATCCATCTCTCGCTTCAACTGAGCTGCCAGGCAAGCACTACCACATGCTTGCATACATACAGTACCTATTGCCTCTATCTTATTCTTGCATCATTGAGTCGCAATTGCATTAAATTGAATCCCAAGTACTGCATAGCCTTTAATTTGAAACCCCACCGAAGCTTGTTCCTCCATCCCATGAGCCATTACCACAGGAGTTGTTTGAGCCATGCGAGTCGTAGAAAATCATGTATAGGGTATGTGAGTGTCTGAGGAATAGCGAGGTACCTAAACAACATAACTTGAGTAGTAATGGGATAACTAATGAAAGAGGCACCGGTGAGTAATGTCTGCTATTTGGTTTTTCATGCTCACTTGAGTCTCGTAGGACCCCGAGTACTTGATTCCTGTTACTTGACTATTCGCACTATCCACATCCGGGAGGCCTTATGGACCCGCCTGAGCCAGAGCTTGATTCATTCTTATTTCTTGGGGCCACAATTAGTTTGGGGCTTTATTACTATCCTGTACTTATGCCATGTTACTGCTTTATTTAAGATTGTGCGAGGAGCACCTGTACTGTTTTGGATCGTGACACATTTTCGCTGTATCGACAAGCCTAGTCACATTTTCGGGTTCCCAGTCGTTTACCGCCGTCCACACAAACCTTGGGCCCGTCTCAGAGCCGGCCAACTTCGTTGCGGGTAGCTTAATGGGGTGGCCCCCTGAAATATTTCTGAATCCTATGATTGCTTTGTCGTGAATGCCTCGTTGGGTTTTGATTTGGTTTTTCCGAGGTTGATCGAGTGTGTGTTGCTATTCGTGCACCCCTGCAGGGTAAATCTTTCTGAAAGCCATGTCTGCGGTTATGGACGACTTGGAGCACAGTTTCTCAATCATAGACAAGTATAATTAAAGTACCGCTTTTAAATTGACTAAGTGCTTGACTAGTAAATAGTGCAATACTCATGGAATGGTTAATAGAACTGCCAACGGATGATGGGGGTTGTTCGTCCGCTTCCTCGTTGGTAAGCGAGGAGGAGGATGGATCTGTTAATTATACTGTTATAACTGTTGTTCTTAATTCACGGACTTGCGTCTATCATTGGATAGGCGGAAGGTTAGCGAGTATTTGTAGAATTGTTAGGTATTATCTTTTGCTGCAATTGCGTCACCCCAGGTTGTGTCCCCTTTAGCGGCATAAAGACTTGCTGAGTACCCCTAGGGTCTCACACGATAAATTGTTTGATTCAGATGAACAGGTGTACTCGCAAGATGGATACTGGGTGGAAGAGACAGATGATGTTGGCAACGATCATTCGGTGTAGAGATTCCGGGAATGGGGATCCGTGTGATCTGTGGGCGGGATGTGTTTATTTATGGGGCATCTTATGCCGATTTGCTTCTTATCCGTACTTGGATCTTGTGTTCCGCTTCCGCATGATACTATGATGTGTGCTGTATGAGGAGCTATCCTAAATTATTATATCTATCTAGGACATTTGGATCTTTCCGTATGGCGTTGCAATATTTCTATTTCTTTTAGATGGAATGGCTCTGAGGACTATTGTATGTGGCTTGCATACATACTCATTTGTGTATGTAGTTGATCCCTTCGCCTGCCGATTACGCCGCTCGTTCTTGTCCCGTTGTCTGGAAGTGGTTAGGACGGCCGAAAGGTCTACCGTGAGTGGCCCTGGGCCCCACCGTACTATTTTAACCACTTTCGTTCATCCAGGCATTAACTAAGAGCGTAATTCACCGAGGTAGTTACACACACCATGGTGGCACTTAGGCTAGAGATTACAAATACTTCTTATGAGTTATATTTGGAGTTGGATGTCTTTATGAAATTGTGGTGTTTGTTGGAACCATCTAGTGCTCAAGGTGATAGTGTGGGGTTATCTAGATGCGGAAGCAAACTTTGAGGAGTGTTGTTATAGCCCTACCAATGATTAGAGTGTCCAACCGGAGAGTAGTTAAGAGTAGTATCATAAAGAGAAGATATTTATATGAGAGTGTTCACTAGTGAAAGTATGATCCCTAGGCCTTATTTCTAAGCATTGATACACCGTTTGCAATTAGATCTGTTATATGTTTGCTTGCTTCCATCTTTATTTCAGTTTGCCTTTAGTCTTTTCCCACGTCAACCACATGCCATCAAGCTATTTTCTAGCACCGTTACCACTTATAATTGTCCATACCACTTGTATTTTACTATCTCTTCACCGAACTAGTGCACCTATACACCTGATAAGTGTATTGGGTGTGTTGGGGACACAAGAGACTTCTTGTATCTTGATTGCAGGGTTGCTTGAGAGGGGATACCTTTGACCACTTCCTCCCTGAGTTCGATAAACCTTGGGTGATCCACTTAAGGGAAAACTTGCTGCTATTCTACAAACCTCTACACTTAGAGGCCCAACAACTGTCTACAAGAATAGAAGTGCGTAGACATCATATACCATTGATTTCCTTCCTAGTGTGCCTTTTCCAGTCAGCCTCCCCTCATACCGACATTCAGGAACACTAATCAACTTAAGGTCCGGAAGAAAGTCGACACAAAACTCACCTCCTCTGTTCCATAGCCCTTGGAGATGCTTCCTTCTGGCCTAGCACGGTTATGAACATATTTCTTTAAGACTGCCATGAACCTCTCGAAGGGGAACATATTGTGTAGAAACACACGACCGAGAATTCTAATCTCTTCGACTAGGTGAACTAGGAGGTGCGTCATAATATTGAAGAAGGATGGCAGGAACAACAACTCGAACCTGACCAAACATTGGACCACATAAATTTGTAACCTTGATAGACTTTATTGATCGATTACCTTCTAAGAAATTGCATTGAGGAATGCACATACCTTCACAATGGCGAGTCAAACATTTTCTGGTAGAATTCCCCTCAATGCAACCGGAAGCAATTGCGTCATAAGCACCTGGCAGTCATGAGACTTTAGGTTTTGAAATTTTTTATCTTTCATATTTACTATTCCCTTTATATTCGACAAGAAGCCAGATAGGACCTTGATACTGAAAAAGACTTCAAAAAAGATTTCCTTCTCTTCTTTGGTAAGAGCGTAGCTGGCTGATACCATCGATCTGGATTACAGATATAGTATAGCTTCTTTTTCCCTAGTAGACCTAGGTTATCGAATCCTCGGAAAGCGAATGCATAGTGAAGTTACTTTAACGGACCTTCGGAAGTTTTAGAATTCCTTTTGTGTTTTTACCGGACCAGTAGCTTGCGTCTTTTTGTTGTTGTCAATGATGGAGAGAGAGGGACTAGGGCGTTCGGTTTCACCTATAGCTGTGCAAAACATCTGATGGAAATAAAAGATAGAAATAAAGTATGCGTGTACTTGTTAGAGCAAGATAAATTATATGTGGGAAGTGCATCCATAATTGCTATTGCCTCCACAACCGCTTATAGCAATAAACTACTAGTATCACCATGGAAGAAAGAGAACTAATGATATGCATAGTGACGTCACCGTTAATCCCAATAAAATCCCTCACATACAACCATACTACCCCTTCTGTCACTGGGGTTCTGATGACCCAAAATATATCGAGCTCGTTGGGGAACCCGAAGAGGGAGGTATGATGAGCACAACATCAAGTTTTACCTTAGTTATGAAACCAAGGTTATCGAACCAGTAGGAGCAAGGAAACACCTCCAAGGTGTTGTTTCCAACTTGGAATCCTGCACAACACAACCACAGAACTTTGCCTCCAACTTACAGTGAGGTTGTCAATCTCACCGGTTTTGCTGAAAACAAAGGATTAAACGTATTGTGTGGAAGATAGTAATAGCTTGCAGAAAGTAAACAGAAAACAATAAACAGTTGTAGATTGATGGTAAAGGAAAGGACCAGGGTCCATAGTTCACTAGTGGTGATTCTCCTTAAGATAGATGACATGTTGGGTGAACAAATTACAGCGGGGCAATTGATAAACATCGAGAAAGCATACATGCATATACTAATCATCTTAACTCCTATGAGATTTGATTGGGCATTACAACATTATACATAGACCGTAATCCAACTGCATCTATGACTAATAATCCACCTTCAGGTTATCATCCGAACCCCCTCCAGTATTAAGTTAAAAGCAACAGATAATTGCATTAAGCATTGCGTGTAAAGTAAACAATACGATTGTTCTATGAACAAAGGGTTGCTGTTTTCTCCCTAGTAGCAACATCACATCTAGTATCTTAGAGATTTCTATCACTTCCCCAGATTACTAGAGGCATGAACCCACTATCGAGCATGAATACTCCCCCTTGGAGTTGCTAGCATATAATCGGCCAAGATATCTACTAACAACAGAGAGCATGCAAGATCACAAATAACAAAGACATGATAGAATCAACAATCAATCTAAAATAGCATCTCAATATCCATCGGATCCCCGCAAACACAACATGTAGGATTACAAATAGATGATCTTGATCATGAATGGAGCTCACAAGATCTAAACATGATAGCACAAAGGAGAAGAACCAACCATCTAGCTACTACATGGACCCGTAGTCCAAGGATGAACTACTCACGCATCACACTGGAGGCTTGTATGGTGATGAAGAAGGCCTCTAGGGTGAATTCTCCCCTCTGGCATGGTGCCGGGAAGAGCTTCAGATCCCTCCCGATCTAGAGATGGAGATGACGGCGGCTACAGACTCTTTCGTGGAATTTTGATCGGGTCCTTAGGGTTTCTGTATCGGAGGCAATATATAGGCGAAAGGGGAGGCCGAGGGGGTGCCCTAGGGGGCCTCACCACCCCTAGCACGGGCCAGGCCTGGCCGCGCGGCCAGGTGGTGTGGCTGGCCTCTGGCCCCTCTCCGTCTCGTCTTCTGGCTCTATGTCCCCCTCGGTGAAATATTGACTTTGGCTTTTGTCTCGTCCAATTCCGAGAATATTCATTTTCTAACTTTTCCTGGAACCAAAAACAATAGAAAACAGACAGCTGGCACTGTGGCATCTTGTTAATAGGTTAGTCCAAGAAAGTGTATAAAAATACTACAAAGTTTGGACAAAACATAAGAAAGTAGATATAAACCAAGCATGGAATATCAAAAATTATAGATACGTTAGCAACGGATCAACATCCCCAAGCTTAACTCCTGCTCATCCTCGAGTAGGTAAGTGATAAAAAGAAAGAATAATTTTTTAGGTGACATGCACCATCATAACTTGATCAAAGTATTTGTAAAAAATTGATAGCTAGGATCATAGTACTTCAACATAGCATAAAAGATATAGTTCTAACAATAAGGCATATCAACTAAGTTGTAACATGAAAAGGCATAAACAAAAGATTTATGAATAACAATGCTTTGCAAGACGTTTGTTTGTTTCACATAAATAAAACATAATGAGAATGGTATTCATCTTGTCCCTCATGGAGAAGCAAAACATAATTGCATAGGACACCTTCAAAGTTCATAAGGGTGACTAGATACAAATAGTTTAAGAGCAAGCAATATCAAAGTTATGCATCAATCAACAAGTCTTGGAACAATGCACATTAAACTAAGAATGGCCACTATGCTCTCTCAATAGGTGCATAAAGATAGAATATGGAGACTGAACATCAAAGTAAAAGAAAGGCATTCGTAGAAGGAAGCAGGGATTCAAGTCTCATAAAGAGCTTCCAAAAATTATGGTACTTATTAGCTTTCAGCTCTCATTGCCCCTATCATAAGCATCTTTAGGTGATTAAGGTTAAAGTTACACAACTAAGAGGGTATGCTTAACAAGTTATAAATTGAAATCTCATGCCCCTTGCTTACGAGTACCGAACCTCATGCTACTCAACTTCAGTCCCAAGTAAGCTCTTGTCATTGTAAGTACATATGTACCATAGAGAACCGCCAGCAGGGTACCCCTTTCACATGATACGGGAGCTATCCCATAGTCAAAATGACAAGGCAAGCAGACAATGAGCATCTCAGCGATCTTTTTATTTGCTATTTGCATAGGTTTTTATTGAGGATGCTTCATAGAGTGCTCATTATGGTTATGCTACAAGTTTCCACCATGATTAGGCATGGCTTAGGCTAGCGGCCCAGGCGTTTCTCTAACACACATACAAACTCCATGATCTTACAAGTTCCCCTTTTATTTCACACCGCCGGGATCCAGAAGCAAAAGAATCATGATATCAACGGAATATAAGTGCAATGTTGAAAGCGTTCCCCATGATACATGGTTCTGCTAACTTCAACTTATAAAGCACAAGCATATACGCAACAAAGATGGACACAATGGTTCAAGTTTATTAAGTGCAAGAAAGTAAAGTGTGCCATCAAGTTCGTGAGAGCTTTAATCACTAATTTTCACATAACAAGTTTAATTCGGAAGGTAGATAAAAACATGAATATAATTGGAATAGCAAATGCTAATAGGTAGGTATGGTGGACTCTTTGGAATAACTTGGTTTTATTTGGAGTTGGATGCATGAGTGGAATTCATACTTGGTTATGGAGGCTAGCAAAATACTGGGAGCGACCAACTAAGAGAGCAATAATGGCCATAATCATGCAAAGCGACAAAACATCATTAATTAAAGCATAAAGTGATATTACAAGTCGAAAACTAAAGGATCATAAAGGCTATGGTGACTTGGGATAGTCATAACATGGTGTGAGCATGCGCCAAGTCAACCCAAATAAAGCATCAAAGGAGAATACCACAATACTATGCTTTAATATGCTAAAACAACGCATAATTCTTTCAAGGCACATTAAGCAATCTCAATTTTTTATAACATGTCATGCTACAGCAAAAATCACTAAGCATAAATCCAAAACAATATCAAGCATGACATGACAAAGCATAGGCCACAGTCAAAAACAAGCTCATTTTACCACTTAAGCATGAACTTTTCCTACTCTTTTCCAATCCAAACCAAACTTATTTTAAAACTAATGTATGAATGAGGGGGTCCAACCAATTTATTCAAGCAAACTAAGAAAACCAAGCAAACGAAAACCAAAAACGAAAATGAAGATGCTCCAAGAACAACACAACTGTGCATGAAACAATAAAAATGAAGTGTTTGGAAGAAACCTGGGATTTTTATTGATGAAGAAGGGGATGCCTTGGGCATCCCCAAGCTTTGACGCTTGTACTTATTGGATGTTTCTTGGGGTGACACGGGTGGCATCCCCAAGCTTGAGCTTTAGTCCATTGTTCATCTCATTACATCATTCTCTCCATACACCTGAAATATTTCCTTCATACAAAACTTCACACAATCTTTATTAGCAACATTAGTGTACTCAAGATAATAAATCTTTGGGTTCAGTTCCAACACCAATTAAACTTCCATTAAAATACAAGCTACTGAATTACTTCCCTCGAAAATCTCAATTCCCCAAAAAGAACCCAAAAAGGAATCAACAAGAAGCAAATGCAAATAATGGCAGAAATCTGTCAAAACAGACTAGCAGATAAAAACCTATTTTTTAGAAGACCTTCTGTTGCTCAAATCGAAAAGTGTTGAACTAAGGAAAGTTAGATAACAACCTGGAGCAGAAGCACAAAAAATAACAGCTCAAACAGACATACAGAGATTTTACACGAATTTTTAAAGCAAAGCACAAAAATCTATTTTGGGACAGCAACTTTCCCAAGCATTACTTCTCTCTCATTAGAGGTTACTCTTGGCACAAAAAGAAAATAAAAAAGATAAGGAGCGGTTATTACAGAGATAATAACTTTCAAGACTCATCTAAAACTTTTGAGTTATCTCCCAATAAGTACTTTTCTTTAACGCCTTTTAGTTAGGCATAAGAAGCAAGAAAGGAATCAAGTATTCTCAAATGAA
The DNA here is from genome assembly GCA_910589775.1 of Avena eriantha. Classification (NCBI taxonomy): domain Eukaryota; kingdom Viridiplantae; phylum Streptophyta; class Magnoliopsida; order Poales; family Poaceae; genus Avena; species Avena eriantha. The sequence goes on along the minus strand of OU342744.1, from coordinate 21,299,853 downwards.
GAAGCATTAAAACAAAATTTCTTGCCCTTATCTCTCTTACTTTTATTCTTAACCTTGGGGAACATATGATTGTTTGGTCGAGAAGCAAAGTGCATGGTGCCCTTTTCCACATCTATTATTTCTCCAAGGAGTTTAAATAGGGATCTTCCAAGTGTAATTTGTCCTTTTCCTACACATTCAATAACAAGATAATCAGTAGAAACCATTTTCCCTAGAATCTTTGTAAACACTCCTTCATCTATTCCAATTGGTAATATTGTGGCATTATTAGCAAGACATATTTCTTCTCCTCATTCAGAAAGCCCCCAAAGATTCAAAGATTCATAGATATCTTTAGGCATAAGACAGAATTCAGACATGATATCACTACGAGCATGAAAAGTTTCAGTATTTATAACAATCTTTACTGTAGGAAGCCATTTGAGGGTTCAGAATTTATTGGAACATAATTATGATGCTCTCTAAGTGTGTTATAGAAGTCTTTTAAACTAGCAGTGTGGGTCTCAAGAGTGTTCAATCTAGCAAATATGTTTATAAAGGAAGAATCAGATTTGCTAGGCAAGTTGCAAGTTAAGACCAACTTCTTTATGGTATTAAAAGCTTCATCCTCATTGCATTGGAGGAAATCTCCTCCCACTGCAGCATCCAAAGCATATCTATAGCATAGAGCAGTTCCAAAGTAAAAACTGCTAAGAAACAAGCTTTGAGTCATTTTAGGTTCAGTTTTTTCATGTAAATCAGAGATTCTAGACCAAGCTTCTTCAAAACTTTCTTCAATTCCTTGTTTGAAAGTAAAAACCATTTCCTCAGGTGACATAGTAATTGGAGCAATGCTAGACATAATGAAAACTTAAGGTAGGAACTAATAATAATTTTTTGTGTGTTTTTAATAAACAAAGCAAACTAGTACAACTAATTTTTGTGTGTTTTTGATAAAGAATCAAGCAAACAAAGCAAAAAATAAACTAAGCAAAACAAAAAAAAACAAAGTAAAGAGATTGTTTATGAGGGACTCCCCTGTGAAGATGTCCTTGACTCCCCGGCAACGGCGCCAGAAAAATAGCTTGATGGCCCAAAATATATCGAGCTCGTTGGGGAACAACAAGAGGAAGGTATGATGAGCACATCAGCAAGTTTTTCCTCAGTCATGAAACCAAGGTTATCAAACCAGTAGGAGCAAGGAAACACCTCCAAGGTGTTGTTTCCAACTTAGAATCCTGCACAACACAACCACAGAACTTTGCCCCCAACTTACAGTGAGGTCGTCAATCTCACCGGTTTTGCTGGAAACAAAGAATTAAACATATTGTATGGAAGATAGTAATAGCTTGCAGAAAGTAAACAGAAAACAATAAAAAGATATAGATTGATGGTAAAGGAAAGGACTGGGGTCCATAGTTCACTAGTGGTGATTCTCCTTAAGATAGATGACATGTTGGATGAACAAATTACAGCGGGGCAATTCACAAACATCGAGAAAGCATACATGCATATACTAATCATTTTGACTCCTATGAGATTTGATTGGGCATTACAACATTATACATAGACCGTAATCCAACTGCATCTATTACTAATAATCCACCTTCAGGTTATCATACGAATCCCCTCTAGTATTAAGTTGCAAGCAACAGATAATTGCATAAGCATTGCGTGTAAAGTAAACAATACGATTGTTCTATGAACAAAGGATTGTTGTTTTCTCCCTAGTAGCAACATCACATCTAGTATCTTAGAGATTTCTATCACTTCCCCAGATTACTAGAGGTATGAACCCACTATCGAGCATAAATACTCCCTCTTGGAGTTGATAGCATCTACTCGGCCAAGATATCTACTAACAACAGAGAGCATGCAAGATCACAAATAACAAAGACATGATAGAATCTCAAATATCCATCAGATCCCTGCAAAGACAACATGTAGGATTACAAATATATGATCTTGATCATGAACGGAGCTCACAAGATCTAAACATGATAGCACAAAGGAGAAGAACCAACCATATAGCTACTACATGGACCCGTAGTCCAAGGATGAACTACTCACGCATCACACCGGAGGCTTGCATGGTGATGAAGAAGGCCTCCAGGGTGAATCTCCCCTCCGGCAGGGTGCCGGGAAGAGCTTTAGATCCCTCCCGATCTAGGGATGGAGATGACGGTGGCTATAGACTCTTTCGTGGAATTTTGATAGGGTCCTTAGTGTTTCTGTATCAGAGGCAATATATAGGCGAAAGGGGAGGCCGAGGGGGTGCCCTAGGCGGCCTCACCACCCCCTAGCGCGGGCCAGGCCTGGCCGCGCAGCCAGGTGGTGTGGCCGGCCTCTGGCCCCTCTCCGTCTCGTCTTCTGGCTCCGGGTCCCCCTCGGTGAAATATTGACTTTGGCTTTTGTCCCGTCCAATTCCGAGAATATTCATTTTCTGACTTTCCTGGAACCAAAAATAGCAGAAAATAGGCAGCTGGCACTGTGGCATCTTGTTAATAGGTTAGTCCAAGAAAGTGTATAAAAATACTCCAAAGTGTGGACAAAACATAAGAAAGTAGATATAAACCAAGCATGGAACATAAAAAATTATAGCTACGTTAGCAACGTATCAGGTTCCCAACTTGCAGATCAGTCATCACTCATACTCCCTATACCTGACTCAACCCTCGGAGTCTTGGGTACATGACAAGTCCTTGAATTGAGGCAAGAGAGAATACAATAATCATCATGTCATACAAACTAATACATGATCCCATCTATGATAAATCACATGCACAATTGCTACATGGCTAGGCTGAAGCCCTTAGCCCAAGGAGAATTACTCACACATAGAGATGAGATCAACAATCACAAACATTGTAATGAAAATCATAAGATTGATAGCAATAGTCTTACAATGTCACCAATCAGAGAAGAGATCTACTATTACACGTGGTGGAATATGGCTGTGGAGATGGAGAAGGGTTTGGAGATCTGGAGGCGGCTGGTGATCTGTGGTAGATACTTTTTGGCGAGGTTTGGCTTGTTTTCTCGTCGCCCGAGGCTTCTTTATATAGGGGTCCCTTCATGAAAGTTGTTCTGTTTGACCTAACGGGGGCGGCGCCAACTATACGACCGGAGCTATACCGTCAGAATTTTTGCTCCGGCCGTATAGTTGGTCGTTAAAGCGTTTGCCTTTGTTGTTCGGCTCCGGGTTTCTTCTGGTTGTTGGAAATCTCGTATCTTTGACTTTAATATAGTGATTCCCTCCTTTAAACGACATTATCCGCATAGGAAAAATACAAAAGAAAGGATTGCATACCCCTCTGAATATTAGCATTAGTGACAGGGTTTAGAGAGATATTTCATCAAGAATATGATTAATATCCAGTTTAAATATGGATGTAGATGGCTATATTTCAGAGCCATCACTGGCAATCCCTTGAAACTGCCCTAGATGCTTGTCGTCTTGTCCTTTATGATGTTGCTAGTCCTCCCGTGTTGCCTGAGTATCTTTTGACTTCCCATACAAACCCAGGAAGCCTAGAATATTCACGCAAAGATTCTTCGGCAGGTGCATCACGTTGATTACAGAGTGGACCTCATGCACTTTCCAATAGGGTAGCTCCCAAAATATAGATTTCTTCTTTCACATGGGTGCGTGTCCGTCGGCATGTTTCGGAACAGGTTGTCCTCCATGACCCTTTCCAAAGATTACATCCAAATCCTTGACCATACCAAAATACATCAGCACCAGTATGCGGGACATGCTTCATCCGGGTTTCTACCTTGCCATTGAAATGCTTGCCTTTCTTCCTTAAGGGATGACTGGGCGGAAGAAAATGATGATTGTACGAGTACACATTCTTCCTACATTTATCCAAATATATACTTTCAGTCTCATCTAAACAGTGCGTGCATGCATATTATCCTTTGTTCGTTTGTCCTAAAATTCTTGCTGTTTGTGCTCATCCCACACACGTACACCTGGTTTGGCCCACAATTATAAATGTTCATCAACTAATGGCCTTAGGTACATATCAATGTCGTTGCCGGGTTGCTTCGGGCCTTGGATGAGTATTGGCATCATAATAAACTTCCGCTTCATGCACAACCAAGGAGGAAGGTTGTAGATACATAGAGTCACGGGCCAGGTGCTGTGACTGCAGTTCTGCTCCCCAAAAGGATTCATGCCATCGGTACTTCCAAACCATAAGTTTCTTGTGTCACCAGCAAAGTTCGGGAAGTCACTCTTGATTTTTCTAAACTACCGACTATCAACAGGGTGCCTCAACTTCCCGTCTTTCTTATGGTCTTCCATGTCCCATCGCAACAACTTGGCATGCTCTTTGTTTCTGCACAAACAAACCATGGTATTATAGGAGCATACCACATCACCTTGGCAGGAACCCTCTTCCCAGGTGGCTCACCCTCAACATCTCCAGGGTCAGCTTTTCTGATCTTATACCGCAATGCACTGCATACCGGGCATTTATCCATATTCTTGTACTTCTCACCGCGGTAGAGGATGCAGTCATTAGGGCATGCATGTATCTTCTGCACGTCTAATCCTAGAGGGCAGACAAACTTCTTTGCTTCATACGTACTGGAGGGCAATTCGTTATTTCTTGGAAGCAGCTTCTTCATTATTACCAGCAACTTTTCAAATCCCGAGTTAGTTACACCGGTCTCTTCCTTCTACTTCAGCAATTCCAGTATGCTACCCAGCTTCTTCTGGCCATCTTCACAAGTTGGGTACAACAATTTGTTGTGGTCCTGTAACATCTGCTCGATCTACAACCTCTCCTTTTCTTTGTCGCAGTCTCGCTTTGCATCAGAAATGACCCGACCAAGATCATCAGCAGGCTCATTTGGTTCCCGTTCTTCACCCCTTCTTCTTCGTTGTCTTCCATTGTTGTATCAGCGTATTCAAGGAACATAGATCGGTAGTTGTCATCATCGTTCTCTTCTTCATCGCCGTCTTCCATCATAACCACTCTTTCTTCGTGCTTGGTCCAAACATTATAGCCGGACATGAAACCGGACTGAAGTAGGTGGCTCTGAATGACTCTTGAGAAAGTGTGAGCCTCCTCATTCCGACATTCAACACATGGACAACACATAAAACCATCCCGCCGCTTGTTCGCCTCGGCCACAAGGCGAAAAGAGCGCACGCCTTCTCTGTAAGCGTCAGAGTGTCGGTCACCGTACATCCATGGATGGCTCATCTTCATCATACAACCATATATATCAAACGATACTCAAATTAGTACCGTGAGGTCTAAATGAGAAAATAGTTGCTAACCTTTTAGAACACTTCGAAACAAAGAGGAGAAACCTTAAGTGTGGCTCGGGCACCTCATATCATGTTTGTCTTGTGTGAACTCAAGTGGCATCGCTCTCACATGCATTTTATCGAGCACCTCTAGTTCATAAGAGAAAAAAACCTAGCACAAACTTTGCCACACCTTACCCCATGAAAAAATAGAGGAGAACATGTGCCATATATATAGGGCCAGCCCATTGGTCCCAGTTTGAGATACAATACGGGACTAATGGGTGTGCCAAGGCCGCGCAGCCGGCACCAGACTCTTTAGTCCTGGTTTGTATCTCAAACTGGGACTAAAGGTCTCTTATGGGCCGTGACAAGTGATTTTGGGGATTCTGGCCGTCCGGTTCGGCCTATTAGTCCCGGCCCTAGCCACGGCCGGGACTAATGGCCCAAACCAAAGGCCCTCTTTCTACTAGTGTGTGCTGCATATTTTTCGTATGGAGAGCTCCCGATGTGGTTTACCGCAAACGAAAAGACGGTTGGCGGGAGGGAATATTCAGCTACAGTGCCTCGTCGCTGCCACTAAAAGTCGGCCACCGGAGATCGATTCTGGCCATCCCGCCGTCGCCACCACCGCCTGAAGTCGACCGCTGGAGCTGTGAAGGTCACAAGCAGCTAGCCAAGCAGGGACGGGCGAGCACGTGCGGAGCAAGCAAGCATGCGCGCAAGCAGCGAGAAACTAGCTAGCATGCTCACCAAGCAGCGAGCATGCGCAGCAAGCAGGGTCAGACGAATTCAGGCGGCGGAGGCGTGATTCCGCCGGCGGCGGCGTGAATCGGGGCGTACACGTCAGGCATGATTCAGATCCGCATGTCTACGAAAAAGACGATGAAATATTCGTGGGTATATTCATATGTGGTATATATTCCGCGCCGATGTTTTTCGTACCGCAAAGACGAGTTACGGTTTGCAGCTATAGATGCTCGTACCACGGGACCGCCAGCGCCTGATCACAGCGTCAGGCGAAGGGCAGCAGTGTTCTGGCACAAGCATGCGGGAGCAATGTCGATACAACAGCAGATGCATGTTCATATTTTAGTCCCACCTCGCTGCACGAGAATTTGTGCAACCAGTTTGAATAGCTGCCTGTTACAAGCAACATGAACAAAATTGAACAGCCCGGGGAAATAGCATCACGGAAGCCTGAGAAATATAAATGGGCCACAGCGAAGATAGAAGCCCCAGCTGAGAACCATCCTTGAGCAGTTTCCTACGGGAGCTGCTGCTAGTCAAGGGTTTTCCGGGTCGGCCGGCCTATTTGTCAAGTTCATTCTGATGTTATTTCAGATCGAAACATTAGCTAAAACTGAACAAATATTAAATGTGAAAAAATTCAATTTTTTTTAAAAGTGAACAAATTTCGAGTATGAATAGAATTCGAGTTTGAACAAATTTTGAATGTGATCAAAATTCTAATTTAAACAAAATTTAAAAATCTAAACAAATTTCGAATCCAATCAAAATAAAAAATAAAAATGTTCAAATTAAAATTTGTTCACATGCGGAAACTGTTTAAATATAAAAATTGTTCAAATTTAAATGTTATTCAAATTTATAAAATGTTCATATTCAAAAATTGTTCAAATTTTTAAAATGTTCATATTTAATAACTGTTCAAATAAAGAACATATCTATACTTTCTTATAAAGCAAAATCTTACTAACTGCAATTAATATTAGTTTATCTCTACATGCAAGCCATTCACATCATCTACTCCATGAGCCAATCAAAATATCAATGTCATCCCACTAACATTATTATAGCAGTGTTTATTTACATGCAATTTATCCATGTCATATCGTCTAATTATCCACATCACCAATTTATATCCATCTAATTTACAACAGTTTCATATCAATTAAATTTAGCATCTCGTCTATGTTTACAAAACAAATACTGAATGGTTTTTATAGAAAACTTCATGTTTAAGGCATATTATATCATTTTATGTATACAATAGAGGTTCTTAAAAATGCCCGCTGCAACGCGCTGGGTATTCTTCTAGTTTAAGAAAAAAAAAGGAAAACCGGATAGAAACCACACCGAACCGAGAAAAATAACGTGAAAAAACATACAGAAAAAAGAAAAACCATTACCACGGAACCTATTGGGCCGGCCCAGACTGTTGAAGCGCTCAGGCGTGCTCTATTATAGCGCGCATCGAGCGATAAATAGCAATCGCCGTTTCCTACAGGAATTGTGCCCGACGAGACGTTCGTTTCGGTGAAGGTCTTGACCGGACGTCTTGAGGAGTGAGCCAGATTGCTACTCTGCCGCTAACCCGTTTATGGGCCGGAAATGGTGGCGAGTTTCCAACGGCCAGTATCCGCAAACACGAACGCACCACCGATGGACCAAAAAGAGAGCCAAGAAAAAAAAGGTACGCGTTAGTGGGCGTCACATACAAATGTGTTTCCTCTTCTTACACAAATGAAACCGGTCTAAGAGCATCTCCACTTGGGTTCCCAGAAAGGCGTTCTTAGACCTTTTTCGCCCGGACGGCGAAATTTCGCCCAGTCGCGTTCCTAGGACGCCGAATTCTTCTGAATTTGGGCCAACTTTCATCCGGTTCTAAGGCCGAACCCAGGGCTCTGGGAACTGTCTGCAAACGCCGAACGCAGCAAAAAAGAGGTGGGCCAACCCTATCAGCGAGACAACCCCATTTCCCACTCCGACTCGGCTCTCGCGTGGCAGAGAGCTTTCGTCGCCGCCATGTCGTCGCAGGCAAGCTCCCACCACGCCAAGCCGAAACCACGCTTATAAATAGGCCCGCCGCATCCGCCGCATCCTTTTCCCTCTGCCTAGACCTCGTTTCGCCGTCCCAGCTTCACCGTAGTTTGGCTTCGTTCCGAGCTCCCATCACCTCGTCCGTGGAGTGTTCGGCGTTTTGCCTGTTCGGCCATGGAGTCCGACGATGAGGAGATGTTCGCCCTATTGATGGAGGAAGAGACTGCCGCAACCATCGAAGATGAAGAGCACATGCAAATCCTCGCCTTGTTGGCCCGCCTATACACGCAGACTGCAGCGCCGAAGCGTGGAGGCTCAGCGAAGGGTCACCGGAAGTGCAAAGCACAACATCGAGTGGAGGGCTACTGCATGTTGTACAGCGACTACTTCGCCGACGAGCCGCTCCATGAAGAGGCCGTCTTTCGGCGGCGTTTCAGGATGAGCCGGAAACTCTTCCTCAACATCGTGCATGCCATCTGGGAGTTCGACCCCTATTTCGCATGCAAGAAGGACTGCACCAATATGGTAGGGTTTTCCTCACTGCAGAAGTACACAGTCGCGATGAGGGTGCTTGCATACGGAGCTCCGGGTGACAATGCCGATGACTATCTCCGTATGGCCGAGTCCACCGCCATTGATTGCTTGTACAGGTTCTGCAGGGCAGTGATTGCAGTGTTTGGGCCACAGTACTTGAGAACACTCAATGTTGAAGACACTGCTCGGATCCTCGCAGTCATTGAAAGTAGAGGATTTCCTGGTATGCTTGGAAGCATCAACTGCATCCATTGGCACTGGAAGAACTATCTATTTGCCTGACAAGGAATGTACAAAGGCCACAAAGGAGGTTGCACTGTGATACTCGAGGTAGTTGCTACACATGATCTTTGGATTTGGCACTCCTATGGCATGGCAGGATCGAACAACGACATCAATGTCCTCCAGTCCTTAAATGTTTTGCCAAGCTTTTTGAGGTCCATGCTCCCCCCTTTGGACTTTGAGATTAATGGGCACCACTACAATAAGGGATACTATCTTGCAGATGGCATCTATCCAAGATGCCAACATTTGTGAAGACTATCTCAAGCCTGATGCTCCCCCAGCATTCTTAGTTTGCCAAGGAATAGAAAGCTTGTAGGAAGGATGTGGAGTGGGCATTTGGTGTGCTTCAATAGAGATTTGTAGTTGTCTGGTTCCCTGCTATTGTTGGTGCAGCACCTAGGCTGCACCTCCCTCTCACTCTCGCAGCTCACGGATGGAGGTAGAAGAAGGCCATAAAATTTTCTCGGCGCACGAACACCGCCACGGGCGCACCAATTCCGTACTTGTTCTTTTATTTCAACTGGTTACATCGCTCCTAACCACACAATCGTAAGAAGTACACGGGGCATGAGTTTTATACCCCGAGAACCCACACAGGCACACGCACGCACGCACGCACTCTACCCACCTCGCTCATGATCTTCCCGCTGCCGCGCGCACGGCTCGCTCCTAGCACGACCCGGCCGGCATGCATGCATGGATAGCTAACTGACTCCATGCTCTAACAAATTCAGGCATCTACTAACCCGGAGGTAGCTAACTAACTAAATAAATCAAGATTAGTGCTAACAATTTCCCCTAATCTTGACTTGTCCTTTGCCGAAGTTGCTGCAGCTGCTGCCATCTTCATAGTCACCGACCGCCTCTACGGCCTCCCGAAGTAACGCGACCACCTCTGCATGCCCCACCTCCTACACCACAAACTCCATCTTCTTCCTCAGCGACACACGCTGAGCTCCTCCGCCGGCGACACACACCTGACTTTCCTCTTTTCCGGCGACACACGCTGAGCAGCCTCCAGCGACAAACGCCGGAAGGATGTAGCCAAACTCGAGCACATCAGCGACATACGCTTCAGCGACGAACGCCGTTTCCGGGCCGCTGTGCCACAGCCGCCTGGCCTCCACGCCGCCGCGCCGTGCCGAGCCTCCTGATAGATTGCAAATGTATCTATAATTTTTGATGTTCCATGCTTGGTTTTATCCACTTTCTTGTGTTTTGTCAATACTTTGGAGTACTTTTCATATGATTTCTTGGACTAACCTATTAATAAGAGCCACAGTGCCAGCTACCTGTTTTCTGCTGTTTTTGGTTCCAGGAAAGTCAGAAAATGAATATTCTCGGAATTGGACGGGACAAAAGCCAAAGTGCCTATTTTTCCAGAAGTCATCAAGTGCCAGAATACGAGATGGAGAGGGGCCAGAGGCCGGCCACACCACCTGGCCGCGCGGCCAGGCTGGGCCTGGGCCAGGGGTGATGTGGTGGCCCCTGGCACCCCATCGGCCTTCCTTCCGACTATAAGATGCCCTCGGGACGTAAACCCTAAGTGCCCGATCAAAAATCCACGGAAGAGTCTGTAGCCACTGTCATCTCCATCCCTAGATCGGGAGGGATCTAAAGCTCTTCCCGGCACCCTGCCGGAGAGGGTAATTCACCCTGGAGGCCTTCTTCATCACCATGCAATCCTCCGGTGTGATGCGTGAGTAGTTCATCCTTGGACTACGGATCCATGTAATAGCTAGATGGCCGGTTCTCCTCCTTTGTGCTTTCATGTTTAGATCTTATGAGCTCCGTTCATGATCAAGATCATCTATTTGTAATTCTGCATGTTGTTTTTGCGAGGATCCGACGGATATTGAGATGCTATTTCAGATTGATTATTGATTCTATCATGTCTTTGTTATTTGTGATCTTGCATGCTTTCCGTTGTTAGTAGCTATCTTGGCCAAGTAGATGCTAGCAACTCCAAGAGTTAGTATTTATGCTCGATAGAGGGTTCATGCCTCTGGTAATCTTGGGAAGTGACAGAAATCTCTAAGGTACTAGATGTGCTGTTGCTACTAGGGAGAAAACAACAATCCTTTGTTCATAGAACAATCGTATTGTTTACTTTACACGCAGTTCGTAAAACAATAATCTGTTGCTTGCAACTTAATACTGGAGGGGGTTGATACGTCCAAAACGTATCTACTTTCCGAACACTTTTGCTATTGTTTCTCCTCTAAACTTGTGTGATTTGGATACAACTAATGCGGACTGACGCTGTTTTCAGCAGAATTGCCTTGGTGTCTACTTTTTGTGCAGAAAATCAACTATCAGGAAAAATCCCGGAAAATATGCCCAAAATCCTATTTCACCCGAAGACTCCAGGAGCCATAATACGAGACGAAGAAGAGCCAGGGGTGGCCACACCACCTGCTGGCGCGGGCCAGGCCAGGCCGCACCAGGGGTTGTGTGGGACCCCCAGGCACCCCCTCAGTCTCTCTCTTCGCCTATAAGGAGCCTTCTGACCTAAAAACTTCAGGGGGGTTTGACGTTTTTCCAGAAGGAGTTCTGCTCCGCCACCACCACCATATTCCACGAAACAACACAAGAAACTCTGTTCTAACACCCTGCCGGGACGGGGAATTGGAGGAGATCATCGCCATCATCACCACCATCGCTTCTCCATCGACAATCCATGTTTCCCCCATCTATGAGTGAGTAATCCCTCGCTGTAGGCTATGGGGATGGTAGGGATTGGATGAGATCGTTCATGTAATGGCATCAGATTGTTAGGGCATGGTGCCTACTATCTTTTATTAGTGCTTTATGACTTTGTTGCGACTTGTTGTGCTTAATGCTTGTCACTAGGGCTCGAGTGCCATGATTTCAGATCTGAACATGTTATTGATTCATTATGATAGTATTGTCTTTGGTCTTATCTACAAGTTGTATACACACGTTGATGTCCGGAACCTATGGCCCCGAAGTGACAGAAATCGGGATAACCGGAAGGGAATGGCTTTGATGTGAGGATCACATGTGTTCACGGAGTGTTAATGCTTTGCTCCGGTGCTCTATTAAAAGGAGCACCTTAATTGCCAGTAGTTCCCTAGAGGCCCCACTGTTTACTGCTTTTGTTACTACTGTCTTTGCTTTACTACTGCTGCTACTTTACTATTCCTACTACAAAACTGTTGCTACTGATAAACTGTTGTGTGTAAGATTGTTTCCAGGTGCAGCTGAATTGACAACTCAGTTGTTAAGGCTTATAAATATTCTTTGGCTCCCCTTGTGTCGAATCAATAAATTGGGTTTCACTTCCCTCGAAAATACTGCGATACACCCCCTATACTTGTGGGTCATCAAGACTATTTTCTAGCGCCGTTGCCGGGGAGCATAGCTTTATTTATCAAGTTCACTTGGATTCTCTATTGTTCGCTGCTATCCATCCATCATGGGTAAGTCTCGTGATGGCAAGGTTCCTATTTTACCATCCACAACAAGAAGAGGTACGGTTCTGAACACCTCTGCTGCTCTTGATTCACCGTCTGTTATGAGTAAGTTCCTTACACCACCACATACACATGCTACACACACTGCTACTACTGCTGAATCTGAAACTTCTGATGCTTATGATGATGCCTCTACTGTGCTTGATAAGAGTGGTTCATTAGGTCCTTTCCTAGATGCTACGATTGCTAGAACTATAGTTGGAAATACCGTAACTCCTAATGAAGACACTACCACACCTGTTAGTTCACCTGAGTCTAGTGAAAGTTATGATATTGAAGATGGTTATGTTGAGATGACCGATGAGTTTATTAAAGAATGTAAGAACACCCATGATAGGAGCGTTGCTAAGAGTCTCCTTGAGATGCATACTATTAGACCCAAATTATATCCTGCTGCTAAGTTTGCTGCTTCTCTCATAAACATTATAGATGAAGATTATGATTTCTCTCTCGATCTATCTTACATAGCTATTGTCGAGAAAGAACCTTTTTGTGGGACTAAGAATGAAAGTGCGGTAGCACATATGAATGAACTTTCTACCATGAGTGGCTTGTTTTCTGATGATATTAAGATGCGTACTTACTTTGTTGCTAAGATTTTTCCCTTTTCACTGAAAGGAGAAGCTAAAACTTGGTTTAGTAATTTACCTCCTGGATCTATTGATAGCCCTGAGTGCTTGATTAGTACTTTCCTGCAGAAATATTTTCCTCCTAGTGCTAGACATGCTATTTTGCAGGAACTTTTTGATTTTAAACAGGGAGAAAAAGAGGTATTGCCTGAATCTTGGGCAAGGTTTTGTGCTTTGATTCATGCACAAGCTAGAAGTCCATTACCTAAGAATGAGCTTCTTGATATATTTTATAATGGACTAACCGAAGAATCTAGGACATACCTAGATAGTTGTGCTAATTCTGTTTTCAGGAATAGGACTCCTAAGGAAGCTGAGGAATTAATGGCTAAAATAAGCAAGAATTATGAAGATTGGGCTCCTCCTAAACAAGCTATACCTGAAGTGATTGTACCTGAACCATCTATTCATGTGCCTATTCCAACATCAAAGAAGAGAGGAGTTATTATATTAAATGATGAATTGTTGAAGGAAGCTAAGAAACGTCTTAAGGAGAAGGGAATTAAAGCTGCAGATGTCAAGAATTTACCTCCTATAGAAGAATTATGTAAACCTATTCCCTACTCATCCACTATTGAGGTACACTCTCTCCAACACTTTGATGAAGGTGATATCCCTTACTCTAAACCTCTTGATCAATGCTTAGAAGAATTTGATATCTTTATTGTTAAGCAAGATAACTTTAATAAAAGGGTGCAAAATCATCTAATGGAAAACACTAGAGCTATTGTTGAGTTGAAAGATATTGTGGAAAGAACCTCTAATGATGTTTAAATGATTGTTAAACACTTTCAAATGGTTCAAACTCAAATAGATCAACTCGTTAAAGTGCAAAACGAGTTGCTAGTTAATGCTGCTAAAGAAAAACATGCTTATGAAATTAGAACTAGAAGTGGTGCTGCTACCCAGGATCCTCTATATCCTGAGGGGCATCCCAAAAGAATTGAGCTAGATTCTCAACAAGCTAAAAATAGTGGTTATATTCGTAAGAAAAGGAAAAAGAAACATAAAACTATTGTAGAACCCTCTGAACCTGCTATAGATCCTAATAGTATATCTATCTCTGATGCTAAAACTGAAAGTGGTAATGAAGAAAATGTTGTTCCCAATGAAGAAAAAGTTGAAGAAGAACCTGAAAACCACACTAAGAATACTAAATACACCAAAGAAGATTTTATTGCTAAGAAACATGGTAGTGAAAGAGAACCTTGGGTCCAAAAACCTATGCCTTTCCCTGATAAGAAACACAAGTCAAAGGAAGATGAACACTATAATAAGTTTTGTGAGTGGATGAAGCCTTTATTCTTGCAAATTCCTTTGACTGATGCTATTAAATTTCCTCCTTACTCAAAGTATATGAAGGACATTGTCTCGAATAAAAGGAAGATCCCTAATGAAGAAATTTCTAATTTGCTTGCTAATTATTCCTTCAATGGTAAGGTTCCTAAGAAACTTGGAGACCTAGGGATTCCAACTATCCCTTGCTCTATTAAGAACAATTATGTTAGAACTGCTTTGTGTGATTTGGGAGCTAGAGTTAGTGTTATGCCTTTCTCTCTCTATAAGAGGCTTCAACTTGAAAAATTAATACCAAGTGATATATCTTTGCAAATGGATGATAAATCTACCACCATTCCTGTGGGTATATGTGAGGATGTACCTGTTCCGGTGGCTCACAATTGCTTGATATTAACTGATTTTGTTGTGCTTGAAATGCCTGAAGATGATAATATGTCTATTATTCTTGGGAGACCTTTTCTTAATACTGCAGGAGCTGTTATTAATTGTAATCAATGAAAGGTGACCTTCAATGTTAATGACAAGGAACATACTGTCTATTTCCCCAAGAATATTGAAAGGACTTATGGTTTGAATTCAATTGAACATGTTGAAGGCATTCAAGTTGGAGAAATATATTGTCCCACACCAAGAGAAAAATTTGAAACTATTATGATTGGGACCATTGCTATCAAGGTTAAGGTAACATAATCATTAGTGGAGTACAAAGTTTTGTCTCATATGCAATTGTTTTGGTAGCAAGACTTGATCAACCTTGCTAACAAAAGGATTCCATTGAACAAAACAATGTTTTCATTATGATTATCTCCATTTATTTCTATCTTTTGCATTTTAGTTTTTGCTTTCGTTTAGTTTTCTTTGTGATGTTAGTTGCTTGCATGTTTGAACTTCTGTAGTTCTAACCTTGTTTTGTCTTTGCATCATGTTTCCAAAACAAAAAAAAATCTGTCTATCAGAAAAATCATTCTTCTATTTCTGAAAAATTGCCCAAAAATAAAGTGTCTCGAAAAATTCCACAAAATTCATATTAAAATTTTACGTGAAAAAGGGGCAGAGGAGTACCTGGGAGGTATCAGGGGGGCCCACCAGGCAGGCACACCACATGGTGGTGCGGCCAGCCTTAGGTGGCGCCATGCCCTGGTGTGGGCCACCCCTGGCCCCCCACTAACTCTCTGACCTGCCACTTTCTTCTCTCTCCCGAGTAAGCTTCAGTTCACAGCTCAAAATCGTGTTCTTGTTGTGCTTTCTCTCGATTTTTTCGATCACCTTTCTCAGCCCATCTTTCTTGCTGAAATTTGGAGCATTTGTTCCCTGGTATGTAACTCCTCTCCTTGTCCAAGTAGATTTGTGTTTAGTGGATTATATGTTGAGTATTTTGCTGCTGTAGGTGACTGGTTTTGAGAGCTTGTAAGCTTGTTTGATGCTTAGAGATATAGTTTTGATGCATGTTTAGGCCTCTTGCAAGTCCCTATGAGTAGAATCCTTCATTATATTTACCTTGCAATCACTTGTTTAATAGGTGTTTAAATTTTAGAATAGAAGATGAGTGAACACCACCTAAACCAACATGAGCTTTGGGTGTCTGAGGTCATGAAGGTCCACCGGGAGGAGGAAGTTTTTCCCTCCATTTATCCATGCCCTGAGTTCATGAGAGCTGCAGGAATTCTAAAAGATTTCCACACTTTGGTTTCTAATGCAGGTTTAGAGAGCACTTTTTGGAAGATGAACCTTGTCAATTTGTGAAGCTAACCATGTCTGTGGTGCAGGATTTCCCATTTAGTCACTCTTTGCCTAACCCCATGGTCCATTACAAAATTTACAATATTGCTGTCAACCTTTCTCTTGATGATTTTTGTGCAGCTATTAAGGTACCTCAATGGGGATCATGTAGGAAGATTAAAGAGAGACCGGAACCACTCATGGATTTATATGCAGAAATTTGTCAAGGGGGTAGCTTCTCGAAGGAGAGTGGAAAAATCCGTAACATTCATCTTCCCTCCATTCGCTACTTTGCCTACTTTATTGCCAAGTGTGCTCTTGCTAGGAAAACTGCCAATAAGTTATCTTCATTTGATTTAGCATTTATCTCTGCTGCTCTTAGACGAGATAGGTCTTACAACTTGGGTGCTTTGATAGCTTTCCATCTTGCTGCTAACCGTGAGAAAGGTGGAATTTGTGGAGGCCTCATTGCTTCTCGTTTGCTAGCATTGCATGGTTTAGTGCCTCATCATCTAGACCTACAGTTTCCCATAGAGAGGCTTGATTTTAATTCCATGATACAACATAAATTTATTTCCTCGTGGGCTAGTTCGAGTGAGTTATCTTATGAAATAACCTTTCTCAAAGCTGGTTGGAGAAAGAGCAAGTCCAAGCGTGTTGTTCTTTTGCATGCACCTGTTTTGTTTAACCTTGATAACAGGGAATGATGGTCCCTCACTGAGGAGGAGCTTGACACGTACTTGGGAGAGCTCTCCCAACAGGAGCAGGACACTAGAAGGGAGGTCACGGATGATTCGGTCCAGCCCTCGAATGAGGGAGAGTCTTCATATCAGCAGCCCGCTTATGATTGGGGAGCTTCCTCTTCTTCTCATGGGCCCAGCTACGACCATTCTTACCAAGATCCGCCCACTTGGAACCCCTATTCGTACATGGATTGATACCCACTTAGGCCAAAAGCCTGAGCTTGGGGGGAGGTACGCCGACACCGCACTCATCTCCATATCATGTTGCGTCGGTACTTTGTAAATTCATGTTTTCGTTCTCTTTTTAGTTTTCGTTCTTCTTTGCTTTTGCTTTCTAAAAACACAAAAAGACCAAAAATATTTCTGTTGTTTCTCTTTGGTTTGCTTCTTCTTTTTGCCTTGGTTTGCTTTTCCCTTTTCGCTTTGTTTGAACTATTCGAAAAACCCAAAGGGATTTTGTTTTGTTTGTTTTTCTCTTTTGGTTCTTGTTTAAAAATCGAAAACACCAAAAATATTTGTCGTTCTTCTTTGGTTTTTGCGAGTTTGCTACAGGGTTCGGCAGTCCTTAGTGGATATTGGTTTCATATTATTATTCAAGCCACACAAGTGAAGAGCAATAATGAGGATCAATGACAACTTGAGGCGTGGTAAGAGGCTGGTAATGAACTCTACTTTTTTTCATTTTTGTACATATACTCATCACTGTGAGCTTGCTTAGTCTATTCAAGTAGGGTGTATGTTATCTTTGGATGCTTAGTAGTTCTTGCTTTCTTATGATTAGCTCCAACTCGGTAATAGTTTGTAGCATGTCTTATGAATGTTTGCTTGTAGTGCTCTATTCATAAATTGGTATGACACCGTGGTATCCTCCTCTGAATGTTTCATTTGATTGACTTGGCACATGCTCAGACATGCACATGACTGTGATAATCAGTTATGCCTTGATGAATTATTTTGCCTTGAGGATCTTGAATCACTTTCATGCCATGAGTAGTCTTGTTTTGTTGCAAGCATGATAATCACAGCTATTGCTCTCTTGTTTGTCGCTCCCTTACTATTGCTAGCCTTCACCCTCACTGAGTATGTTTACTCATGTTTCCAACTCCCCCAAAGCAAATGTTGCCAAAGTGTCCACCACACCTACCTATTAGCATCATTTTCTACTTCCGTGCATATTCCATATGCCTTGTTTTCTTCCGAATAAAATGTTTGCTTGTTATGAGAAAGTTAGTTAGTAAAGCTCTCACAAACTTGATGGCACACTTTATTTTCTTGCACTTAATAAACCTGAACCATTGCGTCCTTCTTTGTTGCGTATATGCTTGCGCTTTATAAGCTGAAGTTAGCAGAACCATGTATCATGGTGAACGCTTTCAACATTGCATTGGTACTTAGTACCTCGTTGATATCATGTTCTTTTGCTTACGGATCCTGGCGATGTGAAATAAAAGTGGAACTTGTAAGATCATGGAGTTTGTATGTGTGTTAGAGAAATGCCTGGGCTGCTAGCTTAAGCCATGCCTAATCATGGTGGAAACTTGCAGCATCACCATAATGAGCACTCTATGAAGCATCCTCAATAAAAACCTATGCAAATAGCAAATAAAAAGATCGCTGAGATGCTCATTGTCTGCTTGCCTTGTCATTTTGATTATGGGAAAGCTCCCGTATCATGTGCAAGGGGTACCCCGTTGGCGGCTCTCTATGATACGTATATACTTACAATGACAAGAGCTTGCTTGTGACTGAAGGTTAGTAGCATGAGGATCGGTCTTCGTAAATAAGGGGCATGAGACTTTGATTTATAACATGTCAAGCATATCCTCTTAGTTGTGTCACTTTCACCTTAACCACATTAAAGATGCTTATGATAAGGGCAATGAGAGCTCAAAGCTAACGAGTACCATACTTTCAGCATTTGGAAGCCTTTCAAATTATTCAAAACTTTTTCTTCTACTTGTTGAGTATCCACATATTTTTTGAGCACCTTCTTGAGAGCATAGTTGTCATTCTTTATGTTTGTTTCATTACTTGATTATTTGTATTATGACTTTGATGCTTGTATTCTTGATATCTTTACTTCTAGTCACCACTTGAACTTCAGAGGTGCCTTGGCATTCATAACCAAAGGCAAGCGAGATACCACCCTATCATACTTTTTATGAGCATGGTAATGTTGCTTATGTTTGTGCCTCATGCTACTTATTATTCTTGACTTGGAATCTCTTCATAGCTTGCAAAGACTATTAAGTAGACTTGGTTGCATACTCTTAATTATGAATTGTCCAAGTAGTTGATCACATTGCTGAGAATATTTACATCACATGAAGCAAATGTGTTCGTGAAAGTTCTTTTATCGCACTCAGTTTTCAACTGAATTTCTTGAGGACAAGCAATAAGCTAAGCTTGGGGGGAGTTGATACGTCCAAAACGTATCTACTTTCCCGAACACTTTTGCTATTGTTTCTGCTCTAAACTTGTCTGATATGGATACAACTAATGCGGATTGACGCTGTTTTCAGCAGAATTGCCTTGGTGTCTACTTTTTGTGCAGAAAATCAACTATCAGGAAAAATCCCGGAAAATATGCCAAAAATCCTATTTCACCCGAAGACTCCAGGAGCCATAATACGAGACGGAGAAGAGCCAGGTGGTGGCCACACCACCTGCTGGCGCGGGCCAGGCCAGGCCGCGCCAGGGGGTGGTGTGGCCCCCCCAGGCACCCCCTCGGTCTCTCTCTTCGCCTATAAGGAGCCTTCTGACCTAAAAACTTCAGAGGGGTTCGACGTTTTTCCAGAAGGAGTTCCGCTCCGCCGCCACCACCAGATTCCACGAAATAGCACCAGAAACTCCGTTCTGGCACCCTGCCAGGGGAATTGGAGGAGATCATCGCCATCATCATCACCATCGCTTCTCCATCGACCATCCATGTTTCCCCCATCTATGAGTGAGTAATCCCCCGTTGTAGGCTATGGGGATGGTAGGGATTGGATGAGATCGTTCATGTAATGGCATCAGATTGTTAGGGCATGGTGCCTAGTATCTTTTATTAGTGCTTTATGACTTTGTTGCGACTTGTTGTGCTTAATGCTTGTCACTAGGGCCAGAGTGCCATGATTTCAGATCTGAACATGTTATTGATTCATTATGATAGTATTGTCTTTGGTCTTATCTACAAGTTGTATACACACGTTGATGTCCGGAACCTATGGCCCCGAAGTGACAGAAATCGGGATAACCGGAAGGGAATGGCTTTGATGTGAGGATCACATGTGTTCACGGAGTGTTAATGCTTTGCTCCGGTGCTCTATTAAAAGGAGCACCTTAATTGCCAGTAGTTCCCTAGAGGCCCCGCTGCAAACGGGCTGGCAGGACAAAAGATGTTGTGCAAGTTCTCATTGCAAGCACGTATGACTATATATGGAACACATGCCTAGGATTGTCTAGTACTTGGATGCTTTATCTTATTTATATGCAATTGCCCTATGTTCTGATTGCTATGTGAATTGTCTTGTCCATGCAACGCCCGTCCATCCATCCCTATGCCCACCGCACTCGAATCCCACTATTTACTGCTTTTGTTACTACTATCTTTGCTTTACTACTGCTGCTACTTTACTATTCCTACTACAAAATTGTTGCTACTGATAAACTGATGTGAGCAAGATTGTTTCCAGGTGTAGCTGAATTTACAACTCAGTTGTTAAGGCTTATAAATATTCTTTGGCTCCCCTTGTGTCGAATCAATAAATTGGGTTTCACTTCCCTCGAAAATACTGCGATACAACCCCTATACTTGTGGGTCATCAGGGGTTTGGATGATAACCTGAAGGTGGATTATTAGTCATAGATGCAGTTGGATGGCGGTCTATGTATAATGTTGTAATTCCCAATCAAGTCTCAAAGGAGTCAAGATGATTAGTATATGCAGGTATTGCTTTCTCGATGTTTGTCAATTGCCCCGCTGTAATTTGTTCACCCAGCATGTTATCTATCTTAAGGAGAGCCACCTCTAGTGAACTATGGATCCCGGTCCTTTTTCTTTACATACAATCTACAATCTTTTACTGCTTTGTGTTTACTTTCTGCAAACTATTACTTCTTTCCATTCGACATGTTTAATCCTTTGTTTTCCGCAAAACACGATGAGATTGACAACCTCATCGCAAGTTGAGGACAAAGTTCTGTGGTTGTGTTGTGCAGGTCTCCACGTTGCTACTAGCACCGGTAGTGCGCCCTGCCAAAGCTCAGCTAGTAACACCTTTGGGGTGTTTCCTTGCTCCTACTGATTCGATTAAACCTTGGTTTCATAACTGAGGGAAACTTGTTGCTGTGCTCATCATACCTTCCTCTTGGGGTTCCCAACGAGCTCTACATCAACACTGCACCAACACTTTTCTAGGTGCCGTGCATTGAGCCATCAAGCATTTTTCTGGCGCTGTTGCCAGGGAGTCAAGGACATCTTCACAAAGGGAGTCCCTCATAACCAATCTCTTTACTTTGTTATTTTTGTTTTGCTTAGTTTCTTTTTGTTTTGTTTGCTTTTTTTGTTATCAAAAACACAAAAAATTAGTTTTACTAGTTTGATTTCTTATTTGAAAACCCAAAAAAATGACTATGCTTGAAAACACTAAGTTGTGTGACTTCACTAGCACCAACAACACTGATTTTATGAGCACACCTATTGCTCCACCTGTGCCTAAAGATACTTTCTTTGAGATAAAACCAGCTTTACTTAATCTTGTTATGAGAGAACAATTTTGTGGTATTGGTAATGAAGATGTTGCTTCCCATCTAAATAACTTTGTTGAACTTTGTGAGATGCAAAAGCATAGGGATATAGATGGTGATATTATTAAGCTGAAATTGTTTCCTTTCTCTTTGAGAGGAAAAGCTAAAGAATGGTTGAATTCCTTAACTAGGAATAGTATTGATTCTTGGACTAAATGCAAAGATGCTTTCATTGGAAAATACTATCCTCCTGCTAAGATTATATCTATGAGAAGTGAAATGATGAAGTTTAAACAACTTGATAATGAGCATGTTGCTCAAGCTTGGGAAAGAATGAAATCTTTCGTAAAGAATTGTCCCACTCATGGACTGTCTGCTTGGATGATCATCCAAACTTTTTATGCAGGATTGAACTATTCTTCAAGGAACCTATTGGATTCTGCAGCTGGAGGTACCTTTATGACCATCAGTTTGGGTGTTGCAACAAAACTTCTGGACAATATGATGGTTAATTATTTTGAATGGCATACTGAGAGAGCTCCACAAGATAGGAAGGTAAATTCTATTGAGGAAACCTCCTCCTTGAGTGATAAGATTGATATTATTATGTCTATGCTTGTGAATGTGAAAGCCCATATTGATCCAAATAATGTTCCTTTAGCTTCTTTGGTTGCTCAAGAAGAGCAAGTTGATGTGAACTTCATAAGAAATAACAACTTTGGCAACAATGCTTATGGTAATAACAATTATAGGCCTTACCCTCCTAATAATACTTATGGCTATAATGGTAAACCTGGATTACCTAGTGAAGGAAGACTTTTAGAAGTTGAAAGAGCCACTAAAAACTTCATGCAAATGCAATATGAGCAAAATAAGCTATTCACTAAAACTATGGAGGAACAATCTACCATTTTGAAGAACATTAGCCATCAACTTGAGAGTCTAAATAGGGAAATTCCTACTTTACAATTGAAACTCTCCAATGCTGAAAGAAATATATCATCTTTGTCTGAAGCTCAATCTTCATTGATTAATAAAATGGCTGCTAAACCTGAAACTAATGAGAATCCCTTTGCAGCTACTAATGCTATACAAGTAAGAATTGATGAAAATGTTAGACTATTAGCTGAATTACATGCTAAGTGGGAAAGAAAAGATGAAATTGCTAGAAACACTAGTGTTTCTACTATTACCACCACTAGTGTTGAAGCTAGTAATAGTTCTACTACTTTAGATGATAAATTTGATTTTGATCTTGATGGTTGCAATATCTCTGAAGTTATTAAGTTCCTACAAAAGCTTGCTAAAAGTCCTAATGCTAGTGCTACGAACATGGTCTTTACAAAACACATTACTGATGCTCTCATAAAGATTAAAGAAGAAAAGATGAAACATAAAGCTTCTATTCCTATTAAACAAGAAGATGGTTGGGAACCCATCATTAATATGAAAGTGAATGACTTTGATTTCAAAGCTTTATGTGATCTTGATAGTAGTGTTTCTATTATGCCTAGAAGGATTTATGATATGCTTGATTTGCCACCACTTGAAGATTGTTATTTGAATGTCCCACTTGATGATACTGCTAAAAAGAAACTCATGGGGAGTCTTAATGATGTTCTTATTATGGTTAACAATTCCTATGTCCCTATTGATTTCTATGTTTTGGATGTTGAATGCAATGCTTCTTGTCCTATTACTTTGGGAAGACCTTTTCTTAGTACTGTTGGTGCCATCATTGATATGAAAGAAGGCACCATTAAATACCAACTCCCACTCAAGAAAGGTATAGAACACTTCCCTAAAAAGAGAGAATTTTTTCTTTTGCTTCTCCTATGAAAACAAAATTTGGTCTTAATGCTTCTTCATTTCAGAACACTTGATTCTTTCTTTGCTTCTTATGCCTAACTTAAAGGCGTTAAAGAAAAGTACTTATTGGAAGATAACCCAAAAGTTTTAGATGAGTCTTGGAAGTTATTACCTCTGTAATAACCTCTCCTTATCCTTTTTATTTGTTTTTTGTGCCAAGAGTAACCTCTAATGAGAGAGAAGTAATGATTGGGAAAGTTGCTGTCCCGAAACAGATTTCTGTGCTTCACCGTAAATGTTCTTGTAAAATCTCTGCACGTATTTTTGAGGCGTAAATTTTTCTGCTTCTGACCTAGGTTGTTATCTAACTTTCTCTAGTTCAACACTTTTTGATTTGAGCAACAGAAGGTCTTCAAAAAAATTCGTCTTTAACTACTGGTCTGTTTTGACAAATTTCTGCCATTTTCTGCATTTGTTTCTTGTTGGTTCCTTTTTGAGTTCTTTTGGGGAATTGAGCTTTTTGAGGGAAGTACTACAGTAGCTAGTGTTCTAATGGAAGTTTATTTGGTGTTAGAACTGAACCTTAAGACCTTTTATCTTGAGTGCACTAATGTTGCTAATAAAGATTGTGTGAAGTTTTGTATGAAGGAAAAATTTCAGGTGTATGGAAGGAATGAGTAATGAGATGAAGGATGGACTAAAGCTCAAGCTTGGGGATGCCACGCGTGTCACCCCAAGAAATATCCAAGAAGTACAAGCGTCAAAGCATGGGGATGCCCAAGGCATCTCCTTCTTCATCAATAAAAATCTCAGGTTTCTTCCAAACGCTTCATTTTTATTGTTTCATGCATAGTTGTGTTGTTCTTGGAGTGTCTTCTTTTTCATTTTGGTTTTTTCGTTTGCTTTGGTTTTCTTAGTTTTCTGAATAAATTGGTTGGACCCCCTCTTTCATACATTGGTTTGCAAATAGTTTGGTTTGGTTGGGAAAAGAGTAGGAAAGGTCATGCTTTTGTGGTAAAAAGAGCTCGTTTTTGACTGTGGCCTATGCTTTGTCATGCCATGCTTGATATTGATTTGGCTTTATTCTTAGTATTCTTTGCTGTAGCATGACTTGTTATAAACAATTGAGATTGCTTAATGTGCCTTGGATGAATCTTGCGTTGTTTTAGCATATTAAAGCATAGTATAGTGGTATTCTCCTTTGATGCTTTATTTGGGTTGACTTGGCGCATGCTCACACCATGTTATGACTATCTCAAGTCACCATAGCCTTTATGATCCTTTAGTTTTGAACTTGTAGTATCACTTTATGCTTTGATCAATGATGTTTTGTCGCTCTGCATGATTATGACCATTATTGCTCTCTTAGTTTGTCGCTCCCAGTCTTTTGCTAGCCTCCACAACCAAGTATGAGTTGCACTAATGCATCCAACTCCCTAAACCAAGTTATTCCAAAGAATCCACCATACCGAACTACTAGCTTATGCTATTCCAAGTATATTCATGCTTTTGTTTACCTTCCAAATTAAACTTGTTATGAGAAAACTAGTGATTAAAGCTCTCACGAACTTGATGGCACACTTTACTTTTCTTGCCCTTAATAAACTTGAACCATTGTGTCTTCTATGTTGTATATGCTTGCACTTATTTGTTGGGAATTAGCAGAACCATGCTTTCATGGGGAACGCTTTCAAAATTGCACTTGGTACTTGTACCTAGTTGATATCATGCTCTTTTGTATATGGATATCGTCGGTGTGAAATGAAAGGGGAGCTTGTAAGTCCATGGAGTTATGTATATGTGTTAGAGAAACGCCTGGGCCGCTGGTCTAATCCATGCTGACATGGTGGAAACCAGCAGCATAACCATAATGAGCTGGCTATGGAGCATTCTTCTTATAAAAAAAGAGTCCTATTTTGAGAAAAAAGAGAAAAGAGAAAAAAAAGATTATGAAAAGAGGAAAGAAAGAAAAAAGCACCATATTCCCATGGTAAATAAGAAGATTGCTGAGATGCTCGTTGTTTGCTTGCCTTGTCATTTTGATATGGGGATTCTTCCGTATCATCGGGCAAGGGGTACACCGTTGGCGGTTCTCTATGATACACATATACTTACAATGACAAGAACTTACCGGTGACTAAACTTGAGTAGCATGAGGAGCGACCCTCGTATACAAGGGACATGAGATTTCTGACTTATACTTCGTCAAGCATGTACACCATAGTTTGTTCACTTTAACCTTAATCACTTCAAGATGCTTATGATAGGGGCAATGAGATATGAAAGCTATAAGTACCATAATTTTTGGAAGCTCTTTATGAGACTTGAATCCCTACTTCCTTATACAAAGGCCTTTCTTCCACCAATATATTGAGTCTCCACCCTCTACCTTTATGCACCTACTTTGAGAGCATAGTGGCCATTCTTAGTTCTATGTGCATTGTCCCAAGACTAGTTGATTGATGCATACTTTTATATTGCTTGTTTTAAACTTTTGTATCTAGTCACGCTTATGAACTTTGGAGGTGTCCTATGCATTTATATTTGCTACTCTATTGAGGGACAAGCTGAATGCTATTATGCTATGTTTTCTTTATGTGAAACAAACAAACGTCTTGCAAAGCATTGTTATTCATGAATCTTTTGTTTGTGCCTTTTCATGTTGCATCATAGTTTCTTTGCTTATTGCTAGAACTTTGTCCTTCATGTTATGATTGAAGTACTATGATCCCAGCTTTGAATGTTTTACAAATACTTTGATCAAGTCTTTGATGGTGCATGTCACCTCAAAAATTATTCTTTCTTTTTATCACTTACCTACTCGAGGACGAGCAGAAGTTAAGCTTGGGGATGTTGATACATTGCAAATGTATCTATAATTTTTGATGTTTCATGCTTGGTTTTATCCACTTTCTTATGTTTTGTCCACACTTTGGAGTACTTTTCATATGATTTCTTGGACTAACCTATTAACACGAGCCATAGTGCCAGCTGCCTGTTTTCTGCTGTTTTTGGTTCCAGGAAAGTCAGAAAATGAATATTCTCATAATTGGACGGGACAAAAGCCAAAGTGCCTATTTTTCCGGAAGTCATCAAGTGCCAGAATACGAGACGGAGAGGGGCCAGAGGCCGGCCACACCACCTGGCCACGCGACCAGGTTGGCCCGCGCCAGGGGGTGGTGTGGTGGCCCCTAGCACCCCCTCGGCCTCCCTTTCCGACTATAAGATGCCCTCTGGACGTTAACCTAAGTGCCCGATCAAAAATCCACGAAAGAGTCTGTAGCCGCCGTCATCTCCATCCCTAGATCAGGAGGGATCTGAAGCTCTTCCCGGCACCCTGCCGGAGAGGGTAATTCACCCTGGAGGCCTTCTTCATCACCATGCAAGCCTCCGGTGTGATGCGTGAGTAGTTCATCCATGGACTACGGATCCATGTAGTAGCTAGATGGCCGGTTCTACTCCTTTGTGCTTTCATGTTTAGATCTTGGGAGCTCCGTTCATGATCAAGATCAGCTATTTGTAATTCTGCATGTTGTGTTTGCAGGGATCCGATGGATATTGAGATGCTATTTCAGATTGATTATTGATTCTATCATGTCTTTGTTATTTGTGATCTTGCATGCTTTCTGTTGTTAGTAGCTATCTTGGCCAAGTAGATACTAGCAACTCCAAGAGTTAGTATTTATGCTCGATAGTGGGTTCATGCCTCTAGTAATCCGGGGAAGTGACAGAAATCTCTAAGGTACTAGATGTGCTGTTGCAGTAGGGAGAAAACAACAATCCTTTGTTCATAGAACAATCGTATTGTTTACTTTACACGCAATTCGTAAAGCAATAATCTGTTGCTTGCAACTTAATACTAGAGGGGGTTCAGATGATAACCTGAAGGTGGATTATTAGTCATAGATGAAGTTGGATGGCGGTCTATGTATAATGTTGTAATGCCCAATCAAGTCTCAAAGGAGTCAAGATGATTAGTATATGCATGTATTGCTTTCTCGATGTTTGTGAATTGCCCCGCTGTAATTTTTTCACCCAACATGTTATCTATCTTAAGAAGAGCCACCTCTAGTGAACTATGGATCCCGGTCCTTTTTCTTTACATACAATCTACAATCTTTTACTGCTTTGTGTTTACTTTCTGCAAACTATTACTTATTTCCATTCGATACGTTTAATCTTTTGTTTTCCGCAAAATACGGTGAGATTGACAACCTCATCGCAAGTTGGGGACAAAGTTCTGTGGTTGTGTTGTGTAGGTCTCCACGTTGCTACTAGCACCGGTAGTGCGTCATGCCAAAGCTCAGCTAGTAACATCTTTGGGGTGTTTCCTTGCTCCTACTGGTTCGATTAAACCTTGGTTTCATAACTGAGGGAAACTTGCTGCTGTGCTCATCATACCTTCCTCTTGGGGTTCCCAACGAGCTCTACATCAACACCGCACCAGCACTTTTCTGGGCGCCGTGCATTGAGCCATCACCTCCGCAGCGTCTGCTCCACCACGCCAGACCTCCGCGGTCTTCTCGCCGCACCGCCGCGCATTTTCCTATGCGGCCTTCATGCTCGTCGCACGTACGCTGCCGCCACTGACTCGACCTGACGCACATACGCCGGTCACCACTGTCATGGACTCGACCTGGCGCAAACACGCCGGTCCTCCTTCACCTGGGGTGACAAACACCGAGCTCTTCCGCGGGCGACACATGCCGGACGTTCTAGCCGCACTCGGACACGACCTTCCCGGACACCGTTGCATGTCGTCGCCGTGCCTCTGCATCCACCGCACGAACGACGTCACAACACGCCACGGCCGCGGCCGCCGCTGTGCTCACCGCGGACTCGCCGCGCCACAGCCCCGAGCCGCGAGGCTCTGATACCAAATGTTGCTGCAGCACCTCGGCTGCACCTTCCTCTCACTCTTGTAGCTCATGGACGGAGGTAGAAGAAGGCCATAGAATTTTCCCGGCGCACGAACGCCTCCACGGGCGCACCAACGCCCTATTTGTTCTTTTATTTCAGCTGGCTACATCGCTCCTAACCACACAATCGTAAGCAGTACACGAGGCAGGAGTTTTATACCCCGAGAACCCACACAGGCACACGCACGCACGCACTCTGCCCACCTCGCTCACGATCTGCCCGCTGTCGCGCGCACGGCTCGCTCCTAGCACGACCTGGCCGGCATGCATGCATGGATAGCTAACCGACTCCATGCTCTAACAAATTCAGGCATCTACTAACCCGTAGGTAGCTAACTAACTAAATAAATCAAGATTAGTGCTAACAGCTATAACCTGGTTGAAAGATCAGATGTGAAAGTGATAAACTGTTGTGGATGAGAGAAAGGATCCAGTTGATTTGGTGGAATAGAACGAGCCATACTACAGAAAAGAACCCCTTGCACAACATGATCACCAAGTGCCACCATCGTGGGCTGCATTCATCGCTATGCGTCAGGAGGTCCGAGACCTGGTAGTGCATCAACAGCAGTAGGATGGTCTTATTGAGCACATATGGACATGCAAGGGCAACACGTAGAAGCCGAGCTTGATCTGGCTGAACTAGGCCGAATTATGTTTAATTTCATGCTGAACTATGTTTAACTTAAGGCTGAACTATGCCGACCATTGCTCTGTATTCATATTTATGCCGAACTATGCTGAACTCTGTTTGAATTTGACCCAAATTTGGACGAAAACTCACCCTTTTTGTTTCGTTTGGGAACGCGAGTGGGAAACTGGATGTTTTCAGGCTAAAAGTTACGTCCGACGCTAAATAATGCCGGATTTGGCTAGGGAACGCCAACGAGTAGAGGTGCTCTACCAGGCACATATATACGCACCGGAGCTGAAAACGAGCTTAATTTTCACCGATAAGCATTCGGTTGCGAGGACCGGGCAAAAAAAGAGCTATACTAGCGGTAGAACGCAGTGCCAGTGCAACTGCTAGATGCCGCCTGATCCAGGCAAGCTGTACTGCACGGCGCGCTCCGGCTACGGCGTGCTCTCTCTCTCTGCACGAACACACGCAGCTAGGGTCGTCGACGGCAGGTACCTTATCTCGCCTAGCTAGCTTGGACCAGGAGTATCGGTTTCCTTTGGAGTTCAGACCTGAGAGAGAGTTCATACGATCGCATCGTGAGTTGTGCCCGTCTCACAAAACTAGGCAACCGTAAAAGAAGAAGAAGCTTCCTCAGAATCTGTGCGTCCACCTTTTCTTGTCTGCAACTCTCCTGGGTCTAGGACCCAGGGCTAGCTAGTTTTGGTGTTGGTAGTCTTTTATAAAACACGTGTATCTAGATGTTTTTCAATGTGTAGATTTACTCACTTTGTTTTGAATCTATACACTGAAATACGTTAAGATACATGTACTTCAGAAAAAGACTATAACATCTTTATACTTTGGAATGGAAGTAATAGATGATACTAGATCATGATGGTGCGCGTTGCCGCGTCTGTTTATTTTTACGATAGAATGATAGTAACTGAAATATTGATCCGAGACATGAAAAGTTAGATTTGCATTGAACACAATCAAGAACTGTAGAGATGTCAATTAGTAAGATGATTTACAATCTAGCATGAATCCCATCTTTAAAGGTAGCTAGGTTTGCAAATGGTGTTATCTAAGAGGCAGCTCATCAGATTTTGATCCCAACAAAGCATTTGAATCTAAGCACCGAACAAATTAACCATAAGAGTAATGAGAGGCATTACAAGAAGATAGTGATGTAGAAAATCATTAACGAATTGCTTTGAGAAAGATAATGCAACACTTTCAAAGTGATTTTCTTAGTTAATACTGCAATTCAAGTATAAACGGCCTCTCCTTGAACAAGACCCTTTGGTGTAAGTGTAGAATTGCATAATTTGAATTTGGAAAGAAAAATAGCCATAAATTTTCTTAAAAGCAAAGTCTACACGTGCTTCTACGTCCACAATGACTGGATTGTTCTCTTTCAAGACACTTTTCTAAACATTGCAGATGCACTTCAAGGTCATTGACATTAGAAAGAGAAATCCCGACTGCTTTCACTACATATGAAATTGAAGGTCTACATATGGACAGAAGAAATAAAAATATTAACATCTACTGCGGCACAACTTAAGAATGCCAAAGTGGACTTGTTCGAGTTTCTTTGGACACACAAAGCCCAAAACCTGCAATTAGATTATTTTTCACCAAGTTGAAAAAATGGAAGCGGCAGTGCTCACACAATTGGGCACCTGCAATTAGATTTTTTTTTTCAAGTTGGAGCCAAACCAAAGAGAAGGAGGGGCAATCTGTACCTGAAATGGAATGTTGCTTGGTGGTGAAACCTCTGTTATGTTTGAGCAGATAGGAACTAAACCATGGCACCATCACCAACAGAAAATAATTGCAATCTGATGTCCGTGAAATATTTGTTGCTGTCACGGGAAGATGCATACCAAGATTATGCTCTACACACGGTGGAGACAAGCCACGCAGGGTCCTCTCTGTAAGAAAAATATATACCTGGCAATCTTATAGGAAATTAGAAAATGTGAGGAAAGGTATATCTAGCAACATTGCATCAACATCTGCTATACTGGTGGCATCTGATGCAAATCATTTTTTAGTGCCACATGGAAATATGAAACTCATTGCATACTTTGTACCACCACAGTCCATACGCTGCATATAATAATCAGTAGTTACTTGAAGGCAAGATCAACTATAGAAGATCCGGATAGCACACTAACACGAGTGTCGTACTGCACTACTGGATGTCAGGGTTAGCACTTATTTTTCAGCCAGAGTTATGTTCTCGAAAACAGTTCATCATATGATATTTGAACCGGAAAATTGGTATGTTTTCTATACAACAATCACTTCTGATAGAAAATAAAGTAAAAACAAAGGACTGCACGTACCACATTAGCTGCAGTGTTTGATGACAAGAGAGTCTGAACCTGGGGCGGGATGTAAAAAGGCAGAGTGTCACCAAGACGGTGCAAGCACGATATTGAGAAGATGCTAGCCGATGATGGTGGTGACCCACAGTGTCGCAAAGCACCGGCCTCTTCATTATTCTAGATTGACTCCCCCTCCCATCCTCTCAACAAGGCGCACGTGGGACGAGCAGGAGCGGCGTGACGAGGGAGAACATGAGGGGAACAACAGAACACTCAAATTTGGCCACGATTCGAAACCAGATAGCTGATGTAAACCAAACCTTACAACGTCCATAGATCACCTCAACAATGATAAAATATAAGAAAAAATTTAGAAGGAAAAGGTATAGAGAGATTACTTGAAAGATGTGGATTTCCCTTTGTTTATAACCAATCTGAACACAACAACTAAAATTATCCGAGAGGCCATGAATGGCGAGGTGAGGGCACACTCCCAACCGCATCCGCATTTGAGAGACGGATGCCCCGCTCCAGCTTCCGGTCCATGGTCAATCGAATTGAGGCTTGAGGGGTGCTCAGTCGTTGTTCGCCAAATCGCCTCACGTCTCCTCTCTTCGGTTTTTTCTCTCGTTGCCCACCGGCGACATGGCTTGAACCACGGTACAATAAAGGAAGTAACGGGCTGTAACGGGCATTCAAGCCCAGTTAACCACATAAAGGCTATTTGATGGACAGATAAGCGTTTCTAAGGGATAACTCGGCTCATGCGGGACTTGATGACCATCCAACGGCCAGAAACCTCCATATGACGTGATCCGATGGCCGAAAGTGCTTAGGTCATGGGTGGCTTCCTATTTGTCTCAGTTTTAATATCCCTAATAAGTGACACCAAAACCGCGGAAGAACCTAAAAAGTTGGTGTACACCGTCTATAAATAAAGATTGCAAACGACCAAAATTGATATTTGCAAATTACCTAGACGAGAAAACCTTCGCCTAAGACTAGTCATAGTGGAGAGTATAGTTGTCTTCTATTAATTATTTGTAGAATCTCAATGTAAATTAGTGTATAAGATCTATTTGTCATTAAATAATTTATTAGTTCTATGTGCTATGATACTGGTATCATAATATGATACTACAATCACTTCTCTTTATACTAATTATTGTGCCACATCATCTTTTTGCCAACTTGTCATACACGATACTACTTATGATACTAGAACTCCGAAAATCGTAAGGCTAGTCATAGTGTAAGTAACTTCAGGAGTAACTAAAGGTCCAACTCAGCAAAACTGCTTATGTGGCAGTGAGTTAATAAAGAGAGAGGAATATAATAACATATTTGGTTACCGTAACATCACACATAGCAAGACGAAATGAGTCTATCACCTAATAAATGACACTTTGTATGATACCATTTCTATGTTACTCTCCTCCATGAAGGTAGTAACATAGAATAGTAACTTATGCATGTTACTACCTCATGTTACTCTCTACTATGAACAGTCTAAGAAAAGAAAACCCTTTGCTTCAACACTATGGGCAACACCGGAGGCGACCTAACCCTATCTCTATGCAGAGAAAGTATCCAGTGGAAACCCATCCTCAATGGAAACTTGGAAACCCAAACGTAGACCATCCGATGCTAAATGTACTGCCAGGTTGAAACAGGACCGAACCATCACCAAATTTGCAAAAAGATGCCCGCTTGCTAGGCACATACATTTGCACAGAACCCCTCCATTGTCCTCTCTCCTCTCGAAATTCCCCAAGAATTGCAAGCTTCAGACGCTGTAACGGGATGCCACTACTGTCCCAGATTGGGAGCCATTTTTCAAGAGGATCCACGCACTGATTCAATAATCATACAATAAAATCTGACATCATCATTTATACAAGGAACATGATGTTTCAACGGAACTATATACACTGGAGCAACAAGATTTATAGGAATCTATAAGATATTTGTGACGGCATCAGCAAAGATTTTTTTAGTTTCATAGAGCAATCCCATGATTCACAATTTCATAGAGCAGTCCAGGAATCATATGTAAATTTTCACGACCTCTGCCCTGAAGCTTGGCGCGTCAGTACCTGGAAAGAGGAAACTAACGGAGTAGTGGATCGATACAGAGAAAGGGCAAAGGGAATGTTAGTGTTGGGCCTAAAGAGAGGTTAAGTGTGAGTGGGCCTTAGGCCGGAGTGGGTGTGAAGGGAGCGCTGTTATAAGCTCCGGAATCTCAGTTGTAATTGATCATCGAATATTAAGAAAATACTCCTTCCGTCCCTGACTTCTCCTTCTTCCTTCCCTGAACTCTGCCCCTTTCCCAAGTTGAACTCCCCGTCCCAAATCCGTCGGAGAGATCCACGGCAAGGACATAACATTGTGGTATCAGAGCTGCTACGATCCGCTCGCGCTCCGCTACTCGAGATCCGCCCTGTAACATCGACCGACTGGTAGTTGACTGCTCTTGTGCGGTCGGCTGTAAATCCGAAGTCGATGTTAGGGTGGATTCAGAGAGAGCCGCGATGGCTCCACAGTTCAAGGCGAGTGCGCAGACCCGGCACGTGGTGTCGATCATGGGATCGTTCGAGCAGAGGGTGATGAAGGAGTTTGAGGCGCTATAAGCAATTCAGGAGAAGACGGAGGGGATCGAGACGATCCGGGCATGTCTGGATGATCTGGACGCCAAGTTCATGGAGCAGGTGGAGCGGCTAGATCAAGTCCAGACCAAGGTCAATCTCTCGGTGAGTTTCATTGGGGAGATTCACCAGGAGAACGTGCACGTGGCCCGAGTGTTGAAGGAGTCCGCGCAGCAACGCAACTCGGGGATCGAGCGATTGGCGGCGGAAGGACTCTTCGCCCCATCGCCGGGATCGGTGATACGTCCATTTTGCATCACTATTCTATGTCTTAATTCACTATTATTCATTTATATATTTCGTATTGAGAGGTGATACTTATGTTATTTCATCTGTTTTTGCATGGTTGATGACTTTTGGAGCATGGACCGTTGCAGTCAGGATTCTGATGGAAAAGGTGCTGTTTGGAGGAAAAATTCGCGAAGATCAGAAAATCTGGGAAAATATACGGAAAATTCTATTTTTCCAGAAGACTCAGGATGCCAGAAGATGGAGTGGAGGTGGGCCACAGGGGGCCCACACCACCCCATGGCGCGGGCAGGCCTAGGCCGCGCCTGGGAGTGGTGTGGC
Organism: Avena eriantha; assembly: GCA_910589775.1. Taxonomy (NCBI): domain Eukaryota; kingdom Viridiplantae; phylum Streptophyta; class Magnoliopsida; order Poales; family Poaceae; genus Avena; species Avena eriantha. Next base: position 21,265,489 of record OU342744.1, on the reverse strand, counting down.
CGCCCTGGCCCACTCCAGCCTCTCTCCTCTAGCGTATATCATCCCCACGAAACCCAAAGACTCGGGGAGCGACCACAGAAAGATTCCGCCGCCTCTGCGGGGCGGAAAACACCGAGAGAGAAAGATCTCTCTGGCAGACAGATTTCTGCCGGGGGAATTCCTTCCCGGAGAGGGGAGATCGTCGCCATCAACACCACCATCAAGCTGGACTTCATCGGGATCATCATCATCATCATGACACCATCATCACCATCAACACCCTCATCACCATCTCCATATTGCTGTAACAATTGAGTTGAATCTTGCAGAGTTCATAGGGGAAACTTTCCCGGTGTTGATTACTCTTTGTAGTTGATGCTATTCAGTGAACCATTGAATTATTGTTTATGTTTAGATTGTTATACATCATTATTCCATCTCTGATCATGATCCATATGATGTCTTGTGAGTAGTTCGTTTTGTTCTTGAGGACATGGGAGAAATCTTGTTGTTAGTAGTGGAGTTGCGTTGAGAAAGATTCAATAGATTGTTATTTAAGTTGTGGTGTACTTCTTCTAGTGGTGTCATGTGAACGTCGGCTACATGACACTTCACCTATATGGGCCTAGGGGAATGCATTGTGTATTTGGCTACTAATCGTAGGGGTTGCCGGAGTGACAGAAACCTGAACCTCCGTTAGGAAACCATTGCACAAGGGACGTAAGGGTCTTAGAGTTTAAAGCTGTGGTTAGGTTTTACCTTAATTACTTTCTTGTACTTACGGTTGTTTGCAAGGGGTTTAATCACAAGTATGTATTAGTCTTGGATGGGGCGGTACATTAGCACAGGTTCACCCACACAACACTTAGCAAGCTAAAGAAGATTAATCGACTATATGCAGCGAAAGCACTTGACAGTCTTCCCATGTGTCCTCGAGAACGTTGGTCATCTATATAAATACAACCGGCTTGTCCTTTGTTGCATAAAGGATTGGGCCACTTGCTGCATTTATTCGTACTGTCTTTTATTTACTCGTACTTTGTTTACTTGCTTTATCGAAAACCCCTAAAAATCCGTTTGCTAAGTATTTGCAGAGAATTCCTGATCCATACCACTAGCCAGCACCTTCTGCTCCTCGTTGGGTTCGACACTCTTACTTATCGAAAATACTGCGATACACCCTCTATACTTATGGGTCATCAATCGGTGAATAGACCACCACCACCACCACCACCAGATCAACAGTTCGGCCACCGCTCTGACCGCCCCCAGGTATTATACACTGATGCTCAGCATGATGAAGGAAGTAGGAGCAGTAGGCGCCCATGGATGCCGAGGATGGAATTCCCTCATTTTTCTGGGAAGGGGGTCCGAATTTGGTTGGATAATTGTGCAGTTTATTTTCTGATGTATAACATCCCAGCCAATTTCAAAGTGATGTCAGCATCCTTGCATCTGTCAGACAACGCGGCACACTGGTATCAGTCAGTGAAATTCATTGATGTTTGCAACAATTGGGAGTCATTCAGTGCGGCGATTCTGACGGAGTTCGATGTGAATGAACATCGTAACTGTATGAGGGAGTTGATGGTGCTGAAACAGACAGGAACTGTGCGGGAGTATCGATCTTCCTTCAACCAATTGGTTTACCAAGTCAGGTTGTATGAAGGAATGGTGAGCGAGACTTTGCTGGTTACCCGCTTCATTCTGGGATTGAAGGAGGAGATCAGAGCTGCTGTGGAAATTCAGTTGCCTGAGACGGTGCATTCTGCAACTCAGTGTGCATTGGTTCAAGAAGCTCTATTGGCAAGGGGAAAAGAGCAACCACTCAAGTATCACAAGACAGTACTACCAAGAGACACTAGAGGCATAACAAACAAGGGGGAAACAGCAGGAAAAAATTCGTTCAATGCTGGGGATGTGTGGAAAGCCAGACAGCTAAAGGAGTACAGAAGAGCGAATGGACTCTGCTACAGCTGTGGAGAAAAATATACACCTGGACATGTGTGTGCCAACAGACAAGTAGCTCAAGCAAAAGCAATTGAGACTGAAGAAGATGGTGTCATTCTTAGTGATGCCATTCTGGATGTTGTGGCCAATGAATAAACAATGGAAGAAGCAACTGCCTTCTTAACTTCTAATGCCATCTCAGGGACAACCCATGCTAAATCAATAAGGCTAAGGGCACTGGTGGGAAATCAGGTGATGCTTCTGTTGGTGGATTCAGGTAGCTCCCACACCTTCATTGATCAGCAACTAGTGGATAAACTTCAGTGTCAGACTACACAGTTACCTAATGCACTGAAAGTTAAGGTTGCTAATGGCCAATTCATGCAATGTACTGCTGAAGTACAAGGACTGGAATGGTGGATACAGGGCATAACTTTCCAAACAGACATGAAAGTAGTAAGGTTGGGTGGGTATGATGCAATACTTGGCATGGACTGGCTATCATAGTGGGGGACATGACTTTCCATTGGCAGGATAGGTGGATACAGTTCAAGCACAAGGACAGTAGTTAAATTGCAAGGCATGACTAATCTGACTTCATCGGTTCTCTAAGAAATTTATGTGGATCAATTGGAAAAATCATACAAAGGAAATGATGTTTGGGCTACTATGGTGTTGACACTGGATACACACCAACCAACAGCTCAGTTACCTGAATGCATCAAGGCTACTCTTGTTGAATTTGCTGATGTATTTGAGGATAAAGGGGAGTTACCATCTCATAGAGTGTTTGACCATGCCATTTCCTTATTACCTGACAATGTACCTGTGAATTCTAGGCCATACAGATATTCACCATAGCAGAAGGATGAGATTGAGAGGCAGGTAAATGAGATGATAACTGCTGGATTAGTGACACCAAGTATGTCACCTTTTGCTTCCCCTGTTTTATTGGTTAAAAAGAAGGATGGCACTTGGATATTTTGTTTGGATTACAGAAGGTTGAATGAGATATTTGTGAAAAGCAAGTTTCCAATGCCCATAGTGGATGAACTACTGGATGAACTGGCTGGTACCAAGTGGTTCTCCAAGCTGGACTTAAAAACAGGGTATCACCAGATTAGAATGGTGGAAGGTGATGAATACAAAACTGATTTTAAAACACACCATGGACAATTTCAATTCAGAGTCATGCCTTTTGGCCTCAAAAATGCACCAGCCACCTTTCAATGCCTCATGAACTCTGTATTTGCCACCTGTATCAGGAAGCATGTGTTGGTGTTTACGGATGACATCCTTGTCTATAGTAAAGATTTGGATAGCCATGCTAAGCACCTGGCTCAAGTGTTGAGAATTCTGAGAGAGAACAAGCTGTTTGCCAAAGTCAGCAAATATTCCTTTGCTCAACAGCAGCTGGAGTATTTGGGACACATTATATTTGATAAAGGAGTAGCCATAGATCCCGATAAGACTGCATCAATGGCTTAGTGGCCAGTACCAACCTCAGTAACAAAGTTGAGAGGATTTCTGGGTTTGATAGGGTACTATAGAAAATTTGTCAGAAATTATGGTATTCTGGCTAGGCCACTAACAAATCTGTTGAAGAAGCAAGCTTTCAATTGGACAAAGGAAACAAACAAGCTTTTGAGTTGCTGAAACAAGCAATGGTGACCACTCCAGTTCTCACATTACCAGATTTTTCCAAACAGTTTTGCATAGAAACAAATGCTTGTGCTACTGGAATTGGGGCAATCCTCAGTCAACAAGGCCATCCTGTAGCTTTCTACAGCAAGGCATTAGGGCCAGCAAACCAGAAGTTATCTATCTATGAAAAAGAGTTTATGGCAATTATGATGGTTGTGGATAAATGGAGGGCTTATATTTCTAGAGCACCTTTCATTATCAAAACAGACCACAAAAGCTTGTGTCACCTACAGGATCAGGTTCTCACTACTGATTTGCAAAGGAAGGCAATGCCAAAGTTGGTGGGTTTACAGTTTAAGTTCCAGTTCAAAAAAGGAGTGGACAACAAGGCAGCTGATGCATTGTCCAGAATAGGCCATGTATTTGACCTATAGGCTATTTCTATAGCACAACCAGCAGGGCTTCAGGAGATTGTGAATTTCTATGTAGTAGATGTGCAAGCTCAGTTGCTCTTACAAAAACTAGTTGTGGATCCAATAGCTGAAACTCATTTCACTATGGATAATGGCTTACTCAAATACAAAGGGAGAATCTGGGTGGGAGCTAATACAAGACTGCAAACAAAGCTGAATGAGGCCTTTCATGCTTCACCCATAGGTGGACATTCTGGATTACATGCCAGCTATCAAAGGGTCAAGAAGCTATTTCACTGGAATGGTATCAAACAAGCAGTGGCTGAATTTGTTCAGTAGTGTCAAGTTTGTCAACATGCCAAGCATGAAAATTGCAAGTATCCAGGACTTCTGACACCACTGAAGGTACCTAATGGAGCCTAGGAAGATATATCCATGGACTTCATTGAAGGCTTGCCAAAATAAAAAGGGTTTACTGTGATTCTGGTTATAGTGGACGGGTACACTAAATACAGTCACTTCATTCCTCTCAAACACCCTTTTACAGCAGCAATAGTGGCTGAGCTATTCCTCAACAATGTGGTCAAACTGCATAACATGCCTCTTACTATCACATCAGACAGGGATAATTTTTTTACAAGTAAGTTCTGGTCTGAATTGTTCAAGAGATGGGGTACCAAGTTACAACTGTCCACTACTTATCATCCCCAAACAGATGGACAAACTGAGAGGGTCAACCAGTGCCTGCAAATGTATCTCAGGTGTGTAGTACATGATTCTCCTACACAATGGGCTTCTTGGCTACCCTTGGTAGAATTCTGGTATAACACCTCTCACCACACCTCTCTGGGATGCACTCCATTCAAGGCTGTGTATGGTAAGGATCCTCATCTGGGAGAATTTGCTGTGACTGACAAAGTAGCACATGTGGAATTACAAAGTTGGCTCAAGGAAAGAGAGGAGTACTCTGCTTTTCTCAAACAACACTTAGCCATAGCACAAACTAAGATGAAGGCAGATGCTGATAGAAACAGAACAACCAGAGAATTTTCTGTTGGGGAATCAGTGTTCTTGAAGCTTCAACCTTATGCTCAGTCATCTGTGGCTAATAAACCATATCCAAAATTAGCAATGAAGTTCTTTGGACCATTTCCTATTCTGGAGAAAGTGGGTCAGTCAGCATATAGACTGCAGCTCCCTGACAACAGTCTGATTCATCCGGTATTCGATGTTTCGCAATTGAAGCAACACGTACCTGATCATACACCATTGTACACTACACTGCTTTCACCAATTTTACTAGACATAGAGGACCTGGTGCCAGAGGAGATACTGGATCGCAGGCTGGTCAAGAAAGGGAATGCGGCACTTCTGCAAGTTCTTATCAAATGGTCCAACTTGCCAGCCACTTCAGCAACGTGGGAAGATTACGATGCGGTTCATCAGCGCTTTCCATCGGCCCCAGCTTGGGGACAAGCTGGTTCTGCAGGGGGGCACCTGTCACGACCTCATCCCTGAAGCTTGGCGCGTCAGTACCTGGAAAGAGGAAACTGGAGGAGTAGTGATCGATACATAGAAAGGGCAAAGGGAATGTTAGTGTTGGGCCTAAAGAGAGGTTAAGTGTGAGTGGGCCTTGGGCCGGAGTGGGTGTGAAGGGAGCGGTGTTATAAGCTCCGGAATCTCAGATGTAATTGATCATCGAATATTAAGAAAATACTCCTTCCGTCCCTGACTTCTCCTTCTTCCTTCCCTGAACTCTGCCCCTTTCCCAAGTTGAACTCCCCGTCCCAAATCTGTCAGAGAGATCCACGGCAAGGACATAACATAAATCAAGATCGAATTCTAGAAATATGAACAAATCGCAAGGACTAAAAATCGAGATCAAAATCAGATACGGAAAAATTAATGGCAAATAACATGGACAAAACGAGCGCCATGAACGACTGCCGCGGATGCCCTTGGTGCGGCGGAGTTCCTCCGCTCCTAGGCCATCTAACCTCCGCCTGGTCGGTGCTGGAGACGACCAAGTCCTGCTCCTGATGAGGCCCTACAGACCAAATCCGTGGCATTCCTCGTCGCCCGCCCGACGACCCCCATTGCCACCCTGGAGGGCTCCATCACCACATGTTCTTGCTGAGGAGGGAGACGGTAGTGCTCCGTTGGCTCGTTTGGGGTGGAGGACTGTAGCATCCCATTTGTCTAACAATTGTAATGCTACTTGGTCCAGTAAGATATTGGCTACTTCATATATATAATTGTTGCATCATAATTATATCATGCTCATGTCATCATGCCACCTTGCATTTGAGCATCATATAAAACCCCTTTTTCTTTTGGTTCTTCTCTCACATGCATTATTAATTATATTTGCCTCTTGATATTGTATTTGGTTATTGATATATTGTCTAAATGCCCAAGTTGAGCTGGGGGCATATCTTTTATTTCAACTCTACCACCTTTCTTTCACCACCTTATAATTCCACCATCCCAGTAACCATGAGCTTGTATTTCTTTTTCTTTTGGTATTTTTATTCTAGCTCATGTGGTTTGGGGTGGATCAAATCCTTTAAATTCTTTTGCTTGGCTTTTATTCCACTTCTTGGAAATGCATAAGAATAATGCCATAATATTATTATTGTTTTCACAAAATAAAGCATGGCATTATTATTTTGCATGGGCCATGCAACCTTCTTCACCACCTTTTCTCTCATTGGTTTTTCCTTTGCTTTAGTGGATATTTTTCTATGTGGTCCATCTCCATCCATTCCACCATCCCCATATTCCTATCCACGTCATTTTCTTTTATTTCTATTTCTTCATGCATGATCAAATGAGGCTTATTCTTTCTCTCTCTTGTCCTTTCTCTTTCTTGTTTTCTTCTCCACCTTAGCTTATGCTAGATCAAACCTCTTTTTCCCTCTTGGTTTGGTCTATTAATCAAAATCCAAAATCTAAACCCTAATCAAACTTAACCTAGCTTTTCTCTCTCTATTTCTCCTAGCCCTAATTACACTAAACCCTAACTCCACCACACCCCCTCTCTATCTCTCTCCCTACCTTGATGACCACCTGGCCACCCTCTCCCTGGCCCACACCCCAGCCACCCCTCTCTCTGACCCTACACAAAACCCTAACCCTAGCCCATGTCTACCCTAGCCCGAGCTACCCCCTCTCCTCTCTTTCTTTCTCTACCGGCCGAGCCAGCCCCACCTGCCTTCTCTCGTCCTCGACCCCACCTTCAGCCCCTCCCCTCTGCCGCTACCCTGCCCCAGGACGCGCCCCAGCCCGCCCACGTGCTCGAGGAAAAGATAGAAGGGGCTGAGCCACCTTTATCTGCCGTGCCCACCTGCCTCTCCTCTCTCTCCCTCTCGCTTTACCCTCCTCCCCACACCTCCAGGCAGCTCCCAGATCTGCCCCGAGCCAGCCCTCCTCTCCTCCTTCTTCCTCTTCGTCGCCAAAACCTGCCGCCGTTCACCGCCAGCACCGCGTCGCCCCCGTCGTTCCAGCCGGCGAACACGTCGTGGAGGTGGCCTGGGAGACCGAGGCGACCTCACTGCTTCGCCCTGGACACGCTGACGCGAAGGAGGAGCTCCCGAACCGCCGGTACCGCCGCCACCCGATGCCAAACCCTAGCCGCCAGTACGCCTGCGTCCTCGCCGCTCTGGTGCCTCTCTGCCCGATCCGACTCCACCGTCCCACCCACGGTGAGCCCCCCGACCGCCCTGACAACCTCCGCTTCTCCGTCACCGTCTAGCGCCGCCGCTCAAACCGTCGAACGGTCTCAGTGCGCCGCAGCTCGCTGTTGCCTGCGACCTCCTCGCGCCGCAACGAGCCATAACTAGGCCCCCGCCATCCTCCTGACAGCTACCCAAGCCAGCCGCACTGGCTACCACCCGCAGCACGCGCGCCCGCGTCGCGGGATCGAGCCCCCACCTCGCTGCACCGCGCGCTGTTTCCGTCAGAGAATTCAGACGAGAAGAGGAACAGTGGGCCTGTTGCCAATTTACACTAAGCCCCCCCTTTTTTAATTCCCTAAACCCGCGATCCCTCTGGGACCACTAGTCAGCCTCCCAGTGTTTTTGCAGTTAAGCCCCCCAGTTTTTAGCCCCTCAACCCGCACTCCAGCTCGCGTCCCACCTGTCAGTCGCTGTAATCCCCACCACTGTCGCGTGGGCCCGAAGCCGCTGGCCCCGCCTGTCAACCTCAGTGGCTAGCCAGAGCCCGATAGCAAAAGTTTCCACGCGAGTGGCCCCAGTCAGCACAAGGCCCACCCATCAGTGACGGTGGCTGAATCTGTCTGAGTGCAAATGGTTTTCTGCGTTGCTGTTTTAATTAAACTTTTTTCCAAATTGTTTTAAATTCAAATTCAATTCAGATTTAAATAACTTTTCAAATATAAATCCAAATAATACAAGTAATATATGTTTTGGAATCAGAAAAATGTGAGGAATTCAAATATGCCATTCAAAATATTGTTTGAACACTTTAAATTTTCGAGATGATTAAAATTACAATAGAATGCCCTTTTCCTTAATTAATTGATAACTTTAATTCTATAACTCCAAATTGGGCATATAATATGTCTAAATCGATCAGCGCGACGAGCCCGTTCTATCTATGCAGTCCTTGTTCTGAATTGAAGCATGCATCATGTTGTTATTAAAAATCTGAACTGTTTATGACAATAAAACTTGGTTAAATAAATAATAAAATGCTTTATTTCTTGTATCCACACCTCACCTTTGCCATGCTACTTTAATGCCATGCAAATTGTGCATCATTCATCATGGCATGCTTGTTTTCTTGTCGCATTTTAATTCATATACTTGTGCACGTTATTTATGTTGGCCCTTGTTTGTTTGGTTCTTCTTCGAATAGACGCCCAACAGGAGAATTACCAGGAACCACAGGAGTATTACCCAGATCCATCTCTCGCTTCAACTGAGCTGCCAGGCAAGCACTACCACATGCTTGCATACATACAGTACCTATTGCCTCTATCTTACTCTTGCATCATTGAGTCGCGATTGCATTAAATTGAATCCCAAGTACTGCATAACCTTTAATTTGAAACCCCACCGAAGCTTGTTCCTCCATCCCATGAGCCATTACCACAGGAGTTGTTTGAGCCATGCGAGTCGTAGAAAATCATGTATAGGGTATGTGAGTGTCTGATGAATAGCGAGGTACCTAAACAACATAACCTGAGTAGTAATGGGATAACTAATGAAAGAGGCATCGGTGAGCAATATCTGCTATTTGGTTTTTCATGCTCACTTGTGTCCCGTAGGACCCCGAGTACTTCATTCATGTTCCTTGACTATTCGCACTATCCACATCCGGGAGGCCTTATGGACCCCCCTGAGCCAGAGCTTGATTCATTCTTATTTCTTGGGGCCACAAAGTAGTTTGGGGCTTTATTACTATCCTGTACTTATGCCATATTACTGTTTTATTAAGATTGTGCGAGGAGCAACTGTACTGTTTAAGAATTGCGGAGTGTTTTCGCGGTATCGACAAGCCCATTCACATTTTCGGGTTCCCAGTCGTTTACCGCCATTGGCGTAAACCTTGGGTCCGTCTCGGAGCCGGCCAACTTCGTTGCGGGTAGCTTAATGGGGTGGCCCCCTGAAATATTTCTAAATCCTGTGATTGCTTTGTCGTGAATGCCTCGTTGGGTTTTGATTTGGTTTTTCCGAGGTTGATCGAGTGTGTGTTGCTATTCGTGAACCCCTGCAGGGTAAATCTTTCTGAAAGCCGTGTCCGCGGTTATGGACGACTTGGAGCACAGTTTCTCGATCATAGACAAGTATAACTAAAGTACCGCTTTTAAAATTGACCAAGTACTTGACTAGTAAATAGTGCAAAGCTCATGGAATGGATAATAAAACTGCCAACGGATGATGGGGGTTGTTTGTCCGCTTCCTCGTTGGTAAGCGAGGAGGAGGATGGATCTGTTATTTATACTGTTATAACTGTTGTTCCTAATTAACGGACATCCGTCTATCATTGGTTACGCGGATGGTTAGCGAGTATCTATATAATTGTTAGGTATTATCTTTTGCTGCAATTGCGGCACCCCAGGTTGTGTCCCCTTTAGCGGCATAAAAGACTTGCTGAGTACCCCTAGGGTCTCACACGATAAATTGTTTGATTCAGATGAACAGGTGTACCCGCAAGATGGATATTGGGTGGAAGAGACAAATGATGTTGGCAACGATCATTCGGTGTAGAGATTCCGGGAACGGGAATCCTTGAGATCTGTGGGCGGGATGTGTTTATTTATGGGGCATCTTATGCCAATTTGCTTCTTATCCGTACTCGGATCTTGTTTTCCGCTTCCGCCTGATACTCTGATGTGTGATGTATGAGGAGCTATCCTAAATTATTATATCTATCTAGGAAATTTGGATCTTGCCGTATGGCGTTGCGATATTTCTATTTCTTTTAGATGGAATGGCTCTGAGGACTGTTGTATGTGGCTTGCATACATACTCATTTGTGTATGTAGTTGATCCCTTCGCCTACCGATTACGCCGCTCGTTCTTGTCCCGTTGTCTGAAAGTGGTTAGGACGGCCGAAAGGTCTACCGTAAGTGGCCCTGGGCCCCACCGTACTATTTTAACCACTTTCGTTCATCCAGGCATTAACTAAGAGCGTAATTCACCGAGGTAGTTACAAGGACTTCCGCCGCCATTGCCGGATTGCCCTATCTCGTGTAGTTGGAGCAGCCGTCAATTGGGTGAGATTTGGGGACTGGTCCAGACATGAGTAGAAGCAATGTGAGGGTGCTTTATGCATAATGTGCAAAGCAATCTGGTGGGACGCGTGAGACGGATCTAGGCCGCAAAATTCTGATCGAACGTCAGTTTCCACGTTTTCATTGGAAGTCAGTTTCCATAGGATACTTTCATCATTATGCCCACTTCCTTGCACAGTAGCAAGATGTTCACACTCTTCAAAAGGACACAGTGGTTAGTCAAGGGAGTGGCGACGTGGAAACATGGTGACACATTGACACTGACACGGTGACGTGTGGTTGCATCATGGTGCCGCCTGTGGTGGCCTACGACATTACCCTAGGAAGCAACGCAATCACTCTCTAGGGAGTGAGAGCACTAGATTGTTCAACTCCAGATCTAGCCTCTAAGTCCTGAGTCTAGGTCCGTGACACGGTGGTATCCTTGTAAAACCTCCTTCTCCATCTATCTGGTTGGAGTAACAATGTTGTCGGGGTCTGTAGTTTGGCCAGCATTAGTGAAGGCAATAATAATTGGTTGTATTGTTTTATATTGCCGTGATTACAATGAGAGTCCTTGAGCTGATTATATAGCACTAGAAAACTTGGGACTAAGAAGTCTACTGAAGATAGAATCCTAAACTACCAAATATTGCAATCATTGATCCACTCTAATACCTAATCGCTTCTGTTGAAGGATAGGTTGTAAATGTCAGGGATCAAACCCGTTTTATTCATCTACATGTAGGAAAATGGCGATGCAGAACTAGTTGGTGTTGACGAAAACCTTGTTTGGTGGTGGCGGCGATGATGCGGTACGTGCGGCGGAGTTGTTGGTGTAGATTCTTGTCGACCATGATGACCAACGGCGATGTGGCCCTTTGTTGATGGCAAGACACGTACTCACCAGTTCATGCCGGCGAAGACTAGCCGATGAGGTGGCAACGTGTGGACAAGAAACATGCGACGGCACGTGAAGGCGTCCCTTGGGGTGCCACGCATAGCGTTGCTGGCATGGTTGTTGGCGAGGATTTGCCAGAGATGAGTAAACGCCGAGGTTGGAGTAGACGCGTGATGACAATATGGGACGGTGGCCGACACAATACGATCTATAATTTGTGAAAGAAGAAGAACCGTCGGTCAAACGACTGACGAGAAAATTTTAACGATGTCTATTGAATCTATCTACGAGTTGCGCACCCCTGACGGAGATTGGTCTCTCGGGGGGTGGCACGGCCCATGGGCTAAACTCTAGGTCGTGAACCAAGAGGCTCTGATACCATGAAGGTAATAATAGTTGATTGTATTTCTTGATATTGTCGCGATTACATCGAGAGCCCTTGGGTTGATTATATAGTACTAGAAGACTTGGGGATTAAGAAGCCTAATAAAGATAGAATCCTAAACTACCAAATATAGTAATCAGTGATCTACTCTAATACCTAACCGTGGTGTTCTCTAACAATAGGTGTAGCCGCCATTTTTTTATGTGGTGCACTCCTAGCTGGTCTATAATGCTGTCTAATGCGACGATGACTCTTGTCATCTTTCATGTCACCTCGTGGGGTTTTATGCTCCTATATGGTCTTTGCTAGACTTACCTTGTTTGCTTGACCCTCTCCTTGTGGTGTGTATCTATGAGTTGTGGGGTCCGGTGGTTCGATGACATGTTTCCATTTGCACACTATCAGGTCTGTCTTCTTTGTTGCCAACTAGATCATGGCGGATCCGGTCTAGGCAGTGGGGGTATTGACTCGTCATGGTGTGGCAAGTGTATTTGGTGGTGGTGCAAGTCTATCATTGTTGGTGTGGGATTTTCTTGTTCAATCGGTTGAGTCTCAGTTCTGCCTCTTTTATGGAGATGACTATTGTGCTTGCGATGGAGGGGTCGGTTGCGCGACGAGCATCCTAGCCAAGTGAATGGACATAGTGGCTATTGACGGCGTGGTGTTGTTGTATCGGTTGTTCTATGTGGTATGTATTTGTATTTTCGCGGTGTTGGTTAGCGTATTTTGTTGATTCTAACCACAGGCTATTGTGTGTGTACTTTTTTCTTGCGGGGTTCTTTTTGTGTTTCAGAATATGTACCTCCCTAAACGGATCTTGTATGGTTGTTTGTATGAGAATAACCAACCCGTTGATGGTTGTGCCGTACAAAATAACTAGCTACAAGAAATAATCTGTTTGAAAAATAAAATAAGATAGACAAGAAAAGACATGTACCATGTCTAATATCACTTGATGCAAAAGAAGAACACAATATCACCTGCATAACTAAACAGTGTGACGCCAATGAATATTAGCGATTTTTAATTTCTCCATTATTGCTAACACATACCCAGAATAAGAATTAGGATAGAAGCATGTTTTACACCAGATGCATGCTCTTACATCGACACTAAAATTAACAAAACTTCAACCATCGCCATGTTAAAATACAATTACCTATCCTCAGAACAAAAAGCAAAAAAGGTATCACGATTCACAAAGAATATGATGCCCCCTCTTTCAATTACTCATAGGCCAGATGAATATAACATAACCATACAACAGACTACTTCACCCAACTCATACCATTCTGATTTAGTGATCTTATCAAAGAGCCAGTCAAGCTTGGTCCATGACAACATGTCCTTAACTGAATTAATTACCCATAATTATGTTTCCAATGAAGTAGATAATTCACATTCTATTTAAGATGCTTCATTACCGATTACCCGTTGGACAAGTTCCTCCCACTTCCTACTTGTTGTGAAGACGCCCTCATCTCAAGCTTGGAGGTGATTGGGCTGTTGTGTCCCTTACTACCCAAGGAATTGCTGCAATGCACCGATCACTCGGCTCATCTTCGCGCGCATGGTTTTGACGTGGACATCAATGCGCCTTCGTGCAACGACCTATGAAGGATCATCTTCTCTCCATCCATTCAGTACACAGCTAGGGACATTCGCACAAGTGAATGGTTCTGACGCCACTCTATCGAAAACCATGGCAATCAAAAGCAAGCCGTCATGAAGTGTCATCTTTGTTACCCGCCTCTATGAGTAGTTAGTGTTCTCTAACTTAACATGTGATATCGAGATGGTATGTTTAACTCCGAGCATCATTGATCTATCCAAACACACTTGATATCCCCGTCTTTGTCAACGACTTGGTAATCACGACCGTGTGTTTTTCATGGTCGATATGCTAGGTGATTCCGACATGCCTAAACCAACTAGACATGCTCCAGTTAATTAGAAATTAATAAAAATTGGTACACGTGAAAGGCCAAATGATGATTCTGACCTTGTAGCGGAAGTTCCGGACAAAATGAACCCATATCTCGAATTTTTAGCCAAATCCGACGCCTTTAGCTACCATCCAATATGGCGGTGGTAGACTTTGTGGGGAACTGCCATAGTCATTTGTGGTAAGGAACTGGGTCAATGTTCATGTGATGGCGCTGACGTGACAATACTTCCTGACATGGGTATGACCCGCATGGTCTCCGTTGTTGGTATACCTAGTACGGATCCAAGACAAGGCTCATAAGGCCAAAAAGGAGCGTAGAGTGTTGGCAATTTCCTGGCCCAACCCACACGCACCTGATGGCAATTTCTCTAACTATACCAACTCGTCAGGACTCCAAGTGTAGAGTGTTGTAAAAAGAATCTTTTCCCTACAAGGGTGACTCAAGGGTTTATATCGAATTCTCGAGGAATTGGAAAGGAATCTCATTTTCTTATCCTTTTCTATCAACCTACAGAACAAAGTATTTGTCTTGTGTCCCCAACTCCACCATGTGTTTCTCAAGTTCAAGGTTTCGTATTCGTAAAACATAAATAAAACTATAAATAATTAAAAGTAAACAATTTATAACTAGGCAAGAAAGTAATACACTAAAGTAAAGTTCTTTTTGGTTGTTTGTTTGTTTGTTTATGCATATAGTAAATGCATTTTTAATTTTTAGTTTAATTAATGCAGAAAATATAGAAGGCAATAAAAGTGTGTAAAAGGTGTTTCTTATAATAAAACGTGGACTAGGGTTCATCGGTTCACTGTCAACTCTCTCATAAGTTGTGGTGGCCGTAAAAGCTGCTTATGGATGATATAATATCACTTGGAAGTTTCATTATGTGTTTGATTAGTATTACTATGGGCATAATATGAATTAAGAATAAACATAGTATAATCTTAGGTAGTTTGACATGATGTTTGAATATAAATGTGTTATGTTGAAAAAACAAGAACATCTTTACTATAACAATATGAATATAACACATGTATTCACTTTATCCCTAGTGAGGTAACAAAAAAAAGGTAAAAACTATAATGGATCTCGAGTTTTCTGTCACTTCCTAATCTCCACCATCATGTTACTCCATCTAATACACACGTTCCCCCACACATGCTCTTGCATACAAGTATGATCAAAACAAATAATTAATAACGGGGTACATAATATACATCTACCAATACATCTTACACATGATAGAATTCTAGTCTCAAATATCATCTCATGAAACAAAGATCCATCATATAGAAATTACATAGATGACCATAATCATGTTGGGCAACTCATATGGTACTAAAATAATGATAGCATGAGAGAGAAGTAGATTAAGCTATTTCCACAAACCCATAGTCTAGAGGTGGACTACTCCCTCTTCATCATGGAGATAATGTTTATGGTGTTGGAGAGGATGGAGATCTAACCGGTGGCAGCTCCAGCGACGCCCCCCTCCAATCTTCGCAGGATCTAGCTATATTCCGATGTTTATGTGTTTGCGCTCTGCCTCCTCTGATATCGCCTCGGGTGACCTTTTTATATGCGTTTTAGGTCAAGACTTTGAGTTAGGGCTGAAGATGGATGGTTGCCGATGCTCTAGATGGGAAATAGCCTCGGTGACGTGGTCCCCCTCCTGGGTCATGCCACCTGGTCTCTTTCGGGCCTCCAGGCTCTGTTTGTGAGGTTCAAGTTCTCTAGGTCATTGTCTTCGCGAAAAAATAATCCTCGAAAAATCCCAGGTCAATTTGCCTTTGTCTAGGTCCCTGAAACTTAAAAAATGAAAATAGGGTTTTCCTATTCCGCAGAGTTATAACCCAAATAAAGGGGATCATTAGTAAATCCCGTAAATCAATGTAAAGAAAGGATATAACTGTTGGAAATATGCCCTAGAGACAAATAGTTATAAGGACTATTATCATATTTCATATAGTTTATGATTAAGTTTTATATCATGCTATAACTGTATTGAGTGGAAACATCAATACACGTATGATATACAAACAACTAGGGGTTCCCAGTGAAACTCTAGTCACTAGTTCATTGGTCAACATATGATCATGTTTCTTGATCATGTGGCATTTATGCTAGTTGGAAATGGAGTCATCTCATTCCGAGAATGAGATGATGAACCAATATCCAACCTAAACATCATGACCCGATCATATCACGAAGTTCAAGTTACGATGATTAGAAATCCTCGTAGACTATTCCTTAGACCGTGAGGCTATATCAATCACTGTCTCCTGAGAGTTCTTAGATAGCATCAAGCGCCACTTGGTAATACAGTGGTTATAAAGGTGTGTTCAGGTACTCAGAGGAAACCGTAGAGGAAATATATGTCAAGAGCGGGATTTGTCTGTCCATGTGACGGGAAGATACTCAAAGGGCCCACTCGGAGAAGTTATATCCAATAGCTGCGCAGCGTGTGATTTGATCACCTGGATATCACTTGTCGGAACGAGTCAAGTAGCGTTGTTCGGTAACGAGATTGAACACGACATGGTGATGTCATTGACCAGATCTCGGGCAATGCAAGTATCTAGAGACAAAGGGAATAAGACACGACTGTCCCGGTTCAAACGACGAAAGATCTTCGTGGAACACACATGGGTCACATGGCCATCCAGGTGCCTCTGTCGATCATTGGTGCGGGAGTGTCCCGACCATGTCTGGAGTGTTCTCGAACCGTGGGGTATCACGCTTAAGGGCTTGATGATGCTTAGAGAGTGTTTATAGGATCGGTGGAATCGCCGAAGAATAGTAGAGAGCAAACCAGAAGGGTTTCAGTAAGTCCGGAGGATGTCCGGAGTGGTGGAAGGTGTTCCATAGCCACGGAGGTTAAATATTGATTTAATCATTTATTCATAATTATTTAATAAAGAGAAAAATCAATTAAATGGTTAAAGGCTTAATGGGCCAATTTCCAGAGGGAGAGGGCCATTAGCGGAAAGGAGAGAGGGAGAAGGGGCAAGGGGGTGGCCGGCTGGGCCTAGCGTACCCCCCCCGCGCGGGGCCCACTAGGGTGGCCGGCGACTGCCCCTCCCCCTCCTCTCCTTTAGTCCCACCCCGGGACTTTGAGGGAGGTAGTACCTCCCCCTATATATAGTGGTGGTATTTGGCCAAATAAAATACACCAATAATCAATAAAGGTCCTCACTTTTGGGAGGACCTCTAATTGATATTTTCTCTCTCCCTCTCTCTCTCTCTCTCTCTCTCTCTCTCTCTCTCTCTCTCTCTCTCTCTCGTGACCGTGGTCCCAAGTCTGGACTGCGTGAACGAGAGACATCTTCACCGTGGACCACCGTCGCGCTGCGGGATTCAGATCCGGGAGCTCTACTTCCGTAACTGCTGCTGGATCGGGGAAGCGAGAGTCATCGTCAGGCACCAGACGTGTGTAACTCCCCGCGAGGTGTCGCACTAGAGGCACTCAAGTCGTTGGAGCCATAGGAGCGCAAGGACTTCATCACGACCTTGAGGTCGGCTTCGGCTCGTCTACATCAACCACGGGTTCAGGGGCTCAAGGGTTCAGGGGCGTAGGGTAAAATTTATTGTTTTCATACACGAAACCCCAATAGTGGTATCAGAGCTAGATCTATGTGTAGTAATGCTAGTACGGGTAGAACACACGAGATGTAGCGTGTGGGCGTCGACCTTTTAGTTGTTACCCTCCCACGTGTACTTGAGTATACCGCAGTAATGCTTGATGAAGCAGCCCCCAACCGACTTTACACGTTCATTCGCGAGACTGGTCCACGCTTGACATACGGCTTGTACCGTATAAAGTGGCTTAGGGGGTGTCTGTCTCTCGCATTAGTTGGTATACCATTTGCAACGGAGGGCCCCGAAAGGGGTCTAGTAGAGACAACTATTTGATCAACGTTGTGCTGAAAGTTTGTAGGTAAGAACGGTTCTTGTACGAAAGCCCATTTAGCCACGTAAAACATGCAAAGATAAAGTAGAGGCGTCTAACTTTGTTTTGCAGGGGGGTCGTTGCTTTGTGATATGGTTGTAGCAAAGGTAAAGTGATTACCTTTTGTTACATAGTAGTAGATAGTCATAGAAGTGACGGACTACCACGCCGGAATGACACCGGTACCCTGGTGTCTACGGCGCCGGAACCCTGGCCCCGGAACCCGGTGACGGCGGATGGAGATCACGACGTGAAGGACCATATCACATAGCATTTACATTCAATGTTATTGTTTGTATATCTTATTGTGTGCTAGTATTAGATACTCGACGGTAGCCTAATAAGATGATCCCTGTTAAAATTACCAACGATTGTGTTCCCCTTAGTGTGCACCACCAAGAAAGTTCTTCGGTATGAGGCGATTCAGGGTACAGGCCTGGGTGTCAGACATATCTACGTTCGCATACAGTGGGTGTAAGCCATGTTGCACAACGAATACACTAAGGTTGATTTGGCGAGCCTAGCATGTACAGACATGGCCTCGGAACACAGATGGTCGAAAGATCGAGCACGAGTCGCATGAATGTTGTGACCGACGTTTAGCGTCCACCCTTGAACCCACATTGATGACCATAATGAGCGGGGGAGATGTGGCTGATAGGGGTCGTGTTATCACTAGGAACCCTTATGGGGATAGGTGTTTTTGAGTGGAGTTATTATTAACTCATTTAACTATAAACTTAGTCTAAATTCCTTTTGCAATTATAAATGTAGATGGCACCTTTCATGTTGACAATTGATTGGTTAGAAGGAGAGAAGCTCAGATTAGATGGATCAAACTTCTCCATATGGGTTACACGTCTCCACGTTCTCCTTAGCGAGAATGACGTGGTCGACTACATACTCGACGGTATGGATTTGGATCAGCCCACTAACCTAGAGACCCCAGAGCAGCGGAAAGACGGCTATCTCCATCGTGAGATGGCCTCCTTCATTTTAGTTACCATGCATTTCAGAATGGTGGATGAGTTGTGGCCTTTCGTGGGCGATGTCAACCCTCGTTCGGTAATGCTACAGCTTAGGACACATTTCGTGGAACAAGCACGCATATGGGAGCATGAGCTGATGGGAGACTTCCTCTCCATTAAGATGGAGGAGAACTCATCACTGGACGACCACTTGGAGCACATGCATGATGTGTACATGAGGCATGCATACTTCCTGGATAGCTGGATGACGGGCCCTTTTGCAAACGGCGTTGTGCTTCGATCGCTGCCACCAAGTTACCAAGCACAAGTCAGGACATGCGTAATGAGGGGCGACGCGGAATCAATGGAGTTCCACCGGTTCGTGACACATCTCAGAAATGTGTTGGTTGAACCAGATGTCGCTCAGGTCATCAATGACAAAGGTATATATTTGATACACAATTTTATACATGTTATAATCTTGCAAACACATTTGCAGTGTTAAGTATATTTGATACTTGTTCTATTTTTTGCTAAAAATAGGTCCTTATGCACGAGAGGTGCTTGCTGGAGAGGAGGTGACGTTGCGTGTTGATGGCGAGCATGATGATGATGGCCGATGACACTCTCCCTCGACATTTATCATTTAGTTTATATTTTAGGATGATTATTGTAATCAAGAGATCGTGAACTTCTTTAGTGTGTCTCACACTTTGTGAGACGGTTATTCATATGAGTTTGTAACAAACAGTTGTTCCACTTTTATGAATGATTTCTATTTGTGTTCATAGCCTGTTTGATTATACGTGAATTATCCTTGTTGTTTGAAACTAATTGATAATACATGAACATTTGTAAAATAATGAAATGCCTTCAAAATTACCCAACTTAATGATATTTCATTAATGAATGAAACCATTGTTTAAATTCAAAGTTATAATGATAAATATGTGGAAGTCATTCGATTTCTTATCACATATAAATCATGACTAAGTTTGACAAAATAACTTGAACACCATGTATTCCTTGAATACAAAGTGTTTAATAAATTGTTAAAAGTTAATACATATTCGATGTATTGTGTTTTAACAAAAATGGTAATTTTCATTATACGATTGTTTAAAAGTGTAAAGTAGTTTACCAAAGGAAACATAAGGATGAAACTATTTGATTTGATCAAAGTGTTTCATCAACAAAGGGTATAAATATAAAAGAGAATCTAATTACTATTATTTGATCAAATGAAATTCGACTTTATAAGAATGGCATAAAAGTAATTGTGGGATGCAAAGCGTTTTGAAACGTCAAAATGCAAAGCATCACAATGTGATATTAGATATCAAAGTGGGTTGATAGATGGCACCAAATAAATCGTTGCAGTGTAGATGTAGAGACCATTAGTTAGAAATAGTTAGCACTCAATTAGAATATAGTGAACCATTTGAATTCGTGAAAGTTTTGGGGTTATTCGATATAACCAAAACAATAGCGAATAAGTCCTTGTAGAGTATTCATTGGAAACTTTGAATACGAAATCCATAGCTGAAACCAAAAGAGAAGCAAAACTTGTGTTGCTTGGACTTTGGTACATTCTTGAGAAAGCTCACTTTCAGTGATATTTCTTGATTATGGAGCAACTGGAAGATAGTGAAAAACATGATGAGGGTTCATATCCCTGCATCAGAGTGTTGAGAAGCGCAACGGACAACATTCCTGAACGATTCTCTTCACCAAAGGAAAGAATCAATGATATTGATCATTGTGTTTTCCCCACTGGTGTTTTCACTACATGAAGTAGGATTCAAAATGTAACCCATATCTTGTATGGAGACATTTGTGAATCATTTGTCATGATTATTGGAATATGACAAACCTACAAACTACAAAGGAAATAATGGTAAACTAAAATTATGAGAAATCCTAATAGCAAAATTCCCTTGAGATTAGAAAGCAGTTAGTTGCAGAATCTCACAAGTAAAAGGGGTTACTTGAATTTTCCAAATAACTGCAAAGCCATAGTGGAAAAAGGGGGTGAATGACAAAAGCACAATTTGTCAAGTATTGGACAAATTCAAATGAATTTGATTTAAGTGTGCTGAATGTTTAGAGGATTTAAAAGTAGTAAAAGTACTAGTATCTCATGGTACAACTCCAAGTTTGATATTTGATCAAAGGATTTTGAAGTTATTCAAAATAGTGAGTGGATGTGCAATTCGCATGAAATTGAGTGGGAGCTGTGAAAGCCTTCCTAAAATAATATGTGATTGACATATTTTTGAGTGGGAGCTTATAGGAGTAATTCTTAAGTGTGTTAAGAATGAAAAACGCAAATACTTATAAATAATGATTTATAAGGTGTAGAAGTTGATAATAGGTGTATTATGATATTATGTAGTATTCCTTAAGGGATTCTGAAAGGGGTTTCAGAATAGAGGTTAATTAAGGAACCGGTCCTTAATAACTCAAGTTAGGAATAATATTAAGTTGAACATCAATGGTTGAAAGAAAGAAAAGGATGAGCGT
Source organism: Avena eriantha (assembly GCA_910589775.1). Taxonomy (NCBI): domain Eukaryota; kingdom Viridiplantae; phylum Streptophyta; class Magnoliopsida; order Poales; family Poaceae; genus Avena; species Avena eriantha. Next base: position 21,244,092 of record OU342744.1, on the reverse strand, counting down.
TGATGGCTCAATGCACGACGCCCAGAAAATCGCTGGTGCGTGGTTGATGTAGAGCTCGTTGGGAACCCCAAGAGGAAGGTATGATGAGCACAGCAGCAAGTTTCCCTCAGTTATGAAACCAAGGTTTAATCGAACCAGTAGGAGCAAGGAAACACCCCAAAGGTGTTACTAGCTGAGCTTTGGCAGGGCGCACTACCGGTGCTAGTAGCAACGTGGAGACCTGCACAACACAACCACGGAACTTTGTCCCCAACTTGCGATGACGTTGTCAATCTCACCGTGTTTTGCGGAAAACAAAGGATTAGACGTATCGAATGGAAAGAAGTAAAAGTTTGCAGAAAGTAAACACAAAGCAGTAAACAATTTATAGATTGTATGTAAAGAAAAAGGACCAGGATCCATAGTTCACTAGATGTGGCTCTCCTTAAGATAGATAACATGCTGGGTGAACAAATTACAGTGGGGCAATTGACAAACACCGAGAAAGCAATACATGCATATACTAATCATCTTGACTCCTTTGAGACTTTATTGAGCATTACAACATTATACATAGACCGCCATCCAACTGCATCTATGACTAATAATCCACCTTCGGGTTATCATCCGAACCCCCTCTAGTATTAAGTTGCAAGCAACAGATTATTGCTTTACGAACTGCGTGTAAAGTAAACAATACGATTGTTCTATGAACAAAGGATTGTTGTTTTCTCCCTAGTAGCAACAACACATCTAGTACCTTAGAGATTTCTATCACTTCCCCAGATTACCAGAGGCATGAACCCACTATCGAGCATAAATACTAACTCTTGGAGTTGCTAGCATCTACTCGGCCAAGATAGCTACTAACAACGGAAAGCATGCAAGATCACAAATAACAAAGACATGATAGAATCAATAATCAATCTGAAATAGCATCTCAATATCCATCGGATCCCCGCAAACACAACATGCAGAATTACAAATAGATGATCTTGATCATGAATGGAGCTCACAAGATCTAGACATGAAAGCACAAAGGAGGAGAACCAGCCATCTAGCTACTACATGGATCCGTAGTCAAAGGATGAACTACTCACGCATCACACCGGAGGCTTGCATGGTGATGAAGAAGGCCTCCAGGGTGAATTCCCCTCTCCGGCAGGGTGCCGGGAAGAGCTTCAGATCTCTCCTGATCTAGGGATGGAGATGATGGCGGCTACAGACTCTTTCGTGGATTTTTGATCGGGCACTTAGGGTTTTCATCTTGAGGGTAATATATAGGCGGAAGGAGAGGCCGAGGGGGTGCCGGGAGCGGCCACACCACCCCCTGGCATGGGTCAGGCCTGGCCGCGCGGCCAGGTGGTGTGGTGGCCCCCTGGCCCCTCTCCGTCTCGTATTCTGGCACTTGATGACATCTGGAAAAATAGGCACTTTGGCTTTTGTCCCGTCCAATTCCAAGAATATTCATTTTCTGACTTTCCTGGAACCAAAAACAGCAGAAAACAGGCAGCAGGAACTATGGCTCTTGTTAATAGGTTAGTCCAAGAAATCATATGAAAAGTACTCCAAAGTTGGAACAAAACACAAGAAAGTGGATAAAACCAAGCATGGACATCAAAAATTATAGATACATTTGCAATGTATCAATTGTCATCCACTATGTTGAGACATAGGTTCTATCTTAGCAAACCATGATGATAACCTAGCATAATACGTGATCCAAATAAAGAACGTTTGAAAGTGATTAAGTTCGAATCACAAAATGTTGAGCTAAGTTTGTCCGCAGTGTCTAATAGAGAACTGCAGACATGTTTTCCAAATCTATAAAGGACGACATATCTTAAAATATAAAGGGTTATGTTATAAGGGAATATGTTGGAATCTCCTGTAAATACCGATTAAAGTCAAGTAGGAAGCGAGGTGAACAAAACATCGAAAGTTGCAGGGAGTGCACTAGTGTTTCCATGAATACATTTATAATAATAGATAAGGGTACCATCTAAAGTGTTGTATAATGTTATGGCGGGGCTAGTTCTCTTTTAACATAGAATGATGTGTCCTAGGGCACAGTGCCCATGAGAAAGCCCTCGAGGTTGATCTAAAGTCATTGTAGGCTCCTGGAATCAGGCCTCGTTCTGCTGCCATAGCGACGATGCATACACACAGATGCTAGCATGTGATGATAAAGTATTAATGTCAATCAAGGTGACATTACTAAGTTGCAAAGGATTTGGGATTGTAAATTACAGACCCAAGACTCAACCTCTTCCATGAGCAAGCATGTTCAGGGTATAGGATATATGGTGCCAATGATTAAAGACCAAATGCAGCTAGTGTATTTGTACTCTAGTGCAAGTGGGAGACTGTTGGAAATATGCCCTAGAGACAAATAGTTATAAGGACTATTATCATATTTCATATAGTTTATGATTAAGTTTTATATCATGCTATAAATGTATTGAGTGGAAACATCAATACACGTGTGATATACAAACAACCAGGGGTTGCCAGTGAAACTCTAGTCACTGGTTGATTGGTCAACAGATGATCATGTTTCGTGATCATGTGGCATTTATGCCAGTTGGAAATGGAGTCATCTCATTTCGAGAATGAGATGATGAACCAATACCCAACCTAAACATCATGACCCGATCATGTCACGAAGTTCAAGTTACGATGATTAGGAATAGATCCTCGTAGACTATTCCTTAGACCGTGAGGCAATATCAATTACTGTCTCTCAAGAGTGCTTAGATAGCATCAAGCTCCACTTGGTAATACAGTGGTTATAAAGGTGTGTTCAGGTACTCGGAGGAAACCGTAGAGGCAATATATGTCAAGAGCAGGATTTGTCCGTCCATGTGACGGGAAGATACTTAAAGGGCCCACTCGGAGAAGTTATATCCAATAGCTGCGCAACGTGTGATTTGATCACAGGGATATCACTTGTCGGAACGAGTCAAGTAGCGTTGTTCGGTAACGAGATTGAACATGACATGGTGATGTCATTGATCAGATCTCAGGCAATGCAAGTATCGAGAGACAAAGGGAATAAGACACGACTGTCCCAGTTGAAATGACCAAAGATCTTCGTGGAACGCACAGAGGTCACATGGCCATCCAGGTCCCTCTGTCGATTATTGGTGCGGGAGTGTCCTGACCATGTCTGGAGTGTTCCCGAACCGTGGGGTATCATGCTTAAGGGCTTGATGATGCTTAGAGAGTGTTTATAGGATCGGTGGAATCGACGAACAATAGTAGAGAGAAAACCGGAAGGGTTTCGGTAAGTCCGGAGGATGTCCGGAGTGGAGGTGGAAGGTGTTCCATAGCCCCGGAGGTTGAATAATATGTGAATGAATGTTAAATATTGATTTAATCATTTATTCATAATTATTTAATAAAAATAAAAATCAATTAAATGGTCAAAGGCTTAATGGGCTAATTTCCGGAGGGAGAGGGCCATTAGGGGAAAGGAGAGAGGGAGAAGGGGCAAGGAGGTGGCCGGTTGGGCCTAGCCCCCGCGCGGGGCCCACTAGGGTGGCCAGCGGATGCCCCTCCCCCTCCTCTCCTTTAGTCCCACCCCGGGACTTTCAGGGAGGTAGTACCTCCCCTCCCCCTATATATAGTGGGAGTATTTGGCCAAATATAATACACCAATAATCAATAAAGGTCTTCTCACTTTTGGGAGGACCTCTAATTGATATTTTCTCTCTCCCCCTCTCTCTCTCGTGAATGTGGTCCCAAGTCTGGACTGCACAAACGAGAGACATCTTCACCGCGGAGCGCCGTCGCGCTGCGGGATTCGGATCCGGGAGCTCTACTTCTGCAACTGCTGCTGGATCAGGGAAGCGGGAGTCATCGTCTGGCACCGGACGTGTGTAACTCCCCGCGAGGTGTCGCACTTGAGGCACTCAAGTCGTTGGAGCCATAGGAGCACAAGGACTTCATCACGACCTTGAGGTCGGCTTTGGCTCGTCTACATCAACCATGCTCTCCTGAGCGTTGACAACGCTTTTCGGTCTTCGAGGGTAAGTTCGCGAAAAGCCCCTCCCGTTACTATATTACTAATAGATAGATCCTGGTAGCTTCAAGGGTTCAGGGGCGTAGGGTAAAATTTATTGTTTCATACGCAGAACCCCAACAATAACATTCTAAATGATCCAAATATATAGGAATATGTGACAATAACCTAAAAAGTTATTGTATGCATTTTACATGCATCAGTACCTATTTTCTTCCTCACTTGTCCTCGATGACAAGTATACAAGAAGACGGACAGGCGGTGGCAGTCGACTCCCTCCACCCCCAACCCCACCTTAATATTCAATGTTTTATAGGGAATTTCAATCCTCCTCCATTCTAAGGTAAAACTCACCCCTCTCATTTCCTCCGATTAGTTTCCCCGATTTTGGATTTTTCTGAAACCCTAGTTCATGTTCTACATTACTCTAGATTCATTGATGCACTAGATGTACATCTATTAACTGGTATCTCATAGTTGTGTGTGTATCATCCTTGCTTGTCCTCTACTTGGGTTAATTGGGCCCAAGTAAAATAAAGATGTACATGATTTGTATGGTATGATCGGAGCGAGGGTGTTCCTAAATTTTACTCCAAACAACTAAGCACACAAATCCATGAATTGTAGCTCTCAGCTTGTCCTCTACTAGGCTCTTTATCCATGGATTTTCCTTTGTAGTTTTACTCTGTAGTTCTAGTGGACATTGTGATGTGTATGTAGACGCGCATAATGCATATTTCATGAGGCTACAGTAAGGCTTAGTTTAACCCAAAAATCTAGTGACAAGTATTAACATGGCACATCGCTATACACTAAGTCATGTCTACCTATATGGTTCTTTTGCATATGGATGTTGAATTATTTTTGAGATGTCATTTTTTTGTTTTTGTATATGTGTGTGTGGGACTATTGTTTCATATAGGATGGACGGTTGTCATCAAAGGAAATGCACGCACACCCTTGATCACATTATTAAAACATTCAGCCATGTTGCTTGGCATGTCACCATATCTCCTATCTCCATGGTCATAGGCTCATGATGACTTGTAACTCTCGTCAAAAAAATTGTCCAAGAACTCTTTACCCCCTTTGTTCGACGCACTGTGAAGTTTATGGTACCAAAAAGTGAACGACCAGTCAATGTATGCCACACATACATCTATTAGACCATCGGATAGTTTCTTGTTCTTGCAAACCCTATAAAAGTATGCGATGGAAATGCCTCATGCACCAACGGTAATGGAGCCATGCATGCCCTTGAATATCAATATCTATGGTGTTGAGAATTCCTTGATGTTGATTCGATATGATGCATACCTACCTAGTAGGAAAACAAACCTTGTCCTCACAGTATTCATGAACCATCACCAATTGTCAGTGTTCTTCACCCACACCAATTGCTAGTACCCTCACCTGCATCGCTCTCCCTCTTGGAGGCACTACCCTCACAAACATCCCTCGAGCATCCTCCTCCATTGGTGGGGAGAGCACCTCCCATCAGCATCTTTGAACATTGAAAAAAGAACCAACACATGTAAGAACATACATTGTGGTGATCACACATGAACAATCAAGGTGGTTAGCACAAATGAACTATCAACACGGCACATATGCAAAGGGATTATCCTCATGAACAACACAAAGGAACAAGCAATTGGCTAGCACATAAGTTTGGGCATGAAGAGGATCCCTTTTCATTCCATTGTGTGACTTTGTGATCATCGGCCAAAGCAAGAAAAACACAATGACCTAACATGATCTAACCACTTCTGAGCTTCAGAATAACTAGCACACAAATGGTAGAGTTGGTGCTACTGGAAGCCAGAGGAGGTGCACAACATATTTTGTTGTGCATACCATCGAGTTCCAATAGTACAAACTCTATGAACGCATTGTACGAGTATCATCATAAGCTAGGTGACATATGTGAGCCTCATATATGTTGTGCACACAAAGGACGGAGAGATGACTCTGTATTACCTAGGAAAATGCAAAACATGGTTTCTTATGAACAATTCAAGGTAATACAGATTCACTCCCCGATCACATTCGGTGATAGTTTTAATCATCGAGGAAAACTAAATGGGAAACACAAACTCCTGCCTCATAGTTCACAACACTATCAACATAAAGCGACGATCCTACCGAACCTATACTAGTTACATCAGCTTGAATAGATGGATGAATAGGGTTCAAAAGGATCATCCCTTCCATTTCGTTGTGGTACGTATGCAATCATCGGCAGTCGTCAAATTGCACAACAAATTTTTGTGCCTCATATTAGGTATTGTGTGTCCAAGATCAATCATAACATGCATGCTATGAAGCAACCTATTGGGGTCTTGGTCACAGAATGCGAAGTAATTATCGACCTAGAAAAAGAACATGGACGGTGAAAAATTATGCACTGTCAGGGAAATCCTAAACAGAGCATTTGCCTAAATCTAACCACTAGCAAGCATAGATGGAACCAAGGTTTCGATAGATCTAGGCACCACATGCAGCACAAGAAAAGAAAAGACCCAAACATACAAATCGACCAAAAAAACACAAATCGGTACAAATCTAGCGCGCATGTCAATGATACACGCATAACCAGATGCTAACACGAGTAGATCTGCGCTGCTAAGGCATAGAGAGGTGGTTCAAGTCCTTACCGACATAGTTGCAGGTCGGGAGTTTCAGGTGTGCCGAGGAAGAAAAAGCAGTCGCAGTCATAGATCCCCTGTAGCTAGGAGAAGCGCAGTGCTCGCCCTCGATTTACCGCCATGTGCTGCCCTTGTGGTGGTCTTCAATCTGTCAGCGGTAGAGAAAACACCGACGGTGAGATAGGAGGAAGGAGCAGTAGTGAACGGGGAGAGTGAGAGTGGTGAGCGAGTGGTGAGGGGATTTATGGCGCACGTTCTCGGCGTGTCGCGAGCCCCCCCCCCTCTTCTCCGCGTGTGCGCCCCCTTGCCGACCTTTGGCTCGCCAGGCTTGTCCCTGCAAAAATACTCGATTAAGTTATTGGGTGCTTTAAATCTCGTGCGGTGCGAGTTCGAACCATTGTCGCATTTTCCAGACGGTCTTAGGCCAACTCCAACGGAGGCTCCCAAACGGACAAACCTGGTCGATTGTGTCCTACCGGACATGGGCCAGCACCCAACACGATACCGCAAAAGTTGATTTGTCCGTTTTTCGGCCCAAACTACCGCATTTCGTCATGAAAATTGGGACCGGTTTGCGGTGAAACGGACCGCTCGGACATGCCCGGCCTGTCCTATCTCTCCGCCAATGGGCCCGCACGTCAGCCCCACGAAGCCCACCAACCCCATTTATTTTGACCACCGCTGCCATTCACCATTGTCGTTCTGCCCGTGCCCGGCCTGGCCTGGTCTGCCCGTGTCGCCAACGTGTGCAGCGCCGCCTTGCCGCCCAGCGCAGCTCCGCCTTACCGCCCGCCACGCCCAGCGTCTCACGCATTGCGCCGTCCCGCCTTGCAGCAAGTGTTGGAGTATGTTACGACCAAATATATTTGGTAGTTTAAGTTTGTAATCCAATTCTATCTCTAATAGTCTTCTTGCCCCCAAGTCTTCTAGTACTATATAAAAATCCTAAGGCCTCACGATGTAATCACCTCTTGCAATATCAATACAATCTATACTTACGCAATCTTTCATGGTATCAGAGTGTGTCGCTCCTCGGCTTAGGTTTTAGCCACCGCTTCCGCCGCGCCGCCCCCGACGAGGTCGATCTCCATGATCTCCGCCAGGGGCATCGCATCTCATAGCTAGTTTTTCTTCCAATTCTCTAGATCGGTTTAGTAGTTCTAGTAAATTTCATTTTTCTATTAGATCTATTTTTCTTTTATCCACCAAAAGCATCGTCCACAACCGCATGTCATCATCGCGCGCCTCTACTTCAACCTCGGCGTCGACTCAACTCCGGCAAATCATCGTCAACGATCGTGCCAAGGAGGCTCCGTCCGGCGCCCCAATGGACACCTTCACACGCTGCGTCGGCTGCTCCGTTATCACGTCGTCTCCACGCCGGCCCGTCTTTGCCAACATCCACCGGGACGCACGTCCCTAAGTACGCGCCTCGCCGTCAACAAAGGGATGCATCTTCATCACCTGTGGTCATCATCGCCAACAACCATCTACACCAACAACATCGCCACATCGTCACCGCCACCACCAATCGTGGTCATTGTCAACGCCAACAACTTCTTCTCCACGAGCAATGCCGCGCTCATACAAGCGGAAAATATGGGTATAAATCCCCGAAATCAACTACCGCTACAACAAATCTCCATCAACAACTACCCCTTTGTCTTCGTCCACCACGACGTTGCCACCAGAGCGCAGTCTAATTTTTATTTTTTAATTAATCAATTTTCTTCTTGCAACTACTTCATCTACTCCGACAAATCGGCGGATAACTTCTACGCACCGACCGTTCACGGAGAATTTCTCTGCTGCTCCCTCCGGCTCTGGCACGCATGGCTCGTGATGGTCCCTGTCTTCGCAGGTCCGGTATTGGAAACACCGACGCATGCCTTCGTTCCCGGCGCGCTCCCAAGTTTGGCAAACTCGGCAAGGCATGTCGCCTACCTCAACAACTTCAGATCGAACTATGTCTACTTCAACTACTACTTCAACTAGTACGGCGAATTTCTCCAGACTCAACGCCGACATCGACCACAGCATAACGATATCACCAACTTCATCAACAGCGACAACTTCCCCAATGACACCATCGACCATAACTACAACGCCCTCACTCCTGGCTACATCGACATCGGAACAAGAGCTACCACCTCACCTTCGGCTTATTGTCTAGTCAGACTGTTCGCGTCACTACCGATCCGACTGCGGGGGGTGTTGGAGTATATTACGGCTAAATATATTTGGTAGTTTAAGTTTGTAATCCAATTCTATCTCTTGCCCCCAAGTCTTTTAGTTCTATATAAACAGCCTAAGGACTCAAGATGTAGTCACCTCTTCCAATATCAATACAATCTATACTTCCACAATTTTTCAGCAAGCTCCGCCTCATGTTGGGTGCAGAGAAAGGTAGGAGAAGAGTGGAGAAAAATAAAGAAAAAATAAACAAAATATATGCGGCCGATCGTACGTTGGGTAGAAAAAGGACAAAGTACGTGTCCGAAATGGGGTATGCCGTTGGAGATGGCCTTATTCCTACCAGCCAGGTGCGAGAAACGGCATACAGTCCAGCAAACACCCCCCTATACTCCAAACAACTGCTAGATGCCGCTGATCCAGGCAAGCTGTACTAGACGGCACACACAAGGCAAACGCAGGGGAAGCTTCCGGCTGCAGTCGGCAGCGTGCTCTCGATCTCTCTCTTTTGCCCGCGGCACAAAGCTGCGCGTACCTTACCTTGCCTAGCTAGCTTGGACCAGGAGTGTCGGTTTTCCTTCTGATTTCGGACATCAGAGAGAGTCTGAACTTCAGAGCGCGTGAAATCCAGGGCAACCCTGCAGGCGATCTGCATCGTGAGTTGTGCCCGCATCACAAAACTAGGCAACAGAAAAGACGGTGAGGAAGTAGAAGCTTCCTTGGATTCTGTGCGTGCACCTTTCCTGTCTGCATCTCTCTTTGGTCATGGACCCAGGGCTATCTGTTTCGGTATGTGCTGACCTTTTTTTGCAAACACATTCGTATGTTACTACATCTACTCTCCTTTCACTAATGTACTCCATTTGCTTTAGAAAAATATACTATAACGTCTTACATTAGTTAACGGAGGGAGTTACTTTTTTTTCACAATATAAAATATTTTGGTAGACTATTTTAGCCTACTAACCGTTTCATATTTAGAAACAGGGGGAGGAGTAGATGGTAAGAATAACCAAAACCGTGGAAGAAACTAACAATGCGACGAACACCTTCTACTAATAAAGATTGCAAACGACCAAAATTTTGCAAACTACCTAGAGGAAAATCATTCACCCTACAAAAAGAAGAATGCCACTTTGCTTCATCCCTATGAGCAACACCGGAGGCGCCCCACCCCCTATTTCTATACCCACTTCCTTGCACCCACCCTCGTAACCGCCCAATAGAAAGATGTTCCCTCTCTTCCAAAGGAGGCAATGGTCGGTCAAGCGTGTGGCGGCGTGGAGACGAGGTGACACTGTGGGGTTGCATCTTGGTGTCGCCTGTGGTGGTCGACAACATTTCCCTAGGCAGCAAGGCAATCATTGTCCAGGGAGTGAGAGCACCAGGTTGTCCGGCTCCAGATCGAGCCTCCTTAGTCCTTAGTCTAGATCTGCGGTGTGGTGGCCAGGATCGGTAGCCTTGTAAAACCTCCTTCTCCGTCCGTACGTCTTGTTGGAGTAACAATGTAGGCGGGGTTCATGGTTTGGCTAACATGTGTGTGGCCACCATTTTCTAGGTGGTGCGATGCGATCCCGGCTGGTCTATAGTGTTGTCTGATGCGACGACCACTCTCTTCCATGTTATCTCGTGTCATTTTTCCGCTCCTATATGGTCTTTGCCATACCTTCCCTAGTTGTATTGTCCCTCTCCTTGTAGTGGTGTGTATATATGAGTTGTGGACTCTGGTTGGTTCGATGACATGCTATTGGGTTTGTCTCCTCCGTTGTCAACTGGGTCACGGCAGATCCCTGCCTAGTCAGCAGGGGGTATTGGCTCGGCATGGCCTGTCAAGTGTATTTGGTGGTGGCGCAAGTCTATCATTGTTGGTGTGCGATTTTCTTCTTTAGAGCGGGTGCGTCTTAATTCTGCTCTCTTTTATGGAGACGAATACTATACCTGCGATGGAGGGGTTAATTGTGCGGCGAGCATCCTAGCCACATAGATGGACAACGTGGCTATTGATGGCACGATCTTGTTGTATCGGTCATTCTATGTGGTATGTCGCTGTATTTTTGCGGTGTTTGTTGGCTTATTTTATGGACATTAGCTAACCACATGCTATTGTGTGTTGTTTTGGTGTTTCAGAATAAGTACCTCCCTGAACGGATCTATTATCCTTGTTTGTATGACAATAACCAACCCACTGATGGTTGCTCCGTACAAAATAACTAGCTAAGAAGAAATACTCTATTTGAAAAGAAAATAAAAACATAGAATAAAAAATGCACCATGTCTAAAATCACTTGACGCAAAAGAAGAACACATTATCACATGCATTACTAAACAGTGTGATACAAAAATAAATATTAGAGAATTTTAATTTCTCTATTATTGCTAATACATACACGGAATAAGAAATAGGATACAAGCATGCTTTCACACCAGAGGCATGTTCTTACATCGACACTAAAATTCACAATATTTCAACCATCTCCATGTTAAAACACAATTACCTATCCCCAAAACAAGCAAAAAAAAGGTATCACGTACCAAGCATATGATGCCCTCCTCTCCCTCTCTTTCTCAATTACTCATAGGCCTGATGAATAAGTATAACATAACCATACCACAGTCTACTTCAGCCAACTCATACCATGCTTATTTAGTGATCTTAGCATATGAGCCAATTAAGTTTGGTCCATGACAACAACGACATTAACTTGACTAATTACCCCATAATTATGTGTCCAATGAAGTAGATAATACACATTATATTTAAGATGTTTAATTACCGATTACCCGTAGGACAAGTTCCTCTCACTTCCTACTTGTTGCGGAGACGCTCTCATCTCAAGCTTGGAGGTGATCGGGCCGTCATATCCCTTACTGCCCAAGGAGTCACCGGACAATGACATGATCGGATCCATGCCATCATCACTGCCACCGGCGACCTCCATCATCATCGTCGAGGACGGTGCCATCTGGAGGAGGTCATCACCACTCTTCGCCTGCTCATCGCCGGTGCCCCACATCATCGGGCTCTTCCCAGTGGAGCTGCTCCTGCCCGCGGCCCCAATGCAACTCTCGTTGAATGCCAAGAAGCTGTCCATGGCCATTGTTGGCCTCATCTCCATGTGTTGTTGAAGGTCTAGATGGCTCGAGGTCCCACCATATAGGGTAAGGTCCTGGAAGCTCATGGAGCTTCCCATGTCGAGCACCGCCGATGCCTGAGTGCTGCCGAGAGACCGGTACCCGGCGGCAGCAGGCCACGTGTTGCAGTCACCAGATGCTAGGGTTTGGTAAGCTTTCTCCAGGATAGACTGCATGTACTTCCCCTGGGCCTCCACCCTCATCTGGAGGTGCTTCTGCACCTGCATGGCAGTACACATAATGCTGGCGTCATTACAATGCAGAGTGATCTCGTTTCTTCTGCCTCGAAAAAGTAAGAATGCATGCATATATGCCGAGCTCATGAGTGCAACCAAAAAGATGTGTGCTGAGTAAAGTAGTAAACTTCCCAAGAATATTGTTGTTGCAAGCAAGCAAGGACATGCATGTGGGGCCCAAATAACATTGCCATATCAGGTGCCAGCAAAGAATGTAAATTTCCTGAGAACGTGCATGCATGCAATGCACAAGAAACATGCATGTGTGTGTGGATGATGCAGGGACATGCATGACACATATCATACTTGTGCCACTTATATACGGAATGTGTGTGTAAACTTCACAAAGAATATTAGAGGCTAACATGTAATTTACCTCTAGCTGCTCATGGAGCCTTCGTTGGACCTCCATCTGCATCCTTAGCGCCTCGTTCATGTGCGTGCTACGGCTGGGTGGTTAATTAATTGCCGACAAAAATATATGACGTTTAGACTTCTCTACTATAAATATATTGAAAAAATAAGTAAATAATTATTAATTCGTTTTATAGGATGTATGATTTTTGTAACTTACTCATTCATGCTTCTTCCCATCATGCCCGAAGAAGAGGCTGCATTCCGCTGCATCTCCATCACTACAGGTAATTTGAAGATCGGGTATGATTATAAAACGCTCAATGTATGAGTAAGAGAGTACTTTGCTTTTTGACCAAAAGAGGGAGATTGTTAAAAGCCAGAGTAAACTTCATGGTTAGGTTAAGCACCTATCAGAAGAAAACATTCATATGTTCCAGATCAGTAAGCTAGGTCTAACTTTAACTGAAGTGAGGGAATGGAAACATGTACTACTGGCATGAAACCAAGATGTTTATGAATAGAACCACGGCGCATGGATATGCACATCAAATTAGTATGTAGATCTTGATAATATCTTTACCTTCCTTGACCGAGTGATGATCGCCAAATTCCTTGTGTTGCTTCCCTAGCCTGAATTTCTGAGCAAAATAAAATCACAAGTCAGATCGACCACAAATATATGTGAGATCTACCTGGAGAGGGGGAGAGAGAGGATACTGAAACAAAAACCTAATTCTGCCCATGCATGCACACCTGAAGATGGCTCTTGAGATGGTAGAGCGTGAGGCCCTTGACTCCCATAACCCTCATGATAGTCTTGGGAGTAGCCTCTGCCATCAAAGCAAAATTAACCATTAATTGAACTCCACGAAATTATTCAGCAAGATACAATCAAACTCAAGCAAGTAATCAAGACTAACTGTCTGGGCCTCCGAGCTGCGCGACGGCGTCGACGAAGCGGTCATGGAGCTCGACTGTCCAGCGGAGGCGGGGCTTGGGGTCGGTGGTGAGGACGAGGCCGGAGTCGCCGGCTTGCACGCACGCTGCGGCGGCGGCAGCCCGATCACTAATTGACGAGCTCACGGTGGCGCTGCTGCTGGGCTTCTTGGACGACGAAGGGAACATTCTATTCTCCCTCTCTCCCTCCCCTCCCCTCTTAAATCTTTCTCTCTCTAGAGATCTCCTGCTGGGAGGGTAATTCCCACTGCTTTTTCCCTCTCCTCGATCTGATCGATCTCTGCTACAGAATTGGAAGAGATTCAAGAACAAGGAATAGGGTTCGCTTCCGCACGCAGAACGAGGACGGACCGTATAGTAGTCGTGGTGGTAGTAGTAGTAGAGGTACTAGTGGTGGTGGTGGTACTCGCCTGCTTGGTGCCTTCTTTCTTGATATGCTCCCTCTCTCTCTACTTTAGTTGCTTTAATTCTTTATCCCTCTCTATCTATGCCCCTCTCACTCCTCCTTGCTAGAAAGAAAGCTCATGGGGTGATGATATTCTCCCGGGAGAGGAAAGCCACCGCCAACTACTGGAAGCCTCGCCGCTGTCCTGACGCGGGGACGCCTTTGCAAAAGATGAGGGAGGGACAGACCTGTCCATTCAACAAAGAGAAACCCCCGAATTTTGTCATCCCTAAGCTTCTCCCAAAGACTGAAACATATACTGGTTTAATATATGCCCTAGTTTTTTTTTTTGCATTGCATGCGATAGCCTGTGTTGACTAGCTAAAGCATGCACTAAATGAGTATCACCTCCTTGTGGATGCAGCTCCTGAAAGCTTTCAGATTAGTACTTAAGGTGCTATTTTAGTACAACAACAGATGATAATGTCTCTCTTTCCGTTTGGAGTTCACATGGTTCATTTGTGTAGAAATGATTGATTGTATAGCTGTATGATTATGATTGAATTTTCGAAATCTAAATGGCTCCCACATCTCATCTAGAGATAAGCTCTAAAACACATGTATTTCTGCACAAACCACGCCATACTATAATCCACTCAACATATTAGTTGTATAATCTTCTATCCTAGCACTACTAGTCTACTGCAGAGTTGCCAATGCTTGAAAAGGTACCATCATGGATGTTTTCTTGTTTCTATCCTTACAGCCAGATGAGTTCTACGAATCCTAGTAGTGTGAGTTGGAAAGACGCCCGTGTCCACCAAAATTTACTCTTTTTAGTTCTCTTTCACATGTATTCACTACATTTTTGGTGGTGCTCTTTAAGTTCCACGTCTTGTTTTCCAGGGTGAAAACCCTATGTACGATCTTCATTGGATGTACCTGGTAATTGTTGCTCTCTAGCAGGTCGTTTCCTTGCTGAAGGCATTGTCTTAATATTTGAAATCTCTGTGGTGAAAAATTCATGATCTAATTATAGTGGTAAGACCGGACGACCATAGCGCTTGTGCACTGTTAGCTTTCTGGAGGTGTCTCTTAAGAGAACCTTTCTCAGAGTCTAGGTGTCACCAATCATAGTGGTTTGTTCATGCTCCTGCGAGCCTCTTATCGTTCTGATGTCTTTTTATTTTTTCTCTTGATTCTTTGTTTTTTCAATTTTGGTTGTGTGCATTGATCCTTGGTTTTTAAACTAGCTCTAGACATTTTTTTGTTGCATTGTCTGGGTGTGTTCGTATCATATTGGTATAAATAAATTTCCTTTATTGAAAATATGCCACCCCGTCACCACTCTTGTACTCCATGCTGCAAAAATCCTATGTGGCACTGCTGGAAAAAAGTAAGCATAGGTTATATTATGCATGTTGTACATAACATGGTATGATAATTAATAAAGAAAGAGATGGAGGTAATAACTTAGCTAGTTACCATAACATCACAGATACCAAGACCATATGATTCTATAGCCTCATTAATTAGACCTTGCATGACACCATACATATGTTATTACCCACTATGAAAGTAGTAGCATAGACTAGTAACATGTGCAAGTTACTAGTCTAAATTATTTAGCACTATGATCAGCCTCATGAATGACTATAGTCTGGTGTATCAAACTAAGAAGCTTAATCATGAGTAGAAGGAGTCATACTTTATACTTTATCAACGATCGGTTCATCAAATCATCAATGGATTGAGCTATGCACACATAGGCAATGATGCATGAGAAAGGAGTGTACCCCAAACACCTTCAATCAATATCATGTCTACATGATGATTTGCAGATTGTGGGGGAATTTAAAAGGCATGTAGCTGCATTGAGCCCCGGGACTTGTTAGTTGGGCAACTAGACATCACAACATGCCCAATAAAAAGGAACCTAGCTAAAGGCACCATTCCCTCGGAGGAGAGCAACCGTCATTTCTATAATCTAAGCCCTGTATTATGAACACTTAACTTAAACTAGACCTGCTAGTTTACTTGGCCGCTGAATCAAGTTTTGAAGACTATGACTTGTAGTAATTCAAAGATTTTCCTAGGAGTTAGTTTACAGCAATAACAGCATACATGGGCGACATATAATGGTGCTGGGAAGAATCAGAACTCAAACGGTTCTTTTTAGACCTATAGATGTAGTTTTATGGAGTTTGTTAAGTTGTAATTTAGAGCAATAACGACAGGTACACGGGAGACAGATATTGGTGCTGCAAAGAATGAGAACCGAACAAAGTTGGTCTCACTCCCGCTTTAGTATAATACTAGAAGATTGTCTCTCCATGCATGCTGCACAGGTCACCAAAAGAATACCTATGTGGCGCCCACAAATCCAAACAAAAAATAGTATTGTGGGTTTCACGGGCCCATTAATTAGGAAAGGGAAGCAGAGAGGATGAGTGAGAACCTTGTAAAGCTAGCTTGCACAATATCATCCTGTCGTCCTTCTCTCGTTGTGGACAGAAGAAAATATCTAGTGTGAACAGAAGTCGTGACAAGCAAGTCTATATTTAAAATATTTTAATAAACTCATAACAAAAATTATATCGGGAGGAGATGTTCTACAAACATGCAAATAATCAAAATCAAATTCATTTGGCATGTATGAAAACCAAATTCAATGGTTAATAGTGTCAAACGGTACATAGTCATTATTTGTGCATAATTTGTTAGCTTCTTGTCTCCCAAACGCAAATGAGTTTGCACTTAAAATTTCACCCATTTATAGAACGAACACCGCTTTTCAAACATACCATAAAAATTTACAATTTTACAAAAAAGGTTACCAAGGAGTTTCCATTGTGGCTTGTTTCCATCTTTATGGACACATAATGCATCGCGCGCCCCCGAGTTCATCTTTGACACTTAATTAGGCGAAATGCTATTTTTTTGCTGCCTATGGATTGGCTTTGAGATGTACTCCATCAGTTCCGCGAAACTCATAATATCTCTACAAATATTCAAACTAGATATATGAAAATGGAATGCATACTCTATTTTGACAAGTACTTTTGCCACATATCATTGTTGTTTCATTGCACAATACTCTAAGGGGTGACCCCTACAGTGTAAATATGAACCAAAATTCACCGCTCGTATCTAGGTGCCTATCTTTTCTTGCATGGGAACTCCGTGCTGACAAGTACTTTCACCACATATTATTATTGTTTTCTTGCACAAGAACTCAAGGGTTTACCCCTACAATGTCAATAGGAACAATTCACCACTCGTACCTACTAGGTGCTTTCTTTTTTGCATGTGAACTCTAGGGGAGACCCATAGAAACCAAACTTACGTTCGTGAGGAGTTGAACCCAGTTGATCGGGGTGTACATCCACTTTCCAATGAGGTAGTCTCAGTTCCAACCTTGTATTGTTGGTTTGGGTGTGTTATTATTTTCTTGGTGATATAGTATTGAAGCATTAGTAATACATCTGATTTAGTAGGTTTAATATTTGGTCACATTTAGTGTCTTCAATGGTCTTAGGTTTTTCGAAGGTTCTATCCCTTTTTTTTGACAGAAAACAACAGTTTATTGATCAAATAGCATCAATACAAATAGTTCCCAGCAAAACTCCGGAACATAATTGAAAACCTCCCTAGAAAAGAAATTACAACAAGATTTAGCTAAAGCATGCGTTGCTTCATTTGTACACAGCTTCATGTGGATGAAGGGGACCTTCGCGAAGATACTTGCCATCGACTTGATTTTGCCAGCTAGGATCCCCACGGGTGAGTGATCCAAAGTTGTGGAATTTAATCTCTGTATCAAAGATAAACAATCAGTGACAACGATAAGCTTTTCTAGCCCTGGGACCGCCCAATGGAGAGCTAGGTTATATCCCTTAGTTGCATTGTGTCCTTATAGAAAGTTTACCCTATTTAAAATATCTTGCCATATTTTACTCCCACAGTAACCTTGCAACGGCTTTATCCCATTTTATAAATTTTCGAAGCATGTCAAGCCGGACAAAAATACCAGGATCATGTAGCCTGTGGTCATCTTGGACCCCAAAACTCGCCGGTTGTTAGGGACATATTTAACATGGCGAGGGAGTAGTGTGGTGTGGCTAGCCATACATGGCATATCTCGGGTCGGACCGGAAAAAGCCTATAACAACAAACAAGGCCTCGGACCTTGCTGGACCAGACTATCGGGTCTAAAATCTAGGCCTAGCCCTGACCCATGACTGAAAAAGCCTGATAGACCTTGGGCCGGGCGGCCTAATCAAAACGTCCATATGTGAAGCCCAGGCCTGGCGTGATGCAACCTTCAGGCCTAAAATCCAGGCCCATGCCTATTTTTGTGCCGGGCAAGGCTGCCCATGCCCTAGCTTACTAGCTTAGGAAAAATAGGAGAATATGGTTAAAGCCTACTTTTTCCCCAAAAATCTACCCTAGCCTCTGCATACACAACCAATTATAAGAATCTAAAATCCCAATTGTATATTAAATAAAGAGTAAAATCTAGGTTTTTACCCCTAGTTTCAAAATTCTAACACTAATTACCCATTTAGCATTTATTCATCCTAATTACCCCATTTAGCAAAGTTGTGCCATTTTTTACCCCATGTAAAATTTTATGAGTGTTTTGACAAGTTACATGCCACTTTGATTTTTTTCTCTATTTTTATTTCTCACAAGAAGCGGCCTGATCATGAGTTGAACCGGCAAGGTCAACACTGTGGAGTTGATCTCTTTAGTCTCGGTCGAAGAATACAACAAGCAAAAGTGAGGTAACAAAGTTTTAGTTACTTAGTTCTGATACTTTAGAAACATTTTAGTCCATTATATCTTTTTTACTAAACTCGGTTAGTTTATCTGGTTATTCCGAGCTATTTTTTGACCTGGTATGGGCGGACCATACGGTCGGACGCGCCCGTACCAGTTGTCGTTAAACAGTCGGAGTACCGATGCTTATTTTCGTCGATACGGTACGGTCAGGCCGTACGGGCATATGCGCCTGTACAGATGATCGTTACTAGCTCTGTTTTCCCCTGCGTCCATTCACATGTTGTATTCTAAAAAAATGAAAGGAGGTATGGGTGGAGCCCGCCCATACCGCAGCTCGCGAACCGACTTTAACCCCCTTAATCTATTGATTTCGTCTTTTAATTTGCACTTTTTGTCTTTCTTCTTATCTTCCATCTTACTTCAGATCTAATGCTTTTTTTGCTCTTTACAATGAAACATCGTATCTCACTTGATTACTCAAGGTTCATGCAGTCTTTTCATATTAAGCATATCTGGACTAAGAAGGAGCACGCCTCTGAAGAACAAGCCAAGAAAAAGGGATCAGAAGGAGATACTTTATCTTCCTCGAACCACGAGTCCGTACAAGTGGTTCCACTCCCCAATTGGGAAGACATGTTCCCGCAAAAGTTTGAGATGCTCAGGCGCGTGGAACAAAGAAGGAACGAAGGAGAATCTCCACTCAACCCCTACAGGTATAACGTCCGAGGATCTTTTCTTAAATCCCCTCTAGGAACCTCTTCCAGGAAAGGTGAAAACCAAGACGAGATTCAAGAAAAGATCAAGAACCTTGAAAAGATTTCAAAAGCTTGTGTTGAAACCATTGGAGAAGGAGTTGACTCTTACTAGATGATGGGCAAAGACCTCGAAAAGAAGGTCGATGACATCGACGCTAGAGTGCAACTCCTGACCAAGATTATCATGGAGATGGCCGATGACAGGAGGACCTTAAACAATGTAATCAAAGAATTGCATGTTGGCATCCTAGAGATGTGCACTCGATTCGCGTGTACTCAAGCTTGCAGCCTCAAAGTGGATGAAGAAGAGGAAGACGATGACTTATTTACTCCCAAAAAGGAGTAAGTAATCGCAAGAAATTATTTGATCCACCCGGCTTGATTCTAAGCTTGGAGGATCTGTGAGGATCTTGGAATCTATCTTACAGTTTTAGCATGTTTATTTTTCTACACGCATGTTAGACTTTAATTCCTGAATTTGCATTAGTTGCATCAACTTCGAGCTCCCTTTGTTCAAGAGAAGATTCATATCCATTGAGTTGTGATACTTTATGAGAATTGTTGTTGTGTTTGATTCATGATTATTATATTAGATGATTGAACTAGGTTGAGTATTACAATACTTGTACAACTATCATGATTTTAGGGACTTGCACACCAATGAAAGTTTTGATTAAGTTATAAGAAGAAGAATTCTAGTAGCATATTATAATTAAGAGTTTTCAAAAGCCATTGAAGTAGTGAGCATGATTAAATAGCTGTGCCCAAAAAAAGAGAAAAGAGAGCAAATAAAAATATAGACATACAGTTATCAAAAGAAAAAAGAAGGTTAGGAATGATGCAGTAGAGGCTCACAGTCCGCCATGTATTTGTAACCGGGAATCCGGATTAGAGCTAGTTGTATGTGTCACTGTAATTCTTGCAGGTGTGTAACCACATACTCATATCTAGCCCTAGGCAGTTTATCCTTAGTCGTTTGAGGTTGGGAGGGAAACCCACTACCAAGACTAATTTGTAAGTCAGAAGATGACAATGTTTCACGTGTCATGAGCATGGAGATGCTATCCACCTTGCATTGGCTACTTAGAAGAGGTACGATGGTCGGACCGATCCAAAGGTTAGTAGGATGTGAACACACCGTCATACACTCTGACTAACACAATTGAATCCTTAGACCTGAGGGGATCGCATGATCTGAGTTGTGGAAAAGTCGGCTTTGACTCCATCTAACTCTTACCGTAACTGGGAGTCATAAGGATGGTCTTAGGCTGACTTCGAAGCAAGCTGCGTGATGTGGATCAACCAGGACGGAATTTTCTCCTTCATCTCAGAGAGATATTCTCTGGGTCCTCTCGTGTGATATTGTTTTTTGGATACACGGTCTTGTCTTTGTCTATTCCTCAAACCGTGTCATTTCTCAACAAAAAAAATGTGTCTTTCTTAAATCAAAAAAAAACCTAGTGCTATAGCAAACTAACTGAATACCAATCTTAATCGGTTGATCTGTGGAGTAAGAGCCTGTTACACTCAAACGTTACGAAGCCCTTCTAATTCTTATTTAAACTGCAGCTAGCAGCACTACCGTTGCACTTGCACCAAGCCCACATCAACTAGTTCTTCATATAGCACAAATGGGAGAAACACAACGGCTGAGATGGGAGATTTGGAAAGAAAAAAACCTTCCAGGAGAAAACAACCATAACAACTTGTCTACATGGCATGCCACTTGTAGTTACTACATGGTCCCACCTGTCAAAACGCTCACAAAAATTTAAAGAAGGTAAAAATTGGCACAACTTTTACTAAATGGGTAATTAGAATTAATATTTGCTAAATAGGGTCATTAGTATCAAAATTTTGAAACTAAAGTAAAATCTGGAATTTACTCTTAAAAAAATAATACTCCCTCCGACCCAAATTAGTTGACTTGGTTTTGTCTAGATTCGGATGTATCTAGCACTAAAACACGTCTAGATACGTTTGAATCTAGACAAATCTGAGTCAACTAATTTGGGTTGGAGGGAGTAAAAAAATCGGACGAGATAAAATAGTGTCACACAGTTATACAAAAATAATACTTATATATGCTCGTAATTTCAAAGCTAGTTCACGCTACAACAAACTTGGGACTTCACGGTTTGACCGGAGGCAAGCCAGTAACTCGAACTTTTTGGTACGCGTCATCGATCAGGCACACGCTGCTTGTACGCTGACAGCTCGTTCTACCTAGCTCAGATGTTTTTTTTTTAAAATCTGACCTAGCTCAGATGTTCAAAAAAAAAAGCAAATTCTTATTAGCCAGAGAAATTCGTTAAGGCAGCTACACGTGCAAAGCGTAGCAAGCTCGGAGCGTACGAAATACACCTTCTAAAGTCGGCAATTGCTACTCGCTGCGCTAGGAAAACATGTGGGTGGTAGCTTGCATGTTTTAACCACGTGTTTGGAGATTCTATGTTCTCTCTTTCTTACATGCAAGAGTCTGCACCTTTGAGGCACTCTCCTCCGCCACCGTCGCGCACGGAATGAGGCCCCGCCGAGAAGGACGATCGAGCAGCCGCACACGCGCGGCGCGGCCATGGCCAAACGGATTGGAGCTCCGCGATCCGTGGACTTTTCAACAATGACGATGCTGTGCCGGCCGAGCGACGCCGCGTGACCTTCATGTAGCGTCGTAGCGGTGTGCGGGGCGACGACGCCCTACAAAAGGAGGAGCTTCGACGCGTGGTGCATGTAGTGGTGCCCTGATCCGCGGACGACCTCGCCGGGGGCCTGCACTGCCGTAGTCCAGACGGCAGACGGACGTCGTCTCGTCCCCGCGGCGCACTCCCAGTGATCGACAGGCCACGACGAGGCCGTGCTGGCTAGGGTGCGATCGGGAGGCGATTCGCGGGGCCTTATCTTTGACACGGAATCGTACGCCGCCAGCCGCCTCGTCTGCTGCACGATCGAGCCCGGCCGAGAGTTGGGTCTGTGAGCTCATACGTCGCGCCGAGGAGCGCATCGCAACTCGCAAGCTCGCGAGGCACGCAGCAGCGGGCGCGGTGAATGGCTGGAAAGAAGATATACTAGTGTACTATGTGCAATGCACGGCTAGCTGGTTCACGACATGGGCGCACGGTGGGCGCGTGGTGCTCGGCCCACATCGCGTTCTCGGCCGGCAATGCCGGCGGCTGACGCCAATCTCTAGGAGTACTATTAATCATCCGTTCATTAGAGACAGTTTTTGTAGAATTATTAACGTACGAGGGTCAGGGGAGGGAGAGAATCCCCGTGCCTTCAGAGTAGGTACAGGGTTGCGCCCATGTGAGAGGTAATGCCTCCATGACTCCGTGGCCACCTTGTTTTCCGATTTCTTCAACCGGTGAGCCAAAATGGTGAAATAATACTAGTTACAACAGTGGGGTGCCATTCGTATCGGATGATCCTCGCCGCAGATTAGCGGTGTGTGGGACGACTCGACGCCCCATGAATCCAGGAGCTCCGGCGCAACTACAACCTTCCCGGTTTGCAACCGGGCACCGCCGCTCTACGGCCGGCCTGTCAAAGTATCACTCGTTTGGCTGTTCTCATGCCGAAATCCGGAGCTAATAGCACCAGACGGAGGAAGTTTTCGACCTGAGAATGCCCGAGTTCCTACTCGTGTTCTAGACCGAGTTCCCAGGCGAAGCAAAAAAACGGCGACATATTCGAATTTCCTCGTTTCCACCGGCGAAATCTCAGTCATAGGTGTTCGACAGAAGTATGCCTAAAAAGTTTGGCCATCAAATTATTACAAAACAAGATAAAATGGGTCGGCGATCAGTCGGCGATAGGGGTGATCTCCTCCGGCGTGTCTGATGCGACGGGGATGGGTTCGTCGGCGTCGTGGCCGGCCAACTGGTTGGAGGAGGTTGAAGCGGAGCTCGGCGAGGGCACGGCGACAGAGGTGTTCAGCGCAGAGCTTGGCGCGCTCTCGCGTTGTCCTCCTGGAGGATGGTGTTGCGCCATGCCATATACCAGGCCTTGACCGGCGTGCTCATCGCGGAGGTGTCTTCGCCGCCCATGAGAAACTAAAGATCCGTGTTCCTCTTCTTGGCGGCAAAGTTCGCTTTGAGGAGGTCGAGCTTGCGGTCTTGGTTCTGAAGCAGCTGCGCCCATCTCTCATCGGCTTTCTCCTCCTTCTTGGTATGGGCCTTCGTGTCGGCGATGCACTTCTCGATGGAATCCTGGAGGTACTCGGCGGGAGCTCCTGCGGCTTTGAGTATCTTCACCTTCTTCTGGCCGAGCTCTGGCCTTCCTTCGCCGGCAGCAGGTGGAGGATCCGCCGGGTTGTACACGCTGTCCTTCATCTTGGCGAGGGTCAGCCGAGCATCCGCCCATTTCTGACATTTCGCAATCGAAGAAAACACGTGATGAAACTTGGACTCCATCTTGGTGTCGTCCCGATACATGCCGAGTGCGCAGAGGAGCTGCAAAGGCAAGGCAAAGTATGTCAGGATAGGCATGCACAAGAACCGTCGGCTAGAATTTGGTGAAGTACCTTGCCATCCATGCTCTCATCGCTGACGGGTGTGCGGTCGACTGTTGGGTTCGCAGCATAGAAAACAAAAAAATTCCTACGATAGGAACTATACGCCACGATCTATCTACTAGATACAAGCAACGAGTGGATATACATCCATGGAGAACTTACCCTCGAAGACAACAAAGGTTTGTTAACGAGTTGGAACTCGTGGATGATGTAGTCGAGCGCTTGCCGATCTCAAGATTGCGTGGAAGTCCTAGCGCCACAAATCAGCAGCGCATCCATCCTCGCACACACGTTCAGGCCACCGAACAATCTCCACCTCCTCGCTCCAGCGAATCAGCGGAAGCAGCAACTCTTTCTAGACGAAAAGCCACCGGGAACATGTATCTCACTAATCTGAGACCATACGGAATATATCTAGAGGGAGAGAGAGATCCTTCACGAGGAGGTGTGCTTTTTGAGGAGGAGAGGGGGGCCTTTTATAGGGAGAGGGGGGCAGCCCCCTCCGACGGCCGATGCCATGGGGAGGTGCCCCACCTCTTCCCTCATTCATATGGTGAAGCTCCACTCACATAAATCTAGCCTCCACTCAAAATTCCACTCACATGCATTAAATTTCCACCAAATTTAGTGAAACTCTCATTTAATAAAACTCTTTTATTTATTTTATTCAGAATTTTTTTAATTACTTTAATTAAAAAACATTCACATAAAACCCCTTGCAACATTTCAATATCACATGCAGAACCAGTTTTTGCAATTTCACCCGAAACAGTTCCAGTTTCATCGAAATGATTCCAGCGCTTTGCAATTCTTTCGTCTGAAACATATATGCTCCAAATGGTGTTTGGCAACCCTTAAGTGTGTCACCCTATGGTTCGCTAATAATGCAGACATGATTGAGACTCTCCTCAGATCAATAATCATAAGCGGGACCTGGAGATCTATTCTGACTCTTGCACATTCAACGATGACTTCTATGATCGTGAGAACCTTTAACGCTAGTAACTTAATCCCTTTGTCTCACGATATATTACATGTCCGAGATTCGATCATCGGTATCCAAATACCTAGTTTGATCTCGATACCGACATGCACTCTTTTCTCGTTCTTGTGATATAACCTTCTAGTGATCACATCACTTGCTTGCAGGCTATTCTCAGTGTGATATCACCGAGAGGGCCCAGAGTATATCTATCCATCATCAGGATAGACAAATCTCACTCTTGATCCATGTGCCTGTATATAACACCTTCGTATCACTGAACCCATCTTTATAGTCACCCTTTTACGGTGTGACGTTTGATGTTATCAAGATACTCCTCTGGTGTTAGTGATTAACATGATATCATGGTCTAAGGACTAGGATTACTTCGTATGATGTTATAGCAATATAAACTCAATGATTACGATCGTAGTGCTATACTTCGGATGAATGTTCATCACATCATTTCCCCAATGTTGTGACCTCGTTATTGTGGCATCCCGCTAAAACCACTACTAGAAAATCGCTGTGTTTTTGTGTTGCGCATCATCATGACCGCATGCTCCTGTCATCATGCCACATTGCATTTGAGGATCGTCATCATCATGCATGTGTTTGTCTAAAACTATTTTCTAAAAGCCTAGTTTTGTTTTCTAAAATATCCCCCGTCTTTAATCAAATCAAAACCCTGGTCTTTTTCGGATCTTTTATTTATCTAAAAACTATTTGTAAAATCTTTTCTAAAAATAAAATAAGTAAAAATAAATATTATTTTGTGGGGGAGGCAGTCAGCCGCCAGGCCCAAGGCCCAGCAGCCAGCTACCTACCACCCCACAGGAAAACCCTAGTCTGCCCTAACCACCTACCCCCTCCTCCCTCTTTTACCCTCCCCCAGCCGCCAAATTCCCACCCACACCCCCGCCACCTCACCAACCCCACCCCACGTGGTCTCCACCTGCCCAATTCCCAATCCCACACCCCACCACGCCACCAACCGCCCACCCCATGGATGAGCCGCACCGACACGCCCCCGCGAGCCGGCCCCACCCCGCAGCCTCCCTCCCTACCTGACTCGTTCCTCCCGTGCCCCACGCCCACCTGGCCCCACCACCAGCCAGACGCCACCTTCCCCGCAAATCCTCGCTCACCTACCCCCGTCTCCACCGCGCCTCTCCCGCGCCATCCGCCGCCGCCAGCATCCGCGCCTACCCGCGGCCCTTCTCTGCTCTCCACCGTCGTCGTCGCACCATCTCCGTCGAGCCGCCCTTTTGCCGTAGCCCGTTCCGCGCCATGCCGCCTCAACCTGCCATCGCCGGTGCCTTGGTCTCCGCCACCTTCCTCTTCCAGCGGCGCCCGTGTCGGCCTCCTCCGGCGAGCCGCCTCCCTCTCCCGACCTCTGTGCTCAGCCGCCCTCTGTCCTCTCCTCACCGCCTCGCCCCGTCCCCGCTGTCAGACGCCAAGGCCACCACCGTGGTTACCCCCTCCTCCTCCCGAGCTCATCCTCCGTGCCGGCGAGCCGCCTCCCTCTCCTCCTCGAGCCCGCGAGCTCCCCTCCTCGCATCATCGACCGGCGCCACCCTCCACTGCTCGGCCTTGCCTAACACGCCTCCACCTCGACCGAGTACCCGCCGCCAGCACCCCTGCGGCCCCATCGCCATCCAAGAGCTCCGTCGCTGCCACGGCCCCGCGTCCTCCGCCTATGCCAAGCAGCACCGGCCTCTGCGCCCCGTCGTCGCCCGCCGGATCCGGAGCCGCGCCTCGGTCCCCTGCCGCCAGAAGCTCCTCTGGCCGTCCGTGCCGCCTGCGGTGCCCTCGTCCTCCCGCGCGTCGGCCGCAGCTGCCGTGCCTGCCAGCGTCGGCCTCGGTCTTCTCTGCGTCTGCACTACGTGCACGCTCGCTGCCAGGACCCCGACCCAGTCACCGCTTTCCCCTGTTCGGATGAGTCTGCCTCGACCTTACACTACGGCAGTACCCCGGTTGCTAATATTTTGCCTCTGTGTGTGTTTTGGTGTCCTGATGTTGCCCATGATCTACAGTGGGGATGGGATGATTCTGTGGTTAGGTTACTGACCGAGACCGGCACAAGAACCATATCCCGTGCGAGGTTAAGATGCCAAGACTGTCTCATCTACAAGATCTCCACTGATTCACTGCTTCTGTTCCATCGACCAGCACTGCGACAGATGGTTGAGACGGAGTTCGGAAACCCTAAGCCCCCCTTCGACGTGGAATCGCCAAGACCGTCTCCAGCGATCACTTGTGTGGTGGTACCCATCAAGATCTCCGTCACCAAAACCTCGAGGCCTTCTACACGGAGCATCGAGAACTCCTTCCCGGACCCGAAGACCATCGATCAAGTTCGCCACCGACAAAAGACGGACGACAAGACTCCAACCAGAGATCGGAGATGATGGTGCCGGAACAACAAGATCTACTTAACGGGCACTGAGCGTCAAGATAGCCTTCACGGAAAACCGCAAGACCTCCTTCCCGGGATTCGAAGACCGAACCCTCGGCACGCCAAGATCTTCTCCTCGAAACGCCATGATCTCCTACACAGATCCGAAGACCCTGAACCCCAGGGTCCGAACCTCGTTTCCCGTCGAACCTCGCCATTCCCGTCAAACCCTAAGACCGGACCCCGGACCCTCGGAACCCAAGATATTCCGAACCCAGATGTGTGAACCTTTTCCCGAGCCCCTATTTTCTAAATGCTATATATAAAACTTGTTGCATATTAAATTGTTCATGCATGCATTCCTGTCTTTTTTTTGGGGGCATTATGCTGATTCACCTCATAATTAAATATGGAGTACATATGCGGGATACCTTTGTCTTATTCCGGACTCCGTTTAAATTGGTGTAGCGAACTGATGCCATGTTTCGCCCTGTTAATACAACTTTTATTTTGCGGGGTAGTTAAATAACATGAACCTGCTAATTAATTGTCGAGACACCGGTTCCTCTTAATATTGCCTAATTGCACCGCATCTTGCCATGCCATGCATCATATCATAAGCATGCCAAATCTTCTGCCGTAGTATTAAATATTGCATCCGGTGTTTCTTCTAGTGTTTGCTTCTTCGCGGATTAGGCCGATGAGTTGATGCGAGTATCGACAAGTTCTCCGGCTATGAACCTTCAGCAATGTTTCCCAGGCGAGCATCTCTCCCCCTTCTACCTATTTTGCATTTATAGTCTTCACTTCCTCCTGTTAATCTATTGCTATCCGTGTCGTGATGCTTTAGTTTCTGTGCACCAGATATATCCCGTGCAGCCTCTATATTGCCATGGACACCTCCTAATACCTGTTGTTTGGTAGCTAGATGGCCTTGCGAGTCATAGTTGCTTGCTCAGGTGCGATCTCGTGTTGTCGAGTACCATAGTTGTTGGAATGCTGGCCGATGTTTATGGTGGAGATGATCATGACTTTAAATACAACTATTAAAAATGCTAGATATAACTAATGCAGAGGCATCGGTGGGCAATAGATGTTATTTGGTTCTTCCACGCTCACTTGTGTCCCGTAGGACCCCGAGTACTTGATACCTGTTCCTTGACTATTCGCACTATCCACATCCGGGAGAGTCTATGAATCCCACTTAGCCAGAGCTTGATTCATTTCTATTTCTTGGGGCCACAAGTAGTTTGGGGCTTTATTACTATTCTGTACTTATGCCATGCTTTACTGCTTTATTTAAGATTGTGCGTGGAGCACCTGTACTATTTTGGATCATGGAATGTTTTCGCGGTATTGACAAGCCTAGTCACACTTTCGGGTTCCCAGTCGTTTACAGCCATTGACACAAACCCTAGGTCCGTTCCGGAGCCGGCCGACTTCGTTGCGGGTAGCTTAGTGGGGTGGCCCCCTGAAATATTTTATGAATCATGTGATTGCTTTGTCGTGAAAGCCTCATTGGGTTTTGAGTTGGTTTTTCCGAGGTTGATCGAGTGTGTGTTGCTATTTGTGCTAAAGTAGTGCTATAAACTTGACTTAATATATGACTAGTAATCAGATTCAACTATAACGGAATGGATATTAAAAATGCCAACAACTGCTAGATCTGGGTTGTTTTGTTATATATGCCTAGTAAGTATTGCAACTCCAATGGAATGTGATAAAAGTGCCAACAAATGCTGGGTTTGGGATTCCTCAGGACAATTATATCTGACTAGTAAATGTTCCAACTAAAACAGAATGGTGATTAAAACTGCCCACTACTTATGCTATCAGGATGACTCATGAAATCTATATCTGACTAGTAAGTGCTTCAACTATAATGAAATGAGTAAAAATGCCAACTGTGTGAGTTCCTTGGTCCGACTTCCTCGTTTGGTCTCGAGGGGGAAATACCAGGATGGGTATGTTTGGCGGTAGTATCAGGTAGGTTCCGAATAGGTCTTCCTTACCCCTCTCTAATAGCCGCCAGTGATACAGAGTCTCTATAGGTTGTTTAGTGCCGCTGCGCTGCCGCTTCAGCCCACCATACCTATGTAGGCGAGAGCCGCTAAATTCTAGCATCGCCGTGTACTGGCCTCAGTACTGACGCTCCTCTTTTTCCTTTGCCCTTTATCGGCACCCCTTTTGTTTTAGCAGGTTTGAGATCGACGTCGTTAGCAGGGTTACCCTTCCGGCTTGGCCTGGGCAGGGTTATGGAGGCCATTGGTTATTCTTCAGGGCTCTTAGCCCCATTTGCATCATGTCCGTAGTCGGACGCTCTATCATTTTCAAGGTGATTTGAATCTTTGTATTGTATATCTGTATTCTTGACTCATGGAGTCGTTGTTGTATATATATGTTATGTGGGTTCCATCGTGGACTAATGTGTAATGGTATTACTTTGTTTTGCACCCGCACGAAAGTGCCTGGTGGTGTCCTTGAATCGTTTCTATGCGGGTTTGGCTGAAAGGGCTAAAACTTGCATAGGGCCGATTTGAGGGTGTTACAGTTATTAACGATATCCAATGTCCATGAACATGAAACTTTGATCATCTTGTTAATCAACGAGCTAGTTTAAAGAGAAGCATAACTTGGAACTTTCCATTTGTTTATTACAAACACATGTCTTAACGTTTCTGTATTAATACAATTATAGCATGTAAAATAAACATCTATCATATACTTGAAATATACATAATAACAACTTTATTATTGCCTCTCAGGGCATATTCCCTTCAGTCTCCCACTTGCACTAGAGACAGTAATCTAGTTACATAGTGATAAATCTAACACTCATGGAGTTTTGTTGTTGATCATTTTTTTCCCTAGGGAGAACTTTAGTCAACGGATCAGCAACATTGA
Organism: Avena eriantha; assembly: GCA_910589775.1. Lineage (NCBI taxonomy): Eukaryota > Viridiplantae > Streptophyta > Magnoliopsida > Poales > Poaceae > Avena > Avena eriantha. Next base: position 21,213,847 of record OU342744.1, on the reverse strand, counting down.
GATCCGTCTGTACTTTACAAATCTTTATATCTCCATCCTTAACATGCTCTCGGATGGAGTGAAACCGGCGCTTAATATGCTTGGAATTCTTGTGAGGCCTTGGTTCCTTGGCGTTGGCTATGGCTCCATTGTTGTCACAATAGATAACCATTGGATCCAACGTACTAGGAACCACACCCAGTTCGGTTATGAACTCCTTCATCCAAACCGCTTCCTACGCCGCTTCTGCAGCAGCAACATATTCTGCCTCCGTCGTTGATCGAGCCACCACAGGTTGTTTGAAACTCCTCCAACTAACTGCTGCTCCATTCAAGAGAAATACGTATTTGGATTGAGACTTAGAGTCACCCGGATTGGCATCAAAGCTAGCATCGACAGAACACTTGGCGACTATCTCTTCTTCACCTTTGTATGCAAGAAACATATCCTTAGTTCTTCTTAAGTACTTAAGGATAATCTTGACCGCTATCCAGTGTTTTGTACCTGGATCAGATTGGTACCTACTAGTTAAACTAATAGCCTGTCCCACATCCAGTCTTGTACATAGCATGGCGTACATTATAGAGCCTATAGCTAAAGCATAGGGGATTTTATCCATTATCTCTCTTTCTTCCACGGTAGCTGGACTTTGAGTCTTACTCAATGTCTTGCCTGGAAATATTGGTAAGAACCCCTTCTTACTTCCGTCCATTTGAAACTTCTTTAAAATCTTATCAAGGTATGTACTTTGTGATAGCCCTATCAGGAGCCTTGATCTATCTCTATAGATTTTTATGCCTAATATGTATGATACTTCACCTAGGTCCTTCATCGAAAATTTGCTGTTTAGATAACTTTTAACATTGTTTAAGAGATCTATATCATTTCCAATCAATAATATGTCGTCCAAATATAATATTAGAAATGCCACATTGCTCCCACTCACTTTCTTGTAAATACAAGCCTCTCCATAATTTTGGATAAATCCAAACTCTTTGATCACCTCATCAAAGCGGAGATTCCAACTCTGTGATGCTTGCTTCAGTCCATAGATGCATCGCTGAAGCTCACACACCTTGTTAGCATCCTTAGGATTAACAAAGATTTGGTTGTATCATATACAATTCTTCTTCAATGTTTCCATTGAGGAATGCAGTTTTGACATCCATCTGCCATATCTCATAATCGAAATAAGCAGCAATTGCTAACATAATCCTAACTTACTTTAGCATTGCTACGGGAGAGAATGTCTCATCGTAGTCAACACCTTGAATTTGTTGAAACCCCTTTGCGACAAGTCGAGCTTTATAGACGGTTACATTACCATCAGCATCAGTTTTACTTTGAAAATCCATTTATTCTCAACGGCATTTCGGTCATGAGGTATGTCCACCAAGGTCCAAACCTGGTTTTCGTACATGGATTCCATCTCGGATTTCATGGCTTCTAGACATTTGTTCGAATCCGGGCTCATCATCGCTTCTTCATACGTCGTCGGGTCATCTATTTTATTGACCATGTAATTCATAACAGAATTGCCATACAGTTCAGGAGCTACACATGTCTTGCTCGACCTGTGAGGTTCGGTAGTGTTCTCTTTCGGAGTTTCATGATCATTATCATTAGTTCCCTCTTCATTCGGTGAAGTCAACTCTGGAACAATTTCTGGCGCTGTGCTACTCGCCGTTGCATGAAGAGAAGGTTCAATGACCTCTTCGAGTTCTACCTTCCAACTACACACGCCTTTCGCGAGAAACTCTTTCTCTAGAAAGGATCCATTCTTGGCAACGAAAACCTTGCCTTCGGATCTATGATAGAAGGAATACCCAATAGTTTCCTTAGGGTATCCTATGAAGACGCATTTTTCCGCTTTGGGTTCGAGTTTATCCGGTTGAAGTTTCTTCACATAAACATCGCAACCCCAAACTTTAAGAAACGACAGCTTAGGTTTGTTTCCAAACCACAATTCATACGGTGTATTTTCAACGGATTTATATGGTGCCCGATTTAGAGTGAATGCAACAGTTTCTAGTGCATAGCCCCAAAATGACAGTGGCAAGTCAGTCAGAGACATCATAGATTGAACCATATCTAATAAAGTACGATTACGATGTTCCGATACACCATTACGTTGTGTTGTTCCAACAGGTGTGAGTTGTGAAACTATTCCACACTCTTTCATATGTGTGCTAAACTCGTAACTTAGATACTCACCTCCATAGTTAGACCATAGAAATTTGATCTTTCTATTACGATGATTTTCCACTTCATTCTGAATTTCCTTGAACTTTTCAAAGGTTTCAGATTTGTGTTTCATCAAATAGATATACCCGTATGTACTCAAATCATTCGTGAAAGTAACAAAATAACGATAACCACCACGCACCGACACAGTCATTGGACCGCATACATCAATATGTATGATTTCCAAAAAATCTGTCGCCCATTCCATTGAACCGGAAAATGGTGTTCTAGTCATCTTGCCCATAAGGCATGGCTCACATGTATCAAATGATTCAAAGTCAAGTGATTCTAAAAGTCCATCAGAATGGAGTTTCTTCATGCGTTTAGCACCAATATGACCTAAACGGTAGTGCCACATATATGCAGATATATCGTCATCAAATTTAATTATTTTAGCATCAGCATAATGAATATGTGTAACACTATTATCGAGATCTAATAGAAATAAACCATTCATCACAGGTGCATGACCATAAAAGATATCATTCATATAAATCAAACAACCATTGTTTTCGGATTTAAACGAATAACCACATCGCATTAAACAAGATCCGGATATAATGTTCATGCTCAGTGTAGGCACCAAATAACAATTATTTAAGTTTATAACTAATCCTGATGGTAGGTGGAGAGGCAGTGTTCCGATGGAGATCACATCGACTCTTGATCCATTGCCGACATGCATCTTGACCTCACCCCTTGCTAGTGGACGCTTGTTCCGCAGCCCCTGATTCGAGTTACATATATTAGCAACCGATCTAGAATCAAATACCTAGGTGCTACTGCGATTACTAGTCAAGTACACATCAATAACATGTATATCATATATACCTTTGTTTGCCTTGTCGGCCTTCTTGTCTGCCAAGTACTTGGGGCAGTTGAGCTTCCAATGGCCAGTCCCCTTGCAATAGTAGCACTCGGTATCAGACTTAGGGCTAGCTCGAGATTTCTTTTAAGGTGCGGCAATAGATCTGCCACCCTTCTTTCCCTTTTGCTTACCCTTCCTGTCTTTCTTGAAACCAGTGGTCTTATTGATCATCAACACTTTATGTTCTTTCTTGATCTCCACCTCTGCAGTCTTAAGCATTGACAGAAGCTCGAGGAGAGACTTCTTCATGCCCTGCATATTGTAGTTCATCACGAAGCTCTTATAGCTAGGTGGGAGAGATTGGAGAACACAATGTATGCCTAAGTCGATGGGAAACGTTATTCCCAAGGACACAAGCCTATCGGCGTACCTAGACATTTTGAGTATGTGCTCGCTAACGGAGCTGTTCTCTTCCATCATGCAGCTAAAGAACTTTTCAGAAGCATTATAACTCTCTATAATAGCATGGGTATCGAAAATCATTTTCAATTCGCCCATGGTATCAAAGGCATTTCCGTTTTCGAAACGCTTTCGAAGTTCTGGCTCTAGCCCATACAGTATGCCACAATGAACTAATGTGTGGTCCTCCTGACGAGTCAGATAAACGTTCTTTTCCTCATCAGGGGCATCAGGAGGTAGTGGTGGTCCTAGCGTTGCTTCTAGCACATACAACTTGTGTGCAACATTGAGGAGAATCCTCAAGTTCATGGCCCAGTCGGTAAAGTTGCTACTATTCGTTGCAAGTTTCTCTTTCTCCATGAACACATTGAAATTAAAAGAAGGTTGTGCCATCTACAATAGAATTTTTAAAGTTTAGACTAAGTTTATGACAGATCGAGTTCAACTAATCCAAATTATAAATGAAATCCCACTCAAAAACAACATCCCTCGTGTATTTTTGGTGATTACATGAACCAAATCCACTACACCAAGTCCGATCATCACGTGAGTCGGTGTAGTTTCAAAGGCGAGCATAAATATGGGCATCATATCAATTATATGACTCATGCTTAACCTTTTGGTCCATGTTCCGAGGCCATGTCTGTACATGCTAGGCACGCCAAGTAAGAACCTTAGTACTTGTGTGTGTAAAACTGTCTTACACCCGAAATATGATCATGGATTCAAGTACAGCCGATCATCACGTGATGTCTTCAAGCGGCAAAACATAAACGGTGCATACTTAAGGAAGAACACATTTTTATCTTGATATCTAAATGAGAAATCATCTTATAATGCTACTAAAAATGCCAAACTAGCAATATAAGATGCGAACATCATATGTGTAAAGTGGGTTGATATGGTCCATGCATTTGATCGCCATCATATGCATCGTGGTATGATCTCTATCATTCCTTTATGTGTAAGGCCAAGGTCTATGGAACTTACACGTTAAGTGTATTGTAAGGGTATCTACCATACCTCAACTTACAACATTACCATATCATGACACTAGCCCAACAACAATCTAAACTAGACGCCTCTAATTTATCCATTGCAAGTTTTACGTGGCTTAGGGATTTCATAGATAGAACCGGTCTTACCTACGAACATGGAACCACAACGATGATAACTAAGTTATTAGCAACTCGTTGTAAATCGGATATTGACTATAGTAGGAGAGACAGACACCCGTCAGCTACTTATGCAAAACTAGTTACATGTCAGTCGTGGAACCGGTCGCATGTGCGATGACATGTAAAGTTGGTCCGGGTCGCTTCATCCCACTATGCCACCAATATCCAAAATACATGAAAGAAGCAATAACATGATCATCATCACCCACATATAAACATATGTGTACTACCCGTGCAAAGCACCTACGCATAGACCTGGCTCTGATACCACTGTTGGGTTTGCAGCATAGAAAACAAAAAATTCCTACGTTGGGAACTATACGCCAAGATCTATCTACTAGATACAAGCAACAGGTGGATATACATACATGGAGAACTTACCCTCAAAGACAAAAAAGCTTTGTTAACGAGTTGGAACTCGTGGATGATGTATTCAAACGCTTGCTGATCTCAAGATCGTGCGGAAGTCTAGTGCCGCAAATCAGCAGCGCATCCGTCCTCGCACACACGTTCAGGCCACCGAACAACCTCCACCTCCTCGCTCTAGCGAATCAGCGAAAGCAGCAACTCGTTCCAAACGAAAAGCCATCTAGAACATGTATCTCGCTATTTCGAGACCATGGGGAATATATCTAGAGGGGGAGAGAGATCCTTCATGAGGAGTTGTGCTTTTTGAGGAGGAGAGGGGGGCCTTTTATAGGGAGAGGGGGGCAGCCCCCTCCGATGGCCGATGCCATGGGGAGGTTCCCCACCTCTTCCCTCATTCATATGGTGAAGCTCCACTCACATAAATCTAGCCTCCACTCAAAATTCCACTCACATGCATTAAATTTCCACCAAATTTAATGAAACTCTGATTTTATAAAACTCTTTTATTTATTTTATTTAGAATTTTTTTAATTACTTTAATTAACAAACATTAATATAAAACCCCTTGTAACATTTCAATATCACATGTAGAACTAGTTTCTGCAATTTTCACCCGAAACAATTCCGGTTTACATCGAAATGTTTCTAGCACTTTGCAATTCTTTCGTATGAAACATATATGCTCCAAATGGTGTTTGGAAACCCTTAAGTGTGTCACCCTACGGTTCGCGAATAATGTAGACATGATTGATACTCCTCTCAGATCAATAATTAGAAGCGGGACCCGGAGATCCATTCTTACTCCTGCACATTCAACGATAACTTCTGTTATCGTGAGAACCTTTAACGCTAGTAACTTAATCCCTTTGTCTCACGATATATTACATGTCCGAGATTCGATCATCAGTATCCAAATACCTAGTTTGATATCGTTATCGACATGCACTCTTTTCTCATTCCCATGATATAACATTCTAGTGATCACATCACTTGCTTGGAAGCTATTCTCAATGTGATATCACCGAGAGGGCCTAGAGTATATCTATCCGTCATCGGGATGGACAAATGCCACTCTTGATCCATGAACCTCTACATAACACCTTCGTAGCACTGAACCCATCTTTATAGTCACCCTTTTACGGTGTGACGTTTGATGTTATCAAGATACTCCTCTGGTGTTAGTGATTAATATGATCTCATGGTCTAAGGACTAGGATTACTTCGTATGATGTTATAGCAATATAAACTCAATGACTTTGATCGTAATGCTATACTTCGCATGAATTTTCATCGCATCATTTCCCCAATGTTGTGACCTCGTTATTAACGACATCCAATGTTCATGATCAGGAAACTTTGATCATCTTGTTAATCAACGAGATAGTTTAAAGAGAGGCATAACTAGGAACTTTCCATTTGTTTATTAAACACATATGTATTAACGTTTCCATACAATTATAGCATGTAAAATAAACATCTATCATATACTTGGAATATCATAATAACAAATTTATTATTGCCTCTCGGGACATATTCCCTTCATCGACCTCCTCGAGAAGGTTGTGCCACTTGCTGCATGCCTGCTGGATGAGCCCCCAGTTGTTGGTCATGGCATTCCTGCCGCACTCCATGTGGACTTTGTTATACTTCGGGTCGCAAAGGTTGCGTTCGCCTAACGCTATCTTCACGCACTTCTAGTAGTTGTCCGAATTTCGGTTGGCGCCAGTGATGGGATCCATGCTCACCGCTTTCTAGGCATCGGTGAGGCAAAGGTCCTCAAGCGCCGTCCACTTGATCCAGGGCTCTGTCGCCGAGGTGCCCGCCTTCTTCTTGCCTTTGCCCTTCACCGGAGCTAGGCCATCGCCTTCCTCTTCCTCCTTGGTCTAGGTCTTCTCGGCGAAATCGTGAGACTCGATTCTGTGTTCGGCATCGGCCTGGGACTGTTCTTGGGTGAAGAAAGAGGCACTATCGGTCGCAGCCGCCGCCAACCCTTCGGCGATCATGCCTTGCATGTAGGCTTCGTGCGACATTCCGCCGAACATGTTCTGGGCGTCAGCCTCGCCATGGGATGCATGCGACGAGCTTCCGGCAAAGGGCAGAGGGACCCGGCGCGCCAGCGAGGAAGCGACATACACCAGAGAGGACGAGTAGGGGCGTTGATGTTGATGTTGAAGGCTGAAGGGGGGCACGGTGCGGGGAAGGGGAAGGTGGTGTTCGAGTTGAATCCGCCGTCGAACTCGGGGAAGGAGGAGTACCTATGCCGTGGGTTCGCCTGGTTTTCCTAGAACATCGCCGGCGAGATCGGCGAGAAGCCGACCGGCGAGTAGCCGGCAGGCGAAGCGACGCTTGGCTGGCTCCCCCAAACGACGACATACTGCGCACGTGATGACGCCGCCGCTTCCCTCATCTCCTAGGCCTCGGCCACCTTTTCCCTCATCGCTTGGGCCTCGGCCGCCGCGTGAGCCTTGGCGAGCCCCTTCGCTTGCTTGGCCCTTGCCTCCCTGTCCCTACGGCTATCCGATTCGACCTTTCTCTTCATGGATAGGGACAGCCACGCGGGGCCGCTCATGCCTTGAGGTCTGAGCGCGGGCGCTCTCGGCTTCCTCACCCTTTTCTCCTTTGGTTCGCCGGCGGCGGATCGGGGTTTGGTGAAAGCCTTGGGTGGCATGGCGGTCAGGAGCTCAGTGAACTAGCGAGAGATGAGGGGGATTGGGGAGGGAAGGCGGGAGGGGGAAGACACAAAGGGCGGGAACTCGGCCTCCACTCGCTGACAGGGCTGACCCACCCATGTTTTCACTTCGTCCGGCGTTCCCAGCGCGTCTAGCGCCGCGGGATTGGCCTGAGAACGCCGGATGTATTTTGGACCAAATCCGGACGAAACCAACATCCTAGGAACGCGACTGGGCGAAAAATCGCCATCCGGACGAAAAAAAGGCCTGGGAACGGCGTCCTAGGAACCCGAGTGGAGATGCTCTTAGCGTAACGTACATAAATATGTTGTCACGATACCAACCAATGTAACGCTTGTAAATATAGAGTCTAGATAGGCATTATCTCATGTGGTTATCGTAAAGGGATGATTTGAGCTCGTAGATAAGGGATGAGATCGGAAGGACATATGTTCAGGTTTCAACAACCCGCGCAGTCTCAACTGTACTAGGCAAAACATTCAGACTGGACCGAAACTCTGAAAACACCAATGTTGGCAGTCAATTGGTAAATATGTTAGCATATTGTGAGCTTGTGTGTACATGAGGGCTGCGAGCCTCGCCCAGTGCCACCTTGTCCCTGACAAAGTGAGGATCAATTTCGTCATGCTTCATGCGTCGGTGCTGAACAGGGTTCGAAGGTAGATAGTGACATAGGTATGCCTAACAGGCACCAACCTTTTGCATTTATGAAAATAAGATTTTAATGTTTTACTACGCTCGCGTGCACTTTTTATGCTGGTTTCAGCGGGATCCTAAAATATTAAGTCAACGATGAACATAACAATAATAACTGTTATATTAGTGTTAATATGATATATTTTCACGTGATAAAAATCATCTAAATCATTTTTCACGCAACTGGGCGAAAGGAGAATGCGAGGAGGGACTCTAAGGGGCAAAACGAGCGTCAGTATGGGGGAAGCTCGCCCGTAATGTGCGCCTGTACGGACCTACAGTGACTCTGACTCGTCAAATAATTTCACCTCGCGCAAACGAATCTAAGATCTGACATAAAAAAACAATAGAAACACTGAAACTTCACGTCTAAAAGGGATCTGGAGGAGGAACTCACAGAAAGGCACCATCCCCGCAACTACACGGATCATTGGAGGACAAAGTATTATCCCCTTCATCATTAATCGCTACATCTTCATCACCAACATCATTCCATAACTCATTTACCTCCATTAGTTATAATTCTAATTATTGTTGTGGATTTGTACTCGAATTCTCCCATATACTTTCATTCCATCCATATGATTATGATGATGTTGTTGATTGTCTCCATGTGTGAGTAGTTTACCTTGTTCTTGGGGAGATGGAGAAACCCTATAATATATGAAATGAATATGATATATAACTTTGTGTTATGATTATGTGTTGGTTCTCTCACTATATATTATGTGAAGTCGAACACATAATATTTGTCTTTGGGACTAGAGAGGGAACTATCCTTGGAAGTATGGAAATGCATATGACGTGAAGTGACATACTGTGTTCGACGCTCTACCATATGGACAAGGGGGATAAGGAGAGATTCACTAAGCTCATATCGTATCCATGAGGTAACCCTTAATTGTAATGAATCCATAGGTGGTTGTCGAAGACCGTTGTAGTGGTTACTTAGAGATGTGATGACTGACGGTTTTCAGTGCACATTTTATTGTGGAGCTCTCTCCACGCATGTCATAACAAAAGACATAGATCTATCCTACTCATAGTTAATACCAATGCTAGTGGTGGATCGAAAATCCCTGAGAATATTTTGTCTTATTGAAGTTCTATTATAGTTCTCACCGCACTCGTTTCCTTTACTACATTCTTTACTCATTTGCAACCAAATGCAACTCTTTCAAAACACTCTTACTTGAGATCAAGGGCAACTCTAAGTATTCCCCGGGGAAGCAATGAAGAATATGTGATTATCCTCACTTAATTGCTATTATGAATGAAAAAGTAAAGCTTTGTAGGAGATGATCCCAATGAATATCCATATCCTCATTTAAGTTTTTTTACCGAGTTATGTTGGATCATTAAGTTGATATGCTATTCTGATGATGAATTAACATTTAAATTGTTTAGTCATTCTCTATCCAACACCGCTTTGGCTTGGTATAGAACTTGCCCTACAGAAAAAAATAATACTTGGGAAAAATTTGAAAAGGAATTTATATTTCATTTTTATCCTAAGGTAAAGGCCGCTGAAGGAAGAAGAGTAATTGCAAATTTCACGAACTGCACAGGCGAAGGTTTGGTAAGAGCCTATGTAACATATAAAGGTATGGTTGATAAATGTCCCCATTATGATTTACCATCTTGGTATCTTTTACATGTTTACTATGGAGGACTTAACCAATATATTAAAAATGAAATCGATTTATCTTTCGGTGGGTCTTTTATGGATCTCAATGCTGAGGAAGCTTGGAAACTTCTAGAAAAAATTCACCGTAATAGTGAAACATGGGATTTCGATCTCGGAGGCAAAGGTGAAATAGAAATAGAATATGATTGCCTTAATGTTTATAAAGAAACTAGAAAGGTAAAGGATTCACCTGATAAACTTTAACTTGATGATGATATTGTATTGCAAGTTATTCAATATTTTACAGAATATGTTGAAACACCAAAGAATGAATGGCTTCAATATATTCCACCGCCTAAACCAGTTGAACAAGTGCAAATGGTGGTTATGTTCCCAAGAAGTTGCCAAGGGAAATGCCACCATATGTGGAACCACTTCCTTTTCTGAGGACGGCAGAAAAGCACGTGAGAGCTCAACTCATTGCAGAACAATTGAAGAAAGAAAAATAAATTCTCAAAAAACAATAAGAAGAGGCAAAAATAAAAGAGGTGACATGTGATGACACTGAAAAAGGCGTAAGTAACTAAATAATGTATACTATCTATGTTTGCACATTGCAACGTAGTTGAACTTGATTCCTAAACTTCTAAATTCATTGAAGGAAATGTAAAGGCTAAAAATATTGGTAAACATACACTTCCTTGTACTTTTGGTGAAACCTCTTACTATGGCCTTTTGCAATATTGGAACTATCGTTAATTTTATTCCATATAGATTTTATCGAGAGATTCAAGATGATCTTGAACCGGTTGAACTATAAAATGCTGAAATGACAATCATGCTTGCCGATAAATCACTTAGAGTCCCTATGGGAATAATTATAAATGTTCCTATTTATATTGGTCCTTATGAATATCCCATTGAGTTTGTGGTAGTTGATATGCCAACTAATCCTATTGTTCAATTATTTTTGGAAGAACCTACTTAAATACTGCAGGGGAAATATTGATTGCAAGAAAGAAACATCTTCCCTCAAGTTTGGAGAAGATGTAATGCAATTCCACTTCTCAAAATTTCAACACAAACCCACTGATGAAGAGTTTGAAGAGCAAGAGCAAGAATAAGAAGGTAACATTAGTAGTCTTGTCACCTTGTTTTATGAAACTCCTAACGATGATCTGGAAAGAAGCTTAGTTGAGAATGATAACGTCCATGAAGATATTGATAAAAAGGAAATTGATGAATATCTTGACTCTGCCCCTATTATTGATTCTCCAATCAATGAAGTTTATGAAGTTCCAGAGAGAAAAGGAGATGAGAAACTTCCACCTCCAAAACTTAAACTTCTTCTAGTAGAATTAAAATACAGGTTACTAGATAATACAAACAAATATCCTATAATTATGAGTAATTATATTGTAGAACAGGAAGAAGAAAATTTGATGACCATATTGAAAATGCACCGTAAAACCTTTGGTTGTTCTATGGATTACTTGAAAGGGATTAGTCCCTGAATAGCCACTCACAGAATATTTATGGAAGAAGGAGCTCAACTGGTTGTAGATTTTCAAACAAGAATTAAACCACAAATGAAAGAAGTGATAAGGAAAGAAATAATTCACCTTTTAGATGTAGGTATCATTTACCATTTGGCAGAAAACGAATGGGTAAGTCATGTACATTGTGTTCCAAAGAAAGATGGATTTACTATCATGCTAAATGAAAAGAATGAATTAGTCCCTACTCATACTATTATTGGGCATATAATGTGTATTGATTTTAGAAAGCTAAATAAATAAAGTAGAAATGATCACTATCATTTTCCATTCATAGATCAAACATTATATAGGCTTGTTAAGCATTCACACTTTTGTTATCTAGATGGATATTTTGGTTTTTCTCAAATAGTTCTTCATCCAGAAGATCAACTAAAAATAACTTGTACTTGCCCCTTTCGTTTATATGCTTATCGTCGCATGCCTTTTGGTTTCTGTAATACACCTACTACCTTTAAATATATGAATGAGTGCTATTTTTGCATATTATTTTGAAAACATATCGGTGCCCCCATGGCAGATCCTTCCCGAGTGACTTCCAGGCCTCCCATGAGAGTGGAAGATTTGTAGGATGTAGAATTGGCAATCCCTCCCTAGTGAGTTCCACTCCACCATCATCATGCGAGGCCTGAGGAGGTTGATAGAAGAAGCATGCTCCCCGCCGGCCTGGACGCGTGCTCCTCTCGTAATGAGCAGCATCCGTATTTGTGCACCGGCAAGGTAGTTGTCTTCCTTGCTTTCTTTAGGTATGTTTTGTCTATTCTGGTGCACCCATTTCTTCAGGCATTGCTAGATTTTTACAAGGTCGAGATTCATAATATTCATCCCTTGAGCATCCTCCAAGTCTCTTGCTTCATCGCCATCTACGAGTGTTTCATTGGTGTTCCCCCTTAACACCCTGTCCACTAGGCCCCGGGGGTGTCACTCATGGCAGCTTACTAGGATCTCTAGACAGGCCCCACAGACCAACACTAGTCTTTTCTGTGCAATTTGTCCTCACTCATGTGCACCCGGTACCCACTTCCCGGTCGGTTACCCATCCTCAAATTTCTCTAGGCCAAACACGCTTAACCTGGTTCTCTTTGGATGAGATTCCGGAAAAAGTTGCAACTTGTTGGTATGAGTATCCTATCAATTCTATTAAGCCATGTGGTTGGATCTCATATACACCCACCCTTAGAAGATTGATGCCCTCATCGATCAAGCACATGCTAGGAACGTCCCCTCTTGGCACACATTTGTGCATCCAGTGTCGGCACATGTGCCATGCCATGTCCACTATGGGCCACACATGCCATGCTCCACATGTCCTAGATGTTCTTTTGAAAGGAATATGCCTAAGAGGAAATAATAAAGTGTTTATTATCTTATTCCATGTTTATGATAAATGTTTATTTCTCATGCTATAATTGTGTTAACCGGAAACGTTGATACATGTGTGATTTATAAACAAAAGAAAAGGTTCCTAGTAATGCCTCTCTTAATACTAGCTTGTTGATTAACTGATGATCACAGGTTTTCTAATCATGAACATTAGAAGTTTTTAATAATAGGGACATATCATTGGAGAATGATATGATGAACAGTCTGTAGGGGTTCGTAGCATAGAAAACAAAAAAATTCCTACGATGAGAACTACTATATGCCAAGATCTATCTACTAGATACAAGCAATAGGTGGATATACATACAGAGAAATCATATCCTTGAAGATCAACAAAGTGTAACGAGATTTTACTCGTGGATGATGTAGTTGTTTGCTTGCCGATCTCAAGATCGTGAGGAAGTCCTAGCACCGCAAATCAGCGGCGCATCCGTACTCGCACACATGTTCAAGCCACCGAAAAATCTCCAACTCCTCACTCTAGTGATGCAGCAGAAGCAGCAACTCCTTGCAGACGAAAAGCCACCAGGAACATGTATCTCGCTAATCCGAGACCATGGGGGAATAAATCTAGAGGGGGAGAGAGATCCTTCACGAGGAGGTGTGAGTGAGAAGTGAGGAGAGGGGGGCTTTTATAGGAGGAGGGAGTGCCCCTTCCCACGGTCGGTACCCCATGCTAGGTGCCCTTCACCTCCCTCATTCATGTGGTGGTAACTCCCTCCACATAAGTATGACCCTCCACATTCTCCACTTAAGTCTCCACTTAAATGCATTAAATTTCTCCAAATTTAATACTCTCTCATTTAATAAAACTCTTTTATTTATTTTATTCAGAATTTTGTTAATTAATTTAATTAAAAAACATTCACATAAAACCCTTGCAACATTTCAATATCACATGCAGAACCAGTTTCTGCAATTTCACCCGAAACAATTCCTGTTTCCATCGAAATAATTCCAGTGCTTTGTAATTCTTTTCTCTGGAACATATTTGCTCCAAATGGTGTTGGTATCCCTTAAGTGTGTCACCCTACGGTTCAGAATAATGCAGACATGATCGAGACCCTTCTCCGATCAATAATCAGTAGCAGGACCTGGAGATCGATACTGACTCCCACATATTCAACGATAACTTTTGTGATCGTAAGAACCTTTTATTCATGTAACCTAATCCCTTCATCTCACGATATATTACATGTCCGAGATTCGATCATCGGTATCTCCATACCTAGTTTGATATTGTTACCGACATGCACTCTTTTCTTGTTCCCGTGATATAACATTCTAGTGATCTCATCACTTGCTTGCAAGCTAACTAATGTGATATCACCAAGAGGGCCCAGAGTATATCTATCCGTCATTGGGATGGACAAATTCCACTCTTGATCCATGAGTCTCAACATAACACCTTCGGAGTATTTGAAACCATCTTTATAGTCACCCAGTTACGGTGTGACGTTTGATGTTATCAAGTCACTCTTCTAGTATTAACAATTAACATGATCTCATGGTCTAAGGACTAAGATTACTTTGCAAGATGCTATAGAAATATAAACACAATGACTTTGATCGTAATGCTATACTTCGGATGAATGTTCATCACATCATTTCACAAATGTTATGACCTCATTATTAACAACATCCAATGTCCATGATCGGGAAACCTTGATCATCTTGTTAATCAATGAGCTAGTCTATAAGAGAGGCATGACTAGGAACTTCGTATTTGTTTATTAAACACACATGTATTAACGTTTCCAATTAACACAATTATAGCATGCAAAATAAACATCTATCATATACATGGAATACGGTAATAACAACTTCATTATTGCCTCTCAGGGCATATTCCCTTCACAGTCACCCGAAGCAGATGTAGCCATATGATCATGTCCTCAAGTTTATATTGCTGTCATTCTCGTAGTAACTCAATGTCCTTAGACCATGAGATCACGTCTGTGGCGACCCCGGATTTTCACCCGAGATTACCGAATTATTAAAACCACCACGATCCCATGATCAGTGCATCGTGGAGCATACCGACATGATATCAAAGTACACACATCCATTACAGTACGATACCATAAGTCTTACAATAATAGTCTTACAACCTTGCCTCCATGGGCACAAATAGATAATAGCAGCAGTACTAAGTAACGCGGAGGACCCGAGTCAAGCCATATCCCAACTGGTTCCTGACTCAGAGAAATGCCCTAGTTCGCGAAGTCGTCGTCGTACCCTCCATTGTCCTCTTCATCCTTCTCATAGTCTGACCAAGTTGATAGCCAGGGAACATTGCCAGTGAGTACTTTGAATGTACTCGCAAACCACCATACAATGAAGAACAAAGAGTATGCAATATGGCTTTGTATAGGATGGATCCAAGGAAGCTATTTGAGAAATCTCTTAGAGATATACTCTCAACTCTACCATTTGTTGTTCGCAAAAGCCTTTTTAGGGTAAAAATAGTTAGTAAAACTTGAAATACTAGGCTGGGGGTCAACCCTGTTATTCACTTCCACTGTGGTCATCCCATGGCCAATACTTCAACTAGGTCCGACCATCCCATGGCCCATCCTCCTTGCCTTTCAACCATCCCATGGTCGAATCTCTTTTTATAAAACCTTTTTATAAACCAAAACCAGCACCGCTCTACAGAAGTTTGTCCAACCCGTCCTTAACCGTGGACACACCTATTCAAATAGATTTACACACTGCAGAGGTTGTACACTTTACCCACAAGATCCGATACATCCGCCACGAACTGTCGCGGATCGTCATACATCAGTATGCGGGTTTTGGATAACCGGACAAGACCTTCAGGATAATCCCCTCTCAACACTAGCACCTACCCTATGGGTGTTATTCCCCTTAAAACCGGGACGTCGGGCGAGGACCAACCGGAGCGCTTTTTCCACTTCTCGAGTGTGCGCTTTCAATGAGGGGCTCATAGTAACGCGTGGAGGCCTGCCGACCCTTTGTTCCTTCTCCAGGCGATGTCCCACATGGACCTTTATCGGAGAAGGCCCACCCTCCAGGGATCCCCGATCCCCTGTAGTAGTTGTGAGGCAATGGTATCAGAGTGAACCACTTTCGGGTCAAGCCCCTTCCCATATAGGAGTAGTGTGGTTGCACGGGGTTAAGTTGTTATAGCTAGACTGCAAAGAACCAGGTGTGTTTTCGAAAACAGTTTTTCCTCCATCTTCAACTTTGGTGCCTCCACCAGTGGTACGAATACCAAAACATTTTAAAAGCTCCTCGACAAGTCCCACTTGCCTAGGTTTTCTGTCAAAACTTTTTATGAAACCATCCTTGCCTTCGGGTTCCCAACCTAGAATTTTTTGTTAGGCTAAACCGGGGTTTCCAAGGGGTTGTGGTATATTAGACCACCTTAACTACTAGGATAGGAATAGGTAATTCAAGGGGGAGTACTTAGACAGTACCATAGGCATAAGTTTGGTGGAGCCAAACTAGTACCATAATATTAATATAGCGAGTAAAACAAATGCAGTAGTAAAGTAATTAAAACAGAGTGCATGAAAATAAAGATAGGACAAGTCTCATGAACTTGTAGGTGGCTTGCCTTGGTTGGCAGCTTGTTCCTGGTCCTCTTCCTCAAAATCTTCCCAAGTACCTTCCTCAAACTCGTCCTCGTTCATATCTATCGCCGAAAGGGGCAATTATAAGCAAACCACTATACCAAACATCACCCAAGGCACAAACAATGAAATCAGTACAGAACAATTGCACACATGAACCAAACCAACCACACAGTAATAGCTACTGATTCTAGCAGTACTAGGCCATTGAGGGCAATCAAAAAGGTTTCATTAAACAAATTTGGTGATTTTAGTGATCAAGACTAGATTAGCACTCAAGCAGAAATTACGACCAAGACTTGTTGGTGGAAAGTGATCACAACACACATAACTGAGTAGCTACAGAAAATACCAAGCTAACCCCACTGGTTTCACATTTTTATAAAAAAGGATTGATTTTTAGTAAATAAAATACTAAGAACAGAGCAGAAACTAGTACTAAAATCCCTAGGGCAAAACTATAGAGCCAAAAATTAAGCCCTTCTAGGAATTACTAGTATTAGCAGAGGCCTAACTCTGGAAGTTGGTTTCATCCCAAAATTAGCTTTACCTCAACCTCTTGAAAATAAACAAGAACCCTCTATTCATAACTTGCAAAAATAAGGAAAGAGGCCTCACACATCCAAACCAGATGATTCCAGTTTTGCATAGTAGACAACTGCAAGGGCAATGCCTGGGACTTGGTTTCACAATTTTCTGAGCTCTAGAAATGAAACTATGAATTTAATACTCTAAACAGACACTATTTACCCTAGAAATTTCTCAGTAAAAATATAGACAAGCTTTAGGCTAGCTACCAGGGGCATGCAATAGGTAAATGCTAGGATTATTGTACAAAATTGGAACTAAGTAAGAACACTACACAAATTTTATTTGGTGGAATTTAAGCTACAGAACAAATTTCTGGGAAATAATTGTCCTAAAAAGAAAAGAAAAGGGAGCGGTTGTGGCATCCCGCAAAAACCACTACTAGAAAATCGTGGTGTTTTTGTGTTGCACATCATCATGACTGCATGCTCATGTCATCATGCCACATTGCATTTGAGCATCGTCATCATCTTGCATGGTTTGTTTAAAAACTATTTTCGAAAAGTCTGGTTTTGTTTTCTAAACGCCTCATCTTTATTCAAATACAAAACCCGGTTCTCCGGATTATATTGTTTCGTCTACAAACGGTTTTCAAAAGCCCCGTTTTTAATAAATAAAATTTTTATTTTATTTTTAGGGGGCAGCCCGCCAGGCCCGAAAGATCGGCCGGCCACCCCCAAACCCTATCTAAAACGCCCTAGTCTAAACCCTAACCAAACCCGTCTCCCCTACCCTCTCCCCAATCTCCCTACCCCGCCGCCACCCACCACGCCTGCAGCGCGCGTGCCTGCATGTGCCCCGCGCCAACTCCCGCTACTGCCAGCTGGCCCACCACCTACCCCTTCTCGCTCCCGTGCCCATCGCGATCTCCACCGACCGCCTTGCATCGCACTCGCACACTCCTCGCACACGTTGCACCGCACGACCACGTCTCCCCCCCGCGGGCCACCTCCCCACCTGCCCACATCCCGAGCCGGGCCCCACCCCGCGCTGGCCGCGTATTCCCACTCGCCCCAGCCCTGCCTCTCGCACGCTCCCGCCCACCTCGCCAGCCCCACCCTGACAGCCTCAGGATCCCTGCCCCGGGCCCCACCTCCCATCTCCACACGCCACCGATCCCGCATGCCTCCCCACTCCCTGTGTCCAACCCATCCCCGCTCCTCCCCAGATCCCACCAACCACCGCCTCTGCCACCGCCCTCCATCGCGCGTCCGTGCCCCGTGTCGTGCTCGACCCTGCCGCTAGGGCCGAAGCCGCCATCGGCCGCCACCTCCTCCCCTCGTCGCCCCGCTCGAGTCCCAGACCCCGGCCGCCTCCTCGCCTGGGCCCCGTCCGCCCTCACGCCCCCAAGCTCGCGCTCGAGTCCGCCGCTGCCGGCCTCCTCCTAGCACGCCATGGCTGCCCCTCTTCGGTCGTCATCGCGCCCGCCGCTTCCCGTGCCAAGCCCGGTCGCCCCCAACTGCTGGCCGCCGCCCCGGTTCGTCCGCTGGCCGTCGTCGACCCCCACGTGGTGCTCTGCCTATGCTCCGTCCGTCGCCAAGTTTGTCACCCCGTGCCGCCACCAGGCCCGCCGTCAGGAGCGAGGAGCCCTCCTCGCCGTCACCCTCATCTCCTGGCGCCGCCCCGCTCGCCTCGTCCTCCCGCGGTCGACCCCGAGCCGCCGTTCTGCGCGCCTCCGGCCGCAACCTCTACCCCTCCTGGCGCCGCCGCCTCCTTCTGGCTGCACATCGCCTCGACCCGAGCTCCTGCACCATGGCGCGGCCCCTCGGCACTCGCTAGTGACCTCCGGCCAACACCTCTCCCCTGTGTGTGTTGCATCACGCCGACGCGCGTCCTCGAGCCATCCGCTCCACACCGGTCTTCTTCTCAGTTTGGGCAGCGGTTCATGCTGCGAAGACCAGCGGTGTTCTGCTGCTTTGTGTCAACCTACGCAGTACGAGCATCTGTTGTTGTTCCTATATGGTTTGCCATGTGTCTTAGCTGCTTGTACCTTTGTCCAAAAAGGAATCGTCTGTACCAGGAATCGAATCAAGGCGCTATCTGTTTTTTTGTTGCTCAGCTACTTCCTCGATGCTTGGCTATGTCATGGGCTCTCTGTTTCGGTGAGGTGTCCCATTGTTGATCCAAAACCGCCACCGATAAAAGATGGACAATAAGGACTTCGACATGGAACCCGACAGCGAGGTACTCAAAACACAAGAGGTCATTCGGGGATTCCGAAGACTGCCTAAGACCGGTCTCGGCGAACCTAGATCCGATGAACCATCGGGGCCGATCCAAGTTTATCACCGGCCACGAGCTTGTCATGTATCCGATGACCTGGAGGCCTCCTTCATGGGACCGCGCAAGAGGGAACCTCAAGTTCTTCTTCTCAGACGCCGATGCCCCGAGTGTGTCGACATGGACACCCGAAGTCGGGAACCGCTAGACCTCCGACATGGAAGGACAAGAACTCCTAGCGGAGGTGACGACCCGAAACTTTTTTGCATGGACGCCAAGACCCCGACCCCTGATCCGAAGACCGATCCCGCCGTGACCGAACCTGACCCCTCGGAGCCCCAAGATCTTCAGACCATGATGTATGATCCCCTTTTCTAAGCCCTAATTTATAAAATGTTATATAAACCTTGTTGCATATTAAATTGTTCATGCTTGCCTACATCGCATCATGTGGTTTGGGGGTACTTTGTTGACTCATCTAATAATTAAACATGGAGACTATATGAGAGCTTTTATAGTCTTATATTGACTCCATTTAAATTTGTGTAGCGAACCGATGCCATGATTCGCCCTGTTAATACAACATTTAAATTACGAGGGGTCTAAATAACTTAAACCGTGTAATTAATTATTGGGACCCCGGTTCCACTTAATATTGCCTAATTGCACCGCATCTTGCCATGCCATGCATCATATCATAAGCATGTCGGATCTTCTGCCGTAGTATTAAATATTGCATCCGGTGTTTCTTCTAGTGTTTGCTTCTTCGCGGATTAGGGCGATGAGTTGATGCGAGTATCGACAAGTTCTCCGGCTATGAACCTTTGGCAATGTTTCCTAGGCGAACATCTCTCCCCCTTCTACCTATTTTGCATTTATAGTCTTTACTTCCCGTGTTGATCTATTGCTATCCGTGTTGCGATGCTTTAGTTTCCGTGCACCAGATATGTCCTGTGCAGCCTCTATATTTCCATGGACACCTCCTAATACCTGTTGTTTGGTAGATAACTGGCCTTGCGAGTCATAGTTGCTTGCTCAGGTGCGATCTCGTGTTGTCGAGTACCACAGTTGTTGGAATGCTGGCCGATGTTTATGGTGGAGATGATCATGACTTTAAATACAGCTATTAAAAATGCTAGATATAACTAATGTAGAGGCATCGGTGGGCAATAGATGTTATTTGGTTCTTCCACGCTCACTGGTGTCCCGTAGGACCCCGAGTACTTGATACATGTTCCTTGATTTTCGCACTATCCACATCCGGGAGGCCGTGGACCCCCCTGAGCCAGAGCTTGATTCATTTCTTTTTCTTGGGGCCACAAACTAGTTTGGGGTTTTATTACTCTCCTGTACGTATGCCATGCTTTACCGCTTTATTTAAGATTGTGCGTGGAGCACCTGTACTATTTGGAACATGGAATGTTTTCGCGGTATCGACAAGCCCAGTCACACTTTCGGGTTCCCAGTCGTTTACAGCCATTGTCACAAACCCTGGGTCCGTCTCGGAGCCGGCCAACTTCGTTGCGGGTAGCTTAGTGGGGTGCCCCCCTGAAATATTTATGAATCATGTGATTGCTTTGTCGTGAAAGCCTCGTTGGGTTTGAGTTGGTTTTTCCGAGGTTGATCGAGTGTGTGTTGGTATTTGTGCACCCCTGCAGGGTAAAACTTTCTGAAAGCCGTGTCCGTGGTTATGGACGACTTGGAGCACAGTATCTCGATCATAGACAAGCATAACTAAAGTAGTGCTATATATTTGACTTAATATGTGACTAGTAATCAGATGCAAGTATAACGGAATGGATATTAAAAATACCAATAGCTGGTGGATCTGGGTTGTTTTGTGACATGCTATATGCCTAGTAAGTGTTGCAACTCCAATGGAATGTGATAAAAGTGCCAACAACTGCCGGGTTTTGGGATTCCTCGGGACAATTATATCTGACTAGTAAATGTTCCAACTATAACAGAATGGTAATAAAACTGCCCACTACTTATGCTTCAGGATGACTCCTGCTATCTATATCTGATTAGTAATTGCTGCAACTATAATGGAATGAGTAAAATGGCCAACTGTGTGAGTTCCTTGGTCCGACTTCCTCGTTTGGTCTCGAGGGGGAAGTACCAGGATGGGTTTGTTTGGTGTTAGCTTCAGGTTGGATCCGAATAGGTCTTTCTTATCCCTCTCTGATAATCGCCAGTTGTATCGAGTCTCTATAGGATGTTTAGTGCCACTGCGCTGCCGCTTCAGCCCACCATACCTATGTAGGCGAGAGCCGCCGAATTCTAGCCTTGCCATGTACTGGCCTTAGTACTGACGCTCCTCTTTTTCCTTTGCCCTTTGTCAGCACCCCTTTTGTTTTAGCAGGTTTGAGATCGACGTCGTTAGCAGGGTTACCCTTCCAGCTTGGCCTGGGCAGGGTTATGGACGCCATTGGTTAACCTTCAGTGCTCTTAGCCCCATTTGCATCTTGTCCGTAGTCGGACGCCCTATCGATTTCAAGGTGATTTGGATCTTTGTATTGTATATCTTTATTATTGACTCGTGGAGTCATGTTGTATATATATATATATATATATGTTCTGTGGGTCCCATCGAGGACTGTTGTGTAACGGTATTACTTTGTTTTCCACCCGCACGAAAGTGCCTGGTGGGCGTCCTTCAATCGTTTCTATGCGGGTTTGGCAGAAAGGGCTAAAACTTGCATAGGGCCGATTCGAGGGTGTTACAGAGTGGTATCAGAGCCGACCCTTGCGATTACACGGGTGTGTGCGGGTTAGTGGCGGGACATGTGGAGCATGGCGCGTGTGGCCCAGAGTGGACACGGCATGGCACATGTGCTGGCACTAGACGCACAGACGCGTGCCAAGAGGGAATGTTCCTGGGGTGTGCTTGATCGATGAGGGCATCGATCTTCTAAAGTGTGGGTGTATGTGAGACCAGGCACAAAGCATAATAGGATTGATAGAATACTCATACCAACAAGTTGCAACTTCTTTTCCGGAAGCTCATTCGAAAAGAACTCTAAGGTTAAGCGTGCTTGGCCTAGAGCAATTCTAGGATGGGTGACCGACCAAGAAGTGGGTAACCGGGTGCACATGAGTGAGGAAAAAGTGCGCAGAAAAGACTAGTGTTGGTTAGTGGGGCCAGTCTAGATATCCTATTAAGCTGCCAGGAGTGACACCCCCCGGGCCCAGGAGTGGACGGGGTGTTACAGCGGTGCAGAAGCTAGGTCACGGCCCGCTACGGAGCTGGGCCGGCCCGCGTACATGGTGGCCTGCACGGGTGTGCTAGAGATTCAAATTCTGCAGTGGGGCCCGCGTGTCATAGGCACAACGAGGCGAAGGGGTATCTGGCGATGCTGGCCATTGGATTAAAAACCAGATCGACGGCCCGCAGCGCGTCTTCTTCCCGGATCGAGAACGCCGGCGAGCTAACCCTAGCTGGCACGGGCGAGGCTTGGGGTGGCTCACCTAGGGGCGGAGAGGGGTCGGCGGCGGTGTGGTTCAAAGCGGTCGAGGGAGGGGCGTCGAATGAGGTACGACACGGCGGCTCCAGTCATCTGGATGCGTCACGCCAGCAGCGGTGCGGCTCAGGGTCGTCAGCCTCCACGCATCTCCGACGTGCCTGTCGACAAGAATAGCCAGAGAAGAGGGGGATTAGGGCCGGTTTAGGGAGGGGAGTGCAGTGGAAGGGGTGCATGGATGAGGGGTAGAGCAGGGAAGAGAGAACCTTCCCGTTCGTCGTCGGCACCGAGACGGAGTGGAACGGCAGGGAAAGGGGGAGAGAGCTAGAGGCTCTGTCTCCGCTCTGGGTGGTGTTGGGGAGCTCTGGGGTGGAAATGAGGAGTGGGAGGAGCGTGTGAGGGGTGGGGGAGCTATTAATGGGCACGGCCAGACCGTGGTGCACCGGGTGCATGGCGAGGTGGTGGGGGTCGCGTTGGGAGCTGGGGATTGGCCAGGAGGGATGGTGGCGACGCCGTGGGGGTGACCTGGGGACGGTCTTACCCCAGGGAGCTGGCCGGGCCTACTAGACAGTGGGAGGGGGTGGCCGATGCGCGGTGCGGGCAGGCTGTTCGACGGAACAGCACGGAGCGGTAGCGTGTTGTCTGCGCGGCTAGGGCCTGGGGGAGTAGGAGGGGTAGGGGCGCAGTAGGGTGGCGGGGTTCTCCTCTGTCCACCGCGTGGTTTTGCACCGAGAGAGAGAAGAGAGGGAACGAGACCGAGGGCGGTCGGCTGAGGTGGACGCCGTGGGTTGGGGGTGGCTAGGCGCGCGGGAGAGAGAGAGGTAAGGGTGGAGGGAGCGCACCTGGGGAGTTGGGGTTGTTCGTGGTGGGGCCAGATGGGACAGGAGGGAGGGAGAGGCTGCCGATTTTTGAGGTGGGCAAGATCTGCAAAGGTCTCACTTGTCTCACCTCCCTGTAGTGTGTCGGCGCTTGCATGCGACTTGGGTGTGTGCAGGGTGGTAGTTGGGGTGGTGCTGCATCGTGTCAAGTCCAGGGAGAGGGGGTGGCACGAGCAGGGAAGAGGGAGAGGGTTTTGGGGTGATCTAGGGTAGTGTCGATGAGGTGGCCACTTTGGGGGCTTGCCAATTTGAGCTAGGGCCACTAATGGCAGGGGGAAGGGCATAGGGTGGTAGAGGGTGACTTGGTGATAATGCTTAGGCCATGGTTGATCCTTGGATCACAGCCAGATGCTCACAAGGGCCAACCAAACTTGGGAAAAAATAAGGGTGTCATTCCCTAAGTGACCACTAGTGAGACAAACACCCACATGCAAGAGGCTAGGGCTTGTGGTTTTACCAGGACTAAGGGGTGGTTCACAGGTACTAGTAGCATAGTACCACTTAGTACTCTTGCATGGTAGAAAAGGGTGAAGGATTTAATCAAGCCATGTCTCCAAAGTTGGAAGAAAAATTAGTTTTCCATGACTTAGCCAATTTATGGGTTGGTGAACCCTTGGTGGTCATGCAAGCATGTAGACTAGCAAATAGTACTACCAAAATAACATAAGTGATCAAACAATTCTAAATAGGCTAGGCATATAAGCACACAAGTAGAAAAGTTCTATTTCCCCCACTTTCTAGCTTCCCAACCCTCAACAAACATGGATGTAGAAAAAATGGGATGTTACAGACCTTCCCCCCTTAAAAGAATCTCGTCCCGAGATTCGCTGGTTTTGCTGACAGGAGATGGGGAAATTCCTTCTAGAGAAAATCCTCTCGTTCCCAGCTGGCTTCGTCTTCCGAATGGTTGCTCCACTAAACCTTGTAAAAGTTTATGTTCCGACGCCGGGTGAGCCTATTGGCTTTCTCTAGGATCTTGATAGGCACCTCACGATAGGTTAAATCACGGTTGAGGTCAATGGCTTGATAGTCAATCTCTTTGAACGCTTCGGGCTTGTTGGGTGTTTGGAGGCACTTTCGGAGTTGGGACACATGGAAGACGTTGTGGAACTCTACCAATGCCTTGGGTAGTTCTAATTGGTATCACACCTTTCCTTGTTGGGCGAGGATCTTGAAGGGCCCAATGTACCTGGGGGCGAGCTTCCCTTTTTCATGAAACCTCTGCATTCCTTTGAGAGGGGAGACGCAAAGATACGCGTGGTCTCCCTTGTTGAAACTCACTTCTCGATGTTTGGTGTCAGCATAGCTCTTCTGACGAGATTGGGCAGTTCTCAGGCGATCACGGGCTAGTTGTACTTGTCCTTCTGCTGCCTTGATCACATCAAGGCCGAAGATTTGGCTTTCTCCGGTCTCAGTCCAGTTTAGAGGGGTTCTACACTTCCTTCCGTAGAGGATCTGAAAGGGTGCCATCTTCAAACTGGCTTGATAGCTGTTATTGTAGGAGAATTCCGCGAATGGCAAACAATCCTCCCACTTAGCTCCGTAGGCTAGAACGCAGGAATGGAGCATATCTTCCAGGACTTGATTGATTCTCTTTGTATGTCCTTCGGTCTGTGGGTGATAGCGGTGCTAAAGGATAGAGTGGTGCCTAAGGCCTCTTTTAGCTTGCCCGAGAAACGGGAGGTGAATTGCGGCCCTCTATCCGACACGGTTTCCTTAGGGACACCATGGAGACTGACGATACGGGAGATATACAATTCCGCTAACCTCTTTCCATTAAAGGTTGTCTTCACAGGGATGAAATGGGCGACCTTGGATAGGTAATAGACTATAACCCAAATTTAGTCGTGACCTCTGCTGGAGGTAGGTAAGCCTGTGATAAAGTCCATCCCAATCTTTTCCCATTTCCACTCCAGAATCTTCATGGGTTGCAGCAATCCAGCAGGTCGCTGGTGCTCAGCTTTTACTCCCCGTCATATATCGCACTTAGCTACGAACAAAGCGATTTCGCGCTTCATTCCATGCCACTAGAATTGTTCCTTCAGGTCTTGATACATCTTGGTGCTACCGGGGTGGATGGAGTAGAGGGTCTCGTGGGCTTCCTTCATAATCATTTGTTTTAAGTCATGGTCACTGGGCACGCAGATGCGCCCTCTGAACCATAGTACTCCCATGTCGTCGACTTTAAATCCGGGGACAGTCTCTCTCTCTATTCTTCTGTTAATGCCTTTTATACTTTTGTGACCTTTCTGAGCTTCTTTGATTTGATCTAAGGGGGTCGGCTTTCGCTCTAGGTGGGCTAAGAATCCATGGCTTACTATCTTGAGTCCGAGCCTTTCCAGTTCTTGACTTAGTTCTGGTTTTTCCTTCATAATCATAGCATTTAGGGAACATGGTTCCCGATTAAGGGTGTCGGCTACAACATTAGCCTTGACCGAGTGGTAGTGAATGCCAAGATCGTAGTCCTTTATCAGCTCAATCCATCTTTTCTACCTCATGTTCAACTCTTTTTGCGTGAAGATGTATTTCAGACTCTTGTGATCGGTGTAGATCTCGCGCAATTCCCCATCAGATAGTGGCGCCAGGTCTTAAGTGCATGAACCACTGCTGCGAGCTCCAGGTCATGGGTGGGGTAGTTCATCTCATGTGGCTTAAGCTGTTTGGATAGATAGGCGATGACCTTGCCTTCCTACATCAGCACACTCCCGAGACCTAACTTAGAGGCGTCGCAGTAAACTTCAAAGTTTTTGGTGATATCCGGCATGGTCAGGACAGGGGCAGACACTAGTGTCTTCTTGAGTTCCTGAAAACTCTCTTCACACTTCTCGGTCCACTCGAACTTCTTGTCCTTCTTCAGTAATTGCGTCATTGGCTTCACGATACTTGAGAAACCTTCCACAAATTTACGGTAGTATCCGGCTAAACCCAGAAAGCTTCGGACTTCTGAGGGATTTGTGGGGGCTTTCTATTCTAGAACTGACTTAATTTTGGTAGGGTCGACTGAAATTCCTCCTACAGACAGGATGTGGGCAAGGAATCCAACTTCCTTTAACCAGAACTCACACTTGCTGAACTTAGCATACAGTTGATGCTCCCTGAGGGTTCCCAGTACGACTCTCAGGTGCTGCTTATGCTCAGCTTCATTATTGGAGTATACGAGGATGTCGTCGATGAACACTGCGACGAATTTTTCCAAATAGGGCATGGACACCTTATTCATGAGATTCATGAAATAGGCAGGGGCGTTGGTTAAGCCGAAGGACATGATGGTGTATTCATAGAGACCGTACCGGGTGGTAAAGGCGGTCTTGGGAATGTCCGATTCTCGGATCTTCAGTTGGTTGTATTCAGTGCGGAGATCTATCTTGGAGAAGATTTTGGCCCCATTTAACTGATCGAACAGGTCTTCGATCTTGGGTAGGGGATACTTGTTTTTAATGGTGACATCATTGATTTTCCGGTAGTCAGTTACTAGTCGGGTGGTTCCATCTCTTTTATCCACAAAGAGCACGGGTGATCCCCAAGGGGAGGCACTCAGCTGGATGTGACCCTTGCATTCCAGGTCATCCAACTGTTTCTTCAACTCGACCAATTCTGCGGGGTTCATACGGTATGGCCTCTGAGCTATGGGGGCTATTCCAGGGACTAGCTCTATGATGAACTCGATATCCCTATCAGGGGGCATACCGGGCAACTCGTCCGGGAACACATCCGGATATTCACAGACTACGGGGACTTGATCTAGATTAGGTCCAACTATACTCTTCTGGAAATAGATCTGAGATGAGGGCACAGTTGCCTTATACTCGACCTGTATTCCTTCACTACTTATCAAGGATATGGACTTTCTGACACAATCTATGATTCCATGGTACTTGGTCATCCAATCCATTCCTAGGATCACATCTAGACCTTGGGCTCCCAAAACTATTAGGTCGGCCATGAAGGTTATGCCGTGGATGACTATGGGAATATCTCGGCAGACGGATTTGGTTTCGGCCGTCGAACCGGGTATTTGCACTAACATGAGCCTACTCAGATGGCTACGCTCCATCCCACTTCTTTCAACAAACGGCTCTGTAACAAACGAATGTGAGGCCCTAGAGTCAAATAGTACTGTAGTAGGGATGGAGTTGATGAGGAACGTACCCAGAACAATGTCAGGAGACTCCTGGGCTTCCTCAGCAGTGATATGGTTCAGATGTCCTCTAGTAGCATTGGCAGGCTTCTTGGGGACGGCGCCCTTAGCCGGGGCTCCCCTGGCGTGACCTTGATTCAGGCGGGCTGCATTAGGGCGAGGTGCGTTATCCTTCTTCCTTTCGGGGCATTCACGGAAGAAGTGCCCCACTTGACCACAGTTGAAACAGCCAGCCATATTGGGGCGGACATTGGTGTTGACTGGGCCTCTTGGGGCGGGTCTTGGGTTCCCACCTCCTGGGCGAGGGTTGTTGTAGTTACGATTGGGGTTGTTGGGGCACGGAGCATAGGACGGAGCCCTCTGCGGTGGGGGTGCAGGCCTTGAGGGTGGCATGCTTCGCGACCTCTGTCCACTGGGTCCTCCCTGTTGCATCATACGGCGCTTGCGATTCTCAATTACTCCCTTGCGCTTGTTCTCTACCAGTATGGCGGCATCAACGAGGGCATCCAGCTCCTTGAATCCCTGGGCTACCAGGTGGCACTGCAGTTCATCCTGGAGTCCATTCATGAAGGTATCCACCTTCTTCTCTTCAGTGTTGGTGTCATCTGTCGCGTACCGGGCCAGATCAGTGTACTTCTCCGGATATTGCAGCACAGACATTCTCTCTGCTTCAGATCACGGAATTGACTCTCATCATCTTGATTAGACCAGGTGGGATATGACGCTTGCGGAACCTTTCCTTGAAGTCCTCCCAGGTGATGGCTTGTCCTGCGGGCAGGATCTCCTTGACACTGATCCACCAAGTCCTACCTTGTCCCGCGATAAAATGGGTGGCCAAGGTGACTTACTCATTCTCTCCTACACGGGCAACTTCCAGGTTGTTCTCAATGGTGCGGAGCCAGTCATCGGCGTCAAGGCGATTGGTACATTTGGTGAACATAGGTGGGTTGGTGTTCTGGAATCTCTAAGTCTCGATCTCTGCTCTTCGCCCTCGGGGTTGGGGGCGTTTCCAGCTGCGGCTTGCACCAGCTGCTGGAGAGTGGCAATGTTGGCTTGGCGTTCCTCATTGGCGGCTTGGCGGTCTTGCATGAACATGTGCAGGAGCTGCGCCATGGTCGGTGGTGGTGGAGGGGGTCCGCGTGGGCGCACCATCCTGAAGGTATATGATTAGGAGGGGTTACCAAGGGGGTGGTTCGCAACCGTAAACATCAAGGTGTATGGAGGAAATAACTAATCAAACAAGCACGCATAAGAAGGACGGGTGCTTAGGAGCTAAGCAACCATAGGAATAACCACTAAATAACCAAGTTCATGCGTCACATCCTGATGCTAGATAATACTACAAGTTCAACCATACAAGCAAGCAGAAGGCAGACAAATCGCCACTCAAAAGGGGTACACGGCGATGTTCTCACTTTCTCTCATAGACTAACGTGCAACCTACTCCGAGTCGTGGCGTGCGGTGGTGTCTTCCTCAATGATGATCTCAGTATCATCCTCAGACTTGAAAATGCGTTCTTCAGGATCCTCTTCTTCCTCACCCATTTGATCATCCTCTTCTTCCTCACACATGGAAGACGTTGTGGAACTCTGCCAATGCCTTGGGTAGTTCTAATCGTAGGAATTTTTTCTATGCAACGAACCCCATCAGTGGTATCAGAGCCATGTCTATGCGTAGATACTTTGTACGGTTAGAACACATATGAATATGTGGGCGCTGATGGTCATGTTATTGTATCCTTCATGTATTTTGGATATTAGCGGCATAGTGGGATGAAGCGGCCCAGACACACTTTACATGTCCTCGCACATGAGACATGTTCCATGCTTGACATGCAACTAGTTTTGCATACGTCGCTAGCGGGTTTCTGTCTCTCCCACTATAGTTTATATCAGATTTACAACGGGTTGCTAATAATTGGATTATCATCTTTGTGGTTCCTTGTTCGTAGGTAAGATCGATTCTATCTTTGAAAGCCCAAAGCCGTGTAAAATATGCAAAAGATAAATTAGAAGCGTCTAGTTTTATTTTTGCTAGGATTGTGTCATGATATGGTAAATGTTGTAATTTTAGTTTGGTGATATTTTCTCGGGAATTATAACAAAGTGGGAGCGCTATAGACCTTGGCGCTACACAAATGGAAGGATAGAGATCATACCATGATGCACACGATAGTGATCAAGTGCAAGAACCGTATCATATCAGTTTTACATATGATGTTTGTTTGCATCTTATTTATGCTTATGTCTAGCTTAGAACTTGGCGGTAGCATTATAAGATGATCCCTCCTACTAAATATCAATATCAAAATATGGTCTTCCTTAGTATGCACCGTTAAGAAAGTTCGTCGTTTCGAAGCACCACATGATGATCAGGTGTGATAGACTCTACATTCGCATACAACGGGTGTAAGATAGTTTTACACATGTGAGTACTAAGGTTCTTATTTAGCGAGCCTAGCATGTACATACATGACCTCGGAACATGAGCCGAAAGGTAAAACACGAGTCATATGGATGATATGATGCCCATACGATGCTCGCCATTGGATTTGCGCTACTAGTGATGATCAGTTGTGGCATAGTGAATTTGGTTCGTGTAATCACTAAAAATGGCTAGAGGGATGTCATTTTTGAGTGGGAGTTCACATAGTAATATGATTAAGTTGAACTTAGTTTATCATAAACTGAATTGAAGTGAATTTGCATAGTTGGTTGTAGTTATTGGCATTCATTTACTACCTTGTGTTTAGCTATAATTGAGATAATATAACTGTAGGATTCTGGAATTTAACTTAACGAGCTGGTATCGTATTGTTTTATGAGTGTCAATCTAAAGTTTAAAGTACTATTACAAACTTTCAGCAAAACCTCACTTACTCTGTGAAATTTTGAATCAAGAAGAGGAAATTCTAGCGTTAGTATCTAAGTATCATGCTTGCCTCCATGATTCTTGATATTGAAAAATTGTTTTAATATCAATGTTATCTAGGAGCTGAAAATTGTTTCAGGAACCATCATGTGTAGAAGATATTGTGATATCTGAAACAATGTCTTGGTTGCAATATGATGGAGTATAATTTAATAAAATACATATTCTCGCATTGTATGAGAATTTGTAAAGGTTGGAGACGTTTGTCGTCCTGATCACCCAAAAGTTTTTGGGATTTAACATTATATTCACGATTTGTCCTTATGAGCTATAGTAGCTTGATCATGAAAGTTGTCATGATAAGGATGGATAGAATATGTAGGTAAAATGTTTACTACATTAAAAGGATTACTAAAAGGAATGAAATTTTGAAAGAATGTCAATCATTTGATGATGATGATCTACTTCAAAAGTGCAACTCCAAAGGTATTAGTACTTGACTATACATGCTTTGAACTATGTGTCATATGTATGGCACCACTATTGATGTTGATAGTTTCTTTTAAAAGAAAAAAATGAAATGCTGAAAGAGAATCTGGTAAATATTTGGCAGAAAGGAAAAATACTAGGAAAGTCCAGCTTAGATATATAGATGATATACACGTTAGGGGTATAGTTTTTGCTTGTTAAACAATGTGATTATTGGGCATTGGATACCGGTACTGGATACCAATTTTTTTGGTATGAAGTGTCATACGTAACAACACAATTCATGAA
The DNA here is from genome assembly GCA_910589775.1 of Avena eriantha. Lineage (NCBI taxonomy): Eukaryota > Viridiplantae > Streptophyta > Magnoliopsida > Poales > Poaceae > Avena > Avena eriantha. The sequence goes on along the minus strand of OU342744.1, from coordinate 21,182,322 downwards.
CTACAATGGCCTAAGTAACTAGCAAGATAATATGTGCTGATGTACATCGAAAACAAATATGGTGTGATTGTGTTTTTGTTGAAATCAAAGTTTGCCTTCAAGATTTGTATTAATAATTGTTAGTTTGTTCCAGTATTATTGAAAGAACATTTCATGATCTCTAGTCTTTTGTGTGTTAGATAAAAATACCATGGAGTATCTCATGTGTCCTAAGTGCTGCAGATAAGTATGCTAAAAACCTGTTGTTGGGGGGCGGATAATCCGCCCCTATCAAGGGCCGGATAATCCGGCCTAACCCTTTTGCCAAAGGTGGACGTGGTGTGTGTCTCTGTGTGGGGCGGATAATCTATCGGATTATCTGACCAGGGCCAGAGAGTTTGCCCGGGCCGGATAATCCGCCCCACCCCAAGAAGTTGGAAAGCGCGTCGCTCAGAGAGGGGTGGACCTTCCCCCGGATTATCCGGCTAGGGCCGGTGTTTTTGCCCAGGCCGGATAATCCGCCCCAAAATGGGCTAGGATAAGTTGCTAAGGGACCCTTGGCGCGACCTTCTGTGTGGGGGCGGAATATCCTCCAGATAATCCAAGGCTGGGGCGGAGTTTTACCCCCGGCCGGATAATCCGGCCTTAACTTGGGCCGGATAATCTGGCCCCATCCTTCACCAATGGCTCTGTTTGGACAGGGGGTATAAAAGCCCCAATCACCCCTCCTGTCAGCTCTCTTGATTCATTCAGAAAGCACTGGTCTGTTGCAGAATCTCTCATTCAAGGTCTCCCACTTCAACAACCCGAAGGCTTCGATCTTTGGGGGAATCGAAGGAGGAGACTTCATTCATCGACATTACAAATCAAGCGCTTCACTTCCTCTCCATTCACTTGGAGATTTCTCGATCTAGTATTCTTGTTAATATCTAGATCTAGTGTTCCGATATTGATAACATTTGTTCTTGTGGCAGCTTGTTGTCATTACGGGAGCCTCCAATTCGGTTGTGGAGTTGTGCCCCGCTAGTTGTGTAAAGGCATCGGTTCCCACCTCGAAGGGTACCAATAGTGGAAAGGTGGACCAGGCCTTTGGTGGCGAGATCCATCGGAGAATAGGGTGAGTCCAATTGTGGTGTGGTGGTCTTAGTACCGCCCACCCCTCCAACACAGATGTACTTCCCTTAACAAGGAAGGAACTGCGGTAAAACAAATCATGTGTCTCCGCGTGCTCCACTACAGTTTCCTCGTTCCTCACTCTTACTCGCCTTTACTCGCTAGTAGTTAGGTTTGCATATATGGAAATTCTTCGTAATTGCATATCTAGAGAATTTTACCTTTGTGTCAAGCCTAAAATTGAAAAAAGCATTAAAATTTGAAGTAGCACCTATTCACCCCCCCCCCCCCTCTAGGTGCCCATATGATCCATTTTAATTGGTATTAGAGCCTCGGCTCTTTATTCGGGCTTAATAGCCTAAGATAAGTATGGGTACAAAGGAAAATGGGAGTGAGGTTGTGGACAAGGTCACAATGGGTCACTTTAAGACGTTGGAAACAACCTTGTTGAAATCCTTTGAGACCAAAATGGAAGAGACGCAACAAATGATTGCTCGTCTCACCTCATCTACAACCCCACCTTCATCTTCCTCTGAGGCCACCACTCCTCTATCTAAGGATAAGGCTCATGCTAACTCCAAGGAAGATGAGGTGGTGGGTGAGAAAAATAATGGCTCCGCTTCCAAGAAGGGAAGTGGTAAGGAGGATTATAGTGAGGTCTCTCACCTATATTCTCCCGACCCACCTATCCCTCACCCTCATATAAACCATAGGGGTGATCCACCCAAGCTTACCGCATCTTCATTTAATCAATGACGATTCTTAATGAAATCTCATGTGTGCAGTTCATCGATTTAGCTTTGGAGGATCATTGAAGATGGCCTTCATATTGGAGACTCCACCAACTTGACAAGAAGAGAAGTTGTGGACAGTCAACTAAATGCAATAGCTCTTCACATGATTCAGCTAGGTGTGGGTTCCAAGGACATGCCACATATTGAGCACTTTAACACCGCCAAAGAAGCTTGGGATGATCTCACCGACTTGTTCATCAGCAATGAAAGCATGAGAAGAAATAGGTATGATGCTCTAATCAATGAAGCTAAAGGATTTTACATGTTGGATGGTGAGGACCATGAAGACATGTATAGAAGGCTCAAGATCATTGCAACAACTTTTAGAAAGCATGGAGCCACTCACATTGATGCTGCATGGATAAAAAGAAAATATGTGTGTGCCCTCGTGCCTTTTGAGCCCATGGACTTGAAGAGTTTGCAAGGTAGACACAACTACCACCAAATTACTTCCAATGAAGTCATGCAAGAAATGGTGCCCTTCAAGGTAGCAACTAAGAACGCCAAAGATGCTCACGCTCGGGTAATTGGGATGCAGAAAGGAGTTAATGTTGCACTAAAGGCCAATGTTGTTGAACAAGATGAGGATGATAGAGGGTATGATGTTGTCTCCATGATCTGTCCCAAGGAGGTCAAGCGTGCTCATGGTGAGTACATGGCCTTCAACACAAGAAACTTTTGGAAGGACCCGGCTAAGGACAAATCTGAACTTGAGCGCAAGAATTGGTCAAGTGGGCGAAAGGATAATAACCCAAAACTGAGAACTTGCTACAATTGTGGAGACCGTTTGCACTTTGTGGTTGAGTGTCCCTATCAAAGTAGAGAAGACAATGGGGGCAGGCTCATCCTCAAAGAAAAGTCTAAGGAACCTCGAAAGAATCCATTTGTCAAGAAAAATGGTCCCTACAAGAAGCAACCTAAGATTGTCTTGGTGGCACAAGAAGAATATTCATCCACAAGTGAAGATGAAGAGGAAAAAGATAGCTCTCGAGAGGTGGCTGCTATAGTCACCACATTTAGCCCCACATAGATCTTCGACTCTCCCAACGAAAATGTCATCAACAACAAGGTCACTTGCCTTATGGCAAGAGGATCCAATGTATCATCTTCTATCTCTGCATTTCCTAAGACAACTATGAATGTTGATATGGATGATCATACAAGTCTTAGGATAAAAGATGAAGTTATTGCTTTGGACAATTTTTCACTAACATGCAAGGTGAGCACAAACTTCATTTTGATGCTCTTATGAGTCAACTTGCTCACTCTGAAGAACTCCTCGAAGAAAAGGGGAGAATTGAAAGAGAAGATGCCATGGAGATAGCCTCTTTGAAGAATGCTCTAGAAGAAGAAGATGCTCGAGTCTCTCTAGTGGAGAAGCTTGAGTCAATTGAGGAGTCTCATGAAGAGGTTGTTGCCCAGCTCATAAAGGAACGTGACAATGCTCTTGCTAAGGTAAAGAAATTAAAGGAGAAAATTGACTTTGGGGCTACTCATGCTAGACTCTTTGAGGAATTAGAGAAACTTGACATTGCCTACAAGGCATTGGAGAGTGAACACTCTACTCTAAATGAGTCTCATGATCATCTCCAAACTCAATTGGACAAGTATGATATGCCTAGCACCTCCACAAAATCTTGTGGACGAGGAGATGTTATTGAAGAAAATATTAGATTGAAAGAAGAACTTGTCAAGGGATTGATACGTCATAAATGTATCTATAATTTTTGATGTTCCATGCTTGTTTTATATCTACTTTCTTATGTTTTGTTCACACTTTGAGGTATTTTTATACATTTTTTGGAACTAACCTATTAACAGATGCCATAGTGCTAGTTGCCTGTTTTCTACTATTTTTGGTTTTAGAAAAGCTAGTAAGGAAATATCCTCGGAATTGGACGGGACAAAAGCCAAAGTCAATATTTTACCCGAAGCAATACTGAGACCGAAGGGGAGACAAAGTGGCGCACCAGGGCGGCCACACCTGGTGGTGGCACGGCCTGGGGGCGCGCCACCAGGGGTGTGGGCCCCTTGGTGCTCCACTGACCTTGCCCCTTCACCTATAAAATCCTCCCGAGATGAAAACCCTAAGGAGCCGATCAAAAATCCATGAAAGAGTCTGTAGCCGCCGCCATCTCCATCCCTAGATTGGGGGATCCGAAGCTCTACCCGGCACCTTGCCGGAGGGGAGAGATCACCCTAGAGTCCTGCTTCATCACCATGCAAGCCTCCATAGTGATGTGTGAGTAGTTCACCCTTGGACTATGGGTCCATGTAGTAGCTAGATGGTTGGTTATCCTCCTTTGTGCTATCATGTTTAGATCTTGTGAGCTCCGTTCATGGTCAAGATCATCTGTTTGTAATCTTACATGTTGTGTTTGCGGGGATCCGATGGATATTGAGATGCTATTTAAGATTGATTATTGATTCTATCATGTCTATGTTATTTGTGATCTTGCATGCAACTCCAAGAGGGATTGTTTATGCTCGATAGTGCGTTCATGCCTCTAGTAATCTGGGAAGTGATAGAAATCTCTAAGGTTGTAGATGTGATGTTGCTACTAGGGAGAAAATAACAATCCTTTGTCCATGGGGCAATCGTGTTGTTTACTTTACACACTTTGCTTAATACAATTATCTGTTGCTTACGACTTAATATTGTAAGGGGTTCAGATGATAACCTGAAGGTGGATTATTAGTCATAGATGCAGTTGGATTACGGTCTATGTATAATGTTGTAATGCTCAATCAAATCTCATAGGAGTCAAGATGTCTAGTATATGCATTGATATGATTTCTCAAATCTTTCAATTGCCTCGTTGTAATTTGTTCACCCAACATGTCATCTATCTTAAGGAGAAACACCTCTAATGAACTATGGACCCCGGTCCATGCTTTTACCATTGATATACAATCTACTTTTTACCGTTTACTGTTTACTTTCTGCAAGCAATTACTATCTTCCACATTATACGTTTAATCCTTTGTTTTCAGCAAAACCGGTGAGATTGACAACCTCACTGTAAGTTGGGGCAAAGTTCTGTGGTTGTGTTGTGTAGGATTCCAACTTGCTAGCAACACCTTGGAGTTGTTTCCTTGCTCCTACTGGTTCGATAACCTTGATTTCATAACTGAGGGAAAACTTGCTGTTGTGCTCATCATACCTTCCTCTTGGGTTCCCAACGAGCTCGATATATTTTGAGCCATCAGGGATCTCAACCCAAAGGCAAGGAAGTCCTTGATGAGATTCTTGGTAAGAAAAGGACAAGCAATGGAAAAGAGGGACATGGCTATGTCCCCAAGACCAAGAATAAGAAGAAGAAGATGATGAAGAAGAAAAGCAAAACTGCTCAAGCAAAGACAAACACCGTCACAAATGATACGACTAACTACATTGGTTTTGCAGGGTCTAATAATCCTAATTATGAATTATTTTGTGATTACTATGGTGATGTTTATGCTAGCTATGTTGGTCCATTTGATAAGTACATTTCTTGGTCTATTTGGGTTCCCAAGACCCTTGTTACTAACATGAGAGGACCCACTGAAAAATGGATTTTTAAAACCAACAACTAATTTTCTTGCAGGGCTATTCTTCCGGTGGGTCCAAATGGGTGCTCGATAGCGGGTGCACTAGTCATATGACCGGAAGCAAGGAGATCATCTCGGACTTGCGGCCAAACCATGATCACATAACCATCTCCTATGGTGACAATTCAAAATCTGAGGTATTGGATCTCGGCAAGGTTGTGGTTTCCCACGATATCTCTCTCGTGGACGTCATCCTTGTTGAGACCCTTGGTTACAATTTACTTTCTATTCGTGCCCTTGGTAAGATGGGCTTTGCGGTTTTTATTGATGGTGATTTGGTGGTACTCTTGTGGAGCAAGTCTCTAAAGGTCGCTTTCGTTGTATACGTCAAAAATGACCTGTATGTGGTGGACTTTTTGGGGAAAACCACTACAAGCCTGATATGTCCTTTTGGAAAGGCCAAAGCGAGCTGGCTATGGCATCACCGACTAGCCCACGTCAATATGAGAACTTTGCAAAGTCTTCACAAGGGTGGCCACATTCTTGGACTAAAAGAAAATGTTTCCTTTGCTAAAGATCGTGTTTGCAGGGCTTGCGTTGAAGGGAAAATGCATGACTCTCCCCATCGATGGAAGAATATTATTTCATCAAAGAGGATTTTGGTGCTTCTTCATGCGGACCTCTTTGGTTCTCCATCTCATGCAATCCTCGGTGGGAAGAAACATTGCCTCGTAATCGTCGATGATTATTCAAGATATACATGGGTCTATTTCTTCAAGTTGAAGAGCGAGACTCAACAAACGGTCATTGATTTCACCAACGAGGTTCAACGTCAACATAATGTCCCTATTTTGGCAACTAGAAGCGATAACGGCTCCGAGTTCAAGAACTACACTCTGAATGAATTCCTAAGTGAAGAGGGGATAAGACACCAATATTTTGCTACATACACCCCTCAACAAAATGGTGTAGCCGAGAGGAAGAACCAAACTTTAATGGATATGGAAAGATATATGTTGGCTGAATTCAAGTCACCATATAGCTTCTGGGCTGAAGCAATTTCTAACGCATGCCACTCATCCAACCGGCTCTACCTCCACAAAATCTTGGACAAGACACCTTATGAAATACTTACCGGTAACAAGCCAAACATCTCCTACTTCCGGGTATTTGGTTGTAAGTGTTTCTTTCTCATCAAAGGAGCTCGTTGATACGTCCATTTTGCATCACTATTCTATGTCATAATTCACTGTTATTCATTGATATATTTCGTATTGAGAGGTCATACTTATGTTATTTCATCTGTTTTTGCATGGTGGATGACTTTTGGAGCATGGACCGCTGCAGTCAGGATTCTGATGGAAAAGGTGCTGTTTGGAGGCAAAATTCGCGAATATCAGAAAATACGGGAAAATATACGGAAAATCCTATTTTTCCAGAAGACGAAGGAAGCCAGAAGGGGGCTGGAGATGGGCCACAGGGGGCCCACACCACCCCTAGCACGGGCCAGCCTAGGCCGCGCCACCAGGTGGTGTGGCCACCCTGGTCCACCCCTGGCACTCCCCTCTAGCGTATATTATCCTCCCGAAACCCTAAGACTCGGGGAGGGACCACAGAAAGATTCTGCCACCTCTGCGGGGCGAAAAACACCGAGAGAGAAAGATCTCTCCGGCAGACAGATTTCTGTCGGGGGAATTCCTTCCCGGAGAGGGGAGATCGTTGCCATCAACACCACCATCAAGCTGGACTTCATCGCGATCATCATCATCATTATCACCACCATCATCACCATCAGCACCCTCATCACCATCTCCATATTTCTGTAACAATTGCGTTGAATCTTGCATAGTTCATAGGGGAGACTTGTCCGGTGCTGATTACTCTTTGTAGTTGATGTTGTTGAGTGAACCGTTGAATTATTGTTTATGTTTAGATTGTTATACATCATTATTCCATCTCTGATCATGATCCATATGATGTCTTTTGAGTAGTTCGTTTTGTTCTTGAGGACATGGGAGAAGTCATGTTGTTAGTAGTGGAATTGTGTTGAGAAAGATTCGATAGTTTGATATTTCAGTTGTGGTGTACTTCTTCTAGTGGTGTCATGTGAACGTCGACTACATGATACTTCACCTATATGGGCCTAGGGGAATGCATTGTGTATTTGGCTACTAATCGTAGGGGTTGCCGGAGTGACAGAAACCTGAACCCCCGTTTGGAAACCATTGCACAAGGGACATAAGGGTCTTAGAGTTTAAAGCTGTGGTTAGGTTTTTACCTTAATTACTTTCTTGTACTTACGGATGTTTGCAAGGGGTATAATCACAAGTATGTATTAGTCCTAGAAAGGTCGGTACGTTAGCACAGGTTCACCCACACAACACTTAGCAAGCTAAAGAAGATTAATCAACTATATGAAGCGAAAGCATTTGACAGTCTTCCCATGTGTCCTCGAGAATGTTTGGTCATCTTAAGTAATACAACCGGCTTGTCATTTGCTGCATAAAGGATTGGGCCACTTGCTGCATTTATTCCTACTGTCTTTTATTTACTCGTACTTCGTTTACTTGCTAATTCAAAAACCCCTAAAAATCCGTTCGCTAAGTATTTGCAGAGAATTCCTGATCCATACCACTAGCCAACACCTTCTGCTCCTCGTTGGGTTAGACACTCTTACTTATCGAAAATACTGCGATACACCCCTTATACTTGTGGGTCATCAAGACTATTTTCTGGCGCCGTTGCCGGGGAGTGAAGCGCTATTGGAGAGTGGAATTGGTAAAGGAAACTTCTGCTGTGAGTATTGTTTACTTCTGCTATTTTCTTTGTTTTCATTATGGATAATTCGCTGAGTTTCTTATTTGGTAATGCTACTACCATTGCTAAGGTAGTAGATAAGCCACCACCTGTTGAGAATGATGCTTTTAAAATACCTACAAGAATTATTGATCGTGTTATGGATAACTACTATGTTGGGGATGGAACTGTCCATCCCGATGATTATTTGCTCTTTATACACGAATTATGCGGGTTGTTCAAGTGTGCAGTTATTACTACAGATCAAGTTAAGAAGAAGTTATTCTCATTATTGCTGAAAGGAAGAGCTGAGGAATGGTATAAGCTGTTGAAGAATGGTCAAGCTCTGGAATGGGAGGAAATAGTGCCTCTCTTTTATTCAAAGTTTTATCCTCCTAGTGAGATTCATATAGATTGGAATCAAATATACAACTTTTGGCCTCTTGATGGAGAGAGTACAGCTCAAGCTTGGGGGAGATTGAAGTTACTAATACTCAAATGTCCCATTCATGAGCTCCCCAACAATATTATTATCAACAACTTTTATGCAAGGCTCCCTCTACATGACAAGGATTTATTGGATGCTTCTTGTGCTGGATCATTCACTCGCATGGAAGAAGAAGCTAAATGGGATCTTCTGGACCGTATTCAAGACAATGTTGATGCTTGGGAGAATGACAAAGGTAGAAAGTCAGGTATAAATTATGATTATGAATGCATTGAATCTTTTACGGGAAGTGATGACTTTCAAAATATTAAAAATGCTTATGGTCTTGATTTACAAGTCATTACGAATTGCTTTAGGGATTTTGCTTCTTATATTTAAATTCCAAAAAGGGGATGGAACAAGTACCATGAACCTTATAAAGATATTGTTGACTGTGTTCCTGTTGGGAGTACTGAGTATTGCATTATTGATCCCATCTTACCTGAACCTTACATCGAGAAGATTCCCTTCCCAGAAAAGGTAAAGGATCATCCTATGATAACTAATGTAATCACCAAAAGTGAAAAGAGAACTGTAAAACCCGATGAAGAAATAAACATTGAACCTGTGGTAGCAATTGTGAAAGACCTTGTCACTAAAAGCATAGAAGATGGACACATAGTCTTTTGCGAGGATGCTTCTAATATTTTTTCACATCCTAATAGAACTAAAAATGCTAGTGTTCCTGTGCTTTCTGTTAGAATTGGTGATCATTGCTATTATGGTTTATGTGATATTGGTGCAAGTTCCAGTGCTATTCCTTATGAGCTTTACAGAGAAATTATGCACGAAATCAGTCCCTACGAATTGGAAGAGATTGATGTGGTTATTCACCTTGCTAATAGACAGACCATCTCTCCAGTTGGCATTGTACGAGATGTGGAAGTTCTTTGTGGTCAGATTAAGTATCCTGCTGATTTTCTAGTACTTGGTTCAACTGCTAGTAAAACTTATCCTATCATTTTTTGTAGACCTTTCTTGAGTACTTGTGGAGCTATTATAGATTGCAAGAGGGAGAAAATCTTGACTAAGTTTGATGGGGAATCTTATGAGTTTAATTTCTCGAAATTTGCTAAAGAACCTTGTGAAGAGGAAACCCATAATGAGGATTTTAGAGTTGAATAACTTGCTTCTATTTCTCTTGCTCCTAACAATGCTTTGCAGCAATTTATGGAAGATCACGAAAGTGAGATCTTCATGGAAGAAAGGAATAAGATTGACGAGATCCTCCGTCGTCAACCCAAGATGCTAAAGCATGACTTACCTATAGAAGACTTGGGTACCACGTTGCCACCTAAAAAGGATCCGGTCTTCGATCTAAAACCTCTCCCTGATGATCTTAAATATGCTTATATTGATGATAAAAAGATATATCCTGTTATTATTAGCTCTAAACTTTTAGGAAAGGAATAAGAAAGGTTATTGGAGGTTTTGAAGAAACACCGAGGAGCTATGGGCTATACTCTGGATGATTTAAAAGGGATTTCACCTACTATATGTCAACATTCTATCAACATAGAACCAGATGCAAAGCCAGTAGTGGAGCACCAGCGATGTTTAAATCCTAAGATGAAGGAAGTGGTAAGGAATGAGGTATTGAAACTCCTAGATGCTTGTATTATTTACCCTATTGCTGATAGTGAATGGGTTAGTCCTGTTCATTGTGTTCCTAAAAAGGAGGTATTACCATTGTTCCTAATGATAATGATGAGCTCATTCCTCAAAGAATAGTAGTAGGATATAGGATGTGCATTGAATTTAGAAAAGTCAATAAAGTTACTAAGAAAGATCACTACCCGCTTCCTTTTATTGATCAAATGTTCGAAAGGTTGTCTAAAAAAACCCATTTTTGTTTTCTTGATGGTTATTCTAGTTTCTCTCAAATTGCTGTTAAACAACAAGCACTACAAGAAAACAGTCACATAGAGACGCCTATTTAAGAGGCTAGAGACGCCAAATTCCATCTCTACATAGATGTAAAGACGCCACTATAAAGCGTCGTACGAGCGTCTTCTGATGCACCGTCTCAAATACCATAAAGACGCATTGCCAACGTCTCAAAAATAAAATGAGTCGTTTTTAAAAGCGTGTTTATGAAAATAGAGGCGCTTTATAGACACCCCACATATCGTCTCTTGCAAGATTGAGGCGCTTATCTTTGAAAGGAGATTATTTTGTGTTCTATATAAATTATTATTTTCTGCAAATCATAGCAATTTTGCACGAGTGCACATCATATGACTAAAATCAGATTTCATCCATCAATGAACACAAAGGATTACAAAAAAATACAGTGCACTACAGAAAAATATCCATTATATCATTTGAAAAAACTACTTTTACTTGCCCCTACAGAACTTATGCTTATAGACGTATGCCCTTTGGTTTATGTAATGCTCCTGCTACTTTTCAGAGGTGCATGTCTGCTATCTTTCATGGTTTTTGTGAGGAAATTGTAGAAGTGTTCATGGATGACTTTTCTGTCTATGGAACTTCTTTTGATAATTGTCTGCTCAACCTTGATAAAGTTTTGCAGAGATGTGAAGAAACTAATCTTGTTCTTAATTGGGAGAAATGCCACTTCATGGTTAATGAAGGGATTGTCCTTGGGCATAAAGTTTCTGAAAGAGGTATAGAAGTTGATAGAGCTAAGGTTGAGGCAATTGAGAAGATGCCATGCCCAAGAGACATCAAAGGTATTCGTAGTATCCTTGGTCATGCTGGTTTCTATAGAAGGTTTATTAAAGACTTTTCTAGGATATCAAAACCCCTCACTAATCTTCTTCAAAAAGATGTACCCTTCGTTTTTGATGATGATTGTAAGGGAGCTTTTGAAACTCTTAAGAAGGCTTTAACTATAGCCCCTATTGTTCAACCACCTGATTGGAGTTTACCCTTTGAAATAATGTGTGATGCTAGTGATTTTGCTTTAGGCGCTGTCCTTGGGCAACGAATTGATAAAAAGTTAAACGTTATTCATTATGCTAGTAAGACTTTAGATGCTGCTCAAAGGAATTATGCTACTACTGAAAAAGAATTTCTAGCTGTCGTTTTTGCTTGTGATAAGTTTAGACCCTATATTGTAGACTCAAAAGTCACCATTCATACTGATCATGTTGCTATTAAATACCTTATGACAAAGAAAGATGCTAAGCCTAGGCTTATTAGATGGGTGCTGCTTTTATAAGAGTTTGATCTACATATAGTAGATAGGAAAGGTGCTAAAAACCCTGTAGCTGATAATTTATCTCGACTGGAAAACATCTCTTTTGACCCTATGCCTGTTAGTGATAGTTTCCCAAATGAACAGTTAGCTGCAGTAGGGGTAAGCTCGCGAGGGATCCCTTGGTACACTGATTATGCTAACTCTATTGTCTCCAAGTATTTGCCTCCAACTTTTACAGCTCAGCAAAGAAGGAAGTTCTTCTATGATTTGAGGCATTAATTTTGGGATGACCCACACTTATACAAAGAAGGAGTGGATGGTATTATGCGAAGATGTGTTCCAGAATATGAACAAAAGGAGATATTGCATAAATGTCATGGTAGTGCTTATGGAGGACATCATGCAGGAGATAGAACTGCACAAAAGGTGCTACAATCAGGTTTCTATTGGCCTACCCTTTTTAAAGATGCAATAAAGTTTGTTTTATCTTGTATGAATGTCAACGTGTTGGTAATATTTCTAGATGCAATGAAATTCCTATGAACTACTCTCTAGTTATTGAACCCTTTGATTGCTGGGGATTTGACTTTATGGGTCCTTTCCCTCCCTCCAAAGGTTATACTCATATTCTTGTTGTCGTTGATTATGTTACTAAGTGGGTAGAAGCCATTCCTACGAAGAGTGCTAACGGGGAAACTTCTCTAAAAATGCTTAAGGATGTTATCTTCCCTAGGTTTGGAGTGCCTAGGTATCGCATGACTGATGGGGGTTCTCATTTCATTCATGGTGGTTTTAGAAAGACCCTTGCTAAATATGATGTTAATCATAGAATTGCTTCAGCCTATCACCCCCAAACTAGCGGGCAAGTAGAGTTATCAAATAGAGAAATTAAATCCATCTTGCAAAAGACTGTTAATAGATCTAGAAAAAACTGGGCTAAAAAGTTGAATGATGCTTTATGGGCTTGTAGAACTGCCTACAAAAATCCCATGGGGATGTCTCCTTATAAAATGGTTTATGGGAAAGTTTGTCACCTACCTTTAGAATTAGAACACAAAGCTTACTAGGCAGTTAAAGAACTAAATAGAGATTGTAATTTCGCTGGTGAGAAAATATTATTTGACTTAAGTTCTTTAGATGAATGGAGGAGTGAAGCCTATGAAAATGCTAGGCTCTTCAAGGAAAAATTTAAAAGATGGCATGACAAGCGAATACTTAAGAGAGAATTCCATGTTGGTGATAAAGTTCTATTGTAGAGGTCTCGTCTCAGATTTTTTGCAAGAAAGCTACTGTCAAAATGGGAAGGACCTTTCATTATTGAAGAAGTATACTGTTCAAGAGCAATAAAAATTTCTTCTTTAAAAGATAATACTACACAAGTAGTGAATGGGCAGCGACTCAAACACTATATTGCTGGGGATTCTTATAATGAAGATGTTGATGCCTTTCAAGTTATAACTCCAGAAAAATTTATCAAGGACCAAATTCAGAGACCTGTAGAATCCACTTTCAAATAGGTAACAGTTATGGTAAGAAAAGTTCCACGAAAATACTATCCAACTATTTTTTTGCAGTTTTCAGTCAATAAGGGAAGCTACGAAGCGAAAAAGGGACAGAAACGGAGCCAGGGTGGCTCACACCACCCTGTGGCGCGGGGCCACCCCTGGCCGTGCCACCAGGTGGTGAGGCCACCCCATACTCCGTCTCTGACCTGTTTTCTCCCAGTACCTTCCTTTCATCATGAAACTTCGTAATATATAATCCCCCGGATCTCTCGAGGTTCGTATATCGTGTTTTCATCATGTTTTCATTTCGATCTGTTTCTGACAGGTAGAAGCCCAGATTTGGAGCTACAATGTCTTCCTCTGGATCAGCTAAGGAAGATTCTTTAAAGGATATCATCAACCCATACATGAGAGAGTTGAAGATTCATCCCAAGGAGTTGTTGCTTGAAGATGGGGAACTCCGGATAAAAGAGGTTCGATGCCCTAAAGGTGAAGGAAGTCTGGAGGATAGGATGGAAGCGCTGGAGCAAGAAGTCTTTAGGTACAAGAAGATGGCGGAGCGCGAAGTGGATATCATCCATAATATTTGTTCCGAACTCATCACCGAGCACCAAAAAGAGACTGCTGAACTCAAGGATGAAGTCCTCTCACTCCGCCAAACAACCAACGAACTACAAGCACAGCTCTACAATGTTCAAAATCAAAACTGTGAGTATGAGGTTAGGTTTAAATGCATAAGTGCTGCTGCAAGTTTCAGGATGCTGGAAACCACGATGTCCTTTGTTGATGGGAAGCCCTTACCTTGGAAGTCGGACGAAGATGAGAGGATACCACCACCACCGAAGGAGTAATTCGTCATCAGGTTTGGCATCCCCTTGGTTTGTTCCAAGCTTGGGGAGTGCCACGGTATCACATCACTATCTTCTATCTTTTTACCTTATTAGTAGAGTCATATCATGAATAGAGAAGTTAACATGTAGGATGGTTTGCATTATGGAAGTGTCCCCTCTCTCGTTAGATATGTATTCCTTGGTGTGAGTTGCCGTTATGGAATATTAATGAGAAGTTCTATCATTCACTCTTTTTCATAGCTTATATTATTTTTCAATTCGTGGTTATATGATTGATCTTGTTGTTAGTATTGGTATCACTTTGGGATCATTGAGTTAATTTAGTTGGTTTTGGCAAACCTGGCTCGATCAATAGCAACACTATTTTTGAGAGTTGAATGAAAAGATAAAAGTACTCTAAAGAAAAACAAATCATCATCTTTCTTTCTTGATCTGCTCATAAGTCAAGTATTCTCTAGTTAAGATCTTTTGTGCTTCCAAGGAAGATTGCATGTTTGTTTTTATCACTTGTATGTTTGTTTGTTTCCTTCAACTCTTATACTTGCTACCCAGCCTTGCTAGCCAAAAACCTGCACAGAGAGGGAATTCTTCTCGTGCATCCACTCCTTTAAACCAAAACCTTTGCCATTTGTGTGCACCATACCTACCTATTAGCATTATTGCTATTCCAAGTAAATTCTTGTTTTATCTACCTCCCAAATTAAACTTGTTATGTGAACATTAGTGATTAAATCTCTCACGAACTTGATGGCACACTTTACTTTCTTGCACTTAATAAACTTGAACCATATTGATCACCTATTTTGCGTATATGCTTGCGCTTTGTAAGTTGTGAATTAGCAGAACCATGTTGTCATGGGGAACGCTTTCAACATTGTACTGGTACTTTGTACCTAGTTGATATCATGTTCTTTTGTCTATGGATGTCGTCGGTGTGAAATGAAAGAGGAGCTTGTAAGTCCATGGAGTTATGCATGTGTGTTAGAGAAACGCCTGGGCCGCTGGTCTAATTCATGCTGACATGGTGGAAACCTGCAGCATAACCAAAACGAGCATCTATGAAGCATTCTTCTTATAAAAAAGAGATAGATATTGAGAAAAAGAGAAAAAAGAGATATTATGAAAAGAGGAAAGAGAGAAAAAAAGCACCATATTCCCATGGTAAATAAGAAGATTGCTGAGATGCTTGTTGTCTGCTTGCCTTGTCATTTTGATATGGGGATTCTTCCGTATCATCGGGCAAGGGGTACCCCGTTGGCGGTTCTCTATGATACACATATGCTTACGATGACAAGAACTTACCGGTGACTAAACTTGAGTAGCATGAGGAGCAGCCCTCGTATTCAAGGGACATGAGATTCTCAA
This sequence comes from Avena eriantha, assembly GCA_910589775.1. Lineage (NCBI taxonomy): Eukaryota > Viridiplantae > Streptophyta > Magnoliopsida > Poales > Poaceae > Avena > Avena eriantha. Next base: position 21,166,735 of record OU342744.1, on the reverse strand, counting down.
CTTACAACTTGTCAATGCATATCCTCACATTTGATCACTTTAACCTTAATCACCTAAAGATGCCTATGATAGGGGCAATGAGAGCTGAAAGCTAGTAAGTATCATAATTTTTGGGCGCTCTTTATGAGACTTGCAATCCCTGCTTCCCTCTGCGAAGGGCCTTTCTTTTACTTTTTAGTTGAGTCAGTAAACCTACCCCCTTCTATCTCAGCAAGTATTTTGAGTTGTTGTGTTTCATTCATTCACATGATGATTTATTCAATCATGTTTCTCATGTTCCTTGTTTTGCACATTGCTCTTATCTTGATGTTTACTACCTTGGAAGCTTTCGTTGAAAACCTAGCTATTTGTGAACTCCAGCAAATTATGATTCGCTTTATGTATCTTTATTGTGTTTCGTTTACTCATTTCAAGTTGAGTTGTATAATAGTGAGTTATCTTCTATTATGATCTATGTATTTGATGAATCTGATGCTTCTTGTCCGTATTCTTTTATCGACTCTTCACTCCATAAACCTGAGGCCATGTTTATTGAGCTCAGTTTCGCTTGGGGACAAGCGAAGTCTAAGCTTGGGGGAGTTGATACGTCCATTTTGCATCACTATTCTATGTCATAATTCATTATTATTCATTGATATATTTCGTATTGAGAGGTGATACTTATGTTATTTCATCTGTTTTTGCATGGTGGATGACTTTTGGAGCATGGACCGCTGTAGTCAGGATTCTGGTGGAAAAGGTGCTGTTTGGAGGCAAAATTCGCGAATATCAGAAAATACGGGAAAATATACGGAAAATCCTATTTTTCCAGAAGACGAAGGAAGCCAGAAGGAGGGCTGGAGATGGGCCACAAGGGGCCCACACCACCCCCTAGCACGGGCCAGCCTAGGCCGCGCCACCAGGTGGTGTGGCCGCCCTGGTCCACCCCTGGCACTCCCCTCGAGCGTATATTATCCTCCCGAAACCCTAAGACTCGGGGAGGGACCACAGAAAGATTATGTCGCCTCTGCAGGGCGGAAAACACCGAGAGAGAAAGATCTCTCCGGTAGACAGATTTCTGCCGAGGGAATTCCTTCCCGGAGAGGGGAGATCGTTGCCATCAACACCACCATCAAGTTGGACTTCATCGGGATCATCATCATCATCATCATCACCATCATCATCATCAACACCCTCATCACCATCTCCATATTGCTGTAACAATTGAGTTGAATCTTGCATTATTTCTTAGGGGAAACTTTCCCGGTGTTGATTACTCTTTGTAGTTGATGCTATTGAGTGAACCATTGAATTATTGTTTATGTTCAGATTGTTATACATCATTATTCCATCTCTGATCATGATCCATATGATGTCTTGTGAGTAGTTCGTTTTGTTCTTGAGGACATGGGAGAAGTCATGTTGTTACTAGTGGAATTGTGTTGAGAAAGATTCAATAGTTTGATATTTAAGTTGTGGTGTACTTCTTCTAGTGGTGTCATGTGAACGTCGACTACATGACACTTCACCTATATGGGCCTAGGGGAATGCATTGTGTATTTGGCTACTAATCGTAGGGGTTGCCGGAGTGACAAAAACCTAAACCTCCGTTAGGAAACCATTGCACAAGGGACGTAAGGGTCTTAGAGTTTAAAGCTGTGGTTATGTTTTTACCTTAATTACTTTCTTGTACTTACGGATGTTTGCAAGGGGTATAATCACAAGTATGTATTAGTCCTAGGAAGGTCGGTACATTAGCACAGGTTCACCCACACAACACTTAGCAAGCTAAATAAGATTAATCAACTATATGAAGCGAAAGCACTTGACAGTCTTCCCATGTGACCTCGAGACCGTTTAGTCATCTTAAGTAATACAACCGGCTTGTCCTTTGCTGCATAAAGGATTGGGCCACCTGCTGCATTTATTCCTACTGTCTTTTATTTACTCTTACTTCGTTTACTTTCTATATCAAAAACCCCTAAAAATCTGTTTGCTAAGTATTTGCAGAGAATTCCTGATCCATACCACTAGCTAGCACCTTCTGGTCCTCGTTGGGTTCGACACTCTTACTTATCGAAAATACTGCGATACACCCCCTATACTTGTAGGTCATCACTCGTCTATCTAAATTCGAGTCTAAGGCTTTAGAAGGTATTTTTGTTGGTTATGGTGCCGAATCCCACACTCATAGTGTCTACAATAAGCTCTCTGGAACTGTTGTAGAATCTTGTAGTGTGGTGTTCGAGGAAAATGATGACTCCCATGCGGGGCAAGTTGATGTTTGTGATGCAGATGTTGAAAAACCCCAAGATGCCATAAGAAGAATGGGCGTGGGATTTTTCTGCCTCATTAAGGAACCCCTTGTGGCGGACCAGGAAGGACAATGCTCTACTCAAGTAGACCCCTCATCGACACAAGCTCAACATGCTCCAATTGTTGGAGAAACTTCTACACCAACACCTCCAATTGTTGGAGACCATTCTTCACCTGCTCCAGGAAGCTCTAGGCCGGATTGTCGGTGGACACCAGATTATCCGGTCAACCCACCTCGACTGATAGAACTGAAAACATTGACGAAGGAACTAATGCATCTCCCATGACGGATTTTCCGGGTGACACCGGATTATCCGGCCATTCTCCAACACGGGCCAGAAGCTTACAAGACTATCAAGATGGACCAAGTTCTCCTAGGTCAGATTATCCGGCCACTCCCTCGGCTGTATTATCTGGCCCTAAAACTTCAGAATAGCAGCAGCCTCCTGTTATGGATGCTGATCAACATCAAGGGCAAGATTCATCATCTCCAATTCCTGCTGATCAAGCTATAGATCAAAGCCAAGCTAGTAATTCCAATGAAGACTCAAATTATGAAGATGTTCCTCCAAGAAACAACAAGGTGAACTTCGTCACAAAGCTCGTGCAAAAAGGAATCTTGAATTGAGAGGTCACAAACTTGATAAAGTTGTAGGTGATCTCGGACGGAGGGTGTCCACAAGAAGGGAGCTAGCAAGCTTCGGTGAGCACCAAGCCCACATATCCATGGTGGAACCCAAGAAAGTGTTTGAAGCTCTTGAAGATCTGGACTAGGTTGCTGCTAGGCATGAAGAGTTAAATAATTTCGAGCGCAACAAGGTCTAGAAATTAGTAAAGAAGCCCAAGGATTGGCGCAATGTTATCGGCACAAAGTAGATTTTCAAGAATAAGCAAGTTGAGAATGGCATTGTTGTAAGGAATAAGGCAAGACTCATGGAACAAGGCTATTCCCAAGTTGAAGGCATCGACTTCGGTGAGACTTATGCTCCAGTGGCTCGTCTTGAGTCCATCCGTATCCTTCTTGCTTATGCTGCTCATAATAATTTTAAATTATAGCAAATGGATGTTAAGAGTGCTTTTCTTAATGGTCCTCTATATGATTTGGTATATGTAAATCAACCCCCGGGATTTGAAGATCCTAACTTTCCGAACCATGTCTACAAACTCGATAACACACTCTATGGCCTTAAACAAGCCCCATGTGTGTGGTATGAGCACCTTAAAGAGCTTTTGCTAGACCGTGGCTTCGAAGTTGGGAAAATCGATCCCATTATTTTTACTAAGAAGGTTAAGGGAGATCTCTTCGTATGCCAACTATATGTAGACGATATTATCTTTGTCTCTACTAATAAAGCTTTTAATGATGAATTTCCAAAGCTTATGACTGACAGGTTTGAGATGTCTATCATGGGGGAACTACGGTTCTTTCTCGGATTTGAGATCAAGCAACTTAGAGAAGGAACCTTCATAAATCAAGAAAAATACATCCAAGACATGCTCAAAAGATTCAAGGTGATGGATCTTAATGGCATCGCCACACCAATGCAGACTAAATGTCATCTTGAACTTAATCCAAATGGTAAAGATGTGGACCAAAAGGTATGCCGGTCCATGATCGGCTCTCTTCTTTACCTTTGCCCATCTAGACCCAATATTGTGTTGAGTGTAGGTGTGTGTGAAAGGTATCAAGTAGCTCCTAAAGAAAGCCACTTAGTGGCGGTCAAGAGAATCTTCCAATATTTGGTTCATTTCCCTAATTTTGGTTTATGGTATCCCAAGGGCTCCTATTTCTCTCTATGTGGTTATACTGATTCATATTGGTCCGGTGACAAGGATGATAGGAAATCAACGTCTAGAGCTTGTCAATTCTTGGGAAGATCCTTGGTATGTTGGTCTTCTAAAAAACAGAATTGTATATCTCTCCACCGCCAAGGCTGAATATGTGGTTGCTGCAAGTGCATGTACTCAATTATTATGGATGAGGCAAACTTTAAAGGAATACAGTATCAATTGTGACAAAGTGCCTCTTTTATGTGATAATGAAAGTGCAATCAAAATTGCGTACAATCCGGTGCAACACACAAGGACAAAGCATATTGAGATTCGGAATCATTTTATTCGGGACCATGTCGCTCGTGGTGATATTGATCTATCTTTTGTGAGCACGAAGAATCAACTTGCTGATATTTTCATGAAGCCACTTGATGAAGAAAGGTTTTGTTACTTGAGGAATGAGCTAAATATCGTTGATTCAAGGAGTTTGTCTTGATTACCCATGCACACACTCTTATATCTCCTCCTTATTTGGTTTAGGTGTGGGCTTGGATATAGGGGGAGTGTGGGCCTAATAAATTGGGCTAACCCTCCCCCCACAATGCCGAAAGCAAGTAAAATCATTTCTGTTAATATCATATTGTGATATGTGAGCTTATTGATGAGTATTGGTCATGAACCTAAGATATATCTTCGCGGTGTCATACCATGCACTCCAACAAGGTGGCCTCGGCCACCTCCCTCTTCCGTGAGAAGAGTTGGTTCTATGTGGATCTTCTTGCTTTTTCTTGCTTATCTCCTGTTTTTATGGAAACCACTGTCATTTTTGGATTTTATTTGATTTGGGTCTTGCTTATCTCCTGCTTTTGTCCTTTAAGGGCTGGGCGTCGGGGGAAGAACTCAAATAGAGCAATTCTTCTCCCCGACCCCTCTCTCTCCCAAGCCGCCGCCTGCCTCCCCAACCCTCCCTGGAGCCGTTCCGGCCATCGGATTCTCCGGGCCTCCCCCAAATCTTCTTCCCCACGCATCCGGGTACCTCCTCCTCCATGTTCTTCCTTCAATGCGGGAGGGTAACTCCCTCTCTCCCATCTTTTGTGTTGATGTGTTTCTTGTTGGTCAAACATGGACTAGGAGTTTCCTTGTGGTTATATGTCTCGTTTAGAAATCGTAGTCTTGCAATTCCTATGCCCGATCTACGTTGCTGCAATCAATCTAGGGTGATTCTAAAAATTTTTGCCAGGGCCGGATTATCCGCCCCTGGCCTGGCCGCATTATCCGACCTGGCAGATTTATCTCTGATTCAGAATTCTGTAGATTTTTTGCATGATATATTGTTGGGATGTGGATTATTTGTCTACTATTTCCAATTTCTCTCATGGACTTGTGTGTGTGCTTATCCCCATGCTATCCATCTTATTCGTTTCATAGGTGGTTCTAGTGCTCCCAAAACCTACAAGCGCCGTCCCCGTGGCCTCTACATCCGGGACGATGGTGAAGGTGGTCTCGTGGATGAGGTTGAACTAAGAAGGAGGAAAAGAGAGCCTGACCATATGGCTGAACAAGTAAAGAAAGAAAAGGGAAGGAAGGGTGTGTCCAAGAGAAAGGGAAGGGCACAAAAGGTCGAATATAAGAAAATGGATGCCGTCACTTACTCTTCGATTTGTCATCGTGATCTGTTTGAGGCATCTGAGCAAGATACACAGCTTGGTGACTCCCGCTTTTGGTGTGCTGACCAAAAGTCCATCTATGAAGATGTCTATGCGTTGCTGAAAATTTGCCCTATGCATCCCATGAATATTGATGAGGCTATGGAGAAGCCTCAACTTGCTGATGCTATGGAGGTGACTGAGCGAACGGGGTTGCACCCTCTTATGGCTTTTTAGTGTTCATATGACTCCGAGGTGGTGAAGCAATTCTTCCCCACTATGGTCATTTGTGGTGATGAGCACCGCACCATGAAGTGGATGACCCGTGACATTCTGATTTTCGGACCATTGCTGGGGTGCTTGGATATCCGTTTCGTAGCAGGAACCGTGCTAGTGGCTATCGTATCATCACTCAACTCAAGCCCAACAAAGATGCTACTTTGTCTCCTTGCACGGCTGACAATGGTATTGTGGGTTCTCTTGCTGGACTCTCCCCTCTTTATGCTAGCTTGGTTGGTATTTTGCGTGACTCCATCACACCTAGTGGGGGCAACAATGACAGTATTCGTGGCCACTTGGTTCAGCTGCTTGCTTTTTCCTTTGAGGTGGCCTCCTATGAGGATGAGTTTGTGGACTACAAGTTGGATGTGATGGATTTCATCTATCATGAGTTGATTGATGCCATGTTTAATAGGCTCTCCATTTTGTATGCTCCTTATGTTTTGATGCTGATCAAGCACTTGCTTCCCACTGGAGAGTTTCATTTTGATGTTGAGCATAAGGTGAAGAAGATATACAACAAGGCAAGGAAGACCTCTCATCCATCTTCTGCTCCTGGGGGTTTTATGAGTGATACTCGTGCCAGTGCCCATAGTCCCCAGTGCCTCCTATTGCTCGTGAGGTGAAGCAGCTGAATTGGTTTCAACGGAACATTTCTTGCATGGGGGTGGACACTCACAAGGGGCAGTATGCGGCGTACAAGCAGCGCCACGAGATGGCCCATACCCAGCAGCTCATTCTCCATCATGTGTCTAGAGCATCAGGCGATCCTCCTGCTCCTACCGCTCCCACTCCATATGCTCAGTGGAACTCTTCGTCTGGACTCAACTATGGAGAGCTTGAGCATCACTTGTTTCCTGCCCCGGCGAGGGAGCACACTACACCAACTGATGAGGAAGGGGAAGATATAGAGGAGTATGATGATGAGGACGAGGATGAGGAAGACGATGAGAACTACGAGTGATCCTTTGGGGTGCTAGCATCGCTCTTCTTCCTTTTTGGTGTTTCGATGCTAAAGGGGGTGAAGTAGTTCTATCAGGTCTTCATGGATTTGCATGGGTCGGGCGCAAGCATCTGCACTTTACCATTTTGGTCTTTTTCTTTCTTGTGCCCATTTAGCGTTGAACTATTATTCTTTATTTGCTTTGTATGAGACTTTGTTAATGCGTGGTCCTGGAATTATCTTGTGGATTTATCTCTCTTGATTATGGATCCATCTATCATATTAGCTATATTGGTTATCTCTCTCTCGTGGAAGGCGTCAATAATGGTTATCACATTGGTTATTCTTATACTATATTGAGGACGCCTCTCTCACGGTGGTATGATATTTTTGAGCTAGCTCATCATTTGTGTGTAACTTCCTTTCCAATGAAATAGACTTGTACCTACTTGTGTGCATTTGTATTCAAATGCAAATTTCTATTATGCACACATAGAGGGAGTCTTTTTCATTCGCTAAATGATGTTGTTAGTAGAGCTATCTTGCAAATCCTAGTATTGTCATCTAACACCAAAAAGGGGGAGATTGAAAGAACATTTCATGATCTCTAGTGTTTTGTGTGTTAGATAACAATACCATGGAGTATATCATGTGTCCTAAGTGCTGTAGATAAGTATTCACAGGAAATGTTGAAAAACTATTGTTGGGGGGGCGGATAATCCTCCCCTATCAAGGGCCGGATAATTCAGCATGACCCTTTTGCCAAAGGTGGACGTGGTGTGTGTCTCTGTGTGGGGGCAGATAATCTATTGTATTATCTGGCCAGGGACAGAGAGTTTGCCTGGGTTGGATAATCCTCCCCACCCCAAGAAGTTGGCAAGTGCTTCGCTCAGAGAGGGGGCGCACTTTCCTCCGAATTGTCTGGCCAGGGCTGGTGTTTTTCCCTAGGCCAGAAAATCTGCCCCAAAATGGGGCCGGATAATCCGCCCCCGGGAGAAGTTGCTAAGGGATCCATGGTGCGACCTTCTATGTGGGGGGCGGGATATCCTCTAGATAATCCAAGGCTAGGGAAGAGTTCTGTAAAGGCATCAGTCCCCGCCTCGAAGGGTACCAATAGTGGAAAGGTGTATCAGGCCTTTGGTGGCGAGATCCATCGGAGAATAGGGTGAGGCCTATTGTGGTGTGGTCGTCTTAGTACCACCCACCCCTCCAACACAGATGTACTTCCCTTAACAAGGAAGGAACTGCGGTAAAACAAATCTTGTGTGTCCGCATGCTCCACTACGGTTTCCTCGTTCCTCACTCCTACTCGCCTTTACTCGCTAGTAGTTAGGTTTGCATATAGGGAAATTCTTCTTAATTGCATATCTAGAGAATTTACCTTTTGTGTCAAGCCTAAAATTGAAAAAGCATTAAAATTTGAAGTAGCACATATTCACCCCCCCCCCCCCTCTAGGTGCCCATACGATCCATTTCAAGGATGAGAATAATGGTTATTCAAATAATTACCGTATTCCATAGAAGATGGATGAACTTTTACAAATCCAGTTGGATAAATCATGTCCATAAACACTGATGCTAAAAAGTCTCAAGACAAATAATTAGAATATCACTTTTGAGTGACATCGCAGTTTAAATTATATTGGAAAGAAAACAAGAAGAAAACTCCATGTTAATGGATTTTTGGAGTCTTTTGATTTTGATCAATTGACGCTCGTGAAACTTTCCTGGAGATAGTTAAAACCTCTTTCATGGGCCAAAGAAGAACGAACGAGTAACCTATTGGACATAATGCATGTTGATGTACATTGTCCATTATGTGTAGTCATGAGCGGTGGATTTAAACTTCATATGCTTTCTCCAAAATTTGAGTAAATACATGTGTATATTTACTTAGTAAGGGAGAAGTATGAAACATTTGAAAATGTTCAAATGATTTCAGGATGAAGTGGAAAATCATTGTAAGAAGTAAATAAAGAATTTGTGACTGGATCATAAAGGAAGATATTTGAGTTACAAGTTTAGCAAAACACCTAAGATTTGAGGAATCGTTCCACTGACTTGCGTTTCTCGGAGGCAACCATAATGCTCATGGCTCCCATGCCTCAAAAGTTATGGTCACGGAGATCTAAGTTCCTATTTAACCGTGTAGGTCGGGTAAATAATCAAATACTCGGATTTGAGATTAAATCATTATTGTTTGACAATAATGAAGTGACTTCATGCAAAGAATCAATGATGGGCCAGACTCCATCAAATGTCTTGAACCCATAAAATCCGCGATAGTTCCATACACGAGAAACCAAGTTACTAAACTTGGAAGACCCTCTGAAAGGCATAAAGTCTATCAGTCGTATTTGGATCTATAAAGAAATAGACATGTATGTTTCACATCTATGAAATATTCGACATGTTGGTAAAGAGTTTACGACAATGTTCAAGTAGTTGACATGTTGGTAAAGAGTTTACGACAATGTTCAAAGAGTTGAATACGACATGATTCGATCTTTCATAGCGATATTTAGTCTGGATGGATTAGTATAGCAATCACTACATATGTCAATTGATGTGTATGCTAGTTTAACAAACAAATCAATGTTCTTCTAAAAGAATGTTTACCGAGGACGTGTATGTGACACGGTCTGGAGGGTTTTGTTAAATCAAAGGATGCTAAAAGGGCATGCAAACTTCAATAGTTGAAATAAGCATCACGGAGTTGGAATCTTCACCATGATGAAATTGTTAAAAGGTTTAATTTCACTGGAGATGATGAAGATGCTTGCATTTGCAAGGAATTAAGTGGGAGTGCTGAGACATATTTCTAATACATTGTGTATAAGACATATTGTTGATTGGAAATGATGTATCATTAATTCACACATATTAAGAATTTCATTAAAATTAGATTTGGATAAAAGACTTAGGCAAAACCCGAATATTAGGCGTCAATGTCTATATGGATAGATTGAGACGCTAATATGGTTATGCCAAATGTACATAGATGAAATATTGAATGAGTTCAATATGGAAACGATGAGAAAGGTTCTTGCCACATAGAAAAGGTTGATAAATCAAGATTCAAGTGTTTTGACACTTGGTGAGTGAAATCACATGGATATCTTGATAAACGAGATTCAAGTGTTTTGACATTAGGTGAGTAAAATCACATGAACATCTTAATCAATCAAACCATGGTGTATACATATCCAGATATGTGTTATGCTTTAAATGTTATGAGCATATACCAGGGTGACTCATAAGATGATCATTGGACGATTGTAAGGATATTCTTATGATCTTTAAAAGAACTAAAAATATATATTTTGTATATAGAAGTGACAGATAGTTCATTGTAAAGTCTTACATTGACACTATACAGATAGTTCATTGTAAAGTGTTACATTGACACTATACAAATAGTTCATTGTAAAGTGTTACATTGACACTATACAAATAGTTCATTGTGAAGTGTTACATTGACACTATACAAATATTCATTATAAGGAGTTACATTGGTACTAGTTTCGTCACAAGATACAAATTAAGTTTATCTCAATTTAGGATATTAGTTAAGGTGGCACAGTGTAATGGAAAGTAAGTTCCATGATGGATTTGGATGAGTTCCAAAGTTACGGGCATTGTGACGGATACTATAATGAAAGGCTAAGTATAAGACTACTATGGTAGCAACAAAGGAACTAGGTGTGCTTCTATGGGCTAGTACTATGAAGATATATTGTATGACAATTATATCAACATGTTTTAAACCCCAAGGAACTAAGGTCTCACCAAATTTTACAAAGCCACCTCATTTGAGAACGAATGATGCGTGGAGATGCAAAGACATGAAAATACACACAGACCTGAAAGTGTAAGATTTGGGGATTATGTTTACCACTAGCAAACGCGTATGTACAACACCAAAGTACCATAGGTGTTGAATGCGCAAGTTTTTTCAAAATAGATTATCGACTCTAGTGCAACTAGGAGACTGAAAGGAATATGTCCAAGAGGCAATAATAAAGTGGTTATTATCTTATTCCATGTTTATGAAAAATATTTATTTCTCATGGTATAATTGTGTTAACCGAAAATGTCGATACATGTGTGATTTATAAACAAAAGAAAAGGTTCCTAGTAATGCCTCTCTTAATACTAGCTTGTTGATTAACTGATGATCACAAGTTTCCTGATCATGAACATTGGATGTTGTTAATACCAGGGTCATATCATTGGGGAATGATATGATGAATAGTCACCCGAAGTAGATGTAGCAATACAATCATGTCCTCAAGTTTATATTGCTATCACAGTCGTAGTAAGTCAATGTTCTTCGACCATGAGATCACGTCAATCACTTTCACCGAAAAGGTACTTTGATTACATAGCTTGAAAGCAAGTGATATGATCACTAGAATGTTATATCACATGAACGAGAAAAAGAGTACTTGTCGAGAAGGAGATTAAACAAGGTATGTATGATACCGAGTGTTTGAATCTCGGACAAGTAAAATACCGTGAGACAAAAGGAATTTGATTACAGCGAAAAAGGTTTAGACGATCATTGGATTTTCGTGGAGCTAGTGGGAGTCATTATGGATCTCCAGGTCCCGCTAATGATTATTGATTGCAGAAAGTATAGATCATGTATACATAGTTCTCGAACCCGTAGGGAGACACACTTAAGGTTATTCGACGTAATTGAGTAGATATGGAACACATGAGAAGATAATGGACATCACAAGAATTTATTCTGATAAATCTACCGGAATGGTTTTGGTGTATCGAAATATCATCGGCGAATAAAATGTTAATGTGTTCATTAAATGAAGTGTTCATTAAATAAAGTACTCATTAATGAAGTGTTCATTAAATTGAGTTGCATTAAAACATGAGAATTAAAGTGCTTTAATGGAAAGACCTTTGATTTTTGAGTGGAAATTAAATGGACGATGAGTGGAGCTATATTGATGTGAGTGGAGCGTCCACCCGCATAATTGGGGGAGAGGTGGGGGAACCACCATGGCTGGTGCTCCATGGCCTCTTGGGCTGCCCCCTCACCTATAAAAGGCCCCCTCCTCCTCTCATCTCACTCATTCACCATTCCTCTCATATGCCCTTTGGATGGCATCTTCCCCCTTGCTAGCTTTGTCCATTGCCACTAAAAAAGGTTCTTAGGCGAATCCTTGCTCGAGATCTTCCCCTCTACCATCTCTACCATGGCGTAGCATTGTTGGAGTTCCCGGGATCCACTACTTCCACTACCCAACATGGAGCATGGGATGGGAGTCGTCGGCACACCGTATGTGTGACCGATTATGGAGGCGTTGCCCTCTTATGGTGTTGATTGTCTGCACGTCCTTGAGGGAGGTCGTGTACACTCTACATCATCCATATTTGTTTGCGGGTACATTATACCACGTTACGGTCTTTGAGGGTGAGTCCATTTAAAACCGTTACATGTATCTCCTAGATATGATCTTGGTGGTTGCAACCGTAGGAATTTTTTGTTTTTTATGAACAAACCCGCTCATATTTTTGGATGATCTTCTAGAAAAGAAGTTGCAACTTGTTGGTATGAGTATCCTATCAATCGTATTAATCCATGTGCCTCGATCTCGCACCCCTTGATGTCTATGTGGCTCAGTCATGTTCATTGGTGTTCCCCCTAGATGTCCGTGTGGCTAAATCTCTTCCATGATGTTCCCAACGACAAGCTTTCAATCACACAAGGAGAACTCCTAGGACCATTAAATGGTACACGATACATGAGTATAGTTGGAGCACTTTAATACTTGACGCTTACAAGGCTAGATATTGCCTTCTCAGTTAACAAGGTATGCCAGTATCTTCATGCCCCCACTATTGTTCATTGGACAGCTGTAAAAAAGAATTCTGAGGTATTTCAGTGGAACAATTAGCAATGGATTAACTTTCAGAAGCTCGTCCTCTACTTTAGTAAGTGTCTTTTTAGATGCTAACTAAGCAAGATGTGTACATGACAGAAGATCAAAAGGGGGATTTGCGGTATACTTTGGGCCTAACCTTATTTCTTGGAATGCTAGAAAATAGGCAGTTGTGTCCAGATCAAGCACAGAGGCGGAATATAAATCTCTAGGAAATGCTACAACATAAATCATTTGGATAGAATTTGTTCTAGGAGAACTTGGAATCCTAGAGAGTCAGAGATCATGCTTATGGTGTGATAATATGGGTGCAACGTATCTTTCTGCTAATCCTATATTTCATGTAATAACTAAACATATTGATATTGATTTTCACTTTTTAAGAGAAGAGTAGCAAGCAAACTACTAGAGATCGGATTTATTCCCTCTAGGGATTAGGTGGCAAATGGCTTTGTTGGAAATATGCCCTATAAAAAATGGAGTATTATCATAGTTCACAAAGTTTATAATTAGGTTTTATATCGTGTTATAACTGTATTGAAACAAAACGTCAATACACGTGTGATAGGTAAACAACCAGGAGTTCTCGGTGAATCTCTACTCACTGGTTCATTGGTCAACAGATGATCAAGTTTTCTTGATCATGTGGCATTTATGCCAGTTAACAATGGAGTCAACTCATTGGGAGAATTAGATGATGAGCATACCCAATCTAAACATCGTAACACGATCATGTCACAATGTTCAAGTTGTGATAATTAGGAAACATGGTGTCTTGTTCCTCAGACCGTGAGACCATATTTAATCACGGTTGCGTAAGAGTGCCTTGCTCACATCAAACGTCACCCAGTAAAACGGTGATCATAAAGGTGTGTTCAGATACATAAAAGGGGCATGTGGAGGCATATGTGTCAAAAGTGGGATTTTTCTATCCACGTGACGGAAAGATACTCTGGGCCCACTCGGAGAAGTTATATCCATAAGCTGCACATCGTGTGACTAGGTCACGGGGATATCACTTGTCAGAACGAGTTAAGTAGAATTTTTTGGTAACGATATTGAACTCTACCTGGTGATGTCGTTAATCAGATCTCGGAAAATGTATCGCAGAGCCAAAAGGAATAGGACACAACGTTGATGGTTCAACGACAAAGATTTTGTGGAATGCACAAGGGTCATTATGGGCATCCAAGTCCCGTTGATGATCATTAGCCCGAGAGGGGTCTCGACCATGTCTGGAGTGTTCTCGAACCGTAGGGTAGCACACTTAAGGGCTTGACGAAGCTTGGAGATCGTTTTGGTATCGTCAAAATCACCGAAGAAAAGAGAGGAAGAAACCGGAAGGGTTCCGAGAAGGTTTGGAGGATGTCCGGAGTGGAATAGAAGGAGTTCCATAGCCACGGGAATTAAATAATATGTAAATAGTTATTAAGTATTGATTTATTTATTTATTTAATAAAAGGAAAAGGAATTAAAATGGTTGAATTCCCTATTGGTCCAATTCCCTAAGGGGAAGGGCCCACGAGGGGAAAAACCAAAAGGGAGGAGAGGGAGGAGGTGGCTGGCTGGGACCTAGGGACCCGCGCGGGGCCCATAGGGGCCTTGGCCCGTGGCCAAGCCTCCCCCTCTCTCTCCTTTGTTTAGTCCCACATGGCTAGGAAAAAGGATTTTAGGGTCCCCTTCCCTCTATATAATAAAAGGCATATGGAGGCAATTAGATCATCATAAAATAATAATATCTTCCTAGCTTTGGGAAAAGCTTCCAGACGCTTCCCTCTCTCCTCTCTCTCTCTCCCGAGACCGTGGTACCAAGTCTAGACTACGCGAACAGGAACTTCTTCACCGCGGAGCACCGTCGCGCTGCGAGGTTTGGGATCCAGAAGATATACTTCCACAATATCCGCTGGATCAGAGGAGCGGGAGTCATCTTCAAGCATCGGACTTGTGTGACTCCCTCGGAGGTGCTGCACTTGCGGCGCTAGGAGTTGTTGGAGCTACCGGAGTCATCGGAGTTCAGAACGACCCTAAGGTCGGCATCGGTACGACTACATCGCCAGCACTCTCCTGACTGACAAAGCTTTTCGTAATGGTAAGTTTTCGAAAAGCCCATCCGGTTACTGCATTACTAATAGATAGATCCTGACATTAGGGTTCTTGGTGTAGGAAAAATTATTGTTTTGAGTTACGCAACCCTAGCATGCTTTACAAAAGCATTACTAGCTCAGCAATTTGAGAAGTTCAAGGACAACCTCAACCAACCAAAGGTTTTGATTGAGGGGGTATGTTAGCGTACAGAAATATGTTGTCACTGTACCAACCAATGTAACATACCAACCAGTGTAACATTTGTAAATGTAGAGTCTTGATAGGCATGACTTCATGTGGTTATCACAGAGGGGCGATCTGATCTAGTAGATAAGGGATAAGATCGATTCCCCAATTCCCTTTGTAAGTTGTAGAACTTTCTTTCCTATATATCACGCAACCGAGCCGAGCTCCATGGCATCGTTCTAAAACCTCTTTACGATCATACAACCAAGGATCTAGATCTAATCTGGTTGTACTACACACACTAATAGCGAAAGCTTATATAACAAAGCTTCTTATTAGAGAGAAACAAGTCCATTAATCAATTGGCAATGGAAAATCTAATGTATTTATTTATCATCGGGATAACTCTTCCATCTTTATTTAATTTCTCCAAATCAATAGTATATTTTGCTTAATTAATTCATCAGGATAGGTCTCAATGGCCGGGTCGTCTACGTTGCGCAGCTGCTCCCATATATGTTGGTGAGGCAG
This sequence comes from Avena eriantha, assembly GCA_910589775.1. Lineage (NCBI taxonomy): Eukaryota > Viridiplantae > Streptophyta > Magnoliopsida > Poales > Poaceae > Avena > Avena eriantha. Next base: position 21,151,091 of record OU342744.1, on the reverse strand, counting down.
TGGGGCGGAGGACGAAGCGGAAAATCACTCGAAGACGGGATCCAATTATTTATACTAAACATTATTACATTTATATAGATAATTTTATAAATAAACATAAACTAGTAATTCATTCGTACAATCTTGGCAACAATTTTTTCTATTTTATGTAAGAAAGCTAACAAACTTAATATCATCACTTAAATTTCATTATTCTTCGGATGAAACCTTATTGTTACAAATAAATGCTAAATTAAAGATATATTTATCCGTGAAAATAAATGTTATCTTTTATTAAGTTACTTAAAAGTCACATTCATTTGAAAAAAGATTGCGACGCTCCGTCGAATATAGTGTGCCGGTATGCTTGCAACTATTTTAAATTGTTTGATAAATGGTTCTATGTTGTACGAACCAACCAGATATCTTAGTGGATCTAATTATTTATACTAAACATTATTACATTTTATCTAGAAATTTGTTATAGCTAAATATAAACTAACCGTTCATTGATATAATCTTGACAACAAATTTTCTATTTTATGTAACAAACCTATCAATATTTGAAATTATAAATTAATTTTTACTTTTTATCCAATTCAAATTATTATCATTACAAATAAATAAAAATTAGATATATATTTAGGTGTGAAAATAAATGGTATCTCTTATGATCATGTTGGTGGTAGAACTAAATTGTGCAAGAAATATATTAAGGTATTTGAAGTCACATTCATGTGAAAAATAGTTTGTGACACTCCATGGAATTTAGTGTGTGCGTATGCGCTTGTGTCTGTTTTAAATTGTTTGAATTTCTTGATAGATGGTTCTATGATGTGCCAGCCCACTAAATATCCAATCGGATAAAGTAGTATTTTCTAACTTAGTTGCACCTTACATGAGATTCTGGAGTATGCGAAATGTCACCTTTTGATTTGTACTTCAGTTATGCTACAGCTTTAAAATGTTGCAAAACAACGTGACATTTCTGAAAACGCCAAATTAACATTTAAAAAATATATTATGTTCTTTACCGCAGTGACAAGGTTTTTTTGCACCAATGATGATAGGAGGACCCCATAGCGTGCATGTGAAAGTGACATGCATCCATAGCAGTCAAACCGGCTGATGCTACACCCGGCAGACAGCTAGCACTTGTGTAAATTATGTCCAGATTTTTCATAGTACGAGATAAAAGAACGGCACACGCGCTCGTACGCCGACAGCTCGTTCTACCTCTGATCGATGTTGAAGTGCCTCGCTGAAGCTAACGCTTAGGGCATGTACTATGACAGCCTCTTAGGTAGACGTTTAGATCAGAAAAATAAATAGTACCAAAAAGTCGGTTGATTACCGAAGCGCCTGGGCTCCCAACGCTAAAGCTTACCAGATCATGATGTGCGCGTTGCCGCGCCTATCTATTTGTGCAATAGAATAAGATTAATACAACAGGGCAAACGAAAGTTAATTTACATAGTAGCAATAGTTCAGAGAGGACCTCAATTATTGGCATGTTTAAATAGGATCTTAATCGGCTTGGAGCTAAGTAGTACAGTGTCATAAAGGACAGGCCCAAGAACAAATTATAACGGAATGTTTGAAGCAAAAGCACAAACACAACTGACTATCTAAATCTGAATATCAATATAAAGTGCAAAAGTCAGCCTACCTATGCCCAGAATCAAAATGTTTATCCAAGTAATGTGGTTGTATAGTCTCATGGTCAGAATTTGCACCGTGCAAATAATTTTGATGCAGTGATATAATGATTGAAAAATATAGAAGTGCAGCTTCTTATTTTGGATTTTGCAATAGATATGTCCTCTTGATCGACCCCTTGACTGAATCTAAGAGGAAGCGTAGAAAAAAAATAACATGTGCACGCTGCTGAAGCGGTTCCCTAGCGCGAGGATGTCTGTATAGTTTATTTTTTCTGTTGGACTGCTGGTTTACGCGGAGCTAGCTGGTCTTTAGCGGAGCGTTTCTTGCCCAAATCACCAGAGCACGCGGATTTGTTTTTCAGAGAAGCTGCCCTCGGGATATCCGGCCTAGGTAGCATGAGGGAAAGGAAATCAATGGCTAGCAGCGATCAAAGACATCCCATCGGACGTTCAAAAATCTGAGGGTGCGAGAGAGGTCCTAGATGGTCCAGTTATAATATCCATAATTTCAACGCTAACGGGAACGCAAACAACTGGTCGCACAGGCTATCGCGGGAGAAAAAAAAGCTAAGCCCCCGACGTATACTTCTACCAGAAATCCCAGGATCGGTCGGGATTTTAACGTAACTGCTAGGAATCTCACCCTAGCGTCTGGCCTAAACGCCCCCATTATAAGTGCCCTTATAATTAGTCAGAGAGATTCTACACATGCAAAGTGTAGCAAGTCGACGCGTACGAAGTAAAGTGTAGCCATTGCTAGATTTTAGCTCTCGCCGCGCTAAGAAAACATGTGGATGTAGCTTGCGTGTTTCAACCACGTGTGTGTTTGGATATTCTCTACCTTGCTCCCGGCTGTCCGCTGCGCCGCCGCCGCTGGCGTACGCGCGGCTAATGAGCAAACGTATTAAAGAACCGCGGCCCATGGTTTCAACAATGACGAGGCCGAGCGACGCGGCGTGGTGCCAAGACCTTCCTTCCTGTAGTGTAGTGGTGTGCGGGGGCAACGCCCTACAAAACCAGGAGCTTCGACACGTTGCGCAAGCAGTGGTGCCCCCTGAGCGCCGCCGACGACCTCGCCGGCACGAGCACCCCGTCGTCCAGGCTCGATGTCACAGACGGCAGACGGACGTCGTCTCGTACCCGTGGCCGTGGTGCGCTCTCAGTAATCGACAGGCCAGGCGCGTCGCGTGCTCGCAGTAAGCAAGAGGCGCGGCGCCGGCGCTCGTCGAGCACGTACCTGAGGGATGAGGCCCCTTATTGACGTGGTTGTGCTTGCTTGGGTGCGATCGGGCTCGTCCCTGAGGGGATCAGCGTGGCCACGTCTTTGGCACACAGAATCGTACGCCGCCGCGTCTGCTGCACGAGCCCGGCCAAGAGTACATGTTAGAAATAATCTTGTTACTGGTGTTGTTAAGTCTACATGATTTATGTTTTATTCTGTAATCAAATTGTAACACTCAAGCACGGCGTGTTCATATCCTAAATGACTTCATCTTGGGCAGAACTTAGGTTTCTTGACTGAACTTTGGTGTTCTTTCTCTCATTTCTAAGTTGAATGTCGCTGAATCCATCTCGCAATACCGTCCCATTGCCGCAATACCGTCCCATTGCGCTCATTAATGTTATTTTCAAAATTAACTCTAAAGCCTTTGGGATGCGCTTGGACCCCATTGCCAATAGGATTATTAGTCCTAACCAAACCGCCTTTATCAAGGACCCCATTGCGCTCATTAATGCGCGTCGCGTGCTCCCATTAATCAAGAGGCGCGGCGCCGGCTCGTAACTGATGGCGTGTTTGGTTGCAAACGCCCAAAGAGGAGAGATTGGGCTCGGACCAACTTGGCATTTTGTTTGGCTTCCTGCATTCAGTTATCGTGCAAATTGACCCAGTTGTTTGGTTGCACACATTTCAGACTTTTTTCCGTGCTGATGCATTTCACAGGTGTTTAGTGTGGTGATTTGCACCTTATCACATAAAATGGATTACGATCACCCATTTCAAATTGGATGATCTTATCACTACAGTACACAAAACACATGATCACAATAACTGTCAAATGCACACACAACATTAAGAGCTAAAGCATATATACACTACCAGGTAGGTAACAATCAGAGGTTCTAACTTACACCCCTGATCAAAAGAACCATCAGCAGGGCATCCCATGCCCCTGAACCAACAGAGGTTTAACCCCTAATTAAAAGAACCATCAGCAGGGCATCCCATGCCCCTGAACCACCAGGGGTTTAACCCCTAATTAAAAGAGCCATCAGCAGGGCATCCCATGCCCCTGAACCACCAGGGGTTTAACCCCTAATTAAAAGAACCATCAGCAGGGGCATCACATGCTCCTGAACCACCAGGGGTTTAACCCCTGATCAAAAGAACAATCAGCCAAGTTCACCATCATAAGTTGTCCATCAGCAAATACTATTACTACGCGTCTAGCCGTGGTCAGGAAAAGTGTACTGCCTGGCGCTGGAGGAGCCCGCCTTGTAGATCGATTTGGTGGTGGCCAAGCTTTGGCTGCCGACCCTTCTCCCTTTACGGCTGCATTGTCGCCTCCACCCTGCCGATGACCACGGGCTTCATTGCCCAGCGGTTGATAGGGAGCACGTCGGCAAAACCCGATGGGGCTGCCAGCTCTTGCCCATAATTTCATAGTCAAGTTTAACTACCTTGGCATGAAGCAAAACAAGGTCAACACAAAAGTATAATCTACAACTAGAAGCATTGGGCAATGGATCGTGAAAGAAAGATGGGCAAAGTAGCAAGGACAAGAACTAGTAGCATTGCCCAATTGTGCAATGCACATGAAAGGAAAATGGGCATTGTAGCAAGACAAAAACTACAAGCCTCATGCAATCCCCAATCGGGCAATGCACATGAAAGCAGATTGAATATATACAAACCACATTAAAATCCCCAATCGGGCTAAGTACCAGGACAACAACCAATTTAGGGATTTGGATAAATTAAATCCCAAAATTTGACAGCACATTTTCAAATCTCTAACTAACTAGTGCGAAAAAGCCCCAAATCTCTCATTCAAATCTCTAAGTACCTAGATCGAGTCCTAATTGTTGTCGATTTAGTACCAGACCCCAAACCGCAAAACACATTATTGCGGCCGAGGGTGGTGCCATCGATGAAGATGGAGCAGCAGCAGGTGGCGCCGGAGCGAAAGAAGACGCGCCGGGCGCGGGGTTGGGGCCGCTGCCACGGGCGGAAAAACACTATCCAAATCATTGAGGGTGGCCCCGACGCCGACGAGGGGGTTTCGGGCCGCCACAGAAGTAGAAGAAGAAGTCGTTGCCGCCCGGGTTCCGCACGCGCAAAAGGGTGCAGGAGCCCTGAGCGCCCTCGCGAAGGACGCCTCGCCGCCAGCGGCAAGCTTCTCCAGTTGAGCAGACGCCCACCACCCATGGGCACTCAGCTCGCCATGTTGAGGGCGCGGAACAGTGAGGGAGGAGGAGAAGTGCCGGCCATGGAGGGCGAATCGGGCCATCAGGGTGAGGGACAGAGGGAGTGAAGTGGACGGTGAGCGGAGTGGACTAGAAGTTATGCCGAAAATGTCCCATCTCCCGCGCTTCCGCATGCGTGCAACCGGTCGGCACGCGGCGTTCACCAGGGCCTGACTGCGTGGAAACGGTCGATTTCAGTGTTTCCAGTGGACCAACTTTTGGCATGTTTTAAATCGCGTGCTATGCAGCAAACTCATGCGGGCCGAATAACCATTTCTTCTTGTCGGATGCGAGAAACAAAAATCCGGCCTACCAAACACGCCCCAAGGAATGAGGCCCCTTGTTGACGTAGTTGTGCTTGCTTGGGTGCAATCGGGCTGAAAAAGGAGAGGGGATCCACATGGCTAGGCGTGGGCAAATAAACCGAGAACCGATTTGACCTAGACCGAATCCGAACTGACCGACACCAAAATCTTTGGTACTAACATCGGTTAGCATTTCATGAAAACCGAATTAAGTTCGGTGATTTTGGCGGTGGCTCTCGGTGGACCGAGCACCGAATCCCACCTCTGTTTTCCCCTCCACCCGCAGAAACTGGCCACCTCCTGCGCATCCTTACAAATCAGCGAAACGATGCCTCTCCCAAATCCCATCCCCAGAAATTGCGGAGCGGATTCTTTCCCTCCCAGCACCGCAAGTCTCGTGTAAATATTTCACCTTTCCTGGTTGCTTGCTATTTTGCCTCCCGAAATCCATCTTCTCTTGCCCTCCAACAAGCTTTTTATGATTTGCTTGAAGATCATAACCTTGGTCCTTCTCGAGTCCCTGGCCAAGGCTAAGATGGAGCAACATGCAAAGGCAGATTCCAGGTCTGCTCACAGCATACTCTTCATCTAATCTATAACCTGCAATTGCTCGTGTACGTATAACTCCCTTCCCTTTTCCCTTTCAGATGTACACAAAGAAAAAGTACACCGTTCCGATCGATTTCGTTTCGTGTAAGCTCTCGCTGGGTTTGGAAGAAAAATATAGTGGGGTTGATTGCGCCATCGAGAAGAGCAAGACATCTTGACAGCACCACAGAATCGCAATTCCATACGAGCAGCGTTCAATAACGGCTGTGGCCTAGACAATAGTAGAGCAGTTCCGACAATCCTAGAAAATATTCCGTCAGTTAGCACGCCTCATGACTGTGTTGGAACTAGCAACTGTACCACAATCATAAACTGCAGAATCAAACTGGGATCTTCTACGTAATCACACAACACATTATCCGAAGCAAAACAAATGCCTACACTGTGTAATCAGAAAGAGCACAGAGAGCAAAGCAACGGTCTAGGCTTGTTGTAGCCGGCGGCAACTTACATTCAGTGACCACCACATTTTCGAACGGACTCCACACAAGAACAACAAAAATAAACGATCTACGGTACTATCTCCATTTCTAAATACTCCCTCCGTTCCACAATATAAACCGTTTTAGCAAGCTGTTTTAGTTTGCTAAAAAGGCTTAGAACGGAGGTAGTATAACATGTGTACGTAAGCTAAAATAGCATACCAAAACATCTTGATTTTTTTTGAGAGAAAAACATCTTATATTTAGGAACAGAGGTAATAATAAATAGAGATAAATGATTCAAAATCTGGAAGGGGAAGCGTCAGGCAGGATCTTTTCCCCGATTAATAATGTAAGTTGATTACAGAAAACTAACAAAAGAAATGACAAGCTCACATATTATTTATTAGGTCTAACGCAAGTTGATTACAGACTGAAACAGCTCTTACAAGTTACAAAAGGGATAGTTAACCATCAGAGACTCGGTGTGAACCAGACTTCCAACGGACACCACGTTCCATAATCTCCTACACCTGGTGGGAAAACAGCCTCAAGGGTCCGTTTCTTCAAGTCATATACCTTCACACCATTCCATTCGTTGTGGCGTTTATCGAAAGCATTTTGATCCTTGAGACAGGGAGTAGTGAAGTAGATGCAGTCCGGTTTGAGCTCAGGGAATTCCTTGGTGGATAAAAGACCTGGATTATTCTGTCCAACAAAAGCCGAGTGCCCCCGCAGAGCCTTTGCCGAGCTTTGTCCTACCATTTTCTGACTCTGCATATCAAACCTGTCTATTTCGACCCTGACGTTGTTTACCTGCTCTTTGTCGAGAATGACACGTAACTGCAGGAGACATCCCCAAGGAGTCGAAACTAAGTACCTTGTGATAACAGTATCCAAGTCATCATCGTCCTCAGCAATGACTGTTTTCATCCACGGTTCGCCAGGTCCACCAAAGTCCACACACTTCAATCTCCCTCTCATCATCACCACGTAGAGCCTTCCGCGGTGGTAGACACAATCGGCAAAGCTATCATTTTTTCTTCGTATCCCTGAAACTTGTTGCCAACAAGCATTCCCTACCTTGGTGAAAGAGAGTCGCTTGCCATCCAAGTAGATGGCCATAGCAAACGCACAGCCAGCCGATGGAGAACCTGACAGCACAACCTTATCGTAGAAATGTCCACCAAGTTTGTGCAAATCGTAGACACGGGTACACTTGTAACACCCGTAGCGATACCCTAGGAGGGTTTTCCCTTCATCGTCTCCATAAACCCCTTCGATGCACGAATCAAAACTGGTGATTGCCGGGAGGGGGATCAATGTTGCGGTGAAAGGATCGTAGAGCACCAGATCTGAGATCTTGTTTGCCATGATAAGCCAGCCATGGGAGGCGCCACACTGGGCAACAGCCTGGCCCCAGGAAAAGCTGACCTGAAATTTTTTCTTGTCCAGAAGGTTACAGAACTTGGAAGAAACTGTGGGATCCCATAGCTTACGACTTTTTGTGCAACCCAGGAGAGGCTCATCTGCCAAGGAAACGAGCCATGGTGTGCGGCGAGGTGGGACAGTGGTGGCGGCCGCCTTAGAGGCAGAGCGCCATGAAGGGCAGACAGCTCGGAAGGCGAGAGCCTCCGGTAGCTCCAGGAGGTTCAGGATGCGGATCAGGAGATCGTTGGGCGGGTCCGACCAGCCAGGACTCGCATAATGTTCTGCCATTGTGAAAAAAAAATCACGTTATGGTATTGTTTGAAGAAAAATACATGCAAGCAGATCTATATAGCCAGGCAAACAAGCCCGTGTTCGTTGCCATCTCGGACCAGTACGTCCCCTTCCCTTTTCCAATACAACTCAAACTGGGAAACCGATTTCGATTCGTAAAAGCATCGGCTATCGTGAAAAATACATCTTTTAGTGTATAGGTTCGTAGAGGTTCGGAATGAACCTATACACTAAAAGGTGGCTAGACACGTTCGTTTCACAAAGCTAGAATGTTTTATATTTCCGAACGGAGGGAGTAGATATTACTGTAATCTCTCGCTTGCTTTCATGAAAAATATCACTGTTATTAATTAGCAATTGAAACAGCACCAAAGAATCGCAATTCCATTCAGTAAAAACCAAACTGCAGGATCATACAGACTCATAATCGCAAGCATGCCCAGATACACACATCTCAGTAATCTTCTGCTGAGCTACGCACTCACATTTACGGCGCTATGCAACACGTTATCCGAGACAAACTCTAGTGAAGGAAACAATCAGATCAAAGCCCCGGTGTAGGCATTCCATCCGGATGCCAAACCACCCCATTTCCAGACGACTCATACTTTTGGGAAAAATAAAAGAAGAGCAATGACTACGGAAGAATAGGAAGCATGATACAAGATCTGACTGATGAAATATCAAAATTCCAGTTTTTTCCCTCAAAATGCTAACACCAAAGAAAAAGCTCACCGAGAAATGACTATGCCTAATTCTATATAACAACGTGATGTTATAAGTTACAACATGGACGAATCACAGGCTCGGCGTGAACCAGACTTCTGACGGATAGATTGTTCCGTAGTTACCACCACCGGAAGGAAAAGCAGGCTCCAATGTTTGCTTCTCCAAGTCATAGACCTTTACACCACTCCATTTGTTATACTGACGCCCGAAAGTGCTCTCATTCCTGAGACGTGGAGTTGTGAAGTAGATACAGTTGGGTCTCAGCTGTGGGAATTTATTCATGGGTACAAAACATGGGCTATTCTGTCCCAGGAATACTGAAAGTCCCCGCAGAGCCTTCAAAGGGGTCAGTGCAACCTTTTTGCGACTCTTAGATCACATCGGTCTATTTCGACCTTGACGCAGTTTTCCTGGTGCATGTCGAGAATGACACGTACCTGCAGAAGATGTCCCCAAGGAGCTGAAACTAGGTACCTCGTGATAACATCAGAGAAGTCACCGTCATCCTCGGCAATGATGGTTTTCTTTTTCGGCATGTGCAGTCTACTGAGGTCCCAAGACTTCAATATGCCTTCCATTGTCACCGCGAAGAATCTACCATGGTGGAAGACACAATCGGCGAAACTATCATTGCTTCCCCTTATGGCTGACAAATGGCACCAAGAACCGTCTCCTACCCTTGCAAAAGAGAGCCGCGAGCCATCTAATTGGATGGCCAAAGCAATGATGTCACCAGTAGAAGGAGAGCCAGACAGCACAACCTTGTCGTACAATTCCATGCCCAAAGAATCCACGCCATGAACACGGTCACTACACGGGGTCTTACCGTGACTACCAAAACGGTAGCCCACGATGTTCCCTTTGTGTCCATAGACCGCCTCGATGCACAACGAGAAGCTGGTGATCGGTGGGAGTGGAACTAGCACCCCGGTGAAGGGGTCGTAGAGGACAAGGTCAGAGAGTTCATTAGCCACAACCAACCAGCCGTGGGAGGCACCGCAGCAGGCTGTGGCCTGGCCCCGGGGAAACTGACCTTAAAAGTTTTCTCATCCACAAGGTTACGGAACTTGGAAGAAACGGTGGGATCCCATAGCTTATGACTTTTTTTGCTTCCAGGGAGAGGGTCCGCTGCCAAGGACACAAGCCATGGCGTGCAGCGAGGTGGGAAACTGGTGGCGGCCACCTTAGAGGCTGAGCGCCATGAAGGGCAGACAGCTCGGAAGGCGAGAGCCTCCGGTAGCTCTAGGAGGTTCAGGATGCGGATCAGGAGATCGTTGGGCAGGTCCGACCAGCCTGGACTCGCATAATTTTCTGCCATTGTGAAAGAAAAAAATCACGTTATGGTATTGTTTGAACAAAAATACATGCAAGCAAACCTATATATCCAGGCAAACAAGCCTGTGCTCGTTGCCATCTCGGACCAGTACGTCCAATACAACTCAAACTGGGAAACAGATTTCTACTCGTAAAAGCTATTGGCGGCTTCCGAAATAGATATTACTGTGATCTCTTGCTTGCTTTCGTGAAAAATATCACTGTTATTAATTAGCAATTGAAACAGCACCATAGAATCGCAATTCCATTCACGCAAGAACACACATAATGCTAATTCCATTGAATGTTCTATATAGCGACAGGTTCTTACAAGTTACAACATGGGTTGAATCACAGGCTGGGCGTAAACCAGATTTCTGAAGGATACATTGTTCCGCAATTACCACCACCTAACGGGAAAGCAGGCTCCAGCGTTTGCTTATTCAAGTCATAAACCTTTACACCGCTCCATTGGTTATAGTGGCGCATGAAATTGCTGTCATTCCTGAGACGTGGAGTTGTGAAGTAGATACAGTTGGGTCTCAGCTCTGGGAATTTATTGACGGGTAAAAAACTTGGGCTATTCTGTCCCAGAAACACTGCAAGTCCCCGTAGAGCCTTCGAAGGGCTCAGCGCGACCATTTTGCGACTCTTCAGATCACATCTGTCTATTTCTACCTTGACGCAGTTTTCCTGGTCTGTGTCGAGAATGACACGTACCTGCAGAAGATGACCCCAAGGAGTTGAAACTAGGTACCTTGTGATAACATCAGAGAAGTCACCGTCGTCCTCGGCAATGACAGTTTTCTTTTTCAGCCCGTGCAGTCCACTGAGGTCCCAGGACTTCAATAATCCTTCCATTGTGACCACAAAAAACCTACCATGGTGGTAGACACAATCGGCGAAACTGTCTCCCCTTATCACCGACACATGCCGCCAATTGCTGTTTCCTACCATCGCAAAAGAGAGTCGTTTGCCATCTAAGTGGATGGCCAAAGCAATGCCCCCTAAAGATGGAGAATTTGACAGCACAACCTTGTCGTAGACTTCCATGCCCAGAGAGTGGACATCATAAACACGGTCATTATACATAGTGTTACGGTCACTACCATAACGGTAGCCCACAACATTCCCTCCATCTCCATAGACACCCTCAATACACAACGGGAACCTAGTGATCGGCGGGAGTGGAACCAACGCTGTGGTGAAGGGGTTGTAGAGGACGAGGTCAGAGAGCTCATTAGCAACAACCAGCCAGCCGTGGGAGGCGCCACAGCAGGCCACAGCCTTGCCACGGGGGAAACTGACCTTAAAAGTTTTCTCATCCACAAGGCTATGAAACTTAGAAGAAGCGGTAGGTTCCCATAGCTTACTACTTTGCTTCCTTCTTCCATGAAGAGACTCTGCTGCCAAATGCACAAGCCATGGCATGCGGCGAGGTGGGACAGTGATGGCGGCCGCCTTAGAGGCAGAGCGCCATGAAGGGCAGACAGCTCGGAAGGCGAGGATGCGGATCAGAAGATCGTTGGGCAGGTCCGACCAGCCTGGACTCTCGCATAATGTTCTGCCATTGTGGAAAAAAATCACGTTATGGTATTGTTTGAAAAAGATCTATATAGCCAGGCAAACAAGCCCGTGTTCGTTGCCATCTCGGACCAATACGTCCCCTTCCTTTTCCAATACAACTCAAACTGGGAAACCGATTTCGATTCCTAAAAGCTATTGGTGGCTTCCGAAGTAGATATATCTCTCGCTTGCTTTCGTGAAAAATATCACTGTTTTTAATTAGCATTTGAGACAGCACCACCGAATCGCAATTCCATTCGCGCGAGTTAGCTGACGGCCGGGGCCTAGGCAAGTTCACAGGAAGGCTAAAAATTCGACCAATTTTTTTTAGAATCAGAAGACTGATAAGCACCATGGATCAATCGCTGAGAGCAAAATTTGGCATAAATATGCATCTTTATGAAATAATCTATAGGATTCGCAGGAAAAATCGCATCTTTGCTCCACAAGGGCAAAACAAAATCAGATCTTTATAGGCGTTGCGGGGAAGATCAGTGTAGGCTTACCCAAAGGATCGGCAATCGCGAATCCATAACACGTGGAGATAGTAAGTACGGCCGTGGAAGCTCCTCCGACGGTCTTCTCCTGATCCGAAGTGGTAGGAAGGGGAACGGACTCACCGGATGCGTGAAATCCGGGCCACGAAGAAGAGCAGGCAAGTGTGACGGCGTCGGCGGCCGGCGCGCGTCGGCATGGGAGCGGCATAGGGCTGGGAAGAGGGGTTGGGGCGGCTTGTCCTGCCGGCGGCGTCGACAAACGGAGCCCTATTCTTTTTGTTTCCGTCGATTGAGTGGGGGGGGTCGATAGGGAAGAAGAGGAGGGAAGATAATCCTATGACACGGGGTCTTTCCACCCGTCAAACTAGACCTGCTCTAAAATGTGCCACGTGGGCACACGAATCTCAAAGCACTGCAACCTCAAAATCAGTCAGGTCCCGTTTGTCATCAAAGTATTGAGACTGAAAAAACTAAAGTATTAAATACTTTGAAGTATTTAGATCCATCAAATAATATGGTTTCAAAACTAAAATATTCTCTAAAACTATGGGTTTTTTAAGTATTTGTGAAAGAAGTCAGACCCTTTTTTTTCTAAAACTGAGAAAAGAGAAAAGCTGAAGTATTGCTTTGCTAGGCACTAGAATAGTATAATATTGATATATTTCTGTTTTGAAAAAACTTTGTTGCCAAATTAGGCCTCAATCTTTGCCGTTTCTCCCAAATTCCGAGCAGTTTCAGGCTGGCCGTCTTGAGCGAAAATAAGTCGTGTGCGATCACGGAAATCCATTTCGGCTCTCGAGTCCAGATGAACATATTATCTAGACCATCCAGCCTCCTCGTGATCCGGAATGTCCCAGGGTATGTTGTTGTGCATTGACTTTTATATTTCCCTATTTACACGGTGCATGGTCCACGTCGCGGTTACTGGTTACCGGTCAGAAGTTTGTGTCAGACCAGAACATGAAGTCGAGCAATTTCTTTGTACTTTCTCCGGTCCGGTTTATTAGACATACACGTAGTTTAAGAACAAGTTTGACCATCAATTTTGACCAATAAAATATATAATATATGTCTAAAAAATATAACATTAGAAAATACTTTTGAAGTTGAATCTAATGATATAATTTTTCTGACATACTATGTAAAATTTGTTGACCAAAATTAATATTTAAACTTGTTCTTAAACTACGTGTGTGCTTAATAAACTGGACAGGAGGAAGTACCGTGCAAATGATCTTGGACCAGCTCTGTCGATCGCAATAATGGATCCATCCGTCCGTGCTCTTTCGTCGGAAGAATCTCCCATTTACCAATTAATTCACAGTTGCGGCACGGCTTAGCACACAGCTTAGCACACAACGGTTCACCACGCATTTAGTTCATCCCACCACACACAATGACCCATGACGAAAACACCGTGGCAAAAAATTTGCACTAAAATAGTCACTAGCCTGGTAGACCAGCAGAACTGAATTGCAAAAATCAGCCCAACTGCACATAACACACGGTTCCTGAGTTTACAACACATGTGCATTGCACTGAATCTGCATATTAATGGTTGTTGACTATTTTTGTCTAGTGAAAGTCAGCCGTTCAGTATTGGAATTTGTCTGCCCGTGTAAGTTAAAAGTTGTCAGCTGTATAATTTACACATGTAGTTGTCTGCATTCAGAAATGTGCAAATAGAATGAAGACCATCGCAAAATTGCAGACCTGGCCTTTTTTTCCACCCAGGAGCTTCTAGGTTAGCAGACTGCTCTGAATCAGCTGGCCCCTCCTCCATTCTGAGATTTCTCTTGCCTTTCTTTGTGCCCCAAGAGTGGACAAGACGAAACACCACTAATCCGGTTCATCTCCAACCTATCTCGAAATAGGCTTTCGCTCCGCTTTATAAATAAGGCCACACGGCCAAACCGATACATAGTGATGATGAGTTCCTCTTACAAGCAGATTAAAAGATAAACTGCGAAGCCTAGGAAGCATCTAACTTTCCACCGAGGAAGGGGAGACTAAGGAGGCCCGAGCTCCACGACAACGCCACAAGCACCGCCTTCGCCGAGACCGCAAGGGTCTAGGGTTTTCACCCGGAGCCCTAATAGGGTGAGAGTCGCCACAACAACGTCCCCAAGAGGGTCACGACACCCACAGGCGTTGCCGTTGTCTATGCCGGAGCACGGGGCTTTCGCCCGGAAAAACTCTCGCCACATTCGGGACCTTGGACCATCACCAAGCCTCGAGCCGAGCTTCCAACCGTGATCTGGGCGCTACCACCAGCAGGAGCCCCCAAAGCCCACTCCTTGCCACCCTCAAGGACTAAAGAGGAGAGCCATCACCGCTACAAACGCCGCCCCGCCATCGAAATGCCCGCGCAGACCACCTTCCAGGGCCGTCGCCCCGGCATCCGAGATCTCACCCTTGACTTAACAACGCCCACGACACACCCCCTAGAGAAGACAAGAGAGATCCAAGACATCCCTCCAGCACTCGGGCGGGGGTTCAACGATCAGGGCACTCCGGCAAGTTAAACCCGCAGAACCCGATGAAAGGACTACTAGGAGGACGCCAGATCTAGGCCTCCGGGCCTGGATCCAGCACCCCAACCCCATCATGGTCAGGGGATGGGGACCCGCTGGTTGCCCCTGAAGCCCACAGAGGCCGCTTGGCCCGCCAACCCATATCGGGCCCGGATGGACTTAGATCTGGGACGATGCAGGCTCAGCGACCTCCCGGCCAGCTCCACTAGCCACCTTCATCCCGTACGTGTAGCACAGATCTTGTCCCCCAACTCCGGTGGAGGACGCAGCCTAGGGCCCTGTGGTCGCCGGTGACGATCTCCGGAAGAAGCACCAGCTGCCACAACCATCTCCCACGTGAGGAAGACGTCCAGGCCGCCTCCAACACGCCAGTCCACCGCTGCCGGCCCACCGCGCCGGGAAGGCCAGGACCAGCGCTGCAGTTCTCCGCCACCGCTTGGAGTCGCCCCGCGCCGCCCTCCTGGCAGAGAGGAACCAGAGCAAACTGCCACCGGCGGCACCGCACGGCCTTTGTCCGACGGCGGCGACACGAGGGAGGGGAGAAGGGAGAGGGGTGGCTAGGTTGCGCTCTTGGTCGCCCGCAGGGGGCGACCGAGGAGCGAGGGGTTCATCTCCAACCTCGCTGAAGCTCTCCCTTATCTGAACACCTACTCTGAAGAAGACTAGCCGACCCAACGGTGTCAGCCTCATCCTCTCCGATCGGCTCCGTCATAGCAGCCACGACCCTAACCGCACCTTCATCCTCTACACGAATTACATAACTAGGGTCCACACGGGCCGCATCCGCATTTGAATCACCAAATTCGAATCTGGATAATGCACACCGTATTTTCTGCACTCAGATTTGTAATCCTGTAGAGATTTTTACAATGGGGGAAATATCTACATACCATTCAACCAGATCTAGTGGGAAGTTCATGGTTCCAGGCTGTAGAGAAACACGGCAGTGTTGGGCTCCGCCAACAACGATGAGGTCTCCTCGGTTTTAGTGATGAAAGCTGCCAGCCCCATCTTGCCGGGAGGCTGGAGCCCTTCGACTCTTTGAGGAAACCAAACACATAAGGGAAGAAAACCTGTACCGATAGTACATACGAAACTTCATTTTCATGTTCTACCGGTTCACCAAAATCGTTGTCACCTTCGATAAATGTCGTCCGTACGTCCATGTTTCTATGAACACTGCAGTAAGCCACGCACAAATACAGCGATTTCTGCACGCCAATGAATACAGCGATTTCTGCACGCCAATGCCAGCTGCAAAAGTCTGCCAGAACAGATCTTGATGCCACAATAGACGGTACAGATAGTGAGACTATCTAGTCCGGAGAGCCAAATCATCGTCTCCTATGAGATCGGATCTATTGATAATGATAGACTCTCTCCTATGTCTGTTACCTGTTTGTTTTTTCAGTTTTCTAATCTTTTTTTAGCTGTTAATTATTCTTTTTCTAGCCATTATGTATGGAGGTGAGTTTATCCTTTAGAAATATAGACCAGGTCTTGTAAGATTTTTTCCGTCTTAACCAATTCTGATGCTCTTACAAAGTCTGCCAGCCACCATCACATTTCCGCGAGTCTTAGAATGTTTGCGCTGGCCGCACTGTGTAATTTACAGCGCCTGCTAAGAGCTGCTTTCGGATGCTACGCGTGCGCACGGTGCAGGTCGCGCCAGCGTCACGCGCTTCGTCGCCTTAGAGCATCTCTAGCAGATGTCGCATCCGGCTATCCCGTAAACCACATTTAGTGGTGAACCGTGCCTCGCGTTTGCGGTGCGAAAAAGCCCGGAGTGGAGTAGATGCCGCATAGTGTACTGCAAAACCGATTTTTCTTTTACGGATCAGGTATGCCGTATCTGTTTCGCCCCGTCGTGTGTACCGCAAAACAATTTTTATCTCAAATCACACAATTCGGTGTTTGAACGAGAAATTGAACATAATTTGGCCATAGATATTAGTAATTAAGGCGACATAATTCAACTGCGAGCTTTTCAACCATAGTAATAACAAACGATAAAATGAAAACCCTAATCCACGATCTCGCTTTCGCTATCATCTTCCACGACGCCGTCCTCCACCTCCTCTGCGTCGCTGCCGCTGTCAGCAATCTCGATGACCGGCGCGGTTCGCCTCCCTCCGGAACTCTTCCCGGAGCGCCTCATCGATGGTGGTGTAGATCGTGCGGCCACGAACTGCCCAGAATCGAGCCTTCCCTTCTCGACGTTCGACGTAGAGCTCGTTGGGAACCCCAAGAGGAAGGTACGATGAGCACAACAGTAAGTTTTCCCTCAGTTATAAAACCAAGGTTTAATCGAAACAGTAGGAGCAAGGAAATACCCCAAAGGTGTTACTAGCTGAACTTTGGCAGGGCGCACTACCGGTGCTAGTAGCAACGTGAAGACCTGCACAACACAATCACAGAACTTTGTCCCCAACTTACGATGAGGTTGTCAATCTCACCGTGTTTTGCGGAAAACAAAGAATTAAACGTATCGAATGGAAAGAAGTAAAAGTTTGTAGAAAGTAAACACAAAACAGTAAAAGATTGTAGATTATATGTAAAGACAAAGGACCGGGATCCATAGTTCACTAGAGGTGGCTGTCCTTAAGATAGATAACATGCTGGGTAAACAAATTACAGCGGGGCAATTGACAAACACCGAGAAAGCAATACATGCATATGTTAATCATCTTGACTCCTTTGAGACTTGATTGGGCATTACAACATAATACATAGACCGCCATCCAACTGCATCTATGACTAATAATCCATCTTCAGGTTATCATCCGAACCCCCTCTAGTATTAAGTTGCAAGCAACAGATTATTGCTTTACGAACTGCGTGTAAAGTAAACAATACGATTGTTCTATGAACAAAGGATTGTTGTTTTCTCCCTAGTAGCAACAGCACATCTAGTACCTTAGAGATTTCTATTACTTTCCCAGATTACCAGAGGCATGAACCCACTATCGAGCATAAATACTAACTCTTGGAGTTGCTAACATCTACTTGGCCAAGATAGCTACTAACAACGGAAAGCATACAAGATCACAAATAACAAAGACATGATAGAAGCAATAATCAATCTGAAATAGCATCTCAATATCCATCGGATCCCCGCAAACACAACATGTAGAATTACAAATAGATGATCTTGATCATGAACGGAGCTCACAAGATCTAAACATGAAAGCACAAAGGAGGAGAACCAGCCATCTAGCTACTACATGGATCTGTAGTCCAAGGATGAACTACTCACGCATCACACCGGAGGCTTGCATGGTGATGAAGAAGGCCTCCATGGTGAATTCCCCTCTCCGGCAGGGTGCCAGGAAGAGCTTCAGATCCCTCCCGATCTAGGGATGGAGATGACGGCGGCTACAGACTCTTTCGTAGATTTTTGATCGGGTACTTAGGGTTTTCGTCCCGAGGGCAATATATAGGCGGAAGGAGAGGCCGAGGGGGTGCCTGGGCTGGCCACACCACCCCCTAGCGCGGGCCAAGCCTAGCCGCGCGGCCAGGTGGTGTGGCCGCCCTCTGGCCCTTCTCCGTCTCGTATTCTGGTACTTGATCCCTTCCGAAAAAATAGGCACTTTGGCTTTTGTCCCGTCCAATTCCGAGAATATTCATTTTCTGACTTTCTGGAACCAAAAACAGCAGAAAACAGGCAGCTGGCACTGTGGCTCTTGTTAATAGGTTAGTCCAAGAAATCATATGAAATGTACTCCAAAGTTGAAACAAAACACAAGAAAGTGGATAAAACCAATCATGGAACATCAAAAATTATAGATACATTTGCAATGTATCACGGTGTTGCGGAGGTCGGGATGGACCTCGCGCCTGTGATTGAGGTAGAGGGCAAGCGCCGCCCTGCGCTCCTTCTTGAATCGCTTAAGCCAATAGGATCTTACAGACGCGTATAAAGCCATTTCCCGCTTCCATGGCGGCGACGCTCCTCGATCCGGCGAGCTAACTCCGCACCGCGCGGAACCGGCGCCACCGGCATCCTGAAGTAGCAGAGGTCGACGCCGGATGGGAGCATCGCTCAAGGCGGTGCGAGAATGCCGCGGTGGGCGAACATCGAGGCTTCGTAGTAGTTTAGATTGGGTCTCGCCATGGCTGTAGGAGGAGAGACAAAGTGATGGGAGGGGGAGAGAAAGAGAGTAGGGGTGGAAATAGCCGGCGGCAGCGGATCGGCAATGGTGGCGGCTGAGCGGGAAGTAGGGAGCGGACGTGAACCGCATCGCGTGCCATCCATACGGTATATATGCGGGACGGAAGCGACCTTTTGCGGTGAACCGCAAAAATATTTCGAATGCGGTAGATGTTGGAGTATCTAGATTTGCCACTTTTTTGTCTCATACCGTGAACGTGAACGGGCGGTTATTTTGCAGGACGGGACCGGATACGATATCTACTAGAGATGCTCTTATAGCGCTACAATATATAGTGCCAGATTTTTTTTTTGAGAAACACAGTACAATCGTAGACGCTCACAACACGTATATGCATCCACCCCTATAAACGCACACATACACACACCCTACCCCTATGAGCACCTCCGATAGACTGAGCCGGCAGAACGAGTCTTGAGGTTGACGAAGTCACCATAGGCGCCTCGCTGTCGACAGGAACGCCGCCTCCCACTAAAAAAATATTCCACCTTTTATACAACACAGTGTCAAACTTAGGATTTGAACTCTGGTGACCGGGGGTACAACCACCCTCGTAGCCATCCAACCACAGGTTGGTTTGCATAGTGCCAGATTTTAGTGCCACTGTTGAGAATTTGAGATGCTGTAATAGTGTTGGAACTTGCTCTGGGATTGTGTCCACGTACGCCCAACGCAATCGCACGATTTCTGCCATAGTTACGTGCCACTGCCACGGTGCCTAACACACCGCCTAGCTAGGCCGTTGTTCGTACAAATGCAAGAATAAAAAAAACACTAAGGAATTGCCGGGCCACACGGTATATGGATAAATTGAACTTTACTATACTCAAATGTGTTATTGTATATTCTGTTGTTTATTAAATCATTCTAGAAGAACTATAACTATAGGAGCGTGATATTTCCGATCCCTCACAAATTTTAACTTGTCTAGGAACTTTCACAATAGGGGTTTTTAGCGTTGTATCTTAGCCACTTTGCACATGTGGCACTATAGTTAATGAGAAAAGAGATTAAGGTTATATCTTAGCTAAGAAATATCCCTTGCACGAAACCATAGACAAAAAACCTTGTTAGTCCAATCACATGCATGCATTTTTTAAAATCATTAAATATAGAGACACCACTTAAAAAACGATGCATTGGAGGGGTTGTCTCTTAACCATTTATTTCTCCTATAATGTCGTGCTAAGAGACACTCTATTACTCTCTCTGTCTCTTTTTACTTTGCGTTTTAGGCGTATCACGGATACCTAGGTGAGGCTTAGACGAAAAAAATCGAGTAAGAGTTGGCCAAAAGTGCCCCTGTAGTCCCACGTGATGGCCCCCTCTATCCATAGAATCCATGGAAGGATTAATTAGTAGACGCTGCATGCATTGACTTGCATGGCTCGCCCCCTCGCCTCCGGAGCAAATTAATTCAGCTACTAGCTCTACCGACCGCATACGTTGGTTAGTCAAATGTTTGCACGGGAGGGCAAATTAGGCAAAAGGAGGCAAACTACTCCAGAACGCAGAGTAAATTGGAAAATCCATAAAAAACTAAAACGCAGAGTAAAAGGGGACAGAGGGAGTATAAAAGGCCTTAGGAGGGGTTGTCTCTTAACCATTTATTTCTCCTATTTCTCTTAACCATCTATTTCTCTTAACCATTTATTTCTCTTAACCATTTATTACTCCCAAAACCATAGGCCTTTCACAATAGAGTGTCTCTTAACACGTCATCATAGGAGATATAAATGGTTAAGAGATAACCCTCCAATGCATTGTTTCTTAAGTGATGTCTCTACATTTAATGATTTAAAAGACATGCATGCATGTGATTGGACTAACAAGGTTTTTTTACCTATGTTTTTGTGCAAGAGGTGTTTCTTAGGCCTTTGACAATGGAGAGTTTCTTAGCACGTTATCTAGACAAAATAAATGTCTAAGAAACACCCTCTACAATGCATTGTTTCTTAAGGTTGTATCTTAATTTAATGATTTTAGCTTCATGCATGCATGTGATTGGTCTACTACTTATTTTTGCCTATGACTACGTGCAAGAGGTGTATCTTAGCTAAGGCCTTTAACAATGGAGGGTTTCTTAACACGTTACCATAGGCAAAATAAGAAACATCCTCTACAATAAATTGTTTCTTAAGATTGTATCTTAATTTAATGATTTTAGCCTCATGCATGCATGTGATTGGAGTACTACTTGTTTTTGCCTATGACTACGTGCAAGAGGTGTATCTTAGCTAAGATACAACACCACTCTCTTTCATCATTAAATATGGTGTCACATAGGCACTTTGCCTATGATACCGCGCTTAGAGACTCCCATTGTAAAAGGCCTAAGATACAACTACACTCTCTTTCATCATTAAATATAGTGCCACATAGGCATTTTGCCTATGATACCGTGCTTAGAGACTACCATTGTGAAAACCTCAATCTCTTTCCCCATTAACTATAGTGCCACATAAGCAAAGTGCCTAGGATACAACGCTAAGAAACCCCATTGTGAAAGGCCTTGTTTCTTAGCGCAGTATCCTAGATACTTTGCCTATGTGGCATGTCATTTAATAAAGAAAGAGAGTTGTTGTATCTTAGCTAAGCTACATCCCTTACACGGTATCATAGGCAAAAAACTTGGCTAGACCAATCACACACATGCATGAGACTAGAATCATTAAATGCAACCCTTCTAAGAGACACCAACTAAGAAACACTCCATTGTCATAGTTATTTTTTAAATTTTAAGTGCTCCTATAAAAACGTGCTAAGAGACCTTTCATTATGAAAGGCCTTAGACCGGCGACCACCAGATCTTCTCTACGAACAGTTCGCGAGTGCTACAGATCTGGTCTCCGCCACCATCGTCTACCACGTGTACAGGCGGTGCCCCTGCCTCTATCATCGGATTGATTGGCTTCTCTATGTAACCGCTACTAATTTAACAGTGAGAATATATCCATCTATCAACGATAAGTTCTTGACTGATTGCCTCGTTCGTGACGCCCATGAAAATTTGGAAGATCATTTGTGTATGCTTCAGATTGTGTATTCTCCATGAGGCTACATGCTACAAATATGAAATGTGATGAGTTAGCGGATTCATAGCATTCAGCGCGGTATTTGTGTATGCTTTAGTTTGTTGGGAAGATCATTTCATGTTTTGAATATTATGTAACTCAGGGGCAATATAGAACATCTCATAAGCCCAAAACCCATGAGCCTAAAAGAAGGCGAATAATAGTTTCTATGAGCTTCTCCCCGGTCCCACCATAGCTTATCTTCACCAAAATCCATAAGCTTTGCATCTCCATAAGCATAAGCGCAAAATAATAAGCTCTTAGTGATATTACCTTTTCATACATATAGTAGATGCACAAAAACGGAAAAGACCTGACTGAATTCTATCATGCACTATTTAAACATAATTTGTATTTTTGGGCAGGCAACACATTGTCATGTCTTTTGATAAAGGTTTTCAGATGTACTAGATACAACATATGATTTATTTCACATTTTTATGAAAACCCAAAAGTGTAACATGCAACATGGAGTTCATACACAACTAGTTGCAAACTGTAGCTTCACATATGTGGCTATCAATGCCCCAACTTCTTTAGAAATGATGTTTTCTTTGGTGAACCAATGTGCTTTCTGTTTGTTGACTTTGTTGGGTATTCTCCCCATGGGCTGGGAGGAGATGACCTACTGAAGCATTTCAGACGATCCAAATAGGTGCAAGAGACCACTAACCTTTTGTGTTATGATTGAGGGTCATTTAAGACCTTACACATGAGGGAAGGAGGATGACAAGCCTTCCATCCAGCGTGCTTGACGCGTGTGACACGCTTGCGGTGACGGACAGAGAGACACGACCGCCTTCCTCCACATGCTTGACGTTGAAGACATCGCCATGGATCTGAAAGAGAAAGCAGATAGATTAAAGAAAGACGAGATAAAATATGGTCAATCTATAGATGAGATGAACCTGATGAAAATACATTAGGCTCGGGGAAGCAGGTGGAAGACTCCGACGCGGAGGCTATGTCAGATTGGCAAAAAGTACCAAGCCTACATGTCTTTTGTAAACGATGATGTTTAGATCTAAAACGGGGACTACGACGCCTGGATAAGGAATGGAGAATGGGGACTAAGTGTTCCCCTGTATTGTATTTTTTGTTTATAGCAAGGAATTAACTCTACATCTATAAATTCTTTAGACCGCGTTTTGTGTACAGACACATTTTGACTGGTCTTTTTATTTTTTGTCATATATTCATTATTCTTTCTTCTGCCTCATTTTTAAACATTCTGGGCTGCCCATTTTCTTATATTTTCCTAGCTTAACTTTTTTGTACTCATTGGTTAAGATGCCATTTTCCATGACCAGAGGAGCCATGAAACAAGCTACGACAAAACTTTAAGATATCCATCCTTAGAGACTCTCTAACCGATCCACTATATCTTAGAGGACTAAAAGATGGAGAAAATAGGATTTCTATATTTTTCTCCTCAAAACATTGGCCGCCGGATTCTATCCCCAATAACTTAAAGGACTAAAAAAGTGTAAGCATCATTTTGAAACCTCTATCACCATAATTCAAATATCCATAATGCAAACATGCATAAATATTATCCAAAGTACATCACATCATCCAAAAGCACAACATTAGGCCACCACCATTTCGGCCACCACCATCTCGTCCACCTCAAAGACCACCTCGGCCACTACCACCACCATCAACTCCGACCAAGATCCTCTCTTGAAAAATCTCCCAATAT
Source organism: Avena eriantha (assembly GCA_910589775.1). Taxonomy (NCBI): domain Eukaryota; kingdom Viridiplantae; phylum Streptophyta; class Magnoliopsida; order Poales; family Poaceae; genus Avena; species Avena eriantha. Next base: position 21,127,340 of record OU342744.1, on the reverse strand, counting down.
GCCTTAGCTTTGTCACCTCTTCCTCAACCACCTCTTCATCGCCGCTGAAGTTGAGTCATCGAGACCTCGGTTGTGAGAATGATCAAGTTGTGACATGAACTCGGCAATGGACACCTCAGTCGCAGATGGTTGAGACGGCCTGGGAATTTCGTCGACCACCTCGCGGGCACCAACTTGAGGTGTGACGGTGGTCTTCGAGGAGGACGACAACATGGCCTTGGAGGTGGCAGAGGGCTTGCCCTTGGTTGTCCTGGTCGAAAGCTTGGCTAGGGAGGCGGATCATCCTTCCTCTTCTTATTCTCCTCCGACGCTTGCGAATGGGTGATCAAGGCCTCCGTTGGCTTCCAAGCCTGCGACCCGCTTAACACCGATGGAAGGAGCGGCCAGCCCACCTTCCCTGCCATCGTCGCTAACTTGGTGGTGGTCTTGGCGCCGCTAACATCAACCGCACCATGCCGGTGGTGCCCAACCGCTTCCGCGGCATCGAAGGTATCGTGGGGGTAGATTCCGGCGGCGGCGCGTCTAGAAACTCTGGCGGGGCTGTGGAACCAAGATCTGGTGACATTTCGGCCAGGGGAGGGGAGAATCCTGGCGCCGATGTCGACTGGCGGCAGTTTTGTGCGGGAGAGTTGGCGGTGAGGCGGGAGGGGGAATTTTAGTCCTCACGTTGGCGGCCGAGCATATTTTGGAGAGGGGGAGATTTTAGGAGTCGAGATATCCTATATTAAGTCCTCTAACTAAATATGCGACTTTGGTTAGAGGCAGTTTTGGTGGATAGAGGAGCAAAAAAAGTCATCTGGCCACGGATAGGAGTTCGGTTAGAGATGATCTTAGTCGCCGGTGAGTGTGCCGAGCTTTCTATTGGATGGAATTTTACATTTATGTACAAAGAAAATCCTTTAATGTCTTCATGCCATAAAAATTTAATAAAAAAAGGGGAGATTGTAACACCCCAGATGATTATCTTTATTTCATGTTTGTGGAATTTTCTCTCCCGTTGCAACACACGGGCATGTTTCCTATCTATAGAAAATAAAGAATGGATCCAAGATCTCAGAGGATGAAACATCAACTTGGGACGGTCTTTGTACCGCTGAAAATGATAGCAACAATGGAGAAGCTCGCCGATAAATGAATATGTTGGATGCGAATTATGAGAAACACTAAATGTTCTTTATGGCAACAAGCTTGGCGTGAACCAAACTTCCGACGAATCGATTCTTCCATAATTACAACCACTCGGCAGAAAAGCAAACTCCAACGTTTGTGTTTTCAAGTCATATACCTTTACACTGTTCCATTGGTTACACCGACGCCAGAAAGTGTATTCATTCTTGAGTCGTGGAGTTGTGAAGTAGATACAGTCGGGTCTTAGCTCTGGGAATTCGTTGATGGATAAAACACATGGGCTATTCTGACTGAGGAACACCGTGCATTCCTGCAGAGCCTCCGCAGGGATTAGTCCTACGACTTTGCGACTCTTGAGATCCATCCTCTCTATTTCGACCCTGACACCATTCTCCTGGCCCATGTCAAGCATGACATGTACCTGCAGTAGCTGCCCCGATGGAGTCGAAACTAGGTACCTCGTTACAACACCAAAGAAAGTATGGTCGTCATTGGCGATGATCATTTCCCTTCTCACTTTGTGCCGTCCACGGAAGTCCAACGCCATTAGTACCCCTTTCATTGTAAGGACGTAAAACCTGCCATGGTGGTCGACACAATCGGCGAAAGTATCATGTGTTCTGCACACTTTTTCCCCACTCGTGCGCACCCGGTACCCACTTCCCGGTTAGTCATCCATCCTAAAATTGCTCTAGGCCAAGCACGCTTAACCTTAGAGTTCTTTTCGAATGAGCTTCCGGAAAAGAAGTTGCAGTTTGTTGGTATGAGTATCCTGTCAATCCTATTAAGCCATGTGCCTGGATCTCACATACACCTACCCTTTAGAAGATCGATGCCCTCATCGATCAAGCACACCCTAGGAATGTTCCCTCTTGGCACGCGTTTGTGCGTCCAGTTCTGGCACATGTGCCATGCCGTGTCCACTCCGGGCCACACGCGTCATGCTCCACATGTCCTGCCACTGAACCGCACACACCCATTTACCGCGAGGATCGGCTCTGATACCACTTTGTAACACCCTGTCCACTAGGTCCCGGGGGTGTCACTCCTGGCAGCTTAATAGGATATCTAGACTGGCCACACAGACCAACACTAGTGTTTTCTGCATACTTTGTCCTCACTCGTGCGCACCCGGTACCCGCTTCCTGGTCGGTCACCCATCCTAGAATTGCTCTAGGCCAAGCACGCTTAACCTTAGAGTTCTTTTCGAATGAACTTCCGGAAAAGAAGTTGCAACTTTTTGGTATGAGTATCCTATCAATCCTATTAAACCATGTGTCTAGATCTCACACAGCCCACCTTCCCCATCATTGTCGCTGCCTTGCCGGTGGTCTTGGCGGTCGCTAACATCGACCGCACCATGTCGGTGATGCCCAACCGCTTCCGCGGCATCGGAGGTATCCTGGGTAGATTCCGGCTTCATCGCATCGGCCTGAAACTCTGGCGGGGCTACGGAACCAAGCTCCGGTGACATTGCGGCCAGCAGAGGGGAGAATCCCGACGCTGGCATCGAATGGTGGCGGTTTTGGTAGGAAGAGGGACAATTTTTAGTCTAAATGAATATGCGGCTTCGGTTAGAGGCGGTTTCGGCGGATACAGGAGCAAAAAAAGTCATCTAGGAGCTTTCTATTGGATGGAATTTTACATTTATGTACAAAGAAAATCCTTTAATGTCTTCATGGCATAAAAAGTTTAATAAAAAGAAGAGGAGATCATTATCTGTTTTTCATGTTTGTGGAATTTTTCCTCCTGTTGCAATACACAGGCATGTTTCCTATCTATAGAAAATAGAGAATGGATCCAAGATCTCAGAGGATGAAACATCAACTTGGGACAGTCATTTTACCACTAAAAAAGATAGCAACAATGAAGAAGCTCGCCGATAAATGATTATGTCTGGTGCGAATTGTGAGAAACACCGAATGTTCTTTATGGCAACAGGCTTGGCGTGAACCAAACTTCCGACGGATCGACTCTTCCATAATTACAACCACCCTACGAAAAAGCAAACTCCAACGTTTGTTTTCTCAAGTCATAGACCTTTACACGGTTCCATTGGTTACATCGATGCCAAAAAGTGTATTCATTCTTGAGTCGTGGAGTTGTGAAGTAGATACAGTTGGGTCTTAGCTCTGGGAATTCATTGGTGGATAAAACACATGGGCTATTCTGACCGAGGAACACCGTGTATTCCCGGAGAGCCTCCGCTGGGGTTAGTCCTACGACTTTGCGACTCTTGAGATCCATCCTCTCTATTTCGACCCTGACACCATTCTCCTGGCCCATGTCAAGCATGACACGTACCTGCAGTAGCTGCCCCCATGGAGTCGAAACTAGGTACCTCGTTACAACACCAAAGAAAGTATGGTCGTCATTGGCGATGATCATTTCCCTTCTCGCTTTGTGCCGTCCACGGAAGTCCAAGGCCATAAGTATCCCTTTCATTGTAAGGACGCAGAACCTGCCACGGTGGTGGACACAATCGACGAAACTATCTCGGATTTCATGGATCACGAGAGCTTTCTGCCAAGAACTAGAACTGTCTCCTACCCTGGCAAAAGAGAGCCTCTTTCCATCTGTGTGGACAAGCAAAACAATGGTGCCAGTTGTCGACGGAGAACCGGACAACACAGCCTTGTCATAGAAAAAGCTGCCGGGAGGGTCCACGTTGTCATCACCACCGTAAAACAGATAACGGAGGCCCAAGCGTTTCCCTCTCTCTACGCAGACAGTCTCGATGCTGATCGGTGGCAGACAAATCGCCGTCGCAGTGAAGGGGTGGTAGAGGACTAGATCGGACAGTTCGTTTGCCACGATCAACCAGCCGTGGGAGGCGCCGCAAAGGGCCACGGCCTTGCCGCCCCTGGGGAAACTGACTTGGAAGGTTTTCTCGTCCAGGACCAGGAGGCTACGGAACTTGGAAGCAATGGTGGGATCCCATGGCCTGCGATTTTGTTTCTCTCCGGGAAGAGGCTCCTCTGCTAAGGACACGAGCCACGGCGTGCGGCGAGTACGCGGGATGCCCGCGGTGGCTGTGGCGGCAGAGCGCCATGAGGGGCAGACGGCACGGAAGGCGAGAGCTTCCGGGAGCTCGAGGAGGTGAATGACCTGGATCAGGAGATCCATGGGGAGGTCCGCCCAGCCTGGACTTGCATAATGTCCTGCCATTGTAATTTTTTTTACAATCTTAGAAAAGAAAATACGTACATGTAAGCAGATCCATCCATATAGAGAAGCAAATTAACAAGTCCGTGTACGTAGCCCACTCGGATACAACTCTAGTCGATTTCGATTCGTGTAAGCTCTTTCTTGGCCTCGAAGAAAATATTAATGCGGTTGACTGAGCCATGAGCAGAGTTAACTAACGGCCGTGGCTGAGACAATATAAGCACAGCATGTCCACAACAAGAGTAGAAAAAGTCCTTCACCTAGGAGTTAGGACTCGTAACTGTGCTGGAACTAGTAACTGTAGCACAATTAGAAGCTGCGAAGCATACAAACCAACTAGTACTACATCTACGGACGAGTTCTACGGAATCTGCTTACGGCCTAACCAACCAGCACTACATGCAAGGTAGAAAAAAATAATGTGGTCCAATTTTTCAGGAAGGAATAAAAACTCAGCCAACCAACAAACTGCATGTCAGTCCGTACGCATTCCGTATGTCTAGCGTTATTGCAAACCAAATGACCTTCTCTGGGGCTACACAAGAACATAACTCACATTGTCCCTGCCATGCCATGACATTATCTGAAACAAAATAAATATACATATACTGTTGGAGAATAAGGAAATTTCCTGCCATCTCTTGAAATAATAAGCACCCGTAAACGGGCTTGGCTTGAGAAAAGAAGCAAAAGAAAATGACGAAAATTTCCTAAATAAATAAAGTTTTTGGATTCTTAGAGAATTAGGTAATTTCCGCATGAGATTAATTACCGAAATCAACATTATGTAAACACTAACTAGCAGATATAAACACATACAGTTAAACAACCACATCTAGTAGATCTAAAAATCTAGAAAGAACCGGTGCATGCAAAGAGAAGAATAGCGTGTACAGATTGACCGGGAGGTCATCACCGTAGCAGCAGCATGGTGTTTGTCGTTGTCGTCCATGGTGTTGTTGAGGTCGTCGGTTAATGAATAAGAAACACGAACGGAAGCGAGCAGTCGCGCCGAGACGCTCCCCAAAAACCTTATTACCCGTCTCCCGGTACAGGATCTCAACGGACGGGGTTGCGGATGCCTGCTCTCCCGGACGGCCGTGCACGCAGTCGCCGGGATGGGGAGGCCTAGAGAGAAGCGCAGCAAGAGCAACACAGCGAGAGACAGAGAAAAAATTGGATTTCTAGATCTGTTATGTCTCTCCCTCTATAGCCTGGGCGGTGAGCCGACCGAGTCGCCACGCAGTGGAATATAAGGACACGCATTAAACATGCACATGAATATTGAGACGTACCCAACAGCTAGTGCACCATGCAAAAATTTAGTCTTCCACAAAACGAGTTTCTAACTCGAACTCGATTCACAAAACGCGACGCGTGTGCGGACGAGGCGAGGCGGGCGGCGGAGGAGCAGGAGTGCGCGTGGACTCATTCTCTTCTCACTCACTTAGTGGGAGTGAAACAGCTCACCTGATAAGCTGGTCCAACTCTCTCCCAACTAGCAATGTGGGACTAACTTTTTCTCCCACATAGATCCCAAGCTGCTATAGTAGATAGGCCTTAAGATTTCAGGATTTATTAGACTACATGGGCTCCCTACATGGGCAGCAGCCCATATAAATCTAACAATCCCCCACCAGATCTCAGAGGCACATCATATGGCTCATTAGTTCTAATCACTATTTAATATACATGTAGTTCAGTGGAGACTGTTAAGTTGAACTTCCACCTAGAAAAGAGATACACTTGACTACAACTAAACAATGGACTATGACTTGAATTGTTAGTCTTGTGCAACAAGTTTTACTCAATGTCATTACCGGTACTTGGATGCCATAAGCTACCCCTCGGGTAGAGCTTATAAGTCATACTCCCCAGCCTTTCACGAGCTTCCTAGAGATTCACCCAAATCTCATACATGATGACCAGCAGTGTAGCTCATATATATGTGTTCTTTCAAGATCGCTCTGTAGGACAGTGTCTTTGCTCCCAAGGAGACAAACAGAACACATTAAGATGTAATCAACCTTCCTTACAGTATACTATCAGAGAATTGCATCTACAGCAAAGTGGGAGTATTGTAAGTTTCTGTTAACTCAGTTGTTTCGGTTTGTTTTTCCAGGTCCTAATTCATGAGATCTTTGATCACATAGGTTGGGTTACCCTCTTGACAACTCACGTGGGTCTCAAACCCATCTCTCTCGATGCATTTTCAATCAAATTTATTGATAGTCCTTTCATAAAAGGATCTGCCAGATTCTTAGCTGTTTGGACATAATCCAACACTATAACTTAAGAGTTTCTTGGATTTCTGACAGACTTCAGTCTTCTCTTGCCATGTCTTGAACTCTTCATACTATCCTTAGAACTGTTCACTTTTACAATCACAGTTTGGTTGTCACAGTTCATAAGGATTGCCGGTATTGGTTTTTCAACCATAGGAAAATTTCTTAAGAGTTCACGAAGCCATTCTGCTTCAACAGTCGTAGTATCTAATGATGTTAGTTCTGCTTCCGTAGTTGACCTTATTAAGATGGTCTGCTTGCAAGATTTCCATGAAATAGCGCAACCACCAAGAATGAATATATATCCACTTGTGGCCTTTATCTCGTCAGCATCTGATATCCAATTTGAATCACTATACCCTTCAAGTACTCTTGGATACCCGATATAATGAATTCCATAGCTCAGTATTCCCTTTAGATAGCGCATTACACTCTCGATAGCATGCCAGTGATCATCTCCCAGGTTGGCCACAAACCGGCTAATTCTGCTCACAGCAAATGAGATGTTAGGCCTTGTAGCGCAAGCTAAATACATAAGTGAGCCAATTATCTAAGAGTATCTCAATTGATCTCTAGCTGCCTTTTGATTCTTTCGAAGCAAAACACTAGGAACATAAGGTGTGGGAGAGGATTTGCAATCATCATTTCCAAATTTACTCAACACTTTTTCCACATAATGTGATTGCACAAGTGTAATCCCATTATTCTCATCTCTCAGTAGCTTGATGTTTAAGATAACATTAGCTTATCCAAGATCCTTCATCTCAAAACATTGAGACAAGAAGGTTTTGACCTCATTAATCACTTTGAGACTTGTCCCAAAAATTAATATGTCATCAACATACAAACATAGGATAACTCCCTCGCCCCACCATGGCGGTTGTACACACATTTGTCGTCTTAACAAAGCTAAATATGTCAAAGTTCTTTCAAACTTCTCATGCCATTGCTTGGGAGCTTGTTTGAGGCCATACAAAGATTTCTTCAATCTACACACCTTTCTTTCTTGACCTTCTAGTACAAAACCATCAGGCTGTTCCATGTAAATTTCCTCATCCAACTCTCCATTTAGGAAAGCCGTCTTAACATCCATTTGATGAACGAGAAGACCGTGAGAGGCAGCTAGTGATAGTAGTACTTGAATTGTGGTCAATCTAGCCACATGTGAGTAAGAATCAAAGAAATCTTCGCCTTCTTTTTGGGTATAGCCTTTAGCCACAAGCCGGTCTTTGTACTTCTCAATAGTACCATTAGCCCTAAGCTTCTTTTTAAATACCCATTTACATCCTACAGGTTTACACCCATACGGATGTTTAGATATCTCCCACGTTCCATTAGCTAAGATGGAGTCCATCTCGCTTTGAACCGCTTCCTTCCAGTAGTCTGCATCTACAGATGCAAAGGCTTATGAGATAGTAGTGGGAGTTTCATCTACTAGGGACACAATGAAATCATTACCAAAAGACCTTGTGATCCTTTGTCTCTTGCTCCTTGTGGGAGCTTCATTGTCATCCTTATCCAAATCTGAACTCTCATCATTTGATTGTTCATCAGTCTCCATGGGAGTTTCAGGTTCATAAATTGGATCATATTCCTTATTAAATATGCTAGACATATCTCTCAGAGGAAATATATCTTCAAAGAATGTAGCATGTCTTGATTCAAAAATGGTACCGGCACTCATGTCATACACTTCAGATTTCACCACAAGAAATCTGTAAGCGATGCAGTTAGAAGCATAGCCAAGAAAGACACAATCCATGGTTTTTGGTCCAAGCTTACGATTCTTGTTGATTGGTACATTGACTTTTGCCAAACAACCCCAAGTTCATAAGTAGGAGAGTGTCAACCTTTTATTTTACCATTGTTCAAAGGGAGTAATCTCTTTATTCTTAGTTGGAACACGGTTTAGGACATGAAATGAAGTCAATATAGCCTCCCCCACCATTCCTTGGATAAACCGGCAGTGTCTAACATCGCGTTAACCAAATCTGTTAGAGTCCGGTTTTTCGTCTCAGCAATCCAATTGGATTGAGGGGAACTGGGAGGCGTCCTCTCATGTATAATACCATGTTCTGAACAGAATAAATTAAACTTATTAGAAAAGTACTGATGTCTACGCACTTTTATTCTTGTAGACAGTTGTTGGGCCTCCAAGTGCAGAGGTTTGTAGAACAGCAGCAAGTTTTCCCTTATGTGGATTACCCAAAGTTTATCGAACTCAGGGAGGAAGTGGTCAAAGGTATTCCCTCTCAAGCAACCCTGCAATCAAGATACAAGAAGTCTCTTGTGTCCCCAACACACCCAATACACTTGTCAGGTGTATAGGTGCACTAGTTCGGCGAAGAGATAGTGAAATACAAGTGCTATAGATAATTATAAGTGGTAACAGTGATAGAAAATAAATTGATGGCGTAGAAGAGACTAAAGGCAAACTGAAATAAATATGGAAGCAAGCAAACATGCAACAAATCTAATAGCAAACGGTGTTTCAGTGCTTAGAAACAAGGCCTAGGGATCATACTTTCACTAGTGAACACTCTCATATAAATATCTTCTCTTTATGATACTACTCTTAACTACTCTCCGGTTGGACACTCTAATCCATGGTTGGGCTATAACAGCACACCTCAAAGTTCATCTTTCCCATCTAGAAAACCCCACACTGTCACCTTGAGCTCTAGATGGTTCCAACAAACACCACAATTTCATAAAGACATCCAACTCCAAATATAACTCATCACAAGTATTTGTAAACTCAAGCCTAAGTTCCACCATGGTGTGCACGCTGTCACTTTCACACGCATGGGGAGAGCAGAGATCTATTAAAGCACTTGAGTAGCAAGGTAGATCTATAGATTACAAGCTCATGATCACAATATGATCATGCATAGAGAGAGAGATGAACACATAGCTACCGGTAGAACCCTTAGCCTCGAGAGAAAACTACTCCCTCCTCATCATGCGAATCAGCAATGGTGATGGAGATGGTGGTGGAGATCGATGGAGATGGCTCCGGGGGCACTTCCCCGTCCCGGCAGGGTGCCAGAACAGAGACTTTCTGTCTCCCAAATCTCCCCTTCGGTGGCGGCGGCGCAGCGGAACTTTTCGTGGATTTCTGATTGACAATCTAGGGTTTCTGTCTTGGGAGGCTTCTTATAGGCTAGAGGGCAAGGTCGGTGGGCAGCCAGGGGGCCCACACCATGCCCTGGCTTCTAGGTGGACCCGCGCCTAGGGGTGGTGTGGCCACCCTATGGCCCCTCTCCGACTCTCCTTCTGGCTCCGTGAGTCTTCCGGGAAAATAGTAACTTTGGCTTTTGTCCCGTCCAATTCCGAGAATATTCATTTTCTGACTTCTTGGAACCAAAAACAGCAGAAAACAGGAAACTGGCATAGTGGCATCTTGTTAATAGGTTAGTCCAAGAAAGTCTATGAAAAGTACTCCAAAGTTGGAACAAAACATAAGAATGTAGATAAAACCAAGCATGGCACATCAAAAATTATAGATACATTTGCAATGTATCAACATCCCCAAGCTTAACTCCTGCTCGTCCTCGAGTAGGTAAGTGATAAAAAGAATGAATAATTTTTGAGGTGACATGCACCATCAAAGATTTGATCAAAGTATTTGCAAAACATTCAAAGCTGGAATCATAGTACTTCAATCATAACATGAAAGACAAAGTTCTAGCAATAAGCAAATAAACTATGATGCAACATGAAAAGGCACAAACAAAAGATTCATGAATAACAATGCTTTGCAAGATGTTTGTTTGTTTCACATAAAGAAAACATAGCATAATAGTATTCAGCTTGTCCCTCAATGGAGTAGCAAATATAAATGCATAGGACACCTTCAAAGTTCATAAGAGTGACTAGATACAATAGTTTAAAACAAGCAATATAAAGTTATGCATCAATCAACTAGTCTTGGGACAATGCACATAGAACTAAGAATGGCCACTATGCTCTCAAAGTAAGTGCATAAAGGTAGAAGGTGGAGACTCAATATATAATGGTGGAAGAAAGGCCTTCATAGAAGGAAGTAGGGATTCAAGTCTCATAAAGAGCTTCCAAAAATTATGGTACTTATAGCTTTCAGCTCTCATTGCCCCTATCATAAGCATCTTGAAGGTGATTAAGGTTAAAGTGACACAACTAAGAGGATATGCTTGACAAGTTATAAACCGAAATCTCATGCCCCTTACTTATGAAGACCGAACCTCATGATACTCAACTTTAGTCACAAGTAAGCTCTTGTCATTGTAAGTACATGTGTATCATAAAGAACCGCCAACGGGGTACCCCTTGCACATGATACAGGAGCTATCCCATAATCAAAATGACAAGGCAAGCAGACAATGAACGTCTCAGCGATCTTTTTATTTCCTATTTGTATAGGTTTTTATTGAGGATGCTTCATAGAGTGCTCATTATGGTGATGCTGCAAGTTTCCACCATGATTAGGCATGGCTTAGGCTAGCGGCCCAGGCGTTTCTCTAACACACATACAAACTCCATGATCTTACAAGTTCCACTTTTATTTCACACCGCCGGGATCCGTAAGCAAAAGAACATGATATCAACGTGATGGGTTCGTAGCATGGAAAACAAAAAATTTCTACCGCAAGAACGAACAAGATCTAGATCTAGTCTAGATCAAAGCCAAGATCTAATCTATTAGACATGAGCAACGAGATAGATAGGAACTAACCCTCGTAGATCCGAAAGCGTTAACGAGATTAGATCTCGTGGTTGATGTAGTCGATCACTTACCGATCTAAAGATCGTGTGGACGATCCTTCCGGCGTCGCGTTCCAGCAGCGCTTCCGCCCTCGGTCAAGTAGACGATCCTTCCGGCGTCGCGTTCCAGCAGCGCTTCCGCCCTTGGTCTAGTAGACGATCCTTCCGGCGCCGCAATTCGGCAGCGCTTCCGCAGTCGGTCACACGTGCGGAGTCGAAGTAGACCTTCCTCTCCCCGTTCCAGCGAGCAGCGGAGGTAGTAGATCTTCTCCACGGAATCCCAGCAGCACGACGGCGTGGTGGTGGTGGTGGAGTAGAGAATTCTGCAGGGCTTCGCCTATGCCTGTGCAGAATATGGTGGAGGACAGAGGCGGCAGAGATTGGACGTTATGAGAGCGTGAGAGGAGGGGGCGCCCCTGCCCCTCTATTTAAAGAGGGGAGGGCGCGCCAGGGAAGGGGAGTCCTTGTAGGACTCCCCTCCTATGGGGCCGGCGGGTTGGGGAGGTGGGGAGGAATCCTCCTCCCCCACGACTCCTTATCTTGACCCAACAGGACTCCTTGATCCCTATCTTGATTTTCAAGCAAACTCCAAGATATCTTCTAGAACCTTCCGGAACATTCCGAAACCTTCTAGAATCCTCATACAAACACTCCGGAACATTTCCTATCTCATAAAATGATCTCCTATATATGAATCTTATTCTCCGGAGCATTCCGGATCTCCTCGTGATGTCCTGGATCCATTCCGAGACTCCGAACAGCATTCGGTCTCCAACACACATTCCATATCTACTTAAAACAACTTCGAACCTTAAGTGTGTCACCCTACGGTTCGTGAATATGTAGACATGATGGAGACACATCTCATATCAATAACCATCAGCGGGACCTGGAGATCCATAATGGCTCCCACATACTCAACGATGACTTCGCGATCGATTGAACCATTTACATACGAAACTAATTCCCTTTGTCTTGCGATACTATACTTATCCGAGGTTTGATCGTCGGTATCTCCATACCTAGTTCTACCTCGTTACTGATAAGTACTCTTTACTCGTTCTGTGATATGTCATCCCTTGTGACCTAGTCACATGCTTGCAAGCTAACTAGATGACATTCCACCGAGAGGGCCCAGAGCATATCTATCCGTCATATGGATGGACAAATCCCAATCTTGGTTCATGCGCTTCAACACATACTTTCAGAATACCCAATGACACTTTTATAACCACCCAGTTACGAAGCGGCGTTTGATGTCATCAAAGTATTCATCCGGTGATGGTGATTAACATAACCTCATGGTCGAAGGAATAGGTTACTATGTGATTGAAAGCTTACAGCAATACGAACTTAATGACTTGATCTTATGCTACGCTTACTATGGGTGTGTGTCCATCACATCATTCTCCTAATGACATGACCTTGTTATTAATCACATCCTAATGTCCATGATCAGGAAACCATGATCATCAATTAATCAACAAGCTAGTTCAACAAGAGGCTTACTAGGGACTCTTATATGTTTACAAAAAACACATGTATCAGTGTTTCCTAATAATACAATTATAGCATGGGATGTAAACATTCATCATAAACACAAAGATATAATAATAATCACTTTTATTATTGCCTCTTGGGCATATCTCCAACAGTCTCCCACTTGCACTAGAGTCAATAATCTAGATTACATGGTAATATACCGAACACCCATGGCGTTTTGGTGTTGGTCATGCTTTGCCCTAGGGAGAGGTTTAGTCAACGGATCTGCCACATTCAGATCAGTGTGTACTTTGCAAATCTTTATGTCACCATCTCGGACATACTCGCGAATAGCGTGGAAACGTAACTTGATGTGCTTCAGCTTGCTATGTGACCTTGGCTCCTGCGCATTAGCTATGGCACCTGTGTTGTCGCAGTAGATGGACATCGGGTCCAACGCACTGGGAACCACGCCGAGTTCAGTAATGAATTCCTTCATCCAAACGGCTTCTTGTGCAGCCTCCGAAGCAGCTATGTATTCCGATTCAGTTGAAGATTTTGCCACAACGCTTTGCTTCGCACTCCTCCAGCTCACTGCAGCACCATTCAAAATAAATACGTATCCCGACTGTGACTTCGAGTCATCCGGATCGGTGTTCCAACTAGCATCGGTGTAACCGTTTACAACAAGCTGTTCATCACCTCCATAAGAAAGAACCATATCCTTAGTCCTATTTAGGTACTTTAGGATATTCTTGACCGCTGTCCAGTGTTCCTCTCCAGGATCACTTTGATATCTGCTAGTCAAACTAACAGCATGTGCTATATCCGGTCTTGTACACAGCATAGCATACATGATAGAACCTATGGCCGAGGCATAGGGAATTTTATTCATTTTCTCTCTATCTTCTGCCGTAGCTGGACTTTGAGTCTTACTCAAGGTCTTACCTGACAACATGGGCACGAACCCTTTCTTGCTATCTTCCATTCTAAACTTCTTTAGAACTTTTGTCCAAGTATGTACTTTGTGAAAGCCCTATTAGGCGTCTTGATCTATCTCTATAAATCTTGATGCCTAGAATATATGCCGCTTCGCCAAGATCCTTCATTGAAAAACTATTATTCAAATAGGTTTTGACGCTATTAAGAAGTTCTATATCATTCCCAATCAACAATATGTCATCTACATACAGTACTAGGAATGCTACAGAGCTCCCACTCACTTTCTTGTAAATACAAGCTTCTCCATAAGTTTGTATAAATCCAAAGTTTTTGATTACTTTATCAAAACGTTGATTCCAACTACGGGATGCTTGCTTCAGTCCATAAATGGAGCGCTGAAGTTTGCATACCTTGTTAGCATCTTTAGGATCGACAAAACCCTTGGGTTGTACCATATACAAGTCTTCCTCAATGTCACCATTAAGGAACGCCGTTTTGACATCCATCTGCCAAATCTCATAATCGAAATATGCAGCAATTGCTAACAAAATCCTCATAGATTTCAGCTTCGCTACTGGTGAGAAAGTCTCATCATAGTCAACTCCTTGAATTTGTCGGAAGCCCTTTCGCGACAAGTCGAGCTTTATAGACGGTAACATTACCATCAGCATCTGTTTTTCTCTTGAAAATCCATTTGTTCTCGACAGCCTTACGGCCATCCGGTAAGTCCACCAAAGTCCACACTTGGTTTTCGTACATGGATCCCATTTCGGATTTCATGGCTTCTAGCCATTTGTCGGAATCTGGGCTCACCATAGCTTCTTCATACGTCGCAGGGTCATCAGTCGTTGTCCACCAACATGACGTTCAAGGCAGAGTCATACCACTCAGGAGTGGTACGAACCCTCGTTGACCTGCGAGGTTCAGTAGTAACTTCGTTCGAAGTTTCATGATCATTATCATTAGCTTCCTCTTCAATTGGTGCAGGCGGCACAAAAACATCTTCCGGTGCTGCGCTACTCTCAAATCCGAGAGAAGGTTCAATAACCTCATCGAGTTCTACTTTCCTTCCAGTCACTTCTTTCGAGAGAAACTCCTTCTCAAGAAAGGATCCATTCTTTGCAACAAAAACTTTGCCTTCGGATCTATGATAGAAGGTATACCCAATCGTTTCTTTAGGGTATCCTATGAAGACGCATTTCTCCGCTTTGGGTTCTAGCTTATCAGGTTGTAACTTCTTTACGTATGCTTCGCAACCCCAAACTTTAAGGAACGACAACTTAGGTTTCTTACCAAACCACAATTCGTACGGTGTCATTTCAACGGATTTAGATGGTGCCCTATTTAAAGTGAATGCGGCTGTCTCTAATGCATAGCCCCAAAATGATAACGGTAAATCTGTAAGAGACATCATAGACCGAACCATATCTAAGAGAGTTCGATTACGACGTTCGGACACACCATTACGCTGTGGTGTTCCCGGCGGTGTCAACTGTGAAAGTATTCCACATTTATTTAAATGCATGCCAAACTCGTAACTTAGATATTCACCTCCGCGATCCGAACGCAGAAACTTAATCTTCTTGTTACGATGATTCTCCACTTCACTTTGAAATTCCTTAAACTTCTCGAAAGTTTCGGACTTATGTTTCATGAAGTAGACATACCCATATCTACTCAAGTCATCCGTGAAAGTGAGAACATAACGATATCCACCACGCGATGCTACACTCATTGGACCGCACACATCGGTATGTATTATTTCCAATAAGTCTGTAGCTCGCTCCATTGTACCAGAGAATGGAGTCTTAGTCATTTTTCCCATTAGACATGCTTCGCATCTTTCAAGTGATTCAAAATCAAGTGATTCAAGAAGTCCATCTGAATGGAGTTTCTTCATACGCTTCACTCCAATGTGACCAAGACGACAGTGCCACATGTATGTAGAATTATCATTCAATTTAATTCGTTTAGCATCTATGTTGTGAACATGTGTATCACTACTATCGAGATTCAGTAAGAATAAACCATTCATCTCAGGTGCATTACCATAAAAGATATTACTCATATAAATCGAACAACCTTTATTCTCAGACTTAAAAGAGTAACCGTCTCGCAATAAACAGGATCCAGATATAATGTTCATGCTTAACGCAGGCACCAAATAACAATTATTTAAATTTAAAACTAATCCCGAAGGTAGATGTAGAGGGAGCGTGCCGACGGCGATCACATCAACCTTGGAGCCATTTCCAACGCGCATCGTCACCTCGTCTCTTGCCAGTCTTCGTTTATTCCGCAGCTCCTGTTTCGAGTTACAAATATGAGCAACCGAACCAGTATCAAATACCCAGGCACTACTACGATTACTAGTAAGATACACATCTATAACACATATATCAAATATACCTTTCTTCTTGATGTTGCCGTTCTTCAGATCCGCCAGGTACTTGGGGCAGTTACGCTTCCAGTGACCAGCTCCCTTGCAGTAGAAGCACTCAGTTTCAGGTTTAGGACCAGCCTTAGGCTTCTTAGCAGGTGCGGCAGCTTTCTTGCCGTCCTTCTTGAAGTTGCCCTTGTTCTTAGGCTTACCCCGTTTCTTGAAATTAGTGGTCTTATTGACCATCAACACTTGTTGCTCCTTCTTGATCTCCACTTCAGCAGTTTTCAGCATGGACGACAGTTCAGGCAACGTCTTGTTCATGCAGTGCATGTTGTAGTTCATCACAAAGTTCTTGTAACTTGGTGGCAGTGATTGAAGGAGACGGTGAATCCCCAATTCATTAGGAATCGATATTCCCAACTCTTGGAGCTTCTTAGCGTACCCAGACATGGTGAGCACGTGCTCGCTAACGGAGCTTCCTTCTTCCATCTTATAGTTAAAGAATTTCTCGGAGGCCTCATAGCTCTCCATGGCCGCGCGAGTCTCAAAAATTAGCCTGAGCTCCTTAATGATCTCGAACGGGTCGTGGTGCTCAAAACGCTGTTGGAGCTCCGCTTCTAAACCGTACAGGATGGCACACTGAACTAGTGGAGTAATGATTCTTCCGAGTGGCGAAAACATTCTTTTCGTCATCGGTGGCATTATCTGCAGGTGGGTCACCTAGCGGTGCATCGAGCACATAGGTCAACTGACCAGCCCTGAGGACGATCTTCAGTCCACGGAACCAGTCCGTGAAATTGCTTCCATTATTTTTAAGTTTTTCTTTCTCTAGGAACGCATTGAAATTGATGGAGGGGGTCGCCATAATCTACAACAATTTGCAAGTAGTTTAGACTAAGTTTATGTACAATTGAGTTCAAATTTAATTATTAAACTAACTAGGTGAACTCCCACTCAAAACAACATCCCTCACATTGTCTTAGTGATTACACGAACCAAGTCCACTACACCAAGTCCGATCTTCACGAGAGAAGATGTAGTTTCATCGGCGAACAATCTTCATGTTCATCATATCAATTATATGACTCATGCTCTACCTTTCGGTATTCCGTGTTCCGAGACCATGTCTGTACATGCTAGGCTCGTCAAGACAACCTTAGTTTCCGCATGTGCAAATCTGGCTTGCACCCGTTGTATGCACACGTAGAATCTATCACATCCGATCATCACGAGATGCTTCGAAACGACGAGTCTTAGCAACGGTGCCAACTAAGGGTGAACACTTTATTACTTGATATTTAGTGAGAGGGATCATCTTATAATGCTACCGTCGCGATCTAAGCAATACAAGATGCATAAAGGATTAATATCACAGGCAATTCATAATTAGTGTGATATGATATGGCCTTTTCTTCTTGCGCCTTTGATCTCCATCTCCAAAGCACGAACATGATCTCCATCATCACCAGCATTGCGTCAAGGTCAGTGGCGCCGCTTCATGGTTGTCCATCATCACCAGCAACTATTACAACTACTTGGAATAAAGCTATTACAAGATGAATAGACACGCAGGTCTTAACAGAATTAAAGACAACCATTAGGCTCCTGCCGGTTGCCATATTACAACAAGGATCATTGCATACATCAAATACAATCACAATCACATGTTGGCCATATCACATCACAAAACCCCTGCAAAAACAAGTTAGACGCCTCTAATTTTCTTTGCAAGTTTTACGTGGTTTGGGGCTTTCGCATAAGACCGATCTTACCTACGAACAAGGACCACAACGTTGATACAAGTGTTGTCAAGATGCTCATTGTAAATTGAATCTTAACTATGGTGGGAGAGACAGACACCCGCAAAGCCACTTGTGCAAAGCAAGTTGCACGTCAAGCGTGGAGCAAGTCTCATGTGCGATGACATGTAATGTTAGCCCGAGCCGCTTCATCCCACCATGCCGCAAGATGCAAAGTACACGCTAAGACACCGACAACAAAAGCATCAACGCCCACAAAAACATTGTGTTCTACTCGTGCAACAGATCTACGCATAGATACGGCTCTGATACCACTGATGGGTTCGTAGCATGGAAAACAAAAAATTTCTACCGCAAGAACGAACAAAACCTAGATCTAATCTAGATAAAAGCCAAGATCTAATCTATTAGACATGAGCAACGAGATAGATAGGAACTAACCCTCGTAGATCCGAAAGCGTTAACGAGATTAGATCTCGTGGTTGATGTAGTCGATCACTTGCCGATCTAAAGATCGTGTGGACGATCCTTCCGGCGTCGCGTTCCAGCAGCGCTTCCGCCCTCGGTCAAGTAGACGATCCTTCCGGCGTCGCGTTCCAGCAGCGCTTCCGCCCTTGGTCTAGTAGACGATCCTTCCGGCGCCGCAATTCGGCAGCGCTTCCGCAGTCGGTCACACGTGCGGAGTCGAAGTAGACCTTCCTCTCCCCGTTCCAGCGAGCAGCGGAGGTAGTAGATCTTCTCCACGGAATCCCAGCAGCACGACGGCGTGGTGGTGGTGGTGGAGTAGAGAATTCTGCAGGGCTTCGCCTATGCCTGTGCAGAATATGGTGGAGGACAGAGGCGGCAGAGATTGGACGTTATGAGAGCGTGAGAGGAGGGGGCGCCCCTGCCCCTCTATTTAAAGAGGGGAGGGCGCGCCAGGGAAGGGGAGTCCTTGTAGGACTCCCCTCCTATGGGGCCGGCGGGTTGGGGAGGTGGGGAGGAATCCTCCTCCCCCACGACTCCTTATCTTGACCCAACAGGACTCCTTGATCCCTATCTTGATTTTCAAGCAAACTCCAAGATATCTTCTAGAACCTTCCGGAACATTCCGAAACCTTCTAGAATCCTCATACAAACACTCCGGAACACTCCGGAACATTTCCTATCTCATAAAATGATCTCCTATATATGAATCTTATTCTCCGGACCATTCCGGATCTCCTCGTGATGTCCCGGATCCATTCCGAGACTCCGAACATCATTCGGTCTCCAACGCACATTCCATATCTACTTAAAACAACTTCGAACCTTAAGTGTGTCGCCCTACGGTTCGTGAATATGTAGACATGATGGAGACACATCTCATATCAATAACCATCAGCGGGACCTGGAGATCCATAATGGCTCCCACATACTCAACGATGACTTCGCGATCGATTGAACCATTTACATACGAAACTAATTCCCTTTGTCTCGCGATACTATACTTATCCGAGGTTTGATCCTCGGTATCTCCATACCTAGTTCTACCTCGTTACTGATAAGTACTCTTTACTCGTTCCTGTGATATGTCATCCCTTGTGACCTAGTCACATGCTTGCAAGCTAACTAGATGACATTCCACCGAGAGGGCCCAGAGCATATCTATCCGTCATATGGATGGACAAATCCCAATCTTGGTTCATGCGCTTCAACACATACTTTCAGAATACCCAATGACACTTTTATAACCACCCAGTTACGAAGCGGCGTTTGATGTCATCAAAGTATTCATCCGGTGATGGTGATTAACATAACCTCATGGTCGAAGGAATAGGTTACTATGTGATTGAAAGCTTACAGCAATACGAACTTAATGACTTGATCTTATGCTACGCTTACTATGGGTGTGTGTCCATCACATCATTCTCCTAATGACATGACCTTGTTATTAATCACATCCTAATGTCCATGATCAGGAAACCATGATCATCAATTAATCAACAAGCTAGTTCAACAAGAGGCTTACTAGGGACTCTTATATGTTTACAAAACACACATGTATCAGTGTTTCCTAATAATACAATTATAGCATGGGATGTAAACATTCATCATAAACACAAAGATATAATAATAATCACTTTTATTATTGCCTCTTGGGCATATCTCCAACAGTCTCCCACTTGCACTAGAGTCAATAATCTAGATTACATGGTAATATACCGAACACCCATGGCGTTTTGGTGTTGGTCATGCTTTGCCCTAGGGAGAGGTTTAGTCAACGGATCTGCCACATTCAGATCAGTGTGTACTTTGCAAATCTTTATGTCACCATCTCGGACATACTCGCGAATAGCGTGGAAACGTAGCTTGATGTGCTTCAGCTTGCTATGTGACCTTGGCTCCTGCGCATTAGCTATGGCACCTGTGTTGTCACAGTAGATGGCCATCGGGTCCAACGCACTGGGAACCACGCCGAGTTCAGTAATGAATTCCTTCATCCAAACGGCTTCTTGTGCAGCCTCCGAAGCAGCTATGTATTCCGATTCAGTTGAAGATTTTGCCACAACGCTTTGCTTCGCACTCCTCCAGCTCACTGCAGCACCATTCAAAATAAATACGTATCCCGACTGTGACTTCGAGTCATCCGGATCGGTGTTCCAACTAGCATCGGTGTAACCGTTTACAACAAGCTGTTCATCACCTCCATAAGAAAGAACCATATCCTTAGTCCTATTTAGGTACTTTAGGATATTCTTGACCGCTGTCCAGTGTTCCTCTCCAGGATCACTTTGATATCTGCTAGTCAAACTAACAGCATGTGCTATATCCGGTCTTGTACACAGCATAGCATACATGATAGAACCTATGGCCGAGGCATAGGGAATTTTATTCATTTTCTCTCTATCTTCTGCCGTAGCTGGACTTTGAGTCTTACTCAAGGTCTTACCTGACAACATGGGCACGAACCCTTTCTTGCTATCTTCCATTCTAAACTTCTTTAGAACTTTGTCCAAGTATGTACTTTGTGAAAGCCCTATTAGGCGTCTTGATCTATCTCTATAAATCTTGATGCCTAGAATATATGCCGCTTCGCCAAGATCCTTCATTGAAAAACTATTATTCAAATAGGTTTTGACGCTATTAAGAAGTTCTATATCATTCCCAATCAACAATATGTCATCTACATACAGTACTAGGAATGCTACAGAGCTCCCACTCACTTTCTTGTAAATACAAGCTTCTCCATAAGTTTGTATAAATCCAAAGTTTTTGATTACTTTATCAAAACGTTGATTCCAACTACGGGATGCTTGCTTCAGTCCATAAATGGAGCGCTGAAGTTTGCATACCTTGTTAGCATCTTTAGGATCGACAAAACCCTTGGGTTGTACCATATACAACTCTTCCTCAATGTCACCATTAAGGAACGCCGTTTTGACATCCATCTGCCAAATCTCATAATCGAAATATGCAGCAATTGCTAACAAAATCCTCATAGATTTCAGCTTCGCTACTGGTGAGAAAGTCTCATCATAGTCAACTCCTTGAATTTGTCGGAACCCTTTCGCGACAAGTCGAGCTTTATAGACGGTAACATTACCATCAGCATCTGTTTTTCTCTTGAAAATCCATTTGTTCTCGACAGCCTTACGGCCATCCGGTAAGTCCACCAAAGTCCACACTTGGTTTTCGTACATGGATCCCATTTCGGATTTCATGGCTTCTAGCCATTTGTCGGAATCTGGGCTCACCATAGCTTCTTCATACGTCGCAGGGTCATCAGTCGTTGTCCACCAACATGACGTTCAAGGCAGAGTCATACCACTCAGGAGTGGTACGAACCCTCGTTGACCTGCGAGGTTCAGTAGTAACTTCGTTCGAAGTTTCATGATCATTATCATTAGCTTCCTCTTCAATTGGTGCAGGCGGCACAAAACATCTTCCGGTGCTGCGCTACTCTCAAATCCGAGAGAAGGTTCAATAACCTCATCGAGTTCTACTTTCCTTCCAGTCACTTCTTTCGAGAGAAACTCCTTCTCAAGAAAGGATCCATTCTTTGCAACAAAAACTTTGCCTTCGGATCTATGATAGAAGGTATACCCAATCGTTTCTTTAGGGTATCCTATGAAGACGCATTTCTCCGCTTTGGGTTCTAGCTTATCAGGTTGTAACTTCTTTACGTATGCTTCGCAACCCCAAACTTTAAGGAACGACAACTTAGGTTTCTTACCAAACCACAATTCGTACGGTGTCGTTTCAACGGATTTAGATGGTGCCCTATTTAAAGTGAATGCGGCTGTCTCTAATGCATAGCCCCAAAATGATAACGGTAAATCTGTAAGAGACATCATAGACCGAACCATATCTAAGAGAGTTCGATTACGACGTTCGGACACACCATTACGCTGTGGTGTTCCCGGCGGTGTCAACTGTGAAAGTATTCCACATTTCTTTAAATGCATGCCAAACTCGTAACTTAGATATTCACCTCCGCGATCAGAACGCAGAAACTTAATCTTCTTGTTACGATGATTCTCCACTTCACTTTGAAATTCCTTAAACTTCTCGAAAGTTTCGGACTTATGTTTCATGAAGTAGACATACCCATATCTACTCAAGTCATCCGTGAAAGTGAGAACATAACGATATCCACCACGCGATGCTACACTCATTGGACCGCACACATCGGTATGTATTATTTCCAATAAGTCTGTAGCTCGCTCCATTGTACCAGAGAATGGAGTCTTAGTCATTTTTCCCATTAGACATGCTTCGCATCTTTCAAGTGATTCAAAATCAAGTGATTCAAGAAGTCCATCTGAATGGAGTTTCTTCATACGCTTCACTCCAATGTGACCAAGACGACAGTGCCACATGTATGTAGAATTATCATTCAATTTAATTCGTTTAGCATCTATGTTGTGAACATGTGTATCACTACTATCGAGATTCAGTAAGAATAAACCATTCATCTCAGGTGCATTACCATAAAAGATATTACTCATATAAATCGAACAACCTTTATTCTCAGACTTAAAAGAGTAACCGTCTCGCAATAAACAGGATCCAGATATAATGTTCATGCTTAACGCAGGCACCAAATAACAATTATTTAAATTTAAAACTAATCCCGAAGGTAGATGTAGAGGGAGCGTGCCGACGGCGATCACATCAACCTTGGAGCCATTTCCAACGCGCATCGTCACCTCGTCTCTTGCCAGTCTTCGTTTATTCCGCAGCTCCTGTTTCGAGTTACAAATATGAGCAACCGAACCAGTATCAAATACCCAGGCACTACTACGATTACTAGTAAGATACACATCTATAACACATATATCAAATATACCTTTCTTCTTGATGTTGCCGTTCTTCAGATCCGCCAGGTACTTGGGGCAGTTACGCTTCCAGTGACCAGCTCCCTTGCAGTAGAAGCACTCAGTTTCAGGTTTAGGACCAGCCTTAGGCTTCTTAGCAGGTGCGGCAGCTTTCTTGCCGTCCTTCTTGAAGTTGCCCTTGTTCTTAGGCTTACCCCGTTTCTTGAAATTGGTGGTCTTATTGACCATCAACACTTGTTGCTCCTTCTTGATCTCCACTTCAGCAGTTTTCAGCATGGACGACAGTTCAGGCAACGTCTTGTTCATGCAGTGCATGTTGTAGTTCATCACAAAGTTCTTGTAACTTGGTGGCAGTGATTGAAGGAGACGGTGAATCCCCAATTCATTAGGAATCGATATTCCCAACTCTTGGAGCTTCTTAGCGTACCCAGACATGGTGAGCACGTGCTCGCTAACGGAGGCTTCCTTCTTCCATCTTACAGTTAAAGAATTTCTCGGAGGCCTCATAGCTCTCCATGGCCGCGCGAGTCTCAAAAATTAGCCTGAGCTCCTTAATGATCTCGAACGGGTCGTGGTGCTCAAAACGCTGTTGGAGCTCCGCTTCTAAACCGTACAGGATGGCACACTGAACTATGGAGTAATGATTCTTCCGAGTGGCGAAAACATTCTTTTCGTCATCGGTGGCATTATCTGCAGGTGGGTCACCTAGCGGTGCATCGAGCACATAGGTCAACTGACCAGCCCTGAGGACGATCTTCAGTCCACGGAACCAGTCCGTGAAATTGCTTCCATTATTTTTAAGCTTTTTCTTTCTCTAGGAACGCATTGAAATTGATGGAGGGGGTCGCCATAATCTACAACAATTTGCAAGTAGTTTAGACTAAGTTTATGACAAATTGAGTTCAAATTTAATTATTAAACTAACTAGGTGAACTCCCACTCAAAACAACATCCCTCACATTGTCTTAGTGATTACACGAACCAAGTCCACTACACCAAGTCCGATCTTCACGAGAGAAGATGTAGTTTCATCGGCGAACAATCTTCATGTTCATCATATCAATTATATGACTCATGCTCTACCTTTCGGTATTCCGTGTTCCGAGACCATGTCTGTACATGCTAGGCTCGTCAAGACAACCTTAGTTTCCGCATGTGCAAATCTGGCTTGCACCCGTTGTATGCACACGTAGAATCTATCACATCCGATCATCACGAGATGCTTCGAAACGACGAGTCTTAGCAACGGTGCCAACTAAGGGTGAACACTTTATTACTTGATATTTAGTGAGAGGGATCATCTTATAATGCTACCGTCGCGATCTAAGCAATACAAGATGCATAAAGGATTAACATCACAGGCAATTCATAATTAGTGTGATATGATATGGCCTTTTCTTCTTGCGCCTTTGATCTCCATCTCCAAAGCACGAACATGATCTCCATCATCACCAGCATTGCGTCAAGGTCAGTGGCGCCGCTTCATGGTTGTCCATCATCACCAGCAACTATTACAACTACTTGGAATAAAGCTATTACAAGATGAATAGACACGCAGGTCTTAACAGAATTAAAGACAACCATTAGGCTCCTGCCGGTTGCCATATTACAACAAGGATCATTGCATACATCAAATACAATCACAATCACATGTTGGCCATATCACATCACAAAACCCCTGCAAAAACAAGTTAGACGCCTCTAATTTTCTTTGCAAGTTTTACGTGGTTTGGGGCTTTCGCATAAGACCGATCTTACCTACGAACAAGGACCACAACGTTGATACAAGTGTTGTCAAGATGCTCATTGTAAATGAATCTTAACTATGGTGGGAGAGACAGACACCCGCAAAGCCACTTGTGCAAAGCAAGTTGCACGTCAAGCGTGGAGCAAGTCTCATGTGCGATGACATGTAATGTTAGCCCGAGCCGCTTCATCCCACCATGCCGCAAGATGCAAAGTACACGCTAAGACACCGACAACAAAAGCATCAACGCCCACAAAAACATTGTGTTCTACTCGTGCAACAGATCTACGCATAGATACGGCTCTGATACCACTGACGGGTTCGTAGCATGGAAAACAAAAAATTTCTACCGCAAGAACGAACAAGATCCTAGATCTAGTCTAGATAAAAGCCAAGATCTAATCTATTAGACATGAGCAACGAGATAGATAGGAACTAACCCTCGTAGATCCGAAAGCGTTAACGAGATTAGATCTCGTGGTTGATGTAGTCGATCACTTACCGATCTAAAGATCGTGTGGACGATCCTTCCGGCGTCGCGTTCCAGCAGCGCTTCCGCCCTCGGTCAAGTAGACGATCCTTCCGGCGTCGCGTTCCAGCAGCGCTTCCGCCCTTGGTCTAGTAGACGATCCTTCCGGCGCCGCAATTCGGCAGCGCTTCCGCAGTCGGTCACACGTGCGGAGTCGAAGTAGACCTTCCTCTCCCCGTTCCAGCGAGCAGCGGAGGTAGTAGATCTTCTCCACGGAATCCCAGCAGCACGACGGCGTGGTGGTGGTGGTGGAGTAGAGAATTCTGCAGGGCTTCGCCTATGCCTGTGCAGAATATGGTGGAGGACAGAGGCGGCAGAGATTGGACGTTATGAGAGCGTGAGAGGAGGGGGCGCCCCTGCCCCTCTATTTAAAGAGGGGAGGGCGCGCCAGGGAAGGGGAGTCCTTGTAGGACTCCCCTCCTATGGGGCCGGCGGGTTGGGGAGGTGGGGAGGAATCCTCCTCCCCCACGACTCCTTATCTTGACCCAACAGGACTCCTTGATCCCTATCTTGATTTTCAAGCAAACTCCAAGATATCTTCTAGAACCTTCCGGAACATTCCGAAACCTTCTAGAATCCTCATACAAACACTCCGGAACATTTCCTATCTCATAAAATGATCTCCTATATATGAATCTTATTCTCCGGAGCATTCCGGATCTCCTCGTGATGTCCTGGATCCATTCCGAGACTCCGAACAGCATTCGGTCTCCAACACACATTCCATATCTACTTAAAACAACTTCGAACCTTAAGTGTGTCACCCTACGGTTCGTGAATATGTAGACATGATAGAGACACATCTCATATCAATAACCATCAGCGGGACCTGGAGATCCATAATGGCTCCCACATACTCAACGATGACTTCGCGATCGATTGAACCATTTACATACGAAACTAATTCCCTTTGTCTTGCGATACTATACTTATCCGAGGTTTGATCGTCGGTATCTCCATACCTAGTTCTACCTCGTTACTGATAAGTACTCTTTACTCGTTCCTGTGATATGTCATCCCTTGTGACCTAGTCACATGCTTGCAAGCTAACTAGATGACATTCCACCGAGAGGGCCCAGAGCATATCTATCCGTCATATGGATGGACAAATCCCAATCTTGGTTCATGCGCTTCAACACATACTTTCAGAATACCCAATGACACTTTTATAACCACCCAGTTACGAAGCGGCGTTTGATGTCATCAAAGTATTCATCCGGTGATGGTGATTAACATAACCTCATGGTCGAAGGAATAGGTTACTATGTGATTGAAAGCTTACAGCAATACGAACTTAATGACTTGATCTTATGCTACGCTTACTATGGGTGTGTGTCCATCACATCATTCTCCTAATGACATGACCTTGTTATTAATCACATCCTAATGTCCATGATCAGGAAACCATGATCATCAATTAATCAACAAGCTAGTTCAACAAGAGGCTTACTAGGGACTCTTATATGTTTACAAAAACACACATGTATCAGTGTTTCCTAATAATACAATTATAGCATGGGATGTAAACATTCATCATAAACACAAAGATATAATAATAATCACTTTTATTATTGCCTCTTGGGCATATCTCCAACACAACGGGGTACAAAGTACAAGTGCAATGTTGAAAGCGTTCCCCATGGTACATGGTTCTGCTAATTTCAACTTATAAAGCGCAAGCATATACGCAATAAAGAAGGACCCAATGGTTCAAGTGTATTAGAGGCAATAAATTAAAGTGTGCCATCAAGTTCGTGAGAGCTTTAATCACTAGTTTTCACATAACAAGTGAAAGGTAAACAAAAGCATGAATATACTTGGAATAGCATAAGCTAGTAGGTAGGTATGGTGGACTCTTTGGAATAACTTGGTTTAGGGAGTTGGATGCATGAGTGGAACTCATACTTGGTGGTGGAGGCTAGCAAAAGACTGGGAGCGACAAACTAAGAGAGCAATAATGGCCATAATCATGTAGAGCGACAAAACATCATTGATCAAAGCATAAAGTGATACTACAAGTTGAAAACTAAAGGATCATAAAGGCAATGGTGACTTGAGATAGGCATAACATGGTGTGAGCATGCGCCAAGTCAACCCAAATAAAGCATCAAAAGAGAATACCACAATACTATGCTTTAATATGCTAAAACAACGCATGATTCATCCAAGGCACATTAAGCAATCTCAATTGTTTATAACAAGTCATGCTACAGCAAAGAATACTAAGCATAAAGCCAAAACAATATCAAGCATGGCATGACAGAGCATAGGCCATAGTCAAAAACAAGCTCTCTTTACCACTTAAGCATAACTTTCCTACTCTTTTCCAATCCAAACCAAACTATTTGAAACAACTCACAAAGACGATAATAAATAAAGATCAGTGAGCTTGTCTCACAAATTCACAAAGAAGAACTAAAAATTTCTAAGCTGAAAGCACGAGAAAACTAAGGCTAAACACGGGTGCTAGCAAAAGAGAACACTCACAGAACAATAAGAATGAAAACTAGAGTGTTCTAAGCAATGAAAACGGAGCGTGTCTCTCTCCAAAAGAAGTGTGTTGGGATCCAACCAACTTATTCAAACAAACTAAGAAAACCAAGCAAACTAAAACTAAAAACAAAAACAAAGATGCTCCAAGAACAACACAACTATGGATGAAACAATAAAAATGAAGTGTTTGGAAGAAACCTGAGATTTGTATTGATGAAGAAGGGGATGCCTTGGGCATCCCCAAGCTTTGACGCTTGTACTTCTTGGATATTTCTTGGGGTGACACGCGTGGAATCCCCAAGCTTGAGCTTTAGTCCATCCTTCATCTCATTACTCATTCCTTCCATACACCTGAAATTTTTCCTTCATACAAAACTTCACACAATCTTTATTAGCAACATTAGTGTACTGAAGATAAATAAGTCTCAAGGTTCAGTTCTAAGACCAAATAAACTTCCATTAGAACACTAGCTACTGTAGCTCTTCCCTCAAAAAGCTCAATTCCCCAAAAGAACTCAAAAGGAACCAACAAGAAGCAAATGCAGAAAATGGCAGAAATCTGTCAAAACAGACCAGCAGGTAAAGACGAATTTTTCGAAGACCTTCTGTTGCTAAAATCAAAAAGTGTTGAACTAACGAAATTTAGATAATAACCTGGGGTAGAAGCAAAAAAAATTACAGCTCAATCCGACATACAGAGCTCTCTCAGGAATTTTTACGGTGAAGCACAGAAATCTGTTTCGGGACAGCAACTTTCCCAATCATTACTTCTCTCTCATTAGAGGTTACTCTTGGTACAAAAAGCAAATAAAAGGATAAGGAGCGGTTATTACAGAGTAATAACTTCCAAGACTCATCTAAAACTTTTGGGTTATCTCCCAATAAGTACTTTTTCTTTAATGCCTTTAAGTTAGGCTTGATAGTTTGATAACATGCTCACATAAGAAATATGAATTGAAGTAAAAGAGAGCATCAAGAAGCAAATTCAAAACACATTTAAGT